>CM046400.1:27725000-30125000 GCA_025413875.1 Rhododendron molle | reverse complement strand
TACCGGTAGAGCTTCTTTGATTTCTGAAAAAAACTTCCTACTTCATGTTCAAGGCCATAGTTCATCCTATGGGGTTATTATATGTTTGTTCTTGGGTTTAAGTCTTTAAGAGTAATTTTTCATGCTTTAACAATTGGTTTCTTGTTTGTTGGACTTATGCAATTATACCGAACCTTGAGATGCAAATTAGGGAATATGAATTGTGTAAGAACGGGACACGTGGACACCTAAACAAAATGAAACATTCAGAATTTATCGACGAGTGAAAGTCTAGTAGGGGTATTGGGATCCTTTAATTGGCCCAGTAGAAGCAAATGCTCATGAAATATTCAGGACTTACAAACGGGTGAGGTGCCTGACAAGGTATATCGGGTTCCCTAAATTGGCCTGGCAGGAGCTTTGGCTCACGACACATGACAATAAGAGAGTTGTGACATGATGTGAATTAAAAGGTTATTGATGAGAAAGTATGATTGAAACGAATGACTTTGGGATTGGGATTCGTGCGGTTATGATCGTTTCACATGTCATGTTCATTCTATTTTCCTTCCGCTATTGCTTGTTCATCCGATCATCTCATAAGCATATAATATTAGTGTAGATTTTTTACTGGGTTGGTGTAGCTCAATCCTTCATCATTTTCAGGTGCGAATGCAAGACAATAGGTTGCATGCTTGGAATGCTTGAATGTGAACAGAAATACTTTTGAAAGCTCACCGGAGAAGTTACCTAGTCATCTTTGTAAATCATTTTTGGAAGATGTGTTTGTAACTTCATTTACAATTCTTTTAACTATGGGATATTGTAAACTGTTAACTCATAACTTTCTTTTGATACTTACGTTGATTTGGGCCATTGAGCCAATAATGTAATCTTTCCGAAACTATTGGACGTGGAAGTACAATTATGAATATGAAAATGTTAAACTCGTTTGGGGTATCGTACGGATTATTGTAAGAATTTTATTATAAAAATTATTTATATTTACGTTAAAAATCGAGGGTACGACAGAAACTTCCATATCTTCCATGGATTCTACGAAGTCGATTTTCCTGTGATGCGGATCCAATCTTACCCTTCCCTTTCCCAACCTTCTTCGGCAACAGGTTCTGATGAATGTCTGGCAAAATTGCCACCGTTCGCAATTGTGACAGTCCCCAGGAGCATTAGCAGTTTTGGGGGGCCTTTATTTTAGCTTTTAATTGGAGCTCTGAAGCGGTGACTTTCCAGTACTGTAAACTTTTAGCCTTTGTTCGGTTTGGAATTTTAAATTTAGAGTTTGGGATAAAGTAACTTTTTTACTTTTTCTCTCTCTCACTTTTTAATCATTACTTTTATTTTTCACTCTATCTCTCTCTACTTTTTACCTCTCTCCATAATCATTACTCTCATTTCTCTCTCTACCTTTATTCTTTCTGGGGGTTCTTGTTCTTGTTCTTCATTTGTTTCTACGACTGATTTGGGGCTTTTGTTTGTAGCATCTTTTTTGGGGTTATAAGTTGGTTACGTATAGGATGCAGGTTATTATATATTGTTTCTAATTTTACTACTCCCAATCTTCGGTGGGTGTCCTTGAGTCTGTAGCTTGGTATGCTTTATGCAGTAACTCGTGTCTCAGATTAGATAGTTTGGTGTATTCTTATATATTGTGATGTAATTTTTCCCTTCGGGTTAAAAAAAAAATCTTCAGCTGGTGATGTGAACTAATAATTTTTTTGTTTGTTTGTTTGTTTGTTTTCATTGGGCGGTATTGGCATCTTCATCTTGTATTTTCTTGAAATTTAAGTAAAAGCTGTGACTATGTTTGGTATGGTTGCACTTATATTTTCTGTTTTTTCGTTTTTATTTTAAGAATTTTCGAAAAATAAGAATGAAAATACGTTTGGTGCATTACTTTCATTTTTTGTCAATTCTAATATTTATTCAATTTATTGTTTAACCTCTTCTACAGAAAAGCACATTTTCGATTTAATAAGATTTGTGCACACAGAAAAACAACTTTAATTACTAGTAGTATTAGTATTATTATAATTAATGCGAATTCCCCTGTGACTTACACGGCATCTCCACTCCATGTGTGTTTCTGTGTATATATCTTTCAAGCGTTTCTCTGTATATCTTTCTTTCGGCCCTAATAAAGTTATCAATCGATCAGAATCAAAACTCCCCCACCCCTCAAAAATCTTAAAATCTAACAAATTCCCCGGCGGCGAATACATTTTTACAATCGGAAAAACCCTCTGCCAAAGAACCAAAACCTTCGGCGCTTTCTTTTGTTTCCTCTCTTGTTCCCTTCTCCTTATCTTTTCCCAAACCCTCCACAGTTCATCAGACCTCAGATTGAGACGTTCAAGCGGTCATCGAAGATCGAAGGTTCTCTCTCTCTCTCTCTCTCTCTCTCTCTCTCGATCGATCGATCTTGATACCATTTGCAACTACGCTCTGGTTTATTTCTCTCTCCTCACTCTCCTGCCCTCTCTCTCTCTCGCTCTCGCTCTCTCTCTCTCTCTCTCTCTCTCTCTCTCTATATGTATATGTATGTGTAGGTCTCGATTTGTGTATGGATAAGATAAAGAAAACTGTGTTTGTGTTTCTAGGGTTTTGAACTATGTAAGAGGGATTTGGCTTCTGTGAATTTTCGGTTCGTAGGTGGTTTGAAAACCTTTTCTCCTTATTTTTAGGATTCTTCCCATCTGGTTTTAGTTTCTTTTTCTATTGATAGATTCTGTTTGTAGTTTGCTCGAAATCAACTTTTGACATCAATAGATCAAAAGCTGGAATGCATTGTAGATGCTAAAAAGTCGCTCCAAACTTGAACACTACACTATGTATTTTCCCTACTTGCTTTTATGAGACTATGGGAGTGATTGGAGTTTCTACTGGATATGTATCATTGCAATTTGAAGTAGTGGTTAGTCCAAGCTATTAGATTGGTTTGATTCAATTTGACATGGCAGAGTACGGAATTTTTTTCTAACGTGATTGCAAAGGCTAGTATGATTCTCTCTCTCTCTCTCTCTCTCTCTCTTTCTCTCTCTCTCTCTTGTATTGTTTGGGAGCTAGTGGACAAATTGCAAGAGAGACCATTTTAGAAAAAGTAAAAACTGGTTTCAGAAATTGTTTTTTTTGTTTTTTTTTTTGAAAACAAGTTGACACGAACATGTTTTCCGCTTTCACTTTTTTTGGGAAAAGTAGAAACTGATTTCAGCAAATAGAAACAGGAAGTAGAAAAGTGGCAGCGTTACCAAACATAGCCTATATATATATGATCAACAAGTAAAGCTATATTTTTGATATGGTGCTTGACTATGTTGGGCTTTTGCTTGCTCATTGTATGGCTTACTGTCATCTCCCAGAAGCTAGATTGCCTTTTTTCTGTGCTCCTTAGTTTTTGTATTTTTTTCAATCTGTGAATTGCGTAGACATGCTTTCCTCAACATTTGTCACATTATGCTTGGACTTGTTTATTTTGTTATGTATTTTGCTGGGGCACATTTGGTGGTCTAGTGCTTCTCTTGTGATTATTTACACCTTTTCTGCTTGTATCCAGAACCTTCATGGGCTAAGTGTGGCATTTCATGGGAGGTAGAGAGGACGCTGAACCACCTTCGAAACGTGCCAAAGTTCCTTCCGAAGATTTGGAGAATTCGCCATACAACTCATCTTATACAAATTCCATATCTGGCTCTTTGGGAGACTCGATGGCCAGGCCGTTATACTCCCAAGGAGATGGAGAAAGAATTGGTTCAAAAGGACTGATCAAGAAGCATGAGTTTGTCAGAATTTTAACTAGGGCGTTATACTCTCTCGGATATGATAGGACTGGAGATCTTTTACAGGAAGAATCTGGGATAGAGTTGCACCCATCCGCTGTAAGTTTGTTTAGGCAGCAAGTACTGGATGGAAAATGGGATGAAAGTTTGGCCACATTGCACACTATGGGTCTTGCTGATGAATCCGTTGCAAAATCTGCATCTTTCTTGATATTGGAACAGAAGTTTTTGGAGCTTTTAAAAGACGGAAAACTCATGGATGCTCTAGGTACTCTAAGGAATGAGATTGTGCCCCTTTCCATCAATAAGGGACGAGTTCATGAACTTGCTGCTTCTATTATCTCGCCTTGTCAGACTGTTGTACTCGAGCTTTCTAGTCAAGACGCTGGTGAAAACTCAAGGTCAAGATTTCTCGAGAACTTGCAGAAGTTGCTTCCTGCAGCAGTTATGATTCCTGAGAGAAGATTGGAACATCTAGTTGAACAGGCTCTTGACATGCAGCGATTAAACTGTGTGTTCCACAACACTTTGGACAGTGAACTGTCCTTGTTGTCAGATCATCAGTGCGGGAGAAACCAGATTCCTTCCCAAACATCACAGGTTAGATAAGTCGCTTTGTTCGAGATACTTGCATGTCAGGTATTGTTTTGAAGAACTGTTTTATGTTCTAGAAAACAGGAAACAGAAATCTCATGGACAGCTTGTTTGGCAAACTATTTCTGGAATTTCTTTTCCAAAAATGCCTTAAGATGTTTTTCGTAAATTATTATTACTGTCTTTCCACTGGATGGGAAAAGATACAAGAATGCTGATATTTCCAGTTATTTATTGTTTTTCTTTCTGAAAGACTAAAAAGATGGAAAAAATAAATCAAACATTTGAAACAATCCTAAACACTAAACAGACCCTTAGCTTTTTGATTTCCCCAGCTGTTTCTTTTTCTGTTCTTCAAGTTCAGAATTGGAAAAAATAGAAAGTTGCATGTCCAAGAACCATCAAGTAGCACTTTACATGAAAGTCAATCCAACTCGTTTGTCATGCTCTCTAACAAGTTTAGGAAATTTAAGATTACATTGCGCTAACCAGTAATCTTGACACATGTTGGAGGGATAGAATTCTTCGTTTGCAGGACAAGGTATTAAATTCTCTAAGATCAGAGCCTAGTTGCTAGTTGTTATCAACATATAGAAACAAATAAAAAGAAGATCAGGGTTTTTTTTTTTTCCTGAAATATTATTGGTCAAACCTTTCATAGGTCATGCATTGAAACTAAGTAATTTAACTTTGCCTATCTACTACAAAAATATAAAAGTGATTGGTATTAAGCTATTAAGCGCAATTTAGTAAATAGAATGTTACATTTTTTACAGACTCAATCAACATGAAAATGACATTAAACTCAAATTACCAATGAAAACAGCTAAGTGACAGAGATCTCATGCTGGCCCTCTTTGTCATGGGACTGATTTTGCAATATTTGATTCTTACATCTGCACATTTCTGGGCTCCATGGATTGGTTCGCTGAGGCTTTCTCTTATATATCTACTAAAGCGGTTAATTTCTGGTTGATATAATGATTTATTACTGAATTCTCAAACAAAGATGCATTTAAGGCTTAATTTTACCATTGGTCCCCAAAGTACTAGCAAAGTGTCACTTTGGTCCCCAATAAAATAATTGTGTATATTGAGTCCCCAGTGTTTAAAATCTAGTTCTATAATGGTCCTCATGACCAACTCTGTCCAGATGGACTGTCAAATGTTGGTGTATTTGTGGAACTTTGTCAACAAAATTGGATTTCCTAAAATGTATACAGTTTTGACTTTTTCCTAGCGCATGCACTCTTTCTTCTGTGCACACATTGCTAATTGAAAATAAAAATAAATTCTTCTCTCTTATTCCTGGCCATCTCTCCTTACCAGCCACCATTTCTCCACCCCTCCACCATTACTATCCCCCACAAAATCATAATCCTGCAAAAGAACAAATACTCCCTCTCCCTACCGAAATTTCCCCTACAAAAGCCATTAATTACTCGCAACTACCACAGCCATTTATTCACCCCTGCCATTAGCTTCCAACCCATCCTCCAATTTCGGTGAATCAGTTCCTCCCCCTCACTATCCACCCACATCCTCTACGACATGGTCTCCACCACCTCGAAGCCCAAGTACACTCAATCATGGAAACAGTTGCATTAAATAAAAAGATATCAAAAACAAAATTTGTTCAATTGTGTAAATCCGAATGAATTTGTTCAATTGCAAGTTGACGGACAGCATCGAGCATTCGATTGTACTTTAAGGTCGAACAGGGATTTTTCCCTTGGTATGAACAACACGGAGGAAAATGGCGGGGGTGTTCACATTTTCGGGTATGATGATGCCGCTCAAAAGCTTGGGAGTTGGCGTAGAGAAAGAGGGAGAGGGAGAGGGAGAGGGAGAGGGAGAGGGAGAGAGGGGAATGTGGCAAGAAGCGGTGATGGTGGTGGTTGCAGAGGCGTTGTGGAAACCTGCGTCGACGGGGTTTAGTAGCAGGGGCTCTGCATGGCGGGTGGGGCTGGGAAAGGGGATGGCTGGGTGTTGGTGATAGCTGGAATTAGTTTTATCAAAGTTCCAAATATACCCCTACATGGCTGCATTTGATGGTCCATCTAGACGGAGTTGGTCATGAGGATCATATAGAACTAGATTTTCAACATTGGGGACTCAATAGACTCAACTTTTTTATTGGGGATCAAAGTGACACTTCACCAATACTTTGGGGACCAATGGTAAAATTAAGCCATGCATTTGGTATTCGAAGAGAAATGACTTTTTGTTGAGAACTTGAGATGATGATATAGTTAAGTTGCTAATTTGACCTTTTGTGCAACCTTTGACGAAATCTCATCTTGCTGTAATTTGTTAAGTTTGCTGCCACAATACAGGTGATAATGCCTTGCATAATGCATACATTAACTGTAGTGCATATTTACTTTTAAGGGAATTGATTTTTCACACTCCCCTTCTTTATATCCACACTCCCTTTTTTGTCTTTTAGGAAAAAAATACACACCTTCAACACCAAAAAATAAAAAAAGAGAGTTTGAAAATCAATTCCCTACTTTAAACTTTTTTCTTTTATCATTTGAAAATGCGAGTTTTGTATTATTGTTATCTTACTGGAGTAGGTATTGCACGTGCATGAGGATGAAGTATGGTTCCTGCAATTTTCTCACGATGGGAGATATTTGGCTTCATCATCCAAAGATCGATCAGCAGTCATATGGGAGGTCAATTTCTTCTGAATCTCAAAAATTATATTTGGCGATATTTCTTCTTCCTTTTACCCATAAATTGATGGTTATGAAGAGGATTTACCTAAGTTTCGGTGGACTTCTCCAGTGTTTTGTTGGCGACCATATTTTGAATGGGATCATATTGTTCATTTGGCTGAAATTTCATTTAACATACCTTTACAATGATCCATTTGTTACAGCTCCTTTATGGTTGTGAATCTTAGAGGTGGCAAATGGGCTGGTATAGGTGGGTTGAAACAGGTTCTGGGTTGAATATGAGCGGGTCGAGTACGGGCGGGTTGAAATGGGTCGGGATCATACCCAAACCCAATAGTAGGCGGGATCATACCTTTTTGGTCCCTCTAATCACAACCAATCAATAAGTTACAAAAATTTGATGCAAAACCAACAAATGCAAAAAAAAAAAAAATTAAAAAAAAAAAAAAGTCACTCTCAATTTTTATCCAAACCCACTTGAAGTAATTATCCGAAAAGCCAACAGACCATTGTCAGTTTCGGATTCCTTGTCCGTCATTTCCTTCTTCATCAATATTTACTTATTGCACGTGTAAGCCCATTTGATCCACTAGAGTGGGTCTTTTAATTCTAGCCCATATTGAATTCATTCTCAACCCATGTAAATATGGGTTATATGGGTTGAACCCATATAAACCCATTATACAATATGGGCGGTTTGGGTTATAAGTGGGCGGAATTGGGCGGGTTAAAAAATGTGGGTTGGGATTGCCACCTTTAGCTGTGATGGATTTGCTTTCTTTACACATCAAAGATTGGCATGGTTCTAAAGCTGAAGATTGCATGTTACTAATATACAACATGGGCCAGCATATTTTTACTTATATTTATCTCCTCAGTGACTAGGGCCCAAAAAATTCATCCCTAGATTGTTGCGCTTAATTGGGCGAAGTCTCTATCCTTGGAAGTGCATTTCTCAACATTCTCTTTGCTTTCATCATTGTGAGTAATGAAGGGGAATTTGCATATGGAGAAGATGCTTTGACGGTGAATGGTGATGGTGCTTTTGTGCATTCGATAGACGCATATATCGTTTATACTCTTTCCAAGATTTCTATATTGATCCTGTGATTTATTCTTGTTGGCCTTGGATTTGTTTGTTCAAAATATTGGCGATCACGGGGCAAACGAATTAGCTTCGTCGTATCCAATCTTGATATATTATTTTGAGACAATATGATGTTTATTAGAGGGTCTTGTCATTCATCTAGATCTCTTCCAAGTCCCTTTGTGGTATTACTGTTGAAATTCTTCTGTGTATCATAAGAAACTTGATGGTAAGGACAGAATTCAGACTTTCATGTGAGAGGCCCAATGTCATTTCCTTCGACAAGGTTTTGCCATGAGTATTTTGAGTTGAGAGGATCATCAATCACTTATTTGTCCATTGCGTCAGGACTTTGGGACTATTGTGATATTTTTTACAGTTCGTGGAGGTGTATTGGGTGATTCCATCTTCTTGTGTGCATTTTGTTATGACTGTGTTGGCACATAAATTCAACGAGTTTTTGACATACATGGTTGAGACACAAATGCCATAATGGGCCCAAAGATTAAGTAGCACATGTAGAGCCCGCAGAACAGGAGTGTCGGGCCTTATGCATGTCATATAGGCCTACAAATAAAGTCACAGATGCATTGCCTACAGAAAAGATAGGACTCACATGGTACTACAGTCCAAGTAAAAGTCAATAGAAAGGATACGTTGAAATGTAGAGCCCATAAGATACAAAGTCCACCAAGGGGTGATATACTGATATCTGTAGGCTGCACGGAGAAATATCAATAATGCTATGAGTACGTCAAACACACACGGATCTTGCACACACACAGTTGGCAATCCACATGGAAAAAAACTGGGCCCCTCTCCTCCCTCTCTCTCTCTCTCCCCGACTTCTCTTTTCTCGGCCATTTGAGCCCCACCAGTTTTTTTTCAAAAAACGAAGAAGGAAAAAGTGAATGAAATCCCCAAATCAGATCTGGAAAACGAATGGAGAGAGAGAGAGAGAGAGAGAGAGAGAGAGAGAGAGAGAGAGAGCACCGCCACCCGCGACACCCACCCCCACCAGCGACCACCACCACCACCACCGGCGACCAACCCTTCGCAAAATTCGCGACACTACCAGCACAGACACCAAATTCCACTGCCTAGGTCTCTCTCTCTCTCTGCGGGTTGTCATTGACCCCTACAATTTCAGTTTTTTTGTTTTGATGCTGGGATATGCCAGAGAACACGCCTGACGACGGCAAAGAAGAGGCGAGAGACGTTGCTGGAGAAGATCTACAGAGGTCGGAAGAGTCGCCAGAGAAGAGGGGTTTAGTTGGTCGTTCAGATTGGGGGTAACTGGTGAGCTATTTGTTTTCTCTCTCCCCTGTTTTTTTATTTTAGGGAAAAATATAGGCGGAAGAAGTGGGAGGGAAAAAATTTGGCAGAGAAGAGAGAAGTTGGGGAGAGAGAGAGAGAGATGGAGGAGAGGGCCCAGTTTTTTCCCACGTGGATTGCCAACTGTGTGTGTGTGCAAGATCCGTGTGTGTTTGACGTACTCATAGCATTATTGGAGAAATATTCCATTTAAAGATTGATGCAATCAGATCAACCATATTTGAACCTGAACTGAATGATGGGATAAGATTGTGTTCAGATAACAACCATCTTATCTTGATTGGAAACAACCATTTGAACTCAAAACTGGTTGTGATCAATAATCAAGCCCTCTATAACTAAGGGCCAAGGGAACTAAGAAATTATCGAGAGAGAGACTAAGGAGAGAGATAAGTTAGAGATACACAGAGCAAGTATGTTCACTCACTCCAACTTGCAATCTTCAACAAATCTCAAGGACCAGCTGTTTTAAGCATGAGGAGCAATAGGTAAAGGGTTCCAATCCCTCTAAATGTATTGTCTTTTTTTTTTTTTTTTAAATTTAAAATGGGGCTTTAAACCCAAATATCAATGAAAGGTTTTTGTTCTCCTTTATTCTCTTATGATATGATTAATTTCTTTCCTGTTTTTCACTAATTTGAGATTTTACTCCAACTTCTAGGGTTTCCACGGGAGGAGCACCCCCCCTCCCTCCTCTTCTCTCTTTCTCCCTTTCTTCTCTCCTACTTCCTTCCCCTTTCCCTTTCTCCTGCCCCTTTCTTCGTCCATCAGTGTTGCTCTTCTGTTTCCTCTCCGGCTCACCTCGATCAGTTGCCGGCGTTATTGTTGGGTAACCCCGGTCTTGGGCTTAATGGCATTTGGCTGGTCTGGTGGCTTGAGGTGTTCGGGGAACAGCTCCTCCTTCTCTTTCCTCTCTCTCTTTCCTCCTCTCCGATCTACTACTGTGCATTTTCTCCAGCTCCAGTTTGCTTTGGCTGCCAACGGGTGTTATTGCTGGATAACCCTGGTATTTGGCTTAACGGCGAGGGGCTGCTATGGCGTCGGGTTTGGAGATTGTATGGTGGGTTTTCCGTGGCTGGTTGCTGGTTTTGTCCTCGGCGGGCAGCCTTCTTGCCGCCGTTGTTTGGACCTGGGGGAGAGCTTCCAGGTGGTGCTTCGGTGGTGCTGTTTGGTTTTGGCGGAGGCTGGGCTGTCGGCGGGCTGATCCGGTTAGTGCGGTGGTCGGTGGGTTAGGTGGCTAGTTTTTCTTTTCTTTTCTTTTCTTTTTTTTTTTGTTTTTTTAGGTGTTTTGATTTTGGGCTTGGCCCAATAGGTTTGTGGGCTTATCCCAATGGGTGTTATGGGCTTTGTCCCAATGGGTGTTTCCTTGGTTGGTTTCTTACTAACCTCGGAATTGGGTCTCGGATGGGCATAGGATTGTTCTTAGCTTTGCTTAGGATTTGATGCCATCATTTCTTGTCCTTTTAGTCTTTGTAACAATTTCAAAGTTTAATAAATTTTTTTGCCATTCAACAACAAAAATTAATGACTTGGATTTCCAAACCGTAAATAGGAGCCTACAAAACAAACAATACACAATTTTGGCTTTTGGGATTAGATTTGAAAGTGTAGATTTAACTCTTTACGATCCAAAAATTGTCTACTGGCTGATTTTTTGGCCTTTGGTCAATTAGAAGACTAAGCTCCTGTTTCACATAGCTTTTTTGATTTTTGATTTTTGGTTTTCATTTTTTTATGGGATTTATCTTGGATAATTCCCAAAATATTTGGGTAAAAGCCATAATTTTTTATTTTTTACTCATCGAGACGAACCAATAATCCACAAAATTTTGATGCAAAACTAGCAATTGCGAATTTCTTTGAATAAGGACAGAAACCAAAAAATCCCCCAAAAAGCTATGTGAAACAGGAGCTAAGTCTTGTTAGACTTGTCTTGTCTGATCGGTGATTTTTGTGATTATGCTGTGTGTGCGTGTGTTATTTCGTTGTCTTCCTTTTGGGTTTCATTTTCAACTCTTTTCAAGAAAATTCTTATTCTTTTCACTGGCTTTCACATTCTTTTTTGCTTTATTTGTGGCAAACTCTTTGTCCCTGCACTTTTTTTAAATTCTCATGCTCTGTTAGATTTGCAGTGGTATTGGTTACAAGGGTGGCATTATATTCATGTCATTGGATTGCTAGATTTTTTTATTAGTACCAGAACATCCTAGTATTTCATAAGGTTGACTCTGTTGTGTTTTGGTACTTGTAGTCCTTGGAGAACTAGGAGAGCTTACTAGGTTACCAATACTTTTGTATTTTCTCTGCTCAGATTAGTTTGAGTTACGAGGATTTGATGCGTTTTTCTCAACCTTTGTGAGGGCATCTGTTTCTTTATCCCTCTTCTTTTCACTTTGTCGTTTCTATAATATACCCAGCGCCTTTGTTGGATAATCTACCATTCCACTTCCATATGCCCAAACACATTCGTTAACCAAGACATTAAACAATGCTTGAAGTTTGATTCCATACTATATCCCATTTGATCAGACAAAGGCTGATGGGTCCAACTTAGTCCCTTGTCTGTTTGCAATCTTGCTTGCAGAAAGCCCTTTTCGACAATCTGCTTCAGGAATGTGAGGGATTAATCATTAAAACCTGATGTACTATTTCAGCAGATCATAAGGGAGCCTGGTTGTTGCTAGCCTTTGCAATCATTCATCAACTTCAAGGCGAGTTTGAAAGCTTGACGAGGCCTGCTCTTGATATTGTCCAAACGAAGTAGTGGTCAATATGTGCAATTAGGCAATCCCAAGGAGGGGTGTTTTTTTTTCCAGGGCGAAAACGCACATGGAATTAGGTGGTAATCAATAAAACCTGATGTACTATTTCAGCAGATCATAAGGGAGCCTGGTTGTTGCTAGCCCTTGCAATCATTCATCAACTTCAAGGCGAGTTTGAAAGCATGAGGAGGCCTGCTCTTGATATTGTCCAATCGAAGTAGTGGTCAATATGGGCAATTAAGCAATCCCAAGGAGGGGTGTTTTCTTTACCAGGACGAAAACGCACATGGAATTAGGTGGTAAGTTTGGACTAATAGGAGTCATAGGATGATGGGCATCCAAAGCAATAGTCCGTTGGACTCCAATTCATGGACTAACTCACGAGACTAAGGATCCCCCGCCATTAACGGCCATCGGCCCTGTAACCTTTGTTTGAGGCTGCCAATGCCTAATATTTGTTCAGCCATTTAATATTTGGCATCACCTGCCAAAAAAAGCAATAGAGATACAAAACAAAGATTTTGCATAACCTATGTTTAGCCATATGTTTGATACAGCAATTTGCACATGATTAGTTGACCATTGAAACATTTGTTGGTCAACTGCATTTACTTAGCCACTGTCAGATCCTATTGGGAAGAAATGGTGCACATATCACGTGAAAGTACTACTTCAGAAAGTCTCCAAATAATGAGAAGGTACATGTAAAATTAGGTAAAAGTAAGCCTAATATTTTGCTGAGCAACTCCATGTTGGCAATCTTTTGTAACGTTGAATATGACTGCTAAGGATAGGCTGAGGATAATAATTATTTGGTAGGAAAACTATTGGTGGGTTGCACCGGAGTTTTAGTTGCAAACTGTTCATAGTTACATTGCATGTGATTGATTGCAGAGAGTTAGAAGTCTATGCTCAATTGATTTTAGTATGGCCTGTGAGTAGTTGGGGATGTAAGTGCTGAAACTTGAGAACGGGATGTCAACATCAACTGTCAATAGTTCTGTACGGAAAGTCATAAATCCTGAAAACGTAGAGTGGCAATCCAATTTCATCAAACAAGTCCAAGATATCGAATTAAGTGAACATGTCTGCAATAAAATTTGTTTAGACATTTTCCTCACTTGGAGAATGTCATTGTTGATCTCAAGGTATATTTGAGTTGGTAAGGGACCACATCTTAGGAATTGGATGCCTTATGTTCAACTCTTAGGATCTGCTGGTTTTGTGTTTCTCAATTCTCTTTCTAATGATAGATGACAACTTCCACTTTTTCAGGTCAAAGATAATGGTCAAGTGGTGTTGAAGCACTCATTAACTGGTCACCAGAAGCCAGTGTTGACTGTTTCATGGAGCTCTGATGATTGTCAGCTACTGACTTGTGGACTGGAGGAGGTTATCAGACGCTGGGATGTTAGTTCTGGTGAATGTCTTTATGTTTATGAAAGACCAGGTGTTGGTCTTGTATCCTGTGGATGGTTTCCAGATGGCAAGGGGATTGTCTCAGGCATGACAGACAAGAGCATTTGCTTGTGGGATCTGGATGGAAGAGAGCTGGAATGTTGGAAAGGGCAGCGGACGGTGAATATATCTGACATGGCGATAACTGATGATGGGAAGAGGATCATTAGCATTTGTAAGGAAACTGCCATCTTATTACTTGACAGGGAAGCAAAATTTGAGAGGCTTATTGAAGAGGAGCAAGTGATTACTTCATTTTCATTGTCAAAGGACAACAAGTTCTTATTGGTTACTCTTATAAACCAAGAAATCCATCTTTGGAGCATAGAGGAAGAGGTAAAGCTTGTTTCCAAATATAAAGGTCACAAGCGTACTCGATTCGTCATCAGATCTTGTTTTGGTGGATTTGAGCAAGCATTTATTGCCAGCGGGAGTGAGGATTCACAGGTATAGTCCTCTGTGCACTTATATTTGATAAAAGAGGCGGGTGAGGCAGGTGTGCCGATACATTCTTCATGTCTCTTATAAATGTTTCTTGTCTGGTGTTTAGTGCACTAAAATTTAGATGAAGGCCCAGCCCATTTATGTACTTTAAATTTTAATTAGTATTTATGTTTGCAGTTCAATTTTAGCTTCGTAAAGGTTTGTTTGTAAGTGGCATGCTTCGTATCTCTTGTTTCTCGAAGGCTGTTGAGTAAGTTTTTTCAACAGGGTAACCTAGGAATCTCAAAAGACTTTGCTCAACTTGGTTCTACTTTACCTGTTGTAATGCTATTGGAATTGGAGATAGAGCATATGTTAAGGATATGCATCAATAGGATGCCTCAAGTTAGGGTTCAGGATGAGCACTCTGACTGGGAGCTCGAATTTAAATGATGCTCGATGGCAGGTGCCTTACATTGCGTCCTCAACCAACTTGATGCTTGTCAATTTAAGACCTCGCTTTTCAGCCTTTATACATTCTTGTTGATCCCTTCCCTCCCCCTAAATTTCAAGGTAGACGGCAAGATGAAATTATAACGATGTCTTTTCTTGATGTTCGGGTGACAATTGACAAACTCCAGCCTGTCAATTCCGTTTGTTTTTAAGTGATGCAGAATCTTAAAAGATTATTTTGGACGTCAATGTGGAAATGGTGTGCGTGATTTTGTATCTGTACTTTAGAAATCTCAGTTGTTCGTTCATGTGGACTTTTACTGAGCTATGAAAGTCCTTGAGAATGACAACCTGTTGGGTTTATTTGATGGAGCATTGCAATACACTTGTAGTTCTTGATCACCTCTTAACTTTTTCTGTCAAAAACCTTGTGCAGGTATATATATGGCATAGGGGAACCGGGGAGCTTCTATCAGCATTGCCTGGGCATTCTGGAGCTGTCAACTGTGTCAGCTGGAATCCTATAAACCCCCATATGTTGGCTTCAGCTAGTGATGATCATACTATTCGAATATGGGGTCTCGATGATCTCAAGTCTGTAGCTACTCACAGCAATGGCTTTTCCCACCAGTCCAATGGAAGAATTTGAGGTGATTAAAGAGTTGGAAACTTCCTCGAAATCATGATCGATCGAGGTTACATTCTAGCTTTATCTGTTTGTATAAATTCCCATTTCATTGGCTTTTCTTTTCTGAAAACAGGCGATAACTGTGTCAAATATGTAGCCTACTGTGCCAATAATCCCTTTAACTTGATTGCCATTGTTTTACTTCTAGTGCTGCTTTTCTTTTATCTGGTCAGACAACTGGTTACAGATTACCATCTAATTGTTCTGTTCTGTTCTGTTCTTTGCTTGGTTAAATTTCTGATGCTTGGGTAAAACCTGGGTTGGTCATTTGGGCATATTTTTTGGGGGGAATCATTCAATCTGGCATGCAGAGGCCGTCTCTCGGTTGCAACTTTCTGAGCATTTGCTAGTGACCTCCAAAGTGTGTTACTTGATTTTAAATGCTGGGAATAGTAATTTCAGGTTTACTTTCAAATGTTTGGTAGACTTGATTCACCTGAGATTGTTCTCAAGTTTTTTTCTGGTCCGTATTTATTCTCTACTCGATAATTCGGATGAGGGAATTCTTAAGAGTAGAGAGGAAGCAATTTATATAAAGCCCCCTTGTGAATGTCTTGTAAAAGCCTATCGGTGTTTGCGCTTCTTTGAGTTCTATATATATATTTTTTTGATAAGCAAAGAAAGGTTTTCATACCATTGAAAATTATACATAAGAGAAACCTTGCATTAACACGTTGAGGAGTATCGTGCACAAAACTAAGTACCTAACCTATCACTATACCTTCCCTCAGTTTTTTGAAAAAATGCAAAAAAAAGAAATCCAAAGTTGGTAAGAAACCAACGAGGCACCAAAAAGATTCCCTGCCCAAACAAAAAGAATACAAAAAAACGCTAACCCCAAAAATCTGCCGTAACACAACGCCACCGATGCCCCCTATACGGCAAAGACTGTAACCCACAGCTCTGGCCGTCAAAACAAAGCCCACTGGTAAAACGATACCGGGCAAACGACCAGCTGGGACAAAGCCCAAAACCTCAACGCATGCACGCTCCATCTGCCAAAACGATACCGGGCAAACGGACAGACCCACTGGTATAAACCCAGAACAAAAGACGACCGGAGAGTGGATCACACAATCAAAGCCGCGAGGGATACCCAAAATCGTTAGGCAAAGAGCCGGTTGTCCCTGGGAAAACAAACCGGCGGGTATTCAAAACTCCCAACTGCGACACCATCTACCGCCGCCACTCCACCTTGCCATTAGGCCCCAAGACCGGTTCTACCCAAGAGAAAGAAATCGACAGGAAAGAACAACGATACAGATGATAGAAAAACGGCGATGGAAAAGGGGAACAAGAGAAGCAGACGGTTAGGGAGAGGGGGAAAGGAGAGAAAAAAGGAGAAGAGAGAGAGAGAGAGAGAGAGAGAGAAGAGGGAAAAGAGAAGGAGGGGGGGATGCAGGCGGTGCCCACCTCCACTCCAACCCCGACGGAGACTGATCGAAAGTTTTTTTGAGAGGGGGAGGGGAAAAGTTTAGAGAGAGAGCCGAGTTCTATTTTTTACAACTCAACAAGTGATTGTTCGAGTCAATTTGAGTATGTTGCATGAATATGTTTTCTCTAGTTCCATTCGAAGTTGGGAGGAAGCATCAGGGTTTAAAAAATTAAAGTCATTTGGTCATCTTGCTCAAATTATCCTGCTCGCTTCTTGCTCTATTCATTCTTGCCCCGTTTAATATTGCGACGCAGAATTATTGGCTTGATTTGCGAATAGTGTTTTTTTAAGTCCTACAAGCACTAACAGGGTTCCGAAGACAACTGTATTGTAATTGGCGGGTGTCACAGTCGTGGATCCCACAGGTCCTTTCCTTGTGAGAGGTTTGTGCTGGAACGTGTCTTCTGTGTACGTCCTCCAATACCAAACACACATCCGGATGCAAGTTTCTCACAATTTATGGTTTCCACATCTCATGTCCAATTTGCACAATAGGGCTCATTTTTTTTACGAGAGGTTGAAGATGTGTTTGTGCACATAACCGTGTGGTTGATGGCATTGCACGACTTAACTAGTGTTGTTTTGACTTCTACTACTATCTAACTCCACGAATAGCTGCTTCATAAGAGTCTCAGTTGTTACATTTAGGCCAGATTTTTTCATTGTAGGGCTTCTCCAAAAGTTGTCTGGTAAGAGTTTTTGACATCAACTTCCAAGTTACAGACAAGACAGGGTCACCATTCTATCCATGTGCATCTCCAACGAGTGTTTTGTCTTGTGTTTGATTGTCATTAATTGGCAATCAGTAAGTGTGTGTCTGTTTAGCCCATATCATTAGGCGATTCCACTGCTGCATATCACCCGCGGGCGGACGAACTGCTTGACTTTGGTAAGGATTGATTTCGTCTTCGCTCTCAGCGCCATTATCATGGCTTGACTCCATATATAGTGTAATTTACCTTCAGGAAGGGGATGGGAGGTGAAAACCTCTCCTGGACCTGGATGATCGGAGCGATTTGGAAGTAAAGGTGGCTGGAATCTTCAGAGTTGGTGAGATCTTCTCTCTGTCTGCCACGATTTCGGTTACGAGAATAGACACAAAAAAAAAAAAAAAAATCAATGGAAGCACCAGGTTCTGCTAGAATGGGCAAAGATTTGGTCACCAAGAGCTTTACTGCTTTGATACCATAAAAAGAAATCAAGATTGGTGTAGAAGACTTTTTACTTCTCTTTACCTTGGATGCGATTTTATATATTCGAAAAGACGATGATATCTTTATGATGATGCTGGTTATTATCACGATCTTCAACATAACGCTTCAATTGAATGATTTTCTCAATAAAACGCTTCAAATAAATTGGAATTGACTTCATCATTCTTACATTTTCTCTTTTTTTTTTTCTTTTTTTTTTAAATCATAGGTCGGATGTTAGTGGATTAGTAAGTTAAATTATAGTATGGAGATATTGAGGCTATTTCATACTCTTGAATCTAAAATTTCACACCACAAAATATTGTTACATGAGCCAATTACTCAAGTCACCTTGTATTCATAAATCTTTTTCACTTAGGGGTTGTTTGATAACCCAAATTTAACACTTAATACTGAATGAATCTTAGTAATAAATGATTAAGTAAGTTTGATAATCACATTTAACAATACTTAAAAGATTAAGTGTCTCTTACTTTTGGCTAAATTCATGAAAATTTGCATTCAACTCTTTTCTCCTCCACTAGTGCCCTTTACACCACCGCCTCTATCTTGTCGTCACCATCACCACCACTCTATCACCACCGCCATCTCCATCTCCATCTCCACCACTACACCACCACCACTTCGCCGCTACCACTACTATACCACCAACACTACTCTACCACCGCCGCTACCACTCAACGATCACCACCATGGGCTATTTCATGTGCTATTGCTATAATATAGTAGTCATGTTCAAAATCAATGCTCCAATGGGTGAGGTATATTAAGTTCTATACATAGCTATATGTATTCTTGGTGCTATATTTGGCACAAGTTTTACCTATAAGTAAATTTGCCTTGTCAATTTTTCTCCAAACACATTGATGATTGTCCTTTACACAAAATGAGCTTCTAAAATAAAGGGTTTAACTTTTTTCCACAGGTTGATAGAAATTAAAGAACGCCTCTGGTGGATCTAGAAAGTCCTCACGCTCGTCTTCAATGATCATGTTGTGCAAAATAATACAAACCTTCATGAAAGATCTTGTAATGCCCCAAGCAAATCAATGACCCAGTTCCTTGATTTTGATCTACAAGCCACACCATATGGACCAAAATGATTAAGCCCAAGGTACTAATAAGAGCTCACAAGATTTGTTATGTGCCCAAGATTATCCATGTAGACTTCCGATGTGGGATAAGATGTTACAATCTCTCCACCTTTATAGTCTCATGCCCTCGCGAGGGGTTGAGCAATAAAATCACCAAACCAAACCAACAAACAAATCAAACCAAAGTGCAAGGCTCACATAGTTGTGTACACGGACTGTTCTGATACCATTCGTAACGCCCCAACCACTGACCCAATATCTTGATTTTGTTACATAGCTCAAAATGCTTAATCACAAGGTAATAGTAGGAGCCCACAAAATTTGTTATATACCCATAATCTATGTAGACTTCTGATGGAGAACGAGGTGTTACAGATATATGGGCGGACCTATAATGTGGCAAGTGGGGGTGGTGGAGGAGTGGGGCGAAGGCGGTCTGCTGACCCACTGAGTGGTAAAATATCTCGAGGATATGTATACAATTTTGAGTATTTTAGATAACTTTGCCCCAAAGATTCCAAATCTTGCAGTTTTCTTGCCGTGTAAATTTTGTACATGATGTTAAATCCTATGGTTCTTGCCCCACAGATTTTATGGTTGCCCCATGCATGTAATGGAAATTACACCATTTCCAACCAATTAAATGTCTCTCTCTCACTCATCTTGAAAAACAATGCAGCTCTATGGGCCATGGAACAACACTACAACAGTCTATGATATATTAATTTGGCACAATTTGTTGCTATATTATAGCAATAGCTATCCTTATAGCATTACCAATCCCTGGAGATGCTCTTACAAGTTGGGTAATTTCCTATTTTCAAATTTAGACTTTTGCAAGTAAATATTTTGAGTATATGATAGACAATTGGAGTTTCATGCATGATTATGTAAAAAAGTTCTAAGTGCATGTCTATAATGACTCGCCCCAGCTGACCTGTTAACTATTCGCCTAACCACGTGACTCAAAATGTTAGCCTCAAGTTATACAGTAGTTGGTTGGAATCACTTCTATACCATTTTCATATTTCTTTTGTTGCCAATGTGGGACAACAATATGGGGCTTCATAATCTCTCCACCTTATGATGCAACATCCTCATTTTATTGGCCTTGCAACATTCCCCTAGTGGTCATGGTGTGGCACTTAGTTCTACACAGCATAACCAGTGTACTCGTACCAGATTCTAGAGGTGGCCCCCACCATGTAGATTAGAGTTGTGCTCTGATACCGACTATAATGACCCGCCCTAGTTGACCTGGTTACCCTTAGCCTAATCACGTGGCTTAAAAAGGTTAAACCTGAGGTTAATAGTAGTTGATCTGCCTTTACTTGTGTATTGAATTCTCTTTCAATGCTTTCTCGATGTGGGATCTTACAATCTCCCCATCTTGGCTACAATGTCCCCGTTGCACCACATGGTCCAACAACCTTCCCCTAGTAGCTATGGTGTGACACTTAGCTATGTACAACACAATTAATGTGCTCATACCAGATTCTAGAGGTGGCCCTACCATGTAGACCAGGGTTGTGCTCTGATACCAACTGTAACGACCAGCCCGAGTTGACCTACTAACCATTCATCTAACCATATGACTCAAAAGGTTAACCTTAAGTTATATTGTTGAGTGTCTTTCTAATATTTTGTGTATAATGTTATAATTTTGATTGCGGTATGATTGTGATTTACTAGTCCTGAATATATAAAAGGTAAAGTTGGAAATGAAGACTTTCAGACTTTAGCTTACTGGAAAATTAACAACTTTCAGACTTCGGACTTTACCCACCAAGGACATTTTCAGTATTAACAAATATTCTTAACTTGTCTTTGGCGGGTATTAATTATCAAAAACACTTCATCGGCCATCATTTTCCCTTTCAGTTACGTCACATTTTGCACATAAAAGGGCTGTCCCATTGAGACACCTGTAGGAGGAGAGTGCATGAACAAAGTGGGCTTCGGCTCATTTACCCAACCGGCTACCGGGTTGGTTTCGGTTAAAATTTAAAATTGGCTGGGGCCCAATTGATTTTTTGAGCTTCTCCAACTTTATTTCTTCCCCCACAACGGTAATATTTTTATTTTCCGTCGCCTGTTCACGAAACAATTTCTTTCCGAACTGACGTGTTCGGTGACTGTTTGGTTCCGAACAGCCACTGTAACTTTCCGATTGGGTGCCTATTTTTTTTTTTTCCTATAAATACCCTGTTTCCTTCCGATTTTTCATTCACGAATTTTTCCTGCATATATCTGCACTCATTATAAACATATAATTTCGGAGAGTTTTCCACAGTTTTCTGGTTCGTTTGGTGGACAGATTGGAGTGTTGCTTATGCATGCGATAATCGTTATATTCGGGGAAGTAATCGTTCGAGAATCCCGTGAGCACCACTGTGGGGGACGAATTAGCTTTAAGGATAAGGTATCCAATACTAAGTTTTCATATAGTTGTGTTATTGGAATCATGGTTGTGCGAACTTTACGCATTTATTTATAATATTAATTCTTTTCATCAAATCTTGTGTATAATTTCTTAGGTTTTATGCACATTCATGCAACGGTTTTAATTGTTTTTTAATAACCATTTAGATTGATTATACTGTAAGACGCATCGTGCTGATGTGATGATTTGTGCCGATTTGAGACGATTCGTACTAGGCGGAGATAGTCTACGTTGATTGATGATTCACAAATTATCATTAGAAGAAATCGCTAGGACTTGCAATCCTACAGTATATGAGGTGATTCAAATAGTTTACGTACAATTGATACATGTTTAATTTAGGAGGGGAAGAGAGGATTCCCAAGTTTTTTCCCATCAACTCTTTTCTACTTTTCTATTCCATTAATTCTATTACAGTTCAATTATTTTAGGAAACCAACAATCAATATTTTTTACAAAATAATTTAGGAATTAATTGAAATTTCTGTAACTTAGCCTTATAATCCTTGTAGAGCGATATTCAGAATATCTGCAACTATTCATTTGAGTAGTAGTAATTGTTTTATTAGTTATATTTTTTATACAACAACGCCACTATCACCGCTAAACCAAAAAGTTTAGGTCGAATGGTTTGTCCGACAACCATATAAATCATATAATGCGCCTGCATGAGTTTGAACGAAAACAGATGCGGCTTGCGAGAACGTATAAGAATCTTTCGGAAAACATCTCATTGTACTAAAAATTCTTAGAAGTGAGAATTGAAAACAGATATATGGAGCAAAATCCGGAACCCCAAGGGCCTAGTGGTTAAGATTTGAGACTCAGATTCGAAACCTTTCATGTGCTATTAACTTCTGTAGGACTGGTCCACATAGAGTTTCTTTATACTAACGCTCGGTCCCCACCGTGAGTACTCAAATCGGGACAACTGAATAATAAAAAAAGAAAAAAATTGGAGCGAAAATTCGGGAGTGACAGCGAAGGAACACATCCAAAATTGCGTGGCCTAGGTTTGAGTTGAAGAAGGCAAAGCCAATGTCTTCCCAATTCGCCTTCCAGCTATGAAACCGACGTGGAGTTAATCCATGTCCAACCATTGATACAGTTGACTAATGAATCATTAACTTCAGTCCAAAATGGAGAACCCCATTTGTCAAACCAGATCAGTCCAACTCGGACCTTTCCACGCCATGCCAAGACTGCTAACTAGAAAAGCTCAAACCGCATCTCCATTGTTTGATAAATTGATACGCAGGAAAAACAAAGGCACCTTTTGTAGTTCGTACCTCGCAAAAATGGGTATTCTCCTGTTACTCGTATTCTACGCCATTTTTATCGCTTCGTTTACCCACACTGCCATTGCAACAAACAGTACCTTAACCCCAGCCCAAAACCTCACCGACGGCCAAGCCTTGGTTTCCCCCAACCAACGTTTCGAGCTCAGCTTTTTCAGTCCAGGAAATTCGAAAAACCGTTACTTGGGTGTCCACTACCACAACCTCCCCCTCACGGTGGTTTGGGTGGCTAACAAAAACCGCCCCATCACCGACGCCTCCGGCCAGCTAACTGTAACCGAAAACGGGGCCCTCGTGATAAAAAACGGGTCTGACGGTATAGTGTGGGACACCAACGTGACGGAGGCGGGAAATAGTCCGATTCTGCAACTGTTGGATTCGGGCAATCTAGTCGTGAGAGAGAACGAAAGCGGCGATTTTATTTGGGAGAGTTTCGATTACTTATCGGACACGTTGTTGCCGGGCATGAAGCTGGGGTGGAATGTGAAGACGGGACTCAACAGGGTTATGAGATCCTGGAAGAGTAACGAGGACCCCTCGGACGGTGAGTTCAGTTTCAGCCTCGACCCGCCCGAGACGCCGCAGCTGATTCTGAGGAAGAACTCGGAGAACCAGTACAGGTGGGGGCCGTGGGACGGAGCGAGGTTCAGCGGCAGCAACGAGTTGAAAACAAACCCGGTTTTTACGCCGATTTTCACCTCCAACTCTGATGAAGTTTATTACACGTATCAAGTGCTGAACGACTCTGTTTTGTTCAGGTTTTCTTCTTTTCCTTTCCCTTTTTTCTGTATACGAAAACTTGATCAGAGCGAGAAGCTTATTTAGAAAATGAGCCTTGCCCGAGCAAAAAACATATTTTGAATGATTAACACAACGTGCATGGTAAATGAAATGGTGATCATGGAGTTGATTCTTGTGTCCACCGCCCTACGTGTAGAAAATTGCCTTGTGATCTAGGCCTTCCCGTGAGCCGGCTAGCAAGCAAAACGGACAACAATGCACCAACCAGTCAAAAAAAAAAAAAAAATTAGACGAAGGGTGCCTCTATTTATGACCAATCAAAACACCTCTATTTTGGAAGTAGTCAATGTTAGAAGTCTTAACAATGGTGTACCTCTTTCGGGTTCCGTGGTGTACATGTATCGAAAGAGATATTTGTCCTCCAAGCACTTATACCTGGCTTGTGACCCACCTAAAGCCACTCTGGCATACACGTAGGGAGTACCACATAGTAATGTCACATGGTACTTCGAGAATATTCAATAATTGGCGATGGTAATTGTTCAGCATTCCCGAAGTTGCCTACACGTGGTACTCGATCCCAACCATTTACTTAGCGACAAATTATCTGATAGAGATATACTCATTCACTTTTGTTGAGTGTTTGAGAGTCAATGAGTGCCACATGACAATGCCACATGATACTCCGGAAGTACCCAATAATTAGCTGTGGTGCTGAGCCCATGAGAATAACCCAAATGGGTCTTGCGCCTTTGCTGTTCAGCCCAAAGTCCGTGGGTCCATCTCCTACTCTCGCTCTGCCACAAGTTAAACTCTTGGGAGATTGGTCTAATAAGTCTTAACACTTTCCAACCCAATCAAAGCTTAACAGGCTTCTCTCATACGATCCAGCTTGGTAACGAGACGGGCTGTGGCTCCCTTCACAGAAACTGCATGTGTAGGACTGAAACACGATGCCTTCTGATTCTCATGTCTTTGAAATCTACCTTTTACCCACTTGACAAGAAGATTGTTCCTGAGCAACAATTTTGTTCTTATTTTGCGATATTGTTTTGAAATATTTCTAAAACTATTTCAAAACATTTTCTATTTTCTAGCTAACCGCAACATATTGTCTAGATTCGTGGTCACGCAATTGGGCTTGGTCCAGTACTACACATGGCGGAACGAGGAATGGGTCATGATGGTGACCCTTAACCGGGACTATTGCGACCGTTACGAAATGTGTGGCGCCTATGGAAATTGCTACGATGATGACGTCCCTTGCCGGTGTTTGAAGGGCTTCACACCGAAATCACCACAAGATTGGAATTTGTTAGATTCGTCGGGCGGGTGTAGGCGGAAACATGAGCTAAATTGTAGCAATAATATTGGAGATGGGTTTGTCAAGTACAGTGGATTGAAATTGCCTGATCATTCTGTTTTGTGGGAAAATTATAACCTTGAGGAATGTAGAACCGAGTGCTTGAAGACGTGCAATTGTATGGGGTTTACTAATATCAATGTGAGTGGAAATGGGCGTCAATGCGTGGTATGGTTGGACGAGCTGATCGATATTCGGCATTTTCCAGATGGTGGGGAGGAGCTTTATATACGAATGGCACGCGCAGAACTAGGTATGTACCTCTTGATAATTTTATTGTATTCGTTTTTTACATGTTAATCAGTGTTTAGTTATGGACACGATGATACGTCTAAAAGATCAGTGTATTCTTGTATAATATATTAGGGTCATCAACATGTTGGCAGCCAATATACGTATGGAACACGCCAAGTAATTGTGTTATATCATAATAGAACTTTAGCAGGGAACACATCTCGGATATGTTAGGCACACGCGTCTCTCTAGTAAGGCATGTTTAGGGACATGACTGAGTCACTTCATAATACTAGAACTTATTCCAAAGGATTAAAATTAGGTGAAATCACATGGACACCCCCGTCATGTATACATTTTGGACACAGAGACCTCCTAATGTTTAAAATCACTCATTCAGACCCCCTCGTCTATAAAAAGTTGGCAAACTATGTTAACAGATTGAGGGGAAATAAATATTCTACCCCTTAAAACTCACCCACACTGACCCCCTCATTTATAAAAAAATGTCCACGCTAACCCTTTCATCTCAAGGGTCTTTTGACAGAAGGGTGCAGATTGACTAATTGTTATAGATTTGTTTTGGGGTTTGGGGTTGGGGGGATCATCTGTAAAGGTTAGGAACATATCCTAACCTTTAAAATTATGATATCTTTTACGGTTTCACCTTAAAATTATGATATCTTTTTGATGGAACATCTCCTGAATATGTAGAACAATGTTAGCTAGTTTATTTTTGTTAAGTCAATGCTGGTTTCTATGAGTTGTGGTCGTTGGTGGATGCAACATTTCTATTAATAACAATTAAAAGTACATGCGCACATAAATATAGTATCTATTCGATTTTTGTCGAGTGTCTTGTTGTGTCAATGTTCCTATTTGGTTTTGGAATTATTGCGTCATGTGTCTGTATTTGTATATGCATACCTCTTTAGGAAAGGTAGGTATTATAAACAACCAAAGAGGCAAACGAAGGCTAGAGCATACCCTCCAACCTAGAACAACATCAAACAAACCCTGCCCTTAAACTAGGAACAACTAAACAAGGAGAAGAAGAAACAAGAAATACAGAGGAAGAGGGAATAACACCACTGCCCCAAAATCTACCCAGGCTTGAACACAGAGTTGGGCACTTCCCAAGACTTTCTGGGCACTTCCCACGACTCCAAAAGCCTAACATTGCCCAGGTGTGAACCACATCATGCCAACCGCACAAACAGGCACGAACACTAGCGACAATTAATCTTACCAAAAATCACTCTCCACTCCACACCTTTGAGCTTGGAAATCATGTTGTACCTTTAATTCCCCCCAGATGTGGTAGATGGCAGCAGGAAACACCAGCTTAAAGATGGTTCCTCCCACAGAATTACCACTACAGTGATTAAAACCCCAAAGCATTTCTTCCTTTCTTCTTGCAAATTAAGAGGAGACCAAGAAATGCAACAACTGAGACCACACAGCAGCGGAGAAAGGGCAGCTAAAAAATACGTGATCATGGGACTCCTCACTAACACCCACACAAAGCCAGAGTAGGAGACTTGAGGGCGGAATATATGACATTCTTGCCCATTTCATTTGGGTTCTAATTGCATGACAGATTTTTCGTTCAAAATGTTAACCATAGTTAACAATTGTACGAAATAGGAAGCAATCGGAAACTTGAGGAGATAAATTTGTCAAATTAGTAATTTATGGATGAAGTAGATAAAATATAGATAATTTATGGGATAAAAGCAACAAAAAAAAAAAAAACTCGTAAATCAATCAATCAAAAGTATAGCGCCCTAGCCATAAATTTGCCACAAAGGTGTACATTTTCAAATGAATACTGCACAACTATTTATAGCATATTGCATAGGTCGCCATTCGTCAATTCAGCATTGGGTGCAGTATGATGAGATGATGATGTAACGCGGTGTTAAAATAAGATTTTAGACGAGGAAAGTAGGATTTGTCTAAGTTTTGACAAATCTCTACTTCAATGCATAATTTAAGTCATTGCCTACTCGAAACACCCTTAAGTTTTATGATATGTTGAATACCTTTCGTTTCCTTTCTTATGCTACGGTGATCATCGTATCTAATATTATATCATGAGTTGTGAATTGAGGTCTATTCTATCAATGCATCGAGCCATCAACTCACATGGTAAATATGATTTTGTGAAATAGAATTCACTACGGTTGAGTTTGGACTAAATTAATTTTTGTTAAAGATAATTGGTAGTACTTCATTATTTAGTTACCTTTTCTTTATAGCTTTTCGTCATATTTTTACATCACATTTTTTGTCTTGAACTAGTGTGAGATTTTAGCAAAGTATAAAAAAAAAACTATAAACCAAAGTTGAATTTTTTGTGTGTAAGACTATGCTAAAGAAACTAAAAGATAGGGAAATTTGTCTTTTTCGAACTTTTATTTCATCTTAAGTGACCTTTTATTTGACTTTTGGTTATTATTTATTTTGTAGATTTTTTTCGTCAAGATGAACGAAACAAAGGATTTTTTTTTTTTTATAACCTGAAATCCAATAAAAATTAAAGGAAAACGACCAAAAAGACCGTGGATCTAGGTTTTTGTCTTGTAGATTTTGATCACCTACTTCAATAAATTATAGGTTTTTCATTTTTCTTCTAAAAAACATGGGGAGTAGCCAAAGCATCTTCATCCAGCAAAATGGAGTTGTCCTTTATCCTTTTCGCTTTATATAAATTAAGAGGGCGACTATTCGCAGTCCCGTATTTTCTTCCTTAGCCCATTACATTTCAGTAAATAATTGTTGAAAATCATATATAATATTTCGGTAAATAGCTGTTGAAAAAAAGATTATATTTCGGTAACTACATGTCGAAAATATGTTCAACATTCGGTAAACAACTGCCGAACATACATTTTCGGTAAATAGCTGTTGAAAAAAAGATTATATTTCGGTAATTGGATGCTGACAATGTATCTCAATTTCAGTAACTAACTGTCGAGTATAGTTGAAAATTTTTAACGGGTTAAGGAAAAAAATACGAGACTGCGAATAGTCGGTCCCAAAATTAATACTACAAAATTTTCAGCCTCCATCTGAAAAACGGAGAGTAGTCAAATCGATTTCATAGAGTAAACATATCCATCCCGCAAAACTAGGATATACTTTTTTACTCCCTTTGTCCCAAATTGAATGTCAATTTTTGATATCCGTGCCAATTTCAATTTCTTATATCTTTCAATATGGATCTCAAAAAATCTGCAATAGGGATCTTGTTTGATAGTTCTCGATTAGTTCTATTATACAAAGTTTTTAAACTCATGAAAAATATTATAGATTGAAAGATATAAGCGACGAAAAATGACACGAATTTCAAAAATTGTCATTCATTTTGGAACGGAGGGAGTATGTTTCTAAGGATTTTTTCCCCCTTTTTTCGAGTGAAAAAATCATCCCAGTTATATTAATTCAAAAACAAATTACAACTAAAACAACAAACAAAATGCAACAACATAACAAAAATTACGTCGGTGTCGGAACTCAGAAAAAGGGTGGGGAGTCCATGGAATCCAAATTGGTAAAGCTTCTTTCTGTTGCAATAGGCCAAATCAGGGCTGAAAGATTTTTTTTCCCTTTTAGAATCTAAGAAGATTTTATTTTCGCCAAGAGTTAAAGTGAAATTTTGAGATGAAAAATTTAAGATCAACATTAAATAATGACAAACAATATTGAAAGAAAAGCAGAGAAAGGTAACGAAAACCATAGTCTCAAACTACTGTAAAAAGCTAATTGTGAGTCTCACACTTCTTTACTCTCATATATACTATTTTTTTACGTTGATTTTTGTGAACTTATAATATCAATCTCTTGGCCCCGTTTAATAATAGGTTTGAGGCTTGGGATTGGAGTACTAATCTCATGGGAGTATTAATACTCTGTTTGGTAACAAAAAAGGATCCGGACTATTAGGCTCCGTTCCAGAAACCTTCTTAAAAAATAAGCAGTTTATTTCACATTTTCAAACTAAAAAATAATGTAAATGACAAAAAAAAAATTATTTTTTTTACACCGTATTAAAGATCTTGATGAGATCTATCAAACAAGATTCATAGTGGTAGGAAAATTATTTGCATAAACACATTATTTTTGAGCTTAAAATTACCTTCTTAAAAAATAAGCAGCTTATTTCGTTTGCGGAACGGAGCCTAGTCCATTGGGATGTCCAATCTGGCCTTTAGGGGGTATTAGCAATACCCCGTGGGACTTGGTATTAATAGTCTAATCTCAACTCCTTCTCATTACCAATTGCTTCTATCAATCCAATTCCATCATTTAATCTCATCTCAAACAAACATGATATTAATAATCCCATCATCTAATCTCATCCCAAACAAATATACTCATTATCTATCCCCTCTCATTACCAATCCCAATCGGAATCTCATCTCCTTACGAATCTCATCCATCTATCACTGTTATTAAACGGGAATGCTTGAAAAAAAATAAACTGATGCTGAAAAATATATGTACATTAACATCATCAATAAAGGGAAAAAAATGCTGACATAAAATTAGCGGGCGCAAAAAATCATTGTCGCACAAGATATATACAATCTTGTCCTTCTTGGAGCCTCCATTTCCCTATCATTAGGAAAAGATTGTTTTTTTTTGGTCTTTGGGCTTGCACCGTCACGTGGAGTCTTATTGACTGCACATAAACAAAAAATGTTTAGTGAATAAGGATACGTTGAAGCACCGCCACCAAAGCCGGCACTGAATAATTACTCTTCATTTAGAGGCTTTTTTCACTATTATTATCCACCGATGTTTTATTAGTTTCTTGATCGATCATGATTAGACAAGTAAAGAATTTAGAAAAGACATTTTTTGACATAAAATTAGCGGGCGCAAAAAATCATTGTTGCACAAGACATCTACAATCTTGTCCTTCTTGGAACCTCCATTTCCCTATCATTATGAAAAGATTGTTTTTTTTTGGTCTTCGGACTTGCACCGTCACGTGGAGTCCTAATGTACTTATTGAATGCACATAAACGAAAAATGTTTAGTGAGTAAGCATGCGTTGAGGCACCGCCACCGACACCGCCGGCACTGAATAATTACTCTTCATTTAGAGGCTTTTTTCACTATTATTATCCACCGATGTCTTAGTTTCTTGATCGATCATGATTAGACAAGTAAAGAATTTAGAAAAGACAATGATAAAATAAGCTTTAGTAGGTGACCAACTCTTGACTTTCTGAGACTAACCTTTGCCTTTCCGCCAATCCCACTCCAAAACATTCCCCCATTTTTGTAAAAAGTTGTAAAAGAACAACGACATCCATATCTCCCAACTATTATTATTTTGATACTTCCTCCGTCCCTTTATTATTGTCCAGTATTTCATTTTGGGCTGTTCCTTAATAAGTGTCCATTTTGTAAAGTTAGTGGGTAAAAGTTGGTGTATTGTCTATTTTGTCCCTAAAAGTAGATTCCTTTTTGAAAAGTAAGTGAGTAAAAAAGTAATGATGATAGGTAAGTAGGGAAAGTGGAGGAAAAAGTTGATGTGAAAGGTATAATGATGATGTTCTTTTAATAAGTTGGAGTTACGAAGCAGGACACTTAAAAAGGGACGGAGGGAGTACTTTCGATGAGAACACGTGGCTCAAGTGCATTATTGAGACAGCTAAAACCCCATTTTCGTACTGTTATGGAAGTAGGAAGATGAGTTCAACAACAAAAAATAAAAAATAAAAAATAAAAAATTAGGTTAAAGATGTTAAGAATATGCTTCTTAATTCATAGGCTTCTTTATTTAGAGTAAGAAAAACTTCTTCTTCTTTTTTTAATAATAACTGGGGAGATTTTGATGTGCTTATGTATACCGGCGTACCTCAACTAACATTTAAGGGATCACCGCCATTCACTAGCTTGGGGTGCAATTAAAAATTAATTCCCGCATGTATTGACTATGTAAGGGTTGAAAGCACCTCCTAATTTCGTACCTAAGACCTTAAAGGCAGCGAATCCTTCAGTTTAAGATATTGAGTATTTTTATCACGTGTGTATTTGTACGCACGAGTGTGTGTGATGAACTAAGGGTATTTTAGTCATTTGCACGTCACATTTAACGCCACCCAAGCATAATCTTTTTTTTATTTTTTTTATTTTTATCAATTGATAGAAGATATCATTTTACATCAGATATGAAGCATATAGTACAACTCGGGACACTAGATCCCGTTCGTTTTGGGATTTTGAATTTGGACTTATAGGTAATGATCAGTGTAGAAAGAAATAGAATAATTATTGAAAATAAAGGTGATGATTATAGAGAGATAGAGAAAAAAATGAGAGTAATGAAGGCAGGGAAATAGGGTAATGATTAAAATTCAAAATTCAAAATCCTTAAACGAACGGGGTTTCATCAATTGTAAGAGTTCACAAAATAACCAAGCTCAATAACTCAACCAATACAGGAAATAAATCCATTATATGGTAGAAACAAAGAAATGAAGGAAAATCCCTATAAGAGAAGAACACCCACATGCAGGTGAGAAGACTTGGATTCATAATCTCATAATAAGATGTAAGAATCCGGGCCAAGTAAGCTGACTCAGTTGGTTCACCCAAGCATAATCTAAAGGGAGAATCTGTATTATAATTTCAAAACTAAGGGATGACAGTAGAAATTCAGAAACCTCAGCGGATGTCTCTGATGTCAAAGGGCCAAATGTTTGATTAACAACGGAGGAGAATCTTAATTGTACGAATCGGAAAATCTCAAATTATGACGTCATTCACCTCCAATTTCACTTGATGACTTATTGTCATTGGTTTCCATTGTTGAATTTACAAATCAGAGCTTATCAACTTTTATAGTAGGGTTTGGAATGCTTACGGAATGAAAAGCTAGGACGAAAGGGCCATCATAAGACATAAGGACTACGGGATATACGTAATAGCCATACTAAGAGATTTAAAAAACTAGTAAAGAAAAGACAATAATCCCTTCCACGGCTAAGAAAGTTGGCATTGAGAATAGACTTAAAGCCTTCATTTTTACGGAATACGAGATAGTACGGTAGTAATCGGTGGAAGAAGTAAGCTAGGTGGCGGGATAGAGTCAATCCCTTTTCATTCCTGATTCCACCGCCGGATCGATAGACCAAAATCCAACATAGAACATTTTTATTGGCGAAGCCCGCACACGAGCGGCAGATGAGTCAGTCGTCACTTACATTTAGAAATCATTTGAAAACACCTGAGTACTTGTACAAGTCCCAATCGATCAAGATCCAAGATCGTCTCTGTAGATTCTAGAAATATTTAAAGGCCAATGGGAATAGGCTTAGTTCCTAGAAGTACTTAAAGTGCTAAATTCTCAAGGGGCTAAAATGACTTATTTTTCAAAAATTAGTCCATTAAGCATATTTTGCAAAACTAAAGCCCAAGGTAAACTAGCACAACGTGCACAAGGTTTCACCTGTAAGCGGAAGGGAAGCAAACCATAGAGATAACGAAGTGGGACCGTTATGGATAGGGGTGTCAAATTGATGAGTTTGGCAACAATCGAGAGCTGTTCATTGTAGGGATGAGATTCGAGTTGTCGGATGCACGATCCGAATGCTTGAAAGTGCGTAGCACGATACTATGCACACCACTGCACAATACCTTCCCCCAATGGATGAATAAAGTCTATGAGTTCTACATAAATGTGCAGTATTGAAATATCCAGTCCGGTGCACGCGGCCTTGCTCTGAAACCAGTGAATAATTACTTGTGTAAAAATAATTTCCCAAGGCGACATGCATTTACTAAGAGAAAAATTGCAAAAACATTGGGTGTCCGATCTCCTGTATTCTGAAAACTCTTTATCTCGATCGATGAATTGTGTAATTTTTTAAATATTTTAAATTTAACGGTTGAAAAATCTCTCAACGGCACAAAGTTCCAAGGACAGAGAATCCTGCCACTGTATAGGCCCTTTAACTTTTTTTTTTTTCTCGCCACACCAGGCAATCACAAATTGAGCGTCTTTTTCTCCCTCCATTAGACTATTCTCTCTCCGTCTCTCGTTATTACTCCCTTAAATCCAACTATGATCATCTTTCACCCTCACTAATCATACTCTAATAACTCTTTCTTACCATCTCCATCGCCTTCATCGTTTCCACTTTCCGCCACCACTTCCGGCGACAGGACTACCCACCAACCACCCACCACCCAGTAACCAAGCAAGAACACTTTTTTCTAAGTGGGTATCCACCAGTCAGGTCTCATAGTTGTTTCTTCTCTCTAGTACTTGGTTTGTTCTTGTATTTTACTTCATCGGTGCAAGATTTGGTCCTCACTGGACCATTGCTTGACGGACTATAACCCTTGAAACCCTTTAGAAGTTGAAGCTAGAGGGTTTTTACTAAAGACCACTACCTCACATTGCAATCCTTTTATACACTTTATTCTATGATGAGATTTTTATACCCTGGTTTAACTTGTTTGTGTTTATTGTGTTAACAGCTTAGTCTATAGTTGCTTGACAATTTGATTGATGTAAGTGTAACGATCGAATCTTGGTTGATGAGGGTAGGTTTGTTTTGAGGCTATTATATGTTTAATAGAAGCAAATTACGTCGTTTCTAATAACTTCCGTTTTGTCGGATACCTGAACAAATCCATATATACTAACTTGGGCTGTATTTGCTTTTTGATTTGCCTTGACACAGCCTGTTCAAAGCTTGGGATAATGGAGAAGAGGTACATTAGGTAGCTTATAATCAGACATCTTACTAATGGGAGGGTTTTAAAAGCCGAGCTATGTAAATTGTCAATAATTTCACGTTATGTCCCTTGATAGAGGGGAATGGGAAACAGGGTCAATATATCTAACTTCAAGCAGTTTATGTATTCACAATTTTGTTTGATTCGGTTGGTTATATGCAAGTGATGAAGGTGAGAGAATAGCTTGCCTACATTCAATCAATTCGAAATGACTCGGGAGGCAAATTGATGATTTTGGAAATTAAAAGACCTACCATGACTGCCGCATGCACACTTTTTCTTGTGACCTATTGAAACGTTGAGTAGAGTAGCTGTTGGTCTGTTGAATTAATCGATGGTCATTTGGGGGGGCTGTAGCTGGAATTTTAGACCTTAATCATGATCGTATAACTTTTTAGGATACCTTGTTATGCCCACGCTTTGGTCAGATGTGGATTCTATCAGAACAACTTTGTGCCAATGGCATGGTAGAAGTTTTGCGGCACTTTTGCCCCAATTCCTAGCTCACTTCCTATGCTAATTGGTATGACTTTATCGTTCCGTTCATGCTGTTACAGTTTGGGTTGTTGAAAAGATGATAGATTTCATCAAACATGACACTCATCTTGGTTCATAAGTTGCATTTTGTTTTTGGTAGGCTTCACTAGAAATATTACAAACTTCGTGAGTAATGTAAGTTTGGAGTTGGCTTGAGGGTCGAGCCTTTCCCTTGTCTTCGGTGGTGATGTTATGAACTCTTCAATGTGACACTTTCAGGAAGTTTTTCTGTTAAGTTTGAACCAGTTTGAGTAATCCTATAAGCTATACTCACACATGGGATGGTTTTCTTGTTTAATAGGTTCTTATTTCTGCTATTGTATTTATGACGTTCCCTTAATCATCTGCTTGAGTCTGGATAAGCTAAATCCTGCACTAGCTTACACTGTTTGCTATCATGTCGACAATGCATTTGAGCTTTGGCCATTGCATCAAAGAAAATCATCTGTATATCTTTAATGTGGCCACTTGAAGTGTATCATGCTGTCACACCCAATGGGGTTTGTCTCCCTAATACAAGATGTTTAGTGTGCATGCTTCCTGTTAAATGTCATATAATGGAAATATATTGGCTGATTCTTTAATTTTTGCATTGAAAGTCATTCCAAGAAACTATGGCACAGAATTAACTTATCTCTCAACTGTGTTGTTGAGTGGCCAGAATCGATTGCTGATGCAAAGAGGAAAAAGAAAATGGTGGTGATTGTCGTTGTTGTGGTATGTACAGTTTTGGGGATGATTATCTCAGCTACGATTGGCTATTATATTTGTCAGTTAAGGAAGGCAAAAATTAAAGGTAAAACAACTCTACTGTTTCCATTATTTTTAGTTGCTTGATCTAGCAGTTCAACTCTTGCACTTAACTCCTATTTGTTTATGGCCTTTTCTCAATACAAAAAAGAAAAAGAAAAAAGAAAGTGCTTTTGAGTACCTTTCTTACGATTTGCTTCTCTGATCCTAATCACTGGGTACATGGTACTTAACCTAGGAAGGGCTAGTCGAGCTTCATTTGGTTTCATTTGTTTATAAGAATCTTTTCCTACTTTGTTTTTGATGAATTGATAAATTTATTTTTTGAAGTGAATGCGTTGGCACTATCTCAAGCTCCTTGTTTATTGGGACATAAAGCTTCCATTATTTTCTTTTCTTTGTCTAACAAAATTTCCTTTGCAGCTGAACAGGAAAAGAGTTTCTTCAATGTTTCTAATGAAGAAAGTCAAGATAATGCTTTTGAATTACCTATTTTTGATCTGAGTACCATTTCCTCTGCGACTGAAAAATTCTCTTCCGGAAAAAAGATAGGGCAAGGTGGTTTTGGCCCTGTTTATGAGGTAAGTTCCTTTCATAGTACATTTCAAGCTGAAGAATAATGTAGATGAGATGGAACCAGAAGGTTTTTCCTATATTTATAGATTTTTTGTCATCCATTTTTCCTTCTCGTTTAGTATCCTAGGCCATTTCTACCCATCCTTTTCTCCATCATCCTCTATTACTCCTAAGGCTTCGCCTATGATTTTGTAGGGTGTATTGCCCAGTGGTCAAGTAATAGCTGTGAAGAGGCTCTCGCAGAGTTCTGGACAAGGCATCCTGGAGTTTAAGAATGAAGTTATTTTGATTGCGAAACTCCAACACCGCAACCTTGTTAGGCTCCTGGGGTGCTGCATTCAAGGAGAAGAAAGGATGCTTATTTATGAATTTCTGCCCAACAAAAGCTTGGACAACTTCATATTCGGTATGCCCACTATCTGAACCCATCATTTTAGAAGACAATAAACTACATTAAAATCTGAATTTTCCTTGTTTACCTCTTGGTTTTCTCCTTAACCCTGAATCTTTATCACAAAGTTTTTGAGTTTTGCCTATCCTTCTAGTTGGAGGGAATATATCAAAATAAATTGTTTACCTTTTCATTAGCTTATCCTTTTCTTCTTTAGTTCTTTTATCACCTCACATTATTTAACAACAGCCAGATTTTATGCATGATGGAGGTTTTGATTAAGAAAAAATGTTTTAACTGGACTTTTGGTATTTTCATGCCCAGATCGAACAAGAAGAGAACTGCTGCCTTGGAAACATCGCTTCAACATCATTGCTGGAATTGCACGAGGACTACTTTATCTGCATGAAGACTCGAGGTTGAGAATTATTCATAGGGATCTTAAAGCAAGTAATGTTTTACTAGACAATGAGATGACTCCCAAAATTTCCGACTTTGGCATAGCAAGAATTTTCGGAGGAGAGCAAACAGAGGAAAAGACCAAGAGAGTAATGGGGACATAGTAAGTGATCTTAGCATATATACCGAAAGCATTGATCTGCATTTGTAAGGAAAAAAGTTCAACTTTCTCTTGGTGCCATATTTCATCTCAATCGAAGGTCTGTAGATCTCTTATCCCAAGAGTTCTTCGAAAGTTATGTCCATACCAAAAATTGTGATTTCGTGGATGAAATAGCTCTTGATCTCCAATCGATTGTAATTTGGCTTTGGAAGAGTATGTAAACCAGTGATCAGTTTTGTGAGACTTGATGTTTCCAAATGTTTATGCTTTCGGTATAAAGTTTCTTAGTTTTGCTGATTCTAAGAATGTATTTTTGGCTTGCAGTGGTTATATGTCTCCTGAATATGCAATGAGTGGTCACTTTTCTGTGAAGTCAGATGTGTTCAGCTTCGGTGTTTTAGTCTTAGAGATAATAAGTGGCAAGAAAAATTGGGGTTTTTATCACCCTGATCATGACCTCAACCTTATCGGGCATGTAAGTGTACGACTCATTTCGAATGTTAGTAATCTCCTTCTATAGCACAAGTTACAATGTTTAAAACTTGCCATGCTATTACTGAGAAACTAAATTTGAATTGGTCTAGGCATGGAAACTGTGGAATGAAGAGAGTCCTCTGGAACTAATGGATGTAGTATTGAAGGAGTCATTTTCAGAAAATGAAGTGGTAAGATGTATGCAAGTGGGCCTTTTATGTGTACAACAACGTACAGAAGACAGGCCAACAATGTCGTCTGTCGTTTTTATGCTGAGTAATGAAAGTGCAGCTCTACCCCAACCGAAAGAACCTGTTTTTTCAGTGCAAAACTTTTCCTTGAAGGTTGAATCGGCATCAAGTGGACAAACTTCTAGTACTGCAGCTACTGCTAATGACATTACGATCACAGCATTGACTGGACGATAGAAGGATTAATGCATTCAAGAACTTCCACATTCTGTGAGTTTACGATTTCCTATTGTACGAGTGTTGTACAACCCATAGGATTTTTGAGCAACTCTGGGAAATAGTAGATAATGGCCACGTCTTTCCCTTGTATAGATTCAGTGTGTCAGAATACTAGACTGCTGTAACTATAGGTTAGCGTAGCTCACGTTAGGCATTTTGGGTCTGTTGGAGCCTTGGAAGTACGTTGTTGAGTTCATTCTACTCCTTTTGGAGTGGTTCTATATATAATTCCTTATCATTTTGTGCTTCCTACTTGCTTCTTCTAATTATCCTGGATTCTCTTTTTCAAGACACACAATTCTAATGTTTGTTAATGAGACATCGGGAATAAATTGAACTTATGAGTTTCTGGTAAAAAATTATTTGAGGTTAATTTTTCTATTGTTAGGACTAAAGTACGTGGAAATGTCTATTTTTTGGTTGTGTTCGAAAGAGCAACTTTCGCCACACACTCCAAGAAGGGCAAAAGCAAAAACAATAAATTTCAAGCTTTTATGCACCACGAAAGCACAAGTGCGTGCAGAGGCAGAGTCAGGATTTACTGTCAGTGAATTCAACTACCTAGGGCCAGATATGGTTTGTTTTTTCAACTTTGATGATCAAAATATTGCTATCAAACTAAAAAGGTAAACATTCATGGTAGCTATTAAAATTATACATACTATAGGGGTATTTTCCTATGGAAAGGGGTCAAGTGACCCCACTTACCACCACATACCTCTGCCCCTGAGCCATCTGCTCACTAACACACATACATAAACTTTCACATGAGATTGTATGTTTGCTAGCTCTGCAATTTTCCAAGAGAGAGATTGTACGTTTGCTAGCTCTGCAGAGAGAGATTGTATGTTTGCTAGCTCTGCATTTTGCCAAGTTACGGCATGCATTAGTAAAGGGCTTTAACATTAAAGTAAAGGATAAGGGTGAAGGGTTCTTTTGATGGCCAAAAAAGTCAAATAAAAATACGAAGCCATTTATTACATCAACTGCCTCAGTTATATTCGTAATCTTGTAAGATATAAATACATCCCTGTTAACTATGGACAAACTAACTGAAGTACTTAAGTTTCAAAATTCAGAGGTTGTGTTCACACCAGCAAAACGAATAAAGCTATACAAGATAACAGATAGTAGTGGCGTTTACATAGTGGCTGTTGTTCGTGGGGTGGCCATTGATACATCTTCAGTAACAAGAAGATAACAATTCATATCCCTTAATGTTATTGCCATTTTATTAGATAAAAATCTACCCTTTTAGGCGAGTCACTAATTAAATAGCTATTAAGACTCTATTTATTTATGTCTCTTTGTAATAATTAATGAGATTGCGAAAATGCATGCAAGAGATTTCCATAATCTGCTCATTAATGAAATTACTACTTACTAGATAAACTATTACAAGACTCTAATGCTCTGGGCATAATGCAAACTACACAAGTGCGGAAACACAAACCATTGATTCGATTCAGGTTGGTTTGAAATTTCAACCTATTAGGGCTTTGTAGCTGATATACCATTATAAGTACATATCCTGCGCAATGTAGGCAGGATATTCATCAACCCATGAATTTGACGGTGGACTTAAAAAGCCACCTACGGATGCTTTAGATCTGACACAATCTGGATAACACCTGCACCTTTCATATTACCATGGACCGCAAAATTAATCAATACTCTCGGAATATAACCAAGGCATATGCACGTTGTACTCCCTGATCAATATTGCCCTACGAAAGAAATTGTACAAGAGTAGGCGCTTGGATTGCTAAAAAAAGTAACACTTTTCAAATTTAAACTTACATGCCTATAACTTTTTCCCAAGAATAAAACTCAAGTATTAAAGTTGCATAAACCATGATGCTTTATGTTTAGCTGCTATCCATCCTTTTCCCTGAATATAAAGAGATGCATATGATGAGTAACTGAAAGCTTTATCTTTTTACCTATTGCATCCTAATGTTACGTTACTTGGAAAAATTTAACACTTGCTGGCAATATTTTAGAAGAATTGAAAATCTGTCGCACACTCGCGATATGGTTTAGTGTAATTACCAAATTAATTAATCTATATCAGGCAAAAAGTAATGGTTGTTTCAGGATGCTATAATTGGAATTAGAATGGGAATCCTCATAGTTGATTTCCGTAGTAATTTTGGAGAGGATTTGGAAATATGGGATTATGGATGGGAACAAAGGAGACTGGCGGGGTCCAGGGATAAGAATTAAGATTGTATGTACGATGAGATTATTTATTCTATGTATGCTAGAGTGGTATGAAGGGTTGCATGAAGAGGGAAGATAATCCAGAGGGGGATCGGCTAATATCACCTTCCATACAGCATTTGCTAATCCCCACATGGAGGACTAAGCGAGATAGTAGTGATGGCCAATGGCTACACCCTCAACTAATCCTGCGTAACAAACGACTAAGTGGTGCAGGGGAGCATGTGGGGTCCACATGCTCTCCGGTTCCTTATCTCTTCATTTTTATCATACAACCAAACAAGCCCTCTACTCAATGCCTATATTCACTCCAAATCTTCCACATGGTCCAAATCGGTGAGTAACAAATCAAAAGTGTCACTCATCACCTACTTATACACTGGCCACGCTAAAAGGTTAACCCTGCTTCTCTAATTGGCCTTTTTAAAAACTCTGCTTCTCTCTCCTTCACTGACATCAACACCTGAGAAAACACACACCCATCAACATCAAGACAGAATCTTTATTGGCAATCCAAATGGGTTTTCTGTCTCTTTTATTTACATTCTATTGTATCAACATATCAGTGGCCTCTTTCACCGCTGTTGCTGCAACAGACACCTTGACACCATTCCAGAGACTCAAAGATGGCCAAACATTAGTTTCTGGCAACCAGGGATTTGAAGTTGGATTCTTTGCCCCCCCTGACCAAACAAACATCAGGTACTTGGGGATTTGGTATAAAGACATAACACCCCTTACGGTGGTCTGGGTGGCCAACAGAACAAAGCCAGTAAAGAATTTGGATGCAACACTTATGTTAGACTTCAATGGAGGTCTTGCAATTCAAGATCGTAAGCATAACCTGGTGTGGCTCTCTATGCCTTCAAAAACTGCATGCGAACCAGTACTGCAAATCTTGAATTCAGGTAATCTTGTGGTTAGAGATGATTGTAATGGATATTTATGGGAAAGTTTTGATTATCCAAGTGATACGTTATTGCCTGGAATGAAGATTGGTTGGGACTATAAAACTGGTCGAAATCGGGTGATGACATCTTGGAAAAAATGTGACGACCCACAATCTGGTGATTTCTCATTTGGATTGGACACACCTAGATTGCCCCAACTTGTTTTAGAAAGGAGTTCAATCAGGGAATCTAGGTGGGGTCCATGGGACGGGGCACGGTTCAGTGGTACTAATGCCCTGTGGATTAATCCAGTTTTCCAGCCGGTGTTTTTGACAAATTCTGATGGTGTTCACTTCACATATAATGCTCTAAACAAGTCAGTTCTTGTCAGGCTTGTGGTAACCCAATTTGGTAAGGTCCAGTTCTTGACATGGAAGAATTATTCTGAAGAATGGGTTCCAATTGTTACCCTTAATAAGGACAGTTGTGATGCGTATGGATCCTGTGGACCTTATGGAATTTGCTATATTGGCGAACTAAATTGTCAGTGCTTGAAAGGGTTCACGGTTAATTTATCTGGAGGTTGGATGGATTGGACTGCTGGATGTAAGCGGAATTTTGAGCTGGAATGTGATAGGGATGGGTTTGTAGAGTTCAAGGGATTGAAGTTGCCAGATAATGGAACTGTGTGGGAAAATCTGGGTTACAATGAATGTGAGAAGAACTGCTTACAGGAATGCAGTTGTATGGCTTATACCTATTTAGATGTTTATGCAAATGGTACCAGTACCTGTGTTGTCTGGTTGAATGAACTGTTTGATATGCAGAGTTTTCCTCATGGTGGCGATGATCTTCATATACGTATGGCGCGAGCTGAACTAGGTATGTATCGTTGATTAATTTTCTCTCGAATTTACTGCTTTATGAATTTGATTGTATGCTAAATCCTAACAAATGCCATTTGATATAGCTGGACTGTGTATTCCTGAATCCACATGAAATGATCCAAGAAAATCATTCGATGGTGGCACATGGAAAGAGATTTGGGGGGAACAGATGACTTTACATCTGAAAAGGCCAAGCTTAGAAACCGTTATGATGAACTTAACTATAGTAACAAACCATTGTAAGTTTTAATGAATTTAACCAAATTATTGGGTGTAACAGAAAGCATTTGAAAATCGCTTCTAACGAACTCAACCATAATAATTGATTTAATAGAAAGAATCTCTGATGAACTTGAATTCGCGTACCTAATATGGACACGCGTGTAGGTATTAGATCCATCTACCCTCCAAATGTTTGAATCGGAGAGATTTGACTTAATTCACAAGGTTGTCGTTTTGTTTTTGTCGTATTGATATAAATTAAGTGTTTATACTGCATAACGGTCTGACTAGTAATCTCCATGTAACTTTTTTGCCGTTGGATGGACATTAGGATATAAAACATCATCTTGAAGTAAAATTCATCTGATCATTTTGTCTATGCTGACGGTTGTCAGATTCACACCTGGCAATAGCTTGGCCACTATGAGCAAAGGCATCCAACACCCTAGCCAGTAGTGTTTTTTTCCCTTTGTCTTTTTTTTATTTTATTTTACGGGGGCTCTGCTAGAGATTTATGTTTCCCAAGATTAGTATGTTTCTGGTGGAAACATTTCAAGGCTTGAAGCAATGGACTCGGATGTGCCTTTTGAGCTGAATTAATTCATGTGTTGTGGCAGTACAAAGTTTTAATTTCTTTTTATGGACTTTCTTCTATTGCCCGAAGTGTATATCACGCGCCAAGAGGCAATTTCAATATGCATAACGCTTGTTATTATGCAATCTGTATTCAATTGAATCACGGTTATCTGGATCTTACTCTAGTATAACAAAATACCCATAAACAGTGTTTTTAAAAAAAAACTTGTTTGGTTTGCAGAGTCGATTGCTTCCGCCAAGCTGGAAAAAGACCAGAATCTGGTCAGCATCATAATTTCATCAGCTGCAGCCGGGATGGCTTTGCTGGGTTTCCTTATCGCACGGTGTGTGTTTACAGTGAGGCAAGGTAAATAGTTCTTATGTGCACCACAACTGTTTTCAATTCCCTTCCCCCGCCCTGAACCCCCTCCTCGTCCCCTCCTTTGATTGTTTTTATCCTGCTTAAGTTTGCTGCGGCGACTGCCTTCGCTTAGTGAGAATATATTGTCGCTGTCTTCCACCAAGTTTCTGATATGTCATAAATGTATATCAAGTTCCATTTATGAGCTATCGGCTGGAAAACACTGATATGTCAAGATTATTTAAGTTCGTGGATATAAGGCTAGAATATTCAGTTTATACCATTTAGATGTTCTTATAAAGCTTGTGGAACCCCTCTAGGCCATAGATAGAACCTTAAAAATTAAGTGAATTCAATTGAATACTTCTTTTCTTAATTAAGTAGGTTGCCCGCTGCCATAGGAGGGGAAAGTTTGTCCCTTTTCATTGCATTTGGATGGATGAAAAATTTATTCGCATTTATTTTGTCTGTTTAAACTGAATTCACGCTCATTTTCATCCTTAAAGTGCAAGTCTTCGCAACAATGGGTTGCCTAAGTATTGAGGTAGTGACAAACAGATGAATAAGATGCATTATGTGTTACTTCATAAGACTACCTTCTGCGGCCTTAGTCTGAAAGTTTTAAAAAGCCTAATTCATTTTTCACGAACAGTAAGTGTTCCCCACTATGATACATGGATTTAGTTACGGGTGTCGCAATTCGGATATGTGCTTGTGTTGAATTTAAATCATTTTCATCTCTAGGACACCAAGACACGCCTATAAAAAAATTCTTTGGTATAATGTATTATTTTCAATTAAAAAAAAAGATGTTTACAAGATGTGATAGGGTAGTTAATACATAGAGGAAGAGTTTCGTGCATAGGTCATCGTAAATTGAAATAGCAAAAAACATCTTTTGGGTGAATGCCTAACTAATCATGTCAGACATGGATCACATACCCTTATCCGAGTTCTGACATGGATACCTTACACATTGATAAGAGTGTATGTAACATAGCTGTCACAGTATACTACTACTGCTGCTGCTGCTGCTGCTACTACTACTACTACTACAAGTAACTGTATTTTCCTCTCTTAGTTTCTTATGGATTTCCTTTGTCACAGGTCCAGAGAACTGCGAATTAAATTCATCTGGACGTTCCAATGGGAGCCAAGAGGAAAATCAGGAATTCAGACTATATAATATACGCGTCATTTCTGCTGCAACTAACAACTTCTCTAATGATAATAAGATTGGACAAGGTGGTTTTGGTCCTGTCTATAAGGTAACAAATTCCTTATTTTACTTTAACTTTTTAAGACTTCGGAACGGTCATCAGTTATTGCTGATTTTGTCTGATGAATTGGCAGGGTGAGTTGCCTGCTGGAAAAGAGATTGCAGTAAAGAGGCTATCCAGGAATTCGAGACAAGGACATGAACAGTTTGAAAATGAATCCAGTTTGATTGCAAGACTTCAGCACCGGAACCTTGTTAAGTTGTTCGGATGCTGTGTTCACGAGGATGAAAGAATGCTCATCTATGAGTACTTGCTTAATAAAAGCCTGGACAAATTCATATTTGGTGTGGGATCTATCCTTTATATTGTTCTTTACATGCCTTCCAAGGATCCTAATTTCCTTTCGGTATTTTTTTTGGTTAGCTAGGAAACAGGAATGTTTTGGCAATATTAAAAGAATTCAGGATGCAAGAAAACATTGTAGTGTATATCTCTATTAGGTGTCGAAACAAGTCAATATTTCGGTACTTTTGTTAGTGTTTCTACATGTTTTGGAGCATTTTGGTTATGTTTCAGTGGGGCTACAGGAATCTAGGGATTCCACTATTGTTTCGTTTCATTTCATTTTCATAGAAAACAGAATTTTTTCGGTCATTTCTCCGGTACCAAAATCGATTTTGTTCCTCATGCCTTCATTCATATATCTAGATAATAGACATTTTGATTGGACTTTGGATTCTTTGCATTCAGACGAATCAAGGAAACGACTGTTATCTTGGGCTAAGCGCTTAGACATTATTCTCGGGGTAGCCAAGGGACTGGTTTATCTCCATGATGACTCGGGATTGAGAATAGTCCACCGCGATCTCAAAGCAGGCAACATCTTGTTGGATGGTGAGATGAATCCCAAAATATCAGATTTCGGTCTAGCAAAGATTTTGGGAGAGGAAAACCAGCCGCAGGAAGAGACCATGAGAGTACATGGAACACAGTAAGTACTCATTCCAGATATCAGGGCTCGTTTCATTCACATTGCTATTGGCTTATTTTGAACAAATAAGCAACAAGGGAATTCCAGAATACGCAAAATAGTTTAGCTGCTAATTGCTGATTATTGGTTATTTCTTATTTGCTTATCTTGGAGGCAGTTTTTAAACAAAATTATTTGCTTATGGTTTATTTTTGACCATATGCAATTGAGCCAATCAGGCCCTCAAACAGGCATTTCTTTAGTGTACAAGTAAGAGTTTTCTTGTCTTGGAATGCAGTGGTTACACAAACTAATTTGCTTATGGTTTATTTTTAAGCCATCTGCAAGTGAGACCAACAGGCATTTCTTTATTGTTTGACCGGAAAAAAAAAAAACAAGCATTTCTTTATTGCAACTAAAATTGTTCTTGTCTTGGAATGCAGTGGTTACATGTCTCCAGAGTATACAATGCACGGGCAATTTTCAACAAAGTCCGATGTGTTTAGCTTTGGTGTTTTGGTCTTGGAATTATTAAGTGGACAGAAAAATTGGGGATTTCATCACCCTGACCACGATTTGAACCTTCTGGGACATGTGAGTTACCAAACGACTGTAACGTAATCTTTAACCTTACATTTTTAATATGCTAGACATTCCTTTGATCATTTTGGTAAGCTGAATTAGGATTGATTCAGGTGTGGAACCTGTGGAGGGAAGGAAAGGAATTGGAAATTCTGGATTCAGCACTGGAATTTGAAGACTCACTTTCTGAGACTCAGATGCTGAGGTGTATCAATGTGGGACTCTTGTGCGCGCAGAATGATTCAGAGCTCAGGCCAGCGATGTCGACAGTGATTTGTATGCTCCGGAACGAAAGCATAGTTCTGCCTGAACCAAAGGAACCAGGTTTCTATCCGGGAAGTGCTTCGGCTGGGATTGGCCCGGTTAGTGTCAATGAGCTAACTTGCACAACCTTAAGCGCGAGATAGACGAACAAGCCTTCTTGGTGGTTGTTTCCAGAATCAATTTTGCACATCTAAGACTAACTTGTTTTTTCGTTCTTATTTTTTTCCCCAAAAACAAAAAAAACTCGTCATTTGATAGCTTTTCCTCAAGATAGTTTTTGAGAATCTGGAAAACACTGTCAATGATTTCTTTCCCTCAAAAAATTGGTCTGTTCAAAAAAACATAATCCCGAGAAATACAAGTTTGTGAATTACTTTTGCAAAACTGATTGTGCAAACAACCACCAAACAGGAATACAACAACTACCAAACAGAAATATAACTCATACAAACCATACAGCTTTGAAGCAGTACGTATAGAGAAGGAAATACTACTATATCAATTTCAAACTATAGAGGAAGGTAGACATTGCTGGCAACCTATACGACGTCCGGGAGTTGGCCCTCCATAACTATAAAGCCTTCCCATCTTTGAACCTTATTACTTACTACTGATACATGGACATGTTTCGGGTGATATTGTAATAGATATTTGCATGAAGGATCTGTAAGGTTTAATTTGGTACATTGTTTTTCGAAATGGAAAATGTTGGACATCTTATCTTCCGAAATGGACAGGGCACAGGGCACATCATGTGTGTTGTGCACCATCTCGACCGTCCGTTCGGCCATCCAACGGTCCAAAATCCCATCTCGGCATCCATTCAGCCATCTGACGGTCCGGATTGAGTGCAATTTTGTTCACCCTCCTTAAAAGAGGGTGAATATTACCCTCTCTCTCATTGGTTGAAATGGTGTGGTTCTCACCACAAAGTGATGTCATGGTTACCATGCAATACACTTTTTAGCAAGCACGACATTACTTTGTAGTGGAGTCCATATCATTTCAACCAATAGGAATGAAGGTAATGTTCACCTTCTTAAGTGGAGGCTGACGGTCCGGATCTCATTTCGGCAATGAATGACCGAGAGCCGTTCGTTGCCGATATGAGATCTGGACCATCGGATGGCCGAACGGACGGCCCATATTGTGTGCACAACACGCATGTTGTGCTCAAGTGCCAAACACTGTTGTCTCTTGTGGAAACAAATCAGCTGCAATCAACTATAGAATTTGCTACAATGGAAGTGTGTTGTTATATTTCTGGCTTTTGCGTACATATGTTTTTCTCTTTTGTTATTGAAACTCTGCTGGTCGGATCACTGCTACAACCACTTCACCGTTGACATATTGAGATTCAGATCCGTAGAAGCACTCTAAACATTCCATGATTTCAATCACGGGGCTAAGGTACGTGTATCATCAACTCTACATTTTCCCGCTAATGCAAAGCACAATTGTCATTTCAAATGATTACTTATCGTCGCAGAGCATTTGTTTCTCGTCATAAAAAAAAGAGAGTAGCCCCTCGTGACAAAACCATGGGATTAATTGGCTCATTTAGGTGGTGTTTCACTTTTTTTTAAAGTTCTTTTTTTTCAAATTCACGTAATTTCAAACTCAAATATAATGAAAATGAAAAATATTTTTTCAAATTTTTTTTTTTGCACCGTTTAAAAGATCTTAATGAGATCTATCAAACAAGATCCATATTGGTAGAAAAATTATTTACGTAAACACATGATTTTTGAGCTTGAAATTACCTTCTTTTTCTAAAAGTTTTTTTTTTTTTTTTTGAAACCGGAACACCCCTTATTGTGTAGTTGATGATTCTTGTAATCTAATCTCTGATTAAGATAACAAAACCAATCAAAACCAAAAGTTGAATCGGGAAATTACTACTATGTCCCTAAGTTCATTTATTGGTTGATTAATTTGGATTACTGGAATCTAAGTCCGAATTTCAAAGTCAAGAGGTCCTTTTTACGTGCAGGATATGGTATCAATTTTTTGTCACGTTCGATACCATAATCAGACGCAAAATATTTTCAACTACTTTTATCCCATTAAGGTCTACACGAAACAATCAATTTCAAATTTAGTGGTCAATCGTAGTTGGTTCGGACATGATTTTATATGACTCGCTTTGGTTTGGTTTACTTCATCTATGGAGTACTAATTTTTTTTTTTCCCAATTGCGATTAGGAAAATGGTAAAAACATTTACTGGGTCATTGTTAAGGTTGAGAAATTGCGTTGAAATGTGTAAACTGTGTATAGAAGTGTGTAAAAATATATGTTGGAAATGAAAAAAGTTTATTAAAATATGTGTTTGCTTGCCATTTTCTTTAGGAGAACCCTTGCAATTATCAAACTTATATATTCTCAATGTCATGTACGGAGGAATGTCCCAGTAATTTAGTTTGTTAAAAAAAAACTATGGTTACACCATTCGGTGTATACTAAATATACACCTGATTGTGTGGGACCTACCTCGACGTTCCATAATCAAAGCTGTCAAATTTGTTTTTAATTTTTTTTAAGGGTCTTGGTAAAAAATTTAGCTTATTTGAATATCGTTGAGAGCTACATCAATTCATTGAATTTTTCGTCTTTGATATCTGACTTAGTTAATTTTTTGTACCAAATGGTGGACCCATCGGACTCTTCCTATGAGTGAATTAGTCCTGTCAATGGGCCGGATCTGATAGTGGTAATCTGAATCCGAGAAATTCGTATTTGATTTGAAAATCCGAATCTGATCCGAAGAATTTTTACTTCAAAATTTTAGCAAAAAAAATTATTTTTTTTTTTAAAAAAAATTTAAAATAAAAATACAACTACTTAAACATTTTTTTTTCAAAAAAAAAAAAAATACAATTTTCTTAAAAAATTTAAAAATAAAGTTCAGATCAGATTGATAACGGTTTTAATCCGATCTGATCCAAATCCAATCCGAGGATTCAGATTATCGGATCGACGTTATCAGATTCAGATCGAATTTTTTGGATCGAATCTGGTCCATTGATAGGCCTATAGTGAATATTGGTATTGCATGGGGTTCATTACTAAATGGAGCGATAAGGCCATGTTAGAATAATGACAGTAATTAGACTTATTGAATAGTTCGGGTGCATCGCCACGTATCGCTTTGAGATCACTCCAGAATCGCATGTCTACATGAGATACATACACTTAGCCGTGAGTTCCGCAACATGGAATCCTTGCACTTAGTCATGGGTTCCTTTTGAATGTTTGATTCTGGAGTGATATGGAGCATCAGGTGCTCCCCAGCTACTAAATAATTAGCCTGACTTAATAGACCAGAGCATTGAAAACATTACGTGGCATATATATATAGCACTCAAAATACTTTGCCATAAATTTTGACAAACCAGGGATTACATCATGACCAGGTCAAACTTCCAAAGTCTAAAAGTCCAAACCACGTTTTTGCCTTACTAATTCAAATAGGCAAAACATGAAACATTTTCTGCTAATCAGTAGATCATGAACCATGGTCCTTCCCCTCATTCTCCTCTCCCTCTTCACCTCTCTCTCCCTCTCCGCCGAATTCACCGCCGCGCTATCCCCGAACCAGACACTCACGGACGCTGCCGGCGGAACGCTAGTTTCTGCCGATGAATCTTTCGAGTTAGGCTTCTTCTCTCCACCCAACTCTGGAAACCGTTACGTCGGAATATGGTTCAAGCAAGTCTCACTACAAACCCCCATTTGGGTAGCAAACAAAGACAACCCAGTAACAGATGCATCTGGTGTCCTCACAATAAGCCCCACTGGCAACATAATCATCACTTCCAACCAAACAAATCTCATTTGGTCCTCAAACTCAACGATGTTATCAGCCAGTCCCGTTTTGCAACTCCTAGACACTGGAAACCTTGTTGTGGTCAATAGCAATACAGGGAGTTATTTATGGCAAAGCTTCGATCACCCGTGCGATACGTTAGTACCCGGGATGAAACTGGGATGGGATATTTCAAAAAACCAAGAGTGGTACTTAACGTCGTGGAATAGTTTGCAAGATCCATCCACGGGCGATTATACGTACAAGGTGGACCCCCGGGGCCTCCCCCAACTAGTACTTCGCCGAGGATCAACGATCTCTTACCGAAGTGGACCATGGGACGGTGTTCGCTTTGGTGGAAGTCCTCCACTAACTCCAATGATTGAGAACACCGTCTTTCGTCCTAATTTCGTATACAACACAACTTTTGTCTACTACTCGTTTGTTAACATTGAGGATACTATCATTTCAAGGTTTGTGGTGAACCAAACAGGATTAATTGAGCACCTCACATGGAACCAGGGGAGCGGCGAGTGGGTAGATATAGCAACACTGCAAGTGGATTCATGTGATACGTATGATCTTTGTGGACCTTATGCGATTTGCAACATAAACGAAATACCAATTTGTCATTGCATGGATGGGTTTGTACCCAAAGTTCCGGTGGAGTGGAATAGGTTGGATTGGTCAGGTGGGTGTGTGGCAAAGACAGAGTTGAATTGTTCGGTGGCCGTGGGGTTTAGGAGGTTTTCCAGGCTGAAATTGCCGGACACGTCCTACTTTTTGGTGAATAGGAAAGAGATAAGTCGGGTGGATTGCGAAGAGGCTTGTTTGAAGAATTGTTCTTGCATGGGTTTTGCTCAAACTGATATTAGTGGGTGTGTGGTTTGGTCCGGGGAGTTGCTTGATATGAGAGAGTATCATGAAGGCGGACAGGATTTGTACGTTCGGCTGACTGCTTCTGAGCTCGGTAAGTTCTTCACAATGAGCAGTGTTACGGACATAGATGTTTGAACGCAAATTCCAACACAGATTTATCCAGATCTGTTCGATGCACGTGGGTCCCACATGATGCACTTGGTATCCAAACTTAGGCCACATATGCATCTTTATTGTGTTTGAAAATACATCTGTGTCTTTGAGTATTTTCCCTTCAATATTTAGCATTGCAAAAGATTTGATCATCCCTTTGAATAAAGCTAGTAATGCCACTGTTTCAGAATTGAAGTCCACAGGCATGGAACATGATTTAACAATCAACTTCATCTCAAAATATATTTGCAAACTTTGGATTCAAAGTATTTGATCACCCTTCGGCATATCAGTTGTCCTTTGGCGGAAGGGCCTAAATCAGCAAAGGGAAAATGTACAGGCATTCCAAACAGAAAACACTCTGCATCCAACTGCATATCTTCTGATCCTGCTTAATAAATAACTTTGTAACCTCGTGACTTCCGTAGATGCTGATATTTCTGTATGCTTTTCATTTTTGTTGTGTTGGGTACTTAGAAGGCTCCAATAAGACCAAACGAAGGGCGTTGATCGCATCAGTTATGGTCATTTCAGAGATTCTTGCACTGGGTTTAATCTGCTGGTGTGTTATTAGGAAGCGGAGGCGAATTACTGCTCAAAGGAGAGGTGATATATTATGTGTTCTTTAAGACTCTAATCTATATTTTACTTGTTCAAAAATGAACCATCCCAGAAGTGTTTTCCTAGTCACTGAAGTAGTAGTATGCACACCATATAGCTCAACAATTTGTATAAGTAAAATTCGGTGGTTTTTTCAAGCAATTTTCCTTTTCAATAGAGAAAATTAATGGAGTTTACTCAGTTGACCAAATAAGATTGATATGGAGTCACAAATCACTACAATTTTTGCAGTTATGTTAAATTAATTTTCAGGCCCTTGAAAGCAGTATGTTAAAGTAATTTTACAAGTAAAACTCTTACTTCCTTGAAAGTAAGTTGAAACAAACAGAGAGCCTAAATGGTGGAGCTTTTCCTATTCCTTTTTGATATATCTAATAATCTTGTTCTTCACCAGAGGATATCCTGTTTGGGTCGCTATTACCCTTATTTATATGCTTGAAATATTTCAGCTCAGAGACCGGAGACTGCAAGCCAACAGGTCCAAGAAAACAACCGTAGTACTGCAGAGGAGGACCTAGAATTACCTTTATTTGATTTGGCCACCATTTCAACAGCCACTAATATTTTCTCCTATGAAAATAAGATTGGCGAAGGTGGATTTGGTCCCGTTTATAAGGTAATTGCAAATGTTTCAAAAGTCATATAAAGGGAATGCTCAATAGTCATTCAGTTTAGCTAAGAAGTACGAAAATGTCAACTCGGCCTAGCCTCACATAATCTTATCTGATTGGTAAATGATTTCCTGTCGTCAAACAAACTAGGAACACAATAGGGACATGTTAGGACATGAAATTGCTCTTATTAATTTGGGGTCGGGTCAAAATTATTACATATCTACATTTTGAACATTTATTTAGCGAGTGTTGATGTACTGTTATTTGTTCAAACATTCTTTTTGTTTTCTTTGTGGATTTAAATTACGTGTACACAATGTGTCTGTTTCCTAGTTTTGAAAAGGTTCTACTTGCATGTCCAGGTCGTGTTGTGTCTATATTTGTATGAATCCTTCTCAGGCTAATGTAAGGGTTCATGATAAAACACAGGGTCAGCTCTCAAGTGGACAAGAAGTAGCGGTGAAGAGACTCGCCAAGACTTCTGGGCAAGGCGTCAAAGAGTTCAAGAATGAGGTTATCTTCATTGTGAAGCTACAACATCGGAATCTGGTCAGGCTGTTGGGATGTTGCATTCAAGAAGAAGAACGGATGTTGATATATGAGTACATGCAAAAAAGAAGTTTAGAGTTACACATATTCAGTTAGCCCCTAAGCCTTTGAAATCTTTTCTCATAGTTTGCTTGATGTACGCTGATGGGGCCAGCCTTGGGCTAAAGCCCAAGGTGCCATGGTTTTAGGCCCCAAAAAAATGGCAGGTTTTGAGGCCCTAAAATATGTAGTAGTCCTAAGTAGTATATACCTTAAAAAAAAAAAAAACCCATCCAAGGATAAAATAAAGGCCCAACATGCATCCAATCAAAGCAAGGCCCAAAAATAATCGGAGGCATACTTGTAAACTAGAGAGCTAAAGGATCCATTTTTATCAGAAAATTCATCTTACTAACTGGAATCAAGTTTTCCATAGTATAGATCATTGACAAGGAGGTTTTTGGTTTGCTCGGCAAAGCAAAATTATTAATCGTTGAAAGTAATTTACAAAAAAAATGAGTACAAAATAAATATAATAGCTTGTCCCATTATATTTACTCATGTTATTTCTTGTCTCTACTTTTTTTGGGCCCGTGCTTTTTTCGTGCCCTTGCCGTGCCCGTGCCACGCTTTTCAAAACAACATACCAACCCCACCCACATAGTGATTGGCGACATGCTTTCTTGACTGACTTGATTGATTAATATGGTTCAGAAAGAATGCATTCAGCACCATATAGAGAGAAAGGGTTTAGAGAAAGAGGATTTGTTTCAGTAGTTACCACAACCAAATGCCTTAATCTTGCTTCATTGGAATCTAATTCTCTTCTCTTTTTTTAGGCTTACACGTGTAGTAGGAGTGCTTAAAATAAAAAATATTATTTCTCCTTTTCGTAGGACAAGAGTTTTCAAGTTGGAAGCTATTAAAAATCTGTGCATGAACGGCGCCAATACACCAAGTGATAGATCAATTGTCCCAAATGCAGTTGGGGTTTTTTCATATTGATTAGTACTAGATCTTTTGTTTTGGGAAAAGGATTTGTTTATTTTATACTTGTCTTAGAAATTTGTAAAAGGTCCCATTTTTTATTATCGCTTTAGGCTTCCAAAAACTTAGAGTTGACCCTGTATGGTGAAGTCGCTAACTTACTTTAAATTACCTCAGATCAAACAAGAGGTAGATCACTGGATTGGCAAAAACGCTTTGACATTATAGTGGGGATTGCTCGAGGACTTCTCTATCTTCATCGGGATTCAAGATTGAGAATAATTCATAGGGATCTGAAAGCTAGCAACATTTTGCTTGACGATGACATGAATCCTAAAATTTCAGACTTTGGATTGGCGAGAATGTTTGGAGATGATCAGTCTGAAGAAAAAACAAATAGGGTACTTGGAACTTAGTAAGTATATCTCGTTCATCTCTCCCCTTCATTTTTCTTATCCATAGTTCATTTCGTTTGATATTGTATTCCCATTTTATTTGTTGTATGAAGTGGATATATGTCTCCAGAATATGCCATAAACGGGCTCTTCTCTGTGAAATCTGATGTTTTTAGCTTCGGTGTATTGATTTTGGAGATTGTAAGTGGAAAGAAGAACAGAGAATTTTACCATCCCGATCATGACCTCAACCTTTTGGGACACGTGAGTACAATTCTTCTTAATTTTCCTATGAGAGAACAATTTTCATTATGTTTGAGAATAATTTCATGAATTGCTATTTTCGTTAGGCGTGGAAACTATGGAATGAAGGAAAACCCATGAATCTAGCAGATGCTTTGATGGAGAGTCCGATTCCCACATCAGAAGTGGTAAAATGTATCCAAATGGCCCTTTTGTGTGTGCAAGATCTTCCTGAAGACAGGCCGCCAATGTCTGCTGTTTTGTTAATGTTAGATAGTGAAAACGCAATCATTCCACCTCCTAAACAACCTGGGTTTTACACAAAAAGGATTATTCCCAAGACGGATTCTTTGTCAACTGATATATATCCTCTCGCTTCAAATGAAGTAACAATGTCGGCACTTCAAGGTAGATAGATGGGATTGTTGTCCTAAAACCTTGTAAAGAAACTTTTGCAGAAATCATATTATTCTTCAGTAGTGTCAGTTTTGCTCTACCAAACTCCCAAATTTGTTATTATTTGGCTGCTGATTTTGTCAGTCCCTTTTTTGTTAACGGCACTCTCCTGCAAGTGTATTTTTGCACAAAAATACACTTGCAGGGGAGTGCCGTTAACAAAAAAAGGAAGTGACGAAATCATTTCCCTATTATTTTCATTATGTTCTCATCCCACACAACAGTTGGCCTCTTACCCAAGGTTCTAACCATAACGGTACCAGACCGCATAAAAAGTATTGAATGACATGTAGCGGTTGTGGATTTTTCGCAAACATTTTTGTTCCCAGAGTACTTGAAGCATCCTAGCTGTCTCGCATCGGCCATAGCTGCTACGATGCTGGAAAAAATTGGATATGACAAAAAGGCGGATACTAAGCGACTGTATAATGGTATCGAAAAGCCGAAGAACTGCTATCGATACCTTACATAGCAGCTGGTATTGAAATCTACGTCTTACCTTCCGGTTTGGCGCTAAGTCAGCAGCTTAAACTCAACAATATGCTAAATCAATGAACACAAATTTATCCCTGGACATAATCACCTTTCCTTGGTTGCGAAAAGGTGTTCTATAGTTACTAAATTTGAGGGCGAGTTTCCAAAAAAAGCCACTCGGCTTTTTGGGCTCTTTTTGTTTTTTTTTTTTTTCCAAAATTTGTTTGTGTTTATTAGTTTCACGTCAATTTTATTTTGTGAATTATTGATTCCTCTCGAGCAAAGGAATATGAATCAGACAAATAAAAGTAATGACTTTTACCATTTTTTTTTTTGTAAAAATCCAAGAAATTGTTTTTTCTTGGATATTTGCAAAAAAAATTAGGTTAAAGTAATATTTTTATTTTTTGATTTCTCTCGTCGAGAAGAACTAATAATCCATAAAAATTTGATGCAAAACTAATAAATGCATAGAATATTTGAATGAGGACAAAATAAGAGGCAAAGTTGTTGTTTTTTAATTATGGGAAAATTTCAAAAAAACACCTGACCTTTCGACCGTTTATCACATAAACACCTGGACTTCAAGAAATATCAATCCCATACCTGACCTTTGGTCTCCGTCATCAAATAACCCCCTCCGTCCATTTTCCGTCCAATACTTAACGGAACGTCCATTTTCCGTCCAATACTTAACGGAGAAGTAGCAAACGGCAACGTTTCGGTTAACAAAAAATTCTTACCACCAATTTGCAATCCTATGGAGCAGAAACGAGATTATGGGAGCCCTAGAGACAAAATTTAATTATGTCACTTTAGAATAATATGATCAGAATAAAAAGATCTCCACACTCATTCAACGGATTAAAAATTGGAGCACTTAATTTTTTAACCATATTTTTTAATATATAAACGGTCTAAAAAACTTAAGTGCTCCAATTTTTAATCCGTTTGAACGGGTGTGAAGATTTTTTTATTCTGATCATATTATTCTAAAGCGACATAATTAAATTTTGTCTCTAGGACTCCCATAATCACGTTTCTGCTCCATATGGTCCTAAATAAAGAACATATACTTAATATGAGAGGCCTAGAGATAAAAATGAATTACGACCCTTTGGAATAATATGATAAGAATAACAAGATCTTTACACCGATTCAAACGGAGTGAAAATTTGAGCACTTAAGTTTTTTTAGACCGTTTATATATTAAAAAATATGGTTAAAAAATTAAGTACTTCAATTTTTAATCCGTTTGAATCGGTGCAAAGATCTTTTATCGGAAAAAAAATTCTTACCACTAATTTGCAATCTTATGGAGCAGAAACGTAATATGGGAGCCTTAGAGACAAAATTTAATTATGTCACTTTAGAATAATATGATCGTAAAAATAAGATTTTCGACCGTTCAAACAGATTAAAAATCGGAGCACTTAAGTTTTTTAGACCGTTTATATATTAAAAAATATGGTTAAAAAATTAAGTGCTCTAATTTTTAATCCGTTTGAACGGGGGTGTGAAGATCTTTTTATTCTGATCATATTATTCTAAAGTGACATAATTAAATTTTGTCTTTAAGGCTCCCATAATCACGTTTCTGCTCCATAGGATTGCAAATTGGTGGTAAGAATTTTCTTTTAACCCAAACGGCGCCGTTTTGCTACTTTTCCGTTAAGTATTGGACGGAAAATGGATGTTCCGTTAAGTATTGGACGGAAAATGGACGGAGGGGGGTTATTTGATGACGGAGACCAAAGGTCAGGTGTGGGATTGATATTTCTTGAAGTCCTGGTGTTTATGTGATAAACGGTCGAAAGGTCAGGTGTTTTTTTGAAATTTTCCCTTTAATTATTATTTAATTTATAAATCTTGCGTTGAATAGAGTCGTACGAGCTGCCTCCTATGGTCTTAATATTGTAGTACTACGACTTCACCTCATGTGGTGATTCCTCATATGACACGAAATGGGATTTGTCACAGTTTTATTTCACGATTTAAACCATTCATCTCGTAGGTTTTGATGTGTTTAACATTTATGTGAAAAACCAAGTTCACCAAAGTTTGGTAAAAGCTCGGTCACATCATATTTGTGTGAAGAGAAATAAACGCTGAAGAATCTTAGTCCTATTTATCTTTGTGACAAATATGATTTGTTCATCGGATACCAGAGTCCAATGAAATTACTTTTTAATTCGAATCGACCTTAAATGCACCGAAACTTACTAAATGAACTGTTTGAATCGTCAAATAGACCCGCGATCAGTCTCACATTTTGTATCAAATGAGGAACAGAGGAAGCATCACATAAGAAATCTTGATTCGAATATAACAGTTGCAGAAAGTAGTGGCGGGTGCCCTTCTTTAAGCAAAAAATGAACAGCACCAAAATCGGACAATGCCAAGAAACACAGGTCATAACCCTGTTTTGGTTTAGTATCTTTCTTTACGAATGCTGCTTCGGATTAATGTGTGCAACCTAAAAAGGATACGTTTTGGTTTAGCATTTTGGTTATGTTTCAGTGGGGCTACAGGAATCTTTCATTTCGTTATCATAGAAAACAGAATTTTTTCGGCCATTTCTCCGGTAACGTAATCTTTGACCTTACATTTTTAATATGCTAGACATTCCTTTGATCATTTTGGTAAGCTGAATTAGGATTGATTCAGGTGTGGAACCTGTGGAGGGAAGGAAAGGAATTGGAAATTCTGGATTCAGCACTGGAATTTGATGACTCACTTTCTGAGACTCAGATGCTGAGGTGTATCAATGTGGGACTCTTGTGCGGGCAGAATGATTCAGAGCTCAGGCCAGCGATGTCGACAGTGATTTGTATGCTCCGGAACGAAAGCATAGTTCTGCCTGAACCAAAGGAACCAGGTTTCTATCCGGGAAGTGCTTCGGCTGGGATTGGCCCGGTTAGTGTCAATGAGCTAACTTGCACAACCTTAAGCGCGAGATAGACGAACAAGCCTTCTTGGTGGTTGTTTCCAGAATCAATTTTGCACATCTAAGACTAACTTGTTTTTTCGTTCTTTTTTTTTTCCCCCAAAACAAAAAAAAACTCGTCATTTGATAGCTTTTCCTCAAGATAGTTTTTGAGAATCTGGAAAACACTGTCAATGATTTCTTTCCCTCAAAAAATTGGTCTGTTCAAAAAAACATAATCCCGAAAAATACAAGTTTGTGAATTACTTTTGCAAAACTGATTGTGCAAACAACCACCAAACAGGAATACAACAACTACCAAACAGAAATATAACTCATACAAACCATACAGCTTTGGAGCAGTACGTATAGAGAAGGAAATACTACTATATCAATTTCAAACTATAGAGGAAGGTAGACATTGCTGGCAACCTATACGACGTCCGGGAGTTGGCCCTCCATAACTATAAAGCCTTCCCATCTTTGAACCTTATTACTTACTACTGATACATGGACATGTTTCGGGTGATATTGTAATAGATATTTGCATGAAGGATCTGTAAGGTTTAATTTGGTACATTGTTTTTCGAAATGGAAAATGTTGGACATCTTATCTTCCGAAATGGATAGGGGGCACAAGTGCAGAGGGCACATCATGCGTGTTGTGCACCATCTTGACCGTCCGTTCGGTCATCTGACGGTCCAAATCCCATCTCGGCATCCATTCAGCCATTTGACGGTCCGGATTGAGTGCAATTTTGTTCACCCTCCTTAAAAGAGGGTGAATATTACCCTCTCTCTCATTGGTTGAAATGGTGTGGTTCTCACCACAAAGTGATGTCATGGTTACCATGCAATACACTTTTTAGCAAGCACGACATTACTTTGTAGTGGAGTCCATATCATTTCAACCAATAGGAATGAAGGTAATGTTCACCTTCTTAAGTGGAGGGTGAATAAAACTCAACTCTTCTGGATCTCATCTCAGCAATGAACGACCGAGAGCCGTTCGTTGCCGATATGAGATCTGGACCGTCGGACGGCCGAACGGACGGCCCATATTGTGTGCACAACACGCATGTTGTGCACAAGTGCCAAACACTGTTGTCTCTTGTGGAAACAAATCAGCTGCAATCAACTATAGAATTTGCTACAATGAAAGTGTGTTGTTATATTTCTGGCTTTTGCGTACATATGTTTTTCTCTTTTGTTATTGAAACTCTGCTGGTCGGATCACCGCTACAACCACTTCACCGTTGACATATTGAGATTCAGATCCGTAGAAGCACTCTGAACGTTCCATGATTTCAATCACGGGGCTAAGGTACGTGTATCATCAACTCTATATTTTCCCGCTAATGCAAAGCGCAATTTTCATTTCAAACGATTACTTATCGTCGCAGAGCATTTGTTTCTCATCATAAAAAAAGAAGAAGAGAGTAGCCCTTCGTGACAAAACCACGGGATTAATTGGCTCATTTATTGTGTAGTTGATGATTCTTGTAATCTAATCTCTGATTAAGATAACAAAACCAATCAAAACCAAAAGTTGAATCGGGAAATTACTACTATGTCCCTAAGTTCATTTATTGGTTGATTAATTTGGATTACCGGAATCTAAGTCCGAATTTCAAAGTCAAGAGGTCCTTTTTACGTGCAGGATATGGTATCAATTTTTTGTCACGTTCGATACCATAATCAGACGCAAAATATTTTCAACTACTTTTATCCCATTAAGGTCTACACGAAACAATCAATTTCAAATTAAGTGGTCAATCGTAGTTGGTTCAGAAAATGATTTTATTTGACACGCTTTCGTTTGGTTTACTTCATCTATGGAGTACTAATTTTTTTATTTTTTATTTTTCCCAATTGCGATTAGGAAAATGGTAAAAACATCTACTGGGTCATTGTTAAGGTTGAGAAATTGCGTTGAAATGTGTAAACTGTGTATAGAAGGGTGTAAAAATATATGTTGGAAATGAAAAAAGTTTATTAAAATATGTGTTTGCTTGCCATTTTCTTTAGGAGAACCCTTGCAATTATCAAACTTATATCTTCTCAATGTCATGTATGGAGGAATATCGCAGTAATTTAGTTTGTTTAAAAAAAAAAAAAACTATTGTTACACCATCGTAGACACCCCAATCCGGACCTCGGAGAGTCTTTGTCCACCCCGATGATGAAATAGATGGAACAGTACATTTGCGAGCTTGAAAAAGGATTTCTCTAAAACCCAAAAGCCCAGATAAAAGCCCAAACAAAGCCCAAAAGAACCCTGGACCGAAGGAAGAGGAGCCGTGCGGAGCAGAATTGGAGCGCACGACACCTTGAAATTCAAGAGTCGCCGTGCGCGGCAATCCTTAACCGCACGGCACCTTGAGCAGAAAGCTGTCGGCCACGCCAGCGTGAGCCACAGCTGGTGACTGGCTTAGCCGAAAATGCACTTCTGGCCAGTCCAGAAAACACCTCCACCATTTGAATTCAAAATCCTTGGCCATTTGCCTATAAATTAACCCCTCCACTCAAGGGAAAGAGGCCCCTCTTAGCCTTTCTTTTGAATCCCTCTCTTGCCTTTCTCTTGGCTTTCTCACTCTACTTTCTCTCTCTAAATTTCTACACCCATTTTTTTGTTTCCATTACCATTTCCAAGCTTTAAAGAATATCATTCCCAAAAGACCTTCTTTAAGTGCTTTCACTCACTCCCTCCTCATCATTGAAGTTGATCATTCATTAACTTCAAAGATTCATCACCCAAAATACCTCACCTTTACTCACACCCATACTCCCTTTGTCTCATTTAACCTCCCCCATCCACATGCGTGACGATCCATTCACATCCTTGCATCCACGATCCTTGATCAAGCTCGAAACCAAAGGTATAAACTAGTTTCCTCGGACTAGATTCCGTTCTGGTCTTGAGGGGACCTTTCTGTCAGCAGATCTAATCCCTTTTGGTTTTCATAAAATAAAACCAACACTGTGCTGAGGTTGGGGAACCGCGTGATGCTGATCGACGCCGACACCACGACTCTCGGCCAAGACGGCATGGTGCACACTAGTGCTATTGTGAGCAGTGGCGGATCACGAGTTTTCCTCGCCGTGGTTACTGTTTTCTTTGTTCTTGTTTCTGTAGCTCTTAAAATAAGACCATATCTACAAGCTATGTTCCGGCTCTTCTAAAATCTTTTCAAGATCATCCCAAGTGATCAAAAACGTTGAAAACTACTTTAAAACTATGTTTTGAGAAGGATAATGACGTTCTTGGGATGATCTGACCGCCGTGAGGCTACTCGTGAGTTTTCAAAAGATCTACAGAGAAACCAGTGAGCTAAAGGATGTTTTGAAAGACTGCAACAGTCTGACAGCAGAGCAGGTGCCACGCACGGCATTGTGAGATGCCTCGCGCGGCATCGCAGGGTGCCGTGAGCGGTATTCTGAGGTCCAAACAGTCTGACAGCAGAGCAGCTGCCACGCACGGCATGTTGAGATGTCTCGCACGGCATCTCAGGGTGCCGTGAGCGGTATTCTGAGGCCCAAACAGTCTGTTGAATGTTATTTACTTCCATTTATTCATATCATTTTATCACGACTGTACAGATAGCATCACCTGCACGTCAATGTGATATATTTCCCATGTCCCTTTCCCGTTACGTGCTTTATTAAAGAGTTTGATATTCCAAATAATATTGAAGATTTTCCCCCCTTTTTAAAACATCAAGTAGAGACCGGTCTTACCGGGCGAATGTGGTGCTTTTTAAAGAAAAACCTTCCTCATTCGTAATGTGGCTCCCGAACCCAACATCTCGACGTTTTCGCTAGATCAAAAGCCTTTTTCGAACCACTCCTCGGTTTCTCGGGTGACCCATCTCAAAAACCCGGGTGGCGACTCTTGAGTTCTGGTCGGGGAGCCTCCACTGATGGCGACTCTGCTGGGGACGATATTTATTCAATACTTGTTTTTAAAAAAAATGTATAAAAGTATTGGATGATCAAGAGGGCCAAACTGAAAAATTGTTTTCTAAAGGGGGATTTTCAAATATTTTTTGGAATATTAAGGTCTTTTATCCTGTACACTTTTGCACCGCACAAGCCTCGCTATGCGTGTTTCGGCTATCTTGCCCGGTTTACCGGTGACAAGCTCTCCCGGAATACCTAGCAACCCTCGACTGTGATGAGCCATCGTGCTGTACGATTGTTGTCTTGCAATACACTCGACACGGGGTAGCACATCTTGGCTCTAGTCCGGGGAACCCTTTTGAGACCACAACCAGCCTTTGCACTCGTACATAGCCATAGAACCTTCCCAACTAGGACAGGAGCCCATGGCTAGGACTTACATGTTATATTCTGTTTACGTGCTTTTTTTTATTCCTGCATACACTCGTCATTCACACACCATTGCATCTTGTGGGCTAGAGGAATAGGCTTCCTTAGAATTCTTTAGGCCCCCCCCCCCCCGGTCGGTCTAGGAGACCTTAAATCCATGGAGTTTGTGATACCTCCGGTGTTTGCCGTGCCCGAACGGCTCCCTTGGTTTGGGTCTAGCCTTAAGCATGTCCGTATCTGGATTCCGGTAGCCACATTGCTCTGTCTCGGATGGTCACGATAAAGAGATTGGCTCTGGTTCCGACCCGTTCGGAATTTAACCTGTCTGACGGCACCTACCCGGGTTATCGGAAATCTTCTGTACGAACGTCTTGAGTGAGATTCAAACCACGGTAGGTCCTAGGCCTTGTTTCTAGGGGACGGGTAGAAGTAGGGCGAGTATTCGGATCGGTTATGAGTTGCTCCCTTTTGACTTGTTACCAGTGTTGCCAACATTGATCGCCTGCGGAGAAAAGAAGCTGTACCCAATTGGTTCCGTCTGTCCCAAAGACTAGTTCGCGTAGACACCCTGGAAGGACCCCCGCTGTTTGAGGTCCAAATTGAGGAAGAGGAAGAACCTGTGGTAGAAGAATCCATAGTCTCATTCCCGACCGAAAATCCCTTACCCATGGCTGATCAGGGAGACGGAATGGAGGAACTCAGGCAGAACGTGGCCAACATGGATGTTCAGTTTAAGCAATCCCTCGCCGGTGTTGACGCACAGCTTAAGGCCGCCGTAGTCTCTATGAAAAATGACATGAATATGATAATGGAAAGCATGTAGGAAATCACTGACAAGCTCCTAATCAAGACTTCCCTGCAATCTGAGCAACCACCTAAAGTTGAGGTACCAGTAATCGACCTCAACTTGGCCGCTATCATGGATAAGATTGGCAAATTGGAGGAATCTGTCCAGGAAACCAAACAGCTTGGAAAAGGAGAAATCGACATGAGGAAACTATGCCTCTTTCCGAATGCCAAGCTGCCAGAAAAGTTCAAAGGAGTGGACTTTACAAAATTCGATGGAACCGGCGACCCAAGAGCCCACCTTCAAGGATATGTCGGATCCCTCACTATGCGCGGCATCGAAGGAGAAGCTATGGCCCAACTCTTCCATGAATCCTTGTCCGGTCCAGCCCTGCAATGGTTCCTCTCTCTCGAACCATCCAAGAAAAGGACTTGGGAAGACATTGGGACGGCCTTTGTAGCTCAGTATGACTTCAATGTTGACCTGAAAATGACCACGAGGGAGCTGGAAAGCACTAAGATGGGTGAGAAGGAGAGCTTTGCTGATTTTGTGAAGCGTTGGAGGGCTAACGCTGCCCAGATGCAGAATAAGCCTGACCTGAAAGAACAGATACGGATAATAACCAAGAACTTGCCAAGTTCCTTCACCCCTTACATGGTTCTTTCTCAGGCTGCTCCAAGCTTTGAAACCTTTTATGACTCCGGACTGGCTGTAGAGGAGGCTTTACGGGACGGAACTTTGGAGAAGAAAGAATCAGGGTCCGGGTCCAAATCCAAACGGGCGTATTCGGGAAACAGCAATGTTCTCTTCGGGAATGCCAATCAGGCAGGAACCTCATCCACAAAACCTGTAGAAGTTAACCAGATTTCCGAAAAACCAAAATCCCAGAACCGAACCTTCACCCAATTCAGCACTCCAAGATCCACTCTCCTTAAGAAACTCATAGACATTGGGGTGCTGAAACCTCTTCCGCCACCACAAACCATTCCGTCAAACCTTAACCAAAACGTCTACTGTGACTTCCACCAAATGCCCGGCCATACCACCGACAACTGCATCCGCCTCCGTCATGAAATCCAAAACCTCATTGACAACAAGGTTGTCGATACTCCACCCACAGATAAACCAAACACCGTCTCGAACCCCCTGCCACAGCATAATACCCCCTTCCGTATCTACCAAATCACCCTAGCCGAAGATCCAAGTCTCCTAGAAACTGATTCTACCCTATTCCCTGATGCCGAACCAATGCCTGTTCCCGGAGAAATTGCCTTCCATTCTACCTGGGAATGGGAAGACACGTGGGGAGAACTGATTGCTGATTGGGAAGAATTTGAAACTGCCAATTTCCAAAGAAACGACGAACCTTTGTTCGAGGCCGAATGGGAGGTTGATTGGCAAAACATCCAGGCAGATCCTCTTGACGGATTCTCTTTGTGTGCACTATTTGAAAATCAAGGGGAAGAATACCCGGTCTTCCAAGATGTACCCGAATGGGAATGGGACCCGACCCCGGATGAGTATCAGCTTTTGGCATGGAATGACCCATTGGATACCTTCTCCCTGCCGACACTATTCGGTGAAGAATACCAGCTTGGATACCCACCTGAGATGGTGACGTACAACTGGCCGGAACTTGCCCCGCTCCGCCCAGATTTCTCTCATTTTAATGACTTTGTCGTCAACAATCTGTATGACAATGTGAACCTCACCCCGTACCCAAACCTTCCTGGGTTCGAGGAGGAAGTTGCTAGCAATGAGTTTGACCCGATGGACTACCTCGTGGACGGAGCTGAATCTGAGTCATCAGTCACTTTCCCGAAAGACGCTGAAGTTGCCATGATAAACTTATGGGAAGATGAACCAGCAAACTTGTGGGCCAACACTGACGTGGTTAACGTAAAAGTGGGAAACGAAGAATGGACTGTTAACAAAGCCATGATGGAGGCTGAAAAGTGGACACCTGAGGATCTGTGGGATGATCTAGTTATCGCAAATCTGGCCGCTAATCTACAAGATACAACTATCGGAAACAAGCGTAAAGCCCTAGCCGACCTATGGAGTGAGGAATCGAAGTACCGCCAGATTGATCATCTAACCAGAAGCAGCCGTGTTTATCAACCTCCGAACCTCCAAGTTGGGGAACCTTCCAACCCTGCAACCGCAGAACCCTCTGATCCCTTTACCACTCCGATCAAGAGCACATTTCGACCCTTTGACCCACCGGCTAAGGAGCCTTCCCGACCTGAAAAGAACCCCGAAGGGATGATTAAGCGCCAACTGGAGCAAACCCTTGCCAAGATGTCTGTCTGGGATGTGCTGGTCCATTCCACACGCCATCGTGAAGGCCTCATCCAAGCACTCTCTCAGCTAAGGGTTCCTTCTGCTATAGCTCCCGATGAGCTTGTGGCACTAATCAAAACCATACCTATCAAACATGGCATCACATTTACTGATCGAGACTTACCTGCCGAAGGAACTGATCACAATCGTCCGCTGCACATCACCTTGAAGTGCCATGGCAAGTCGGTTCCAGCAATCTTGGTCGACAATGGATCAGCGATTAATGTCTGTCCACTCCGTGTTGCTTACTGTTTGGGATACAAGAATAAGGACTTTTCTCCGTTAGAAGTCAAGGTCCGAGCATATGACAACACTCGGAGAGATGTGGTTGGGACTCTCATGATTCCTATGACCTTCGGACCATATCAGACGGACGTAGAATTCCACGTGGTAAATATCCCTGCCTTTTTCAATCTGCTCTTGGGAAGGCCCTGGCTGCATCGGCCAGACATCATGGCTGTGCCCTCCACACTCCACCAGAAAATTTGGCTGGGACTGGAAACAGGAATGCTTACTATCCACGGAGACTCGGGGATTCATGCCCCCGTTGAGGACAATGCCCCACTCTTGGAAATTATGAAGAAAATGTCCTACATGCCAGGATTGGGACTGGGAAAGAACCTCCAAAGCCCTGCGAAGTTTGAAGCCCAGGGCGCTCTGATGCGTACAACAGGCCTTGGTTACTCACCCTCAAATGGCAGCAAAGTGAAAAGGGGGAACAGGTTGGAGGACTACTTTGTCAAAGAAGAAGCAAAGCAGATTTATCAGGGACAGCCGGAACCGTTTTGGGACGAGGAAACCAATACCTTCCTGCCAGGGTTTGAGATATTCGCCAACGATGTCTGGCCAGATAGTGACGAAGAAGCTGAAGTTGTGGAAAAGAAGAAAGAGCTCCCTGACTGGATTGGGGTTTTTGCCATGGGTAGTCTCGCAACTCTGTTTAGGGAAGACGAGTCAATAGGTACAGCTGCGGAAGCAGAAGTGCTGATGATGGAACAAGATACCCCTGAGGATCCGACTTTGCTCATCATGGATGCTGTTGGAGGATACAAGAACTCGACCTTCATACCGAGTGCAACTCACCATGAGTCTGAGTCTGAATCTGAGTCTGAATTTGAGTCTGTTAAGTCTTCTGAGTCTGCTGAGTCCGAGTTGGTGTCTCTTGGCCCAAACTCCCAGAGTCTGTACTTCGAGTTCGAATCCACCCGTGTGTATGGTGCCCCCGAGGCCTTCGTTGATCATGAAATGAATGAATCTGATTCTGCTTACTTCCCTGACTTTGAAATAAATTGCGTCGACCCTGGTGATGAAGAGATTGATTTCGATGGGGACATCCCCAAAGAAATTTGATCCCTAATCGACAGGGAAGATGAAAGGCATGCTCAACCTGTAAAAGAAGAAATCGTTTTAATAAATTTGAGAGATGAAGGGAGTCCCCGGGTGATCCAGATCGGTTCCGCGCTATCCGCCAAAGAAAGCAAGGCCCTCATAGATTTGCTCAAAGAGTTCGACGATGTGTTTGCATGGTCACACGCAGATATGCCCGGAATCGATCCTGAAATTGTGGAACACCGGATTCCCCTCTATCCTGATGCGAAACCAGTAAAACAGAAACTAAGGCGCATGAGACCTGACTGGGTGCTTAAGATAAAGGAAGAAGTCACTAAACAGATTAACGCTGGGTTTTTAATGGTAACTGAATACCCTCAGTGGGTTGCACACATCGTCCGTACCAAGAAGGATGGTAAAATAAGTGTCTGCGTCGATTTCGGGGATCTCAACAAAGCCAGCCCAAAAATGACTTCCCGCTGCCACACATTGATGTGTTAGTTGATATCTGCCGGTCATGCCCTACTCTCTTTCATGGATGGTTTTTCTGTACAATCAAATCCTTATGGCTCCAGAGGATCGGGAAAAAACTACGTTCATCACTGAGTGGGGGACATATTGTTATCGAGTCATGCCCTTCGGACTAAAGAACGCCGGATCTACTTACCAGCGGGCCGCCACGGCATTGCTACACGACATGATTCATAAAGAGGTAGAGGTCTACATTGACGATATGATTGTTAAAGCCAAAGAGCGAGAAGGACATCTGCCCGCGCTCAGGAAGTTTTTCGAAAGAATCAGGAAGTATAAGATGCAGCTCAATCCCGCCAAATGCACGTTCGGAGTCACTGCAGGGAAGATGCTTGGGTTCATGATCACCACCCGAGGCATCGAAGTCGATCCATCGAAAATCAAAGCCATCCTAGAAATGGAACCGCCGAGATTTGAGAAGGATGTAAGGAGTTTCCTCGGCAAGGTGCAATTCATCAGTCGATTCATTGCAACGCTAACCTCGACCTGCGAACCCCTATTCCGTTTGCTCAAGAAAGGAGTGTCGTTCGCTTGGGACGATAGGTGCCAGAAAGCTTTCGAAGCCATCAAGGCCTACCTGAACAAGCCACCGGTATTAACGCCGCCCGTAACAGGAAAACCTTTGATCCTATACCTGTCGGTCACTTCGTCCTCAATGGGGTGTATGTTGGCACAGGAAGGAGATGATGGGGTTGAAAGGGCTGTTTACTACCTCGGTAAAAGATGGTTGGACCCGAAGAGCGGTACACTCCTCTGGAAAGACATGTTGGGCACTTGTATGGGCTTCCGGGAAGTTGAGACATTACATGCTCGCCTACCCGGTGAGGCCGATATCTCGGATGGATCCCCTAAAATATCTTTTCGAAAAAAGCCCTCACGGGAAGAATGGCGCGATGGTTCTTGATGCTCGCTGAATTTGAATTAAAGTATGTCACCCGAAAGTCGGTGAAAGGAAGAGCCGTCGCGGAATTCCTGGCCGATTGCCCGATTGAGGAGGAGGATGCCGAATTCAATTTCCCCGACGAAGACATAATGACGGTAGCCGAGGACATTTGGCAGTTGTACTTTGATGGAGCAGCCAACCAGAAAGGATTTGGAATCGGTGTATTGCTCATTTCGCCCGATGGATCGCACATCCCGTTGGCGTTCAAGCTTAACTTTGAAGTCACCAATAACCAGGCCGAGTACGAGGCTTGCATCGTGGGTATGGAGGCAGCCATTGAGATCGGCATAGAAAAACTGGAAGTCGTGGGAGATTCGAACTTGGTCGTGTCCCAAGCAAATGGTGATTGGAAAGTCAAGGAAGAAAAACTAAAGCCATATCACCACGATCTCGAAGATCTCATCCCCCACTTCACCAGGGTAACATTCACTCATGTCCCGAGGTTCAAAAATCAATTCGCAGACACTTTGGCAACGTTGGCATCGATGGTCGAGATCTCTATTGGCGTAAAGTTAAGACCGATCGTGATAGAACAGAGGGATACTCCAGTCTACCAGCATGTCATGACGATCGAAGAACCCGATGATGGTCAGCCATGGTACTTCGATATTTGGAGATATGTAGAAAGAGGAGAGTACCCCATGGGAGCAAGCAAGAAGGACCGAATCGCTCTCGAAAGAATGGCGGCTCAATACATTATCTGTGGAGGGAACCTATACCGAAGATCACACTGCAGTACGCACAAGTTATGCGTCCATGGGGAAGATGCGAAGAGGGTAATGGAGGAAGTCCACGAAGGTGTATGTGGCCCTCACATGAATGGTATAATGCTCGCTAAGAAAATCCTCAGGCAAGGATACTTCTGGACCACCATGGAAACGGAATGTGTGGAATATGTGCGAAGGTGTAGAAAGTGCCAAGTTCATGCTAATCTCACGCATGTCCCGCCACATGAGCTGCAACAAATGACCTCACCATGGCCTTTCTCGACATGGGGAATTGACGTCATCGGAAGGATAGTCATTGGCGGCATCCAATGGTCACAAGTTCATTTCAGAGTGGCCGTCGATTATTTCACGAAATGGGTAGAAAGCTGCTTCCTATGCCACTTTGATCATGCGGTTCAAGTTGCACATTTCATCAAGCAAAATGTCGTTTACTGCGGGGTCCCCAAGCTTTCGTATCCGATAATGGGGTTCATTTCAAAGGACGAGCCGGGAAGTTTTGGATGAGTTCCAAATTCAAGTGCACAAATCGACGACTTATCGGCCGCAGACTAATGGCGCCGTGGAGGCCGCCAATAAGACAATTAAAGCCATTCTGGAGAAGACCATTCAATCCGCAAGGGACTGGCATGAACAACTACCCCTGGCTTTGTGGGGGTATCGCACATCTGTGTGAACACCAACGGGAGCAACCCCCTACTCTTTGGTTTACGGAATGGAAGTGGTGCTCCCCATCGAATTGGAAGTCCCATCTCTTCGAACTATGATTGAATGTGAAATCCAAGAGGCAGAATGGTTGAGCAATCGGTTCGAACAACTTATGCTATTCGATGAACGCCGGTTAAGGGCTCTTTACCACATTCAAGGATACCAACGAAGGATTGCACGGGCATTCAACAAGAAAGTGAAACCCAGGAACTTGATAGAGGGTGACATGGTTTTAAAGGAAATCCGGGCTCCTGTTTACGACCCACGAGGAAAGTTTCGACCAAAATGGTCCGGACCGTACATTATCAAGACCATCCTTTCTGGAGGAGCTGCGCAACTCATCGACTTGGACGGAAACGAATTCTCAACCTTGGTCAACTTGGATCAACTCAAGCGCTATTACCCCTGAGAGAAGCTCGCTAGGCTGAAAACCGCAAGGGCGGGCAGTCCTAGGCAAAAATTAGAGCAAAGCCTGCTAGGATGAAAACCCGTCAGGGCATCCTAGGCAAAAGTTAAGGCATACAATAAATGAGCTCGCTAGACCGAAAACCCGAAAGGGCGGTTCTAGGCAAAAGTTAGAGCGCAAAAGGAGAGTGTTAAAACCAGAGCGAACCTTACCCTGAACTACGTCATGACCTGATTCCTTCGCCAGAAGGATACGTAGGCAGTCTCACACTGAGGCCCGGTCACGATCCATCAAAATAAAGATCCAGGTTGAGAAGGTTTGAAAAACAAAAGTCGAGAAGGGGGAAACCCTCCAAGACTCGCTTTTATTAACACGATTACTTCTGCTACATAAGGTTGGGCAAAGCTTTCAAAACCAAAAGAAATACAACATAATGAGAAGATGGTCCACAATTTATTCAACGGTCAGGGGTCGTAGGATCGAGTCGGTTTCCTTGAGCTCCAGCCCTCGCTGCGATGTCCCTCCTAAGCCACTTTCGATAGCTCCGGCGCCCACAGAAGGATAAGGATGTGCGTCGGTCACCTCGCGTGTCATCCAAAAGCGGTAGTGGCAAAGAACCGAATGGCTGAAGAGAGGCATAACCACACCCACGAGAACCTCGACAAGGGCCTCCTGCAAGCCGAGTTGACGTTGGATGTGATAAGGGATGTAGAAGGTAAAAGCTCCCAAACCAGCAAGAACGACCCAGTCGGGGCCCATGTAGTGCACCGTCATGGGCGGGAGATCCAGCCAGCGGCACCTCCAAGAAATGGTCTCAGCTCGCCGGCGCCTGAAAAAGTCAACCCACTCAGCCCTGCTCCTATCCTCAAACTCAAAGCATCACTGAGACAGTAACCTCGCCTCATATGACCAATTGCCAGAAGGAATGGTCAGCACATTCACCTTGTCACAAAGCCAAATCTGTGGGAAGAGAGAAAACAAGTAAGAAACCGTAGAAAGCCAAGTTGAGTGTTGAGGTAAAATGAGAGCGTGAGAAAAATTCCGAAAAGGAGAGCTGAGTGAGAAGCCAACTTTGTAGGAGAAGGGGCTACCACCGAAAGTCTCGGTCCCTCGAAACGAACCTTGTCCAAACCAATCAATGTCTCGGCCAAAACCATCGGAATCACGTCGCTTTCGAGCCTCTGCACGAGCGAATGGCCCGACGGCGCCGAACTAGCGTGGCCGCGAAGGAACTAAGAGATAGGCGCATGCGAGGCACATGCGAGAGAGCGATCATGCATCGAGTCGATAAGTCATGTCTCCAAGATCGCCAGGAGGAGAAAATAGCTCGATAAGGCGCATGACATTAAGATGGCCATTCCTAACCAAGTAGCGAGCAGCACCATCGCCCAATCCAAGGGCCGCAGCCAAGAACCTGTAAGCGCTCTCACGCACAGGAGGAATGATGACCTCCCCTGAACCAAAGCCCTCGAGGTACATGGAACTCCTCGACAGTGGGACAGAGCTCCCGATCGCCAAACCGGAACACGTGAACCTCTGGATCCCGAAACTCACGGCTGCCCTCAAAAGTTCGGGCGAAGACGGATGTTGCGAAGGTACCGCATGGAATAGAGACCATGAGCTCGGAAGTTGAGCCAATCGACACCTTCCATCGAAGCCAACCATGGACGAAGTGAACCGGTAAGAGAAAGAGCCATTTCAAGAAGTAAGGAAAGAAGATGGGAGTTGAATGAGGTGAGGAGAATGTGGTATGAGAGAGCTTGAATTTATAGGAGAGGTAGAAGGGACAACTTCAACTTTCAAAGAGCTTTGGGTACCAAAAAGTGTATGTTCTCCATGAGTCCTACATAGGGAAAAGATTGGTCAAGTCCTAAAAGGTGTAAAACAGACATGCACTGGCTCAGAAATGCCACTGCATGGGTCAAACCTCAACCTCCGAGCAATCTGCCTTGGGAAATAATAAAACAGCAATCTGTCAGGAAAAGTGCCTCGCACAGCACCTTGATGGATCGCACGGCACGTTGAAACCAGAAAAGTCCCACTGCAAGGTGATTAAGGTACCGTGAGGCAGATTCTTACCCGCACGGCACCTTGGTGTATGCGCACGGCACCTTGACTCTGCATTTCTGCAGTTTTTGGCAGCAACACCCCAAGATGGAATCAAGGCCCTACAAAGCACCAACCAGCACCTAAACACACTCTAACGGGTATTTGGGACTTCATGGATGTTTCGTTTCAAGATAACTCCCGGGATTCGCCGTCGTGGCACGAAAACTCGATAAAATCCGTTCCTTAAGCCATGTCAAAGTATCAAAGTCCGTTTCGGGTCATTCCAAGTCGTTCTTTCAAGTCCTACAGGTCATAATGGTCAAAAGTGACTTAGTCCAAGTTCCGGTTCATGTCCAGAGTCAAAACTCGAAAATGTCACATGTTAGGGTCAACGTCTTCCTACTTTTTGAGTATATTCCAGAGGCAAAATAGAATTTCCGAGCATCATAGCAAGATTCAAAGGTCATTATTGTCTCATATTCATGTTTGGAGTCAGTTGCAAAGATGTCTATATAAAGTCTTGTATGCAGAGTCTACTTTACAACGGTTTGCTTGCCTTCTTTGATTTCTATTCCACTGTCAATATACTTCGATTGTTAATATGTCCCTCCTCACAAACCTCACATTCAACTCAGCGACTAGTTGCACAGTTCGGTTAATGTTTTGGTTATTCAGTTTTCTTCGTGCAAACAAAAGGAAATTGAATGACATAAACAATGAAAGAACAAAATCTCTGTATAAATCCAAAAGCATCCATGAGTCGAAGTACAAAAAAGGGGCACAATGACCCAATGATCGAAGTCCTATCTACCAAGGGCAAACAGGCGCCCTAGCAAAAGAAGCACGCAGGCTCCGTCAAAAACACAAAACAAAAGAGGAGCTCAACTCTCATCCTTGTCCTCGTCCTCGCTCTCCTCCTCGTCCTCTACGGAAATCTCCTCGTCCGCAGGAGAGCTGCTCGCCGCCTGAGTGCCGGTCGCCCTAGGCACAGTGTCTCCTGAGGTGACCTCCAGGTCAACGTCTGTAGGCTCGGGTGTATCGTCCTCGGAAGCATCGATAGGCTCGTCCTCGGTCCCTACAGAGCGTCATGTCCTCTTCGACGCCGGCTCCTCCCGTGAGCCGGCAGAGGAGACCTGTGGTACTATCGGGCAGACGGACTTCCGCCGCAACCCTCGTGTAGCCCCTCCTCTAGCCTGCAATGGTATAGCATTCATATAACATTTGCATCATAATCATAATATAAACGATAGGAGTAAAGCAAATGACTAAGGTTCAAGAGTATACCATCGACCCACCGACGCGAGGCAACACCTCCGGAGGGTGGCCCATGGCGTACTGCCTCACCAGTTGCTCTAGGCCCATCATGGCCTCTGCCATCTCCTTCACATACCCTGGAGGGGCCTGCAATGAAGGAAATCAATCAGAACATGTGGAAAGAGCGAACGTACGGAAGAATGAAAGCATGTTGTACCTGAGCGAGAAACGCTGGAGCCTCAACTGCAGGGCGTGGCACTACAACTAGGCCCGGGGCTCCCTGCGGGGTCGTCACGTCCACTGTCCAAGAGAGGGCAGGGAGGCTAGTGCCACTCGGGCCTGCACCCTCACTGCGACCTCTGTCACCACGACCCCCGTCTCCTCCGCTGACTCCGTCGCTCCTGTCTCTCTTCCTTCCCCTTCTTCTTCCAGCGCCCTCTCGTGCCGCCTGTGCCGCCTCCCAAGCAGCACGTATCCTCAGACCCGCCATCAGGTACTGAGAACAGTACTCTGCGTAGTCAGCAGCAAGGCCAGCACCTGCCTCGAAAAACGGCTCCAACTCGAGGTCCGGCCGTGTGAACTGCTCGACCTCCCTCCGCGTGTACTGGTCTGTCCTCTGCACTAGAGCAGGAAGCAGCCCGGGGACTCGAAAGGCGTCCAGCCTCAGCGACTGGCGTGACACTCGGTCACCCAAGTACCACTGCCAGCCGTAAGGGGACTCGAGAAGCACTCTCCCCCTGGCAACCTCCCTACTCTGTGCCACGTAGGGGATCTCGAAGCGGTCCCACACCCGCCAGTGGACCTGTCATCAAGAATAAGCAATATCAAGGTGCTGATTGAATGAAAATAAGCCGGAAATGGATATGGAAATGCCTTGGTACCTGATCAGGACGCAGCTCATCCAAGTAAAGACGGAAGGCATCCAGCTTGCCTCTCCCCCTCTTCACGCCCTTGTACTCTGTCGACCAGCGTAGGGCTCGGGGGAGTATCGTGTCGTCGGGACACGTGGTCTCGGGAGGGTACATCCCTATCACCTCGTACGTCCAAAGCTGCAATTCAAGACATTGAAAGTTAGCACAAGATATACATTGAATTGATATAAATGGAAAGCTAACTATTCATGAGAAAGGAAAAGAAATGTACCTCTCAAACCCTCCAGTAGCCTCCGAGACTCACTCCTGCCCCACGGGAAAGAGAGCCCATAAAGGCATAGCACGTCCCCAGCGCCGCACCTCCCCAGTCAAAGAGGGCGATCTCCCCGACGTCCCTCAGGGCTGGGAGAAGCGAAAGGTGCACTCGGTTGCGCCTGTTGGGAAACAGGGACGCACCAAGTAAGTATAGCAGGAAACACCTCGCCATTCTGCTCCTCCTCCGCCTGTCGGTGGGAGCTTCTCTCCAAAACCTCGAGTGGCGTGCCAGCATCGTCCCCTCGCCTCGGCTCGTGTCCCAAGATCGCCATTGGAACGCCGCCGCCTCCTCGTGGCGGCGTCAAAGGGATAGGTCACCTCCGACCCTCTGAGGCCGGTGATCGCCGCAAAGTCCAACGGGCGTCACGGTCACTCACCGAAAGAAAAGTGGAGGGTATTCGTCGTGTCCCACCACCTCACCAGAGCCCTCACCACCGGGCGGTCGTTGCACACGCCCGTCGCAAGTACCCCGACTCCCGAAGCCCGCTGCCTCACTATCTCTCGCGAAGCCTCGGGCAACCTCTTCCAAACGTCGGCACAGCCGCCGAACCTCCGTAACACGAGAGCGAGATCGCTTTGTTGCAACAAATCAGCAAATATTCGGTAAACATCCATGGCATGCAATACAATGGTATATTTGGATGTAACGAAACGGAAATACGATGCATTGGAATTTGAAATCCCAGACATTTAAAGTATACCTCGTCTCGGCGCAAAGAAAGGTGCCGCTGAGGGTCCTCAAGACCAGAGCCTCGTCGTAAGTCGACCTCCGTGGCGTGTAAGGGTCAAAAGTGAAGGCACCACCACGTCGTTGAAAGGGCACGTAGGCCGCCTCGTCGTAGGGCCTTCGCCCCTGCAGCGCCAGAGTCGCCTCGACCACCACGGTGGCGTGAGGCCGTCACCCGGCCTCCTCTCGGCTCGCCTCTCCTCGACCCCGGCTCCTGGCACTCTCGGTCCTAACCCGGCACAACTCCACCTCGCGGGCCGATGGCGTCGCCAACCCAGAAACACAGCACCAACTCCAGCACGTCCTCCATGGACGCCGTCGCCAAGTAGTCGCCCGTGCTTATGGGGCGTGACGACCCTGCACCTGCGCCACTACCCGCAAACAAGGGCGGCGTGTCCTCCACCACTAGCTCCACCTCCGGCTCGCCCTCGACGGGGGGGGCCTTCCCCAAGTCAGTCCGAGGCTCTCTCGTGGGAGAGGCCTCTGTCTCCTCCACCACCCGGTCCGAGCCACCGCCACCATGACCCTCCGTGGTCCTCTCCTCCACGCTAGCCGCCGCCTCTGACCGGCCCGAAACCTCGGCACCGTCCCTCAACTCCACTGCACCTGGAATCTCGGCCTCCTGGCCGTACCCGGCCAGTACTACACTACCACCGTCGCCACCACCACTGCCGTCCACCACGGTGGCCTCGGCCACGGCCCCCTCGGCCAATGTCGCCTGGTCCGAGACCCCCGTGACCTCTGGTATGCCCCCAACTAACGTATCATTCCCCAGGGGAATGGAAGATGGTGTAACCTCAACCCGGAGTGACGTATCGTCACCGGGAGTATCACTCGGTTCCATGGTCGTAATTTGTGAGAGAGAGGAAGAGAGAGCAGTTGGGAGAGAGAGAGAGCAATAGCGAGAGAGAGAGAACAGCGAGAGAGAGAAAAGCGAGGGAGAGAGAGAGAGTGATCGAGGGAGAGAAAGAGAGAGAGCAGTCGAGAGAGAGAGGAAGAGAGATGCCGTGAGAGAGAGAGATGATCGAAAGAGAGAGGGAAATTTCGAACGGGTGGGGTGTATTGTGTACACCCCGCGTATATATATATATTTCCCGAACCGGACCGCCTGGAAATGAATCCTGGACCGGGTTCGAAGCCAGCCTAGCCGCACGGTACCATGGACGGGTCGCACGGCACCCTGGACAAACATGCAGAGCCTTCAGTCTACGTTACCATATGTCTCTAAATCTGCTGCGCACGGCACGTTGAGTTATTTTGACTGTTCCATTTTCTGAAGACAGTTTGTGGCAGATTCGTTCGAATTTGTACGAGATAAGAAGTTTGGATGTAGGAAAATGAAAGAAGAAAGGGACTTTTCATTAAGTAAAAACCCGGGGTTTCCCCCGAGGATCTTGGCATTACAAAACACACAAAAAAAAAGAAGGGGAGAAGAGAAACAAACTACGGGCCTACTGCCCTTTCTTCTTCTTTCCCTACTCCTACTCTTTCCTCTCCTCAATCACTCCTGCCGTCCGAAGCGTCATCCGCACCATCCGAGCGATTATCCGAACCATTCGGATTGCCCTGGGAGTCTTCCGCGGACTCCTCTGGCTCACGTCCGGGGATGGACTCCGGATCGTCTTTGTCATCCAATTGATTGAAGCAGAAGTCTTGAAGGTTGGAGACGGCACGACGGAGGGAACGGATAGTCATGATGAGTCTCGCAATCTGTGTGTTCAACTCCTCGATCTCTCCACGGTAGTAGGCCATCTCGGCCTCCAACGCCTCGACACGGGCTGCCAAACGACTGTTGTCCATGCCGGAAATGCGGAAGCAACCTGTTTTTTTCTCAAGAAAAGGGAAAAGAATGTAGAAAGGCTTGAGAATTTGTTGGTGGTGCATAGAATGAGGCACCACCATGCTTATAAAGTCGTCCCAGCCATCGAACAGACACACCCGAATTAATGGGTGCCCTCAAATCTGCCAACTGTTCTCGGAAATCGAAGGGGTGCTTAGAAGATCGAGGTGCCGCGCCATAATTCGAATCGCGGCACCCTGGCTCAGAAGCTTAAATGCCTAGTCTCGAAAATTGATCTAATCAGCCACCAAAATCCTCTTGGAAACTCAATTCTCAGCCGTTTTGCAGGAAAGATCCCTTAGAATGTCGTGCATCGGTTACGGCGCCATTTAATCCCCCGGGAATTCGCCGTATTCGCCCTTTTCTCGGTATTCGTCCTCCGGGACTCACCGTGACTGGTTCAAGGATCCGACATATTTTCCCCAGCAGGTCCAAAATTCAAAATTCAGTTTTCGCCTCCCGAGGGCTCGTCTCAAAAATTCAGAATTCCATTTTCGCCTCCCGAGGGCTCGTCTTAAAATTCAATTTTCGCCTCCCGAGGGCTCGTCTCAGAATTCAATTTTCGCCTCCCGAGGGCTCGTCTCAAAAATTCAAAATTCAATTTTCGCCACCCGAGGGCTCGTCTCAAAATTCAATTTTCCTTTCGCCTCCTCAGGGCTCGTCTCAAAATTCAATTTTAGAGCCCTCCGAGGGCTCGTCTCGAAATTCAATTTTCGCCTCCCGAGGGCTCGTCTAAAATTCAATTTTCGCCTCCAGGGCCTCGTCTCAAAATTCAATTTTCGCCTCCAGGGCTCGTCTCAAAAATTCAAAATTCAATTTTAAGCCTCCCGAGGGCTCGTCTCGAGAATTCAAAAATCTCCCGAGGGCTCGTCTCAAAATTCAATTTTCGCCTCCCGAGGGCTCGTCTCAAAAATTCAAAATTCAATTTTCGCCTCCCGAGGGCTCGTCTCAAAAATTCAAAATTCAATTTTCGCCTTCTGAGGGCTCGTCCCGAAAGTACAGTTTTCGCCTCCCGAGGGCTCGTCTCGCTTTTTCGTCTCTCGAGCCACGGTCTAACAGACCTAACGTCTCTTCGTCTCTTGAACCACGGTCTAACGGACCTGACGTCTCGATTTTCGCCCCCCGAGGGCTTGCCTCGATTTTCGCCACCCGAGGGCTCGTCTTAATTTTCGCTTCCCGAGGGCTTGTCTCAGGTTTTTCCTTTAAAACAAATGTTTTGCATACACGACACCACGAGCACTCTGTTATTTTTTCTGCACGAGTTTGTCCTTTGAGACTCATTTTCTCTCATTGCAATGTCCCAGTGGAACTACGCTGGTCTGATCCCTACAACGGGGTACGTAGGCAGCTCTCCGAGCGCGACCACCATCGTTATTTACTTGCATTTTTCGCTTTGTCTCTGTTCAAAGGCACTAGAGCAACGGATTGGGATGCCTATTCTTTAAGCGTCACTCGTACCAACTAATGGTATCCGAGTTACGTTAAAGAGGGACTACTGTAAACACCCCAATTCGGACCTCGGAGAGTTTTTGTCCACCCCGATGATGAAATAGAGGGAACAGTACCTTCGCGAGCTTGAAAAAGCATTTCTTTAAAACCCAAAAGCCCAGATAAAAGTCCAAACAAAGCCCAAAAGAACCCTGGACCGAAGGAAGAGGAGCCGTGCGGAGCAGAATTGGAGCGCACGGCACCTTGAAATTCAAGAGTGTAGACACCTCCCAGACGGGGCATCACCATACAGTTGTATCATCACGTTGTTTGCTCGATTGGTTGCTTGCTTCATAAACCAAGATCGTGGATACTTCCATGGCTAGAGGTATCACCACACGATAGCGGTTATCATCAAAACAGAGTCGCCACCCAGTTTATTAAAACTAGGAAATAAGTAGAGATTGCAGATACGGAAGCCAAAAGTACAGTAAGGGGAAGGTGTTAGGCACCCCTCTCTGCTTAGCCGCGAGGCTAGCCCATAATCATTCAACATAAGACATATAGATGCTTTATCTATCCATACACGTAATCTGTTTTTATGCCTTAAACAGTTAATAAGGTGAGCCGAGACTGTAATAAATCATGCGTCAGAAAGCAGTAAACAAATCAAAACTGTGCCAGCAGATCGATTACTCGGCGGTGAATGGATGTCACGGCCGAGGAATGGATTATTTAGCCGTGGGAGGCATCGAAGCCCCGGCTGGTGTTCTTCCTCACACCAGACAGAAAGTTTAACAGACTATCAGAAGGCTACGATTAGTAAATTAAACATAAAATAAACCAAACCAGAGGCCGTTGGGCCTCACCACCTTGATCCCTCAGTTGCTTGATTGCTTTGGATCGATGGAGATTGACTGATTGATTGCTTCTTGGATGAAACCCTAGGGCTAGGGTTTGAACTTCGGGGTTGGATCGTCTGATTGATGGCCGCCTATGAAAGGTTGGGGCTTTTGCAGAGAGGATTTTTGGGAGTGTATAGCCAAAATTTCGTGGCTTGAATGTGTATAGATCTGAGGATTTTCGTTGTCTTGTGGTGTCTATTTTCGGAGGCCAAAGGCCTCTTTATATAGGCAAAGGGATGACACACTTCGTCCAATCAAATCACGGGGTTACAATTGCATTTGCATTGTAACTCGAACTCTTCAACGTAATCCCTGAACGTAGCCCGAATGCATCGGAGAGGCGGTGGATCGATCAACCGACAGAAGGTTCGAGAGTCTGGAAAAAGGCCGATCTGGCGGCCGAGCAAAGGATGTCACAGCCTGGAAATGGATGTAGCGGCCGAGCCATTGATCTGGCGGCCGAGGCTTCGATCTCTCTGGGAGATTTTGGGTGCAACAGGTTGCTCGGGTGAGGACTGGATGTTAAGGCCGTGAAATCGATGTTGCGACCGGTCGATGGATTTTCCTAATACACTATATTTCTGTCTGAAAGGCTATTTGGCTCTGGATTGGGTCCTCTAAGTGGCTCAAAGTTCGTACCATAAGTCCATGGGTTTCATCAAAAAGCAATCAGCAATCATCGAATCCGTATCATCATCGGGATGGTCCCAAGGTGGGAGTTGAAATAATCGTTAGGCCAAATTGGGGTGTCTACAAAGAGTCGCCGTGCGCGGCAATCCTTAACCGCACGGCACCTTGAGCAAAAAGGCGGACTGGCTCAGAAAGCTGTCGGCCACGCCAGTGTGAGCCACAGCTGGTGACTGGCTCAGCCGAAAATGCACTTCTGGCCAGCCCAGAAAACACCTCCACCATTTGAATTCAAAATCCTTGGCCATTTGCCTATAAATTAACCCCTCCACTCAAGGGAAAGAGGCCCCTCTTAGCCTTTCTTTTGAATCCCTCTCTTGCCTTTCTCTTGGCTTTCTCACTCTACTTTCTCTCTCTAAATTTCTACACCCACTTTTTTATTTCCATTACTATTTCCAAGCTTTAAAGAATGTCATTCCCAAAAGACCTTCTTTAAGTGCTTTCACTCACTCCCTCCTCATCATTGAAGTTGATCATTCATTAACTTCAAAGACTCATCACCCAAAACACCTCACCTTCACTCACACCCATACTCCCTTTGTCTCATTTAACCTCCCCCATCCACATCCGTGACGATCCATCCACATCCTTGCATCCACGATCCTTGATCAAGCTCAAAACCAAAGGTATAAACTAGTTTCCTCGGACTAGATTCCGTTTTGGTCCTGAGAGGACCTTTCTGTCAGCAGATCTAATCCCTTTTGGTTAGATCCTGACTCAAAACCTATTTTCATAAAATAAAACCAACACTGTGCTGAGGTTGGGGAACCGCGTGGTCTGTTGATCAGACGCACGGCACCCTGACTCTCAGCGCACGGCATGGTGCACACTAGTGCTATTGTGAACAGGCTGACTGGATCTGAGTTTTCCTCCACTGTGGTTACCTGTTTTTGCTGTTTACTGTTTCTGTAGCTCTTTAAATAAGACCATATCTACAAGCCATGTTCCGGCTCTTCTAAAATCTTTTCAAGATCATCCAAAGTGATCAAAAACGTTGAAAACTACTTTAAAACTATGTTTTGAGAAGGATAATGACGTTCTTGGGATGATCTGACCGCCGTGAGGCTACTCGTGAGTTTTCAAAAGATCTACAGAGAAACCAGTGAGCTAAAGGATGTTTTGAAAGACTGCAACAGTCTGACAATAGCAGGTGCCACGCACGGCATTGTGAGATGCCTCGCGCGGCATCGCAGGTGCCGTGAGCGGTATTCGAGGCCCAACAGTCTGACAGTGAGCGGCGCCACGCCACGGCATGTTGAGATGTCTCGCACGGCATCTCAGAGTGCTGAGCGGTATTCTGAGGTCCAAACAGTCTGTTGAATGTTATTTACTTCCATTTATTCATATCATTTTATCACGACTGTACAGATAGCACCACCTGCACGTCAATGTGATATATTTCCCATGTCCCTTTCCCGTTACGTGCTTTATTAAAGAGTTTGATATTCCAAATAATATTGAAGATTTCCCCCCCTTTTTAAAACATCAAGTAGAGACCGGTCTTACCGGGCGAATGGGGTGCTTTTTAAAGAAAAACCTTCCTCATTCGTAATGTGGCTCCCGAACCCAACATCTCGACGTTTTCGCTAGATCAAAAGCCTTTTTCGAACCACTCCTCGGTTTCTCGGGTGACCCATCTCAAAAACCCGGGTGGCAACTCTTCGAGTTAGTGCCTTTTCCGGGCGCGGGAGCCCACAACCATTTGGTGTATACTAAATATACACCTGATTGTGTGGGACCTACCTCGAGGTTACATAATCAAAGCGGTCAAATTTGTTTAATTTTTTTTTAAGGGTCTTGGTAAAAAATTTAACTTATTTGAATATCGTTAAGAGCTACATCAATTCATTGAATTTTTTGTCTTTGATATCCGATTGAGTTAATTTTTTGTTCCAAATGGTGGACCCATCAGACTCTTCCTATGAGTGAATTAGTTCTGTCAATGGGCCGGATCTGATAGTGGTAATCTGAATCCAAGAAATTCGTATTTGATTCGAAAATCCGAATCTGATCCGAAAAATTTTTACTCCAAAAATTTTGGCAAAAAAATTATTTTTTTCCAAAAAAAAATTTAAAATAAAATTACAACTTCTTAAACATTTTTTTTTCAAAAAAAAAAAAATAGTTTTCTTAAAAAATTTAAAAATAAAGTTCGGATCAGATTGATAATGGTTTTAATCCGATCTGATCCAAATCCAATCCGATCCGTATTTTGATTACCGGATTCGGATTATCGGATCGACGTTATCAAATTCAGATCGAATTTTTCAGATCGAATCTGACTTATTGATAGGCCTATAGTGAATATTGGTATTACATGGGGTTCATTACTAAATGGAGCGATAAGGCCATGTTAGAATAATGACAGTAATTAGTCTTATTGAATAGTTCGGGTGCATCGCCACGTATCGCTTTGAGATCACTCCAGAACCACATGTCTACATGAGATACATACACTTAGCCATGAGTTCCGCAACATGGGATCCTTGCACTTAATCATGGGTTCCTTTCGAATGTTTGATTGAATGTTTGATTCTAGAGTGATATGGAGCATCAGGTGCTCCCCAGCTACTAAATAATTAGCCTGACTTAATAGACCAGAGCATTGAAAACATTACGTGGCGGTCTTCCTCTACCAACCACAAGTTTTTTAAAGCGAGGTGGGGCATATATATAGCACTCAAAATACTTTGCCATAAATTTTGACAAACTTCCAAAGTCTAAAAGTCCAAACCACGTTTTTGCCTTGCTAATTCAAATAGGCAAAACATGAAATATTTTCTGCTAATCAGTAGATCAAGAACCATGGTCCTTCCCCTCATTCTCCTCTCCCTCTTCACCTCTCTCTCCCTCTCCGCCGAATTCACCGCCGCGCTATCCCCGAACCAGACACTCACGGACGCTGCCGGCGGAACGCTAGTTTCTGCCGATGAATCTTTCGAGTTAGGCTTCTTCTCTCCACCCAACTCTGGAAACCGTTACGTCGGAATATGGTTCAAGCAAGTCTCACTACAAACCCCCATTTGGGTAGCAAACAAAGACAACCCAGTAACAGATGCATCTGGTGTCCTCACAATAAGCCCCACTGGCAACATAATCATCACTTCCAACCAAACAAATCTCATTTGGTCCTCAAACTCAACGATGTTATCAGCCAGTCCCGTTTTGCAACTCCTAGACACTGGAAACCTTGTTGTGGTCAATAGCAATACAGGGAGTTATTTATGGCAAAGCTTCGATCACCCGTGCGATACGTTAGTACCCGGGATGAAACTGGGATGGGATATTTCCAAAAACCAAGAGTGGTACTTAACGTCGTGGAATAGTTTGCAAGATCCATCCACGGGCGATTATACGTACAGGGTGGACCTCCGGGGCCTCCCCCAACTAGTACTTCGCCAAGGATCAACGATCTCTTACCGAAGTGGACCATGGAACGGTGTTCGCTTCGGTGGAAGTCCTCCCCTTACTCAACTAAAAGAGAACACCGTCTTTCGTCCTACTTTCGTATACAACACAACTTTTGTCTACTACTCGTTTGTTAACATTGATGATACTATCATTTCAAGGTTTGTGGTGAACCAAACAGGATTAATTGAGCACCTCACATGGAAACCGGGGAGCGGCGAGTGGGTAGATATAATAACGCTGCAATCGGATTCATGTGATACGTATGATCTTTGTGGACCTTATGCGATTTGCAACATAAAAGAAATTCCAATTGCAAGTTGTCATTGCTTGGATGGGTTTGTGCCCAAAATTCCAGTGGAGTGGAATAAGTGGGATTGGTCAGGTGGGTGCGTGGCAAAGACAGAGTTGAATTGTACGGTGGCCGCGGGGTTTAGGAGGTTTTCCAGCCTGAAATTGCCGGACACGTCCTACTTTTTGGTGAATAGGACAGATATAAGTCGGGTGGATTGCGAAGAGGCTTGTTTGAAGAATTGTTCTTGTTTGGGTTTTGCTCAAACTGATATTAGTGGGTGTGTGGTTTGGTCTGGGGAGTTGCTTGATATGAGAGAGTATCCTGAAGGCGGACAGGATTTGTACGTTCGGCTGGCTGCTTCTGAGCTCGGTAAGTTCTTAACAATGAGCAGTGTTACGGACACAGATGGTTGAAGGCAAATTCCGACACACAGATTTATCCAGATTTGTTCGATGCACATGGCTCCCACATGATGCACTTGGTTTCCAAACTTAGGGCACATATGCATCTTGATTCGTCTTTGAACATCTGTGTCTTGAGTATTTTTCCTTCACAATAAAGCTAGTAGTGTCATTGTTTCAGAATTGAAGTCCACAGGCATGGAACATGATTTAACAATCAACTTTCTCTCAAAATAATATTTGCTAATTAACTTAGCATTCAAAGTATTTGATCACCCTTCGGCATATCAGGTGTCCTTCTACGGAAGGGCCTAAATCAGAAAAGGGAAAATGTACAGGCATTCCAAACAGAAACTCTGCATCCCCTGCATATCTTCTGATCTTGCTTAATCAATAACTTCGTAACCTCGTGACTTCCGTAGATGCTGATATTTTTGTTTGCTTTTCATTTTTGTTGTGTTGGGTACTTAAAAGGCTCCAATAAGACCAAACGAAGGGCGTTGATCGCATCAGTAACGGTCATTTCAGGGGTTCTTGCAATGAGTTTGATCAGCTGGTGTGTTATTAGGAAGCGGAGACGAATTACTGCTCAAAGGAGAGGTGATATATATAACATCCTAGACTTTCTTTATTGGCTTACTAGTTGAAAACATTGAACTGCAACCATATGTGTTCTCTAAGACTCCAATCTATTTTCTGTTAAAAAATGAACCACCCCAAAAGTGTTTTCCTAGTTACTGAAGTAGTGCGATGCACAGCATATAGCTCAACAGTTTGTATAAGTAAAATTCGGTGTTCTTTTCAAGGAATTTTCCTTTTCAATAGAGAAAATTAATGGAGTTTACTCAGTTGACCAAATAAGATTGATATGGAGTCACAAATCACTGCAATTTTTTCAGCTATGTTAAATTAATTTTGCAGGCCCTTGAAAGCAGTGCCATTGAAGTCTTTGGCCTACCATAGTGATAACACCAATCTTTGCACCATAAATTCTCTGAATATCTGTCGGATTTTACAATATGATGTTCAGCCAAACAATGGAAAAATAATATTCATGAAGTAATTTTACAAGTAAAACTCTTACTGCCTTGAAAGTAAGTTGAAACAAACAAAGAGACTAAATGATGGAGCTTTTCCTATTCTCTTTTGATATATCTCATAATCTTGTTCTTCACCAGAGGATATCCTGTTTGGGTCGCTATTGCCCTTATTTATATGCTTGAAATATTTCAGCTCAGAGACCAGAGACTGGAAACCAACAGGTCCAAGAAAGCAACCGAAGTACTGCAGAGGAAGACCTAGAACTACCTTTATTTGATTTGGCCACCATTTCAAGAGCCACTAATAATTTTTCCTATGAAAATAAGATCGGAGAAGGTGGATTTGGGTCCGTTTATAAGGTAATTGCGAATGTTTCAAAAGTCATATAAAGGGAATGCTCAGTTGTCATTCAGTTTAGCTAAGAAGTACGAAAATGTCAACCCGGCCTGGCCTCACACAATCTTATCTGATTTGTAAATGATTTCCTCTCGTCAAACAAACTAGCAACACAATATGGACATGTTGGGACATTAAAATGTTCTTATTAATTCGGGGTAGGGTCAAAATTGGTATTACATACGTACATTTTGAACATTTATTTAGCGAGTGTTGATGCACTGTTATTCATTCAAACATTCTTTTTGTTTTATCTGTGGATTTATAGTACGTGTACACAACGTGTCTGTTTTCTAGTTTTGAAAAGGTTCTGCTTGCATATGTTCAGGTCGTGTTGTGTCTATATTTGTATGAATCCTTCTCAGGCTAATGCAAGGGTTCATGATAAAACACAGGGTCAGCTCTCAAGTGGACAAGAAGTAGCGGTGAAGAGACTCGCCAAGACTTCTAGGCAAGGCGTCAAAGAGTTCAAGAATGAGGTTAACTTCATTGCGAAGCTACAACATCGGAATCTGGTCAGGCTGTTGGGATGTTGCATTCATGAAGAAGAACGAATGTTGATATATGAGTACATGCAAAAAAGAAGTTTAGAGTTACACATATTCAGTTAGCCCCTAAACCTTTGAAATCTTTTCTCACAGTTTGCTTGATGTATGCTGATGGGGTCAGCCTTGGGCTAAAGCCCAAGGTGTCATGGTTTTAGGCCCCAGAAATGGCAGATTTGTAGGGCCCTATAATATGCAGTACTCCTAAGTAGTATATAACTTTAAAAAAACCCGCCAAAGATAAAATAAAGGCCCAACACATCCAATCAAAACAAGGCCTAAAATAATCAGAAGCGTACTTGTAAACTAGAGAACTGAAGGGTCCATTTTTATCAGAAAAATTCATCTTACTAATTGGAATCAAGTTTTCCATAGTATAGATCATTGACAAAGAGGTTTTCGGTTTGCTTGGCAAAACAAAATTATTAATCGTTGAAAGGAATTTACACAAAATATTAGTAGAAAATAAATATAACAGCTTGTCCGATTATATTTACTCATGTCGTTTTGTGCCTTTACTTTCTCCGTGCCCATGCTTTTTTCGTGCTCTTGTCGTGCCCGTGCCACGTTTTTCAAAACAACACACCAACCACATCCACGTAGTGAAGGGCGACACGCTTTCTTGACTGACTTGATTGATTAATATGGTTCGGAAAGAATGCATTCACCAATATATAGAGAGAAAGGGTTTAGAGAAAGAGAATTTGTTTAAGTGGTTACCCTAACCAAATGCCTTAATCTCGCTTCATTGGAATCTAATTCTCTTCTCTTTTTTTAGGCTTACACGTGTAGTAGGAGTGCTCAACATAAAAAATATTATTTCTCCTTTTTGTAGCACAAGAGTTTTCAGGTTGGAAGCCATTAAATTTTTTCCATGACCGGTGCCAATACACCAAGTGATAAATCAATTGTCCCAAATGCGGTTGGGGATTTTTCATATTGATCAGTACTAGATCTTTTGTTTCGGGAAAAGTGATTTGTTTATTTTATACTTGTCTTAGAATATCGTAAAATGTATCATTTTTTATTATTGCTTTGAACAAAAACTCAGGGTTGACCCTGTATGGTGAAGTTGCTAACTTACTCTAAACTACCTCAGATCAAACAAGAGGTACATCACTGGATTGGCGAAAGCGCTTTGACATTATAGTGGGGATTGCTCGAGGACTTCTCTATCTTCATCGGGATTCAAGATTGAGAATAATTCATAGGGATCTAAAAGCTAGCAACATTTTGCTGGATGATGACATGAATCCTAAAATTTCAGACTTTGGATTGGCAAGAATGTTTGGAGATGATCAGTCTGAAGAAAATACAAATAGGGTTCTTGGAACTTAGTAAGTATATCTCGTTCATCTCTCCCCTTCATTTTTCTTATCCATAGTTCATGTCGTTTGATATTGCATTTCCAATTTATTTTTTTGTATGAAGTGGATATATGTCTCCAGAATATGCCATAGACGGGCTCTTCTCTGTGAAATCTGATGTTTTTAGCTTCGGAGTATTGGTTTTGGAGATTGTGAGTGGAAAGAAGAACAGAGGATTTGACCATCCCGATCATGACCTCAACCTTTTGGGACACGTGAGTACAATTCTTCTTTTCCTATGAGTGAACAATTTTCATTATATGTATGAGAATAATTTTATGAATTGCTATTTTCGTTAGGCATGGAAACTATGGAACGAAGGAAAATCCATGAATCTAACAGCAGATGTTTTGATGGAGAGTCCGATTCCCACACCAGAAGTGGAAAAATGTATCCAAATGGCCCTTTTGTGTGTGCAAGATCGTCCTGAAGACAGACCGCCGATGTCAGCTGTTTTGTTAATGTTAGATAGTGAAAACACAATCCTTCCACCTCCTAAACAACCTGGGTGTTACACGGAAAGATTTACTCCCGAGACGGATTCTTCGTCAATTGGTATATATTCTCTTGCTTCAAATGAAGTAACAATTTCAGCACTTCATGGTAGATAGATGGGATTGTTGTCCTAAAACCTTGTAAAGAAACTTTTGCAGAAATTATATTGCTCTTCAGTAGTGTCAGTTTTGCTCTACCAAACTCCCAAATTTGTTATTAGTTTCATTATGTTCTCATCCCACACAACAGTTGGCCTCTTTCTAAATGCCAGTAGCAGATCGCACAACCATAACAGTACCAGACTGCATAAGAAGTATTGAATGACATGTAGCGATAATTAGGTGTAGCGGCTGTGGATTTTTCGGAAACATTTTTGTTGGCAGAGTACTTGAAGCATCCTAGCGGTCTCGCATCGGCCATAGTTGCTACGATGCTGGAAAAAATTGGATATGACAAAAAGGCGGATACTAAGTGACTGTATAATAGTATCAAAAAGCTGAAGAACCGCTATCGATACGTTACATAGCAGCTGGGATTGAAATCTACGTCTTACCTTCCGGTTTGGCTCTTAGGGTATGTTTATAACGTAATTCAATACTTAAAACTGAAAAGATTAAGTGAAAATAAAATAAGTTGGTTTGATAACCACAAAAGGGTGCACTGAACACGCTCAGTGAAAGTAAAGAGTTAAGAGTAAAAAAATAAATAGGTCCCCCCTACTTATCACTTATCGCCGAACACCCTCAACGTGAGCCCGACGTGTTCTTTCCATTTTTTCTTTTTCTCACGTCTTCTTTCTCTTCTTTGCCCTCGCCTCCCATTCTGATCTCACAAACGATGATCTGTGAACTGAGACCCAGACCCATCTCTCTCTCTACCATGGCCAGTCCGTGTATTTTCAGTTTTTTACATGGGGTTTCCGATTTATATTGTTTGAGATGTGGATTTTCAATTTATATTCTCTGAATTGCAATTGAGAGAGAAGAGGGGGGGGTGGGGGGGGGGGGGGGGGGGGTTGAAAGAATTTCAAATTATATTCTATGGGTTTAGGCAACTAGAATTTCATACTAGCTTGATGTTTTTGAGAAATTGATCATCATAGCAATTCGGACAGAAGAAAGAGGGCTTGAAAGAATAAGATACGTAGAGCGTGAACCAAGGTTCATAGGTAGATCATCGAATGTTACATCATTGCTTATGATAAGTTTCCTGGATTCGGGACATCGAATCCACCAAAGCCTGTATCCCTTAATCCCTCCAGGGAAGCCAACGAAGACCGCTTTCTTGGCTCTCGATCGGATCCAACTTCGATTTTGTAACATGATAGTATGTAGAACAACCCCAAACACGCAATAATTCTCGTGAACCGCATATTGAAGAACTACCCTGTTAGTTGGCGGAGTATCGAGAATTGCTTTACTTTATCGTGCATTAGTTTCTCTTGATTCAATGCTATTAAATTGTTTGTTCTTCAAGTCTATGTTGGAAACCACAAGCTTGGTTTGACAAGTGGCTCTTGTTTGTATCATTGTCATTATAAGAAGAAAATTTGTCTTGGTGGCTCATCGGAAACATTAGTTTATTAGATTTTTTTTTTGATCAGCATAGTTTATTAGATTCAATACATTGCTTCAGATAGATGGATTGAAACTAAAGATATTTACTCGTAGGGATGGCTTCTGGAGATGGTGGTAGAGCAAATTGGAAAGATCTTAGAGCTTTATTAACTTTTTATAGATTTGTGCTTGAAAGAATCTATGGAGAATGGTAAAAATGGCGGTAGTCTTAAAAAAGAAAGTTGGGACAGGTGTAACAACCCCGATTTTTAGTAAATAAAAATCTTGTTGAATAATTGAAAATTTCATTTTTCCTTATAAAGATTTATTTTTAACTCTAATAATCCGTCATAATTAGATTTGAAACTTATGAAATTATATCTTTTAACATTGGACATTCTAGTCCTTTCCAAATACAAGTATACTTGACAAAGCACTTGCATATTGTCTTAGCAAGTAATATAAAGTCTTTTTATAATCTTGGCTAGAAATCTTACTTGGCAAGTAGAATTAGTTTCCAACCAATTGGTTAGCGAAACCTAAGTGCCATTTGACTTGGTTACATTTCCCTAGCATTTATAATCCATTGGACCATAGGAAACCATCATTTTGCTTCCAAAAGAAGAAAAACTAGCCTTGTCATGCATGCACACCTAATGTAATCATGACTATTATGCCTAGGTGTACTTTCTAGGAAATTCATTATCCATTGGACAATAGATTATCTTTGAAAGCCTAACCTTAATTATTACCTTCCTTAAAACCTACTAGGGCTACTTAGACCTATTATACCTACTTATATATGAATGCTTGTTAGGAGAAATGTTATCCATTAGGTATTAACTAGTCATTAAGACTCTCACCTTTAATCATTACTCATCCTCCTAGCCTTATAAGTTTACTAGGACCTAAACCCTTAGTCTTACACACACACATATATAATCACATGGAAAAAGGAAGGAGAGAGAGAGAGAGAGAGAGAGAGAGAGAGAGAGAGGGGCCGGCCAAAGAGAGAGGGAGGGAGGCCAAATTTTTGCTATAAATAGCACTCCACTCTTGCCTTGAACTCACACCTTCACACCTTCAACTTCTCTCTTTAGAAAGCTTGTGTTTTGTTCTTTGTTCTTTCTTGTTCTTGGTGTTCTTGAATTTCTTCTTGAGTTCTTCAAGAAACTCATCCAAGACTGCCACCAAACCGCCACTCGACCACCCTTTCGATCCCAAAAGTTTAGTAATTTAGTCAAGATTTAGTTTCAAGAGAAACCTTTCTCTTTTGAAACTACCGTAAGCTTGCCGTATGAAGTCATTTCGTCCGATAGCTAACTCACTTTCCGTAGCCGCCCTACCGCCAAAAAGAAAGGTAAAGTCTCGTATACGCTATTCCTAAGTATGTAGTATACCTCTACTCATTTACTCTAAGTATAAATAGAAGTGTGTACATTGTTTGAATGTTTGAAATGCAGGAGAAATTGAAAAGTGTTTACTAAAGTTTTGAAAAGGAAGGGGAGTATGTTGAATATCCCAACTTTATTTTCCAGAAAAACATATGTTGTTTTGAACTTCTCTAAGAGGAAGAAAGAACGGATTTTTGAAATATAAACTTGATGGCAAAATATTCGTATTTTGATCTTAGAATGGTTATAAGCATGTATACGTGATTACTTGTATTACTTGTTGTTGTGTGATAAAGCATAAGTGGTTTTCCACTCCAAAGGTATTCGTCCATGTGACACTATGGTTTATATTGTGTGCTAAATGTTTGAGCATGACTATGTGAAAATAGGAAGTTATAACATGGTATCAATGATATAGAGTTGGATGATCTTGCTAGTTTAGTTTTAAGATTACAATGAATGATTTATGTTTACCTATGTGAAAAGTCCTGCCGCGAAGTCTTGCATGAAAACGAGACACAAGAATCGAGGAAGTTAGAAACATGACACCTAGGGTGTTGATAATGAAATGAAGTGTTTTGAAAAAGGAAATGTTTTTGAACCCGCAATGTGGCCTGACTTTGTAGCCCATTGTGTGGTGTGCGCGGATATGTGTGCCAATGGGAACCCGGGACGACAGAACCATTGTGAGGATACTTGGGAGACCGGAATGGTGGAACCGAGGTTAGGTGTGTAGCTTGGTTATCTGCGGAGAGGAGCCAATGCAAAGTTTTGTGTGCCACCGGGATGGCAGAACCATTGTGAGGATACTTGGGAGACCGGAACGGCGGAATCGAGGTTGGGTGTGTTAAAATACTTTTCAAAATGTTGATTTGGTAAAAGAGAGGTGAAAATGGTAACACGGTCTATGAGTGGTCGCGTAGTAGAAACTCGGATGTCACGAACACCAACGTTAGTCGAATAGTGAATGTGGATGTGTCATTGTTAACTGTCTTGTTAATTATTTATGCATGTGCTCTGTGACGATCATGAGTTTGTGTGCAATATCTATGACGTGCTATTTGTAAGTTATGGGTTAGTGGGTATGAGATTATTCTATTGAGCTCCTGTAGCTCATGGTGTTACCTTTGGTGACCTTAGTAAATTATATCGGGCGCGACGCTAGTATAATGTGTTAGACCTTGTAGATGAGCAGGGTGAAGACTACACCTTGGAGGCTTTCGGAGCCGAGGAGCTAGCTAGGATGGAGAAGTGGGCAGAGCTGTAGATTGAAACCATAGTTTTTTTCCCTCCCTTTGTGTAATAAATGTACCCTTGTGGAAATTATGCTGTAATAATGAGCCAGACTCTATTTAGGTTTTTCAATAAAATGTTTATTTAACGTTCCCAAAATTTGGGGCGTTACAACAGGATTCTGATAGCTTTGAACAAAGAGAAGGGTCTCAACTTAACTCAAAAACAGGTGAAAAATCAATGGGATTTTTTGAAATCAAAATATGGAGAGTGGTCAAAGATAATCTCAAAAACTGGTAATGGTTACGATCCTGTAACTAATACCATCAAACTGGTGTATAGAGGCATGGAGTGAGTACATACAGGTATAATTTGTCTCTTATGTTAAACTTTATCTTGTGGTTTCAAAGCTTTTGAAAACTAAAATGATACTCAATGAATATGAGATTTATACAATTATAATTTTACAGGCCAATTCCAATGCCAAACAATTTCGATATACTGGACTACAATATTCGAACGAGTTAAAAGCATTATTTGACGGTGTTAGAGCAACGGGAAGAGTTTCATGTGGACCGTCAAAAGAAGGGTTTCCTACTTATGGCACTCAGTCACAATCACAAACGTACATTAATCTTGACATTTGATCTCTTGAGACACCTTCTTCATCAAATGGTGATGCGAAAAAACATGGCAATAAACAGCGAAAGAAAAGCAAGTCCGATGATCTTGATAAACAACTGCTTGAAGCTCTTCACACTTTACAAAGTTCTGATGGGCCAACACCAGAAGAATGCAATCGTATTCTAGATGAGATGCAACTTTTTGATATGAACGACCCATTATATATAGTTGCATGTAGCATTTTTTGCGAGAGCAAGGCACACAGGGAGCAATGGATGCTATTACATAAAAAACCAGAAGTAGTTAGAAAGAGTTAGATAGAGTTGAATGGCAAAAAGTTAGGATTACTTTGAATTATAGTGAATAGGCTATTGATTTTGAACTTGAGACATTGCTTGAGCTTGTTCTTTCTTTTCTTTTTCTTTTTGATTATGTTTAGGAATGGGTTTGTTTGGAAATTGGAATTGTTTTTGTTATAAAGTTTAATATTTATATCTTGGTATTTTTTGGATGACATGTCATGATATTTATCTAATTTTTATCTAATTAAATACTTGCAATATTTGGCGCAGCTTGTTATCTGATAAGCAAAAGAGTGCATTAAAGATTATCGCACTTATTTTGATCATCAAAATATTGAGGAAAAAACGTATTGGAAGAAGGCCTGATACTGACTCTATGCTTACCAGACCTGGATATATGAAAGAACTTGTAACAGGAAACCCCACACATTGTCAGGAAATGTTACGAATGAAAATAGAAGCATTCGTAAGTATGTGTCATCAATTCGTATAAGAGGATGGCTTCAAAATAGTCGTTACATATCTGTAGAAGAAAAGGTCGCAATGTTTCTCATAGTATTGAGTCACAATATACGGAATCGTTTTGTCAAAGAAGATTCAATCATTCAACACAAACAAAACATAGGTACTTTTATGGAGTATTATTGCATGCGATGCTGAACTTCTCAAAAGAGATGATTGTTGACACACCTTATGATCAGCCGGCACATCAAATACGAGAGAACTGTCATATTAGACACATATTTTAAGTACTATTTCATTTAGAATGTCACACCCCAAAAATGAGAAGTGACCGGCCGTGATCCATGAGGCTAATCCATGGAACACGCAGCCTAAATAAATTTAAGTAACCAAAATTCAAATGATCGATTTCGTTATTAATCAGATCCAAAGCCAAATATGTCTCATCATAAACATGGGGCACAACCATCCCATGAACCAAATAATATCCAGAGATCCAACAATAATAAAAATAATTTGTGATCTGACAAATTTTTCGAATGCGGAAGCGATTATTGAAATAAAACTAAGATGAGACACCCTAAGGAGGTCAACACAAGAAATCTCCGAGATGCCACCAGAGTCCTCCTAAATGCCCAACTTGCCTGAAAAATAAGTTGGAATAAAACCGTCAGCTGACGAGCTCAGTGAATGGCAAAGCATGTATATTAAATACAGTTCTAAAATAGGGATCAAAGTAATTTATCATGTCAACATAAATTTGGCATTCGGGTAAACAACAAAATAATCAATTAATCCAATTAACGATGGGAAATGATATTGCCACACCTTTTTTTGTTATTGCCACACCCATGCAGTGTATTTTTTGGTGCAAAAATACACTGCAAGGGTGTGGCAATAACAAAAAAGGGTGTGGCAAAATCACCTCCCTTAACGATTCATCCGATAAGCCTTAAAGGTGATCACAATCCAAATTCCAACAACAATGAGGAACCACAACCAAAATCAATAGTACCAAGTGCCAGTGAATAAATCTCTCAAAATTGGATCCAATATCGAAACTTAAAGTCACCACGAGTAGGCAGCCCGTGGAACTTTTCCCTAAGAATGATCCGGTCAATAACAACCGTTGAGCATTAGGGTCACCGGCCTAATCCGGTCTCTTCCCTAATGGCCAGAGTCACCCGCACACAGAGGATTAATTTCCCTGGACTTCCAAAATATGTTCCCATCAATATCCACAAAGTTCTCACCAAAAGATTATTTGATCAACAAATGGTTTCACCGATACCGCATGCCAATTTAATATAATCAAATATAAACAATATGTGTTTCCAATTTCAATAATAAATTTTCCAAAACAACAATTTAAGGGACACTGGGAAGTTCGAAAGTACATAACATACTTAACCACTCACCTGAATCCAAACTAATGTAATCGAACAACGCGGAACGAGCCTAACTTGAACAAGAATCATATAACAGTATTATCACTAACTGAACAAATACAATCTGTAGCAATGTGGGACCACCTAAGAAAACACCCTTCTAACCTAAGACTAAGCCAACTTAAGTTCAATTAAAGAAACCCAGCACCGTAAACCCAAGTCCAAAATCCACGTCCACAAACCCAAGGCAGTCCACAACGTGCCAAAACTCTCCTGATCTTTGGTCCAAAATTATTCCAAAACACACTACAAAAAGAACCTTGTTAATATAATATAAATCTTAGACTTTCTTAGGACTATAAACCAAAACAGCCACCAGCCCTCACAAACTCCAAATACATACAAATCACCGACCACCATTATAGTTCACCACCCAACACACCACGCACCACGGCAATCTGTCCACATCGGGCTCTCTCGCTCCATCTCTCTCAATGTAAAATGCAAATTCACCCCATACTAGTCTCCACTCCATAGACCCAATTGCTATGTGAAAAGGTAATTTAATGACTAGAACGAGAATGATAACGAGAGAGATGGGTATACAATTACCTCAAAAAGAATACCCAAGAAAATAAATCCTCCTTCAAGGTCCGGCTGCTACTCCTCTCAAAAGTCAAAAGTTCTCTTATGCCAAATGTTAACCCTAATCTAATATATATACTTATTCCCCGAACCACTACTAACCCACGTACTAATAAGAGGACTAGGTAATAATTACAATAAGTAGTCCTAAGTTTCCTAATATTACGGTAACACCATGAATATTTACAACACGCACGAAATAAATAAATAGAACCCGACCATAACACCCAAATTAATAAATAGCAGATATAATTAATTAAATAATTAAAAGTGCTAGGCCGTAACATAGAAGGTACACATTTCAATTGGTTTTCATTTTCTAATTTATAATTTAAAATCTCGTAAGAGTGCAGTAGGTGCGCTTGACGGAACTCTTATTTCGGCAGTTGTGCCACATCATCAACAAATTTCATACAGAGGACGAGGAAGGGGAGAATGTTACCAAAATGTGCTTGCTATATGTGACTTTGATATGTTGTTTACATTTGTATGGGTTGGTTGGGAAGGGGTAGCACATGACTTGCGGGTGCTAAGAGAAACTATGAGTACTGATCCAGCTAACAACTTTCCAATTCTCCCTCTAGGTTAGATGATTGTTTTGAATTAGATGCTAATATTTCTTAGCATAATTGTTCTTCTAGTGTGCAGGAAAATACTTTTTATGTGATGCAGCATATACTCATACACATAGATTTATGGCACAATACCGGAATGTGTGGTATATATTGGTTAGCTGATTTCCAAATTGGTCGGCGTCCAAGGAATAAAAAAGAGTGATTCAACCTCACACATGCGAGATTACGGAATGTGATTGAGCGTGCTTTTGGAGTTCTGAAGTCTCGTTTTCCAATACTAAAAAGGATGTCATCATATCCTTTTGCGGTACAAAGAAATATGGTAATTGCTTGCATAACCGTGCACAATTTTATTCGGAGGACTAGCATTTCAGATCAATTTCTTGACGAATTCAACGAGCCAAATACTTTTTACGGCAATGCTCAACATCATGTGGATAATTTCGAAGCAGGTGAAGGATCGACCCAAGCTGATCAGTTTATGCTCACCTTACGAGAGCAAATTGCAATGCAATTGAATGCTATAAACTACTCTCTAGTGTTAAATTTGATTTTGCTACTTTAATATTTGATGAAGTTTCAATGATCAACAATATTTAGAATAATTTTTGAGTGTCTTTCCAATATTTTGTATATAATGTTATTATTTTTGATAGCGGTATCTTTGTCTATATATATAATTGATTATGATTTACTAGCCATGAATGTATGAAGGATAAAGTTGGAAAATTAATGACTTTCAGACTTCAGTTCACTGGACAGATCAAACAACTTATTTAATTCAGTGCTTAAAATTCAGTACATATCAAACAGCTTGTTAGCTTAAACAATTCAATATTCAATTTTATTAAACAGAGTCAGCAGCTTAAACTCAACAATATGTTAAATCAATGAACACAAATTTATCCCTGGACATAATCACCTTTCCTTGGTTGCGAAAAGGTGTTCTATAGTTACTAAACTAGGTACATCCCGACGTGCAAGGCACGTATGTCATGCCCATTGAATTTAACGGGCTTTTTTTTTTTTTTTGGGGGCATTCCTCAAGGTACTGAAGCAGGTCTTCTTTAAAGTAGAGGGTAATCTCTGTAACCATGCCAAGAACCTCACCATAGGTGTCTCTGGTGATTGTGAAGGAGCCATCAGCTTGAGACTCCCAGACGTACTGCTCATCATCATTGTGCTTTGCGGTCACAATGACTTTATCAGCAACCAAGTAAGCTAAGTAGAATCCAACACCAAATTGACCAATCATGCTAACATCGGCACCCGCAGAAAGGGCTCCCATGAAATCTTTGGTTCCAGACCTTGCAATAGTACCAAGATTGTTCACCAAATCTGGAAACATGAGATTAGAGAAGAATTAAGTAACCAAGCATAGCATGTAATGATCCCAAGATTCCAAACATAATGGTACAAAACCACATCTACATACCAGCTTTTTCTCATGCCAATGCCACTGTCAATGATGGGTCAAAGTGTTGCTGGCCTTGTCAGGAATGAAGAGCTTGGTTGTGCATCTAGCTTGCTCTTGTCAGTTAAGCTTTCAAAACGAATTTTGTCCAGAGCCTGTATAGTATCAAAGTTCCCATTATTACAATCAGTATTTACGAACAAACACTTCCACAAAACCTACAGGCTATAGCAGCAAGACTGTGTTGGTGCTGCAAAATTAGAACCAGAGACTTTCCGTAATCTCAATAAGTATTTACAAACAAACAATTTCATAAAACCTACAGCAGCAGCAAGACTTGCATTGGACAACGAAGAACTAATTTTTAATCAAATATTTTAGTCAACCCAGAAGGATACCACCACATATTCCACATGCTGCAACACCTATGGAAAACATTGATGAAACTCACACTACATGACCAAGTCATAATTTGTTGGATAAAAGAGAAGAAACAACATTAGCTCGATTAGGAAGGAATGATGCCACTACACATCAGAATCATGACTACATGGTAATAAGCATGGGCTGAAAAGCAGAATATCACTCTGAGCTGAAAAGGAAATGTAGTATCCAACATCCATCACATAGAAACTTATGCAAAAATTAACAATTAAATCATAGTAGAGGTGCTACATCATGATACACAACAACTGTTTAACAAAATCAGCTTGGATTATGATGTGGATTATGTTATAATCCTTTCTCTTTTGCTGAGTGATAGTCCTGGAATGCCTCTTCACTCTAAGTTATAGGGTTATCTGATATCTTGGTGCTGCTTCTCTTTTGGAAGCTGCTGGTTCCTCTTGTTGCTATGGCTTTCATGAAAGAGGTGGCAGCAGTTATGATCATTTCTAAATTTGCTATTATGATACTTGGATGTTGCTATTTATTCTCTTTTCAACTCCAAAGTTATGGGCTAAGAGGCTCAACTAATGTTATCATTCTTGTTACTCTCTTCCAACTCCTAATCTTACGAGGGCTAAGAGATGTTGCTGCTGTTTTATAATCGAGTTCCAGGAGTGTCCCGAACCCTGCACTACTCCAAATATTCTCACCAGTTATACAAGTTCTTCAAGCCAATTTAGAAAAGTTCCATGAGATTAACCCCGGCAAAGTCCATTGGGTGGGGAAAAACCCCTAAAATTCCCATACATGTATTTGAAAAAACACCTAATATTCCTAAGTTATCAATATTTTTTGGTTGTGCAAAGTAAATTAACAGATAGCAACGTATATGAACAAAATCTGTTTCTACCCCAAACCTAATTAGCAGCTATTAACAGTTACGCATTCTACTTTTTTTTTAATCTGGTACACATACATGTCGTAACATGTCTGAACATGAATTTTGTTATCAATTTGAGTTCATGCAGTTCAGCCCCATTACTTAACGAAAGATGTGGCAAATACAGAGTGCACCACGTGTCATTCTAACATAGTGCACCAAATCCATGTATCCATATTGGTATGAACTGGACACATATTGTACTCAAATCAAGCTATGTGAACATATATAACACTTTTGTTCCAACACATTCAAACCATTCTAGTGACAAGGCTTCAGTTTATTTTACTCTTCGACTGTTACTATCTTGATTCTTCCAATTACAATACATCAGATGTCCTAAACACCATCTATACACGTGATAAACCCTAATAAGCACTAAATCTGTAAACATACAGCAGGATCGTGAAGATCGGCACATAAATTCAACAGACAAATATTAAAAAACCTACAAAACAAGGAGACTGCATGAATAAACTACAAAAGCTGATTCAGATACATGGAACAGGCCGGCACCCTGTATTGAAGTCTCCATCTCCTTTTGAAAAGCACGTTTCAGGATTGTATAAACATGCAGTATTTAAGAAGTTCCAAACTGAAGTTCGAGGTGCAGTTGCTTGCCATCCAAAAAGAGAAAGACAACAACTACTTTTAGAGTTCAAGATTTTTAAAAGAATAAGGAGTTCACTGTCACTTGGAATGAAAAGTCTGAAGTATCTTGTGTCATTTGTTTGAATTCAAAGGCTTCCTCTATAGACATGCGTTGATTGTTCTCCAAATTTGTGGCCTTTCCATTATCCCATGTCAGTACATTTTGAAACGGTGGACTAAAGATGCCAAGAGTAGATATTTAACTGGATAATCATCTGAACATGTGCAATCTAGGGTGAAAAGATACAATGATTTATGTCAACGGGCAATGAAATTGGGGGAAGAGGGTTCCTTATCCCAAGAGAGCTACAATTTTGCACTTCGTGGGCTGGGGAAAAAAATTGGGAAGTAAAAATCGAAGTCCTAAACAAATCTCCACACAGAAATCAAACACAAAAATTACAAATTGCTAAAAAAACACGGGGAAAATGCTTTATATAACAAAAGCACACATGCACCAGCAGCACCACGAATGACATACGGAAAAGAGACGAGAAGCCAAAAATCGAAGTTCTGTATAAATCTCTACACAGAAATCACACAAAGAATTACAAAAGAAAAAAGCTCTGAAAACTTTAAAAAATAAGCCTCAACCATTCCACACAGACGAATCCAAGACACAAGAAAAACCACTCTGGCCAACAACCTAAAAATTGCAAAACCAAAAGAACAAACCAAAATCATCTTAACAAACTTACCCGAAATCGTAGACCAAAAAGTGTAGATCTGAAACGTGGTCAGCTCTATACTAAAAATCAAGCTTTGAAAACCCAAATTCGTTCCTTCAATTCTTCTTCTCCACTTCTGACCTTTCCCCCCATCTCTCTCTCTCTCTCTCTCACCAACCAAAGAACCACAGAACCCACTTTACCTCTGCAAAATCAACACCAACAATCACAATCTGAATACCCAGAAAAATTAGCACTAACAAACACATGCAAAGCAGGCAAATCAGATACATAGAAACAAAATTAAAAGAAAACCCATCTACAACCAGAAAGGATTAACACCCACAGAAAATATGTATGCCTTATGCGATTTCTGGTAGTCCTAGGGTTTAAGAATTGACGGTGGGATCGTCCAGTGGAGAGAGAGAGAGAGAGTTGCCATGGAGTTGTTAACAAGAATTGCAGGAGAGAGGGAGAGAGCGGCCATGGAGTCGTGAGATCGCAAGAGGGAGATATAGTATTGTATTACGTGAGCAGTGAGGGAGCAAGCCTCTCTCTGTTTTTCTCCTCATGTAAACGAGTAATGCTATTATCAAAAAAAAAAAAAAAAAACGAATAATGCTACGCCCACCGCGTCTTATTCGGTGACCAGCCCACTAACAGGTAGCAAACAGGAAATCATACACAAATTTTCGCAATTTCGAACCCTAATTCATTAGACCAGTGCACACAAAGTTTCTCAACTTCGAACCCTAATTTACCCAATCAAACTGAACACAAAAAATCTGCAATATCCGAAATTTTGAAACCCTAATTTTTGGGGGTTTGAAGATGGAGAATCTAGAGCAAATCGGAAAGTTCAGATAGAGAGAGAAGAGGAGGAGAGACCTTGGCGGTGGAGTGCGTCCCAATTTGAATCTAGGACAAATCCGCAGGTTTTCGCGATTCTCCCGAGGTGTTGGGGGTGGTCGCCGGATTTGGAGCCACTGACATGGTGGTCGGAGATGGTGATAAGGGTCGTCGGCGAAGGTGGTACTTTTGACATGAACCATTTGTTTATTGGGAAACAGAAAGCCTCTAAAAAACGCTTCATATAGTACTTTTGACATGAACCATTTGTTTATTGGTTAATTGGAGGAGTACAATAACTAAAATGTTTCGTACTGCCATTTAACACAAAATAGTCCAACTACAGGAATTAGAGTAAAAATTATATATATATATATATATAGAGTAGGCTAGTGGGATGAAGCTCGGAAACCCTAACTTATGTATATATAATTATTATATATAGTAGGCTAGTGGGGCGGGGACTAACTCATACCCACCCCCTACCCGTTCCCCACTTTTTAAAAAAAATTATCCCCATACTGTCACTCCCTCGATTTTCAAATAGAATAATAATATATTTTCAACAAACAAAAGTCTTTCTCTCAACTATATTCACCCTTAAATATCATGTCAATCCAAACAAATGATCAAAGTCTCTTCTTCTCTAATTTTTTTTTGAAACACAGAGTCTCCCAAGCATTTCCAGATAAATGGGTTTCATAAAAATCAATGAGAGGAGTTTATGCACAGCTTTACATATGATCTAATCAAAAGGTACAACCTTCAATTGCAAGGAAAGTACACGATATGAATTAAACTTGATGATAAACAACTCCTTAATGAACTCCGATGAAACTCTCAAGAGATGTCTCAATGTGCACTCCATGCAATCCAAGCTAAGTGCCATGGCGAGTACCTGAAAGGATAGGGTGAGCTACACTAGCTCGTAGGAATATCCTTACCTAAATTATATGCAGATGTGAAGGCAGATACCAAGGAAAAACATTTTCCAAAAAAAGGCATATTTGTTTTGTCAAAAAGTGAAACACAAAATATCATACTCACGCCGGAAAATATTTAACTTCATTTCTCAAATACTAACACTCTCACCCACACCCACCAATTTCCTTGAAATCTCAGCCTACCATTACCCAAATCAATCCTTACTTTTTCATTTCAATGACTTAAAGATTAACCTAAGTTCTTTAATGAAAAGCATCATTCTTCTTGTCTCAAATAACTAGCCAACCTCTCACCAAAAATATACACACTACACATGTAGAGTTAGAATATGAAGTAACAATGACACATTGAACAATACCGCACTTCGACATAAGGAAACTCACCCGTAAACCCCAAATCAAATTTCAAATCTCCAGTTAACTTCAATCCAAAACCCTACTCCTTAAGATTTCCTTTATAAGTCTAACGTGCAAATAACCTATATGGAACTCCCACAAGGTACCAAATATACACTCACACAGAACAAGTTGCCCACTGCATATCAAGAGAACAAGCCACAATGATTTAGAGGTCTAAAGGAAGAAATATAAAACATGTGTTGACATACTAGACGGTCCAAGGTGGCAACTCAAGTTCAAGTTCTGTGTTTCCCATACGCATATTCCATTTTGTCTCAAATTCACATTATTAGTTCAACACAACCAACATCGCCCTTAGAGTCACCTCGGCTTTCCCCGGGTCTTTTCCCTAAGTCGATTCGGAAAAGAGTCACCATGGCTTTACCCAGGTCTATTCTCAAATCCGCAGAATAGTAGGTCACCACGGCTTTTCCCGGGTCTTTTCCCACTTTCACAGAGTAACAGGGTCACCACGGCTTTACCTGGGTCTTTTCCCGCATTCACAGGGCACTTGGGTCACCACGGCTTTACCCGGGTCTTTTCCCGCATTCACAGGGCACTTGGATCACCACAGCTTTACCCGGGTCTTTTCCCGCACATAGCAAAACATATCTCTCACACCAATACTTAGATTCAGTGACACGTAAACAATCTCATCTTCATCATTTCAATAAAGAAAGCACAAAAAATCCACATCCTTCACATAGAAAATCGACCCTTCATTTCATATCTCATTTTACCACCTAAGGGACCACCTTTGTGACATCTCCATTAATAGTCTAATTTACAAATACTTATAAAGATCCTCGTCTATGTAGTACCCATCAATGCTCAGTAACTAAGCACTCATGTCAAGTGATTCACCAAATCCTGTTTAACTCACCGCAAGTATCCCAAAAAGCCCAAACGCTCAATCTCATGGAAAGACATCAAATAATTTACACATCGCATCAAACATTCTACAACCTAATTTATCATCGATCTTATCATCCATCTAATCCATTTTCTATTCCAATCGTTTATAAGTATTTAACCCTTATGCTCACTAGTTCTTATATCCCAATAATTAATCTAGATCAACTCATCATATTCCCACATATCCAATAGGCAGAGTTAATCACTTACATTAGACTATATCCAATTAAACAACGTGAATTCAAGGATGACACTTAAACCATTGAAAAATATACTTCTTTTTCTTCGGTCCATAGGTCATACATCGAAACGGAGTTTGGGTAACCTTACTACGGCCTCGCGAGTATAACTCAACATAACAGTGAAACTGGTGCAAAGGCAGAATTTGGGTTAACTTTGGATGCAAATCTGTTATCGCTCAGACCTACCCATGATGCATGGGATGTATCGTTCCAAAGCTCTATGTGTCTAGTTTCTAACAAAACAAACGGTGCGTCATTTTGAGTCCCGAGCTAGGAGTTATGGCCATTTTACCAAAGTCCGCCGGTGCTGTCAGATTCTACGCGAGAATAAGTAGAATTGATTGAAAAATCATAACTCTTTCACCTTAAACCCAAAAATAGTGAAACCAACGCCAAAAGTTGCACCACGACAAGTCCTACGCTCAGTAAAAATCCCAGTTTTAGGAACAAGAGGAAATTAACCCAACAATCAAAAGAAAAACAGCTTCGCAACCATTTTCGCACCAGTCAACCAACCCCGCTTTAGAAATTCACCAAAGATTGTATACTTAACCAAATCACTTGATTCCAACTCCAATCCCTTCGTAACTTAAACATATAGCTCCTGTAAAAGACCCAAAGTCACCCAAGGTGTTCAACATGCCCAAAACGTTAACAGAAGGCAGCCACGCACAGATTCGCACATTCAGGAAACAGCCGGTATTCAAAAATTCATAACTAATTGTGTGATTATCGGTTTTGCATGATCTTGGTACCGAAATTTTCGTATTGAAACGTACTTTAACAGTTATGAAGACACTAAAAATTGAATCTCAGCAGAAGGACCCAAAAAAGACGAATTACTAGCACCCACGAAATTTTCAGCATTCACTAGATTTAGTCAAAACTCAATATAGATTATCAAGCTTGATTCTTGGCTATCAAACCAACAAATAAACATATAAAGAAGGTAAGAGATCCCTACCTCGAAGGTTAGAAGCAAGCCCGAACATGGAGGAAATCTCAAAGTGCTCCGGTCGTGGTTCTTCTTGGATCGATAAGAAGATCTCGTAGCGTAGAACATGCAACTTTATTACTTGGGATTTCTTCAAAATCTCTTTCTATGGAGATGAAATCAAAGAGAGAAGTTTGGAGGAGAGGTGAGAGAGAGAGTTCGGCTGAGAGGGAGAGAGTGAGATCGGATGAGAGAGAGAGATGGGAGGATAAATGGTTCTCTACACCACTCACACACTCCTTATATACTCTGTTATCTTTAAACTACACATCCACTCCCTCAATCTTCTATTCATTCACTTTGGTCCTCAATTCTAATATCCACTAATTAAGCCACAATTTTCCAATTAGACATTTAACAAGCATATTAATAATTAAGGATTTTCCGGGTCTCTACACATACCCTACCCGATCCCCAAATAGTCCCCGAATCCCCTACCCATTTGGGGCGGGGAACGGATCTGGTTGGGTCAAGTAGGCCGAAATTGGCATACCTAGTTGAAATAGTGTGGATCTCACCACAAAATGATGTCATACTTTGGTAAGCATGACATCACTTTGTGGTGGGATCCACATCATTTCAACCAATGAAAAAGAGGGTAATGTTCACCCTCTTTTAAGGAGGGTGAACAAAATTGCACTTGTCCAACCCCTACCGCCACGTAGTCCACTAAATGGCACAAATAAAATGACCAATTACCCCAACATCCCCAGAACACAGTCCTCTAATTCAAGGGTGAAAATCGTCCAAATCAGAAAAGTTGGCAAGCGAAAAATTGGGCTGAACTCTCTCTTCTTATAGAGGAGGAGGAAATTTGAGGGCGAGTTTCCAAAAACGCCACTCGGCTTTTTGGGCTCTTTTTGTTGTGTTTTTCCAAAATTTGTTTGTGTTCGTTAGTTTTACGTCAATTTTTGTGAATTATTGATTTCTCTCGAGCAAAGGGATATGAATGAGACAAATAAAAGCTATGACTTTCACCACTTTTTTTTTTTTGTACGAATCCAAGAAAAAACATTTTCAAAAAAAGTAGAAGGTAAAAGTAATAATTTTTTATTTTTTGATTTTTCTCGTCGAGAAGAACTAGTAATTCATAAAAACTTGATGCAAAACTAACAAATACGTAGAATATTTGAATAAGGACAAAATAAGAGTCAAAATTGGTTTTTTTTTTTATAACTCTTGCGTTGAATAGAGTCATACGAGCTGCCTCCTATGGTCTTAATATTGTAGTACTACGACTTCACCTCATGTAGTGATTCCTCGTATGACACGAAGCGGGATTCGTCATGGTCTTATTTCATGATTTGAACACTTCATCTCGTAGGTTTTGATGTGTTTAACATTTATGTAAAAAACCACGTTCACCGAAGTTAGGTAAAAGTTCGGTCACATCATATTTATGTGAAGAGAAATAAACGCTGAAGAATCTTAGTTCTATTTGTCTTTGTCACAAGGGAAAATTTCGAAATGGCACTTGAACTTTCACTCCAATGTCATCGAAACACCTGAACTTCACTTTATTTCAATTAAACACCTGGACTTTCAAAATCCCCAAATTGAGGCACCTGCCGTTAGCCTCTATCTATTTTCTTTACAAATCGACTAATGTGGCTCATTTCTGGCGTTAAAGGGCCCCACTAGACATTTAGGAAGTGAACTCAATGCACAAATTTAAGAAGTGAACTCATTACTGGTTGTGATTGTGCGCATTGAGTTCACTTTCTAACATATCTAGTGGGGCCCTTTAACGCCAAAAATGAGCCACATCAGTCGTTTTGTAAAGGAAATGGATAGAGGCTAATGGCAGGTGCCTCAATTTGGGGATTTTAAAAGTTCAGGTGTTTAATTGAAATAAAGTGAAGTTCAGATGTTTCGGTGACATTGGAGTGAAAGTTCAGGTGCCATTTTGAAATTTTCCCTTGTGACAAATATGATTTGTTCATCGGATACCGGAGTCCAATGAAATTACTTTTTTGCATCGACCTTAAATGCACCGAAACTTACAAAAATGAACTGTTTGAATCGTCAAATAGACCCGCGATCAGTCCCACATTTTGTATCAAATGAGGATCAGAGGAAGCATCACATAAGAAATCTTGATTTGAATGTCCGATATAACAGTTGCAGAAAGTAGTGGCTGGTGCCCTTCTTTAAGCGGAAAATGAACAGCACCAAAATCGGACAATGCCAAACAAGAAAGCAAAATCAAAATTTATTCAAATTCATGACGAGGATTCATGTCTGGCACAAGAAACACAGGTCATACCCCTGTTTTGGTTTAGTATTTTTTCTTTACGAATGCTGCTTCGGATTAATGTGTGCAACCTAACAAGAATACGTTTTGGTTTAGCATTTTTTCCCAACATATCCTTGTTAAGAAGTGTACCTTAATAAGGATACGTTTCTCGAAAATGAAAATGCAAAAGATCGAAGACTCTGGCGCGGGAACTTGATCCTAGTTACTACTATTCAACAAGAAAATTGTTTCCTGACATCCACATCAACATTCACTGACAATTCTTGCCCTAATTAGAAGGGCAAAAGAGCATGTGGAAATATGAAAAAGGGTACGTAGTAGTACATGACCGTAGCTTATACTATTGACTGCAGCGAAATAGCACCCTAACAGGCGGTGGAAGACCTTCGGTCTCTGCTTGAAGACAATATCAAAATGTCGAAACCTGCAAATTATTTATTTACAGTATCTGCAATTCTCGATTCGTTGGATCTTGGGTGTTAACAATGCTTTGAATTCAATTTTTAAAACTGATCATTTTGTTTTTGGGAGCATTTGTTGGTTGAAAATGTCTAATGCTGTAGCTCGATGGTGAAATAGATTTCTCTTGGTGGTGGTAATCCTAGCAATTTCTCAGGAAACACGTGCTCGTACTTGCAGACAATGTGAGGAAGACCCAACTCCATACGACCTGTTTCTTCCAACTTGAGGCTCGCCAACCATTCAAAGAGCTCATTATGCCACCTGGTTTTGTGCACATTAGGTGCAGAAGGGTCTAGCTTACCCCCCTGAACTGAGTAAGACCTCACTTGCGGAAAATGATTTTTCGCTTCTCTTATCACTTTCGATAATAGCGCGATGGGCTAATAGCTGACCCTTGACGTCAGGGTCAATTGTTTTTGTGACCTAAGAATCACAAGCCAAATGTAGGCCCAAGACTCCTTCTACTATGATCTATCCATCTTTAGGGACGAGGGGTGTACGGAACTTGAGGTTGGAGTGTAGGTGTTGTCATGGCGGTAATCGCTCGTATGAGTTGAACATCCTAGTTGATACTCCATATTGCGTTGGGGTTTGAGTTGGCATTGATTTTGGGATTCATGTAATCATTGTTGTCGACGTAGGCTGCGTTGTTGTTGGCATCAGGGCTACGAGTATTGTCCTTGCTGGTGGGGTCGACAAAACGACAGTAGAGAATGAAGTCGTTGATCTTTTGTGCCAATCTTGTAACAACTGCTCCACGAAGTTAGGTTTAGGGTCTTGAGGGTTTCTAAATACCTGTTGTCTCTTGTGAAAACAAATCAGCTGCAATCAACTATAGAATTTGCTACAATGAAAGTGTGTTGTTATATTTCTGGCTTTTCGTACATATGTTTTCTCTTTTGTTATTGAAACTCTGATGGTCGGATCACTACTACAACCACTTCACCATTGACGAAGTGAGATTCAGATCCGTAAAAGCACTCTAAACATTCCATGATTTCAATCAAGGGACTAAGGTACGTGTATTATCAACTCTACATTTTACCAACAATGCAAAGCGCATTTTTAATTTCAAACGTTTGCTCATTGTCGCAGAGCATTTGTTTCGTCTTTAAAAAAGAAGCCCCGTTGTAACATAATGTAACGCCCCGACTTTTCGGGAGTAAAATAAAATGATTTCTTAAGAAAATTTTGCTAAATAAACATAATTTTCCGAAATAAAGATTTAGTTATTACAATCTCAAGGGAATCTACTGATTCAAAATATATTAACTTCAGAGCTGACTCTCTAATCTTGATATGAATCCTAAGCATCCTCGATCTTCAGTACTGATATTCTTTTCGTGTCGAATCGCATCATCGTTGAATCTCCTCCATTGAATCCTGTGCCCTCTAGCAAATTGATCGCCGAAGCAAACGAATTGCCATAATAAGAACGTATTCGTGAGTGATAAATCACCCAGTAGAATAATCCAACCCAACCACCCCTCTTACAATTACAGCTAGCAAGTAAAACAGGATAATCATGATGCGAATAAGTAAAATAGAGATTTTTCACGTCAACCAGTTCATTACTATCTATTAGCCTAACGTGTGATCCAAAATCTCCCTACGAGATCTTTTCTCCCCAACCGCTAGCCATGCTCGGTCCCATGAGATCACTTTAATTGCTGTCGTAGATAACCTAAGTTACAATACTACAACAAGGGGATAGCTTATCATGCCTGAATCACAACTAGGGTTCGCCTATCTTATATACCACATCACAATCATCACTGGACACACGCCAGTTTATCAACTCACCACTGGATACACGCCAGTCTACCACCACAAAACATCACTGGACACACGCCAGGTTTTATCGTCACAAAATATCTCTGGAACACTCGCCAGGTTTTATCAACATAAAACGTCACTGGACCACTGCCAGGTTTTATCGTCACAAAATATCGCTGGACCTCTCGCCAGGTTTTAACATCACAAGATATCGCTGGACCACCGCCAGGTTTTATCAACAGAAAACGTCACTGGACCAACGCCAAGTTTTATCAACCGAAAACATCTCTGGACTACCGCCAGGTTTTATCAACATAAACCGTCACTGGACCAACGCCAAGTTTTATCAACCGAAAACACCTCTGGACTACCGCCAGGTTTTATCAACATAAACCGTCACTGGACCACCGCCAGGTTTTATCAAAATATCACTGGGCTTACTTTGCCAGGTTTTATCAAAATATTATCACAGACATCACTGGGCTTACTCTGCCAGTCTTAAATCATCTCCGGGCTTACTCTGCCGGTTTTAAATCATCACAAACATCACTGGGCTTACTCTGCCAGTCTTAAATCATTTCCGGGCTTACTCTGCCGGTTCTAAATCATCACAAACATCACTGGCTTACTCGCGCCTTAAACCATTTCCGCTTACTCTCACGGTTCTAAATCATCCACAGACATCACTTTGGGCTTACTACGCGATCTTAAATCATTACAAACATCATGGGCTTACTCTGCCAGTCTTAAATCACTACAAACATCACTGGGCTTACTCGCCAGTCTTAAACACGCCTGCAAGCAACCTCTAAACAGAAATAAATTTCACAATTTATCCATTACTTAACATCGTCTACGTGATTTCTATTTCGTTTTCCACCCCATGTCCCTAGGGTTCAATCTATCATTCAAATGAAGTATCGATACAATATCAATCATAAAAATAATTAAAAACGAATAACAGACGGATCAAAATAATTATTAAGCAATGCAATCATATAACTTTTTATGACTGGGCCGCTGCCCTTAATCTCGTATGGTCACAAAGTCATTAAGAATGTAAAAAATAATTTTCTAGACTTCTATTAATTAATTATAAGTAATTATGTTAATTAAATACTACTTAAATACATTAATTAGGTAAAAATATTAGAATAAATATCGTAACCTTAATAAAGGTCCTAATAGTCCCCTATAATAAGTTCAAGTGCTAAAAGTTGGGTTTGGATGCTCACGGAATTATTTTAAATAAAAGATTCAAGTTACTAGGCAAAACAAGATTAAATAGACAATAAATGATTAAATATTTGATAATATTTTTATATTTACAGAATAACATTATGGGACTGTAAAAAGTATAAATAAAATTATTTGGAATTTTAAACCTTCTTTATAATATTTTACGGTATTATTATTAAGAAACAATACTTAAATAATAATATATAGTTAATTAAATAAATAAAATTTTATTTCAACAATATATCACTTTTGAGCTGGCAGGAGTCTAAGAAAAATATTTTTGATATTAAAAATATTTTTTATAAGGTCGTTATTAATTTCCGTTTATAACTTTAGTTAAAAATTAAATAAATAGCTAAATATATAAATTAACTACGAAATCAGCAAGTTATGACCTTTAACATGTTGGTAGTCTAGGAAAATGGTTTGGGTAATTATAGATTAGTTTATAAGGTCGTATTGATTTTTTGTTTGAAACTTTAACTAAAAATAAAATAAATAACAAATAACATCAAAAAGTTATGAAATCAACAACTTATGATCTTTAAGAAGTTAGCAATCTAAGAAAAATAGTTTGGGGATTTATAGGATAATTTAAAAGGTCGCAACGATTTTTAGTTTACAAACGATCACACGATTACGAATAAAAATTAAACAAATCAGAGATTAAATAAAAAATTATGAAACTAACAAGGTATGAACTTTAGAATGTGGGTAACCTAGGATAAAAATTTCGGGGTTAAATACGATGTTTAAAAGGTCGCACAATCGATTCGAAACAGAACAAAAACTGCCGCACGGACTGGCCAGTTGGAGTTCGCGGCCGCGAGGTCCGCGGCTCTGGTTCAATACCTTGGTTTGGATTAATTTCGTTTTCGATCGAAAACGTGATTTTGGGGAAGACGACTTTAATTCCTTCGATCGGAGGACCTTGGGACCGAATTGCTTGATCTACGGTGATCCTTGGGACTGTAGTAAACAACTTGAACGATCAATTTGGGTTTCGGACGAACGGAACCTCGAAACCCACTTTTCTCTCTCTCTTTTTCTCTCTCTAAAATTCTATCGATTGTAATTGATTTCTCTCTGGTTTTTCTCTCTTTTCTGACTCCGTGGGAGGTGGTAGAATAGTGTACTTGCCCTAGGGTCGGTGTGGTGTGTATATATAGGAGAATTGGATGAGTTTCGAATTAAACCGAGTCCTAACGGTATCGGGTTTTTGCATGGACGAATTACGCACGAATTTTGGGTCATGAAGGAGGTAGAGATTGAGTAGGAGAGTGAGGGAGAATATAGGCGTGCATGCATGCATGTATTGTAGGAAAAATAAAAGTATGCATGTATAATTGTATCTTAAAAATAATAATAATAATAATAATAACAATTATATTAGGAAAATAATTTGTAATAACATAAAAAAAAAAATTGGGTCAAAAATCCGGGTCGTTACACATAATTAGGCAAGTTATTAAGCTATTTACTGATGGTACATTAGGACCACTTATCAAAACCATGAGATTAATTGGCTCATTTATTGTGTAGTTGATGATTCTTGTAATCTAATCTCTGATTAAGATAACAAAACCAATCAAAACCAAAAGTTGAATCGGGAAATTAGTGTGTCCCTTCATTTATGGGTTGATTACTTTGGATATCTGGAATCTACCTCCCAAATTCAAAGTCAAGAGGTCCTCTTTACTTGCATGATATCGTATCAATTTTGGAGTGTTTGGATCGAGCACCTACACACATCGAATGCCGTTGATTCTCACGCAAACCCACTTGTTTTTTTTTTAAGCATTTTTGGACGGCTCGGATTGGCCGTCCGGTGGCCGGAGTGGACCAAGCAGGGCGTTGGGATCCAATCGGGATCCCTTTGGGGTCGGGAACTGTAGCACCTTTGGAGTAAATATTGTCAGTCAAATCCTAAAAGCAAGTCTTCCCAAGCAATCTAGGGAAAAAAATTTGCACATCCAACTGCCCCATAATAAGTGAGACTTCTTGGTTCATACATACATGTGTTGTAGAAAAGCCCGGGTTGCCTTCGTTCCAAGACATAGAAAATTAATTTTTGTGCTCGCACGGAAAACAATCTTGCCACAGACACCGCCAAGGCGCACCGATGGTGTATTGACTGTCACGCGGGGCCTGCTCCGGGTTTCGCACGGATAATTTGAGTTGTTCAATAATTTTTTAAAGAAAAATCCGAGTGGGCTTGTTAAAAATCAGCTCAATCTGATATGTGTTGTAGAGATGTCACGCTCTCGATTTTCAACTAAAATAATAATACATTTTCTAGAAACAAACGTCTCTCTCTCAACTATATTTACCCTAAAATTGTCATGTCAATCCAAACAACGAGTCAAAGTCCCTTCTTCTCCTTTTTTTTTTTTTTTTAACACAAAGTCTCTCAAAGGTTTACAATTTAAAAGGGGTTTCATGATAATCAAGGAGAGAAGTTTATATATGGCTTTACATATATTCCAATCAAAAGGTAAAACCTTCAATTGCGAGTAAAGTACACAATATGAATTAGACTAGATGATAAACACTTCCTTAATGATACCAATGAAGCTCTCAAGAGACGTCTCAATGTGCACTCCACGCAATCCAAGCTAAGTGCCATGGCGAGTACCTGAAAGGATAGGGTGAGCTACACTAGCTCGTAGAGATATCCATGCCTAAATTACATGCATAAGTGAAGACGTATCCCAAGGACAAACATTCCCAAAAAAGCATATTTGTTTTGCCAAAAAGTGGAACTCAAAATACCATACTCATGTTGAAAAATATTTGACTCAATTTATCAAATACTGATGTTCTCACCCACACACACACCAATGTACTTAAAATCTCAGCTTACCATTACCCAAATAAATCCTTGTTTTTTTTTATTTCCATTTCAATGACCTAAAGATTAATCTGAGTTCTTTAACAAAATGTTCTCTCTTTCTTTCCTCATACAACTAACCAACCTCTCACCAAAAATACACACTACGCATGTCGAGTTAGAATATAAAGTTAGCAATGACACGTTGAACAATACCGCACCTTAACAAGAAAACTCACCCGTCAACCCGAATCAATCTACAAATCTCAAGTTAACATCTAGCAAAATCCCTTCACAATAAGATTTCCTTTATAAGTCTAACATGCAAATACCCTATATGAAACTCTTGTAATCCATAACACCACAAGGTACCAAATATGCATTCATACAGAACAAGTTGCCCACCAAAATATCAGGAAATAAACCACAATGATTTGGAGGTCTAAATGAAGGAATATAAAACATGTATTGACATATTGGACGATCCAAGGTGGCAACTCAAGTTCAAGTTCTTTGTTTCTCATATGAATATTCCATTCTGTCTCAAATCCATATCATCGATTATCAAAACCAATTTCATGCAAAACTTTCCATTTTGATTGTAAGCTTGTGTGGACGAACACTAAACTAGTACAGGTAAAGCTTTGTTGATTCGTGCTTAAATACCGGAGTTCGTCGATTTGTGCCCAAATACATAATTAATGGATGCAAGACAAGACAATGATGAAAACAAGATATCATCCAAACTCGAAGGAAAGAAGCTAATTTAAAATACTTGTATCCATACCACTATCCTTTAATCCCACGATGTCGACTTATAAATCTTTATCACATTCTCGAATCTCATTCACGTGTCCACATCAAGTGTCATGAGCGAGTACTCTTAATCGTTGAGAATTTAGTTCACCTCAAAATCATTCAATGAGCGATTGCTCTTTCCGGTCATTCGATGGGCTACCGTAGACCCCTTCCGGTCATTCAATGGGCTACCGTCGACCCCTGCCGGTCATTCAATGGGCTACCGTGGACCCCTGCTGGTCATTTGATGGGCTACCGTCACTACAACAAAAATGACTTTTTATAGCATTTTGTTATAGCGTTCTTTGAAGAATGCTATGAAAGGAAACCAAATATAGCGTTCAGTGATAAGGAGAGGCGGAAAACTCGCGCCTAAGAATATTATAGCGTTCATTAGAGTATTTAATAGTGTTCTAAAAAATTACTTTACTTGGCGCCGTATCCCACACCCCCTTGCTGAAAATTTCAATTTTTCCTCTGAAATCAGAGGCTCAAATCTTCTTCTTCGTCAGCTTTGAAACCCTAGAAATCAACTCAGTTCTTTCGTTGTATCAGAAATGGCGAGTTTCGATCAAGCTTCTCCTGGCGACGCCAAACAAGGTCTCTCTCTCTCTCTGAAATTCGTCTCCCCCTTTCCCCCTTCCTCCCACTCTCCTCCTTCTCCTCTGTTTGTGTGTGGGTGTGTGTCGTGACACAGGAAAACGAGGATGCATGTAAGCACCACCGGTCTCCACCATTTGCGAGCGAGAGAAGTTTCGAGAAATCAAGCTCAATTTCGGAGAACCCACGAGTAGCAACAGCACACGACAGACACGGCAACCTGGTTGCTTCTCTCTCTCTCTCTCTCTCTCTCTCTCTTGCTATACATATACGGGAAAATCTATAACTCCCAATTTCAGAAAACCTAGATTTTTCTAGAAAAGAAACCAGATTGAAAAACCCTCAATTGTTTCCAGAAATTAAGCCCAAAGTGTAAGCCCTAGTTCTCTTATCCAGCCCTAAATAAACTTTGGTTCGTATAAATCTGTATATACAACTTGGATTTCATTATGTGCTTATGCGTAATTTATGATTTCACAGAGAAGAATTGATACCTTGACCCGTTGAGAGTGTTCTGTTCTAGTTCCTTTCAATAAAATGTCAAACACCATATATTGGGTTCCTCTTGATCAAGTTTTTTGTCACTTCAATCTGTATAGGCAATTGATGGCTTCATTTTTTGCCGTTTTGGGGTTTGCATTATCTGAAAAGTGTTGATACTATATGAGTAAGGTCTGCTTCATTTTTATCTCTTTAATGGGTTTTAAAATTTATAACTCATTTTGTTAGCTATATGAGCAATGGGTGTTTATTATTGGGTGTTTAGTACTAGTTCCTGTATATCCTTTGAAAGGTAAATTGCATTCCAGTGGGTGCAACTTAACTATATGGACTTAGAGAAAACCGTGGTAGAAAATGATAAGAAGAATGCTTGAGGACAACTCCATTCTTGTGACGTAGCTGTTTAACTAGACATCTTTTTTGGAAATCACTTTTGCCACTCCTGAGGGGTATACTACTGTTGAAAAATTGAATCGAAAACTTTCTTTCTGTTGTGTACATGTCAAGTTATGTGATGATAGGTAACGTCATTACTCTTATGCTTTTGTTGTGTACGTATGGCTGCTCACTACAACAAATATAGCTTTTCCCTAGGTATTAAGTTTTTTTTTTTACAAAGTGCTCAATACTTAGAAATCTCTTGGTAGGTTCCATATTGCTTTTCAACTGAATGTGTAAAGGAGTAAATAAGGGTATTGCTTTACTGGGGGTTGAGTTTAAGATGAGGTAGCAAATTAAGTTAGAACCTTATACTGATACAAGACACGTTTGTTGTATTTTGTATCTTCGTCTTATAGGTCATATGAGTACAAGTTTGTTTGTGTCTTGCACACAGGCACAAATATGCACCACAGTTGGATTTTTAACTTATAGTGTCTGCAGTTATAGATCATTTCTGATTCATTACTACAGATCATTCCCATTGATTGGGGATTGGCGTAAAGTTCTGACTCTTGAGGTTCCATCTCTGGTCTCCTTCTCTTCTTATTGCCCGCTATAAGAAATCTACTGGATATGACCTATGTCCACATGGTAGTCCAGACTGTTGTACTTCCCAATCATTATAGGTGCATATGACTGTAATGCTCTAGGTATGTTCACATAGATTTTTGCAAACCTGGGCGTCTATACTCCCCATGATATCTTCCTTTCTTTGTATCAGTTCACCGATGGTCCTTCAAAGCGGGAGGCAGTGCTAGTAAATGATGAGGCAAAGTTTAGTTTTGAGAAAGGAAAACCATTTGAACTGTTTCTTCATTTTACTTGGGACTGTTTTAGAAAGATGATGACTTCATTTAAAATGTCTTAAAAAAAAGGATTGTGGTAAATACAAAATCCATTTAGCTCGGTTAGCACCTTAAGTATTTGCTTGATTGATGTAGATGCTGACATTGTAATGGAATCTTCCCAATCTTGCTTTTCTTATTCCAACAATTGCAACTTGATCAATGACTGCTAATCTTGCTTTTCTGTCAATTTCAACTTGAATCAATTGCTGTAAGAGGTCAGGAGTTTGTTTTGCTAAATTTAACAACAAAATTACTGCTGAGTTCTTAATTACCCTCATTCTTGTCTGGAGTTGTGTACCGCAAAGAAGAATCCACTGTTAGTGATACTCAAGTGCGGAATATTAAGTACGTAATTGATCACAATTCAGAATTGTGCACCAACGATGCTATCTAGGGATGAGTAACTAGATTGATGGAGGTTTGGTCACTTTTATGATGTATTGCTGTACAGCGCTGAGTCCAAATTTATGAATACCAGACTATTTTTGAGCCGCTTATAGATCAATAGCTAATTGCTGCTGCTATTCATAGCCTAGATGCAATTGGCTGTTCATGTAAAATTATTGTTTCATATCAGAATGTTCTCAAACTTTAGGTCTATGCTTTGAGGAAATACCTTTGCAAATTTATGTGCTAAGTTGACAGGAACCTTTGTTTTTTTGCAAATGCCGTCATCTGTGGCCGTGGATGTATTTTTTCTAGCCATGCATTAATCTTCCTCTGGATAGTTTAGATTGATGGTAGTTTTTGGGCTTGTTAGGAGACAATATCTTGTTCCTTTGAGGATGTCGTGGTGCTTTTGTTTTTGTTTTGTAGTTTTCAGATGCTACTCTGATACTAGTGCCATGTGCTGATTCTCCATTTTCCTTTCTTTCTTTTTTATTCTTTCTAAACGTATTTCCGCTCCCTGCACGAGATCCTTATAATTATTTAGTGACAAAAACGAATAGCTGGTTTTTTGCTTTTCCATGTCATCCATTCTTTTTACTGCTGGCATTCCTGTCACCATCTGTTTTGTCCACTTCATCTTCTTCCTCAGCTTCGGGGTTTGAAACCTGGTATGTCGAGATTACCGTACTGAAAGTTTCTTCCTCTACCACCCTAACATTGTATCTCCTTCCGTTAACTATCAATTGAACTTCTCCTTCAATTCTGTTGGGGTTCTCTGTAGCAATAAGCAATCTGCCTTTAGCAAGAGACACCTCCCTTGGTGTGTCACTGTCTACTTCAATCCAAATACTCCCAATAGCTCTGAAGGATGAAACATTCCATGCGTTTAGAGGCATTCTGAAACATGCAATCCAAACAAATCTCTCATTCTTCGCAACCATCACACGACCACCATATCCGGAAACGGAAATCTTGCAAATTCCTATTCTTAAATGATCTGATTTTGCTGTTCTGAATTTTGGATTTCTTAAAAGTATGCGTTCTACGTGTTCGACGAAATGAGAAATGAGAAAGATACACGCACACACGCATATGGATAACCTAAGCCATCTTACGAAATAATTTTGTACCAATTGATTATCTTTTCATCCTGTTATAATACATGCCCTTGGTTTTGTCCCTTTCTCTCTCGCTCTCTCTCGGCAGCTTAGAAACATCATTCAAAATATGGAATTTACCTTCTCAATGCCGCAACCGTTTTCCTAGCGTGTTTCGGTAAGCATACAACTTTATAAAATCTTCATGATTTCATAACAATGGTTATTGTTCTACTCCCTGTTCACCCTAAAAAAAGTGTGTGCATGAAGTTCATTTGTTGGGGACATTGTCGTGGGCACTGTAAAATGTTGCACATCGCTAGACTTCATATGTAGTTCTTTGTGGCTGAAGTTATATGCAGTAGTTTGATCAAGTATTTGATCATAGCAAAAGTTAGATGTACCAGTCATGGTTTAGACATGTTTTTGTTTTTGGTCCCTAAGTGCACAATTGTAGCTACAAGGTTTTTTATACAATCGCAAAAGGCAGAGTTTGTGCAGTTTAGACCAAGCAAAAGGCAGAGTTTGTGCAAGCTTTTAACTCAACAAAATGTTCTCTGGAGCTCTCTCTGTTTTCGAGTTCGATGTTATATCTGGAATGCTGTGCTTTAAGGTATTTTCTGTTGTACTTCTTTCCGTAGTCTTTCTTATTGGAATTGCTTATTTCCGCTAATATGCTAGGTAGGCGGAAGGAAACCGTGGAACAGTATAAATCACTACAACAAATAAGTCTTTTAACAGCATAATACCGTAGCGTTTTTAAAAAAATGCTATTATAAAGAACGAATAATAGCGTTCAAGAAGAGAAAGCGTCTGTCATAGCGTTCCACATACATGGAATGATCTGTCATCCATGTTACCTGCCTGATTCACTTCTGTAGAGAACTAGATGCTATTATATTATAATGAAATGATATGTCTATTTATTTAGAATAAATAGCCTGAGAGTGGATTAGTCCTTATATTAGTTCCCTTGGGGCCTATGGCTGCATTGGCATGCATGGCTGTGTGCAGAGGATGTATTTATTTATTCGTACTATTTGCTTTGACATCTTACAGATGTCTGGAATTTCCTTATCCGTAACTTTAGCAAAACCACAACTTGTTCATTTCTTCGAGAAAGGGATAGGACTAGTGCAAGTCATGCGTCTGATCTCTGTTGTAATTTCTGTGTCTTTTAAGCCTTTGTGATCCTTAGGACTTACATCTACTATTGTACTTCATTGTTTGTGGTTTACGTGTGAAATTATTATGGTCCTGTCTTGAATGATATCTTTTTTCTTTTGTTTTGCTTCAGTGTAAGTTATGTGGGAGAGAGGGCACTGTGTTGATGGTCACTGGCCGTGGTCGTCCACTGACCCACGCACTAAGTCAAAATCAGGACAGTATGCGCCCCTGATGTTGTTTGACTGTAGGGGATATGAGCCCATGGAATTTGCATTTGGCAGTGGTTGGAAAGTGGAATCTGTAAGTGTCTGATTGCTTTAAATCTCGCTCCTTGTTGGATGAATGTTATTAAGTTACAATTTACCTCTTAAAGGAAAAAAAAAGTGAAGAAAAAAAGTAGTTAAAGTTTAGCTTTATGCTGTTAAGATGCATATCCCTTTGCCTTCAAACCTAGCATCTATCAGATTAAAAGAATTCTGCTCTTTATGTTGAATTGTGTATTTCATTAGTTATAGTTGAAAAAGATAGATGAGTGTATTATATTTCAAGTTAACGAGATTTCAAGAATGAAAAAGTTCCTTGCATAATTTCATAGCGTTTTTTTTATAAATGCTATTGTAGAGGTGGCTCGACTGTTTGTCGACTACAATAGTAGATAAGGTAATATTGAACCCTAATGTTGTATTCATTTTGTAGATGGACGATGATGATGAAAGGATAACCGATGTTAGAGGAAGATTGTGAGGATACATCAATTTGCTCTAAGTGTTTACCAAGGTATGAAAAGGCATTTTTGCTTACATCTCTGTAACTTGCATTTGTTGTTCCTATTGTTGTTCCGATTGGTTAAATACGACTTTTGTTTGTTTACACCGTTTCTATGTACCAGGTGTTGATTTGTCTCTGTGAAGGATTGCCATTTATATCTCTTTTCAACTCCTACCTTTGGGAGGGCTAAGAGAAGTCTGGGACTGCTAATCTAGAAGAGAAGTGCTGAAAATGTCCTAAATTCCTTGCTTACTGAAGTGAAGGGAAGTCTTGTTTATGGCTACCTTTGGTAATATTGGACACCTGGGTACCATATGAATCCATTGTAATTCTTACAACCCGTTCATGTAATTTGTGTTTTCGAGTTGTTTCGAAATCTGGTGTAATAAATACTTGCCCGATTGAATGAATTTTGGGTAGTTACATTTGCAATATTGTAATTTTAGATTATATTTGTGTTTTTCTAATAATTGTTTTACAATTGGTGTTGAATGTAATAAAAAAATAATAAATGAGTCGTGCAATGACAAACACGCTATTAAAAGAGTCTCAAAATTAGCATGCAAAAAATGCAATTAAAAATTTATCGAAGACAGCGTTCAAAAAACCCTATTAAAAATTTATTTAAGACAGCGTTCTAGAAACGCTATTAAAAGTTTACATAAGACAGCGTTCCAAAAACGCTATTAAAAGTCTTCGACTTTTAACAGCATCGGCTAATACAGCGTTCGCTAAAACGCTATCTATGACATTTAATAGCGTTTTTCAAACGCTGTAAGATGTAATTTTTGTTGTAGTGCGTGGACCCCTGCCGGTCATTCAATGGGCTACCGTGGACCCTTGCCGGTCATTCAATGGGCTACCGTGGACCCCTGCCTAACACCTCACCTGTCGGTGGGTCTAATATGTGTCTTCGTACGTATCAAGTGTCCTCATGTACCATTTCAATCTTTCGCTGCTCATGTCATATCATAAGTTCTCGTGCCGACTCAAGCCTTGATAGCCATTAAAGATGAAAAGGGCGCAAGAACAGAGGGTTTTGGAAAATAAGAAACACACGAAACTATAAGTATCCACAAGTATAAATATTAAACTTATACAATTGCTATAAGGATTACATTAGACTGGTACTTAAACCCATTACAAAGACTTATGACCCAACATTCTCACCTCACGCACATGCCACACATAACTAATATCCAACACTCAATACTGTCATCACAAGCACACGCATCTCTCTCTATCAAATTTCAAACACGATATATGTTCAACCAACCCAAATATCATCTCTAGAACAATACCACAACCGAAATAAATACGATCAATTGAGCTACTACCACATCCATTCCACGATAATGTGATCACAAACAGAGTTATAAAGTATTCCGGATTCCTATGACACCGTAGATTTTTCAAACACAAAATTACCACTTTCAAATAAGACTAACCACTTCTGATTTCTTCTCTTTACCAATTCATTCACTAAACATACCCTTTTTAACAAAATCAACTTCTCGCATCTCTTAAATTAGACCCACATACTAGCCTAACATCGAAACAAGAGTATTTGATGATAGACAAGCCTAAACTCTTTCTATGGCCCAAATCCGATTCAAGTTTTCCTAACTCACACTCATTTCAAGCATAGGGTTTGGACACTCAATGATGTACTAAACTACCACATAAACAAGCATAGGGAAAGAAATCCCTAGATTAAAACTTAGTTCTTCCAAAACCCCCAAAAGTCCCGGCACATAAGGCACCACATATTTCTTTGTGAAATTTGCCATTCTCTAAAAAAATCATAACCCTTTCATCTTAAACCCAAAAATATTGAAACCAACGGCAAACGTTGCACCACTACAAGCACTACACTCAATAAAAATTCCAGGTTCAGAAATGAGAGGACGTTAACCCAACAATCAAAAGAAAAACCAATTTGCAACCATTTTGCACCAGTCAACCAACCTTACTTTAGAAATTCATCAAAAATTGTATACTTAACCAAATTACTTGATTCCAACGCCAATCTCTTCTTAACTTAAATATGCAGCTCCTGTAAAAGAGCCAAAGCCACCCAAAATGTTCATCATGCACAGAAAGTTAAAAGAAGCCAGCCACGCACAGATTCGCGCATCCAGCAAACAGCCCGTATTCAAAAAATCATAACTAATTGTGTGATTATCGGTTTTGCATGATCTTGGTACCAAAATCTTCGTATTGAAACGTACTTTAACAGTTATGAAGACACCAAAAATTGATTCCTAGCAGAAGGGCCCCCAAAAGACAGATTACCAAAACCCACGAAATTTTCAGCACACACTAGATTTATTCAAGACTCAAAATAGATTAACAAACTTGATTCTTGTACATCAAACTAACACTTAAACATGTAAAGAAGGTAGGAGATCCCTACCTCGAAGGTTAGAAGCAAGCGCGAACATGGAGGAATCTCAAAGCGCTCCGATCATGATTCTTCTTGGATCAATACGAAGATCTTGCTCCGTAGAACAACTTTAATACTTGGATTTTTGTCAAAATCACTCTCCAAGGAGGTGAAATCATAGAGAGAAGGTGAGAGGGAAAAAAAAAGAGACAGAGAGGGAGATAGACGCCGGGAAGAAGAAGAAAAATGGGGGAAGAAAAGGGTGGCGCTATTCGCAGCTACATATTTTCTCACATAGCCCGCTATATTTCGGTAGGTAGTTGTTGAAAACCATAAATAACATTTCGGTAAATAGCTGTTGAAAACAAAATTATATTTCGGCAACTGTATGTCGAAAATATGTTCAACTTTCGGTATGCAACTGCTAATATATACATTTCGGTAAATAGTTGTTGAAAAAAATATTATACTTCAGTAATTGGGTGTTGAAAATATATCTCAATTTCGGTAACTGATTGTCGAGTATAATTGGAAATTTTTAGCGGGCTATGAGAGAAAATACGTAGCTACGAATAGCGGCACCCGGAGAAAATTCTCCTGTCTTGACTTTTGTTTATAAAGGGTAAATCACACTCACACCCCTCAATCACATGAACATTACACTAACTCCCATAATTACATGAAACTACACTATGAACCCCACAAGGTTTCTCCCATTAAAGGTCTCAATCACATATTAAAATATGAAAATTTAGAAATTAAATTACGGGTCTCTACAAGAGACCCGAACAATTTTAATTTCTGAAATATTGATTAAATGCTTAATTGAAAAATTATGGATTAATTGGTGAATATTTGAATTGAGGACTTAAGTGATAGAATAGAAGTTTGAAGGGTGAATGTGTGATTTAATGATTTGAGGGTATATATAGGGAGATATGAGTTGTAGGAGATAATTGTATCTCTCTCTCTCTTTTTCTCTCACGCCATTCCCCTCCCTCTCTCTCATCCGGTCTCTCTCTCTCTCCTCCTCTCTCACTCAAAGCTCCACTCCATCACCCGAAAACTTCAAGAACCAACCTCATTCAAGTCTTGCAATAGCGATCCCAAGCTCGAAAATCCTTGGGTGAAGTTCGAATCGGGGTTTCAAGGTTCGAAAGTCTAGGGCTCGTCCAATAACCCGTGGATCTCGTCCATTGTTTCGAGGTAGGAACTTCTTGACCTCTTTTATATGTTTTCTTGTTGTTTTGGTGTAAAAATCGAGCTATTGATTGTAGATTTTGGTTGTGTTCGTGTTCTGAAAATTCTGCATGAATAGTACCCGAAGCCAATCTGTATTGATACGGATTTTGTGGCGTATCGATACAGTAAGCTTATCTTTTTGGACAGTTAATTGCGTATCGATACGGATTTTTGGCGTATCGATACAGAGAGCTTAACTCCAGATTTTGCTCCTGTTGATCCTTCGTTGATTGTTTTGACTCCCAACCACTTCTAAACCCCCTTGAACACCTCATAATCGATCTCAAGCTCGTTTATTTGATAATTAGGGTTTTTGGGGGTTTAAAGTTTCTTACCTTCTCTCTGAAGGTCTCTTCTCCTTTTATAGGCGGAGAGTCCATGAAGATCAACCAACACGTGTCTATCACGTGCTTGGTCACGAGCCTGCCAATCAGGGTTCTGGATAAGCTTTCCTCTTTCAGATAAGCTCTCACCCTCCCGTCCCGCTCCTATAATTGGGGATCTGGGATAAGCTTTCGTTCCCACGTTTTTCTCCTACGATAAGGGGGATAGGGGTCGAGGTTGAACTTCCTTGCCCAACTCTTCCTGACTTCCTCTTTAAGTTAGGGGGCATGGGGGGTTTGGCTACTTTCGGTTCCGCCAATCAGGGGGGTTCGGCCATACTCAAGCTTTGATAAAGATCACTGGTTCGGCAGGGCACCGCCAAGCCAATAATAGCGTCCAGTAACCAGGTCCACGGTACATTTGGGGATGAACTAAACCGGTTTGGCAGATTCAGAACGGCAGGTATGTGCCAACCTATGGTTCACCGAACCATGTCACCAAAGAGCCTATGTGGTTCGGTACATATACGACATGGCCACCGATCTGACCCATTCACCGAGCCACGCCCTCCACATTTTTCATTTAGAGATTTACAAGATCCTCGATGTTTTAAAAAAAAATAATGAAACGACTTGGATTATCCATGTGAAACCCGGAGTAGACCTCGTGTGCTGGTACGTGCACAATCGGTACGGTCCCACTTTGGTCGGTGTCCATAGCATTTCCACATGAAAAAATAAGGGGAAATTTCATTTTTCTCCGTGATGTATGCTCTTTTTCCCACTTTGCTCCATGCATGGACTAAACAATATTTTCTTTTTTTTTTTTTTGGTAAACAACAATATTTTCACTTGGACCCTAAAGCTTAGATAAATGTTTTCAATACCCCGCCATCAGGCAACGACCGCCATGAATTTAAAGACAATTGTCGGCGTCACGCGTTGGCGCGCTTGAATCCCGACCGATATTTCATAGGAACCTCATCAGATACCCAAAAGTATACTGTCAATACTTTTTTTTTGGGGGGGAAAATTAAGAAAATAGACAAATTTGAAAAATCGAAAAATATACTCCGTAAGAGATAAGAGGGGAAAGGAGAGAAAGGGCGAAGGTGGAGAGCGAGAAGGAATATGTCTATCAAGCAACAAAGAAGCCTCCAGACGTCAGTGGATCGATTCTTCAAATGATGACGTACGATTCCCCAATACAGTTAGGGGTCATTCGGAATAAGTCAAATATCTTTTTTTTTTTTTAATTTAAATTTAATTTTTTTTTACATTGGCTTATTTTTGTCTTTATTATTCAAAAAATTTAGGTTTCGATCATAATTTTGTATTTTTTAGATACCTCTCGTCATGAAGAAGCAATAATTCACAAAAAATAGACGAAAAACTAACAAATACGAAAAAAATTTGAATAAGAAAAAAGAAAACCATTTAACTTATTAGGTCGAATGACCCCTTAACATGTTAGGCTTCGGGTTTTTGAAAACCGACTCTGTCACCAAGAGCTTCACCACCACTGCAATAGTAAGAGGGACAACTCTAAGACTAGTCACTCAGCTCCTGAATTTAATGATATAATAAGTATAAAAAAGATATATGTCTATTACTCTGACCCATATCGAGTCAAAATCCTGATTCCCTCATTAGATAGAACTTGCCACAAAAAGACGTGCACCATTCAAATGATGTGGTCAAGACTTGTTCTTAGAAAATTCAATGGATTAGCTCTAAATACCCGTAAATATTTGATTATATAATTTTTTTGTGAACAATCAGGATATTGCGAGGTTGTGCAATTTTTAGAATTTAGTTTTAATAAATATTATTATATCAGAAAGGGGGCACAATGAAACATTTGCGATATCAAAGTGGCTCTACTGAGAGCAATTACCGTCAACTTACTGACAGCAGTCTTTCAGGTGGCGGGATATTAAAAAATGTTTCAGGACCAAATTTATTTATTTATTTATTTATTTTTTGAACCAAAGGACAAAAGTGAAAAGGTTTTAAATTTTGAGTGGCAGACTGGACCGTTCCAGAACGGGAAAAAAGTCTTTATTTTATAAGAAGGTAATTTCAAACTTAAAAATTATAAGTTTACTGAAATCTAAAAAAATACAATATAAATCTTGTTTGAAAGATCTCAACGAGATCTTTTATACGATGTAAAAAAAATTAAAAATTTATTTTTCTTTTATATTATTTTCAAATTTAAAAATATGAAACAAGCTGCTTATTTTTTAAGAAGATTTCTAGAACGAGTAAAATTTACTTAAAAATAAAAATCTAGGAGACATACGTCAATTCTATCTCACTGTCGTATTACACGTGGGGTTCATTACTAAATGGTGCGATAAGGCCATGTTAGAATAACGAGAGTAATTAAGATTTATTGAGTAATTATTGAATGGTTCTGGAACACTGACACGTATTGCTTTGAGATCACTCCAGAACCACATGTCTACATAGGATACAGACACTTAGTTGTGGGTTTTGCAACAAGGGATCCATACACTTAGTCATGGATTCCTTTCGAATGTTTGATTTTGGACCGATCCGAAGCATCAGGTGCTCTTGAGCAACTGAATAATTAAAACATTAACTTCCTCCACCAACCACAAGTTTTTTTTTTTTAGCTCGGTGGGGCATAGCACGCAAGATACTTGTCCAAAATTTTGACAAACTAGAGTATGTATACAACCAGGCCGCCTTCAATTACTTAGAAAAATGGCCCTTTTCATCTAGAGAGATTACATCATGACCAGGTCAAACTTCCAAAGTCTAAAAGTTCAAACCACGTTTTTGTCTTACTAGTTCAAATAGGCAAAACATGGAAACATTTTCTGCTGATCAGGAGATCATGAACCATGGTCCTTCTCCTAATTCTCCTCTCCCTCTTCACCTCTCTCTCCCTCTCCACCGAATTCACCGCCGCGCTCGACACGCTATCCCCTAATCAGACACTTGCGGACGCTGCCGGTGAAACGCTGGTTTCCGCGGATGAATCCTTCGAGGTAGGCTTCTTCTCTCCACCCAACTCTGGAAACCGTTACGTCGGAATATGGTTCAAACAAGTCTCACTACAAACGCCCATTTGGGTAGCAAACAAAGACAACCCAGTAACAGATGCATCTGGTGTCCTCACAATAAGCCCCACTGGCAACATAATCATCACTTCCAACCAAACAAATCTCATTTGGTCCTCAAACTCAACAATTTTATCAGCCAGTCCAGTTTTGCAACTCCTAGACACTGGAAACCTTGTTGTGGTCAATAGCAATACAGAGAGTTATTTATGGCAAAGCTTTGATCACCCGTGCGATACGTTAGTACCCGGGATGAAACTGGGATGGGATATTTCCAAAAACCAAGAGTGGTACTTAACGTCGTGGAATAGTTTGCAAGATCCATCCACGGGCGATTATACGTACAAGGTGGACCCCCGGGGCCTCCCCCAATTGGTCCTTCAGCAAGGATCAAAGATCTCTTACCGAAGTGGACCATGGGACGGTGTTCGCTTTGGTGGAGGCCCTCCACTGAAAGATAACACCGTCTTCAGTCCTAATTTCGTATACAACACAACTTTTGTCTACTACTCGTTTGTTAACATTGAGGATACTATCATTTCAAGGTTTGTGGTGAACCAAACAGGATTAATTGAGCACCTCACATGGAACCAGGGGAGCGGCGAGTGGGTAGATATAGTGACACTGCAAGGTGATTCATGTGATACGTATGATCTTTGTGGACCTTATGCGATTTGCAACATAAACGCAATAACAATTTGTCATTGCATGGATGGGTTTGTACCCAAAGTTCCAGTGGAGTGGAATAGGTTGGATTGGACAGGAGGGTGTGTGGCAAAGACAGAGTTGAATTGCAGTGTGGCTGCGGGGTTTAGGAGGTTTTCTAGGCTGAAATTGCCGGACACATCAAACTTTTTGGTGAATAGGACAGAGATAAGTCGGGTGGATTGTGAAGAGGCATGTTTGAAGAATTGTTCTTGTATGGGTTTTGCTCAAACTGATGTTAGTGGGTGTGTTGTTTGGTCTGGGGAGTTGCTTGATATGAGAGAGTATTATGAAGGCGGACAGGATTTGTACGTTCGATTGGCTGCTTCTGAACTCGGTAAGTTCTTCACAATGAAAGGTGTTACGGACGCATATGTTGAACACAAATCCCGACACAAAGATTTATCTAGATCTGTTCGATGCACATGGGTCCAACACAAGGCACTTGGTATCTAAACTTTGGCCACACATGCATCTGGATTGTGTTTGAACATCTGTGTCTTGAGTATTTTTCCTTTTCAATTTAGCATTGCAAAAGATTTGATCATCCCTATGAATAAAGCTAGTAATGCCATTGTTTCAGAATTGAAGTCCACAGGCATGGAACATGATTTAACAATCAACTTTCTCTCAAAATAATATTTGCTAACTTAGCATTCAAAGTATTTGATGATCACCCTTCAGCATATCAGTCGTCCTTCGACCGAAGGGCCTAAATCAGAAAAGGGAAAATGTACAGGCATTCCAAACAGAAAACACTCTGCATCCACTGCATTTCTTCTGATCTTGCTTAATCATTAACTTTGTAACCTCGTGACTTCCGTAGATGCTGATATTTATGTTTGCTTTTCATTTTTGTTGTGTTGGGTACTTAAAAGGCTCCAACAAGACCAAACGTAGTGCATTGATCGCATCAGTAACGGTCATTTCAGGGGTTCTTGCACTGGGTTTAATCAGCTGGTGTGTTATTAGGAAGCGGAGGCGAATTACTGCCCAAAGGAGAGGTGGTATATATAACATCCTAGACTTTCTTTTTGCTCGTAAGCTAGTACTTTACCATCCACATGTTTGACTGACTGGTTGAAAACATTGAACTGCCACCATATGTGTTCTTTAAGACTCTAATATATTTTCTTTTGTTCAAAAATGAACCATCCCAAAAGTGTTTTCCTAGTCTCTGAAGTAGTGGGATGCACACCATATAGCTCAACAATTTGTACAAGTAAAATTCGGTGTTTTTTTTTTTCAAGTAATTTTCCTTTTCAATAGAGAAAATTGACGGAGTTTACTCAGTTGACCAAATAAGATGGATATGGAGTCACAAATCACTACAATTTTGGCAGTTATGTTAAATTAATTTTACTATATGATGTTCAGCCAAAATATGGAAAAATAATATTCGTGAAGTAATTTTACAAGTAAAACTCTTACTTCCTGGAAATAAAGTTGAAACAAACAGAGAGCCTAAATGATGGAGCTTTTCCTATTTTCTTTTGATATATCTAATAATCTTGTTCTTCACCAGAGGATATCCTGTTTGGGTCGCTGTTGCCTTCATTTATATGCTTGAAATATTTCAGCTCAGAGACCGGAGACTGCAAGCCAACAGGACCAAGAAAACAACCGAAGTACTGCAGAGGAGGACCTAGAACTACCTTTATTTGATTTGGCCACCATTTCAATAGCCACTAATAATTTCTCCTATGAAAATAAGATCGGAGAAGGTGGATTTGGTCCCGTTTATAAGGTAATTACAAATGTTTCAAAAGTCATATAAAGGGAATGCTCAGTTGTCATTCAGTTTAGCTAAGAAGTACGAAAATGTCAACCCGGCCTGGCCTCACACAATCTTATCTGATTTGTAAATGATTTCCTCTGGTCAAACAAACTAGGAACACAATAAGGACATGTTAGGACATTAAAAATGCTCTTACTAATTTGGGGTAGGGTCATAATTAATATTACATACGTACATTTTGAACATTTATTTAGCGAGTGTTGATGTACTGTTATTCATTCAAACATTCTTTTTATTTCTCCGTGGATTTATAACACGTGTATACAACGTGTCTGTTTCCTAGTTTTGAAAAGGTTCTGCTTGCATGTTCAGGTTGTGTCGTGTCTATATTAGTATGAATCCTTCTGAGGCTAATGTAAGGGTTCATGATAAAACACAGGGTCAACTCTCAAGTGGACAAGAAGTGGCGGTGAAGAGACTCGCCAAGACTTCTGGGCAAGGCGTCAAAGAGTTTAAGAATGAGGTTATCTTCATTGCGAAGCTACAACATCGGAATCTGGTTAGGCTGTTGGGATGTTGCATTCATGAAGAAGAACGGATGTTGATATATGAGTACATGCAAAAAAGAAGTTTAGAGTTACACATATTCAGTTAGCCCCTAAACCTTTGAAATCTTTTCTCATAGTTTTCTTGATGTATGCTGATGGGGCTGGCCTTGGGCTAAAGACCAAGGTGCCATGGTTTTAGGCCCCAAAAAATGGCAGATTTTTGGGGCCCTAAAATATATAGTAGTCCTAAGTAGTATATACCTTAAAAAAAACCCGTTCAAAGATAAAATAAAGGCCCAACATGCATCCAATCAAAACAAGGTCCAAAAATAATCAGAGGCATACTTGTAAACTAGGGAACTAAAGGATCCATTTTTATCAGAAAATTCATCTCTCTAATTGAATTCAAGTTTTCCATAGTATAGATCATTGACAAGTAGGATTTTGTTTTGCTCAGCAAAACAAAATCATTAATCGTTGAAAGTAATTTACAAAAAATATTAGCAGAAAATAAATATAACAGCTTGTCCCATTATATTTACTCATGTTGTTTCGTGCCTGTACTTTTTTCGTGCCCGTGCTTTTTTCGTGCTCTTGCCATGCCCATGCCACGTTTTTCAAATTAACAACACACCAACCACATAGTGATTGGCGACACGCTTTCTTGACTGACTTGATTGATTAATATGGTTCGGAAATAATGCATTCACCAACATATTGAGAGAAAGGGTTTAGAGAAAGATGATTTGTTTCAGTGGTTACTCCAACCAAATGCCTTAATCTCGCTTCATTGGAATCTAATTCTCTTTCTCTTTTTTTGGGCGTGCACGTGTAGTAGGAGTGCTTAACATAAAAAATATTATTTCTCCTTTTCGTAGCACAAGAGTTTTCAAGTTGGAAGCCATTAAAAATTTGTGCACAAACGGTGCCAATACACCAAGTGATAGATCAATTGTCCCGAATGTGGTTGGGGTTTTTTCATATTGATCAATACTAGATCTTTTGTTTTGGGAAAAGTGATTTGTTTATTTTATACTTGTCTTAGAAATTCGTAAAAGGTCTCATTTTTTTATTATCGCTTTGGGTCTTCAAAAACTCAGGGTTGATCCTCTATGGTGAAGTTGCTAACTTACTCTAAACTACCTCAGATCAAACAAGAGGTACATCACTGGATTGGCGAAAGCGCTTTGACATTATAGTGGGGATTGCTCGAGGACTTCTCTATCTTCATCGGGATTCAAGATTAAGAATAATTCATAGGGATCTGAAAGCTAGCAACATTTTGCTGGATGACGACATGAATCCTAAAATTTCAGACTTTGGATTGGCAAGAATATTTGGAGATGATCAGTCTGAAGAAAATACAAATAGAGTTCTTGGAACTTAGTAAGTATATCTCGTTCATCTTTCCCCTTCATTATTCTTATCTGTAGTTCATTTCGTTTGATGCATTTTCATTTTATTTTGTTGTATGAAGTGGATATATGTCTCCAGAATATGCCTTAGACGGGCTCTTCTCTGTGAAATCTGATGTTTTTAGCTTCGGGGTATTGGTTTTGGAGATTGTGAGTGGAAAGAAGAACAGAGGATTTTACCATCCCGATCATGACCTCAACCTTTTGGGACACGTGAGTACAATTCTTCTTTTCCTATGCGAGAACAATTTTCATTATGTTTGAGAATAATTTTATGAATTTCTATTTTCGTTAGGCATGGAAACTATGGAACGAAGGAAAACCCATGAATCTAGCAGATGCTTTGATGGAGAGTCCGATTCCCACACCAGAAGTGGTAAAATGTATCCAAATGGCCCTTTTGTGTGTGCAAGATCGTCCTGAAGACAGACCACCGATGTCAGCTGTTTTGTTAATGTTAGATAGTGAAAACGCAATCCTTCCACCTCCTAAACAACTTGGGTTTTACACAGTAAGATTTACTCCCGAGACGGATTCTTCGTCAACTGGTATATATCCTCTCGTTTCAAATGAAGTAACAATATCAGCGCTTCATGGTAGATAGATGGGATTGTTGTCCTAAAACCTTGTAAAGAAACTTTTGCCGAAATTATATTGTTCTTCAGTAGTGTCAGGTTTGCTCTACTAAACTCCCAAATTTGTTATTAGTTTCATTATGTTGTCGATTCCACACAACAGTTGACCTCTTACCCAATGTTCTAAATGCCAGTAGCAGATTGCACAACCATAATGTTACCAGACCGCATAAGAAGTATTGAAAGAAATGTAGTGAATTTTACCCCTTTTTTTTGTGTGTAAAAATCCAAGAAAATCCCCAACAAGCTGGAATTTTGGGGCTTTTTCTTGGATATTTGCCCAAAAATTAAGGTAAAAGTTATAGTAATTTTTTTTATTTTTTTGATTTCTCTCGTTGAGAAGAACTAATAATTCATACAAATTGGATGCAAAACTAACAAATGCGCAGAATATTTGAATAAGGACAAAATAAGAGGCAATTACATTGTTTTTTTTTGTTTGTTTTAACTCTTGCATTGAATAGAGTCGTACGAGCTGCTTCCTATGGCCTTAATATTGTAGTACTACGACTTCGCCTCGTGTGGTGATTCCTTATACGTATGACACGAAACGAGATTCATCACGGTCTTATTTCAAGATTTGAATCCTTCATCTTGTACATTTTGATGTGTTTAACATATATGTAAAAAGTCAAGTTCACCAAAGTTTGGTAAAAGCTTGGTCACATCATATTTGTCTGAAGAGAAATAAACGGTAAAGAATCTGATCAGTCCTATTTGTCTTTGTGACATATGATTCGTTCAACGGATACCAAAGTCCAATGAAATTAGTTTTTCATATTGACCTTAAATGCACCGAAACTTACAAAATAAATTGTTCGAATCGTCAAATAGACTCTCCATCAGTACTCCCATTTTGTGTCAAATGAGGAACCGAGGAAGCATCATATAAGAAATCTTGATTTAAATATCCGTTATAACAGTTGCCCAAAGTAGTGGTTGGTGCCCTTCTTTAAGCGAAAAATGAAAAGCACCAAAATCGGACAACACCAAACAAGAAAGGAAAATCAAAATTTATTCAAATTCAAGACGAGTACTCAAAATTTGGTTTAGCATTTTTTCTTGGTGAAAGCACATAAAAACCCCCTCACATTTAAAAGCGCCCATGAAGACCCCCTCAACTAATCCCGTTACCCATGTGACACCCTTCCGTCTCAGAACCGTTTGTTGGATGACCACATGTTAGTCACATGAGCATTTTTTGGACATAAATGCCCTTCTCCAGTACTATATCCATCTTGTTCCCCAGAGAAACCCAGTGATTCTCTTTCTCCTTTCTCTCTCTCTCTAGTGCAGGTGACTCTCTCTCTCTCTCTCTCCAGCCATGGCATCTATGAACAGCAGGAACAATAGCTGCCATTGCCGTAGCAACAATAGCAACAGCTACAGCCAAACCCAGAACTGGGGTGATGCTTATTGCAGTTGTGGAGAAAAAGCCCCCCTGAGGACTTCAAAAACATATGCCAACCCTGGAAGGAGATTCTTGGGCTGTGTGAACTACGAGGTGGTTTAATGCATATAATAATCCAAAAAAATTCTGAATTCGTTACCCTAATTTCATTTTTTTCTGAAATCTTTGCCCTAATTTCTAGTTTTATAATGGGTTTGTAGGAGAAGAATGCATGCAGTTTTTTCATATGGGTTGATCCTCCTACTTGTCCTAGAGGACTAGAGTATGATAGAAAATTGCAGGAGAAGGTCAAAGACCTATAGGAGTGGGAGGAGGATTTGAAGAGGTTGAATGAATCTCCAGAAATGGACAAGGAAAAGATGATGAAAAAGATAGACAAGCCGTGGAGAATGAACCATGAATTGAAGAAGAAATGAAATGATAAATGCAATGTACTGTGTATGGCAGTCATAGGTTTACTCTTGGTAGTTTGGTTGGGTAATTGGAAACCCACCTCTGGGAGGATGTTGCACCTATTGGTAATGCATTGTACTTTTGTACACTATTGCAATGCAATGAAATATGTGGTTTGTGTTTCATTGAGCATGTGTTCCTATAATGTTGCATAAAGGCAGCACAAAATAAGCCTTCCACAAAGGCATTACTAGAACAAACATTCCATTAATGGCTTACAAACAAAGTCACTAGCCATACCAAAATAAGCCTTACACAAAGGCATTACAAAAGCACAAGTCATAATGTTTGCACAAAGGCAATACAAAAAGCCTTTCACTAAGGCATTACCAGAATAAAGTATTATGCCTTACACAAAGGCATTGCCAAAATAAAGTACTTGATTTTGAGGCACAAAGGCATTGGCAAAATAAAGTACTTTATTTTGAGGCATTACAAAAAGCCTTTAGCCATTCAAAAGGCATTACAAAAAGACATTGGCCATTCAAAAGACATTACAAAAAATAGATTATCTACTTCAATCACTTACAAATCATTTTGAGGCTTTAGAGGAAATAGTAGTCACAACTTTTCCATTCCTAGTGAGGCGAGGTCCTAGTGCAAACTTTGATGGTGAAGTACTTGATTGTTGACTGGAATACCAACATTGACCAACTTTTTTCAATCTCTTGGAACCTTAACAAAATACACACACAAGTACCACATAAGTCATAGGCATTAGTATAGTAAATTGAAGCTGACTCTTCTACACAATTAACTAAAGTAATTGGAAGCATAACTATCATACACACCTGGTTCTGCTGTGGTTGGTCAACAACCTTCCTTTTACCATTTGCCACAGTTCCACCAATTGTCACAGAACCACCTGTTGCCATAAAACCACTTGCCACAGTTCCTCTGCCATTGTCCTTCTCAATTGTCCCAGTCCCAGTCCCAGTCCCAGCTCCTCTTCCCATTCCTCTGCCAGTTCCTCTTCCCCCTCCCCTTCCGTTGCCAACAGTCCCCCTTCCTCTACCAACAGACCCACTTCCACTTTCTTTTGGCTTACCAGCTGGTGGCACCCCACCTCCAAACCTAGCCTTCTGTTTTCCATAGTACTTGCCCTTATGTTTAACCCAACTGTCTTGTGGTGTTTTACAAGTCCTTACATTGTGCCTACATTGTCTGCACATGGTAGTAGTACTATGCTTCCTAGTCTTGAAAGGATTATTGGGCTCATCCTCTCCTTTTCTCCTAGCCTTTTTTGGCCTCCCAATTGGCACTCTTAAAGGTGGAGGCATTATTGGATCACATTTAGTTTGTGGCCACAAGCTTTTATCTGGTATTGGTTTGATCCTATGGCTGTAAGTTCTAACAAATGTATCAGTTGTGTAAGCCTCATTGACATAGTCTTCAGGTTGTGCCTTGTGAGCAATGATGGTTGCACATCTATGACTACAAGGAATTCCAGACAAATCCCACCTTCTACAAGTGTAGGTGTGCTCCCCAATATCAACCACAAAAGTTTTGTCTACACTAGTCACCTCAAATAATACCCCTCTTGAGTAAATCACATTTAGTGTTCTTGCATTCACCTTTTTCCTCTCAACACTCTTACTAATATTTGGGCACAACCTACCCTTGAACTGTATTCAAGTCTTTCCACATACCTTACCATCAGTTTTCTCCTAATTGACTCTACTAGTGTGAGTATGGGCATCTCCCTTGCTTCTTTTATTCAAGTATTGAACCCCTCACTCATGTTGTTATCCATTCTGTTAACCTTGGACCTAGAGTGGTAGTAGGCTCCAGCCCAAAGCTCTTTTCCTCATCAAGCAGCCACTCATGTGCCTTTTTATCAACACTATATATCTCTACCATTTTCTCATTAAACTCTGGAACTATGTAAGCAGAAGATGCTCCCCAAAACAAATTTTTTTACTCTTTTCCTTTGTAGATCTTGTTGAAATTGCCATACATATGCCTTAGACAAAATCTATGCTCCACATTAGGCATGAATGCTTCAATCAAACCCTGCAATCAATCTTTGCAATTAGCACATAAAATAAGGACAAAACAATATATTCCCATAAAATTAACATCAATTTATGCAATTAATATCAAAGAATCAATTTATGCAATTAATATCAAAGAACAATGAATAATGTTACCTTTTGCCTTTCAGACATGAAACACCATCCCTTCTCCTCAGGTCTTCCTATGATTTGTATCAAATTCTCTAGAAACCAAACCCAACTATCCTTTAGTTCTGCTTCAACAACGGCTATAAACAATGGGTACCTTTGGTTGTTGGCATCCCTCCCCACTGCATGCATTAGTTGTCCACCAAAAGGGCCTTTAAGGAAGCATGCATCTAAACCAATGAAAGGTCTACATCCAGCAAGAAATCCCTTAGCTTGAGCATCAAAGCATATGAACATCCCTTGGAAAAACACAGCACAACCCATCCTTTCCACCTTAAGAAGTGCAGTTGACCCTGGGTTTTTGTTGATCAAAATCTGACAATAATCCCTTATTCTCAAGTATTGTTCTTCATGATTCCCTTGGATTTTGTCTAGAGCAACTTTTTTTGCCCAGTAAATCTTCTTACGAGACACATCCAACATCCACTCACTCCTAACATCATTTTTCAGTGTCTTGACCTTTTTATTTGGTTCATTAGTCAAGTTCTCAATGTACTTGTCAGCTATCCACTTGGTTGTTGCATACTTGTTGATGTATTTCTTGGTACAACAATGGTCAGCATTGATTTTCTTAATTTGGAATGATTTCTCACCATGCATTGGTGATGAATGTAACCTAAAACCACACTTCTCTTTGCAAATAACAGTCACCCTAGTAGCTTCATTCTTCAAGTAGGTGTATTCACACCCTTCCTTAATGTGGAACTCTTTGAGTAGAGCTCTGAAGGCATGAACATTAGGGAAAATCATGCCCTCCAAAAGCTTGGGGTTCTTCATATCCTTGTCCTTGTTAAACTCAACTAACTTCTGCTTGCTTATGTGGCCACCCTCATCACTCTCACCCTCTGGATTTAAACACTCTTGGTCATCACTTTGATCACTAAGTTCTTCTTCCTCATTTCTATTCTTAATGGCAAGCATTTGTTCAATCTCCTCATCATCTTCAGATGACTCATGAAAGCCACTAAAATTGTCATAATCACTCCCCTCATCACTCTCATCATCACTCTCATCACCACATTCCCAATCTCTATCAGAATCATCATCTTTATCATCCTCTAGTGGACCAGTTGGTATTACTCCTTCATCAGTTGGTATCTTATCAAGGTCAACTATGTCATCAAAGTCAACTAAATCATCAAGGTAAACTAAGTCATCAACTTGCATAGTAGGGTCAGTCTTAGTCAAAGCAGATAGCTCTTCGTTTGTTCTTCACCAACATTGGGTTATGGATATAAATATCAATCACTTTAGAGTTATTTTGGTCAGAGGTTAGACCCACCATGTCACGACCAGGATTTTCAACATAAATTAAATAATACGTTTTAATAAAAGGACCTCGCTTGCAATCGTATTCCCAAAATAGTATCCCACTTGTTTAAATTACAGACAAGTCCCCAATTCAAAAGAATATACAACCATGGCACCACGGCCCAAATTAGCTTAAGTATAGTTACAACATGTGCGGAGCATTACAAACTTCCTTGTCAAAAGATATTCATGAAAGATTAGTTACAAAACCATCTTGATCAAAAGCTAAACTATTACAAGATGAAAAAGTAACTAAAAGTGATAAGCTTCCAAAAACTCATCCACATCCCAAGCACGCATTGCATGGTGCTACTGTCCGACATTAGAACCTGAAAAGAAGGATTTTGTTGAGCTACTATAGCCCAGTAGGAAAATCTTTACCAATGTTATATGCAAACATGTTGATTAGTGCAATGGAAAGAAAGATAAGGAAACATAGCTCGATACTTAATGACCGATTGATTTGCATAAGAATATCTATCCCAATTACGTACATAAGTCACATGACTCGACGACCTCGACAATCCCAACTCAACTCACTAATCCAAACTCTCACCATCGGTATTTCCACCCTTTGCGTTACCGTACATCACTATGAGGATTACCGTGTTACCACTTCTTGCGTCACAGTGATCCCTATAACCCCAGGTTACCATATCACCACCCCTTGCGTTATGAAACCCTACAAAGTCTCCGTATCACCACACCTTGCACTACGGAACTCCCTATGCCAACTTCCAACCCAAACGACTAAATTCTCAAACCACAAGCAGGCTAAGACTTTCCCTTGATCACATTCATCGACGTAACATCTTAAAATATGCCAACGATATCACAAATGTATCACAAATAGTCACATATTCCAACAATCAACAAATAAGCGCTTAACGACGTCTAACTAAGTAATTCCACATTCGATTTGTGCTAACGGAGGCCAACGGACAAGGATAACGACGATAGGTCAAAGGAAGTCAAATAGACAAGCTTGAGATAGATTAGGAGGTGTTCAAGAGGGTTTAGAAGTGGTCGGGAGCCAAAACAATCAACGAAGGATCAACAAGAGCAAAACCTGGAGTTAAGCTTGCTATATCGATACGCCAAAAATCCGTATCGATACGCAATCAACTGTTCAAAAAGATAAGCTTACTGTATCGATACGCCATGAAATCCGTATCGATACAAATGGTCTTCGGGTAGCGATTTCTGCAGATTTTCAGAACATAGCCCACATCTAAAATCCAACAATCAACAGCTCGATTCTACACCAAAACAGCAAGTAAACATATAAAAGAGGTCAAGAAGTTCTTACCTCGCAACAATGGACGAGATTCACGCGTTATTGAACGAGCCCTAGCCTTTTGAACCTTGAAACTCCGATTCGAACTTGACCCAAAGATTTCTGAGCTTATGAACGCGATTGCAAGGTTAGAAGGAGGTTGATTCTCAAAGATTTTTGGGTTTGAGGTGGAGTTTTGTGTGAGAGGGGAAGAGAGAGAGAGAGACGGGGGAGAGAGTGGAGAGACCAGATGAGGGAGATGGGAAATGGGGAGGAAAATGATCCCATACATATGCACACCCACTTATATATACCCTCACATCAATAAATCACACCTTCTCCCCTCAATCTCCTATTCTTTCACTTTGGTCCTCAAATCAATTATTCACCAAATAATCCATAATTTCTCAATTAAGCATTTAATAAGTATTTCAAAAATTACAATTATTCGGGTTTCTACAATCTATCCTCCTTAGTAAAATTTCGTCCCGGAATTTTACAACATAAGCCAACTAAGATCATGCATCAAATAGTCATACTCATGCAACTATATATATATATATATATTACCAAACAATGAGCTAATAATCATAAAGTCGAAATTTTGAGACTCACATTGATTAACTCGGAAACAAATGCGGGTACTTCTCCCTCACTTCATCTTTCCTTTTCCACGTCGGCTCTTCTTTCCTGAGATGACTCCATAAGACTCGCACTAACGGAATAGTCTTACCCCTCAAAACTTGCTCACGCGAATCTAGAATACGTATCGGCTCCTCCCCATAACACGCATCGGCTTTCAACTCAAGTTCGGACCACTCTAGAACGTGTGACGGATCCAGCTCATACTTTCGTAACATCGATACATGGAATACATCGTGAACGCTCGATAATCTCGGTGGTAACGCCAACCGATACGCTACTTCCCCGATCTTTTCGATAATATCAAATGGCCCGATAAAACGCGGTGAAAGCTTGCCCCTTTGCCCAAAATGAGATAATCCCTGACGCGGCGACACCTTAAGAAACACGTGATCCCCCACTTCAAATGACAACGGTTGGCGACGGCGATTGGCATAACTCTTTTGTCTACTTTGAGCGGTTAGTAATCGTTGGCGGATCATTTTGACTTGTTCGGTGGTCCTCTTTTGAGCCTCAAGTAGTCGTTGACGAATCGCTCTCATGCTTTCGGAAGTTTCTTGAATCAATTCCGACCCAACCAATGTAGCCTCACCCAACTCGGTCCAACAAACGAGTGATCGACACGGTCTCCCATACAAAGCTTCATACGGTGCCATCTTGATACTAGATTGGTAACTATTGTTGTATGTGAATTCGACTAACGGTAGATGATCCTCCCAATTACCCCGAAAGTGCATAACGCAAGCTCGAAGCATATCTTCTAGAATTTGGATCGTTCTCTTGGATTGCCCATCCGTTTGAGGATGATACGTGGTGCTAAACAAGAGATTAGTGCCAAGAGTGGCCTGCAGACTCTGCCAAAGATGTACGGTGAACCTTGGATCTCGATCCGATACAATAGAAACAGGAATTCCATGAAGACGGATAATCTCACGAATGGACAATCGACTAAGCGCTTCAATCGAATCTGTAACCTGAATCGGTAAGAAATGTGCAGACTTGGTCAATCGATCGACTATCATGCATATGGCATCATGTCCCCTCGGTGATCTCGGCAAACCGGTAATAAAATCCATGGTCACGTTCTCCCACTTCCATTCGGCCACTGGTAACGATTGCAACTCCCCCGTGGGTCGTTGATGCTTGGCTTTGACTTGTTGGCACGTAAGACATTTGGACACGAAGATAACGACATCTCTCTTCATTCCCGGCCATCAAAACTGTCTACGCAAGCCGTGGTACATTTTCGTTCCTCCCGGATGCACAGCTAACGGTGAATGGTGAAATTCCCTCAAGATTTCCTCCCGACACGAAACGGGTACGAACAATTTTCCTTGGTTTCGTAAACCTTGATCGGCGTAAATTATCCACCCCTCTCGAGCATTCCCACTAAGAAACTTAGTACGAAACTCTCTCGCTTCTTCATCATGCTGATGGGGCCTCAACGACTCGGGTCGATAAAGTCGATTGAACGGTCAAGTTACACAAGGTGACTCCATCCCGTACTTCCTTAAAATGCAATGCGTACGAGCCTAAGTCATTCATCGTTTTCCACTCATGGTTGGCCAAACTCGCAAGTTGTGTCGATTTTCTACTCAAAGCGTTCGCTACCACATTCGTCTTTCCCGGATGATATTGCAACTCAAAGTCGTAGTCTTCTAAGTGTTTCATTCATCGGCGTTGTCGTAAGTTGAGCTCCTTTTGAGAGAACAAGTATTTTAGGCTTTTAGTGATCGGAAAAGACTTCGAACTTCTCACCGTAGAGATAGTGACACTAACTCTTCAAAGCACACACGACGGCCGCGAGTTCTAAGTCATGGGTAGGGTAGTTTCGCTCATGAGTTTTTAATTGTCGCGATCCATACGCCACAACACGCCCCAATTGCATCAACACGCACCCCAATCCCTCTTTCGAAGCATCACAATATACGAAATAACCAACTCCCCGTTCGGGTACAACCAAAACCAGCGCAGTAGTCAATCTCTTCTTCAACTCTTGAAAGGCCATCTCACATGCGTCATTCCAAACGAATCGAGTTCCTTTGTGAGTCAATTTGGTTAACAGAGCCGCTAGGCGAGAGAAATCAAGCACGAAATGGTGATAATACCCTACTAAACCCAAGAAACTACGGATCTCAAACACATTCTTCAGTCATTGCCAATTCATCACAGACTCTACCTTCCCCGGATCAACGGGCACCCCATCTTTCGATACAACGTGACCCAAGAACTTAACTTTGGATAACCAAAACTCACACTTACTAAGCTTGGCATACAAATGGTGTTCTCTCAAAAGTTCAAGGACGATGGATATGTGAGATTGATGTTCCTCCTCCGAAGGCGAGTAAATAAGGATGTCGTCCACTAAGACAACTACGAAACGATCGAGATAAGCACGAAAGATATGGTTCATCAAGTCCATGAAAGTTGCCGGTGCATTCGTCAAACCAAAGGGCATAACGACAAACTCATAGTGGCCATAACGGGTACAAAAAGCGGTCTTCGGAATGTCTTCTCTCCAAACCCTCAACTGATGGTAACCGGACCTCAAATCAATCTTAGAGAAACACGTGGCGCCTCGAAGTTGGTCAAACAAGTCGTCGATTCTAGGCATTGGATACTTATTCTTTATGGTTACGCGGTTCAACTTACGGTAATCGATACACAGGCGAAGCGATCCATCTTTCTTCTGAGCAAATAAGGCCGGTGCTCCCCACGGTGAAGTGCTCGGGCGAATAAACCCTAAAGTCTCCAATTCTTGCAATTGAATTTTCAATTCTCTTAACTCGGCAGGTGCAAAGCGGTAAGGAGGTATGGAGATAGGAGCGGTACCAGGAAGTAAGTCAATGGTGAACTCAATTTCTCTCTCGGGTGGTAAGCCAGGTAACTCCTTCGGAAACACGTCTGGAAAATCACAAACAATAAGAGGTAGCTCCCCACGTGCAGACACATCTTCATCTAACGCCAAACTTGCTAATAAAGCATACATCGACTCACGCTCCTGAGACTCACACAGATACGGTTCTATCGGTTCCTGATGCTCCCCGAAGAACTCAAAACAAGAACTCCCAGGCGGACAAATACGAACCCGACCCTTAAAGCAATCGATAGTAGCATGGAACGTCGATAGCCAATCCATTCCCAAAATATGGTCGAACCCCAACATATTCAGCACGATAAAGTCAAAAGTAAAACGACGATCTCGTATAATGAGCTCACAATCCCGGCAAATACGATCTAACAGCGACCTACCTCCTATAGGTGTGTCAACAAACAATGGAGGATTGATACTCTCGATTTCCAATTCCTAAGCATAAGCAAATGATGTAGAAATAAATGAATGAGAATCTCCAGAATCAAAGAGTACTCTAGCAAAGGAGTTAAACAAGAGAAATGTACCCCTCACAACCGAAGTCTCTGGGGCCTGAGAAGTGACAGGAGGTGGTGGAGGCGGAAGGGCTGAAGTAATAGCAAAAGCTCTCCCTTGGGTAGTCTGACGCTGGACATGTCTAGCCCGATGACCGGAACCCTGGGTAGGCATAGACGAACTAGCTCCTCTCTCAACCTGAGACCCCTGAACCGAAGTGGTCTGACAGAAGCGAGGCTGTTGCTGCCTCTGAGTGCCCCGAAACGATTGCCGCCTAAAAATCTGTCCACCCCTCGACTGCTGCACTGACCCCGACTCTCTACGAGTCCCATCCCCACGCAGACAATTGTTAGCAAAGTGACCAGACTTCCCGCAAGTAAAACATGTACCCAAAATCTGCGAACACTGAGCTCGGATATGCCCTGTCTGACCACACTCATGACATACCATTGGAGGCCTATTGGAAACCCCTTGAGTCCCGAATGAAGAAGAAGGTGGAGGCCTAAAGTTCGACGGACCCTGCGATGTTGACATTTGATCCCTTTGCCTTTTCCTCCCTTGACTACCGAAACTCCCCGACAATGAATTTATACCCCCAGCAGGTTGTCTTGGTTCCCAAGCTGTAGGATTCTTAGGTGCCTTTCACGGTGTCTCGATGCTCCTCGCACACTCAACAACTTCGAAAAACTCCCCTTTTCATTGTGCCACAACAAACTTCTTCACGGTATTGTGCAAGCCCCTTTCAAATCGCCTACACTTTCTTTCTTCGGTTGCCACCATCTCCGGCGCAAAACGGGACAAGGATTGAAATTTTACCGCATACTCCAAAACAGTCATATCTCATTGCTCCAACTTCTCGAACTCATTCCTCAATTGGTCACGAATCGTTTCTGGGAAATACTGCTCCTCAAAGAGCATCTCAAACTCCGCCCAAGTCAAATTCTCAACGTCTGGCTCATCTACTTAAGCCGCGGTCCTCGTCGCCCTCTTTGCATCCTTTCTTGATTCTAGGACCGATTCCCACCATTCGTCGGCTTCTCCGACCAACTAAACAACCACAATTCCTACTCTAATGTCGTCTTCGGTGATGTTAAGAGCTCTAAAGAGCTTACGGATTTGGGTTAACCAATGGTCGGCTACCAAAGGCTCACTACCGGTTCCATCAAACGTCGGGGGATTCCTATGGCTAAACTCCCGCATTGCTATCATGGTTCGGTCCTCGGCATTCTCCCTCGGAGCTTGATTCAAAAGATTTGCAGCTGTGAGTGCCGCAACGAGATCCCTAGCGAATTGAGTCTGATTTGAAGGCACACCTGCACCTCGACCGGCCCCAACCCCCGGATTTCCACCAGGATTCTCCCCATGCTGACTAACTTCATCCTCCGGAGGTACCCCACGGCCACGACCACGGCCTCGGCCACCCCGGTTTCCAACCCCACCTCGTCTAACACGCGTCCTCGGAGGCATCTTACTACAATTATAAGAAAGAGAAGGTTCATTAATCACAACATTTTCTAATGAGGTCAAAGCCTCCAACTATCCCAACACGGATTGAAAACAACTCTACACCACTCTATTGTATTGAAATGCCATGCCATGTAACCAAATGATATCAATGCACACAAGCACACACATGTTATGAAAATTGCGTGACATTTTGAACCCATGAGACTTAAAGTCTCCCCATGGTCTCTAGGTGTTCTAAACCTGGCTCTGATACCAATTTGTCACGACCAGGATTTTCAACATAAATTAAATAATACGTTTTAATAAAAGGACCTCGCTTGCAATCGTATTCCCAAAATAGTATCCCACTTGTTTAAATTACAGACAAGTCCCCAATTCAAAAGAATATACAACCATGGCACCACGGCCCAAATTAGCTTAAGTATAGTTACAACATGTGCGGAGCATTACAAACTTCCTTGTCAAAAGATATTCATGACAGATTAGTTACAAAACCATCTTGATCAAAAGCTAAACTATTACAAGATGAAAAAGTAACTAAAAGTGATAAGCTTCCAAAAACTCATCCACATCCCAAGCACGCATTGCATGGTGCTACTGTCCGACATTAGAACTTAAAAAGAAGGATTTTGTTGAGCTACTATAGCCCAGTAGGAAAATCTTTACCAATGTTATATGCAAACATGTTGATTAGTGCAATGGAAAGAAAGATAAGGAAACATAACTCGATACTTAATGACCGATTGATTTGCAATAAGAATATCTATCCCAATTACGTACATAAGTCACATGACTCGACGACCTCGACAATCCCAACTCAACTCACTAATCCAAACTCTCACCATCGGTATTTCCACCCTTTGCGTTACCGTACATCACTATGAGGATTACCGTGTTACCACTTCTTGCGTCACAGTGATCCCTATAACCCCAGGTTACCATATCACCACCCCTTGCGTTACGAAACTCTACAAAGTCTCCGTATCACCACCCCTTGCGCTACGAGACTCCCTATGCCAACTTCCGACCCAAACGACTAAATTCTCAAACCACAAGCAGGCTAAGACTTTCCCTTGATCACATTCATCAACGTAACATCTTAAAATATGCCAACGATATCACAAATGTATCACAAACAGTCACATATTCCAACAATCAACAAATAAGCGCTTAATGACGTCTAACTAAGTAATTCCACATTCGATTCGTGCTAACGGAAGGCCAACGGACAAAGATAATGATGATAGGTCAAAGGAAGTCAAATAGAAGAGCTTGACATAGATTAGGAGGTGTTCAAAAGGGTTTAGAAGTGGTCGGGAGCCAAAACAATCAACGAAGGATCAACAGGAACAAAACCTGGAGTTATGTAGAGACCCGTATTTTTAGCCCGTATGTTTTTTTTTTTTGAAAAAAAGGAAATATTATAATTATTAGTAAAGGCGTAACATGTGGAAATACGAATAGTGTCGTGGTTATATGATTAGGGAGTTGATGTGAAGGAATTATTAGTGCAAGGGTGAAAGTGCAATAAGTGTATATATGTATATATATGTGGACGTGCAGGGAAAACCATTTTTTTTGTTCCTTCTTTCTTTCTCGGGAGCTCTCTGCTCCTCTTCCGAAAAACACCCCCCTCCATTTCTCTCCTCGATTTCATCTACCTAGGGTGTGATTCCGGACAAAGCCCAAGAATTAAAGTTGTTATACGGAGCGCGGGCTTCCTATCCATCCAAGAAAATTCACGATCGGACCACGGGAAGTTTCGGTTGACTTGGTCAAAGGGTCGGGTTTTGCTCAAAACCCATGAGGTAGGGATTTCTTACTCTTGTTATGCGTTTATACGGTGTTTATGTACCTAGATCGTGCCTTGTTTCGTTGTTTAAGCTTGTTCCTTCCATTTCCGAAAGTCAGCAGAACAGGGCCTGTGTTTTTGGGGTTTTACGCCTTCTTAAGCTCAGATTTGAATTTTGGTTCCTTCGTATGAAATAGAGTAGATTTAGAGCCCGTTCTAATGCCGCTGGAATCATATGAAACCGTTGAGCATTGAATTAATGGTGGATTTTAGAAATCAGGTCACGAATCTGTCTCGTTTTCTGGGTTTTAGCCAACATCGAATGGCCGTAACTTCCTCGTCCAATGTCCGTTTCATGCAAATTTTATATCGAATAGAAGGTCTTGAAGTCAGCTTTCATTTGCCGCTAGAATCACCTTAATACTTTTAGCACACAGAGAGTTATGACCGTTTAAGTGGAGGTGTGTCGGTTCGTCAATGTCTGATAGCTACTCCAAAGATTGTTTCGTCCCGTGTTAGGACTTCCTAAGTGAGTAGAACATGATTAAGTCACTCTTGAGTACGGTTGCTTGTGTCTTAATGATACTTTATTCGATCTTGTCTCTTTGGCACTCGTTCTATATGTTAATATTAGCGGGTACGTAGTATGTTATAGAGTTGCTATGAGGTTGGTACGACATTGTGATGCACTAAGAGAAAAAGGCGCGTACTCCTTTATCAGTTGATGATTTGCTTTGATTGATTGTTTGTAATGCGTTGAAATGTGATTGTCGATGTGTGTTAACCTATAAGTCAATTTGATTGACGTGCTTTATTGTGTCGTGAGATTATGAGAAGTGTTTGTTGAAGGGATTGTGTGATTGTTGGGATAAGAGTGATTGTAATTGGAAATTGGAATGAGGAAATGGATGCAACGCAAGGGGTGGTAATGCAGGATGCAACGCAAGGGGTGGTAATGCTGTGACCCAGATAATGAATGATGTTGACTGCAACGCAAGGGGTGGTAATGCAAACTGTAATGCAAGGGGTGGAATATAGAGTGATTGAGATTATGAGAAGTGTCGATATGGTTGCGAATCTATTGTGAGTACGTTTTTCATTGGTGTGAGTTTATTAATACTTTTACATGACATGCAAACTGTTAGGAATACTTATAAGATGATTGGAACCCTTTGGCCGTAACTTATCTTTCGTTGTGATAAACCCATGTTTCTCGTGTTCACTTCTCAAATTCTTTCATTCTTTGTGCGTACTTCATCGAATTTTCATATAACTTGAGTATAGTTTTCTCTACTGGGCTAGTGTAGCTCAACAAAATCTTTCTTTTCAGGTTCAAGTTCCAGCCAATGGCTCGCATACATTGAGTACTTGAATGAAGATGAATACTTCTTGGAATACTGACCATCTCTGTAATAACTTTCTTTGCATAAAAAAAAATGTCATTGTAACCAAGTTTATTAGATTTCCTTTCGTCTAATATAATTATATTCTCTTTAAACTTTGAGGTTGGATTTGTAAGTGAAACTTGTGGAAATCATGGATTTTTTTTTTTTTTTGGTATTGCGCTAGTCTAACGTGAGAATTTCCTTTGAAAGATTTATCTATTTATGTTAAAAATCAAGGGTGTGACAAGTTAAGCTTGTTGTATCGATACGCCAGAAATCCGTATCGATATGCAATCAACTGTCCAAAAAGATAAGCTTACTATATCGATACGTCACGAAATCCGTATCGATACATATTGGCTTCGGGTAGCGATTTCTGCAGATTTTCAGAACACAACCCACAACCAAAATCCAACAATCAACAGCTTGATTCTACATCAAAACAACAAGTAAACATATAAAAGAGGTCAAGAAGTTCCTACCTTCCAACAATGGACGAGATTCACGCGTTATTGAACGAGCCCTAGCCTTTCAAACCTTGAAACTCCGATTCGAACTTGACCTAAAGATTTTCGAGCTTATGAACGCGATTGCAAGGTTGGAAGGAGGTTGATTCTCAAAGATTTTCGGGTTTGAGGTGGAGTTTTGTGTGAGAGGGGAGAGAGAGAGAGAGAGAGAGAGAGAGAGAGAGAGAGAGAGAGAGGGGAGAGAGTGGAGAGACCGGATGAGGGAGATGGGAAAAGGGGAGGAAAATGATCCCATACATATGGACACCCACTTATATATACCCTTATATCAATAAATCACACCTTCTCCCCTCAATCTCCTATTCTTTCACTTTGGTCCTTAAATCAATTATTCACCAAATAATTCATAATTTCTCAATTAAGCATTTAATAAGTATTTCAAAAATTACAATTATTCGGGTCTCTACACACCAACCCATCATCCATAGTTTGATGTGGACCCTTTTGGTACATCTCATAGATATCTGAATCTAATTCCTTGACAACAGCTCTTAAATCAATGTATGACATCAGGTCAGGGTTAAGTGGGGTCACATTCCCACCAACATACTTCTTTTGGGGGCCCTCAAATATATAACGTCCATGGTAAAAGAGAAGTGTTACTGTTGGAAAGCCCATTTTTAACTAAAAAGGTAAACAAATAAAAAACATAAAACAAGGGTCAATAATGGCCTTTGTTCGGACAAAGATAGACAAGGGGCACAGACCGGGGGGGGGGGAGAGGGAAATGAGATAAGATACGCTTCCCTTAATCGAGGGGACCAGTAGCATACAAAAGCCATTAAAATGCCAAACCAAATGCAAAACAACAAAAGTCCCAATTTTTTTCGTAACCAAGTCAAAACCCCAAATTTTTTATTATGGAATACATATAATACTGCTTCCAAGAACCCTAATAATCTAGTATAGAATTCATAACATACAACTATATTATATACTATAATAAAATACATCAACATTCTTGCCTTTGTCTCACAGACATCTAGGGTATTTTTTAGTACAAAACGTACCTTCAAACAAGGGTTTCACATTCGCCACGATCTACGGTTCTTTCATTGCCACGATCAAAGCATGCGTCTTCTTCGAGGGTTTCTGTCGATTCACTATGCAGAGAAGATTAGAGTGACGAGTGGGAGAGGAAGAGAGAGAAAATCGCCATGGGTGGAGTGTTTTCTAATCGAGTGAAGTGGGGAATAGGAGAGGAATCATATTTCACCGTATAATATGATAGGGCATATTCGTCAATTCATTCATTCTGTTAACGGAGTTTGTCATTTTTTTGTTTTCAGTAGTTCAGAGGGTCTCCATAGGCGCTTTTAAATGTGCGGAGGGTGTTTACGAGAAAACGTGATAGTTGAGGGGGTGTTTATGTACTTTCACCTTTTTTCTTTATGGATGCTGCTTTAGATGAATGGGTGCAACCTAAATAAGATACGTTTTGGTTTAGCATTTTTTCTTAACGTATCCTTGTTAAGGAGTGTACCTTAATGAGGATATGTTTCTCGAAAACGAAAAATGTAAAAGATTGAAGACTCTGGCACGGGCACTTGTTCCTAGTTACTACTATTCAACAAGAAAATTGTTTCCTAACATCCACATGAACATTCACCGTCAATTCTTGCCCTAATTAGAAGGGCAAAAGGGCATCTGGAAATATGTAAAAGGGTACATAGCGGTACATGACCGCTGCTTATACTATTGACTGCATCGAAATAGCACCCTAACAGGCGGTGGAAGACCTTCGGTCTCCGCTCGAAGACAATTTCAAAATGTCGAAGCCAATAAATTATTTACTTACGGTATCTCCAATTCTCGATTCGTTGGATCTTGGATGTTAACAATACTTTGAATTCAAATTTCAAAACTGATCATTTTGTTTTTGGTAGCATTTGTTGGTTGAAAATGTCTAATGCTGTATATATGTTAGTAGGAAGCTTCTTTGACCTATGAAAACTGGCGGGGACATGGGTTAGACAAACCCTTCAACCCTTCACCTTTTATTCATCATATTTGAGTAAAAAAATTGGCCAAAAGTTTAATTTTTTTATAAACTTAAGACAAATATAAAAGAAATTTGCATAAAAATAAAACAAATATTGAACACAACATGTATATAAAATAATTTCTCATGAACTATTAAGATCGGTCATCCTGACCGATCTTATTCTCTTTTAACTTCTGTTTACACCCATTTAGTATTGAGCAAGCGCTGAAAGGCCATTTAATTATTATTTGATTAAATTGGGCTGCAAAATGAAGTCATATTGAGTTAAAATTAATGGGCCAAAATAATAGTGACCGGACCCAATTAATTTTAACATATTTTGGTCTAGAGATTGAAATTATGGGCTATGGGTCAAGTTATTTATGAGTTAGATGGAGGCCCATTCGGTTTGTATAAGGCCTTTTATTTTTAGGCCCATTGCTACATGAATTAAATCTTCTGGAGCCATCCCATAAAAGGTGGGAATGAGTTAGTGGGGGTGATTGCCACATGGCCATTTGACAAGTCAAATGGCCCATTACTCTTTTGCCCACTATCTCTTTAACTGCCCATGATGAAAAATTGACGTTGGTGTAATTGGTAGTTACTTCCAGTAACTCCCCATGACAAGGAAAAACACATGGGTAATTTGTATGTAACTCCTCTCAACCACCCATGATCCCATGAGAGGAGGTTACATGGGACACGTGGCGGCGCAGGAACAAGGCGGGAAATCCTCATGCATGCAAAACCGTGGAGTTGCTTGGCCTATAAATACTAGAAGTCAAGAAGAAAAAAGGGTTACCACACCAATCAAGCTCAACGCTTAAAAACCAAAGCCTTCCCAATGAAGCAACTATCTCACTTTTCTCACCTTTACTCAATTACTTCCTCAAGTAATTCGGGTTTTCTATTTCTCTTGTACCCCAACTTTACTATTACGACATAATAAAGTTACTCATATCTCTCCTGCATCCCCAACTTTATTATTACGATATAATAAAGTTATTCTTACGTTGCTACTTCTTTTCCTACACGGTTAGGAAATTATTAAGCCCTCGCACGTAGAGGCAAAACCACGACCTTCACTGCAATCCAGCCCTTAGGCTTGCAGACTCTCGCCCTCACAGATTCGAAGTCAGAAAAGGGACGCCCAGTCCTTCACGTTGGACGCGACAAGTCTTGACACGCCCGCTCAGTCCTTGAGCCATTTCAGAGCCGAACAACTTCTTTATGTGTTTTCACTCTTTCTTTCTTCTCTTACTAATTATTCTCCTTCTCTATATCTTTACATATCATATGGATCACTCAAAGCACTCTCCTCATTAAACCACATTGATGATTTTCCTAACCAGACGACTATTATTACAACCACCTTTGTGTGGTCAGCCAAAAACATGTCACTTTCACATCAAATTTTGATATTGACAACTCTAATGACTATTATCAAATTTTTCTTCAAATAATTTCTAAAATTTCCACTTTATCCCAGACATCTTCCTAGGAAAGGGATAAGGTAAAGGAAAGGGGAAACAAATGGCATTTAGATTTTATGGAATCTTAATTACGGTGGAAAATTTGGTGAAGGAATTGATGTTGGCTGATTCTCCCTTTCTTTGATATCAATATGATGACAGGGTTGGAGCAACATTTTTACCCATTTTGGCACCAAATTTGAATTTGATTAAACATTTGATGAAGAGTTGGAGATGGCCTTAAACCAACCAACCTAGCTAGCTATGATTGGGAGAATAATAACTTCTTGCACTATTGTCAGCCAAATTTTGTTTACCTTGTCAAAACTTAGTGAAATTTTCAAAAACATCCTGAACTCTCATTCAAATATCTCATAAGCAGCTAAACTTAACAAAATTTCAATTGAACACTTGGAGTTGTGAAAAAAGATTCAATTAAAGCCCTCCATGAACCTCCGTCAACAATTAGACAGGATCGATCCTTCGATGAGGAGATACAATTCCCCAAAGTAAGGGGACAACTCTAGCTAGCTATATAACAACATTCACAAGCTCAGCTTCAAAACTGTTGATAGAACGTGCAATAAGAGGGTGCGCGCCATTCAAAGGATGTGGCCAGGGCTTGTTCCTGGTCAATATAGATGGAGCTCCTGCTCCTAGAACATTCAAAGGATTAGCTCAAGTACCCTTGATATTGTAAGGCTGTACATCGTAAATGGGAAACACTAATGAGATGTGGTTGGAAGGCAACAGGATTTTACTTCTTTTGTGAAAAAATAGCATATAGTGTTAGGTTTGTGCAATTTTTAGCAGAAGAGGGCAAAAATGAAACATTTAATCAAATTACTACGAACTTAAGCAATTACCGTCAACATGTTGATCGCAGTAGTCTTCCTGGTGGTGGGATATTCAAAAATGTTTACTAGTATGCTTCAGGACCAAAGTGAAAAGGTTTTGATTTCGAGTGCCAAGCGGAAAAAAACAAGTATACATTTAAGTGGACAAACTGCAGTATAGCGCGGGGTTCATGTTATAGATTTTGCCTTTTGCGTGATGCCAAAATATCACTTCTTTCTACTCTGAAATATCAGAAATGAGTTGGCTTGAAAGATACCGTTTAGTCTATAGCGTGACCCTACTTACTTTAATACAGTCCGGAGCATTGAAAACATTAATTGACGGTGTTCATCTACCAAGTACCAACCAAAAGTTTGTACAAGCAGGCCGTATTTGACTACAAAGAAAAGAAGTCCTTTCTTCTAGAGAGATTCCATGCCCTAAATGTTAAGGTCAAAGCTTCAAACTTCCAAAGTCTAAAGGTCCAACCTCGTTTTAGTCTCTAATTGAAATAAAGCAAACCATGAAAAAGTTTCTGCTAATCAAGAGGTCATGAATTGAACCATGGTCCTCCTTCTCCTCATTCTCCTCTCCCTCTTCACCTCTCTCTCCCTGCCCACTAGATTCACCGCTGCAGTCGACACGCTATCCCCGAACCAAACACTCGCAGACGCCACCAACGGAACGCTAGTTTCCGCCGGTGAATCCTTCGAGTTAGGCTTCTTCTCTCCGCTGAACTCTGAAAACCGTTACGTTGGAGTATGGTTCAAGCAAGTCTCACTACAAACCCCCATTTGGGTGGCAAACAAGGACGACCCAATAACAGATTCATCTGGTGTCCTCACAATCGCCCCCACTGGCAACGTAATCATCACTTCAGACCAAACAAATCTCATTTGGTCATCAAATACAACAATATTATCAGCCAGTCCTGTTTTGAAACTCTTAGACACTGGCAACCTTGTTGTGGTCGATAGCAGTACAGGGAGTTATTTATGGCAAAGCTTCGATCACCCGTGTGACACTTTAGTACCCGGAATGAAACTGGGATGGGATCTTTCCAAAAACCAAGAGTGGTACTTAACGTCGTGGAAAAGTTTGCAAGATCCATCCATGGGCGATTACATGTACAGGGTGGACCCCCAGGGCCTCCCCCAACTAATACTTCGGCAAGGATCAACGATCACTTACCGAAGTGGACCATGGGACGGTGTTCGTTTCGGTGGAGGTCCTCCACTAAAACAGAACACCACCGTCATTAATCCTATTTTCGTATACAACACAACTTCTGTATACTACACGTTTCTCAACAATGATGGAAATATCATTTCCAGGTTTGTCGTGACCCAGTCAGGATTGCTTGAGCACCTCACATGGAACCAGGGGAGCGGCGAGTGGGTTTCTGTAATCACACTACGAGCGGATTTATGTGATGCCTATGATCATTGTGGGCCTTATGGGATTTGCAACACGAACGATTCACCGACTTGTCATTGCATGGATGGGTTTGTACCCAAATTCCCAGAGGTGTGGAATAGGTTGGATTGGTCAGGTGGGTGTGTGGCAAAGTCAGAGTTGAATTGTACGGTGGCTACCGGGTTTAGGAGGTTTTCCAGGCTGAAATTGCCAGACACGTCCCGCTTTTTGGTGAATAGGACTGACGTAAGTCGGGTGGATTGTGAAGAGGCTTGTTTGAAGGATTGTTCTTGTAGGGGTTTTGCTCAAACTGATATAAGTGGGTGTGTGGTTTGGTCTGGGGAGTTGCTTGATATGAGAGAGTATAATGAAGGCGGACAGGATTTGTACGTCCGTGTGGCTGCTTCTGAACTCGGTAAGCGCTTCACAATGAGCAGTTCTGTGGACAGAGATGTTTGAACATGAATTCCGACACACGGATTTATCCAGATCCGATTGATGCATGTGGATTCCACACAATGCGCTTGGTATCCACACTTTGTGGCCCACATATGTGTCTGGATTTGTGTTTGAATATCTGTGTCAAAAGTATTTTTTGCAGGCCTTGATATTAAAGAAGATACATCTTCTGATAATTGTTCCAGAATTCGGTCAATGCACTTAGAATTTAGATCATGCTTAGTTAATACTAACTTCGTAACCTCTTTACTTCCGTAGATGCTAATATTGATGTTCACTTTTCATTTTTGTGGTGGTGGCTACTAAAAAGGCTCCAATAAGGCCAAACGAAGGGCGTTGATCGCATCAGTAACGATCATTTCAGGGGTTCTTGCATTGGGTTTAATCAGCTGGTGTGTTATTAGGAAGCGGAGGCGGATTACTGCTCAAGAGAAAGGTGGTATACCGTATGCATTACATCCTAGACTTACTTTTTGGCAGAATTGTTTTACAATTTATTAGTTAGTACCATCCACATGTTTGGCTTGCTAGTTGGAAACATTGAACTGCCACCATGTGTGTTTTCCGAGACACTGATCTATTTTCTGTTAAAAAATGAACCTTCCCAAAAGTGTTTTCCTAGTCGTTGAAGTAATGGGATACATAAATTGTGAACAAACCTAGTCTAGTACTGTTCTTGGTTGGTTTGTTTTCTAGATGCATTGCAATGCAAAGAATTTGAAAGAGGTAGAGTTGGCTAATACCAAACTCAGTTATCACTGACCAGACTTCAGCTGTAATTTCTACTTGGAAACAAGTTTTCTATGCATTGTAGACTGTGACTGGAACAGTCAGATTTAGACCATGAACCAGAAATCTCAAAGGGGTCTAATTTCAGTGGCGGAACTAGGATTTTGTCTCGCCGGTACCAATTCTTTGAAGTTAAGCATGAGGGAGTAGAAAACTAAAGTTTCACAGGGAAGTATAAACAATTTCTCTTTGATCTATGCAATCTAAATTCATGTATATACATGAATGACAAAGTAATTGTGTTTAGTACATATAGCTCAATAACATGTATAACTAAAATTATATTCGGTGTTTTTTCAAGCAATTTTTCTTTTGAGTATAGAAATTTAATGGAGTTCGTTTGGTTGACCAAATAAGATTGATACGGAGTAACCAATCGCTACGATTTATTCATTTACATTAAGTTAATTTTCAGCCTTAAAAGAGGGGGTACCAGTGTTCATAGCAAGACAGAGAGTGCCCTGAGACCCCTACCTCAATACCTCTGTCCGCCCCCAGGAGTCTTCCTAGGCTACTTGACAAGCATGGGCCTTATTTGGTATAACGTGCACTGGAAATACAAGACTTCATTTGTTTGTTTGAATGTAAACTGGTTTCTTGAAGGATATTTTACCAGTTTTCGGTGTTGGGTTGCACTAAAATGGAGAAAAATATTTTGAGGTAAAATGATTTGCATCCATCGAAGGAAAATGGCTTACAGAACAAACCCCCCTAAGTTAACTTCCGTCTGATCTCAACGATGAACTAGCTTAATTAGCTATCCCATCTCAAAACCTTCCTCACCCCCTTGTCAGCGATATGTCATTGATGTCTTCTTTGGCCTACCGTAGTGATAACACCAATCTTGCACCATGAATTTTCCCATTATCTGTCGGACTTAACTATATGGTGTGCAGCCTGCAAACAGGGGGAAAATAAAATTCATTTCACAATTAAAAATTTTACTTTCTTGAAAGTATGATGAAATAAACGGAACCTAACTGATGGAGCTTTAGGATCAAAAAAAACTGATGGAGCTTTTCCTATTCTCGTGTGACATATCGTAACAATCTTGTTCTTCATCAGAGGATATCCATTTTGGGTTTCAAATTTATTGTTTCTATTGCTAATGCTAGGATTATTGTAGTGCCCTTATTTATATGCGAGATAATTCATATCTGAACAACTTCAAAATATATACAGCTCGGAGACTGGAGGCTGCAAGTCAACGGGTCCAAGAAAACATTCGAAGTACTGTGGAGGAGGACCTAGAACTACCTTTATTTGATTTGGCCACCATTTCAACAGCCACTAATAATTTCTCCTATGAAAATAAGATTGGAGAAGGTGGATTTGGTCCTGTTTACAAGGTAATTCCTAATGTTTAAAAAGTTATAAAGGGAATGCTCATTGTCCCTCAGTTTAGCTAAGAAGTATGGCAACATCTACCCGGCCTCACACACTCCTATTTGATTTATATATATGATTTTATCTTGTCAGACAAACTAGAAACACAATAAGGACATTAGACATCAAAATGCTCTTATTAAGTTCGGAGAGGGTCAAATTTTTTTACGTATTAACAGATTTTGAACATTTATTTAGCGAGTGTGATGCTAGTATTATTTGTACATACACACTCTTTTTGTTTTCTCTATGGGTTTATAATATGTACATAAGATTATAGTATGATTATATACATGTCCCCCAACGTTTCTGTTTCCTAACTTTTAAAAAAAGGTTGCATTTGCGTATCTGGGTTGGATCGTGTCTATATTCGTATGAACTCTTCTCTGGCTAATGAAAGGGTTCATGATAAAACATAGGGTCGGCTCTCAACAGGACAAGAAGTGGCAGTTAAGAGACTTTCCAAGACTTCTGGGCAAGGGCTCAAGGAGTTCAAGAATGAGGTCATCTTCATTTCAAAGCTGCAGCATCGGAATCTGGTCAGGCTGTTGGGATGTTGCATTCATGGAGAAGAACGGATGTTGATATATGAGTACATGCCAAAAATAAGTTTAGAGTTGCACATCTTCAGTTAGCACCTAAACCTTTTTGAAATCTTTTCTCATAATTTACTAGATCTAGAGCTAGGTGTCAAACGGGCCTAGCACGGACGCAACACTTTTAAATGTGGCATAGCACGGGCACGGTTTTAGATGAAGTGGGTCTGGCACGGCAGGACACGGTTTTAGACGGGCACAACACGGAAGTGAGCCTGCCACGACATGACACGGTTCTAGATAGGCACGGCACGACGTGGTTCTAGACAGGCACGACATGAGCATGAGACACCAAATACTAATTTTAATACCAAAAAATATATTAATTTCTTATTTTATAATGGAACATAACATTTTACACTTTCTATGTTGATAAATATTTTGCACTTTTCGGAAATTTTTTCTTTATGACAAAACTCGGTTGGAGATTTGCCAATATGGGCATGGCACAGCACGACACGATTAAAAATGGCACGACACGGCACAACACGATAAAATAAACGGGCCAGCATGGCACGACCTGATAAAGTAAATGGGCCGGCACGACACAAAGCACGGTTGTAGTTGAACTTGCCCGTTTGACACCTTTACTGGATGTATGGTGAAGTTCGTAACTTACTATAAACTATCTCAGATCAAACAAGAGGTACATCGCTAGATTGGCAAAAGCGCTTTGACATAATAGTGGGGATTGCTCGAGGACTTCTTTATCTTCACCGAGACTCAAGATTGAGAATAATTCATAGGGATCTGAAAGCTAGCAACATTTTGCTGGACAATGACATGAATCCTAAAATTTCAGACTTCGGGTTGGCAAGAATGTTTGGAGATGATCAATCTGAAGAAAATACAAATAGGGTTCTTGGAACTTAGTGAGTACATCCCGTTCATCTCTCCCCTTCATTATTCTTATCGATATTTCATTTTCATCTTATGCATTTCCATTTCATTGTGTTGTATGTAGTGGCTATATGTCTCCGGAGTATGCAATAGATGGGTTCTTCTCCGTGAAATCTGATGTCTTTAGTTTCGGTGTTTTGGTTTTGGAGATTGTAAGTGGCAAGAAGAACAGAGGATTTTACCATCCCGATCATGACCACAACCTTTTGGGACATGTGAGTGCTATTCTTCTTTCTCCAATGAAAAAAAAAACATTTTTATTATGTTTGAGAATAATTCCATGAATTGTTATTTGCTTTAGGCATGGAAACTATGGAATGAAGGAAAACCCTTGAATCTAGTAGATGCTTTGATGGAGGGTCCGATTGCCACACCAGAAATGGTAAGATGTATCCAAATGGCCCTCTTGTGTGTGCAAGACCGTCCTGAAGATAGACCGACCATGTCAGCTGTTTTGTTAATGTTAGATAGTGAAAATGCAATTCTGCCACCCCCTAAACAACCTGGGTTTTACACAGTAAGATTTACTCCCGAGACGGATTCTTCGTCAACTGGTATATATCCTTCCGCTTCAAATGAAGTAACAATATCAATGCTTCATGCTAGATAGATCGGATTGTTATCCTAAAACCTTGTAAAGAAACTTCTACATAAATTGTTTTTCAGTAGTTCTACTTTTTCTCTACGAAACTCCCAAATTTTTTATTAGCTGCATTATGTTTTCCATACAACAGTTGGCCTCTTGCCCAAGGTTTTAAATGGGCGGTAGGAAATCGCATATCCATAACAGTAGCAAACCGCGTAGGAAGTATCGAATAATATGTAGCGAAAATTAGGTGTAGCGGTTGTGAATTTCAACGACTTGGCATCGGTTTTTGGGGATTATAAATGTTTAATTATTTTTAAAAGACATATATTTTTTGGTACAAATATTCATTCCTTCCCAAAAAGATTGTTCGGTTTGTAAAGTGAGAACTTAAAAATGATATGTAGCGAATGATATGTAGTGAGAATTAGATATTCCTTTGGAGAATTTGCACGTACACCCCCTGTACTATCACTGATTTAAAGACACACCGCATTGTACTTTAAAATTAAGCACTTACACCCCTGTACCTTCTTAAACTTCAAAGTACAGGGGTGTAAGTGCTTAATTTTGAAGTATAAAGGGTGTATCTTCAAATTAGTGATAATACAGGGGGTGTCAATGCAAATTACCCTAATCCTTTTGAGATGGAAGAACTAGTACTCCATTACAAGTAGTAATTTTTTTTAGGTGTCATGTCCGCGTTCAAATCCCAACTGCCCTGTGCTACTGCAGAATGCAAGGACTTCTATATACAAAGATGTGGACGTGAGTCAACTTACTACTCACAACCAAAATTTTGTTCTTATGATCAGCACAGTATAATGGTAGTGTATAGTAATACCCATTCACTAAATTGCTCGTATTTATTTTAAGTGACAATATCAGCAATCCCAATTGACTCGATCGTATTTATAAATTGGAAGCCAACTTGGAATGAGAGATTTACTGGTACAAACATGTACGCTTTACTGTGTGAAAGTGATAGGCGCAAAGGCAAGTGAAAAATGACTGGGCGAGAAGCGAACGTGGGTGGCAGTCGAGTAGATAGATTTGCAGTGTCTAACATTCGTAGTGTGCGAGAGGTATGAAAGGGAGAAAATGGTGTAGTTGCAGGAGGGAGAGAGAATGGGCAGTGCACGCGGGTGGCAGTCGAGTAAATGTCTATTTATCTTTGTAACCTTGCTTTTCTCTGGTAGTAATGTTTTTGCAGAGGTAAAAAAGTGTCAAACACTTTCAATTAAATGTGAAAGATGACAGTTTTAAAACTTATCATCTATGGAGCTATCATTAAAAGTCTAAATCTTAAAATGACAGTTTGAAACTATCATTAATGTCTATAAAGATGATATTTATTTATTTTTTTTATTACAAGATGACATTTTTTAGATGTAATTGAAAGTAGGAGATGATAGTTGTGAAACGTCATTAAAGTACTTTAAAACCGTCATCTTCCGAAAAGATGACATTGTTTGTTAAAGCGTAATTAAAAGTCAAAAAATGACAGTTTTAAACTGTCATCTTTTCTATCTTTTATCCTAAAAAAAATAAAAAATTCTAGTTCTAGCTCAGAATCATTAAAAACAATTAAAAAGATAAAAACATCCACTAACGAATAAAGAAGTATACATTCGAAACTAATAATTTAAAACATACTATACTACATAAGGTGTTCAAGTATCTGTCAACCCGAAAAGTAAAAAATACAAATAAATGACCCCTTATAACTATTCATTTATTCCAGCTTTCTTTAACCCAAAAGTTTGCATTACTCGGCATATATATCCTGCTTTAAACACAATAGGAAGAAAGCAAAAATAAATTATCATATTATTTCTCTCAAATTCCACATATACAAACATCATTACGCTACATTTAAAAAAAAGAAAAATGAAAAACTAGCCATTATAATTAGCTGCACTGCATTTCATTTTCTTTCCTGCAGCAGTGCAGCCTCTATTTCAAGGTTGCGTACTATTCTTGGCTGGCTAAGTATACAACATTCAAGAATAAGCACAGAAAATGAACCTAAACAAATTAAAGCTGGCTTTTTTGTCAAGCATATTCCACATAAACTCCAACCAATGTAGTTGCCCAAACCAATCACATACCCTTTTAGAGAGAGGCAAAATATGTTACTCAGATTGACTTCCGCTATAGAGGTAGGCCATACAACAGATTCTCTGCATTCGACTCAAGTAAGCCTTACACTAAAGAAGACTATTTCTGGCTCAAGAGAAACATAGCATGTCAAGTGCAACCAATCCTTTCAGGCTTTCAGCTCATCAAAATGAATTCACTAATCTGATTTCTCTTGTAAAACTCCACCTTTGCCTATCCAAGAATTTTGCGCAGCTAAGTTAGTAACTACATATTCCCTGATTGAGCTACAGTTCAATTCAGGAGCTTCTTTCTCCAGTTACAAAAAAAAAAAAAAAAGATATCCTTTCTCCCAATAATATTCTTATTGTTTTTCGTGAAACATCAGCAAGGTAAATAATCAAGGTTCCTTGAAGTCTCAAATCCAACTTCTCATCATAAGATGGTGCCAGAATTTCGGCTCAGATTGCAGAAGAATAAAACACAATTGTTATCATCGTTCATAATCCTTGGTTCTCCACAGGCATAAATTTTTAAACTAGCATTGAATGCTATTTTCAAATTCGACCAAGGAGAATTACTTGAATGAACAACTAAATAAATTTGCCGAACATAATGAGTCCATAATGGATGAGAATAAGATCCTATATGGAACAGCAACACTGAAGACTAACCAACATCAGGCTCCAACATTGCGCTGTTCAAGTCTGAGACAAGCTTACCGATTAGACTCTCTTTGGTCCCATTCCAAAAAAAAAAATGGAAGAATAAGTTTAAGACTTTAAACTCCAACAGCATACTAAAAAATATAGAGAGGTAAAAACATAGCTAGTATTCTGTAGAATGTATGCCAAAGAAGCATTGAAATATGTGCACGACCAATACAATAATATTTAAAAGTGCACATGTGGTGTGAAAAATATAACCCCAGATAAATACTAGCAAAACCTTGGAACAAAACAAAAACCCTACCACATGGATGGAAAGTCCAAATGGAAAGAAGCTGCAACATACATCACTAAAAACTCTTTTTTTTTTTTTCATATATATGAGGAGGCAAAGGGAGAAGCATTCAGCATAGGTAGTCTGTAAGAGGCTTGCTAACAGGAAAAAAAAAAAAACCATGCATCAAGAACACGAAGATGAGGTGTTCTATGAATTAAGGTTGTGCCATTTTTCTCCCGTAACTCTACCTTGAATCCCCTTTCTAGTAGATGGTGAGTTTCTCCAACTCGCGGCAGAGAATGAGGGTTGGGACAGGGAGAGAGGGAATTCATGTGATCTAGACCCTGAAAAAGGGGCATAACCATAAGTGGCTATGCTTTTGAACTTCAACTGATGTTAAAGTTCCTGGGTCCATACCAGTGACCATGAATCCATAATTGCATAGAGATGATACTGTCACGGTTTCCGTTCTTAGTGTTACACCAGGTAGAGAAATACATTCAGTTTAGTCTCCTTTGATTGAGGTCTGAAAAATTACCTCATTTTAGAATCCAGTGAGAATGGTCTCGAAGGTGTAGAGCATTAGCATCTATACATTCGGAAATGATTGAACGCCAAGTGATTGCCCTGACATTGGCATACAACCTCAAAGTTAAAGGCTCAAGACCCTCTCTACCTTAACTTGTGTGTACCAAAGTTATGTTGTGTCAATCTATGGCTTAATTACATAGAATAGATTGACGCGAGCATATTATCAATTACCTATAAGGCGAATGGATACTCACCTATATGATTGTAAAGAGCATAGATTGACACGAGCATATTATCAAACACTTGTAATGCGAATGGGTACTCACCTAGATGATTGATCTTGACAATCCAGACGAGACCTCTGCGAACAACTCAATCAACACTGAAACAAATTTTGAACCATGTAAATAGCACCCATAAATCCAACAACGAAAAAATTAGACAAAAAGTTGTGAGAACTGTCTAAACAAAGCCGTGGGTGTATACCTGTTTGATTTCTAGTGAATTGGTGACCAAAGCAACAGCAGAGCAAGTGGCCGGAGACCAAGATCAATCAACGGAAAATATCACAGTGACGGGCTTCCACCGCCACTTAACGATGTCAAGTGCCTCGATTTGAGACTTCAAAGCAACGGCGCTCGTAGGGTTGGTTTAGAGAGAGAGAGAGAGAGATCGTGGAAGCTAAGAGGTTTCATCGGGATTTATTTTGGGTGGGATTAATTAGATTGAGGTCCCGTGCACCCCGCACATGGCGCCGTTTCCTACAAATTCAAATTTTTGTTCTTTCATTGTCACTTAAGGAGAAATTGACATTAAAAACAGAGCATAATTATGTCACTATTTTAGAAAGTGACATCAGAAATATATTAGATTACACTTTCGAAGAAATTGACATTAAAAAGAAAGAATAATTATGTCGGTATTTCAGAAAGTGATATCATAAATATATTATATCACAGTTTTTTAGATGACTGACATTATTTACTTATTGTAATTCTTGTCAGCTTTTAATAACCAGGTGAGGCGAGGCGCGGATGCTAGCACATCAAGTCTCATGCCTGTGAATTTTGTGCCCGCGACGTGGTAATAAGTCTGGTCTTTTGACACAGTGCTCTTAACTCACAAATTGAGCTACCTATTTTAGTCAATAACCATGCCAAGAAGGTTGATTGTTATAAAAATGGGTGGGTGGGGATAGTGCGGAAGAAGTGAAAGAAATAGATTGATTACTAGTTGGAAGAAAAGGACCAAGAATGACGCAAGTATTCATTTAGAGCCTTGTTTTCCAGCTCAAACTGATAAGCCAGGACTCGTTCTTCAGACCAACTTATGACTGAACAAAAATGAGTTTTTCGTAACTCTTTTTGACATACACTGAAAGAGTTCGTCACTCTTTTTGACATACACTGAAAAAGGATTATGATAATAGGCCGCCCTTCTGCCGGAGGAGGGCCTTCGTATGAGGGATGGAAATTATAAAAAGCAAAAGATTTTGCATATTGAAAGTTTCAAAGTTAGTCTACGCAGTTATAGTTTTTTAGAGTTTAGGTGGAGGGCTACGTGCACAGCACGTATTTCGTGTTCGTTGATTGGTAAATGCACAGAATAAGCTTTGATTAATTGGTAAATCGGAGCAAATCATTAAGTCTCGACCAATTAATCTGCCAATTAATTGAACTCTTACCAAGTGAAGTATGTGTAGAGAAAGAAGTTGCATCTCACTGATGTATTCAAACCAAACCAATTCCCACCAGTGTATGCTACAACTCTGCCCAAAAGTTTTTAAACTTCCATTCCACCATCTTCATTTCCAACCATTGGCACTGACACCTTCACTTGCCCAATACTCACATGAAGAATCCCAAAACACCCAAGAAAATGTATCATTATTTACACTATCTCACGTGCTCACAAAAAATACATCTGGAAGCGAACCAACCCTAAACAAGCACAAATAGTTCACTTAGACCGCAACATTGACAAGGGCAAGCTCTTATCATCAATCCAACAAACCACAGACGAGCACCAACTGTTCGACCTAATGTTTCCCTACAAAAAATGGGACGAATTAAAGTAAAGAAAAATCTGTTTTGATTTTCATCTTTCCATCACTAAAGGAAATGAAACATTAATGGGGGCATCATACGTGAAAATTGCAAACAATTTAGTACTTGCAGATGGGAAAGAAGATAAACTTTTCGTTGATTAACAACAGGAAGCAGCAGTGTTACTTTCTGAAAGCAAACAGTGGTAGGAGTGCATTAAAATGTGTTATAGGTTTTATGTAATCATGACAGCGGCAAAAGGATTACATGTTCTACATATGCATAGTGTAGATTATAGGTTTATATGCACAATTGTAAAAGGTTTGCTATCATAGTAAAGTTTGTTAGGTTTTTTATTGACAAATATTATTTTTCACAAGAGTAATTAGAAAACATAATATATGGAAATACAACAAGTTAGAAATAAGACAATATGAAAATATTAAGAGTAAGAAAGATGTTGCCTGTGAGATTGAGAGTTATGTAGTCACTGTCTTAAGTCTAATATTCCTCCCCTCGTGAAGGGTCCACCGGAGTGTACTAACCCCAAGATTAAATCCAAGCGCTCACAAGCATTTCTCATCCGATGTTCACGACCACCGGAAGGTTTGAATGAGTCATGAACCGAGTTGCCCAATCAACATAGAAAATATAGAAAATAGAATATGAACTCTCACACAAACATGTTTGTATCTCTCTTTGTGTACATCTCTATGAACATGTGTATATATCTTTTCTATTTCTCTCTCAATTCCCTTGTATGAGATACACACATATATATAGGAGTAATAGCTATTAATATAGAGATAATGATAGAGCATAAATACTCTTAATTTTGTAACTGATATTTCAATACTACATTAATATTGTAACGGTAAAACACTAAAGGTGAGGAGTTAATACTAATATTTACTTTTATTAAAAATATTCCAACAATCCCCCACTTTTAATAAAAATAAATATTTTATAGTTTGACTTTTAAAATCACTTGACTTTGAAAATACATAGTAGAAAAAAAATTGGGCAACTATATATTGTGCAATAGGTGAAGGTGTCTTCCGAACTTGAACCTCACTTAGTGTTAATAGTTTACCTCTGAGGGATCATAGTGAACTTTGTCTTGAACTAGACCCTTTGAGTCAGAGTTTAACATATCACACACACAGTATCGGTATTGGACTTTCGTTCACGGGATAGTGCTATTAATGGCCATGCACTCGGTCTTGATTCTCATGGGAATTTCTATAGGCTAGCTCAAGCCTCATAGTCGCAGCCTCACGACAACTCCCCCTTAGGTGAATCCTCCAAGGGTACAGTGATAGAATGTACCTTGTGAGAGAATCCTCACCTTGGATTCATTAAGAGTTAAATCCCATCCTCACCTTGTCACTTCTTAAGCACTGTGCCTTAGGAATGAGTGGGAGAACAACTCTATATGGTGTCTTATACTTTTCTTTAGTGCTGATATCAAGTCACCCCAATATGGATTGTTTTTACCCATTGAATCTCTTTCATGAGATCTCCAATCACAGAGATTGGGTTACCTCCCTTGGTGACTTCCTATAGGCTTTGCTCATTCCCCTCGACAGTTTTTAGGATCTAGCCTCGTGCTAGTCCAGAGGCAACAACACCTCTTGGGAGTTCAATAAATGCCTTGATTTTTATTTTACTTTGCATGCATGCATTGGTTTCTCAAGCCTATATTCTCCTTATAATGGTGCAAATTTCAAACTTCGTCTTGTTGGCTAACAAAATGCACCGGTATAAATTTCAAACACAACTTACGAACACCAAAATTAGTATTATGAATTTCTCAGTAAGAAATATCCAACCAATATTCACAAAAATTAGAAACACCACTAATGCATTACCTATTTTCCTTAAAAGGAATATAGCAAGGGCAAGTTGATATGAGCAATCAAACTGGTTGCTAATCTTATAAACAAAATTCACAGCAATATACTTTTAATTCTTATTAAAGAGAGTATTGTGTTTCTTTTCTTTTTTTTTATTTAAATAATTGGCCAAAATATTTCCAATAAAACTCTCATAGGGGTTGTATCCTATGCAACTGGAAATTTTTTATTTCACAAATGAAATTGGATTAACTATCCACTTATTTCATCACAAAAATATGCATCATCGACACAAGGATTTTGGCGTACGTTACTCAGAGTACTCCTCTATAGATGGTGAGTAAAAATCAACTTAATCGAAAGGGATATGACTCTTTTTGATGTTATAAATCTTGAAAATGCTTGTTCCCAAATCATTACATAAATATTGTCCAAGGGAAACCTTTTTTAAAGCCTCAAAACTAAAACATTTGAAACCTTTTAAGTGATAAAAACCCTTGAATTCTCCACCTAAGACATTGTAAACATTTTCAAAGACAACAATTCCTTTATTTCTTCCCCCTTTATTTCCTCAAATGCCCAAACATTGTTGAGAGCTTTATAAACTTACACAAATTCACCAAGAATACAGAACCCACTTTTATTTATAAATAACCCCCACATTTTCATCCATACGCATACAACTAGCTTTTGTTAAAGGGAAAACTCGATTACTGAAATATTTTTTTGAGAACGTATACAATGGTTTTAAGAATCAATAAATTTATATAATAAGTGCTTGACGATTTCCTAGACCTAAAATAATGAGTTGCTCCAAGCGTAGGGCGGAGACCGACGTAGCACAATATCCGGTAAGTCCGGAGTCGAATCCACAGAGACAGTGACGTGTGCTGACTAAAAACTCGGGTTGTAGTATTAGAATTAGCTCTTAGGTAGCCACCCCTTGTCGATTGATTGAGATTAACTAATACTAACAAATAACTTGCTCAAAGGATTAAAAAGAGAGGCATGGTCGTAGGGAATCCGGCGCTCGCTACCCAGTTAGAATCTGCTCGCTTTCCAAAGTTCTAAAAACGGTTAAATTTAGGGAGAATTGGAAACTCCGAAGGATGCGAATCCTAAGGTTGTCGGTCCCGTACACAGCGGCGAACAAGTTTTGGTCCCCCGTTCCCGCTCACATGAATCCCGACAATGCCTCGGATTCGTCCAACGGACGTAGTTTTCACCAACTAAAATTATTTAATTAAATTAATGTACGGAAAAATTGCGAGACGAATCCTAATTGGGTTGCGGCGCGCCTTTACCCAGCGACCAAACCTCAGAAAAACTACTCACTAATCATTATGCATGAAAAAGAAGAAACCCTAGATTGCATCATGCTTCTATTGCTTAGAATGGAAAATAAACAAGAGATTAAAAACAAGAAAGCACAAACGAATAACTTTAATTAAGAACAACAATCAAAACAAATTACCAGAGTGCGAATAACTGAATAAAATTTCAAAACTTGAAAGAAAACTAAACTTCCGAACAAAAGGAGATCTCGGCAGCCCCCATTCTTCTGTTTCCGTGCATCCGAGAATCCCCGTCCTTCTTTTTTTTGCTGTCTGTAGCTCTGCTTTTAAAGCTGCTGCTGCCGACTTAAAACCCTATTGGTCCCATTATTATCAATTAGAAGATCCCCACCGTGTATTCTCAATCCCAACCGTGTACAACCTCCAAGAGTAAAAGTCTTGCTCCTCTTGAATTTGTTTTCTTTTTTAATAACCGAGTGCACGATATGGCAATCTAATTATTTCCCTTCCAAAGCTGTAATTGATTGGCACCCATTGGAATTAAAATTCCACCGCTTGATTTGGCTTGATCATGAGCAACTTATAGCCTTGATAGCAATTAAATCCCACGGCTTTAGACTTGCTTTGAACGTCAAGACTAGCATCTACCAATTGAATTTGACGGCTTCAAACGGACCAACTTCCAACGCCATGTAATATTTTAATTTCACGCTTTTTGTTATCAAATCCTCCAACTTCTGGCTTCAAGGCCTCGCAATCCAATCTTGGAGTAAAATCCATCTTATTCCTGCGAAACTTAACACAAATCCAAAAACAAGACAAAACACGGCATCAAGTGAAAAATGGAATAAACTGCGCCTCTAACGCGCTAAAATGCCCTACTTAGGCGCTTATATCTATGATATTGCGCACCTATCACACCCCCCAACTTGAGCGTTGCTAGTCCCTAGTAACGAACGAACATAAAAATAACAAAAGAAATACAAACAAGACACAAACGGGGATACGAAGGTTATGCATGCGGTACAAAAAAAAATAGGCGGGCCGAAAGATTTTCGCCTCCACACTCACCTGCAACTCAAATACATGCATGCCTTGGCAAAAAGATGAACAAAATTAGCGCCGAAACAACAATAGAGATAAAATGCCCCATGAAGGCAACGATGCTACACTCGCTCACCTGAACACTCAAACATCCCATGAAAAAGCGCTTGGCGAACTATACGTAGGACCGAAATAATGGCCACCACGTGCCAATCAATGACAACGCATAAGAATAATAAAAGCACAATATATACAATTACGATTCCACTAAATGAGCAACATTAATATAAAACATGCATGAACGAGAGTTTAACAACGTGCACAGGATCCACTAAGGACTTAATTAGGATTATAATGACCGCAGTTCCAACGAAAGGGAAACTGCAAAATTAGGCGACGGCCTATAGTACCGCAAGGTTAACTACCCAGACCGGCCGCCACCTTACCTTTAACTACCACGCACCCACTATGCCAACCAAACCAAATCCAAATCCAAACAATGAAACAAAATATCTACAATAGTTGTTACAGACCCACATGAAATAATAGGAAATAAAGTAATCCACCGACACTAAAGACTCGAAACAACACATAAAATAACACCACCACAAGGAACGACACAAAAACACCACCACCACCCTAGCCTCATGCATCACGAGAGTCCAAGATCACTCCAAATCACCCTCGGCAAAAAGTCGTCGCTGACCTCTAAGTCCAGAAATTAAGGCGGCTGATACAGAGCCGAGGACTACCCTGTAACATGATCATACAAGCCAGCAGGTGCTGATTCCTCCCAACTAGCCTCAACTTCCTTCTATTCTGCGTTTTCTGTTTCTATTTCTTTCCCTTTTTTTTTTGACTTAGTTTTATGACTTGAAGGCTAGGCTTGGTTCCAAAACATGACACCATCAAGACTTCTTCACTTTCACTTCTGACGACAACGATGCACCAAATCCAATGCAACAAGACACCCATGATGCACAAAGCTAGACCCCCAAACTACAATCCAACCCACACACCGGTTTCCTAGGCTAGACTCAGGAACTGACTCGAACTGGTTTAAGATTGGTCAATGGGACTCGTATGTGGTTTAATCATGCAAAAATGCCTTGTCTCATCCCCTATGCATGTTTTCAACTCTCACAAATGCATGAAAAACATCTCGCTACTCATTTGTAAAACAAAAGCCTACTATTTTCTGCAAATGCGAGAAAAAGAAAACAAGAATTTGGGAATGTTTATCAGGATGCACTATTAACTACGTGGGGACACATACTCAACGTCATCTACGGCACCAACATGTTCACAAAGGGCGCCAAATATATGTATGAAATTGAATTAAACAGGCATAATAATTCAGCTAATTCTAATATGCTCGCCTAATCATACAATCAAGCATAACAAACGTATCCCCGAAAAATAAACATTAAAATTTACCCTAGCAATGCACAAAAAATATGTACAAGGTACACCCTCCCCCCAACTTGAAACATGCTATGTCCCCAGAGCATGGAGACACAACAAAAGAAAGTACAAAGGAGAAGAAATGGACCTACGGGTGGCAGCCAACCACCATGACCTCGGCCGATGTTCGAGGAATTTTGCTGTCACCGTTGCGTTTCGTCATCAGAACTGCTTCCAGAATCCGCTCCTTCGGACCTAACAAAGTCCACAGCTAGTCACACAGAGCCGCGCCAAAGCTTTATCGAACTTACAACCGCCACACTTAGTGCACCCCTACTCGAGGCTCCTGAATGCCTCATTCACTCCGGCGGAGAGGCCCAAACTACCAAGGCTGGTGTGGTAGCATGCTCGTCCTGCAAAAGACTTAAGAACCAACTACCTACTAGACAACAAATGACATTAGTACTGCCCGCTCGTAGTAGCCGGGCCACAAGGAAAATAAAATGAAGAAGAAATAAAAAGAATTTTTTTTTGAATTAATTTTAAGAGAGAGAGAGAGAGAGAGAGAGAGAGAGAGAGAGAGAGAGAGAGAGAGAGAGAGAGATAAACATGGATCACGAGCATATAACATTCCAACAAAAATTATTATCATGATCACACTGCCCCATTCCACACTCAATGTCAAAAATTGAACTCGGCCACACCACAAGAAAAGATATTTCGAATAAAGCTTTTTCCGAGTTCTTTTCCAAAACTTACACTCCTCTAACTGTGCATTGTGAGCCAAATCGATTTTCAAGGTGTTGATGAATTCAATAAAATCAGAATGAGGAAACAGATTATCCACACCAAGAAAATCCACATGCTCAACCTCAATTGGTTCCGGCCCCTCACTATCGGCCTTAACCGTCGTGTCATACTTTTCCCGCAAGGAGTCCATAAACTCTGAATCCCTAACTAATCCCATCTCAATGACATCTCGCTTTTCAATAGTAGGAGACCAACTCTTGGTCTCATACTTTTTGTCTTGCTCGTCCATCAAGGATTGCAAATAATCAATTTCAAGGTCTAACTCTGCTGCAGTGGGATAGATTCCTAATGAATTGTCCTGCGTGAGCAAGGACTCAAGAAAATCAATCTGGTCTACTACCACCAACTCCGATTCCTCATTCATAGCCACTTCCTTTAAGTTTGATTTTTCAACTAGCTCCACCCCAATAACATCTTGTTTTTCAAAAATAGAAATCCTACCCTTGGCCGCATACTCCCTATCCTGCTCTTCCCATAAATAGTATGAGTGATCCCCATTTTTTTATTCAGCAGGGGAATATTTCTCTAATGGATCGTCCCACAGAGGGGGGAACTCAATAGGGGAACCTAGGACAATAAGCTCTTCAACCTTTTCAAACTCGGAGGAGTTTTTGATTTTCACATTGGACTCAAGGGTAGGGGAAGGCTCACAGGTCGGAGGCTCAAAAGTAGAGGTCTCAAGGGCAGGAGACTCAAGGATAGGAGACTCGAGGGTAGGTGACTCGATGGTAAGGGGACAGTGGCCATGAAGCCCATTGCTCCCTACTTCCTCGAGGAAACTTTCGGACTCCGAATCAGAGTCGTCAATATAGTTAGGTTCCTTTTGGAAAGAACCATGGACATGATGCTCTTCTCCTAACCTTATGCTCTCAACAGAATTAATTGGCTCAATCTCCTCTTTTGCATAAAGATTAATAGACTCTTTCTCCCACACCCGTGATTTTTGAATGTTGGCTCAAAAATTAAGGCAATTTAAAACATCCTCTGCTGTTTTACCAAGAAAATCTCCATCACACATCATGTCCAAAAGTTGGTGACCCCTTTGAGAAAGTCCGTCATAAAAATATGTCACTATTTGAAAATCTTTATATCCATGATGTGGGATTAAACAGAGCAAGTCCTTGTAACGTTCCCAGCTTACATAAAAGGACTCATTCTCTTTTGCAGAAAATGTTTCAATTTGTTGTTTGAGAGTCCATTTTATATAAGAAGGAAGAAACTTGGTGGAGAATTTCTCTTTTAATTCAGGCCAAGACCAAACAGTATAAAGGTTCCGGGAAATGAACTAATCCCGGGATCTACCCTTTAAAGACGAGAGAAAGAAATTCACACGCGTGCACTCTAAATACGCCGGATCATACCCAAGTAAGTCTACTTTGGCCTCGAAAGCCTTAATATGAGAATTAGGACTTTCATGGTCCATACCATGGAATTCAGGGAGCCAAGTAGAAAAGGCCATCCCCACTGGTGGGACAACTACGCAAGGTGAAGGATAACCATAATCGGGATAATAATATCCTTGCATAGTTATAGGAAATTTTTTTTTTTTTTGGGGTCCTAAAAACTAAAAACTACAAAGAAAAAGAAAAAGAAAAGAACAGTTTTTCTATCTCATCCTAAAAACTAAAAACAACAAAGAAAAAGAAAAAGAAAAGAAAAGAAAAGAACCTAAAAATTACCCGAATTCTCAACACACAACGCCGTCCCCGGCAACGGCGCCAAAAATGCTTGACGATTTCCTAGACCTAAAATAATGAGTTGCCCCAAGCGTAGGGCGGAGACCGACGTAGCACAATATCCGGTAAGTCCGGAGTCGAATCCACAGAGACAGTGACGTGTGCTGACTAAAAACTCGGGTTGTAGTATTAGAATTAGCTCTTAGGTAGCCACCCCTTGTCGATTGATTGAGATTAACTAATACTAACAAATAACTTGCTCAAAGGATTAAAAAGAGAGGCATGGTCGTAGGGAATCCGGCGCTCGCTACCCAGTTAGAATCTGCTCGCTTTCCAAAGTTCTAAAAACGGTTAAATTTAGGGAGAATTGGAAACTCCGAAGGATGCGAATCCTAAGGTTGTCGGTCCCGTACACAGCGGCGAACAAGTTTTGGTCCCCCGTTCCCGCTCACATGAATCCCGACAATGCCTCGGATTCGTCCAACGGACGTAGTTTTCACCAACTAAAATTATTTAATTAAATTAATGTACGGAAAAATTGCGAGACGAATCCAAATTGAGTTGCGGCGCGCCTTTACCCAGCGACCAAACCTCAGAAAAACTACTCACTAATCATTATGCATGAAAAAGAAGAAACCCTAGATTGCATCATGCTTCTATTGCTTAGAATGGAAAATAAACAAGAGATTAAAAACAAGAAAGCACAAACGAATAACTTTAATTAAGAACAACAATCAAAACAAATTACCAGAGTGCGAAGAGTGCGAATAACTGAATAAAACTTGAAAACTTGAAAGAAAACTAAACTTCCGAACAAAAGGAGATCTCGGCAGCCCCCATTCTTCTGTTTCCGTGCGTCCGAGAATCCCCGTCCTTCTTTTTTTTGCTGTCTGTAGCTCTGCTTTTAAAGCTGCTGCTGCCGACTTAAAACCCTATTGGTCCCATTATTATCAATTAGAAGATCCCCACCGTGTATTCTCAATCCCAGCCGTGTACAACCTCCAAGAGTAAAAGTCTTGCTCCTCTTGAATTTGTTTTCTTTTTTAATAACCGAGTGCACGATATGGCAATCTAATTATTTCCCTTCCAAAGCTGTAATTGATTGGCACCCATTGGAATTAAAATTCCACCGCTTGATTTGGCTTGATCATGAGCAACTTATAGCCTTGATAACAATTAAATCCCACGGCTTTAGACTTGCTTTGAACGTCAAGACTAGCATCTACCAATTGAATTTGACGGCTTCAAACGGACCAACTTCCAACGCCACGTAATATTTTAATTTCACGCTTTTTGTTATCAAATCCTCCAACTTCCGGCTTTAAGGCCTCGCAATTCAATCTTGGAGTAAAATCCATCTTATTCCTGCCAAACTTAACACAAATCCAAAAACAAGACAAAACACGGCATCAAGTGAAAAATGGAATAAACCGCGCCTCTGACGCGCTAAAATGCCCTACTTAGGTGCTTATATCTATGATATTGCGCGTGTAGAGACCCAAAAAAAAAAAAATTCTAAAGACTTTTGAAAAAATAATAATAATAATAATAATATCGGGGAAATGTGAGGTTGTGAATAAAATGTTAAAAGAAGTGGACTCGGGTTGATTTTAATAGCTTTGGATTTGTTTAGAATGCACAAATAAGTTAAGGGTGTAATGTGTAAAGAGTGGGTGATATTTAAAATAAGAAAAAGAAGGAAAAAGAGAGCATTTTTTGCTCATTTTCGGGCAGCAGCAGTCTGCTGCCTTTTCTCTCTCTATTCCTCTCCAAAACCCTCCCAATCTCTCACAAATTCATCCCCTCAACTCAACCCAAGCCAAGACCCATCAACTCCCAAGGTTTCTCTTGCAATTTCAAGCCTTCATTGCTTTCGATTCGACTTGGAAGATCGAAAATCAGTCCGGTTCAAAGTCTGAGCTTAGGGTTTCGTTTTTGAGCTTTAATCACGTTTTTGAGGCTTGATCATTGAGGTAAGGGTTGATTTCTACTTCATTTAAGTGCTTATGTAGTGTATTTGATCATATTCTAGCTTGGTTTTATGTTTGGAAGTGATTGGGTTGAGATCCCCTCCATTTTTGGAAAAATCTGTCATTTTTGCACTGTCGCAGCTTCGTTCGTCTGGACCAAGCAAATCCTCGTCCGAACGAGAGGTCCCGTGACTGACCACTTTTTTTGAAATTTTGGGATTTTGCCCGTTTGACATTCCTTTGACCCCCGTTCATGTTTCCAACGTATAAACTCGATAAATTGGACTTCTAAACCCCATTCCCCATCGATTCATCGTATAATTATCATATTTTGAACATCCTCAATGAATTCGTTGACCCGTTGATTAAACGAACATGAACACTAAACTTTGAGAATTAAGACGTGCGTTGTAGATGAACTTTTGACGAAAACTTGTGGATTTTGATATGGGACACTTGTGGACACGTATAGGATACGGTGGGTTGTAAAATGAAGTGTTCTGATGGTAATTGACATGGAATGGAGTTTGTAAGAAAGATGTGATTACTCGGGTCACTTTGGTGAACCGGGGCATGGGTTACGAGGCCCGTGAACTTGGCAGGGGTGACGAGGCCCGAAATTACTCGGCAGAGGGCGACGAGGTCCTAGGGAGACGTCCCTAAATACTTGGCAGGGGTGACGAGATCCAAAACGCATGGGTTACGAGGCCCGTGAACTTGGCAGGGGTGACGAGGCCCGAAATTACTCGGCAGAGGGCGACGAGGTCCTAGGGAGACGTCCCTAAATACTTGGCAGGGGTGACGAGACCCAAAACACTCGGCAGGGGCTACGGGGCTCAAAATTCCCGATTTTTGAACAAACGGAAGGACTTGGAATCAAATGGTGATTTTGGAGAATAAAATTGGGTTTTACGGAACGAAGAGGACATAATGGGTTCCAAATGAAATGTATTCCACACAAATGACAAAAAACACTCGTTTCTTATCCATTGTGGTATCATCCCCATTATTTCTCATGCTCATTGCATTACATTCCATTCAAATGAAGTAGATAGACCTTTACTGGGCTAGTGTAGCTCATCCTTATCATTTTCAGGTACCCCGCATGGACATTAGACGGAGTCGGCATGGATTGTTTGACATGGATGCATGACACATACGAGGAGTTAGTTGGTTATCTTTTGTGTTGTTATTTTGGAAAGATGAGCTTGTAACTCCCTTATTTCATCCCTTTTGACTTAATGTTTGTAATAACTTTAGTATTTTACCGTACTCCACCTTTGGGGCAAGGGTGCCCATTTGTAAACTTATCAAACTTGTATTTTTTTTATGAAGTGGTTATGGAACCCCCTATTTGCTCTTATAAAATGTTTGTTTATTTATCTCTAAAATCTGGGGCGTGATAACTTGGTATCAGAGCGTAAGGCTCGAAAACTTTGGAACCGTGGGGAGACATGAGTCTCAAGGGCTTTTTCATTGCATAAGTCTTCCCGAAAATCATTTTCTCATTCATTGTGTGCTTGTGTGACATTCATGAACATGATAGAAGCGTAGTAGAGTTGTGCATGCATAATCCAAGCATGGCGTGAGTTGTTGACCCGTGTTAGGGCATAATTTAAGGTTTATACTCGTTGAGCTAACTTGATATTAATGAGCTATCTCTCTTATCTTTCTTATAGAACGATGCCGCCAAGAGGGGCACCCAGGCGAGGTAGGGTTAGGGGGCCAATGGGCCATGCTCGAAATGAGAGGGTTCATGGTGAGGAGAGCCAACATGGGGACCAAAACCCAACACTTGCCAACCTTGTCACTTTGCTTACGACCGCACTCACTCAACTTAGGGCTAACACGGAGACCCGAGCATCGGACTTAATGAGGGAATTTCAACGCCTAAATCCAACGAAGTTTGATGGGGCTAGTGGTGATCCTCTTGTAGCAAATCATTGGCTTTCGGAGATTCGAAAGCTTTTCAATGCCATTGACATAACTGATGACGGAATGAGGGTACGGATTGTGGCTTGCCAACTCTCCGGCGAAGCCAATGAGTGGTGGGAGTCGGTCTTAGCAGCTCGGAGGGATGCTAGGAGAGCGGACCGGGCGGCTCGTCATGTTGATGAGCCGGATGTGGAAAATCTAACTTGGGCCGAATTCGAAACTTTGTTTGAAAATCAATACTTCCCGCTATCCTACCGTGAGAAACTTAGGGATGATTTTGAGAAACTTGAGCAAGGCGACATGTCCGTATCCGAATATGCTATCAAATACCAATCTTTGGGCCGTTTCGCACCGGAGCTCATAGCTACCGAGGAGGGAAAATGTAGGAGGTTTGAGAAGGGTTTAGACCCCACCCTTAAGATGTTTGTGATGAGTAGCCAGTTGAGGAGTTTTCCGGAGATGGTGGAACTTGCTAGGAGTTTGGAGGCACCGGCAGAGGCCAACAAGAAAGCAAAGGTGGGGGAGGTAAGGCAACCAACCGCGACCGTGGGTACTTCATCCGGGGTTTATGGGGTTCAAGGTAGGAAGAGGCAAAGAGAGGAATCACAACCACCGTCGATACCTAGAGCACCGGTCTCGAGTGGGTCCGTGGGAACTTCGAGGCGACCGCCGGTCACTTGCATAAATGCGGCCAACCGGGCCACATTCGTGTTCACTGTCCACACCCTCAGGCTTCACGTCCTTCTGCACCGGGTGCTTGTTTTAGGTGTGGAGGGTTTGGTCACATTTCGAGGTTTTGTCCACAGCAGGGAGGGGCACGTAGTGAGTCCGGCTCTGTTCAGCAGCCGAGGTCGGGGTCTGGCACTTTTCAGCAGAGGGGTTCACAGGGTCGTACACAGCATAGGCAGACTACTTCGGGTTAGGGCTCCAGGGTTGAGCACGGGGCGAGTTCGTCCACACCGGTTTAGACCAAACCCGGGAGAGCTTTTGCTATCACCACGGCTGTACCACCACCACCGCCACCTCGTACTTCTACTTCTCAGGCTCCAGAGACCGCGGTTGTGAGGGGTACTTTTCTCTTATTCAACTCTTTTGCAAAGGTCCTATTTGATTCGGGTGCATCACATTCTTTTATAGCCTCATCTTTTGTGCACGCATTGGAGTTAGAGTCTGAGGACCTTAGTCCACCATTGCCTGTCGACACGCCGTTGGGTGGTAGGACACCTCTAAATCGTATATGCCGGGATTGTGAGTTGGTAATTTGGGACCGCCGCTTTATTTTTGACTTCATAGTATTGGGAATGGCCGGGTTTGATATTATCTTGGGAATGGATTGGCTTTCCACTTTTCATGCTACCATAGATTGCTTCAAGCGTCGAGTCCGTATTTGTCCACCGGATGGGGATTGTTTTGAGTTCTTTGGGGAGCGTCGGGAACCATTGGAACTTTACTTGTGCGATCCGCAGGAGAGAGAGTCCATTGGTTGCTTGCTTGCTAGCCTAACATTAGATGAGGATTTGTCGACGCGTGGGGAGTTGCCGAGGGTAGTGTGTGACTTTCCGGATGTATTTCCGGAGGAGTTACCGGGCTTGCCACCCGAACGAGAGGTCGAATTCACGATAGACTTACTTCCGGGCACCACTCCTATTTCTATGCCTCCTTACCGTTTCGCACCGGCCGAATTGCGAGAGTTGAAGGCGCAATTGCAAAAGTTGCAAGACTTGGGTTTTATTCGTCCGAGCACTTCGCCATGGGGAGCACCGGCACTTTTCGCGCAAAAGAACGATGGGTCGCTTAGATTGTGTATCGATTACCGTAAGCTCAACCGCGTTACTATCAAAAATAAGTACCCAATGCCTAGGATTGACGATTTGTTTGATCAACTCCGAGGTGCGACTTGTTTTTCTAAAATTGACTTGAGATCCGGTTACCATCAACTTCGAGTTCGTCGTGAGGACATTCCAAAAACCGCCTTTCGTACCCGGTATGGTCATTACGAGTTTGTGGTTATGCCCTTTGGTTTGACTAATGCTCCCACCACTTTCATGGACCTCATGAATCGTATTTTCCGTGCATGTCTTGATCGGTTTGTTGTGGTGTTCGTCGACGACATCCTTGTTTATTCTCCTTCCGAAGATGAGCACCATTCTCACCTCTCCGTCGTTCTTGAACTCTTAAGGGAGCACCAATTGTATGCCAAACTTAGCAAGTGTGAGTTTTGGTTGTCCGAAGTGAAATTCTTGGGTCATGTTGTATCACAAGGTGGGGTATCCGTTGATCCGAGTAAGATAGAGTCCGTGTTGAATTGGGAGCGTCCGAAGAGCATTTTTGAGATTCGGAGTTTCTTGGGTTTGGCCGGGTATTATCGACGCTTTGTGTTGGATTTCTCGCGTTTGGCGGCACCGATGACTCGTTTGACTCGCAAAGGGACACGTTTTGTTTGGGATGATAAGTGTGAAGAATCCTTCCAAGAGTTGAAGAGACGTTTGACCACCGCACCGGTTTTGATTGTACCCGAGCGTGGAGTTGGCTACTCCGTATATTGTGATGCGTCGCGGGAGGGACTTGGGTGCGTTCTTATGCAAAATGGGCGCGTTGTGGCGTATGGGTCTCGTCAATTGAAAACTCATGAGCGAAATTATCCGACTCACGACTTGGAGCTTGCGGCGGTAGTATTTGCTTTAAAAAGTTGGCGTCACTATTTGTACGGCGAAAAGTTTGAGGTGTTTTCCGACCATAAAAGCTTAAAATACTTGTTTTCTCAAAAAGAACTCAACCTTAGGCAACGCCGTTGGATGGAGCATATGGAGGACTACGATTTCGATTTGCAATATCACCCGGGAAAGGCAAATGTAGTTGCGGACGCATTAAGTAGGAAACCGGCGCACTTGGCTAGTTTAGCTATCAACGAATGGAAAATGATGAACGACTTGGGCTTCTATGCTTTGCATTCGGAAGAGGTACGGGACGGGGTGACCCTATGTAATTTAACGGTTCATTCGACTTTGTCTACGCGGGTTATTGAGGTACAACAAGGTGACGCGGAAGCGGGGGAAATTCGGACTAAGTTTCTAAGCGGGGAAGCAAGGGATGGGTGGATGATTCACGCCGATCAAAGCCTACGATTCCATGGGAAGTTGTTTGTACCACTTGCGTGTCGCGATGAGATTTTGCATGAGTTTCACCACTCTCCTTTGGCCGTTCATCCGGGTGGGACGAAAATATATCACGATTTACGTCGGCAATTTTGGTGGCCGGGGATGAAGAGGGATGTAGCCATTTTTGTGTCCAAGTGCCTTACTTGTCAACAAGTCAAGGCGGAACACCAACGACAGGCGGGAGAGCTTCAACCTTTGCCCGTAGCCGAATGGAAATGGGATAACGTTACGATGGATTTTATTACGGGGTTACCGCGATCGCCGAGGGGACACGACGCCGTTTGGGTTATTGTGGATAGATTGACGAAAACCGCCCACTTCTTGCCTATTCGAGTTACCGATTCGGTGGAGACGCTAAGCCGTTTGTATATTCGGGAGATCATTCGCCTTCATGGGATACCGGTATCGATTGTGTCCGATAGGGATCCGCGCTTCACCGCTAGATTTTGGCAAAGTTTGCAAACCGCGCTCGGTACGAATCTTTTATTTAGCACCGCATACCACCCGCAAACCGATGGGCAATCCGAAAGGACGATCCAAATCTTGGAGGATATGCTTCGGGCTTGTGTGATGGATTTTCGGGGTAGTTGGGAGGATCACTTACCTTTGATCGAGTTTGCGTATAACAATAGCTACCAATCTAGTATCGAGATGGCACCTTTCGAGGCACTTTATGGTAGGCCGTGTAGATCACCGGTGTGTTGGACCGGGTTGGGTGAGGCGACACTTGTGGGACCTGAACTAGTCAAAGAAACCGCTGAGAGCATGAGATCAATTCGCTTGAGACTAAAAGCCGCGCAAGAAGCAACAACCGAGATAGTCAAGTTAATTCGCCAACGCTTGCTTACCGCACAAAGTAGAGAAAAGAGCTATGCCGATCGCCGCCGACGCCCGTTATCTTTTGAGGTGGGGGACCATGTGTTCCTCAAGATCTCACCACGCCGGGGTTTGACGCGTTTTGGGCGAGGGGGCAAGTTGTCCCCGCGATATATCGGGTCATTTTACATTATCGAGAAAATTGGGGAGGTCGCATACCGTCTAGCTTTACCGCCGAGGTTGTCGGGCATTCACGATGTGTTCCACGTTTCAATGTTGAAGAAGTATGAACTGGATCTGTCACATGTGCTTGAGTGGTCCGAACTTGAGTTGGAAGCCGAGGCATTGTTTGGAGAGAAGCCGATACGTATCCTAGATTCGCGAGACCAAGTACTTCGGGGTAAGACGATACGGTTAGTGCGGGTTTTATGGAATAATTTTGGGAGTGAGGAGTCCACGTGGGAGAGGGAGGATGAGATGAAAGAGAAGTACTCGGATTTGTTTACCGCGTAATCGATGTGAGTCTTGTTTTAAGTTTATTGTGTATTACATTCTAGAATTGGTCATGCATTGCATGGGACACGAAGTACATGAACACTTAGTTGCTTGTTTAACATGGACACGAAATTTTGAGGACAAAATTTTTGTAAGGAGGGTAGGATGTAGAGACCCAAAAAAAAAAAAAAAAAAATTCTAAAGACTTCTGAAAAAAAAAAATAATAATAATAATATCGGGGAAATGTGAGGTTGTGAATAAAATGTTAAAAGAAGTGGACTCGGGTTGATTTTAATAGCTTTGGATTTGTTTAGAATGCACAAATAAGTTAAGGGTGTAATGTGTAAAGAGTGGGTGATGTTTAAAATAAGAAAAAGAAGGAAAAAGAGAGCATTTTTTGCTCATTTTCGGGCAGCAGCAGTCTGCTGCCTTTTCTCTCTCTATTCCTCTCCAAAACCCTCCCAATCTCTCACAAATTCATCCCCTCAACTCAACCCAAGCCAAGACCCATCAACTCCCAAGGTTTCTCTTGCAATTTCAAGCCTGCATTGCTTTCGATTCGACTTGGAAGATCGAAAATCAGTCCCGTCCAAAGTCTGAGCTTAGGGTTTCGTTTTTGAGCTTTAATCACGTTTTTTGAGGCCTGATTGTATTTTGTGTTGTTATTTTGGAAAGATGAGCTTGTAACTCCCTTATTTCATCCCTTTTGACTTAATGTTTGTAATAACTTTAGTATTTTACCGTACTCCACCTTTGGGGCAAGGGTGCCCATTTGTAGACTTATCAAACTTGTATTTTTTTTTATGAAGTGGTTATGGAACCCCCTATTTGCTCTTATAAAATGTTTGTTTATTTATCTCTAAAATCTGGGGCGTGACAGCGCGCCTATCATTAAGTTTTGAAACTTAGACAAAATAATTAAGTTTGACCATCCCCACAAGTTTCAAAACTTCAATCAACCAATGAGACTCATACTAGTAAATATGATAGAAAATACACTGCCTTATTAAAAAGCAATTTAAACATATGCTCACAAATGGTCACAAAATAATAAGAGCATTTATAACCATGGTTTAAAATCTCAATATTGAGGTAGCTACCGAAATCGATCATCTATTAACAAAGCTTAATCCTGATAGCCGCGGTTGTTTTTGCCTTTCTACAAAACAATATATGAAAACTAATCACCTATTCCAAAATAAAAACCCTTTGAAAAACCAAGTTTATAAATCTCTACCCAAACAAACACGTTACTCATGACAACAAAAGGGTCATGAAATATGAGTAATAGACTTGGTAATGAAGAAAAATTGAGCATAACACTTATTTTTCCCGTAAAGAGATCATCTATAGACATAAATCTTTTCCACCGAATTGGGAAACCAAATCCAGCACAAGACTTGGAAAAATAACCGCATACATGTGCTTATTACAATGTGTATTTCAAACAACCATACACAAAGCAATAGTTTTAACCCACTGATGGTGAACACAAAAACCTTGTCCATACTTCTACAAGTAACCACCAAAATAATTTCCCCCCACTGGGTTCTAACTGATCAAAATTGTGAAGGCTATTGTTAGAAAATAACTTGAGAAACTGGGCACTAAAGTGATAAAGTCCATAGGAATGTCACATAAATATTCACCACCCATATGCAAAATAGTTATGTTAACCTTTAACCGTGCAATTTACGTGATCTTTTAGAATAAAACCTTTTGTCTTCCTTAGAAGGAAAGCTGAATTAAGTGGGTTTTTTTTCCCTTTCAAAACCACTAGCACTTACTCCCACAATGACTCTTGTAGATCCCCTAAAACCAATGGTGACCATTAAGACACTTAAATATGGCAGTTACTACATGGGAAAATGAATAGCCAATCATTTTTCCATACAAAGCCAATCAAAATCTCATGGTGTATGCATAGATACTTGCAACATAAAGTACACAAAACCTTTTACTTACAACCATGATAACCCATGAGCTACAAATTAAATAACCACGCTCTAAGTATTAAACAGTAATTTCACTGCTCCAACTTGTAAAATTAATCGCCAAATACTTTCACCAACAAAAAATAAGTCCAAATCTAGATCTAAGGAACCTCTTTTTTTTTTTTTTCCAATAAAACAAAATACACAAGCTGTTTTTTTTCCCTCCTTTTTTCCAAGAAAATCCAATCACATAAATACAATCACATAGCATTAATCATGCATTTTACGATCATCAATCTTATGTCTGTAACCGTCACAATATGCAATATTTATACGCCAATTATCATCTGCATTCATTTATATAACATATAAAATAGGTCTTGTCAGTTACTCTTTTGTACGTTGATATTGAAGGAGTCAAAAATTTATTAACAAAACCACCACTTAGACATTTCATGTGAAACGTTTTCTTCTCCTATTAAGTATGAACCAACTTCAATCACTACATACACAACTTATATTGCTATCACAAAATAAATGCAGTAACTATAACCAATGTGTTTGAACAAAACAAGAAACTTGTCAAATTTTCTAGAGTTTTAGCAACACTTCTAAAAGAATCTTTCTACTGGAAAATAGAACCAATGTTTCTTTTTCCACGGAAATCAAGAGAAATCCAAAACTATTCCAAGTTTTTTTTTCCTCTGAAACATTATTAGACCACCTTTTATTTACTCTCAAACTTTGTTTAAAAAGTTCTTATAAAAAAAAAACTTTGTTTAAAAAGTTGATATTGTACTAGAGAAGACAAAATCCTCTTCTCTTTTTTTTTAAATGTAAAAATCCTACTTTCCCACTGGAACTAGCTGATCATACTAGTAATAACAAAGTAACGTTCTCAATATAATTTTGTGAAGAAGATACTATTAACAAGCTAGATACAAACAAAGCTTATTAACCATTTATTTTCCAACAAAGCTTTTTTCCATCCAGTGAAAGGAAAAACAAATATCTCTGTTTTATTTTTCCTTTTGTTCCACCCTTAAGGTCTCGGTAAAATAGTATAATGCAAAAATAAAACCAACCAAACTCTTGTATTAATAAGTTGTCATTTTTTTTTTCCAACACAAAATGGACCACCACAATATATGCAACATTGAGATAATGCCATTAGCAAATATCATGTGAATGTGAGTCACCTTTGCTCACATGCAAAAATTGATTAGAAGGTATGAATATCTCATAAATGTACCATAAAGCACATGTCAAGAATTATCAAAATGTAACGGTCCAAACAATAAGTTGCAGTAGTGCAATAATTGTAAATCATGTTCTAAACAAAACGGAAGTCATTATAATTATTCAAGAGCCTAGATCTTAACTTTCACTGTAGTAACTGATACTTAAGTGAGTTGATTATCATCCCGGTGCCTATAGCTATTAATCACAAATTTACTACTTACAATAAACAAAGAGAGGCACTGAATTCTAGTGGCTTAGAATATTTGGTCATGAACTGAGGTTAATAATAGCAATAGATTCATATATGTGTGTGTATATATATATATACATATATATATATATATATATATATATATATATAATGGCAAAAAATGGACAGGTGTATTATAAGATTCCACCACCGTGTCCTTAAAGTAAAATTTTGCAAGAACAGCCATTTGATCGAGCTTTTAAGCAAATAGATATACACAATAGATACAATATTTCATTTGGCTATTTGGTTAAGGATGTCAAGCTCAATAGGTACAAAATATCAATTTCCTAATTCATCGAGGGTAAATATAATATTGGGAAAAATTCAAAATACCTCCCAACTTTTACACCAAAAATTCAATTAGACTCCCAACCTTTTAAAAACTTCAATTTTACTCTCAACGTTATCTTCTGTTAATCAAAACGCCCCCCTCCATCCGAATGACTAACGGATTCCGTTAAAGGCTCTGTTAAATATCGTCCCAATCGAATTTTGTTGATCCGAGCCGCTCAATGTGTTCAAAATGTGATTTTAAGAGTCATTGGGTGAAATAAACAAAAATAATGACCGGAATGGACTTCATCTGAACAGTTTTTTATTGAATAGTTCAATAAAAAACTGTTCAAATGAAGCCCTTTCCGGTCATTTTTTTTGTTGATTTCTCACGAGTACAATGTATTGAGATTTTGCTTTCAGAGTTGATTATCTTAATTATTCTATCTCAGGTGTGCTTTTTCTAGATTACTTCTTAATCCACCCACCTCCTTTCTAAATCTAATACTCCCTCCGTCCCAAATTGGATATCAATTTTTGATATCCGTGCCAATTTCAATTCCTTATATTTTTCAATATGGATCTCAAAAAATATGCAATATAGATCTTTCAAATTATTTATTTTTCCGATTTTATGCGAGTACTCTTAAAATCACGTTTTGAATACATTGAGCGGCTTGGATCATCGAAATTCAATCGGGACGCAATTTAACGGAGCTTTTAACGAAATCCGTTAGTCATTCTGACAGAAGGGTGCGTTTTGATTAATGGAAGATAACATTAGGAGTAAAATTGAAGTTTTTAATAGGTTAGGAGTTTAATTGAATTTTGGTGTAAAGGTTGGGGGATATTTTGAAATTTTCCCATATAATATTAGCCTTAACTGTTAGGATTTTTATTCACAAATATTATTTTTCACAAGAATAATTAGAGCACATAATATATGGAAATACAACAAGTTAGAAATAAAACAATATGAAAATATTAAGAGTAAAAAAGATGTTGCCTGTGAGATTGAGAGTCGTGTAGTCACTGTCTTCAGGCTAATATTCCTCCTCTCGTGAAGGTTCCACCGGAGTGTACTAGCCTCAAGATTAAACCCAAGCGCTCACAAGCATTTCTCATCCGATGTTCACGACCACCGGGAGGTTTGAACGAGTCATGAACCGAGTTTCCCAGTCAACATAGAAAATATAGAATATAATATAGAATGTGAACTCTCACACAAACATGTTTGTATCTCTCTTTGTGTACATCTCTATGAACATGTGTATATATCTTTCCTATTTCCCTCTCAATTCCCTTGTATGAGATACACATATATATTGGAGTAATAGCCATTAATATAGAGATAATGACAGAGCATAAATACTCTTAATTTTGTAACTGATATTTCAATACTACATTAATATTGTAACGGTAAAACACTAAAGGTGAGGAGTTAATACTAAAATTTATTTTTATTAAAAATATTCCAACAAAGTTTATGCAAGCCGGGGAGAGCAAAAGTATTTGGAAAGCAAATTTGGTACAGCAACGGATTTGCTATTCATTTGTAGTAATGGAAACCCCCAGAGAGGGGGAACTGGAAATGGTGAGGCGCTTTAGTAAAGACAACAACTTGACTTTGAATTACCTTGCGAAGTTTTTTTTTTTGGCTCTGCAATTTCTTTGCAAAGTTGGGGTGGCTACAATGGCCTTGAACACACATCCTAAAATCAGGCTCTCCTAACTCATCCTGAAATTAGATTTCTAATAAGAATACAAGCTTCTAATTAACTAGAAAAATTAAAAAGACGACGCTTCCTAAAATATAACCTGTGCTTGCCCATTACCGGTGTCGAACGGCACTTCCCAAACTCAAACACGGTAGCATGTGGACGTGCAGTTGCATAAAGCATTGGCTGGTGCTCTTCTTTAAATCGAAAAATGAACAACGCCAAGATCGGATGACACCAAACAAGAAAGCAAAATCAAGTGTATCTAAATTGAAGACTTGTGTCGGGCAAAAGAAACAAAAGTCATAACCTGCATGTTTTGGTTTAGCATTATTTCTTTAACAAATGCTGCTTCAGATTAATGTGTCCAACCTAACTTAAGGAGTGTACCTTAACAAGGATACATTTCTCAAAAACCAAAAAGTTAAAGAAGTTATAGCTAGATAGAAGACTCTGCCATGGCACTTATTCGAAGTTTCTATTCAACAAGAAAATTGTATTCAGACATCCACATAGTCAGTTCTTGCCCTAATTAGAGGGCCAAACGGGCACGTGGAGTTGTAAATTTAACAGCTAGGTAGCGGTACATGACCGCAGCTGAGACTACTGACCGCGGCCAAATCGCGCTACCAGGCGGTTGAAGACTAGGAAGCTTCTTTGAGCTATGAAACACTACTACAATAAACCATAAAGATCACAGCTATTGGCCGTGATTGTAAATTTTTCATCACACTCCCGCTACCGTGATGGATTTGGGTGTGATTGTAAATCACTCTCTTTTATCACGGTTATAAACCGTGATTGAAAGAAAGAAACAATCACTGCCAAAAGGCGTGATCGTTTCTCTTTAATTATTACGGTTACAAGCCGTGATTGTTTCTCTTGGGTGCGACTTTTCTGGGTGTGATTGTATGTCATTTTAGATCACGATCTATAACCGTGATTGAAAATTCAAAATGATCACACCATAAACTGAGATAGAAAACCATTGCGCGTGATCTTTTCTTTGTATCTACTAGACCATATTTTCTTGTCATTGCCAAGTTTCAAACCCACCCACCCTTGGTTGATATTTATACTTACTTCCTAAAGTGAGAACTTTTTTTTTCCTTAAAATTTGCTGAATTTTTTGAAATGCTATTAACATGATATTAAAAAAATATAAAAATACATATATAAACATTGTTTAAAAAATTTTAAAAATATGACACCAGATCTTTTGCCAATCAAAAAATTAGTTGTTGGTCACCAAAGGATTTTCTTGGGGCGCCAAAGGATTTTCTTGGGGCGAAAATTTTAATTTTAACTAATAAATTTAGTAGACAATAGTGTTTTTTTGATATAGTGTGCGTTTTGTATTTTTATGAAAATTATCGCAACCTGCAGATTGTAACATTATAGACAAACTTTATGTATATATATTTTTTAATAAACTAACCATTTAACATGGATTTTGTGTTTATATTAAATTTCAATTTCAATGGTGGCTTTCCAATTGGATTTTAATCCTTTTCAGACAAGGATAAGCCATAATAATATAATTATTACTTTTTACCTAATGTGTCAAACACTTGGAAGACATCCGAAATAACTAAATTTCACTAGTACAATAGACCATAAAGATCACAGCTCGCCCACGTAAATTAAAATCGAGCACTAGTGGAACAACCCGCTCGTCGTCGAAGAAACAACTGGGTACTGGTGGAACCTAGTTGTGGGATTTGCCTTCTATCTCTCTCTCTTTCTCTCTCTCTGGGCCTGAAGAAGAAGATGAAATGTAAAGATTTTTTGGGGTGAGTGTAATTAGGGCTGATCTTCATACCTTTTGTAAAAAAAAAAAAAAAAATTTTTCAAAGTCCTTAAACGATGTCGTTTTCCTCACATAACTTTTCAAAACCGGCATAAATGAGTACTAGCCAGCCCATGTGAAAATTCAAACTGCACGCCTAAATGGGTAGGTTTTTTTAATCTCGCCTCAAGTGTGAGATCATTTATCTCACTTTGTTCTCCGCTAAAGTTTTTTATCACGCTACAAGGGTGAGGTCTTTTTTCTTTTATCTCGCCATAAGAGCGAGATCTTTTATCTCATTCTTTTCTGCCCTAAAATTTTTTATCACGCCACAAGGGTGAGGTATTTTCTTTTTTATCTCGCCACAAGGGTGAGATCTTTTATCTCGCCACAAGAGCGAGATCTTTTATATCATTTTTTTCTGCCCTAAAATCTTTTATCACGCCGCAAGGACGATGTTTTTCTTTTATCTCGCCGCAAGAGTGAGGTCTTTTATTCCGCGCCAAAATCCACTTTTTATCTTAGCTTTGGACTTAAACTGAGATAAAAAATTTTAAGCACCACTTTTTATCATGCTTTGACTGAAAACGTGATCTTTGTGAATCTCTTTAATGTGACCCATATTTATTATTGTAATAGTGTGATCCAAAAAATATTTCAAATCGTACCTTACCATGTCCCAGCATTTAAAGACATTTGTTGATTAGTCCTTTGGTTACCGGCCTATTTTTTCTTCCAAGTTCATTAATTCTCTCTGGTATGACATTTGATTGTCAAATAGGAAAATACTATTCACGTGTCCTCTTTGAAGCCACTCGAATTTCCAACTTCTTAGGCTTATGTCCCCCTTTTAACCATAAAACATTGGAAATTTCCTTCCACCTTCTTTTCTCTTTTATCTCGCCACACGAGCAAAATCTTTTATCTCATTCTTTTCCGCCCTAAAATCTTTTATCACGCCGCAAAGGTGAGATCTTTTCTCTTTTATCTTGCCACAAGAGCGAGATCTTTTATCTCATTTTTTTCTGCCCTAAAATCTTTTATCACGCCACAAGAGCGAGGTTGTTTTTCTTTATCTTGCTGCAAGAGCAAGGTTTTTTATTCCGTGCTAAAACCCACATTTTATCTCAGATTTGGACTTAAACTAAGATAAAAAAAATATAAGTACCACTTTATATCACGCTTTCACTGAAAACCGTGATCTCTGTGAATCTCCTTAGTGTGACCCATATCTATTATTGTAGAAGTGAAAACTGGTGGGGACATGGTTCTGACAAATTTTCCCAGGTTTTGATTTAATTGGCATATTTGCTTTTCCTTAAATCAGTCAAATCTATGATTAATAGAATGATAACTACTTGCACTAATGTCAGCCAAGTTTGGTTTACGTACCTAGTCAAAATTTAGGGAAATACTTTTTTAAAAACACCCGGCCCCGCACTCTCATTCAAATTAAATGTCTCGTAAGCACATAAACTCAACAAAATTCCAATTAAACACTTTGGAGTTGTAAAAAAAGATTAATTGAATTAGAGCCCTTCATCAACCTCCGTCAACAATTCGACAGAATAATCTGATGTGTCTATTTTCTCGAAAAAAAAAGTTTGACTTGTTATGCCACTGGACCATGTTGGCATATCGACATATTGAAAAAAAAAGAAGAGGCCCTGAATTAATGACATATATATGCATCACCATTTCTAGTTGAAGGTAATAAGCTGGACAACTAGATATCCATTAGTAAGAACAGCAATGTGCAGGCACTATGTTAACCATGCTTAAAGAGGAGTTATATAAACCATGTCAAATGTGGAGAGAGAGAGAGATTATGTCACGCCCATCATTTTTAAATCAAATAAAATACAACCTTAAAATCAAATGGTGTCATGAAAGTACTCAAGTACGGTCCACTGTCAATTTCACAATGGTCCCCAATTTAGCAAAACTAACCACTAAGTCCCCTTACATCTCAAAGTCCAAAACAAGTCACAAGTCCAAAGTTTAGTACAACTTTACAAAAAATATACGGTTACAGAGCCATGTATCGACCCAAAAGATAACGCGAAGAGGGCTAAGTAACCTCCAATAAAACTCTAGCTATGCCCTGATGCACAATTCACACACAAAACATCACGCCGCTGGGTTCGTACCTGAAAAAGATTTAGAAATAACGGTTTGAGCTTACACGTGCTCAATAGAAACCCTTTGATAGATTTTACAAGTGTATGAGACGTGTCTCAATTAAGTATGCAGGGGTTCACTAACAATTAAACACATTGTATCCGAGAGAATTGTACAAGCCTATCCGCCACCAAGAATACACTTTTCATTTCATGTTTCCACCATGCTTTCACCATGCCTTGACACGCCATGCTAATGTTCCATGCCTATCCTAACCGGCGAGTGTCGGGCCCTGACCCCCGCCAGCGACACGCCCATAAGGCGGCCCTGAATAACGGGTGAACCCACCATTTGGTGGCCTCGAAAAATAACCAGCGATCTACCATTTAGGTAGCCCTGAAACAAACCGGCGAATCACCATAAAGGTGCCCCGAAAAATAACCAGCGATCCATCATAAAGATGGCCCTGAACATAACCAGCGATCTATCATTTAGGTAGCCCAGAAAATCTGTCAAATCAGATAAATGCATAGTGCCATGATTCCTTATCCATTCAATGTAATTCGTGCTCTGCCTTACAAAAATTTCATCCAAGTCTAGCTAATAGCCCTAAAAAGAAAAATACCATTTCAGTGCAATCACTATGCATATGTTCCACAATAATCAATTCAACATCACCATGCTTAAGGTATACTGTTAAAAAAATTCAAACCCTTTCAATTTATGGCAGTAGAAATCTCATAGAATAAAACAAGAAGCGTTTAACTGGACCCGAAACCAAAAAGATTTTTTTGAAAATTTTGCAGGTTCTACCGCTGGGAAGTGAAGCCCCAGCGGTAGGAGAAGGATCAGTGAGACCACCAGAAAAATGCAAACCAGTCCCACTGGTAGGAGGAACAAATCCCCAGCGGTAGGAGTTGGGTTTTTCGACAGGAATTCGCAGCTCAAGCAAAAATGCGAAAATGGTGCAACCAGTCAACAAACAACCTCAAGCATAATGAAATTAAGCTCACAAATCATAAACAAGCAAAATGGATCAAAGAATTTCTACCTCAAGTGGATTTTGTAGAAAAATTTCGGATTCAAGCCCTAGGTTTGTAATACCTCCAACCGGACTTCAATGAGTGAAATCCCAAACAAAGCTTTGATCCTCACAGCAGATTGAAGTATGGGACTGCAGATTTTTAGCCATTTCTTCAATGGGTTTGCAGATTTTTTGATGAAAATGGTGGAGGAGGTGGGTTGGTGGAGGAGGGGGAAAGAGAGAGAGTATACGGGGAGAGAGAGAACAAGGGGGAGTGAAAGAGTAAAGTAAAAACAACTTTACTAAATTTAGTTTTTGTTCTCTTTACCCCACACCCACACACGTGCACTTCAGTCCTTCCTTTCCCCCTTTTTTTTTTTTGTTCTAATTAGAAAAGGTATATCAATTTACCAAGATTTTAGAATTATTACACTCCGACCCATCCATACGTGTCCCGTGACGTCATAAACACATTTTGAAATATCCAAAACGAAAATTTAAAAGTCTGGGTCGTTATAGATTACTTCAATGGAGAAGATTTAAAGCAAAACCAAAGGTGATAGTTGACAAACCATTACTCAAAATGCATTAACAAAGTTGTCGAAACTCCCCTTACAGGATTGCTCTCTCCTAAGGTTTCAGGTTTAAAACCTTCCAAGTGTGGCCTTTGGGGTCAGCCCATATGAAGTTTTGCTCCGGTTTTAATTGGACTATCTGAAAGTGGGCAGCGAGATTGAGCCCCCAAGATCAGTCGAGGTCCTCGTAAGCTACCATGACACCCAAGTTTTAAAAAAAAAAAAAAAATTGTCCAAACTAGTAAACCTAGATTAGTATGTGGCAATGAAGGACTATTTGGCCTTTGGAGAAAGCGGATCAGGGACTATATATTGTGACTACAGACATTACCACCACAGCCATTTGTGTAAAAGGAAAAAAAAAGTGGAAGCACTCAAAACATAGCTTTTAGGAAAGTGTAAAATGCATAGGTGGAGAGGGGTTAGGTGGCACGGAAAGTGAGTCCACTTAATAGCACTTAGTTTGTGAGTGCACGGATGTTCTCCATTTACCAAAATTTTAGTAAAAAAAAATAAAAATTCAATATTGTATACATCCCACGGTATTAGTGAGGTGTTGATATATAGGTTAATCCACACTCACAAAGGATTTCAAATGCTATCCATAATCCTGAATTCCAAATGCCCACAACTAAATTCGAACCATGGACTCCTACATAAGAAGGACAAGAGTTACCAACTGGGACAAAACCCATTGGCAATATTTAGTAGGTTCACAAACCATACTATTGGTAAAGATGCATCATACACATAGAGAGAATGAATCTCGATGAGAAAAATGAGGAGAATAAAAATCAACAAGGGAGGCCATTGGGTCCACCATGTGGTCAAATGAGTTGGGAATTTAATATATCAATCATGAAGATCTCTTCTACAGATCGAATTGATGAAGCATCGTTCAATGCATGTATGTCAAATACATCGAACAATTGCAAACATAATCACGTCCCGAGTTGTACGTGCTGCAAAGTTATGTTCTTGGACTTTTTTTTTTTTTTTTAATCCAAATGAAGTTGAGGGTCCATCAAAGAGGTGATACATGGTGGATGTTATGTTACTGTATCTGAGCACATCAGAAGTTTGAAACTAGTAACTTTTATTTACAGTCTATGCATTACTTGGATGTTAACAATGCTAGGAAAAAAAAAAGGGGGGCGAAGTCCACTTTGGCCCCTTGTGGTTTATATCATGTGAGGATATACACCCTCTATGGTTTACAAGTGTGCATGCAATAACACCCCAGTGGTTTCTGAAGTGTGCACATAACACCCAATTTCATCCATAATAACGTCAAGTTTGACAGACGCGCATCAAAAGTCCGATACGCTCTCAGCTTCTCCCTTGATTCATCTTCTTCCTTGAATCTAACCAATCTATCCCATGTACTAAAAATTGAATCTGAACCATTGATATTTTTCAGTTTGACGAGTACTACATCCATGCCAAATTCAAGTTGATTGAAAGTGAAAACCTCATGATCGAATCGAATTTATTATGAAGGAAATTTTCAAATTTAAATTTATCAGTCATCTTAACAAGAATTGGAGCACTGAGTTATTGATGTATGATCGAATTGATTTTTTTATATAGAGATGCTCTATTATATGATTAATAAATTATGAACGGCTCGAATTAGATTTTGGTTAGATTCAAGACAAGTGTGAAATATACCTCCGTTAAAATAGAGGGAATTGGGTGTTATGTGCACACTTCACAAACCACATAAGTGTTATTGCAAACTTTTGAACTAAAAGAGGTGTTTTCGCATATGACTCAAACCACAAGGGGTCTGAAGCTCCATAGGCCGAGCTCCCATTTGGTTGGCACGTTCATGACCAAATAACATCTTTCCATGTATCCCCATTTTATCGAGTTGTAATTTTTTTTTCTTTTGATTAGAAGCGTCTGTTTAGGATGTGGAAAGGAATCATTATATTGTATTGTTTGAGTGCGGTAGATGTTAGTCGAGTTTTTATTGGGCCGGTTCGTGAAAGAGTTGGAAAACAGGGTATATTGCCAAAGCCAAACAAAATTCTTAGTGAGCCGATTTCTATTTTGATTGCATACATTTTTGGGGCCTTAATTGCATCGACCCATTAGGTCATGCAAGAGGAAGTCGAGCACGGAAATTGAAAAAGGAATGTCGAGCACGGCAGTTGAATGATGCAGGTCGAGCACGGCAATTTTTCTTAACTCTCTCGTTCATACAGCGGCGTAGCATGGATTGCGAGGGTTGTTTTTCTCTTTTGGTGGCTGCTTGAAGACGAACAACAGTTTAATTAATCATTGGGTGCTAAACATCTTCTAAGAGGCTGTTCATTGGTTTTCTACTTCAACATTCGGTACAGCAGTCTTGGGTGCTAAATATTAATCTTCGAGGGGCTCTGTTCTTGTTCCTACTTCAACAACATCTGTTCGACATTCTTTCGTGGAGTTCGAAAGGATTTTTGGAAGGCCTGAGGATTCAGGATTTGGTGATCATGCAAGGGTACGATGAACGTGGATTCGGCAAATAGTTCTTAGGACTCGTGGGAAGGATACACAGTCAATTAGTAAGAATATTTGTAATCGTACATTTGTTTTAGTGCATGATTCCTTCCCGTGGTTTTTTACCCGATTTTGGGGTTTTTCCACGTAACTTTGGTGTCTCGTTCTTTAGTTGATTTTTGCTGTGGGATGGAAGTCATCTAGTAAGGCGAAGTTAATACTCCTAGCATCATTTATACAGATCTCATTTGGTATCAGAGCGGGTAACTATAAATTAGAATTTTTTTTCGAATTCTTAGTGGATCCTTAGGTTGCAATGGAGTTGAATACAAATCGGCCCCCTGTTCTGGATCGTACTAATTTTGATCATTGGAAGGCAAAGATGGAGGCCTACTTAAAGGCCATTGACAAAGATGTTTGGAATGCATGTGAACTGAGGTATACGCCGCCAACTGTAACTGTTGACGGAATTTTGGCACCTAAGGCTAGTGCGAAGTTTACAGCGGAGGAGAAGGCACTACGTGCAGCAAATAGCAGGGCACTGAATGTACTGTTTACTCATGTCGATACAAAAGAGTTCCACCGTATATCTACATGCAAAACAGCAAAGGATGCGTGGGATATTCTTGTCATTACCCACGAAGGAACTGATACAGTAAAGCAAGGGAAGTTGCAACGGGTCACTACCAAGTTTGAAATGCTGCGTATGAAAGAAGATGAGACATTTGACGAGTTTTACGCCAAACTCAACCACATAGTGAACACCAGCTATACCTTGGGTGAGCCTATTATTCCCTTTCGTGTTGTCAAGAAAATTTTGCGATCTCTTCCTGAACGATTTAAAAATAAAGTTGATATTTTGGAAAGTAAGAGAAAATTACCTGAAATGTCTGTGGAAGAAATAGTAGGGCAATTTCAAAATTACGAGCTTACACATTTTGATCAAGACTTATTTCCTACTAAAAGTACTAATTAATAAAGGATCGGAAAAACAAATTGCCTTTTCTAGTAAGAATACTACTAGAGGTTTGGAAAGACAAACAATTTTTTCTAGTAAAAATAATGAATCGAATGAGTCGGACAACGATGACAATTACAATACGGAGGCCATGGCATTATTTACCAAGAACTTCAAACGATTTTTTAAGAAAAGGAATAATGATAGTGACAACAATGGTAAGAAAGGTAAAGGAAAATTTGAGGCCTCCAGTAACAAAGATCGGAAAGGAGTAAAGGGACCACCCTCGGGGCTGAAGTGCTATGAGTGCCATGGTTATGGACATCTTGCTCAGGATTGTGCAAATAAAAAGGCTAAGTAGAAAATACTCAGTGTGACGACTTGGGATGATGACATTGATAGTGAGAAGTCGAATAGTGATAGAGATGAGGAAAATAATGAAAAAAACTTTTTGGCCTTCACAGCAAATCATCACGAAAGTGATATGACCCAACAAAAATTGGGGAATGGAGGAACCCATGATAGTGAAAATGAAGAGGAGGAAGTGAAGTTTGATGAGTTGCAGGAGGCTTATAACAATTTATATGAAGAAAGCCGGAAACTCACCAAACAGAATGATAAGCTAGCCAGTAAGAGTGAGGCAGCTGTGGCTGATCTGTCAAAAGCACTATCGTCAGCAAGGGAGTTGTCAGAAAATCTAGAAAGTGTTATTCAGGAGAGAAATCAACTAAAATTGGAAGTGATGCAACTTCGAGTGAAAGTTAAAGAGTTTGAAGAGCTGAATGTGATGAATGAAGGTAAAATAAATAAATTGACTATTGATCTGACTAACGCTAATGCTATTTTTGAGCGCATGAATGCAGGTTCTAAACAGTTAGACAATATTCTTGATGCACAAAGATCAGTCAATGATCGATCTGGACTTGGGTTCAATGCCGCACGTTCAAATCAAGAAAATGTCAGTAAGATATTTGAAGAAAAGCATAAGGAGACAACTTTAAAAAATCCAGTAAGTTCGTCAATTTTTGAAAATCGACACAAAGAGGTAAAATCTAAAACTCGTTACAATACCGTTAAGCCTCAAGTTTTTATTAAGATGCCTGCTCATATTCAAAGAACTACTGTTAGGAGATTTATCCCCGTGTGCCATTATTGCGGTGTTAAAGGACATATTCGTCCTTATTGTTTTCAATTGTATGGCTATCCTACACGTCGTTATGTGAGTTTTAGTACGTAAGAAAAGTATGCATCAGAATGGTGGTAATTATAAGGAACAAACAAATAATTTTGTTAAACAGAATAAACCCAATGAGAAGGATCATGTTAAAACTTACAGTTCTAAGACTAAGCCTGTATAGGTTAGGAGTGTTGATTTGCATTGCATGGTCGTTCACACTGCACCAAAAGCACAAAACACTAATATGTGGTATCTTGATAGTGGATGCTCTCGTCACATGTCAGGAGACAAATCTCTTTTTACAAAGTTTGAAAATTACAATGGAGGTTCTATTACGTTTGGTGATGGTAGCAAGTCCAAAGTTGTCGGAAAAGGGATTATTCAGGCCCCTGGAGTTGGTACTTTCGAAAATGTTCTTTTTGTAGAAGGACTCAAAGCTAACTCGATTAGTATTAGTCAACTATGTGATTCCCTTCATGAAGTTAGATTCTCGAAGAATGATTGTTATATCTTAGATGTGAACGGGGCTAATGTAATGCATGGTACTAGAACTTCTGACAATTGCTATGGTATTATACCCTTAGATAATGTGACTTGTCACTCCACTAAATTAGAAGAGATAGATCTTTGGCATCAACGGTTAGGCCATATCAATTACAAGGACCTATCTATATTAACTAAAAAGGAGTTAATTCGCGGAGTACCTAGACCAAGTCGCCCATCTCATCATATTTGTGGTCCGTGTCAGATTGGAAAGCAAACTAGAGCTGTTCATAAAAAGATTAACACGTTGGCCACCATCAGACCGCTAGAATTGCTTCATATGGACTTAATGGGTCCCTCAAGGATAGCTAGCATTGCTGGAAAGAAATATATTTTCGTTATAGTGGATGATTTCACACGGTTTACATGGGTTAACTTTTTACGTGAAAAATCTGAAACCATTACATTCTTTAAGTCATTTGTCAAAAGTGTGCAAAATGAAAAGACCATGAAAATCTGTATGATAGTTCGCATACGCTCAGATCACGGCAAAGAATTTGAAAATAGTGAATATGCAAAGTTCTGTGAGGATCTAGGGATTAGTCATGAGTTTTCTGCTCCTAAGACCCCTCAACAAAATGGGGTGGTTGAACGTAAGAATAGAGTGATTCAGGAGATGGCATGAGTCATGCTTCATTCTCGTAGGATTGTACTCAAGTTTTGGGCTGAGGCTGTGAACACTGCGTGTTATATTATTAACAGGGTATATCTTCGTCCAGGAACCAAGAATACCCCTTATGAACTATGGAAAGGGAAGAAGCCAAATGTTAAGTACTTTAGAACCTTTGGTAGTAAGTGCTACATAATGAAAGATAGGCAAAAATTGGGTAAGTTTGACTCTCGTAGTGATGAAGGCATATTTCTTGGGTATTCTCCAAATAGTCGTGCTTTTCGTGTTTTTAATCTTCACACATCCTCTGTTATGGAATCTATTAATGTTGTTGTTGATGACATGACTCTGGATGAGCCAGAGGTTACTAATTATTAGTGTTTTGAGCCTTTTTGTGTTCAAGAACAAACAGATGAAGCAAATTGTCAAGATGATGGAGATATTGAAGATGAAGTTGAGAACGATGAAGAGAAAATCAAAACAGAGGAACATGATGATTCCATAGAGACGGGTGATACCCTGAAACCCTCAGCACCGGTCAAATTAAATCATCCAGAAACACAAGTGATTGGTAAGGTATCGGATCCTATGAAAACTCGCAGGCAGATTCGAGATGAGGTAGCCTAATTCTGTTATGTCTCCTTAATTGAACCTAAAAATATCAAGGAAGCTTTAGTTGATGATTGTTGGATTAGTGCTATGCATGAGGAACTACATCAATTCGAACGTAATGATGTGTGGACATTGGTTCCCAAACCAAAAGATACAAACGTTATTGGAACAAAATGGATCTTTAAAAATAAAACCAATGAGGAAGGTGTAGTTATCAGAAATAAAGCTAGGCTTGTAGCTCAAGGATATACTCAGGTAGAGGGAATAGATTTTGAAGAAACCTTTGCCCCAGTAGCTCGTCTAGAATCCATACGGCTCATGCTAGCTGTTGCTTGTCACATGAAGTTTAAACTGTTTCAGATGGATGTGAAAAGTGTTTTTTTAAATGGCATAATTAAAGAAGAGGTGTATGTTTCACAACCTAAGGGTTTGAAGATCCTCATAAGCTAGACCATGTGTATCACCTAAAAAAGGCCCTATATGGGTTAAAACAGGCTCCTCGGGCTTGGTATGAACGCCTGACTCAGTTTCTTATTCAAAATGGTTTTTCCAGAGGAAATGTTGATAAGACGCTTTTTGTGAAACATGAGAATAAACACATTTTGGCTGCTCAAATCTACGTCGATGATATAATTTTTGGTTCGACATCACCATCTCTCATCAAATATTTTTCCAACACCATGCAAAGTGAGTTTGAGATGAGTATGATGGGAGAATTATCTTACTTTCTCGGTCTTCAAGTTAAACAGTTTGATACTGGCATGTTTATATCTCAGTGTAAGTATGCAAACGGGCTTGTTAGCAAGTTTGGTCTTGAGTCCGCTAAGCATGCTCGTACTCCTATGAGCACTACTGTTAAGCTTGCACGAGATAGTGAAGGCATAGATGTTGATCAGACCACTTATCATAGTATGATAGGTAGCTTACTGTACTGTGGGCACACGCCCCTGAAAATCCCCGCATTTTCGGCGTGCGGGGTTAGGTTTGCGCCCTTTTTGTTTGAAAGCATGGCGAAATGCCGTTTTGAGAGAGTCGCCACCCGGGTTTTGCGGAAAACACCCAAGAAACCGATTTTGAAAAACGTTTTTGTTCACGCTTGCTTGATTTGAAAAGGCTTGTAGGCATCCGTCGTCACCTTGATATCTGAGGTTCGGGAGCCACATTACGAGAGGAGAAGGGTTTTATGGCACCCTCTCGCCCATCCAAAGATCAGTCTCTACTTAGGCATTTTGTAAAACATTTTGCATTTTCTCTCTTTTAATCATTTATTCAACCAATTAGGGGGGGAACAGTTAATGAGGATTGACAAATGACAAATTGATATTCGTATGGCAAAATGAGATGTATGATTTAATGAACAAAGTATAATAGATTGAGAACAAAGCACTTATGAGTGTTTTGGAGCCAGGAGTCTTGTTGCGACAAAGTGACATACGAAGCAGCGTCTTGGCATGCCTTTGGATTGGCGTGCATGCCAATAACTGGCGCCGCCAACTTATTAGTGGCGCGCTTGCGATAAGCCCAAACCCACAAACTCTGCTCTCAACCCTGCAGGCTGGATTGGACGGTGCACACCGGAGACAAACCACTGCGATTGATATAGCAACACATATCACGATTCTGGAGAACAACAAATCAAGCGATAACAAATAGACCGAAAAACCCCATAAGCGGTGGGGATCAAATAGAGCCAAAATTTAAGCAGGAGGCAAGAAACCCGTACTTTGGATCTCGTATGATGTGGCGCCGCGGTCATTTGAAAACCCGTCGCCCTTGTTTCCCTTGTCGCCATTGTGGGGATTGGCGTGTTAGAACAAGACGAGAAAGATCGAGGCCTTACTAAACAGTTTAAGCGAGATAATAAGCTACGCGATCCTAACATATAAGCGATGGCGATTTTAGCATGCTTCAGGTGATCGAAAAAGCGAAAGTAATGATGATGGTGATCCCCACTAGATCTGCCATCACATGACCAGCGCACGCGACATGAAAGGCGGCGCGCCGATTTTCCACTACATTGTTTTATTTGCCGGCTTTGAACTCGAGGCTTGGTATTGATTACGACACAGGTTACTGGCTCCCCTCGAGTGAAATGAATTCGAGCAGAAGGTGGTATACCTTTGGTTTGAGATTGATGGATGGTTTGAACCTTGAGATGGATGAATGGATGAATGGAAGATGGAAATATAGGTTGTATGACTGATCAGTGGAGTGGTGTGTTGCTTGCTTACTCTTTCAATGCATGAAAGGAGGAGACAAGAAAAACTAGAGAGAGAGAGGGAGAGCATTGAAGTTGTTGAACCCTTTGCAAATAAATGCAAGGGTGTATTTATAGACTGAGATGGAGCTGATCAGCCTGGCCTAAGGGGCTGTTTGGGGTGGCAAGAGAAGGAGCCTCCATGCATTGAATGCATGAGACTTGCCTTGATGGAGGAGGTGTAGGAGAGGGAGACCGTTACGGGCGATGTAATCATCGAGAGGCTGTAGACTACGTCGGGGCGGCCACAAAAGTCTCGGGCAAGTGGTCCCGAAAGGGATTTGACTGGCAAGATGTGGCGTGCGCCAGAGGTAAATGGCGTGCGCCAATATATGGTGCTTTGATGCCCGATAGTGACAGCGGCAATGAACCAGCGTCGTCGATTGATCACCGTCTTTGAGGCCATTTGTTTAACGGCTCAAGGGTTTGAAAGGGGCTTTGAAAGAGGTTTGAATGAGGTTCGGGACCTCCGAGCTCAAACACACCATCAACGCTTGAAAATTCTCGACCTTTATTCATCATCGGGAAGCAAAGACCGTAAGTAAACTTATCCGGACAGTCCAAAATAGGGTGTCTCTAGTAGCCCCCCCTTTGGGCACTTGGAGCACCATTGTCTTGGTACAAGTAACGTCAAGGTTTTCTAGACACCCCACGAGGCTATCGAGCAGAACATACGAGTCAATGAAAGTACAGAACTTTAAAGAACCTGGTTGATTGCATTGATTGGATGATTGAAGTTGAACGGACAGAGCGGCTGCTTGCTGGGGACAATATGGATGACATTGACCGCCACTTGATTGAAGTTGAATGGACAGAACTGGCTGTTACGGAAGGCGGACTCTCCTGGGGATAATCTTCTCTCGGAGTCGTTGACTTGAGATTAGACAGCTAGATCGTCATTGACTCGAATTTGGACGGGCAGATCGTCGTTGACTCGAACTTGGACGGGCAGATCGTCGTTGACTCGAACTTGGACGGGCGAACCGTCGTTGATATGAGATTGGACGGGCGAACCGTCGTTGAATTAATATTGGGCCGAAGCGAATGTCGTTGATTTGAAGTAGACAGGCGGCGTCGTTGATTTGAAGTGGGCGGGCGAACCATCGTTGATATGAGATTGGACGGGCGACCCGTCGTTGATTTGATATTAGACGGGCGAACCGTCGTTGATTTGAGAGTGGACGAGCGAACCGTCGTTGATTTGAAGTTGGACGAGCGAATCGTTGATATGAGATTGAACGAGCGACCCGTCGTTGATTTGATATTGGACGGGCGAACCGTTGATTTGAAATTGGACGAGCGAACCGTCGTTGATTTGAAGTGGGCGGGCGAACCATCGTTGATATGAGATTGGGCGAGCGACACATGCGTTGATTTGATATTGGACAGGCGAACCGTCGTTGATTTGATATTAGACGGAGCAAACCGTCGTTGATTTGAAGTTGGACGGGCGAACCATCATTGATATGAGATTGGAGACAGGCGAACCATCGTTGATTTGATATTGGGCGAGCAACCGTGGGTTGATTTGAAGTGGGCGGGCGAACCATGTTGATTTGAAAGTGGGCCAGGCGGGCGAACCATCGTTGATATGAGATTGGACGGGCGAACCATCGTTGATTTGAGAGTGGACGGGCGAACCATCGTTGATTTGATATTGGACGGGCGAACCATCGTTGATTTGAGAGTGGACGGGCGAACCATCATTGATATGAGATTGGACGGGCGAACCATCGTTGATTTGATATTGGACGGGCGAACCATCGTTGATTTGATATTGGACGGGCGAACCGTCGTTGATTTGAGAGTGGACGTGCGAACCGTCGTTGATTTGAATGATACAGGTCATTGTTGTTGGGATCAAACTATCTTTGGCCCAAAGAGATCCAACAATCACGGGGATAAATTGTTGGGAATCAGAGCCAATCTCCTTTTCAAAGACCATACGAGGCAGAGCAATAAGACTGTTGGAAAATGCGCTTGAGGCTAGACTGAAGTAAAGGTAGCCGTTGGGGGCGGGCCAAGAAAGACTCTTACGGGGATAAATTGTTGAGCAAGCGGGTTGTCATTGGTTGAATTGATAGGAAAAACAGGCGGACCATTTCAAGATCGTTACACGCTAATTGTTGGGAAATAAGGATGGGTGGACCATCATTGATGGTGAGGCGGACTCTCCTGGGGAATAATCTGCTGCGAACAAATCATTGCGCATGGGATCAAACCTTCTTTAGCACAAAAAACTCCAACAACACGGGTAGGTGGCGTCAGGGAGGTTAAATTCCATCTGTTGGGAATCAGAGCCAATCTCCTTATCAAGGACCATCCGAGGCAGAGCAATAAGACTGCTGGAAGATGCGCTACTTTTAGACCAATGTGGACCAGGATAAGCGGACGGTGTTGTAGACTAATTGGACGGGCAGACCGTTGTTATGGATCGGTCGGACGATGTTCCGATCGTCATTGAGGGTGTGAATGCGGACGATATTCTGATTACCGTTGATCGGGGTGATGACATGACTGATCAACATTGAAAAGGACGACATGGCTGACCGTCGGTGATGACATGGCTGATCATCGTTGAGAGGACGACATGGCGTCGGCGATGACATGGTGATCATCGTTGATGATATGGTGATCATCGTGGAGAAAAACGACTTGGGTGATCGTCGGTGATGACATGGCGATCATCGCCGTTGATAAGGGCGACATGGTTGATCGTCCGGTGATGACATAGGCGATCATCGTTGATAAGGAGCGACATAGGCGATCGTCGGTGATGACATGGTGATCATCGTTGATTTGATTTGATTTGAGAAGGGCGACATGGCTGATCGCCGTTGATTGATTTGATTTGAAATGAGCGGACATGAGGTCGTCGTTGATTTGATTTGAAGGACGACATGGTGATCGTCGTGGATTTGATTTGATTTGAGGAGGGCGACATGGCGATCGTCGTTAATTTGATCAAGTATCCCAAGGAGAGATTACTCTTAAAAATAGCATGGATATTGGTAGAAGGAATTGCTTTGGGAAATAATTACAGAGTGGGCGGATAGACCGTCATTTGTTGGGGATTAAACCTTACTTGGCACAAAGAAAACCTCGACAATCACGGGTAGGTCGCGTCGAGGAGGTTAAATTCCATCTGTTGGGAATCGAGCCAATCTCCTTATCAGGACCATCAGAAGCGAGCAATAAGGCTGCTGGAAGATGTGCTAAAGGTTGGACTAAAGTAGAGGTAGCCATCCGGGACAGCGAACTGTCGTTAGAGACTACTTGGAGTAGGATAGAGAGGCTGTGTGTTTGACATTTGCCATGGAGAAATGGGTAGGGAGAACGGCATGTGGCGCATCCCTTTGAAATTGCACTATCCCAGAGCAGCAGTTTCGGCTCCAGTTCAGTAGTGTATGAAACCCCCAAAATCCCAAACTAACTTGTTGCCTTCGATGCTGGATAGGTGTGCTTCAACACTAGATGGCCTTTTCCTGTTTTCAACAATTGATATACGATATGCAATGACATGTATACTGAATTGAATGCGCAAATTGAAAATGCAGATGCAGACTAGGGGCTTCTAGAGGATGACGACCTAAAATGACCATAGCCACAAGAGCTACATGAGCAACACTACCACCTTGGCCCGGCTTAGAAGTGCGAAAGCTAGACAACCGTATTTTGGCGGTGTGCGGATGAAAGAAGGTGCATATAGAAAGGCGACTGCGCCGAAGAGTCTTTAGAGACTCAAAGGAGAAATCTAAGAGAGAAACCTCATCGGTGAAAGCCTCCTCAAGGGAAAGATGGGAGGCGGAGCCCTAGGTAAGGAGTCCAGGAGTGACGACAACGACGAGAACGAAGCCGAGCTCTATCATTGAGGACTACCACTAAGCTTCTTTACTTTACTGTCCTTTGCTTTTAAGATTTGAGCCTGCGTGCCCACATAGATAGACTTAGCAGCGGGCCACCGTGCCCTAGTTGACATTAGCAGGAGAAGCATGGGCCTGTGCGCCCCTTGATTTCTGGGCGGATGTGCCTCATAGATATGCTTTTGCTTGGGCCGTTGAGCCTTGACATGCATGATATTCCACCATTGTTTCATGGATATTGTTAGTAGCAAATAAAAGTTGCATTTTCTGGTTTTATTGGCTCTCTTTGGGAGAATTAAATAACAAAAAGCCTAAAACCAACTGCTAATACCCAACTTGCATTGACAAATGATCTGAGTTGACAAATAGACGCGCGTATATGTACAAACTTGCCTAGCTCGAACGAAAAGGAACGAAGAGCCCCAGAATAATGTGTAAGCTCTTTGACACATGAAATATTGGGCATTAATGAGCCCAAACTCGAATATCCCCTAAACAGGTGAAACTGACACTTGCAAAAGGTCAAATAGATGTACAATGGCCTGCACAAAATGATAAAACCAAGAAAAGTATCCCGAAACGACAATGGATTGAAAAACTGGAAAAATATCCAAAAAATTGGCAAGACGCCAAAGATGACTCATATAAGTCCCGGACTGAAACCGACATCTGAGTCACATTAGATCCGTATGGCGTGTATGGTATGACAAAACTAGGCCAAGAGCCCTTAAAACCAATTCGAGGCACCGAAACCTTGGTTTAACCAATACCCCCTGGAGGTTCGAAATCTTTGTTAGGCGCGATGGTTGCCAACTGTTGTCTGCTACAGGAATTGAAAAGCGCGGGTTTGAGACCAATGCGCGCATCACTTGAACAAATGTGCATGAGCCTCAAACTAACGCACGTAACTGAAAAGCCACTGCAACTGCGCAAACTAGACTCCGTTGGTCTTTAGAATAAAGCGTGAGCCGTTAGGCCTCATGAAAACGCACAACTTTAACTTTTTTTTTTTAAGGCTTTTATGCTCAGTCTGAAATTGAAGTAGTAGTTTGCATTAAAGTTGAAAGATGAAAGGTTTCCCCATTCTCCAATGAAGCTTTGACTTTGTTCTCGACTCCTTTCGACGCCTTTGATGTGGACCTCAAAATGTCAGACCATGAATCAAGTTGATAGAATATGGCCGGGTCTCAAGGTGAGACCCTTCGTATCCTTTTCAAGGAATCAGGTCAAAAAGTATAATTCAGGCCAAGGTTCACTCAGTGTGTTTTACCTCTCTTTTGCGCTCTAACTTTTTGCCTAGAAACTTTTCGAGGTTTTCGGTCTAGCGAGCTTTAGACTTTTGCCTATTTATTTTTGCCTGGACCGCCTCCTTAGGTTTTTGGTCTAGCAGGCTCCTCTAACTTTTGCTTGGAACCACCCACCCTTGTGGTTTTGGTCCAACGAGCATCTCTCAGGGATAGTAACGCTTGAGTTGATCCAGGTTGACTAGAGTGTTGAATTCATTGCCGTCGAGATCGATGAGCTTAGCGACATCCCAGATAGGTTGGCCTTGATAATGTAAGGCCCAGGGCGCTTCGGCCAGAACTTCCCGTGTGGGTCAAACAATGGAGCACAATTTCCTTGGTGACCAATGTATCGAATTTTGTTGCGTCGAGATTGATGATTTACGGTTACACCCTCATATAAGAGCAGCTTTGATAACCACAGGGTTAGTGCTTTGGTTGACATGCCTTGCTCAGGTGTTTTGTGCATTCCCCTTCTTTGTACTTGGCGGAAATGCATTGTTGCTGCTTTGAACATGGTATGGAGCCCCCTAAGCTTTTTGAGCTTTTGCTTTACATGGTTTGGAATCCGGTGGCAAAGGAAATTCAATGCTTATCTCAGGATCAACGCCAGGCGTGTCTTTGTAAAACCATGCCAAAACATTGATGAATTTTCCGGGCGTGTCTACACCAAGTGTGTCTTTGTGAAACCATGCCAAGACGTTGATGAATTCTTCGAGCATGTCCGACCGAGCGCCGTGCTCCTCCAAGGACTGTATTGAGCCAATTTGAACCATTCGGGGGTCTACCTTATCTTTCAAGTTTATTGAAATCACTTCTTCTTTTAGTAGGCTGAGCATGCCTTTCGTCTTCCCTTTCGGCGAGAGAACACATTTCCTTGGGAATGTTCCCATCGAAATCTATCCCTTCGTCGTCAGGGTCGACACAGTTTATTCAAAAGTCAACGAAGTACTTAGAAGCAGGATAATGCATATCATAAAAGCCCCAGGGTTTGCCAAGTTCAAAAGAAGACACAAACTAAAATAGAGCTACGACATGGAGGGCCAAGAGGCACAAACTCCGACTCAGAGCTAGACTTAGAATCGACCAACTCTGTGCCAGACTCAGACGTGTCGTCAATGCAAGTTGAGGCCTTGATTTGAAAATGCAATATTTATAAACTACTCTTAGCTTACAGTAATGAGAGGGGTAGAGTCTGAGTGTTAGGCCCAAGCATCAGCACTTCAGCTTCTGCAACATCTTCGACCAAACCTACTTGGGAGACGGCAACTCAAACTCCGCTTGAGTGAAAGACCTCTGCCAGTTAGTCTTCTCGCTTGATTGAATAAGTTTCCTCTTGAATTTCTCCTTTGAGGACTCTTCATCGCTGTCGAGTCAGTGTCGGAGAGAAAGCCTCAATTACACCACCTAAAGCCACCAGGTTAACCTCAGGTTTGGATGGGATGGATAGGATTAGTTTGGCTTGATTTGCTGTTGGGATAATATGGAGAGTTGGGTTGAACATGGTGGAGTTAGGCTTGATTCGAGTGGAGATGAGGGATATCTGGTTAACATGTGGGATGGAATCATGTTGAGGTATGGAGTTGGAGGTGACATTGGCCTTTGATGAGAGTGGGGCTGGGATGATCCCATTATCAATGAGATCTTGGATGGCATGTCGGAGGCGGTAGCATCAGTAAGATGGCGAGGCATTTGGTGGAAAACAGAAAAGGTTAGGATTGTGGGAAGCCGGGAATGTTCGGCGAAGGAGTTGAAAGGAGTGGCTTGATGAACCCAGCTTCGAGAAGCTTCTCATAAACTGAGGACAAAGGTACAGGAAAGTGAGAGAAGATCCTTGGTTGGGTTCTGCAATTGGGATGAGGATTGGCGAAACTTTTACTAACTCCGCCGCTGTACAGCGTTGCGCTGTCAATGGAACACACTCCTTTGGGATTGGGCCAGGCCTTGTCAATGTGTGCGCCTTTCCTTTCAACACCGGCTTCGGACGGGAATTCAACATCCTTCTTTGGGTGAGTTTTGGCCTCATGGAATTCAGCTAGATTTTTGAACATGTCTTTCGTGCAAGGCTTGATTTCGACCGGAGGAGTGTGGTAGGCTTGAGGAGGTTCTTCGACTGACCCCATATCCGGTTGCGGGGCTATGGAGGTAACGAGGCCAACCAGTCCCTGGACCATGATCATTTGTTTGTCCATTTTGAGACCCAGCTCCTCTACAGCTTTCTTCAGCTCAGCCAACTCTGTTCGTGCTGCCATTCTAGATTGATGGTCGAGGAAGGTAATATGGCTTTGGATGTGCTGGTGGTGCCGCTGTATTTGCTTGAGTAACAAGCCTTGTAAGCCTTTGCAAAAGCTCCAGTGAATGTCCCAAGTAGGTTTGGCTCTTCTCTTGGTGAAATGGCACAGAGCTTTGGTCGACAAAGTAAATGAGAACTCAGTGAGGTTCCTGCAGCAGTTAGAATGCAATGCACACGTGGGCGTCGTCGGTGTCCTCCTAGAACTCTACAACTAGCAAACAAGTCCATCTCGCGAAGTTTTAGGACGTCGTTTGTGATCCTCGGATTTCTTTTAGACAATGTATCCTTGTTTGAATCGGCAAAAACCAAGAGATGTCAAAACAGCCCAAGCCTTTGGCTACTCCTTTCTCAAGGTTTCAAAATTTGGAAGCGGAACAACTTGATGTGAATGTCGTGATACCATGACCAAAATGGCGTAAGCAACACCCGGAGCCTTAAAATGGTGTAAGTGTTTAGCACTTGTAACCGGAAAGGTGTAAGCATCACGTCATGCCTCTTGTTGTTCCTAGATTTCTGTTTGAAACTTTGATTGGGTTTAGACAAGGACTTAGGAAGTCCCGATTTCTCGAAGTCTCTTTGACTCACGGGATTTTGAAAGGTTGATAACGTACATTATCAAGATGCACGACTCGTCATCGGTCCAAACGGCGTCCTAATAGGGACGAGATTGTACTTGCACTCAGTAATTAATTAGCAAGCACTTCTACTTTGCTCCCTTCACAACCTTAGATATAGATGATATCTTCAAATGATTTTATTTAAATAACTTAGTGATGCTAGCTTTTCCTTCTTTTGTGGTGAGGCATGCATGGCATGAAGCAGACAGGCCATTTCCATTGATTAAGGGTCTCTATCTTCTTTGAATAATCCTACGTTTTTAATTCCCAAAAACAGCAGCGTATAGAAACAATGATCGAAGAGCGATGTGCGACTCATCATAAATCCAAGGTTGTTGGGCGTTCGAGGACCCGGGGCTCCAGTGAAATTGCGTCGGTTACCCAAAACACCTCAGCGGGGCTAAGTAACACCGATGCAAATGGAAAGTGGTGCCAACGAATGATTTTAAGTGAGAAAAATGCAATGTTTAGAAAAGAAATGCCTTCTTCAAGTTTGGCTCACTTTTATTAATCAAAATTTGGAAAAAACTACACAAGTGAACAATAGTAAAAGCCCCAATTCGGTTTGGTCGGATGTAGAATCACTGTTACGTTACCATTCCGTTCTTAAGCAGCGCAAGGCATTTTTGATAGACTTTTGAAAATTGTTCAAGCATGTATTAATTTCCAAATTTTAATTAATGCAATGTTCCCAGTAATCGCTTGTGGAGCTGCGCCCCTGAAAATCGCATTTTTGGCGTGCGAGGGGTTAGGTTTGCCCTTTTGTTTGAAAGCATGGCGAAATGCCGTTTGAAAGTCGCCACCGGGTTTGCGGAAAAACACCCGAAGCGATTTTGAACGTTTTTGTTCACGCTTGCTTGATTTGAAAAGGCTTGTAGGCGGGTCGTCGTCACCTTCGATATCCGAGGTTCGGGAGCCATATGAGAGAGGAAGGGTTTTATGGCACCCTGCTTGAATCCAGATCGGTCTCTACTTAGGCATTTTGTAAAACATTTTGCATTTTCTCTCTTTTAATCATTTATTCAGCCAATTAGGAGGCGGGGGAACAGTTAATGAGGATTGACAAATGACAAGTGATATTCGTATGGCAAAATGAGATGTATGATTTAATGAACAAAGTATAATAGATTGAGAACAAGCACTTCTGTGAGTGTTTTGAGACTGGAGTGCGCTGCGACAAAGTGACATACGCAAGCAACGTACTGGCATGCACTGGATTGGCCAGTGCATGCCAATACAACTGGCCCACGCCACCTATTAGTGGCGCACTGCAATAAGCCCAAACCCACAAACTGCTCTCGAACCCTGCAGGCTCTGGAATGGACGATTGCACACCAGGACAAACCCACGCAGATTGATATAGCAACACATATCTGATTCACAGTGGCGACAAATCAAGCGGTAACAAATAGACCGAAAACCCCATAAAGAGTGGGGATCAAATAGAGGCCAAAATTTAAGCGGGAGGCAGAGCCGTACTTTGGATCTCGGTATAGGTGGCGCCTGCCCGGTCATTGAAACTCCGTCGCCAACTTGTTTCCCACTTGTCGGTCTTGCTTTGCTTGGTGAGTTGAAACGAGGACGGAAAGATCCCAGGGGCCTTACTAAGCAGTTTAAGCGATAATAAGCTACAGCAGTCCTAACATATATAAGCGATGGCCCGATTTTTAGTATGCTTCGGTGATCGAAATAAGAAGCGAAATGAGGATGATCGGTGATCCCCACACTAGTCTGCCATGCAGCCATGGTAGCGGCATACGCACATGAAAGGCGGGCGCATGCGATTTTCCACTACATTGTTTTATTTGCCGGCTTTGAACTCAGGCTTGGTGATTGATTACCGGCTGGGTTCTGCCAGCCCCAGGGGTCGAAATGAATTCCAGAACAGAAGGTGGTATACCTTTGGTTTGAGATTGATGGATGGTTTGAACCTTGAGATGGATGAATGGATGAATGGAAGATGGAAATGTAGGTTGTATGACTGATCAGTAGAGTGGTGTGTTGCTTGCTTACTCTTTTAATGCATGAAAGGAGGAGACAAGAAAAACTAGAGAGAGAGAGAGGGAGAGCATTGAAGTTGTTGAACCCTTTGCAAATAAATGCAAGGGTGTATTTATAGACTGAGATGGAGGGCTGATCAGCCTGGCCTAAGGGGCTGTTTGGGGTGGCAAGGGAGAAGGAGCCTCCATGCATTGAATGCATGAGACTTGCCTTGATGGAGGTGTAGGAGAGAGGGAGACCGTTACGGGCGATGTAATCATCGAGGGGCTGCGGGCCTAAGTCGAGCGGCCACAAAAGTCTCGGGCAAGTGGTCGAAAGGTGATTTGGCCAAGATGTGGCGTGCGCCCGGAAGGTAAGTGGCGTCGCGCTTGATATATGGTGCTGATGCCCGATGGCCCGACCGCGTGGCAATGAACCAGCGTGCGTTAGTTGATCACCAGCGTGCTGAGGCCATTTGTTTCTGGCTCGAAGGGTTTGATAGGGGCTTTGAAAGGGTTTGAACGAGGTTCGGGACGCTCAGAGCTCAAACACACCATCAACCTTGAAAATTCTCGACCTTTATTCATCATCGGGGAAGCAAAGACCGTAAGTAAACTTATCTGGACAGTCCAAAATAGGGTGTCTACATGTACCTTACTGCTAGTCGTCCAGATATTGCATTTAGTGTTGGGGTTTGTGCTCGGTATCAGGCATCTCCTAAAGAGTCTCATCTCTCAGTCGTTAAACGTATAATAAAATATGTGAGTGGAACTCTTAACTATGGAATATGGTTTACCCATGACACTACTGCTAACTTGGTTGGTTACACTGATGCCGATTGGGCTGGCTGTGCAAACGATAGGAAGAGTACTTCTGGTGGATGTTTTTACATAGGAAACAATCTAGTTTCTTGGCTTAGTAAAAAATAGAATTCAATTTCCCTATCTACAGCCGAGGCTGAATATATCGCAGCGGGTAGTGGATGTACTCAATTGTTGTGGATGAAGCAGATGCTTGCTGATTATGGTATTACCCAAGGTACTATCACTCTTTTTTGTGACAATGCTAGCGCTATAAATATCTCTAAAAATCCTGTTCAGCACTCTCGTACTAAACATATAGACATTTGTCACAATATCATTCGAGATCTTGTCGAGGATAGGGTAATTCTCTTAGAATATCTGGATACTGAACATCAGAGGCCGACATCTTTACTAAACCTCTTGATCATATTCGTTTCGATTATCTTCGTAAATCTGTGGGGGTATGCTCTATCGATTGAGTTTTGTTTTATCTTTTTCATTAATTCTTTTCTTTTCTTTTTTTCTTGTTCGTTTCTTATTGTTAGTTTATCTTTGTTTATGTTTTTAAGTTTGCTACATATGCTTCTAATATATATTTAAAAATAAAAAAAATTGGCATCTTTTTCTGTTGTGGTCAGTTTTTGTGAGCTTTAAGTTGTTGGCTGACATGGTGCAATAGTAGTTTCTTATTGTTTTTCATGACTGTGCTCACTAGGAATTTCTGTGTGCATGATTTTTGAGTACAAATCTTGATATACTTCGTATTGTCTGGAAGTAGCATGAGTCTTGTCTAAATGACCTCCACTTGCTCGTTCACGTCAGAAATAGCTGCTCTCTAATTCTTGCACGTCATTTACCATGTAGCTACATTGTGTCTTGTTTTCTTCACTCGAGATTGACCTTTTAGCATTTTGGATACACTGTGGGAGTTGAATATATCAAAAAAAAAAAAATTCTCTTCAAAAGTAGCAGGAGGAGGAACGGAAGTATGTATATAAAAAAAAAGAGAGGAGATTTTGTATATGGTGAATTTAATTTTATGGCCTTTCGGGCTTTTCACTTAGTAACTGGGCCTCTTGCCTCAGTAAGCATTGAGTGTTCGCGTCAAACGGTGAAGAGTTCCAAAAGTGTCTTGTGTGGTTTGCTTGGGTTCATAGCCTTTTTTACTCGAGTAAGTAAGTCCGTTGGGGTGTTCTCTACATCTAGTGCCCTAAGACCATCTGGTTTGGGTGTCACTGGCCTAAAGCTCGCTACAAGGGTCAATTAGAAAGCTTAAGGGACCATAGCATTGCACGGCCACCTTATAGTTGTTGGAGTTTGGTTGAGGGGGAGTTTGTCGTAAATTGATTATCGAAATGTCTTGGTTTGACTTCTTGAGGGGGAGACCACTTGACCATCTTACATACATGAGAGACCAAGGTAAGCTCTTAGGTCGAGCTTCATATCTGTAGAGACCCGTATTTTTCAAGCAATGGTTTAAAGGTTTTATAAATGCTAAAGTATTGAATAAATGAGAAATGTGAGAGTTTATTTGAAATGGGGCTTAAATGAAAGGATTGTTGATTGAGGGAGTGTGAGTGTGATTAAGTTAAGTGTTAGTATAAAAAAGGTGTGTGTGTGGTGGGAGATAAAAATCTCCCTTATCTCTCTCTCACTCCAGCCGACTCTCCCCCTATTCTTCGGCTCTCTCTCTCTCTACTCCTCCACTCTCAAACTCACTCCCAAACTCAAAACCCATGGCAATCAACCTTCATTCCACCCTCTAGACGAGATTTCAAGCTTGTGGTTCGTTGTACGAAGCTCGGAGAGGAGTATTCATGGAGGATTTCGAGTTTGAAAGCTAGGGCTCGCTTGTGGATCTTGGGTTTCGGCTTTGGAAGCTTGAGGTAGGGATTTCTTTACCTCTCTTATATGTATATGTGTTGAATATGGTGTAAGAATCGTTCCTTAGCCTTGTTTTTGGTCCAAATCGAAATCTGTCAAAATCTGCAAAATCGCCCACTGTCAGGCAGAGGTAGCGCTACCTCATTTTTGAGGTAGCGATACCTTACGTAGCGATACCTTGTTTTCGAGGTAGCGCTACCTTGATCTCTGATTGCTCTCTGGAATGGTTAGGTAGCGATACCTAGTTTTTGAGGTAGCGCTACCTTTGGCTCAGAAAAACTGTTTTGAACCCCGTTGATTGTCCGTCTATGGTATTGATCCCCGACCACTTCTAGCACTCCCTTCTCACGTTCTAATCATCTCTAAACTTGTTGTCTTTTGTTCAACTATGGCTTTTGGGGCCGGCGTGCCACTATCGTAAGCTTTGGACCTAATTGTACTATTGGGTGGATTATGGGAAGTATTATGGGGTATTATGGTGTATTATTCTGATGGACCATTATTGGAAATACTATTATTTTTATGTTAAAAATCCAGGATGTTACAATGGTTGGCTCATAAGGGTCTATCAAATGGTCTAAACGGTAGTAGAGTGATTCGTATCCTCCTTATTCGTCTTGTTGATCTTTCAAACTTCCTTTGGTGCTCGTTCTACGGAAATCTTTTTGTATAGGACCCAATGGGTGGTGCGTTGTAAAGTCATTAGTGGGTTCGATGCATGACGTGGGATATAGTGACAGACTTGGAGGAGTAACGTGAGCTTAAAGTATTTATTCGTGTATAAGGGGACGTGTCTATGAGTTTGTTATACTTTATGTGATGATGGATGAAAGTATGTGACCTTGGGAACGTTGTGTTCTTATATGTAGATTGGTAACGCATATGTATATGTGTAAGTTGATATATGTTGAGTCTGAGGCTATTAGCAAGTGATTGAGAAGTGGTTAACATGAATGAGTACGAAGGAACAATAGGAAGAAAGCCATGGATCCACCGATGGGTGCAATGCCGGAAATGGACGCACGGGGTCCCGAATGCCCGGACATGAATAAATGGTTTCTTGTGGACGCACGGGGTCCCGAATGCCCGGACATGAATAAATGGTTTCTTGTGGACGCACGGGGTCCCGAATGCCCGGACATGAATAGATGGTTTCTTGTGGACGCACGGGGTCCCGAATGCCCGGACATGAATAGATGGTTTCTTGTGGACGCACGGGGTCCTGAATGCCCGGACGTGAATGAAAGGCCTCTTGTGGACGTATGGGGGTTAGATGAACATGTATTACCATTCGGTGGGAAAGTCAGACAATGCGCGAAACCTAGCGAAACTAGGGAATGAAAGTATAAGGATTGTTGGGCGATATGAAGGAAAGGTACATGATTGATTCTATCGAAGATTTGAAGAAAAAGGGTTTGATAATCGATAAATGGAAATCGAGTACATGTGAGAAGCGATGAGTTTTGTATCTGCGTAGTGGAGGACAAGTGACGGTTGGGAGTATAGTATAATTTAGTTAGATTGATTCGAGTTGGTTCCCTTCCCTAACAGACGTGTGAACTATTAAGGGTACTCTTATAGGATTTTGATTCCTTGGGTCATAGAGTGCTCATTCATGGTGTAAGCTCATTGTCTCTTGTGATATCATATTGTATCCATTCACTTTGGTTGCATAATCCATCGCATTTTCATATAGTTTAGGTATAGATTTCTCTACTGGGCTAGTGTAGCTCAACCTATTATTTTCAGGTAAAAAGCAAGGAAGTTGGCATGGCGTGCATCTCGCATTGGTTGATCATGATTTTTTTTCAAAGGTATAACAAGGGCGATTTATGCTTTTACCTTGTAAGATGTATTCAAAGGATGATCTTCGTAAACTGTAATATCCATTTGGTAACTTGTATAACTTAGGACTTTGAACCTGGATTGTAATATTTGTTTTAACTTGAGAACAGGGGAAAGAAATGATATTTGGGTGTTATCTATACTTCAGTGAGGACTTCATCTATTGAAATGATTATTGTTTATGTTGAAAATCGAGGGCGTGACAAATTGGTATCAGAGCGTTAGGTTTGAATACCTAGAGACCGTGGGGAGACTTAGTCTCATGGGTTCAAAAATCATTACATATTTTTTTTTCAAAACTTGTGTGTACTTACATGACCGACGTGTGTTCATTGAATTGGCATTACATATACGTTTACATGAGATGGTAAAAAGTTGATTCTTGTGCCTGAGAAAAAGAGAAGCTTGACGTCCTTGTAGTGATTGTGGTTGCGACCGTTGTTTTGTTGGTAGTTTTGGTCTTGGGCCATTTGTGGTAAGGTGCCCTTTTGATATGCTAGAAAGCCGTGAAGGATTGTGGTGGTTGTGTGTAGTGCCGAGGCCGATATCCAAAAGATGATAGCCGTTGGTGCATAATAGAAGTGTTAGACTGTTAGTAAGATTTGTAAGCTAAGTGTTTGATGTGTTTTATTTAAATTGCTCAGATTACATGTTGAGTTTTAAATACTTTAAGATTTTTTTTTATGTGATGTGAGATGTGACTGGAATCGTAAATTGTTCGAAAAGTGATTGTGGTGTATCATAACTAGGGGGTTAAACTAGTGAGTGCATGGAACGTGTTTAAAGTGATGATGTCTTGTTGTGGTAATGATTGTGGTTTGTCATTGTTATGGTAGTCATTGAGGTAGTGGTTTTAAGTATAGGTAAGACAAGTTGAGCTTTCGTAGAGAGTTGTAAGTATCCGAGATTGACCTAGGAATATGTGACTTATAGATAGGGTGTCTAGATACTATATGTGTCTTCTGGACACCCAGGCGACTACCATTGAGATCCAGTTGGAAGAGGCGCTTGATCACCGCTCCTTCTAAATGGAAGTCTCGAAAAGTCAATTGGACACTAGGATTGTGTATAAGGGCTAGATCTCCAGGCTTGAGTAGAGTTGTAATGTTGTAGTTGTCATTGTTGAGGTGATTGTAGTGGTGGTGTCATTATGACAGATTAATAGGAAATAGTGAAGGCATTGCTTAGTGAGAGAGACAACAAGACTTGAGAGGTGAACTATATCAATGAGACTTGAATCAAATGTGAACTATTGAGGTTAACAATGAGGCAAAGAGTAATTGGTGTCCTGAGTGGGAATGGTACGAACTTTTGAAGTGATAGGCATGTGGAGAAATGGAATGTTATGAATTGAAGAATTGAAGTGTAGAGATCGTGTGTGGTGTGTAATCGGGTAGGTAGGCTGGACCAATGACAATATAGGACCTATTGAGGTATGCCATGGAGATGACAAGTTTGTTTAAGAAAGATTAAGGGGTAATAGTGATAATGATAGTGATAGCAGAGATGGTGGTGGTATTGGAAGTTGTTGTTTTAGAGGTCGAGTGTAGATGTGGCGAATGCCTTTGAGGAACATTGAGGTTGATATAATTACCTAGTTGAGAGAAAATTTTGAGCCGTGAAACTTGTATGAGCGGAACTGTTAGAGGTTATTGGTGCGAATGAAATTGATTCTTACGTGATGAAATAGTTGGAATTTTAGAATGTGATGAGAAGTATAGAGATGCTGTTTGCAAACCCCGAGTCTTGTTGGTATTTAGGAAGGAGTCTGTCACCTTATTCGTACTTGTATTGGTATTTGACTTTTAGTATCGAGATAATCAATAGTAGTGGAAGTTCGTTAGTGCAACTATTGCATACATTGTGTAGGCATTTGGGTGATTGTAATGTTGATAGAGAAGTTATCAATATTGATGTTGTGTATTTGTTACTTGATATTTGAATTGTGAAATTGGGAAACATGTGACTTGAGTAGACTAGTTGACGAGAGTATTCGAGATTGATGGGTGAACACAAAATGCGAGAAGTATTATAAAGTTGAAAAGAACGAGATTACCATTGGGCTTTCTAGAGCCATGAAATGTGAAGTGTTGGATACTTGGTGAGTTTGTTGGATACCTTGTGAGTCCCTTGGATATTGAGTGAGTTTGTTAACGCGTGAATATGTTTGGTGTTGTGTGAGCTATTAAATTGTACGATTGGTTTTTTAGGAGATTTCGTGTGTGAAATTTGTTGCTATTTAGCTTAAACCTACATGTTTGACTTGTTATGTAGTCTCAATGCCTGAGGTTTGCTTTTGGTATACAATGTAGAATAAGCAATGAAGCATGTGTGGGTATTTTCTATGAGGAGTTACTTTCGTAGTCGGAATCTGACGTATGTCCTTTCTTTTACTAGCCATAGTGAAGCACAAAGTTTGGAGAGAGTAGAATTTAACTCCATGTATATATTGTGTTTTTGCTACTCCTATGCGCGATACGCTTAAAGAATTAGAGGCGAAAGGTTTTTGGGATGTGTTAACCCATCGTTAGAAGTGGTTAGTGGTTGGCGGTAAGGAGAATAGTGGATTTGAGAGTTTACGTGAATTGTTTCAAGGTTGAGTCATATTGAGATACGTAGAGACGGCATATCATGATAGAAGTGAGTTTAGTCTTCTAAAGCAAAAATCAATGATGAATCTAAGTGGTTACGTTTGAATATTAGGTGGACAACGGGGCGTTTGAGGTTTGTGCAAAGTTCATAAGAAATAGTTATGAGAATGAATAGAGTATGAGTTGGGGATCGTGATTGGCAGATTGTCTTGTGTACGATTGGTGTCGGTGTCTATCCTTAGTACTATCAATTGAATGAGATCAATCGTGAGATGTGTTTTCTTTTGGAATTAAAGAGGATGTCAATAGCTTTGAAACATAAGGGGTGTAACCATGGTGAGTTGGTATTCTTAACTGAGCAGGAGGTGATGATCATTAGGAAGTCTAATCATTAGATTTTGGGTTCCTGGTTTTGTTACCATAGAGATTATTCAGGGTTTTCTAGATTGATAGTTGACATTGATTAAGAGAGGAGAACGTGGAAATTCAGCGTTAGGAGAATGAGAGGGTATGAGTTGTTGAATCTTGCGGTAAGTGATAGAATGTGAGTGTCTGTGAACGTTGAGATTTCAAGAGAACGATTAGAGGTGGGTGTAGTTCTTGAGGAGAAACTGGTGAGCATCCTAGGCGTACAAGTTTGACTGTTGAATGATAGGATCATATCGTTAGTGAGGGTTTTGTGTGGAGCTAAAAGGGGTAAGGTAGAATTTAAGTAAGGAAGAGAGGATGAAGTTGTGGTCGAGGAAATGTGGCATGAGTTTGTGTATTGCGATTAGTGACTTGGCTTAGCAAATTTCGGGGACGAAATTCCTTTAAGGAGGGTAGGATGTAGAGACCCGTATTTTTCAAGCAATGGTTTAAAGGTTTTATAAATGCTAAAGTATTGAATAAATGAGAAATTTGAGAGTTTATTTGAATTGGGGCTTAAATGAAAGGATTGTTGATTGAGGGAGTGTGAGTGTGATTAAGTTAAGTGTTAGTATAAAAGAGGTGTGTGTGTGGTAGGAGATAAAAATCTCCCTTATCTCTCTCTCACTCCAGCCGACTCTCCCCCTCTTCTTCGGCTCTCTCTCTCTCTCTACTCCTCCACTCTCAAACTCACTCCCAAACTCAAAACCCATGGCAATCAACCTTCATTCCACCCTCTAGACGCGATTTCAAGCTTGTGGTTCGTTGTACGAAACTCGGAGAGGAGTATTCATGGAGGATTTCGAGTTTGAAAGCTAGGGCTCGCTTGTGGATCTTGGGTTTCGGCTTTGGAAGCTTGAGGTAGGGATTTCTTTACCTCTCTTATATGTATATGTGTTGAATATGGTGTAAGAATCGTTCCTTAGCCTTGTTTTTGGTCCAAATCGAAATCTGTCAAAATCTGCAAAATCGCCCACTATCAGGCAGAGGTAGCGCTACCTCATTTTTGAGGTAGCGATACCTTAGGTAGCGATACCTTGTTTTCGAGGTAGCGCTACCTTGATCTCTGATTGCCCTCTGGAATGGTTAGGTAGCGATACCTAGTTTTTGAGGTAGCGCTACCTTTGGCTCAGAAAAACTGTTTTGAACCCCGTTGATTGTCCGTCGATGGTATTGATCCCCGACCACTTCTAGCACTCCCCTCTCACGTTCTAATCATCTCTAAACTTGTTGTCTTTTGTTCAACTATGGCTTTTGGGGCCGGCGTGCCACTATCGTAAGCTTTGGACCTAATTGTACTATTGGGAGGATTATGGGAAGTATTATGGGGTATTATGGTGTATTATTCTGATGGACCATTATTGGAAATACTATTATTTTTATGTTAAAAATCCAGGACGTGACAATGGTTGGCTGATAAGGGTCTATCAAATGGTCTAAACGGTAGTAGAGTGATTCGTATCCTCCTTATTCGTCTTGTTGATCTTTCAAACTTCCTTTGGTGCTCGTTCTACGGAAATCTTTTTGTATAGGACCCAATGGGTGGTGCGTTGTAAAGTCATTAGTGGGTTCGATGCATGACGTGGGATATAGTGATAGACTTGGAGGAGTAACGTGAGCTTAAAGTATTTATTCGTGTATAAGGGGACGTGTCTATGAGTTTGTTATACTTTATGTGATGATGGATGAAAGTATGTGACCTTGGGAACGTTGTGTTCTTATATGTAGATTGGTAGCGCATATGTATATGTGTAAGTTGATATATGTTGAGTCTGAGGCTATTAGCAAGTGATTGAGAAGTGGTTAGCATGAATGAGTACGAAGGAACAATAGGAAGAAAGCCACGGATCCACCGATGGGTGCGATGCCGGAAATGGACGCACGGGGTCCCAAATGCCCGGACATGAATAAATGGTTTCTTGTGGACGCACGGGGTCCCGAATGCCCGGACATGAATAGATGGTTTCTTGTGGACGCACGGGGTCCCGAATGCCCGGACATGAATAGATGGTTTCTTGTGGACGCACGGGGTCCTGAATGCCCGGACGTGAATGAAAGGCCTCTTGTGGACTTATGGGGGTTAGATGAACAGGTATTACCATTCGGTGGGAAAGTCGGACAATGCGCGAAACCTAGCGAAACTAGGGAATGAAAGTATAAGGATTGTTGGGCGATACGAAGGAAGGGTACATGATTGATTCTATCGAAGATTTGAAGAAAAAGGGTTTGATAATCGATAAATGGAAATCGAGTACATGTGAGAAGCGATGAGTTTTGTATCTGCGTAGTGGAGGACAAGTGACGGTTGGGAGTATAGTATAATTTAGTTAGATTGATTCGAGTTGGTTCCCTTCCCTAACAGACGTGTGAACTATTAAGGGTACTCTTATAGGATTTTGATTCCTTGGGTCATAGAGTGCTCATTCATGGTGTAAGCTCATTGTCTCTTGTGATATCATATTGTATCCATTCACTTTGGTTGCATAATCCATCACATTTTCATATAGTTTAGGTATAGATTTCTCTACTGGGCTAGTGTAGCTCAACCTATTATTTTCAGGTAAAAAGCAAGGAAGTTGGCATGGCGTGCATCTCGCATTGGTTGATCATGATATTTTTTCAAAGGTATAACAAGGGCGATTTATGCTTTTACCTTGTAAGATGTATTCAAAGGATGATCTTCGTAAACTGTAGTATCCATTTGGTAACTTGTATAACTTAGGACTTTGAACCTGGATTGTAATATTTGTTTTAACTTGAGAACAGGGGAAAGAAATGATATTTGGGTGTTATCTATACTTCAGTGAGGACTTCATCTATTGAAATGATTATTGTTTATGTTGAAAATCGAGGGCGTGACAATATCTCTGACGTTATGCACACACACACTTTTGTCATTTGGGTCTTGATTCATAATACTTATCGTGCTCTTGATGTATACATGCTTTGGTCCTCAAAATTCATGTCACCATTTTGTCCTAGCGTGTGTTTTCATGATGTTCAATAACCCCCTACTGTTAATCTGGATCTTGCCACCGAGATATGCTCTCAAAGATTGGACTTTATTGAATTTATTTTGCCCCCGAGTGTTTTTTTTTAAATGAAACAAATTACCCGCCTCAGTATACTCGCTCCATCATAATCTCGAGCATCTTCTGTTTGGGTGTATTTTTTTTATTTTATGCTCGAGCAACTAATTGCTCGCTTGAGCAACTTGGGTAGGGTCTAAATACTCTTATAGTGGGTGAAAAGCTCTATCATTGGAAGGCCACTCAAATCCATCAAACAAGTTTCAGCCTCCTCAGTAACTTCTGTTTCTTAGTTTCCGGTTTCGCCTCTTATTACTTATGCTGCATTTGGGATTCGTATGGTTTGTTTCTCTATCATCTTTTATGGCTATTTTTGGTGCACTAGTACCGGTTAGTAACTCTGGCTAGCATGGTTTGCTATTCCTAATGGTTTATGGATCAATCACTATGTGCATGTGATTATTGCTGCTAGACATATCTTGATGGTAACTGGTAAGGCTAAGGGTGTTATTCCTTGACATTCTCACTAGTACATTGCAGGTTCCTTTGTCCTTCCTTGACAAAAAAGGGGAGAATATATTCTATGTTTTTGTTTGTGTGTTTCTGACATTCAAATAGCTGTGAGACGTTTTTGATAGTGCAGTGATACAGATTTCCAGCTCACAGTTGTCTTAGGGGATAAGTGTTATATCTGTTGATTGTGTTTTGTCATGGAAGTGCTAAAGAGGAAGATTGAAGCTCCATAGGCCGAGTTCCCATTTGGTTGGCACATTCATGACCAAATAACATCTTTCCATGTATCCCCATTTTATCGAGTTGTAATTTTTTTTCTTTTGATTAGAAGCGTCTGTTTAGGATGTGGAAAGGAATCATTATATTGTATTGTTTGAGTGCGGTAGATGTTAGTCGAGTTTTTATTGGGCCGGTTCGTGAAAGAGTTGGAAAACAGGGTATATTGCCAAAGCCAAACAAAATTCTTAGTGGTCCGATTTCTATTTTGATTGCATACATTTTTGGGGCCTTAATTGCATCGACCCATTAGGTCATGCAAGAGGAAGTCGAGCACGGCAATTGAAAAAGGAAAGTCGATCACGGCAATTGAATGAGGCAGGTCGAGCAAGGCAATTTTTCTTAACTCTCTCGTTCATACAGCGGCGTAGCATGGATTGCGAGGGTTGTTTTTCTCTTTTGGTGGCTGCTTGAAGACGAACAACAGTTTAATTAATCATTGGGTGCTAAACATCTTCAAAGAGGCTGTTCATTGGTTTTCTACTTCAACATTCGGTACAGCAGTCTTGGGTGCTAAATATTAATCTTCGAGGGGCTCTGTTCTTGTTCCTACTTTAACAACATCTGTTCGACATTCTTTCGTGGAGTTCGAAAGGATTTTTGGAAGGCCTGAGGATTCAGGATTTGGTGATCATGCAAGGGTACGATGAACGTGGATTCGGCAAATAGTTCTTAGGACTCGTGGAGAGGATACACAGTCAATTAGTAAGAATATTTGTAATCGTACATTTGTTTTAGTGCATGATTCCTTCCCGTGGTTTTTTTACCCGATTTTGGGGTTTTTCCACGTAACTTTGGTGTCTCGTTCTTTAGTTGATTTTTGCTGTGGGATTGAAGTCATCTAGTAAGGCGAAGTTAATACTCCTAGCATCATGTATACAGATCTCATTTTGGTTTTAGGAGAGATGGTGGAAAAGCGGTCCGACAAGTGATATCAGAGCCAGGATGTGATGGGTTCGAGTCGCGGGAGCGTCATCGTGAGGGAGGGATTGTTGGGCCCGGAGTGCCCCCATGGATTTGGTTACACAATGCCACTCCCTGCGACCGTTTTAAAAACAGACTTGCGGGTGCGATGTCGAATGTCATAAAAGACTTAATTGAAACCTTCCTACCACCAATTGATTTTAGGAGAGATGGTGGAAAAGCGGTCCGATAGGGTCAAAGTCACTTTACCCAATAAAATAGTGCTAATTTTTATTTTTTCAAGAAACAAGCAACATAGAAATTACCCACACAATGATCTAGTATTACAAAGGCGACTTCCAGCAAAGATTGCGGGCATCCCTCACATCTTCCCGAGTGGCCTTACTTCTTTTTTTTTTTTTTTTAAACGGAGGAACACCTCTATAGTCAGGCCACTAAAGCCATTGTTTAACCATTCATTCGGTTCCGCAATTGATTTTTCACAATATTCATTGATGAAATAGTTGGGATGAGTTTTGACCTTACTAATTATATGAATGGTATTCTTGTAGTTAACCAAAAGGGGCCCAGTAGTAGCCTTAAAACAAAACAATTTGAGTAGTATTAGGTTGCGCTCCAGTTTTGCCCCTTAAAAATAAGTACTTATTTGCAATTTTCAAATTTAAAAATAATAGGCTTACTGAAATTTAAAAAAAAAATGCAATATGGATCTTGATTGATATATTTCGATGAAATCTATCAAATCCTGCAAAAAAAATTTGAAATATTATTTTTGTAAGCTCATTATTTTTAACCTTGAAAATAGATCATTATTTTTTAAGTACTTACGTAGCATTTGAGAAAGTGGAATGAAGCCTAAAGCAAAACAGTAGCTAGCCTTACTACTTAGAGCATGTACACAAATGATAGGTAAAATACCTAGTGCAAAAGGTACAATTTCTACTCTACCTATTCACTTTTTGCTCCCACCATACACCAATCTCTCTAAAATTTTCTCTCTATCCATCAAATGTAATAAAATATTACAAAATATATTTATATATACTAGATCCATAAAGTGTATAAGAGAGAAGTGAGAGAGAGAGAGGGAGGAGTAAGGAGGAGAGAGAAATGAATATTACAATATTTTATTAGATACCTTGTGAATAGTTTCTAGGTAAAAATAGAGAGCCACTCCTCATAAATATAAAATACATGCATTCTTACCTAATCTGGTGCAAGTGACTTTTTAGGTTTTTGCTCTCTACAATAGCTAATATTCTCTTTTAAAGAGCTTGATGTACATGCTCTTACAGTAGTCTCAAAAACGGACAAAAAAACAGTAGTAGGTGATAAAATTCTAGGGGCACGTGGGCATTCACTCCCTTCGCCCCTGGGCAGAGGAAATGGGGGGTGGGTTGGCCCTTAGTTCCCAAAATATTTTTTTTGATTTTTTCAAGTCGATTTGGTATTTGGTACTTATTGGTACTCGATCAACTTAGTTTTTTCTGGCAAAAATAATGAAAAATAGTGATTGAAAAAATAAATGGTTCGATTCATATATATAAATAAATTTTCAATGACTTCCATTAAAGACTATAAATACTTAAAAAATAATAACTTTAACGGAACAGAGCATAAGATCACTCAATCCTCAAAACAGTAATCCAACACAAACGGGCCCAAGCAGAAAAAAGCTGTACAATCCATTAGCCAATCTACTCGCGAAAGCCTATTATTTTTGCAGTGTCATTAACAAATTTCAATCATTAATTGCTTAAGATATGTAGTCGAGATATGATTGCTTCTGTAGATTGTGCTAGAATTCCATAAAAGCCGTGTATTTGGAAAAAAGAAATTGAAGTTCTCAAAGCTTAGAAACTTGGGATTGAGACGGGCCATAGCAATCCATACAGAGAGACACAAGAATTTAGAATCATAGAATAACAATTACTCTTCACGTTTAGGTATTAGGAGGGTGGGAAAATGGTTTGAAAGGGCAAAGATGTTTGAAAAATCTGCTAAACCTATGGTATTTTGGTTGAATCTGCTAAAGGAAACAAAAGTACTGCCAATTTATACAGAAAACAAATGAAGAGTGTAAGACTATCACTCCAATTATTAATCAAGAAAATAATTAGTGGCATTAGTTCTCAAGGAACTAGTAAAAGATAAAAGGAGCTCACGAGTGTCTCCCTTCTTCCTCAAAAAGAACAATAGAAGAGAAAAACAAATCACCTAAACCAGACCCATGTCTCTTGATACTAAGATCCTCTGTTCCATTTTCCTACTCCTCCTTCAATACCAATTCCAATTTTGCACCCCCACTGACACCATAAACACCACCCAGTCCCTGAAAGATGGTGACTTGCTCATCTCCAGCAATCAAACCTTTGCCCTGGGGTTCTTTACCCCTGGAAAATCGACAAACCGGTACCTCGGAATATGGTACAACAAGGTTTCCGAGCAGACCGTTGTCTGGGTCGCCAACAGGGGCAACTCAATCAACGACACATCCGGTTCCCTCTCATTTGACGTCACGGGGAACCTGGTCGTAACCGGTCCAGACCGGAGCAATCCGGTCTGGTCCACAAATGTTTCGGATCCGACGGTGGCAAAAAACTCCTCGGCTCAGCTACTGGATTCAGGAAATTTGGTGGTGCTTGATAGCAATGGGGTAGTTGTGTGGCAGAGCTTTGATTATCCTACGAATACTTTGCTTCCCAACTTGAGATTCGGTGTGAACCGGAAAACCGGTCTGGACCGGTTCCTGACATCTTGGAAGTCGGGCGATGACCCGGGACCCGGGGAGTACTCTTTGAAAATAGTCCTTAACGGGTCTCCTCAATTGTTTCTGTACAAGGGTTCGGGGCTGTTTTGGCGGGTGGGTTCGTGGATAGGGCGCAGGTGGAGCGGTATACCCGAGATGACATTTAACTACATCAACGACAACTATGTCGAAAATCAGGACGAGGTAACTTTCAGCTACTCTTTTCGTGACCCCTCAATTTGCTCGAGATTGGTGCTCAACGAATCCGGGACGCTCCAGTGGTTGACGTGGAACGATAACGACCATATATGGGTTGAGATTTACGCAGGTCCGAAAAAACCCTGTGACTCCTACAACTACTGCGGCCCAAACGGTAACTGCGACCCGTCCAACGGAAGCATGGGCCAGTTCGAATGCACGTGCCTGCCCGGGTTCGAGCCCAAGTCGGCACTGGACTGGTACCTGAGGGTAGGGTCGGACGGATGCGTGAGGAAGCGGGGCGGGCATGTGTGCCGGAGCGGCGAGGGCTTCGAGAAGGTGCCACTTGCGAAGGTGCCGAACACGTGGACGGCACATGTGGATAGGGGTGTGAAGGGGCTAAAAGAGTGTGAGTCAGAGTGCTTGAGGAACTGCTCGTGCAATGCATATGCGAGTGCGGATGTTTCTCACGGGGACAGTGGATGCGTGATGTGGCATGGGGATTTAATGGACTCCAGAGTGTTTTTAAGTGGGGGCCAGGACTTATACATTCGGGTTGATGCGATTGAATTAGGTATGCAATCAATTTCTGCTCCTATATTTTTTTTGGGTCAGATTTGCCAGATATATATTGTTTTATTTTGATAGATTTTCAATAATAGGTCGTTTTTATCGGATAAGATATTGCTATATAATTCAAGATTACAATCCGTTGACGTCATCTTATAAGATAGTTTGGAAAGATTTCCTATCCACTCCCATGTTGTGATAAAATAGAAATCACCACCTTAATCGAATCCGTTTGGGGTGGTAAAGATAACAAGTAGATTAGGACTAAATTTCCCGAAAAAAACCCTATCACATTTTAGTTCAGTAAATTGAAAACTCTATCCATTTTTAGAGTCTTATAACATGTTTCATTACTATATGAAGTTCATGTGGACGGAATTCACATTATGTCGTCTATTTTTTAAGCCATGTTGGCTTGTATACGGGATAGAAAAATTACTCCATACATGTGAGATATTTTTCGGCTTGCGAAACAAGATTCATATGCTCTGGCAAAAGAGGAAACAAGAAGGAAAATGAAAACAATAGCAATGAACTAGACCTAATGCAGGTGTGTGTTGGTGATTCATAGTTATGGCTGCGTGTTTAGTTGGTTTTTGTGCTTCTCGAACTGTTATATATCTTGTCCGCTGTGGCTACGAGGATTTGGCAGTGGGGCTGTAGCTTACCGGTGTTTTGCTTCTAGTGGCCAGAACTCGCCGTGTCAGTGGGGGTTTGCCTTGCAGTAGCGTCTTGTGTTTTGTGGTTGCGAGCTTGTTTTTCAGGTCGACGGGTCTTGAACACGTTGGTGTGGCTCCTTGGGACGGCGGATCCGTGCTCCAAATTTCATATGTATTTTCTAGGGTTTGAGCTGGGTGTCTTTGCAGGATCCTCTATTGCCTTTTCTGCGATTGGTTTTTAAGTACCGACGTACGTTTCGTTGGGCCTGCACTTGCAGTAGGTGTCTGTGTCTAGGTTTTGGTTGTTTTGGTTAATTCTTTTATCTTTTGATGATTTCTATAATGTCTTATGCCTTTGACATATGGTATTTGACCATTTCAAAAATTAAATGAGATTCAACCTGTTTTGAGTTTGCAAGTTATCTTAGAACAAATGATTGATGAAGACTTGAGCAAGACATTTTATCAAAATTAAGAAGTCGGGTTTGAGTGATCAACCTGTGAAATTGTGTGCCGAGTGACTTCTACGTTTGTTTAATTGCAAATGGCACTATAATTCTTCTTTGTAAATAAGGATGGGACAAAGGGGGTCTAGTGGCGGCGGTCGCCATAACAAGAATTTTAGAAAATGCAATTATTATATGTGAAAAAAAAATTTACCCCCAACTTATATAGTCTCGCAACTGCTAGGTTTTTTTCCTTATTTTTTATTATACACTAGTTATAAATCTTCTATTATTTTTTTTTAAGAAAGGAGACCCAAAAAAGTATTCTAAATTTAAACTCAATGGGCCAAAGTGAAATAATATAAATGATGATGTATAATTAAGAGAAAAAAAAACTCCACATTCTAATCCTAAAATAACTTAACCTAAAAAATTAAGGAAATTTAATTATAATGCCACTCTCCAAATTTATAATGCCACTCCCAAAAGGGAGTACGGTTATCAATTTGAAAAATCTATATAGGGATCTGAGGAGTGACATTATAAATTTGGGGAGTGACATTATCTTTGTGCATATATAATGATACTCTAGACTATCAATGAAGGAAGCATAATAATGTGCACATAAATTGAATTGGGTCTCTAGACCTGCTCTTTCTAATGTCATTTGGCTTTAATTTGGGGGTATAGTTCCGCAGCAAAATAGGTATAGGGGGGCTACTGTTTAAGTGAAATTCTGAAAGTAATACTTTGTGCATATTGCCAAATGTTAGGTCTGTCTTCAATCCTCCCCTACCCATACCCCCAATGATTGAGGACTACATGGGTTCTGCTGTTGTTGTTGTTGGAGTGACATTATCGATGACGTTAGTCTTTTTTCATACTTCATGTGCAAATGAAAAATATCATTTACTATAGTTTTTGTTATGTTATTTTAATTTTTTTTCTGGAGCCGATGACTATTAATATTGTAATGAATCTTTTTTATTTTTTAGTATACATTTCGCCACAGCTAAAGTAAAATTCTGGTTCTGTCCTTGTTTGTCAAACAATATTAAACATTGATAGTGTTAGAATATAGTAATCATATAATATCATAATCATGTGCTGATATGATTACAATATTATATGATTGCCTTGATTTTATTTTGATTGTAATTGATTACGATTTCATTATAATTAGGATGATTCCTTTCCATAGTTAGGCTATCTCCTCTTATATAAATAAATGCTTCATTATATGGTTTCAATAATCGAATTCAATATTTCTTCTCTCATATTTTACATGGTATCAGAGCTATAAGATAGGCCTTGTGGATATTCGCTCCTGGCGGGCGGCCTAAGCCTTGCTGTCGTCTGCCGGGCAGTTAGTTACTTTGTCAATCTCTCCACGCTTTTTGTTGCTTTCACCCACCAGAACGTCTCTTCATCATAGCGCGCCTCTTCACAACTAGCGCTCGTGGCTTTTCAATTCATGGCTTCTTCGTTTCTTTTTTTTTTTAAACTCAAGTTGGTAGACCTACTTGAGTTTGGCTTGGCTTGGCGTGGCGTGGCAGCTCCTGGCTTTTCTTAGCTTGGCTGTTCTTAATTTCTCTGGGCTTTTTCAAACTCAAGTTGGTAGACCTACTTGAGTTTGAGGGGGGATGTTAGAATATAGTAATCATATAATATCATAATCATGTGCTGATATGATTACGATATTATATGATTGCCTTGATTTTATTTTGATCGTAATTGATTACGATTTCATTATAGTTAGGATGATTCCTTTCCATAGTTAGTCTCTCTCCTCTTATATAAATAAATGCTTCATTATGTGGTTTCAGTAATCGAATTCAATATTTCTTCTCTCATATTTAACAGATAGAAAGGTGGTTGCAATTTGCAACACATGTCTTATCCAGTAAATTTTTGTGTGCTGAGAGTTACAGCACTGGACATTACCTTTTAGTTCTGAAAGCATGTTCTGGGTCTTTTTCTTTTTTGTTATAACTTAGGCATCCGGATCAGCTTACGTGCACATCGATTAATCCTAAGGGACCAATTTCACCGTCCATTTGTTGGAGTCCCGCTTAAAGTAAGAGCAAACTCTGTATGGACTGACACCAAAGAAGTTGATAGCATCTGAGAGATTTCGATTCTCAAAGCCCTTAGAAGAGAACAACCCCAAATCTCAGGCCTTGACCACTTGGGCAAGCCCCTCGGGGTTAGCACTTAGCATGTTCTGGGTCTTTCTCGTTTCATATGTGGTGGAAGAGAGGAACAAAGCTATTATGCTGTCATCAGTAAGAAAGAAATCAACTTCTTAATTTTTTGTCCTAATTTCAGCCCAATATTTGAAGTCTCAACGACGCTCTCATGGGAAGAAGGGCATGGTGGCAGCTATAGCGGCCTCTGTTATTGCGGTTTTGCTTCTCGCATTCTGCTTAATTTGTTGGTTGGTGGTGAAGAAAAAAAGAGGTAAAAGCACAATCTTCTTCGATCTTTAGTCGTTTTGATTAATTGACTAGAGACTAAAAATGATTTATGTCAATGTCACATTAACTCTTCTCTGTTTTCAATCTTATAAATAAAACTAATGTAACATCCATCCAGTCAAAATCCTTCTTTCCTCTTTTTGTCCCTCCCGAATTTAAAATAAACTTTCGTAGTTTAATAGTCAAGTAAGGCAACAAATTCTCACCCATGCTTTGAATGAGTATAACTAGTGATGCATGATTTTACACGTGATTGACCTTTACGTGTGTGTGTGTGTGTGTGTGTGTGTGGGGGGCATGCTTTGAATGAGTATAACTAGTGATGCATGATTTCACACGTGATTGACCTTTACGTGTGTGTGTGTGTGTGTGTGTGGGGCGGGGGGGGCGAAGAGAACGGCATTTTCATTTTCATGGGGCAATTTTGTTTTAATGCATCTAGATCGATCAGGATTATTACACAGTTTCTTGTTCATTTGTGTTTCCTTTTGCCTATTTTGTAACCGGTTATTTAGCCTTAATGCGTTCCGGAATATGATCAACGTCATTTCCATGGAACAGTTAGATTCAAAACATCAACGTCAACAATCAACATTAATACACAATTGCAGGAATAAGATAAACATCAACGTCAAATCATGTCACCAAGCCGGCTTTCTTGTTCATTTGTGTTTCCCATTTCATAATTTTAGTAAAACAATGAACTTGACAGGTAATTTTTTCATTGCAATTTACTCTCTTTTCTCAAATTAAGTAGGACTTTTTAGTTAACTGCATTTTTTTTTTTGCCTAACTTGCTTTTATACTCAATTGCAGGAATAAGAGAACGACAAAATTTATTATTTAGTCTCGACAGAACAACATCCCTTGAAGCCTCCTCAATGGGAAAACACTTTGATGAAAGTGGCCCAAATCCAGAATTACCATATTTTGACCTAAGCATCATTGTCTCAGCCACAGGCAATTTTTTGTTGGATAACAAGATTGGTGAAGGTGGATTTGGCGCCGTGTATAAGGTACCCTTCAAGATGGAAATTTTTTTGGCATTTTTTTGCTTAGCAAAAAAAGGTCCACCAAAAGTGCGGTCTCCTCCGAAGCGCACGTCAATAGCGTTTCTGTCGAAATGAAGCACACGCGCTCCGTTGCTAAGCCTAATCTCTGGTTTGTCCACCGACGTCATCACCCTTCAAGAAACCGTGGGCAAAAAAAACTACGCTCCGTTTGGTTCAACATTCTGAAAGTAACTTTTAACTCTCGACACAGTTTTCAATAAATCTTTCTCTCTATCTCTCTCCACTCATTACCACTCTAACTCTCAAAAATAACTTTCTAAAATGTAAACCAAACAAAGCGGACTCTCAGTCTCTCTCTCTCTCTCTCTCTCTCTCAATAATGGCACCTACAGCCTCTAGGCCAAACAGCAAAGGTTTACTACCGTTTACTTGTGGACTCTTCTCCTTTTTATGGATCCTTTTTCTCCTCTCACAGTCACCTTTATGCATTTTCATTTTTCAATTCTCATAGTGGTAGGTGACCCCAACCAGAGAAATAGAATATGTTGAGAAATTCATATCTATTGTTTCTTATTCCCTCACCCGGATAATTAGTGGGTTTTGATTTTACAGCTCAGATCCTCATCCAGTCTCGTTATTATTTAATACATTTTTGTCCATGAAGCAATACCCTTGTCGCCTTTTAATCGGAATCTCTTAAGTTTTTTATTCCAAATTGGGCTAACCTTGCACGCTAACTCTAGATTTTCTTGATCTTTGGTGCAGAATCTTGGCTAATTACTAGCCGTGTATAAGGTACCCCTTCAAGATGGAAAGTATCACGCAATCGTATACCTTACTTACGAATATGGAAGATGATAAAATAACCCATTAAGCTGTCAATAAAGTATTTGCAAAACTTGTGTTCGAATATGTAGTGCATTGGAATATAGGAAGTGTGCATCAGAAATCCAGTGGTCTCGCATTTTGTTTACCGTATTGACACTCCTAATCGGCGATCGATTCCAGGCCCATTTGAACGTGGTCTAAGCTCACCATGTAACGATTAAATGCAGGGTCAGCTACCTAATGGACAAGAAATCGCAGTCAAAAGGCTAGCAAAGAATTCAGAACAAGGGGCAGAGGAATTCAAGACCGAAGTTACATTGATTGCCAAACTGCAGCATAGGAACCTAGTGAGGTTGTTGGGATATTGCATTCAAAAAGATGAGAAGATGTTGATCTATGAGTACTTGCCAAACAAGGGCCTGGACTCTTTCATCTTTGGTATGCATTATTTTCGAAGTTATGTTCATTTTTTTGCTACTTATGGAGTTATTGTTTGTGCAATGGTGAATGATTCAGGATTTTGATTATAATTAACTTCCAACGTTTGTCCAGATAAAGGCTCGTTTATAGATTGGAAAATGCGCTTCAACATTGTTTTGGGGATCGCTAGAGGGCTATTATACCTTCACCAAGACTCTAGACTAAGGATAATCCATAGGGACCTAAAAGCTAGCAATGTGTTACTAGATGCAGAAATGAATCCGAAAATATCGGATTTTGGTATGGCTAAAATTTTCAGAAAGGACCAGATCGAAGCTAATACAAATAGAGTTGTCGGAACATAGTAAGTGTCGATTCTGTATTACTATTGGGATATGGAGAAAGGGCAAGGAAGCCATTAAGCTCTAATGCTTGTTTAACATTTGTGGTTGCAGCGGCTATATGTCACCTGAGTACGCAATGGAAGGGCTATTTTCAGTAAAATCTGATGTTTTCAGCTTCGGGGTTTTGCTCTTGGAGATCATTAGTGGCAGAAAGAATAGCAGCTATATTCTGGACAATTCTATGAACTTGATTGGGCATGTATGTAAATGGATGTGTACACTTGTCTAAAAATTCACTTAGTATTCATGGAAAATCCTTTGGTTAACAGAACTCGTAAGGTTAAAATCTCAAGTATTGTACAAAAATTAGATGGTTAATGTCAACAGCAGAAGGGTTTCCTAGCATTTGGTGTACTCCTTTTGTTTTATACAGGAAATCTATCATTTTGAATGGAAAAACGAACAAGATAAATTTCAAAACAGAGGGCTTTCCATTAGTGATGACATTGTTGTTCATGCACTGTTCGTTTCAGGTTTGGAGCTTGTGGCAAGAAGGCCGGGCTGTGGAAATAATTGGTTCTTGGATGACCGAATCAGATTCGGATAAAGAAGTTTTGAGGTGCATTCACATCGCCCTGTTGTGTGTGGAAGAATTAGCCAACGATAGGCCAAATATGTCGAATGTTGCTTTCATGTTGTGTAACGAAACAGCACTGCCTCCCCCTAATCATCCTGCTTTCATCTTCAGAGGAGCTAGCCACAGGCCGAACACGTCCTCATCAGCAAGTGCTGGAGCAGTTTCTATAAATGATGTTACGCTTTCGGCTATTCAAGCTAGATAGGTGCTAAAAAATTACATAGATGTGTTCTTGCTTCCTCTTTCACCAAAATTAGATGTCTTTAGCATTCGTTTGTTGGAGTGACTGTAACTGTGTATATTAGTAGTCACAGTCTCACAGAGGATGTGTTTGGAGCCTCCCGTAGCTATAAATTGGAATTCAACATTCTTTTTTGAATTCCTTAGAATAAAAAAACTTACATAGAGTTGAGGAAGGCATAACTTCCAATTACATCAAAATCTATCAAACTAGATATAGAGAAAACTTATTGGGATATTTTCTAGGAATCACGGATCACAGTACTAAGAGGGGACTGCTTTACGTAGATAATTTGGGGGACCTTAATGCGAGTGCTAAAACCGTTTAAAAATGCTGTGATTCCTTTCTCTTGTCAAACGTAATATGCAGCCAATGTAATCTTCCTAACCGTGCTTCGAAAAGACTTTCCATTGAACTTTCCAATGAGTCAAGAGACTTCATTATCCATAGAGGAATGAAATAAGTTCTTTTGAATCGCCATCCATGGGATAAAAACTGTGTCAAGGGATGATTTTCGGGAGCCAATGTCAATGAACAATTGTTGAATGGGCCTAATGGCATCCCAAGTTGCTGCAACGTTGAAGGTGGAAGAGGGAGAGACCGTCCATATGACTTTGTCTGATGTGTTTAACATTGCACATGTTTTTTTTGAAAGGCAGAAAATTCATTAATCTCTAAAAAGATACAAAGATTAATAGGAACAAGGAATGATGGCATCAAATTTCTAACCCGATACCCAAACGATTTACAACGCTAAAAATAATCATATGCCCATCCAAAATCCAATACCCAAGTTTGGCAAGAAATCGAACACAGGAAAACCCATCAGGAAATTACCGGCCGGCCCCGTTTTTTAGTTGCGGTTCCCTCCGAGCCCCCTTTTGAAATATGTATTCCATGCAACCCCTTTCTAAAAGTGCTTTTACTAGTTTGCCCTCACCCCCTTGGTTTTGGTACTTGACGCGTCAGATTTGTACTGACGGGTATCATTTCCACCGTTTCACCAACGAATCCAGACAAACCCACATGAACAGTGAACCCCATTCTCTCTCCTTTTCTCTCAGTCCAACCCCAATCTCTCTCCTTTTCTCTCTGATGTGGACATATTTTTTATTTTTTTGCATTACAAAGTTAAAATTTAATATCTTTTATTATATATATCATTTTTTTTATAAAATTTATATTTTTAGAATCTACTCAAAGAGATCTATAAAACAAGACCTATATTGAATAAAAAATTATGTGATTTTTGTTTTTGTTTTTTGAGAGTATGAATTGTATATTTTTTGGATGTGAATTGTGAATTGTGATTTGAGGGGTGTGAATTCTTTCATTTCGGAGGGTGTGAATTGTTCATAATGGATGTGAATTCTTTTATTATAGAGGGGGTGAATTTTGTATTTGATGGTTGTGAATTCTTTCATTTTAGTTTGTGAATTGTGTATTTTAGAGAGTAGTTATGACGTGTGAATTCTATATTTTGTAGGGTGTGAATTATTTAGAAGGGGTGTGAATTCTTTCATTTGAAGAGGGAAAATTCTTTTTATTTTTGGTGAATGTGAATTCTGCAAAGTGGTGTGAATTGTGAAAATTATGTGCAATTTTTTGTTTTATTTTTGAGAGTGTGAATTGTGTATTTTTTTTATGTGAATTGTGTAGAGTGTGTAAATTCTACATTTTAGGGGTGTGAATTCTTTCATTTTAGAGTGGGTGAATTCTGCATTTGACAAGTGTAAATTTTTTCTTTTTGGTTTGTGAATTGTGTATTTTGGGGAATAAGTTGTGATGTGTGAATTCTGTATATTGAGAGGTGTGAATTCTGCATTTTGGAGAGTGTGAATTGTTTAGGAGGGGTGTGAATTCTACCAACTAGAAGGGATGAATTATGTTTTGGGGCATGTCATGTATTATTTTCTTATTTTTTATTTGATATATTTGTACCGGCAATGAATTCTTTCTTATTTTCTTATTTTTTTATTTCATATAATTGTATAGGGTGAATTCTGTATTTAGGGCGAATGAAATTGAGCAACAAGGGTGAATTATGTTTTCAGGGCGTGTGAATTCTAATTTTAGGGCGTGTGAATTCTGTCAACTATATGTTTTTAAAGCGTGTGAATTCTGTCAAATAGATGGGGTAAATTTTATTTTTAGGGCGTGTGAATTCTGTTAAATAGAGGGGATAGATTCTGTTTTTAGGGCGTGTGCAATCTGACCAACAAATGGGTGAATTTTATCAAATAGAGGGAGTGAATTTTATTTTTAGTGCATGTGAATTCTGTCAAATAGAGGGGGTAAATTCTGTTTTTTAAGGTGTGTGAATTCTATTTTCAGGACATGTGAATTCTTTCCAATGGACGAGGTGAATTCTATTTTTAGTGCGTGTGAATTCTGTCAAATAGAGGGGGTAAATTCTGTTTTTAGGGCGTGTGAATTCTATTTTTAGGGCATGTGAATTCTTTCCAATGGACGGGGTGAATTCTGTTTTGTACTATTCACAGTCCTAGAATTCACACTCGTTTCAGAATTATTCATTTTTGGGAGGGAGTGAATTCTCGGTGGTGTGAATTCTTGGGTAGGGCAAAATTCACACACCTTTTCAAAATTCACAACCGTTTGCACCCCTTTGTAGTCTTGGTATGAATTCTTGGTTGTAAAAATTCACACCTTTTCAGTCTTGGGGTGTGAATTCTTGGTGTGAATTTTGCAAAATTTGCACCTCTTTATAGAATTCAAACGCGATCTGCATAATTCACACTCCCAAATTACACAATTCTTGGGATGTGAATTCTTGGTGAAGTCTTGATGTAAATTTTGGGTGTAAATTCTGCATTTTTGAAACGTGTGAATTCTGCATTTTTGGGGGAGAATCCACATCTCCAACTAAAGAATTCACACCTGTACAAAATTTGTAATTCAAGTAAAAGCATAACACTCAAAGTAAAAAACAAACAACAAAGAATTCACACCTCCAAATTATACTATTCATACCCATAAAAATTTAAAAAGGGTTGTGAATTCATTCACTATCCACCATGATTCAGCTCTGCAACTAAAAACAACATCCATTTGTGTGTATTGCTCTAAAACTAGTCCCTACACCAGAGATCCACCAGGACCTCGTCATTGACGGGCATAGCCACCACCGTCGCCGTCATCATCTATTATATACTACGAGATCATCAATCTATACTACGAGATCCAACAAAACCTAACGAGAACCTCACCATGGACTACCGCCGTCGCCTTCCAAGAAGAAGGCTCCATCATCATTGCCGAGCCCCGGAAACCGACTCGACCCACCGTCGTCCTCCACTCGAAATCAAAATCAATGGAGAAGTTGTTCGTAATCGTCCCCTCCAAATTGACGCCACCCACAATCCGAAGTTGTTCTCCGTCATCAACCACGATGACCGCCCACCTCCACCGTTGCGAATCACCCCACCGCCACACAGGATGCCTCGGCTGGTTCGAGGAGGTGCTTGATCTTGTCGCTGTAGACGGTACTTGATCTTGTCGCTGTAGACATCCACCGCCGCACGAGGCGTCTCCTACATCAGCTTCTCGCACAGGAGTTTCTCGCATAGGTGAGACCCCTTATCATGCGTGGGGTATTTGTGGTAGTTTACTTAAAAGAGGGCTTATGTGGAATGAGTTTGACGGGGACTGGGCTTGGACGGATAGGGATTGACAAAACGGGGCCGGCCAGGAAGAACCCCAAAACCCATTGGGACGAAACCCACACCCGTTGGCCTAAAAGCCCAAATAATTAAATAATTGAAAGATCAAACACCTAAGGGCCTAAAAACCCAAATAATGGGACAAGCCCAATCAATATAGCACAAACAAACCCTAGCTATTGCGGTTTCAGATCCACTGCCAATGTCCATCGTCTGCCACGGCAAGGGCAGCTCCACCGCCAACCACCACGCCAGAGATAGCCACCCGGAGAGACACCCCAAAACCGCCGCCATTAGGCAAAGTACTGAATGATCTCAGGAGAATCACCGGCGGAGAAGCACGAAACCTTACAATCACAGCCCGCTGTTAGGCACATGTAGTTATATGTTGAGAACCCGGTTTGATTTTTCCACCATTGGGACAAATGGAAAAGGTAAACAGGAAGGGTCAGGTTAATTTCCATATTTTTTAAGAGAAGGCTAGCATTACAATGATGTGAATAATTTGCATAAGGAATTCCAATACCACGATTTCTAACCAAAAAAGAAATTTTGTTTTGCATCAGAACTATAAAAGTAAGCAGTACTTAGATGGAAACCTGGTTAGCCCTGAAATGAATACGACCCAGGAAAAATGTTGAACTTAATTTGAAAATAACGAGCAAAAATACCGACAAAGAAATTGTTGAGACCCATCACCGACTCTCTAGAAGTCTCCGGATATTTCCAGAATGTTTCGGATTTTTCTAAAATCCTCTAGAATAATCCGGACTCTTCTAGAACCATCTGGACTTCTCCGGAGTGTTCCAGGTCATGCTAGAAACTTCCGGAATATTCTGGAAACTTGTGGATTATGATAGTCTTCCGGGTTTTCCCGGAAACTTCTTGTAGTTCTTATAAATAGAATAGGAGAGGCCATTTGGTAAGCACCAAGTGTAAGACTGATGAGGCACAATTGTGAGTATGACAAGTGAGGCGTAAGTGTGAGTAAGGTGCTAAAGTGTTGTGTTTTCTATGGGTGTATTGAAAAGTATTAAGTAAAAGTGTATTGTTAGCTGTAACCAAACTCAACACAGAAATAAGATTTTATAGGGTATTTTTATTTATGCATGCTTTCTGTATTTCCTTTTTCATCTTCGTCAATAGTATGTTTTCAAGTCTATCAAGATTTTCAGGTTCATGTCCAATGAAAAACCACACATGCGTACTTGAATAATCTACACTCTTCCTAATTGTATTTACAACCAGGTGACTTGGTCATCTTTACTTGGAACTTAGAAGTTTGCTCTCTCTTAAGGTCTCTAGTTCAATTCTCTTTGTCACTAATTCTTGCGACAACCTCACTCCCACGCGTAAGCATGTGAAAGACTGTGTGAAGGATTGTATGGATTAGTTTGAGGTGCGCGCAAGCTGACCCGGAACACGAAAAAAAACTTGGTATAGTTACATATGAGAGTGGCTGTCCTATTGCATGGCCAAAGGAAAACCAAGTTGAGATTTTAGGTTGGTCTCTAATCACTACTCTTAGCAAATCAAGTCAATTACTATTTCAACCGCACTCACCCCTTGTCACCAATTCTTTCACCTATTTTTGAATGGTAGGGTGAACATTATAGTACTAGACAAAACATGGATTGGTTGACCTTTCTCAGCAATTAATTTGTACCATTTCATAGTGGAGCTAAAAGCTTTTAGGCCTAGCTAGCACCTGTGACAAGACTCAACAAGAGGTGCTCGGTTGGTTAATGAGTTTGCTCCCCATACAATTAAACAGGATCCGATTACTAAGGTTATGTCGCAAGAAAGAGATCTCTTGTGAATTTTTTAGTTGCGATGTGGATGTCTAATTGACCGAACCTGAAAGAGAGTTAGTTGAGGTGCACATAAGCTGGCCCGAGCAACCCTAACCTTCGACCAAAAGACATATGTGAAACCATGTGAATTATGGCTAGAGAAACCTTGTACATTCATGTCCTTAATTGTAACCAAAAAGTAAATGTAATTACTCAAATCAACCCCAAAGTATTAATTTTCGCACCGTGTCCAAAGGGTCTAATTGTATGCCTGTCTGTCATTTGCAGAGCAGCAGTTGTGTTTTTAGGGCACTGGTGGCAGGAAATCTCTCCTTATTACTGTGCATGCCTGCTTTCAACAGCTGAGTTTAGCTTCTGGTATTGATAGCAACCCCTCTAGAAGCCAAAGGGACATTAACGAAAATCTATATGGTCTGGTATTTATTAAGTCAATTTCCATATGTATATGGATCAACATTTTAGATCACCCGTCCCGATTGCTACGGTTCAACTTCGTCACTCCTAGACTCCTAGTTGATGCAAGAGGTACCCTCTATCGTTCTATAGCACATTCAGGGTGAGCTTTCGCTAAATTTTATTTGTCTTTAGACTAATTACAATAGTCAAGCGGTTTTCATTAAATGGTACCCCATTTTAGTTGATATATGTGAGTAGAATAACATTCGTAAAAATTTATGAAAACATGGGCTTTATCCATTTTAGTCCATTGAGTCAATAGGTTGAACTCACCCTTGGTATAAAAAAGCAGCTAAATTTCTTTGACAAAATTCATTAAAGACGATTATTTTTTTGTGGAAAAAAGAAAAGAAAAGAAAAGAATTTTCTCTATCTGTTTGATTTTGTTTCAACTTTAATTCATATTTTTATATACTTTTTAAACTCCCTTTGTCAGCATAAATGATTGATTCCAAATATTTTGATGAAAAGCTAAAAAAAAGAAAAAATACTCTAGAGAGGACAAGTCATTTTCTCCTACATAAATGATATCCATCTTTGGTATGAAATGTTTACCGTCTAAGAGAGTAACGTACAAATTAGTATGGAATGGTTACATGAAAGCTAGGATCAAAAATTCATTTACAAATTTTTTCAATAGAAACGAGACGAAATTTGTTATTTGTTGTATACGAGTGGTATACAACTAGCGAACACGGTGTATGGAACTGTAACAAAAATTATAGTAGTCGTCAGTTAATGCTGATTCATAGAAAAATGCCCGCAGAGGGAAATATAAACTACGCGTGCATGATATGTACGTAAAATGAAACCAATTGTCGGAGAAAGAGATTCTAAACGCCAACTCTGTTTATTGGGCTAAGACGTTGTTTGGTTTAGCTTAATTTGTTTATGTCAGTTGGGGACTTGAAGCAGGGGACCGATGGAGATAGAAAAGAATTTGTGGGATGAACTCTGCTCTAGGAATATTTTTAGGATAAGGTGATCAGGCGTATATGATGACTGCAGGAGATTTTCAAAAGCGATGGCGCTGTTAATCTTATGATATTGGATTGGTCTCCAAGATTAGCTGAGGTGCACGCAATGGTATTTTCGAGCTATGATGGACAAGTGAATTTGAAATACATACCCAATTGTTAGATGCAATGATGTGTGCCCTGTCCTTTTAATTGGAAGATGGGAGCATATATAAATGGTAACTGTGGATGTTTCAATTTTACATAGCGGGAGCTGTGTTTTAGGCTCTAATTTGTTAAACAGGGTTTGAATGGTGCTCCAATTTTATATTTGTTGAGAAGACCGCTCATGCTAAAATTAAACTATGAACCTTCATTTAGTTATTGAAAAAATAAATGCATGTGATTCATTTAGACCACTAAATTAGATTTTTCTAATATGCTAACATTTTTTTATTACAAAAATATAAGAATCAAAATTACATCAAATTGAAAACAAGTTCTCTATCAATAAAAGTCAACCAACTAATAATTCTAGGAAATACGAGAGAAATAACATCACACGCAGGTAAAGATTCGAATTCCAAATCTCCTACCGAGTTGAGGGAGAAATAGCCAAGTTAGCTAACTCCGGTTGGTTCTATATGCTAACATTTTGAACGACGTGTTATTTTAAGGACTGGGCTCGTCAAAATGAATCCAAATTCTTGATTATCTGGCAAACTGGGTTGATGTAGTCCATTTACAAGTTTGGGAAAATGTAGCTCTTTAATTTCAATTACATATCTGCATATATGTAACCACATCAACTCGTTATATAGTATGATCAATCACTTTCCCTATCTTTCCTAATCAAACAAAGACAAAGCCTGACCGAGAGGTTCAAATTCTCTCATGTGAGAGTCATGTGAGTCTATTAATTCACCATCCGTTATCCTCTAACATAATGCAAAATGTGATCCATCTTGGTTTCACTTAATGACCCAAACCGTTGATTTGTTTAGCGTAAATTAGTTTATCACCAACGAGGAAAATGAGAGTAATCAAATATCGGTAACAGCTTGAACTTTGTGTATTAATCTTACGAAAGATTAACTTTCAAGCACTGATTGTCGATCAGTTTTTCTTGTAAGAATTATACTTCGTTCGGGTGGATATAGTCATTCTAATTTTCTGAAGATGATGAACGTGTTGAGGCCTATACAAAATGAATGGCTCATATTGATAAGTAGGACCGATCGAGATAAATTCCACTCTGTATAAAATGAAGGTCACATTAAAAGATCATGCCAACTCTTGTTCTCTAGACCGTCTGATTAATTAGTCCATCCGTTAATAACAAATGAATGCTTTGATCACAAAAATTTCATTCTAAAAATATAAGGATAAAAATAATATTCGATAGTATAATGGTAAAATAATAAGGGTAGAAAATAAAATTTTATGCGTAACATGTTTCGGGCCGGGTAACGAGGCCAGATAACATCATCCCGACCCCGATCAACCCCGATTGGGTTTTTTAAAAAATTTCCCCAAACTCACTCCAGTACCCAAAAAAATTACGAAAACTCACCCCGATCAAGTTGGGGGCGGAAGCCAATTGCCATCCTTTGTGACCTCAGGTGTGGCCCCAAGTGAGTCCCCCACTCATTGGAAACTCCACCACCAGTTTTTTTTTGGGTAACCAGTTTCCCACAAAATACTACCAAATGTTGAAACCTCTGCCTCAAATAATTAAACCAAATACATTTCGCTTTCATCTTCCTCTTTCGCATGGGAAGAGTCATTCTAAGTCACGTTGGAATATGGTTCAAGCAAGTCTCACTACAGACCCCCATTTGGGTGGCAAACAAGGACGACCGAATAACAGATTCATCTGGTGTCCTCACAATCACCCCCACTGGCAACGTAATCATCACTTCAGACCAAACAAATCCCCTTTGGTCCTCAAATACGACAATATTATCAGCCAGTCCTGTTTTGAAACTCCTAGACACTGGCAACCTTGTTGTGGTCGATAGCAGTACAGGGAATTATTCATGGCAAAGCATCGATCACCCGTGTGATACTTTAGTACCCGGAATGAAACTGGGATGGGATCTTTCAAAAAACCAAGAGTGGTACTTAACGTCGTGGAATAGTTTGCAAGATCCATCCACGGGCGATTATACGTACAGGGTCCCAGGGCCTCCCCCAATTAGTACTTCGGCGAGGATGAACGATCTCTTACCGAAGTGGACCATGTGACGGTGTTCGTTTCGGTGGAGGTCCTCCACTGAAACAGAACACCACCGTCATTAATCCTATTTTCGTATACAACACAACTTCTGTATACTACACGCACGTTTCTCAACAATGATGGTAATATCATTTCCAGGTTTGTCGTGAACCAATCAGGATTACTTGAGCACCTCACATGGAACCAGGGGAGCGGCGAGTGGGTTCCTGTAATCACACTGCGAGCGGATTTATGTGATACCTATGATCTTTGTGGGCCTAATGGGATTTGCAACACGAACGATTCACCGACTTGTCATTGCATGGATGGGTTTGTACCCAAATTCCCAGTGGAGTGGAAGGGGATGGATTGGTCAGGTGGGTGTGTGGCAAAGAAAGCGTTGAATTGTACGGTGGCTGCCGGGTTTAGGAGGTTTTCCACTACTACAATAACCTTAAAACATCACAGTTTTTACCCGCGATTGTTATAATTCAATCACGGTTTCAAAACCGTGATTGATCGGGCCGTTATTAAAAGTCATAAGAATTCATTACGGTTTTTGACTGTGATTAAATCTCACTTTAAACTGATATTAAAAAGAAAAAGGTATGCTTATGTAGGAAATAAGATCACAGTACACATTAAGAACTGTAATTAAAGATACAATAAGATCACGCTATGGGCTAAGAACCGTGATAAATGATACTATACGATCATGGTTGGGGTTTACAAACGTAATTAAAAGTAAAGATAAATTACGATTTGAATAGAAACCGTGATTAAATATCATAATAAGATCACAGAGGTCATTATATTATATATAGTAAAAAGATCACGTCTTCAATGCAAAACCGTGATTGTTTCTCATACAAAAAATAACACGCTTTTATAATCCTGGCATATCCATTGTCCGTATAATTAATTTTTATACCAGCTTTTTTTTTTAATCGGATTTTTATACTAGCTGAATCATGAAACCAAAAGAATTTATCCCCATCACACCACAAAAACAATAACTACATAAAAAGGTAAAGACATATATTATTAAATCAATCAATCTTTGAAAACATGATACAACCAAAATCATCCTAGTTTATGTAACAACTCTCTTGTTCAATTAAGCTCAAGGACAGAACTACAAGATTAAGAAAATAAAACAATCCTAATAGTTGAAGCAGCTACTTCTCTGGCCAAAAAAGCTTGCATCAATCTTGCATATGTTCTGCATCAAATAAAATATAAAGAGCCCGTTAGAATGTGGGAGACATGAAAAAACAGAAAAATAAGTGTCCAAACCAAATTCAAACGAAGTCTTTATAATCCAACCGTTCATTAGCCAAACATAATTAATAGTAAGAAACACAATCGCAGGATCAATGATCAATGTTATTAGAGTACAGGGCATGGAAGTTGAAATCATCTATTAGGGAGAGGCACATGTTGATAGACAGTTTATTTATCCACTTAGCTACTACTTCATCAATTCCGGCTGTTGAGCAAGTAATTTTTCCGCGGAACTGCAAAAAATCATGAAATCATCTATTTGAAACTGAAACTCAGAACTGTATGATCTGAAACACAAAACTGCAACACAGACAAATCCATAAACTAAAACTGAAAAGGAAATCAAGTTTTCCAAGGCTGTTCACCTTATCGCCATCCATCCACTCCAAAAATAAATGAATAGACTAAAACTCAATTACAACATGGAAGAACTCCAGACAAGTGTAGAACCTGATTACCCTGCAGCAAGATGCCCATTTGGCAGCCCCAACATGAAGATACTTAAAAACAGACCATAATTTCACAATGAAAATAACCAGTTTATTGTTTCTACCAACACCTACATAGCAATAAGCTCATGAAGATGATTATGATTCAATCTTTAGCTGTACAACAAGAGGATGATGTCACAAACAAGAAAACGTTAACGATAAAATCATGTAGCATTAATCTAAGTGGTAGGAGTGAACTATAAGTTGTTCACACTTCACATTAAACAAATTAGGCATACTAGAGTACCCAAGATGGAGCACTTAGAATAGTGCATGCAATTTGGATTACTTGTTCTTCCAAGCACTAATATAACAACAATTTTGTGAATAACATGTCCATAAATAATACTAATGGTTGTCGTTTTCAGTTTTTGGTTAAACAAAAAAGAACGGTACTCATCCTTATAAATGAATTAACACACAATATGCATACTTGAAGTAAACTAAACTGTGCCATTACTAAGAGTTATATCCTTTTTTTTTTTTTTTTTTTATAGATAAATAAAGTGTCCGGACTAGCTTACGCACACAAGAAATATTCTACAGAAATAGCAAAGGCAACTCTCTGGGTCCCTACCGACGCTGGGGTGGGAAAACATGGGGAGAGAACGGGATTAGATACCCTGGTAGTCCATGCCATAAACAATGAGTGTTCGCCCTTGGTCTACGCAGATCAGGGGCCAGCTAACGCGTGAAACACTCTGCCTGGGGAGTACGATTGCAAGACCGAAAATCAAAGGAATTTTGAGAATCTATCAACATTAGTCATGTCAGATAGGCAAAGACACATGAGAAAGAATTCCATCCTCAATGCTTACCAAAGATCCTCCAGATTAGCCTCACACAACAGACCCAAGGAACTTAAATCAACGTCTCGGCTGAATGACGTCATTCTTGTTGTCCGAGGAGTTGGACCCCAAAGGAATTTAGACAAGAAGCTAACTAATGGCAAGGCGTATCAACAGACCCAAGGAACTTAAATCAACGTCTCGGCTGAATGACGTCATTCTTGTTGTCCGGGGAGTTGGACCCCAAAGGAATTTAGACAAGAAGCTAACTAATGGCAAGGCGTATCGTATATACTTTGAGTCCTACTCCAGGAAAGTCAGAAAGACAAGGAGAGACTACGGGAAAGAGCTCAATTTGTGTTGAACAACACTAAAGTCAGACAAGAAAGGGCCATTAGCAAATGGAAAGGGGAAGCAACCAATTGATCCCTTTTTAGTAACAAAATACAAGCAGCAAAGCAACTGATTTACAAGTCCAAAGAACCACAAGTTAGTTCAAACAATGATCTGGAAAAAAAACTGCACATAAGTTAGGGCTATCAACAGACGTACATATATGTACATATACATACACATAAGTTAGGGCTTTTCGTTTTCGAATAGATTCATCTGCCCCTTCAGAATAAAAAAGATCCATCAGCAACTCGAACGATCCATCCATCATAGATATCGTAGAAATATTAACCAAAACATAATAAAGAAGCCTGAGATATTCGATCGAGAGATCGAGAGAGAGCGCGCGCGTGTTACAGATCGAGGATAGAGCCATCATCTTCTGGGCCTACACTTGCATAGGTTTTGGTAGTTTTGATTGCTTCTTTTATCTTTTCATGATTTCTATAATGTTTTAATGACTGATGGAGACTTGAGCAAGACATTTTAGCAAAATTAAGAAGCCGGGTTTGAGTGATCAACCTGTGAAATTGTGTGCCGAATGACTTCTACGTTCACTACTACAATAATAAATATATATCACACTAAGGAGATTCACAAAGATCACAGTTTTTAAGGAAAGCGTCATAAAAAAGGGTGCTTAAAATTTTTTATCACAGTTTAAGTCCAAAACTGAGATAAAAAGTGAGTTTTAGCGCGGGATAAAAGATCTCGCTCTTGCGACGAGATAAAAGAAAAATAACCTTACTCTTGCAGCGTGATAAAAGATTTTAGGGCGGAAAAAAATGAGATAAAAGATCTCGCTCTTGTGGCGAGATAAAAGAGAAAAGATCTCACCCTTGTGGCTTGAAAAAAAGAGAAAAGATCTCACCTCTGTGGCGTGATAGAAGATTTTAGAGCAAAAAAGAATGAGATAAAAGATTTTACTCTTGTGCCGAGATAAAAGAGAAAAGACCTCACTATTGTAGCGTGATAAAAAACTATAGCTCAGAAAAAAGCAATATAAATGATCTCACTCTTGCGGCGAGATAAAAAGCCTACCCATTTAGGCGCGCGGTCTGAATTTTCACGTGGGCGGGTTGGTACTCATTTAGGCGGGTTTTGAAAAGTTACGTGAGGAAAACGATGTCGTTTAAGAAACTTTGAAAAGTTCTTTTCTTTTTTTTTTTCAAAGGTAAGAAGATAAGCTCTAATTACACTCACCTCTAAAAATCTTTACGTTTCATCATCATTTTCACGCCTAAAAAGATCAAGAGAGAGAGAGAGAAGGCAAACCCACGACTAAATTCCACTAGTGTCCACTTGTTTCTTCGACGACGGGCGGGCTAATCCACTAGTGTTCAATTTTCATGTGGGCGAGTTGTGATCTTTATGGTTTATTGTAGTAGTAAAATTTAGTTATTTCGGATGTCTTCCAAATGTTTGACACATTAGGTAAAAAAATAATTATATTATTATGGTTTAGCCTTATCTGAAAAGGATTAAAATCTAATTGGGAAGCCACCATTGAAATTGAAATTCAATATAAACACAAAATTCATGTGAATTGGTTAGTTTATAAAAAAAAAAATCTAAAGTTTGTCCATAATGTTACAATTTGCAAGTTGTGATAATTTTTATAAAGTTTGTCTATATCATGTTAATTGCATTTCAAAAAATTCAGCAAATTTTAAGGAAAAAAAAAGTTTTCTCACTTTAGGAAGTAAGTATAAATATTTTTGTTTTCCTATTGTAAAAGAAGTTCTTGGCTAGCTTAGTGGTAAGGGTTTGGGAAATCAACCAAGGGTGCATAGCTTCAAAACTTGACAATGACAAGAAAAGAATGCCTAATAGATACAAAGAAAAGATCACGCATAATAATTTTCCATCTCAATTTATGGTGTGATTATTTTGATCACGGCTTATAACTATGATAAAAGAGAAACGATCACGGTTTATAACCGTGATAAAAGAGAGTGACTTACAATCACACCCAAATCTATCACAGTAGCAGGAGAGTGATGAAAAACTTACAATCATGGCTAATAGCTTTGATCTTTATGATTTATTATAGTAGTGGTTTGTTTAATTGCCGATGGCACTATCATTCTTGTTTGTAAACAAGGATGGAACAAGGGGGGTTTAGTGGTGGCGGCCGCCATAACAAGAATTTTAAAAAATACAATTATATATGTGAAAAAAAAATTTATCCCCAACTTATATAATCTCGCCACTGCTAAGTTTTTTTCCTTATTTTTTATTCACTACTACAAAAATAGATAAAGATTTCAATCATTTGGTGTGATCTTTCACTTTTAATCTCGCATTCAAAACCGTGGTCTATTAAGGTGTAACTAAAAGTCTTGATCTTTTAACCACAGGATAAAAACCGTGGTTAAAACTCCTTAAAATTGTGACAAAAAAACATAAAAACTGTGATTAAAATGACAAAACCGTGGTTGTTTATAGAGAAATAATCTCATTTTTTGAAAAAACCGAGATTAAAAGTAGTGTTTTTCCCAAGGGAAAAAATCCTACCTACTCTATTTCTCCTACTGGGTTTTGAACCCAAGTCTCTTAAGTTTTATATAGAAACTTTAACTAACTCCACAACACACACTTTTCAATATATAATTGAAATATTTAATATATATAACATATGCGTTTAACTTACGATCTCAGTTTTTAGATGACTAAGATTAAAGGATTTTTTTTTTATCTTAGTTTTTCTAAAATGAGATATATTCTTTTATATACAATCTCAGTTTTTCAAAAACTAGATCTATTATTTAAGTTACAATCTCACTTTTAGATTACTGAGATTAAAAATTCTTTTCATCTCAGTTTTTTTCGAAACAAGACACATTCTTTCATATATAATCTCAGTTTTTTTGAAAATGAGATCTCTTCTACAAGTTACAATCTCACTTTTTAGATTATTGAGATTAAAAAATCTTTTCATCTCAGTTTTTTCATATAACTGAGATTAAAACTATAGTTCATAACATTTTATTACACTTTTACAAAAAGTAAGATATTTTTTGTTTTTGTACCGTGATCTTTATATCATTTTGTAGTAGTGATTATACACTAGTCATAAATCTTCTATTATTTTTTTTTGAGAAAGGAGATCCAAAAAAGAATTTTAAATCTAAATTCAATGGGCCAAAGTGAAATAATATAAATGATGATGTATAATTTAGAAAAAAAAAAAAAAAAAAAACCTTCACATTCTAACCCTAAAATAACTTAACCTAAAAAATTAAGGTAATTTAATTATAATGTCACTCTTCAAATTTATAATGCCACTCCCAAAAGGGAGTACGGTTATCAATTTGAAAAATCTATTTAGAGATCTGAGGAGTGACATTAGAAATTTAGGGAGTGACATTATTTTTGTGCATACTGATATTCCAGACTATCAATTAAGGAAGTATAGTAGTGTGCACATAAATTGAATTGAGTCTCCAGACCTGCCATCTCTAATGCCATTTGTCTTTAATTTGGGGGCATGGTTCCACAGCAAAACAGGTATAAGGGGGCTATTATTTTAGTTGTATTCTGAAAGCAGCCACTTTGTGCATATTGCCAAAGGTTAGGTCTGTCTCCAATCCTCCCCCGCCCATATCCCCAATGATTGAGGAGTACATGGGTTCTGCTGTTGTTGATATTGGAGTGGCATTATCGATGTCCAAAATTAAAGTTAGTCTTTTTTCATACTCCATGTGCAAATGAAAAACATCATTTATTATAGTTTTTGATTTGTTATTTTAATTTTTTTCTGGAGCCGATGACTATTAATATTGTATTGAATCTTTTTTATTTTTTAATATACATTTCGCCATTGCTAGAGTAAAATTCTGGTTCCGTCCTTGTTTGTCAAACAATATTAAACATTGATAGAAAGGTGGTTGCAACTTGCAACACATGTCTTATCCAGTAAAGTTTTGTGTGCTGAGAATTACAACACTGGACTTTACCTTTTAGTTCTGAAAGCATGTTATGGGTCTTTTTCTTTTTTGTTATATAACTTAGGCATTCGGGTCAGCTTACGTGCACATCGACTAATCCTAGTGGATCAATCCCACCGTCCATTTGTTGGAGCCCCGCTTAGGATTGATACCAAAGAAATTGATAGCATCTGAGAGGTTTCGATTCTCGAAGCCCTTAGAAGAGAACAAGCCTCCAAACCACAAGTCTTGACCACTAGGGCAAGCCCCTCGAGGTTAGCACTTAGCATGTTCTGGGTCTTTCTCATTTCATACGTGGTGGAAGAGAGGAACAAAGCAATTATGCTGTTATCTGTAAGAAAGAAATCAACTTCTTAATTTTTTGTCCTAATTTCAGCCCAATATTTGAAGTCTCAACGACGCTCTCATGGGAAGAAGGGCAAGGTGGCAGCAATAGCGGCCTCTGTTACTGCGGTTTCGCTTCTCACATTCTGCTTAATTTGTTGGTTGGTGGTGAAGAAAAGAAGAGGTAAAATTAGAACAATCTTTTTCGATCTTTAGTCGTTTTGATTAATTGACTAGAGACTAAAATGATTTATGTGGATGTCACATTCTGTTTTCAATCTTATAAATAAAACTAATGTAACATCGATCCAGTCAAAATCCTTCTTTCCTCTTTTCATCTTTCACGAATTTAAAATAAACTTTCGTAGTTTAATAGTCAAGCAAGGCAACAAATTCTCACCCATGCTATGAATGAGTATAACTAGTGATGCATGATTTCACACGTGATTGACCTTTACGTGGGGGAAAAAGAGAACGGTGTTTTCATGGAGCAATTTTGTTTTAATGCATCTAGATCAGGATTATTGCAAGACTATGTCGCACAGTTTGTTGTTAATTTGTTTTTCCCATTTCATAATTTTAGTAAAACAAAGAACTTCACTCTCTTTCCTCAAACAGTCAAATTAAGGAAGTAGGACTTTTTTAGTTATAATTGCAATTTTTTTTTTTGCCAAACTTGCTTTTTTACTCAATGGCAGGAATAAGAGAACAACAAAATTTATTATTTAGTCCCGACAGTACAACATCCCTTGAAGCCTCCACAATGGGAAAACACTTTGATGAAAGTGGCACGAATCCAGAATTTTTTTTTTGAACAGCGAAGAAGAATATTATTAAAAGAAGGGGAATGATAGTACAAATAAAAGGCTAAGAGAAAGCATCACAACGCAAAGACAACATCCCAACAAAGTTGGCACCTTACCCCGCGACAATCATCTGCATCTCAGCCCGCAAGATGATAAGGTATCAACTTGAAAACCCAAAAAGGAGCAACAACTCACAGAACAATCCTAGTCAACACTTAACAAACCCAAAAAACCTAACTGACAAATATAGGGTCTGTCAAAGCGTTTTATCAATCCTAGAATGAATTCTCAAGTCTTGAAAGCAGCCCGTGAATCCAGCTAGTAGACGCACTATCAAGCTCCAAACATGCTCCCGCAAGTGTTAACACTGTCAAACTACAGAACGTGCGAGCAAGGAAGCCCGTTTTGAAGTGCAGTAGCAAAACAGCTCTCGAAACTTAGGATAGCAGCGCTTGATCAGTTCCAGCAGAATAGTGACACTGTCATACTCCCAGAAAGCACTCAAGAATACTCCAGAGAGCGGCTAAGAGCAGAGCACGACGAACTTAAGGTCGAGGAGTTTAACACCATGAAGAGACTTCAGCATTATATCCTTATAAAGAGGTAAGGAAGATAGCACATACCATAGCAATCAGAGAAGTGGTTCACGCCATGAAGATACCGAAAGAACGCCAGGAGTCACCAAGCATCAAAGGCAAGTGAGCCCCATCATATGCTAACCACAACCCAAGATTATTACACCCACACAAAATACAGACCCATCCTTGTTTGATGTCACCCAGAAGGCCACCCTTGCTTTAATAAGGTCAGTAGTTTCCATCCAATCCACCGTCTTGTTTTTGAAAACCAGCTGATTTCTAGTATTCCACACTGTCCAGATCACTGTAAAGGGAATGGATTCCCAAATAATTTCGTGTTTTGGCTTGACAATCCCAGTCTTCCACTAGTGGAGCAAACCTGTAGAAGTTGATGGGGGAGCCCACTGCATACCCCACCATGATAAAATATTTGTCCAGGTATCCCATACAGGTTGACAAAAATAGAGGAGGTGATCAACAGATTCCAGACTTTCATTACAGAATTTGCACAAGGCATCCAAATCACTCTGAATAATTCCAATCCTTAACAAAATTCAGCAGTTTTTATCCTTCCCAAGTATGCTAGCCAGCTAAAACATTTCACTTTAGGTTGAGCCACATTCTTCCAGATGAGCTCAAAAGTTTCATCATGATCTGAATGAGATGAAAATGCTAAATTGTAGATGGATTTAACAGAGAATTTACCAGAGCTAGTGGCCTGCCATAGGAGTTGATCAGGTGCATCCCTCGGTATAGCAACCCCAGATTGGTCCAAAAGATCATTCAACTCATCCAAATTCACCGATTCCCAATCGTAAAGATTTCTTCTGAACAAGAAGTCCCACTTTTGCAGTTCCATTTTCCTTGCTAGAACTTGGCTCAGCAATTCATCATTGTTTACCACCACACTTTCACCAGGATGAGATTCCTCATACAGCAACTTGCTTCTAACTTGAAGAAATTTGGGTTCCAAACGATTAGTAGACCACCTGCACTCCCATCAGCATCCACTTCCAAATATTCACATTCAGCCTCACCCCAAAAAGATAGGAGGACATCCTTGGTTAAGGATTTTAGTTTAGTTTCTTGCAGCAACATCATATCAATATTTTGTTCTTTCACTAACCTTTTCACCTTATTCCTTCTTTCTCCCATGCCCAAACCTCTGACATTCCAGGAGAGAATCATCATGGCTCCCTCTTCCCCCTGGAGTGTGAAGAATCCAGTCAGATTAAGCAGGAGCAGAGGCTCCCATCTCCCACTCCTCATCGGTTACCATGATCTTACTGATAACTTCCTCATCATTACCCAAGTAATCTGTTTCCATAATTTTTGTAACTGACCACACAGCTTGCGCCTCGTTAAGCAGAATTCTATTCCTGTTATTTATTCCCTCTGAGGATACAGATAAGGCAGCTGCTGCTATAGCTGAACGGAAGACAACACACTTTTGTTTACTCCTTCTACCACCTTTCCTAGACGGTTTTGGTTTGAAACCCAGAATATCTTCAACAGACTTAAGTTTCTTTTTTGGTCTACGAGACTCCTTAGGAATCACCTCATCCTCAACAATCGGTACAGAAGGTTCGATTGATCCATCAATGGGTTTCGCTTGAAAGGTTTTATTATATGGAGCAATACTTAAGCTAGATTCATGACCAGCACCTTGTGACAGAGCGTTGGGAACAAGAGGGTTTAGAGAAAAAGACGTAATAGGATGGAACAGGGTTTTAGAAGGTCCAATGATGTTTTGGTGGCCCACCTTTAAATTTAAAAGTTGAACATGAACGTTGTTTACCTCCATGGATGAGACTGTTCCCATTCCCCTTAAGAAGCATGCATGCTCAGCTCCCCTCGAGTCCCGTACTGCATGCTTGTCATTAATGTTACCAGAGAAAGGGATTAACTGCAACCCAACATTGTTCTCCTTGGAAGTTGCTGGAGCCAAATCATCCAAAATGGGTCCCGGATCCCTAGGGTCATTATCCATCTTGGACCCCACAGTTTCAGCCACCTCTTCCACTAGGTCCAAATTTGCGTCCACATTATCCTCCCCTCCATTGTTTAGCGGCTGCTCCTTTGAATCACCAGCTGAAGGAATTTGAGATGAACTATCCACATGACAGCCCGGACATGCACAATCAGTTCTCAAGATTGTGTTGACCACCATCTGCTCCTCTATGATCCTTATCTTCCAGATTTTCCTTTTGCTTTCCAGCTCAATGGTTTGATTGATTAGATCCATTTCCTTTGTGGAAATAAGAACTTTGCCCACAGAAAAAGATAAACTTTTAATTGTATCATCAGCGATAAGGACTACATCTCCCCAAATTTGACCAATTTTGGAGAAAGTTGCACAATTCCAAAGTTGGAGAGGAACCCCATAACAATTGAGCAAGACTAGTCGCGAACAGGGGTTGAGCATCGAATCCTCCCATTTGAATGATTCAATGAACCAATCTCTCAGCCACGACATTTTACCCCCATTGAACATCGAGTCTCTTTCTTCAACATCATTAAAGGTTAGAACAATTGAATCCCCCCCCATGTGCCGCACCAGAACATGTGCATGGCCAAGATTTCTAAGATAATCTTGAATAAGCATAATTGGTCTTGAGGATGAGAGTTTTGCTACAGCGCTTCGGTGGAGCCACTCGTTCCCATACTCTCTTGCTTTGATGGGCATCTTTTTCTTTACCCAAACAGATCTGAATTTCTGATTACTTACCTCTTTGTTTCCATGAACCTTCTTCTTTTCCTTCACCTGCTTGACCGCGTCTGTATAAGTTTTTGGCTGATTGGATTTGGGATTCGGTGGAAATATTTGATTTCTGGCTGCCAAATGACCCGATTTAGCAGCTTCTTTGATATTAGGGTAAGGTGGTCTAGCATCGCGTAAATTGTTCTCGATCTTCTTTTGGAACCTAGCAAAGTTCACAACAAGCTTGTGGCCCCAGACCCATGAGCCATTGATTTGTGCGATTGCATGAGCTGCCTCCTCTCTCTTGTTGAATCTGACAAAAGCGAACCTGTTCCTTGAGATTTTGCTTCTCTTCAACGGAATATAGGGTTCTCTGATTTGCCCAAACTTGGAGAATAGATTGAAAATCCAGACTTTGCGGATCTCGAGAGGGAGATTGTCCACAAAGACGGTCGAGAATTCCCCCTGGATGAAATTTTGGACACCCCCACTCCATCTCTCACGAGAGTCCCCCCACACTCTCTCTCCAGACACTCTCTCTCTAGACATTTAAACATAGGTGGTAGTTCTGCACGAATCCAGAATTACCATATTTTGACCTAAGCATCATCGTCTCAGCCACAGGCAATTTTTTGTTGGATAACAAGCTTGGTGAAGGTGGATTTGGCGCCGTGTATAAGGTACCCTCCAAGATGGAAAGTACCACGCAATCGCATACCTTACTTCCGATTATGGGTATTTGAATATGGAAGATGATAAAATAACCTATTAAGCTGTCAAAATAGTATTTGCAAAACTTGTGTTCAAATATGTAGTGCATTGGAATATAAGAAGTGTGCATATATCAGAAATCCAGTGGTCTTGCATTTTGTTTACCGTCTTGACACTCCTAATGGGCGATCTATTCCCGGTCCATTTGAACAACGTCTAAGCTCACCATGTAAAGATCAAATGCAGGGTCGGCTACTTAATTAATGGACAAGAAATAGCAGTCAAAAGGCTAGCAAAGAATTCAGGACAAGGGGCGGAGGAATTCAAGACTGAAGTTACATTTATTGCCAAACTGCAACACAGGAACCTAGTCAGGTTGTTGGGATATTGCATTCAAAAGGATGAGAAAATGCTGATCTATGAGTACTTGCCAAACAAGGGCTTGGACTCTCTCATCTTTGGTATGCAATATTTTCGTAGTTATGTTCATTTTTTTGCTACTTGCGGAGTTATTGTTTCTGCAATGGTGAATGATTTAGGATTTTGATTATAATTAACTTCCAATGTTTGTCCAGAGAGGACAAAAGGCTCGTTTATAGATTGGAAAATGCGCTTCAACATTGTTTTGGGGATCGCTAGAGGGCTATTATACCTTCACCAAGACTCTAGACTAAGGATAATCCATAGGGACCTAAAAGCCAGCAATGTGTTACTAGATGCAGAAATGAATCCGAAAATATCGGATTTTGGTATGGCAAAAATTTTCGGAAAGGACTAGATTGAAGCTAATACAAACAGGGTGGTCGGAACATAGTAAGTGTCCATTTTGTATTACAGTTGGGATATGGAGAAAGGTGCAAGGAAGCCATTAAACTCTAATGCTTGTTTCACATTTGTGGTTGCAGCGGCTATATGTCACCTGAGTACGCAATGGAAGGGCTATTTTCAGTAAAATCTGATGTTTTCAGCTTTGGGGTTTTGCTCTTGGAGATCATTACTGGCAGAAAGAACATCAGCTATATTCGGGATAATGCTGTGAATTTAATTGGGCATGTAAGTAAATGGATGTGTGCATTTGTCTAATAATTTACTTGGTATTCATGGAAAACGCTTTGGTTAACAAAACTCGTAAGGTTAAAATCTCAGGAATTGTAAAAAAATTAGATGGTTAATGTCAACAGCAGAAGGGTTTCCTATTATTTGGTGTACTCCTTTTGTTTTATATTGGAAATCTATCATTTTGGTATGGAAAACCAACAAGATAAATTTCAAAACAGAGGGCTTTCCTTTAGTGATGACATTGTTGTTCATGATCTGTTTGTTTCAGGTTTGGAGCTTGTGGCAAGAAGGCTGGGCTATGGAAATAGTTGGTTCATGGATGACCGAATCAGATTCGGATAAAGAAGTTTTGAGGTGCATTCACATTGCCTTGTTGTGCGTGGAAGAATTAGCCAAAGATAGGCCAAATATGTCGGATGTTGCTTTCATGTTGTGTAAGGAAACAACGCTGCCTCCACCTAAGCAGCCTGCTTTCATCTTCAAAGGAGCTGTCAATAGGCCGGACGTGTCCTCATCAGCAAGCATTGGAGCAGTTTTTATAACTAATGTTACCCTTTCGGCTATTCAAGCTAGATAGGTGCTGAAAAATTACATAGATGTGTTCTTGCTTCCTCTTTCACCAAAATTAGATGTCTTTAGCATTTCTTTGCTAGAGTGGCTGTAGCTGTATATGTTAGTAGTCACAGTCTCACAGAGGACGTGTTTGGAGCCTCACATAGCTGTAAATTAGAATTTTACATTCTTTTTTGAATTCCTTTGAATCAACAAACTTACATAGAGTCGAGGAAGGCATAACTTCCAATTACTTCAAAATCTATCGAATAAGATATAGAGAACTTTTTGGGATGTTTTCCAAGAATCACGGATCATAGTACTAAGAGGGGACTACTTTACGTATTGGGGGACCGTAATGCGAGTGTGAAAACCGATCTTCTCAAGGACAGTAGAGCGAGACTTGTGGATGCCCTTAAAAATGCTGCGATTCCTTTCTCTTGCCAAACGTAATATACAGCTCGTGTAATCTTCCTAATTGTCCTTCGAAAAGACTTTCCATTGAGCTTTCCAACGAGTCAAGAGATGTCAGTATCCAAAGAGTAATGAAAGCTCTAAGTTCTTTTGAATCGCCATCCATTGGATAAAAGTTGTGTCAAGGGATGATTTTCAGGAGCCAATGTCGATGAACAATTAAAAGTTGAATGGGCCTAACGGCATCCCAAGTTGCTGCAATGTTGATGGCAGAAGAGGGCGAGACCATCCATATGACTTGGTCTAATGTGTTTAACATCGCACATGCATGTAGTTAAATGTTGAGAATCCAGTTTGATTTTTCTTCCATTAGGAGAAATGGAAAACGTAAACAGGAAGGGTCAGGTTTCCATATTTTTTAAGAGAAGGCTAGCATTACAATGATGTGAATAATTAACTGAAGGAATTCCAATACCACGATTTCTAACCAAAAAAGAAATAGTGTTTTGCATCAGAACTACAAAAGTAAGCAATTGGAAACCTGGTTAGCCCCGAAATGAATACGACCCAGGAAAAATATTGAACTTAATTTGAACATAACGTGCAAAAATACCGACAAGGAAATTGTTGAGACCCATCACTGACTCTCTAAAAGTCTTCGGGTATTTTCAGAATGTTCTGGAATCTTCTAGAATATTCTAAACTCTTCTAGAACCATCCGGACTTCTCTGGAGTGTTCCAGGTCATGCTAGAAAGTTCCGGAATATTCCGGAAACTTATGGATTATGATAATCTTTCGGGTTTTTCCGAAAACTTCTTGTAGTTCTTATAAATAGAGAAGGTGAGGTCATTTGTAAGGTGAGTGGTAAGCACCAAGTGTAAGACTGATGAGAGCACAAGTGTGAGTATGACAAGTGAGTTCATAAGTGTGAGTAAGGTGCTAAAGTGCTGTGTTGTATATTGGTGTACTGGAAAGTATTTAGTAAAAGTGTATTGTTCGGTCCACACAGAAATAAGATTTTATATGGTATTTTTGTTTATGCATGCTTTCTGCATTTCCTTTTTCATCTTCGTCAATAGTATCTTTTCAAGTCTATCAAGATTTTCAGGTTCATGTCCAATGAACAACGTACCAGACATTCATACTTGAATAATCTACACTCTTTCTAATTATATTTACAACTAGGTGGCTTGGTTATCTTGGCTTGGAAATATGGATTTTGCTCCCTCCTAAGATCTTTAGTTCGATTCTCTTTGTCAGTAATTCTTGCGACCGCCTCACCCCACGCGTAAGCATGTGAAAAGTTTGTGTGAAAGACTATATGGATTAGTTTGAGGTGCGCGTAACCTGACCCGGAATACTAAAAAAAACTTGGTATATTTACATATGAAAGTGGCTATCCTATTGGCCAATGGAGAACCAAGTTGTGATTTTAGGTTGGTCACTAATCACTACTCTTAGCAAATCAAGTCAATTACTATTTCAACCTCACTCATCCCTTGTCACCAATTCTTTCACCTATTTTTGAATGGTAGGGTGAACATTATAGTACTAGACAAAACATGGATTGGTTGACCTTTCTCAGCAATTAATTTGTACCATTTCATAGTGGAGCTAAAGGCTTTTAGGCCTAGCACCTGTGACAAGACTCAACAAGAGGTGCTCGGTTGGTTAATGGGTTTGCTCCCAACACAATTAAGTAGGATCCGATTACTGGGGTCATGTCGCAAGAAAGTGATCTCTTGTGAATTTTTTAGTCGCGGTGCAGATGTCTAATTGACTGGACCTGGAAGAGGGTTAGTTAAGGTGCACGTAAACTGACCCGAGCAACCCTAACCTTTGACCAAAAGACAGATGTGAAACCATGTAAATTATGGTTAGAGAAACCTTGTACATTCATGTCCTTGTAACCAAAAAGTAAATGTAATTACTCAAATGAACCCTAAAGTATTAATTTTTGCACCGCGTCCGAAGGGTGTAATTGTATGCCGGTCTGTCATTTCCAAAGCAGCCGTTGTGTTCTAAGGGCACTAGTGATGCGGGAAATTTCTCCTCATTTTGCATGCCTGCTTTTAAAAGCTGAGTTCAGCTTCTGGTATTGATAGCAACACTTCTAGAAGCCAAAGGGACATTAACGAAAATCTATATGCTCTGGTATTTATATGGGTCAATTTCCATATGTATATATATGGATCAACATTTTAGATCACCCGTCCCGATAGCTACGGTTCTAAGAGAGTAACGTACAAATTAGTATGGGATGGTTACATGCAAGCAAGGATAAAAAATTCATTTACAAAAATTTTCAATAGAAACGAAGCGAAATTTGTTATTCGTTGTATGCAATTGGTATACAACAAACACTGTATAGGGAACTGTAACAAAAATTATAGTAGTCGTCATTTGATGGTGATTCATAGAAAAATGCCCGTAGAGGGAAATATAAACTACGCACGATATGTAAAATGAAACCAATTGTCGGAGAAAGAGATTCTGAATGCGAACTCTGTTTATTGGGCTAAGACGTTGTTTGGTTTAGCTTAATTTGTTTATGTCAGTTGGGGACTTGAAGCAGGGGACTAATGGAGATAGAAAAGAATTTGTGGGATGAACTCTGCTCTAGGAATATTTTTAGGATAAGGTGCCCAGGAGTATATGATGGCTGCAGGAGATTTTCAAAAGCGATGGCGCTGTTAATCTTATGATATTGGATTGGTCTCCAAGATTAGCTGAAGTGCACGCAATGGTATTTTCGAGCTATGATGGTCTCCAATTTTATAATTGTTGAGAAGAGTTTATCAAATGTCGCAGTCCACGTGCATTTGACTTTAAAACTGTGAACCTTCATTTAGTTATTGAAAAAATAAATGCATGTGATTCATTTAGACCACTAAATTAGATTTTTCTAATAAGCTAACATTTTTTTATTACAAAAATATAAGAATCAAAATTACATCAAATTGAAAACAAGTTCTCTATCAATATAAGCCAACCAACTAATTATCCTAGGAAATACAAGAGAAATAACATCACACACAGGTCGAGATTCGAATTCCAAATCTCCTACCGAGTTGAGGGAGAAATAGCCAAGTGAGCTAACTCCTATTGGTTCTGTGTGCCAACATTTTGAACGATGTGTATTTTTAAGAACTGGGCTCATCAAAATGAATCCAAATCCTTAATTATCTGGCAAACTGGGTTGATGTAGTCCATTTACAAATTTGCAAAAATGTAGCTCTTTAATTTCGAGTCCTGCTATCAGTAGGAACGATTTGCAGGAAACGACGCAAGGACAAACGCGTTTGGCCTTATTTCGGGTCCCAAAAAAATCTAGAAAAATATCCATAAATTTTTGAATATTATTTTATGGGACCCTGTAAAAAATCGGCTCCTGCTGATATTGGTAAGTTTTACTTTTGGATTCGTAAGGGTGAACGAGCAGTTTCGCCCCTACGAATCCAAAAGTAATACTTACCGATATCCGCAGGAGCTGATTTTTTACAGGGCCCCATAAAATAATATTCAAAAATTTATGGATATTTTTCTAGATTTTTTTGAGACCCGAAATAAGGCCAAATGCGTTTGTCCCGCGTGGTTCCCTACAAACTGTCCCTGCTGTTAGAATTTTCGTTTAATTTCACATACATATCTGCATATATGTAACCACATCAACTCGTTATAAAGTATGATCAATCACTTTCCCTATCTTTCCTAATCAAACAAAGACAAAGCCTGACCGAGAGCTTCAAATTCTCTCATGTGAGAGTCATGTGAGTCTATTAATTCATCATCCGTTATCCTCTCACATAACGCAAAATGTGATCCATCGTGGTTTCACTTAATGACCCAAAAAGTTGATTTGTTAAGTGTAAATTAGTTTATCACCAACGAGGAAAATGAGAGTAATCAAATATCGGTAAGAGCTTGAACGTTTTGTATTAATCTTACAAACGATTAACTTTCAAGCACTGATTGTCGATCAGTTTTTCTTGTAAGAATTATACTTCGTTCGGGTGGATACAGTCATTCTAATTTTCTGAAGATGATGAACGTGTTGACGCCTATACAAAATGAATGGCTCATATTGATAAGTTGGACTGATCGAGATAAATTCCACTCTATATAAAATGAAGGTCACATTAAAGGATCATGCCAACCCTTGTTCTCTAGACCGTCTGATTAATTAGTCCATCCGTTAATAACAAATGAATGCTTTGAGCACAAAAATGTCATTCTAAAAATATAAGGATAAAAATATTATTCGATAGTATAATGGTAAAATAATAAGGGTAGAAAATAAAATTTTATGCATAACATGTTGGCTTAATTGCAAAAACACCCCCTAAGCTATCACTTTTTGATAATTTCACCCCCTTAAGTTTAAATTCGCAACTTCACCCCCCTAACTACCAAATTCGAGCAACTTCACCCCTCCCCCATTCTCCGTCCAATTCCGTTATGACTTTGGATGGAAAACTTCAAAATTGGATGGAAAAGTAAATCAATGAACAAAAATGCCCTTACACCCTTTTTAAAAACTCTTTCTTTACCCCTGATACACTAGATAAGAGAGGTCCCACCCATTTTTCGGTTTTACCCCCCACCACCACCTCCACATTCTCTCCCTCTCTCACCCCATTCTCTCTTTTATTTTATTTTTTGTTATAAAATTTTAAATGCTAATAACTTTTATTTCACGTATTTTTTTAAATAAATTTTTTATTTTTGAAATGTACTCAACGTAACCTATCAACTGAGCCTAATATTGGTGGTGAAATAATGTAAAACGGAAAAACTATATTTTTGTGGTAGTTTAGATTGTCTAAAGAGGTTGAAAAATTAAGTATTCCAAATTTCAATCCATTTGAACCAGTGGAAAGATTTTAGTTTTCTGATCATTTTATCCTAAATAGTCATAATTAAATTTTGACTCTAAAGCTCTCGTTGATTAACCCTATGAAAGTCGTAAAATCAAATATCTCTTAGGATTAATCAACAAGAGCCCTAGAGTCAAAATTTAATTATGGCCATCTAGGATAAAATGATTAGGAAACTAAAATCTTTCCACCGGTTCAAACGGATTGATATTTGAAACACTTAATTTATAACCATATTTTTTAATATATAAATTAGAGCTAGCAATTCCAACCTATATTTTTTAACTCGTCCAAATCCGCCCACTTATAACCCAACCCAACCAACTCGTACTGTATAATGGGTTGATATATATAGGTTGAACCTATATCAACCCATATTTACATGGGTTTAGATGGGTTGAATATGAGTTTAATATGGGCGGTAAATAAAAGACCTAAACTTGGATTTGGACATTAATTTCCCGAACGTGTTGTCTACCGTAGGCCGTAGCTGATGGTCCACTGGACTCTCTTCTTCGTCTCTTTTTTTTTTTTTGGCTCGGCTTCTTCTTCGTCTTCTTTTGGAAGATGCATTTCCGGAATTTTTGAAATTAAAGCTAGTATAAATACTAGAGATAAAATTGGAAAATTTATTCATTGTCCGATAATATCGTAGTCGTTAAAAAATATATTAAAATTGGAAAATTTTGCATTTTTTTTGTTTTGCGTCAAACTAAAGTGACTAATTGATTCATCTTGATGAGAGGAATCGAAAAAGTAAAAAAATTTGATCGAAACTCGTAATTTTTTGAATAAAGAAAAAAATAAGTCAATAAGACAAAGGGATTGTGAAATATCATAACCCAAAATTATGAAAATTAAAGTTCTCCAGTTGTACAAAAAGGAAGCTTGAAAATCTTTTGGAAAATTGATTGCAGAAGCACAAGCTAAACAAAACAACGTTGTCCATACTTTTGTAAAATATTTTTGAAATGAGAATAAACAGAGTCTAACAGCTAGACTTACTCAAAAAAAGTAAAAAGAGTATAGGGTTCAATCAGTTTGATCCGGTGAAATGAAAAATTAGTGTTTCAAATTTCAATCCGTTTGAACCGGTGGATAGATTTTATTTTTTTAATCATTTTATTCTAAATGGTCATAATTAAATTTTGACTTTAGAGCTCTCGTTGATTAACCCTAAAAAAGTCGTAGAATCAAATATCTCTTAGGGTTAATCAACGAGAGCCCTAGAGTCAAAATTTAATTATGATCATTTAAGATAAAATGATTAGAAAAATAAAATCTATCCACCGGTTCAAATGGATTGAAATTTGGAACACTTAATTTTTCAGCCTCTTTAGACAGTTTATATGATTAAAAAATTAAGTATTCCAAATTTCAATCCATTTGAACCAGTGGAAAGATTTTAGGTTTTTGATCATTTTATCCTAATTGGTCGTAATTAAATTTTGACTCTAGGGCTCGTTGATTAACTCTAAGAGATATTTGATTCTATGACTTTCTTAAGGTTAATCAACGAAAGCTCTAAAGTCAAAATTTAATTATGACCATTTAAGATAAAATGATTAGAAAATAAAAATCTTCCACTGGTTCAAACGGATTGAAATTTAGAACACTTAATTCTTTAACATCTTTAGATAGTTTTAACTACCACAAAAATATAATTTTTCCGTTTTACATTATTTTACGATCAATATTAGGCTCGTTTGATAGGTTTCGTTGAGTAGATTTCAAAATTATAAAATTTATTTAAAAAAATACGTGAGAGAGAGAGAGAGAGAATGTGGGGGTAAATGGGTGAAGGAGTGGCCCGTGTCAAGGGGGGTGTCTGACACGGGGGGTGCGATTAGTAATCGACACCAGATAAAAGTTTTTCTCTCTCTCCCTGTCACGATCTCTCTCCTCTCCTCCACTCTCTCCTCCGCCCCTCTGTAACATCACCAGAAAAACCCTACGAATGGAGAAGGTTTTTCTTTAAAAAGCACCCCAATCACCCGGTAAAACCGGTCTCTACTTTGTGTTTTCAAAAGGGGAGATCTCGAATATCATTTGGATTATTCAGCTCCTCAATAAAAGTAAATAATGGGGAAGGGACATGGAAAATATATCACATTGACGTACACGTGGTGCTGTCTGTACAGTAATGATAAGATGATGTAGACAGATGGAATGAAAATACTCTACAGACTGTCTGGATCTTAACCGTGTTGTGCACGGCACACCGAGGTGTCACGTGCGGCACCTCAACATGTCGTGCGTGACTTATGTCCTGCTGTTAGACTGTTACAAGCGTTCAAAGCATCATTCAGTTCACTATTTTTACTGCACACCTTTTAAAAGACTCATCAAAAGCCATGTAATGATTAGATCGTCCCGAAAACGCCATTATTTTCTCCAAACATGACCCCAAAATAGTTTTAACACATTTGATCATCCGGGAGGATCTAGAAAACCTTACTTAAAAGCCAAAACATGGCTTGTAGATATGGTCTTGCTTTGAAAGAGACAAGAATAGTAAACAGCAGATACAGACAGATCCCAACAAAGAAGGACTCAAAACGAGACAGCCTGCTTACGATAACATAAATAACCTACATGCCATGCACTGAGGATCAATGTGCCGCGCGCCTGGTCTGGCAGCCGCACGTATCCTTGACCTCAGCACAGTACTGACTCTTTTTTTTGAAAATGGGTTTTAAGTCAAGATCTGACCAAAAGGGACTAGATCTAACAACAGAAAAGTCCCTTCAAGACCAGAACTGAATCTAGCCCAAGGAAACTTGTTTTACCTTTGGTGTTGAGCTTGATCAAGGATGGTTGACGCCAAATGATGATGGATGATGGAAGATGTGGATGGGAGGTTGAATGGGCTGAAGGAGGTATGGGTGTGAGAGAGAGTTTGGTTTTTTGAGGGGTGAGACCTTGAAGTTAGTAAGAGGCTAACTTCAATAATGAGGAGGAAGGTGGATGACAGTACTCAAAGAATGTCTTTTGGGAATGACATTCTTTAAGACTTGGAAATGGAAGATGGAACTAAAAGCTAAAGAGAGAAAGCTTTGGAGTAAGAATGTCCAAAAGCTAAAAGGAGAGCCAAAAGAAGAACCAAAAAGGAGCCCATTTCCCTTCAGTGGAGGGGTTAATTTATAGGCAAAAATCCAAGGATTTTGAATTTCAAAGAATGGAAGTATTTTCTGGGCAGGCAGAAGTGAGTTTTCGGCTAAGCCATTCATCAGTTGTTGCTCAAATTAGCGTAGCCGACAACTTTCTAAGCCAGTCAGAACTTTACCCAAGATGCCGTGCGGTACAAGTTGAGGTTACGCACGGTGTACGAATTTCAACGTGCCGCGCGCTACAGTATCATTCCGCGCCGTACCTCAAGTTCAGCTCAGGGACTTTTGGGCTTATCTGGGCTTTTGGTTTTTTTTCTGGTTTGTTTGGTTCACATGGGCTGAGGAAAGAATCCTTCATTCAAGCTCACAAAGGTACCGTTTCCTTTATTTCATCATCGGGGTGGACAAAGACTCTCCGAGGTCCGGATTGGGGTGTCTACAGTAGCCCCTCTTTAACGTAACTCGGATACCATTGATTGGTACGAGTTATGCTTAAAGAATAGGCATCCCAATCCGCTGCTCTAGAGCCTTTGAACGGAAACTAAAATGCGCTAAAATGCGAGTAAATAACAATGGTGGTCGCGCTTGGGGAGCTGATTATGTACCCCGTTGTAGGGATCAGACCAGCGTAGTTCAATTGGGACAGTGCAACTGAGAATGCAAGAAAACAAGTCCCGGGGGACGAAAACCGTGCAGGAAAGCAATAGAGTGCTTGTGGTGCCATGTGTCATGCAAATATCACAAAAAATTCGTGACGAGCCTTTGGGAGGCGAAAAATTCTGAGACAGGCCTTCGGGAGGTAGAAAATTCGAGACGAACCATCGGGAGGCGAAAAATTCGAGACGGGCCTTCAGGAGGCGGAAAATTCGAGACGGGGCTTCGGGAGGCGGAAAAATTCAAGACGGGCCCTCGGGAGGCGAAAAAAATTCGAGACGGGCCCTCGGGAGGCGAAAAGTTCTGAGACGGGCCCTCGGGAGACAAAAAATTCGAGACGAGCCTTCGGGAGGCAAAAAATTCTAAGACGAGCCTTCGGGAGGGAAAAAATTTGAGACGAGCCTCCGGGAGGCGAAAAATTCTAAGATGAGCCTTCGGGAGGCGAACCGAGATGGTGAATTATGTCGAGCCCCGGAGGACGGATTTTGTGAATTACGGCAGATTCTTGGAGGACGCGAAATCCCACGAGTCCCCGGGGGATAAGAATCAAATGATCTCATAATCAATGCACAACATTTTAAGAGATTATTGCTTTAAAACGACTAGAATATTGAATTTCCAAGAAAAAGAATTTAATCTCCTAGAGCCAACATGCCGCACGGGCTATAGGGGTGGCGCACGGCACTTCTTTTTCCCATGCACCTCTTCGATTTCCGAGAGCAGTTGATAGGTTTAAGGGTGCCATAAATTCGGGCGTGCCTCTTCGATAGCTAGAACTGCTTTATAAGCATGGGGAGTGTCACATTCTATGCACCCATAGCCTAAAATTCTCAAGCCTCTCCACGTTCTTCTTCGCACTTCTCGACACACACCGTATTCGGAATGGCAGACAACAACCTAGCAGCGCGAGTGGCCTCCCTGGAGGCCGAAATGGCTCTCTACCGCCAAGAGATTGAGGAACTCAACGCCCAAATCGCGCGGCTCATCTCCACAATTTGCACTCTCCGCCACCCGGTGTCGAACTTACAAGACTTCTGTTTCGATCAACTGGACAACAAGGACGACCCCAGAGTATGCATCGGAGCGTGACTCGGAGGAGACCGTAAAAAACTCTGAGGGCAACCCAAATGGCTAGGACGACCGCTCAGACGGGGCGAATGACGCCTCGGACGGAGGGAGCGACTGAGGCCGGGGGAGCAAAGAAGAAGAAAAAGAAGAAGAAGAAGAAGAAGAAGAGGAAGAAGAAGAAGGGCAGTAGGCCCTTGTTCTGTTGGTTTTTTTTTGTGTCTTCTCTATTTCTTTTTTTTTTTAAATGTAATGAAAGATCCCCGGGGGAAACCCCGAGTTTGGAATCAATGAACAAGTCCCTTCTTCTTCAACTATTTGCTTGCATCTAGCTTCCCAAGTTTGAATCGAATATAATCTTCCTAATACCGCGAACTGCTCTCAAGAACTAAACTGTTGAAATAACCCAACGTACCGTGCGCAGCTAATAGAAGCACGCACGGTACCTCGAACCCAAGGATTCTGCATGCTCATTCAATGTGCCGCACGCGTGCTTCAAGGTGCCGTGCGGCGCTATGGGCTTTGAACCCGGTCCAGAGTTGATTCCCAGACCAACCGGTTCAGGGAATATATATATATATATATATACGCGAGGTGTATACAGTACACCTCGCACCGTTCGAATTTCCCTCTCTCTCCTGTCTCTCTCGATCATCTCTCTCTCGCTGTTATCTCTCTCCTTCACTCACCACTCATTCTCTCTCTCGACTGCTATCTCTCTCTCTCTTACCGCTCACTCTCTCTCTCGTTACTCTCTCTCTCTCTCTCTTTCTCGACTGCTCTCTCCTTCTCTCTCTCCCATATTATGACTATGGATCAAAGCGACGTACCCGGTGGTAATCAATCACCTCGGGTTGAGGTTACACCACCCCCGACAGCTCCGAGGGGTGACGCGACAGTTGAGGATATCCCCGAGGCCATAGGGGTCTCGGTTCAGTCGGCATTGGCTGAGGAGGCTACGGCCTCAGTCGCCGTGGTGGGCGGCAGTGATGGCGGCGATGGTGGTAGTGGGGTGTTGGTTGGGTACGGCCAAGGAACGGAGACTCCGGGTGCAATGGAGTCGAGGGGTGATGTCGAGGCCTCGGGCCAATCGGAGGCGGCTATTGGCTTGGAGGAGAGGACCACGGAGGGTCCTGATGATGGCGGTTTGGACCGGGCAGCAGAAGGGACAGAGGCCTCTCCTGTGAGAGAGCCCCGGGCTGACTTGGGGAAGGCCCCCATCGTCGAGGAGGAGTTGGTGGAGGAGCCGGTGGTGGAGAGGGACACACCGCCCATGTTCGTGGGTAGTGGCGTAGGTGCGGGCTCGTCACGCCGCATAGGCATGGCCGACTACTTAGAGGCGGCGTCCATGGAGGACTTGCTCGAGACCGTGCGGAGGATCCTCGGGTTAGCAGAGGCTTTGCTTGCGCGAGTCAGAGTTGCGGGCTGAGCTTGAGAGTGTTAGGGGGTCACAGGTGGAGGAGGAGCGAGTTGGCGATGAGGTAGCCCCTCGGAGGAGTGTGGTTGACGAGGCGACGACGGCCTTACAGAGGAGGATGGCTTACGACAAGGCGACCTACGTGCCCTTCCAGCACGTCGTGGTGCCTTCGTTTCTTGACCCTTACACACCGGGGAAGCCTACGTACGATGAGGCTTTAGTACTGAGGGATCCACAGCAGCAGCTTTCCTTGCGCCGAGATGAGGTATACTTTACACACTTGTATTTCGAATTGCCAATGCACTGTATTTCCATTTCCTTGCTCTAAGTATACCATTTGTACTGTATGTTGTGCCTGTGTATTAAATATTGCTGATTTGCTGCCACAGGCGATCTCACTCTCGTGCTACGGTGGTTCGGCAGATGTGCCAACATTTTGGGAGAGACTCCCCGAGGCGATGCAAAAGATAGTGAGGCAGGCGGGTTTCGAGGAATTCGTCAGGGTGTTGACGAGAGGAGTGAGCAATGACCACCCAGTAGTGAGGTGGACTTCGCAGCGATCACTGGTCTCAGGGTCGGAGGTGACCCTATCCCCTTTAACACTGCTACAGGGAGATGCTGGGGTACAAGCTGAGGGCGGAGACCGACGACGCCAAGTACGCCCAGCTTCTGGAGTTTTAGACGGAGGATGCTCCAACGACCAGGGTACAGAAGGAGGAGATGGCGAGGTGCTTCCTGCTATACATGCTCGGTGCATCCCTGTTTCCTAACAGGCGCAACCGGGTACACCTTTTGCTTCTCCTGGCTTTGAGGGACGTCGGGGAGATCGCCCGCTTCGACTGGGGAGGTGCAGCACTGGAGATGTGCTATGCCTTCATGGGGTCCCTCTCCCATGGAGCTGGAGTGAGCCTCGGCGGCTATTGGAGGGTTTGGGAGGTATACCTTGATTCCTTTCTCTAGAATAGTTAGCTTTCCATTCGTGTTTACTTAATGCATATCTTGTGCTAACTTTCAAAGCCTCGACTTGCAGCTTTAGACGTACGAGGTGATAGGGATGTACACTCCCGAGACCACGTGCCCTGACGATGCAATACTCCATCGGGCCTTGCGCTGGTCAAAGGAGTATAAGGGAGTGAAGACGGAAAGAGCCAATCTGAATGCCTTCTGCCTTTTTCTGGACGAGCTGCATCCCGACCAGGTATTGATGCACTTCCATATCTATTCCATAACTTCCCTGTCTATTTCAATTCAAATTGCTTACTGATGTTGTTCATTTTTAATGGCAGGTCCGTTGGCGGATCTGGGACCGGTTTGAGATCCCTTACGTCCCACGGAGTGGGGAGGTTGCTAGGGGTAGGATGCTTTTCGAGTCCCCTTACGACTGGCAATGGTACTTGGGTGACCGAATGTCACGTCAGTCGCTGAGGCTGGACGCTTTTCGAGTCCTTGGGCTGCTCTCTGCTCTAGTGCAGAGGACATGCCAATACACACGGAGGGAGATTGAGCGATTTACATGGCCAGACTTCGAGTTGGAACCGTTCTTCTAGGTGGGCGCTGGTCTTGCTGCTGGCTACGCAGAGTACCGTACTCGGTACTTGATGCCGAGTCTCGGGATACATGCCGCTTGGGGAGCGGTGCAGGCGGCGCGAGGTGGTGCTGGAGGAAGAGGGGGAAGAAGGCGAGGTAGGAGTGACGGAGGCAGAGGAGGTGGAGGCCGCGGTGACGGAGGTCACGGCAACGGCGCAGGCCCGAGTGGGACTAGTTTCCCTGCCCTTTCTTGGACAGTGGACGTGACGACTGCTCAAGGAGCCCCTGACCTGGTGGTGGTGCCACGCCCTCCAGCTGAGGCCCTAGAGTTTCTTGCTCAGGTATAACGTGCTTTCATTCCTTCATTGGTTCACTCTTTTGCATGTTCTGATCAACTTCTTCATTGCAGGCACCTCCGGAGTACGTGAAGGAGATGGCGATGGCCATGATGGGCTTGGAGTAGCTGGTGCAGCAGTACACCAAGGGCCACCCTCCAGAGGTGTTTCCTCGCACTGGCAGGACGATGGTAATCTCTCGAACCCTCGTTGTTTGCTTTACTTCTATTGCTTATATCATGATAATAATACAATTATTAAATGGATGTTGTATCATTGCAGGCTAAAGGAGGGGCTTCACGAGGGCTACGGCGAAAGTCCATCCATTTTCCAGTGCCACAGGTCTCCTCTGCTGGCTCTCGGGAAGAGTCGCCATCGAAGAGGGCACGACACTCAACGGGACTGAGAATGAGCCTATTGACGTCTTCAAGGATGAGACTGAAGAGCTTACAGACGTTGACCTGGAGGCCACCTCAGGGAGCACCTTGCCCAGGGCGACTGGCATTCAGGAGGTGAGCAGCTCTCAGGCAGCCGAGGAGGTTTCTGAAGAGGACGAGGAGGCGGGCGAGGACAGGGATGATGATGAGAGTTGAGCTCCTTCTTTTGCCTTTTGCCTTTTGCGTTTTATCTTTTCGTGGATCCTGTGTGCTTCTTTTTGTTGGGTGCCTGTTTGCCCTCGGTAGATAAGATCTTGAATATTGGGCCGCCATGCCTCTTTTGTACTTCGACTCATGGATGCTTTTTGGATTTATATACAGAGATCTGTTCTTTCGATGTTTATGCCATTCAATCTTCTTTTTCTTGGTATAAAGAGAACTAAATACTAAAACATTAACCAGAATGTACAATTAGCCGTCAATCGAGTTGAATGCGAGGTTTGCAATGAGTGACGTGTTACCAAGCAAGACGTATTGACAATGGAATATAAATTAAAAAAAAGTAAATAAACCTCTGAAAGATCGATTCTGCATATGAGGATTTACACGAACGCCTTTGTAACCAACTTTGGACACAATTGTGTGATGATACTGACCTTTAAATTCTGATACGAGACTTGAAAACTCAACTTTGCTCTTGAAATATACTCGAAAAGTAAGAAACGTTGACTTTAACACGTGATATTCCTGAGTTTTGACTTCGAACACGAACCCGAACTTGGACCAAGTCACTTTTGACTATTATGACCCGTGTGACTCAGAAAAATAACTTGGAATGACTCGAAATGGACTTTGACACCTCAACATGGCTTAAGAAACGGATTTTTATCAACTCCTCGCATAACGACCAGGAATCTCGAGAGTCGTCTCGAAACCAAACATCCCTGAAGTTGCAAATACCCATTAGAGTGTGTTTCTGTGATTGATGGTGCTTCATAATGTCTCAATTTCACTTTCATACTCTATTGCCAAGAACTACAGAAACGCAGCCTTAACGTGCCGCGCGCAACTATGAACATGCCGCGCGGGGTTTAATCCAGTACACGGGGTGTCGACCATTGTGGCGTGGGATTTCTCCGGTTTCAAAGTGCCGCTCGACACAATGAGGTGCCGCGCGTGGCTCTTTTTCTAATAGATTCCAGTTTTGTTGTTTCCCAAGGCAGATTGCACGGTGACTGAGGTTTGACCCATGCAATGGTATTTCTGAGCCAGTGCATGTCTGTTTTGAACCTTTTAGGGTATGACCAAGCCTTTTTTCATGTAGGGCTCATGGAAAACATGCAATTTTAGAAACCCGAGGCCTTTTTGAAAGTTGAAGTTGTCCTCGCCACATTTCCTATAAATTCAAGCTCCCTCATACCATATTCTCCTCATCTCATTCAACTCATATCTTCCTCCTTACTCATTGCAATGGCTCTTTCTCTTATCGGTTCGCTCCATCCGTGGTTAGCTGAGACGCTGATGGGTTTAGACAAGGTTCGTTCTGGGGAGACTGAGACTTTTGGAGGTAGTCCTCTTCTCTTACAGGTTGGCTTCTCACTCAGCTCTCCTTTTTTAGGTCTTTCTTACATTCTTATTTTACCTCAACACTTGGCTCGGCTTGGCTTTCTACGGTTTCTTACTTATTTTCTCTCTTTTTGTAGATTTAGTTTTGCGATAAGGTGAATGTATTGACCATTCCTCCAGGCAATTGATCATATGAGGCCAGGTTGCTGTCCTTGCGATGCTTCGAATTTGGTAATAGGCGTATGGCCAAGTGAGTTGATTTCTTCAGGCATCAGTGAGCTAAGACTATTTCTTGGAGATGCCAATGGCTGGATCTCCCGCCTATGGCAGTGCACTACATGGGTTTTCAGTGGGTCGTCCTTGCTGGTCTGGGGGCCTTTATCTTCTACATCCCTTACCGGATCCAACGTCAGCTGGGTTTGAGGCAGGAGGCTCCTGCAGAGGTTCTTGTGGACGTGGTTCTGCCTCTCTTCCGCCATTCTGTCCTTTCCCATTACTAGCGCTTTTCTGGAGGACGCGCGAGGTGACCGACGCACATCCTTACCCTTCTGTGGCGGTGCGCGGGAGCTATCGAAAGTGGCTCAGAAGGGACATTGCTGCAAGAGCTGTGGCCCAAGGAAACTGACTCAATCCTACCACCCTGACTGTTGAATAAATTGTGGACCCACTTTCATTACGTCGTACCCTTTTTTTTTTTAATCTTTGAAAGTCCTGTTCAGCCTCATGTAGTAGAAGCAATCGTATTAATAAAAATGAGTTTAGGAGGGTTTCCCCTTTCTTGATTCCGTTCTTCGAATCTTCTTAACCTGAATTTTTGTTTTGATAGATCGCGATTGGGACTCGATGCGAGACTGCCTACGTATCCTCCTAGTGAAGGAATCAGGTCATAACGTAGTTCAAGGTAGGGTTCGCTCTGGTCTTGATACTTTCCTTTTGCGCTCTAACTTTTGTCTAGAATCGCCCTTTCGGGTTTTTGGTCTAGCGAGCTCATTTATTATATGCCTTAACTTTTGCCTAGGATGCCCTGACGGGTTTTCATCCTAGCAGGCTTTTGCTCTAATTTTTGCCTGGAACTGCCCGCCCTTGCAATTTTCAGCCCAGCGAGCTTCTCTCAGGGGTAGTAGCGCTTGAGTTGGTCCAGGTTGACCAAAGTTGAGAATTCATTTCCGTCCAAGTCGATGAGTTGTATAGCTCCCCCAGATAAGATATTCTTTATGATGTATGGTCTAGACCACTTCGGTCGGAATTTTCCTCGTGGATCATAGACTGGTGCCCGGATCTCTTTCAAAACCATGTCACCTTCTGCCAAATCCCTAGGTTTCACTTTCTTGTTAAACGTGCGTGCAATCCTTTGTTGATACCCTTGGATATGGTAAAGAGCCCTTAATCGGCATTCGTCAAACAGCATAAGTTTCTCGAATCGATTACTCAACCATTCTGCCTTTTGGACTTCACACTCAATCATTGTTCGATGGGATGGGACCTCCAACTCGATAGCGAGAACTGCTTCCATTCCGTAAACCAAAGAGTAGGGGGTTGCCCCTGTTGGTGTTCACACGGATGTGCGATACCCCCACAAAGCTAGGGGTAGTTGTTCATGCCAGTCCCTTGCAGATTGGATAGTCTTCTCCAGAATGGCTTTGATCATCTTGTTAGCTGCTTCCACAGCCCTATTGGTTTGCGGTCGGTAAGTTGTTGACTTGTGCACTTGGATCTGGAACTCATCCAATACTTCCTGAGCTCGTCCTTTGAAATGAACCCGATTATCAGATACGAAAGCCTGAGGAACCCCGTACCGATAAATGACATTTTGCTTGATAAAGTGCGCAACTTGAACTGCAGTCAAAGTGGTGTAAGAAGCGGCCGCCACCCATTTTGTGAAGTAATCGATGGCTACCAAAATGAACTTGTGACCGTTAGAAGCTACTGGCACTATTCTTCCGATGACATCAATGCCCCATGTTGAGAAAGGCCATGGCGAAGTCATTTGTTGTAACTCATGCGGCGGAACATGCGTAAGATTGGCATGAATCTGGTATTTTCGACACTTTCGTACATATTCCACACATTCCGTTTCCATGTGGACCAGTATTATCCCTGCCTGAGGATTTTCTTGGCGAGCATTATGCCATTCATGTGGGGGCCACATACACGTTCATGGACTTATTCCATTATCCTTTTCGCGTGTTCCCCATGGATGCATAATTTGTGCGTGCCACAATGCAATTTTCGGTATAGGTTCCCTCCACAGATAATGTATTGAGCTGCCATCCTTTGAAGAGCGATTCAGCTCTTCTTGCTTGCTCCCATGGGGTATTCTTCCCTTTCCACATGTCTCCAACTATCATAGTACAATGGGTGACCGTCGTCGGGCTCGTCGACCGCCATGACATGTTGGTACACCGGCGTATCCCTTTGCTCTATTACAATTGGCCTTAACTTTACGCCAACAGGGATCTCGACCATAGATGCCAGTGTCACCAAAGCGTCTGCAAATTGATTTTTGAGTCTAGGGACGTGGGTGAATGTCACTTTGCTGAAGTGGGAAATAAGGTCTTCAAGATCCTGATGATATGGCTTCAGTTTTTCTTCCTTGACCTTCCAATCGCTATTTGCCTGGGATACAACCAAGTTCGAGTCTCCCACAACTTCCAGCCTTTCTATGCCAATCTCGATGGTTGCCTCCATGCCTACGATGCAAGTTTCATATTCTGCTTGATTATTGGTGACTTCGAAATTAAGCTTGAACGCCAACGGGATGTGCGATCCATCGGGCGAAATGAGCAATACACCAATTCCGAACCCTCTTTGGTTTGCTGCTCCATCAAAGTACAACTGCCAAACATCTTCAACTACTGCCATTATGTCTTCGTCAGGGAAATTAAACTCGGCATTTTCCCCTCCCTTGACTGGGTAATCGGCTAGGAATTCAGCGACAGCTCTTCCTTTTACTGACTTTTGGGTAACATACTTTAACTCAAATTCGGCCAGCATCAGCAACCACCGCGCCATCCTGCCCGTGAGAGCCGATTTCTCGAATAAATACTTTAGGGAATCCATTCGAGATATCAGTTTCACCGGGTAGGCCAACATGTAATTCCTCAACTTCTTGGAAGCCCATACGAGTGCCCAACATGTCTTTTCTAAGGGAGTATAACGTTCCTCGGGTCCGACCATCTTTTTACTGAGGTAGTGGATAGCCCTTTCAACCCCATCATCTCTTTCCTGCGCTAACATACACCCCATCAAAGACGGAGTGACTGACAGGTATAGGATCAAAGGTTTTCCTGTTACGGACGGTATCAACACTGGGGGGTTATGCAGATAGGCCTTAACGGCTTTGAAAGCTTTCTTATCATCCCAGGTGAACGGCACTCCCTTCTTGAGTAAGCAGAATAGGGGTTCGCAAGTTGAAGTCAGTTTCACTATGAACCTACTGATGAACTGCACCTTGCCAAGATAACTCCTCACATCCTTTTCGGACTGCGGTGGTTCCATTTCTATGATGGCTTTGATTTTGATGGGTCAACTTCGATGCCGCGGGTGGTGATCATAAATCCAAGCATTTTCCCTGCAGTGACCCCGAATGTACACTTGGCCGAATTGAGGCGCATCTTGTACCTTCTGATCCTTTCAAAGAATTTCCTGAGTGCTGGCAGATGCCGTTCCCGCTCTTTAGCCTTAACGATCATGTCATCAACATAAATCTCCACCTCCTTATGAATCATATCATACAGCAATGCTGTAGAGGTCCGCTGATAGGTGGATCATGCGTTCTTTAGTCCAAAAGGCATGACACGATAACAGCATGTCCCCCATTCGGTGACGAAGGTTGTTTTTTTCCGATCTTCCGGAGCCATAAGGATTTGGTTGTATCTCGAAAAACCATCCATGAAAGAAAGCAGGGTGTGGCCGGCGGTATTATCAACCACCACGTCGATGTGTGGTAGCGGGAAATCATCTTTAGGGCTAGCTTTGTTAAGATCCCTGAAATCAACACAGACCCTTATTCTATCATCCTTCTTTGGTACGGGGACGATATTTGTGACCCACTGAGGGTACTTGGTTACCATTAAGAATCCAGCGTCGATCTGTTTGGTGACCTCCTCATTTATCTTAAGCACCCAATCAGGCCTCATGTGGCTTAGTTTCTATTTTACTAGTTTTGCATTAGGATAAAGAGGGATTCGGTGTTCCACGATTTCATGATTGATTCTGGGCATATCTGCGTGTGACCATGCAAATACGTCTTCGAACTCCTTGAGCAAGTTTATAAGGGCTTCGCGCTCTTCAGAAGATAGCGCGGAATCGATCTGGGTCATCTGGGGATTCCCTTCATCTCTCAAATTTATTAAAATAATTTCTTCTTTTACAGGTTGAGCATGTCTTTCATCTTCCCTTTCGATTAGGGATCTGATTTCTTTGGGGATGTCCCCATCGAAATCAATCTCTTCATCATCAGGGTCGACGCAATTTATTTCAAAGTCAGGGAAGTAAGCAGAACTAGATTCATTTATTTCATCATTGATAGAGGCCTCAGGGGTACCATACACACGGGTAGACTTGAACTCGAAATACAGACTCTGAGAGTTTGGGCCAAGAGGCACCAACTCGGACTCAATAGACCCAGAAGACTCAGAGGACTCGGAAGACTCAGAATCAGATCCACGGCAGGTTGCACTCAGTATGAAAGTCCAATTCTTGTAATCCCCAGTGGCATCCATGACGAGCAAAGTTAGATCTTCAGGAGTATCCTGTCCCATCATCAGCACTTCTGCTTCCCTGGCCATACCCATTGGTTCGTCCTCCCTGAACAAAGTCGCGAGACTACCCATAGCAAAGATCTCAATCCAGTCGGCTGGTTCCTTTTGTTTCTCCACCACTTCGAAGTCCTCCTCACTCTCTGGCCAGACATCATTTGCGAATATCTCAAACCCCGGTAAGAGAATATTGGTTTCCTTATCCCAAAATGGTTCTAGCTGCCCTTGGTAAATCTGTTTTGCTTCCTCTTTGACAAAGTACTCCTCTAGCCTGTTTCCCTTTTTCACCTTGCTGCTACTCGAGGGTGAGTAAGCAAGGCCAGTCATACGCACCAAAGTGCCTTGGGCCTCGAACTTCGCGGGCCCCTAGAGGTTCTTTCCCAGTCCCAATCCTGGCATGTAAGACATCTTTTTCATTATTTTGATGGCAACATTACTGACGACAAAGTCATCATCAATTCTGACCGCATAGACAGATCTGGAAGTATCCAGAGAGAAGCCTCCTAAGGCGATATCTTCTTCTTCTTCGTGTTGAATTTCCAGAAGTGGGGCATTGTCTTCAATAGGGGCATGAATTCCAGAGTCCCCGTGGATGGTAAGCATTCCCGTTTCAAGTCCCAATCGGATTTTCTGATGGAGTGTAGAGGGCACAGCCATAATGTCCGGTCGGTGCAGCCAGGGTCTTCCTAAAAGCAGGTTAAAAGAGGCGGGGATGTTCACCACATGAAATTCCACTTCCGTTCGATAGGGTCCGAAAGTCATAGGAAGCATAAGAGTCCCAACTACGTCTCGCCGGGTGTTGTCATACGCTCGGACTTTGACTTCTGATGGAGAGAAGTCCTTATTTTTGTATCCCAAGCAATAGGCAACGCAGAGTGGGCAGACATTAATTGCTAAACCATTATCAATCAGGATTACTGGAACCCATTTGCCATGGCATTTCAGGGTGATATGCAATGGCCGATTATGATCAGTCCCTTCAGCAGGTAAATCTCGATCAGTAAAGGTGATGGCATGGTTAATAGGTATGGTCTTGATCAGTGCCACAAGCTCATCGGGGGTTATAGCGGAGGGAACTTTTAGTTGAGAGAGTGCTTGAATGAGTCCTTCACGATGGCGTGTGGAATGAACAAGCACATCCCAAACAGACATCTTGGCCTGGGTTTGCTCAAGTTGGCGCTTGATCATTCCTTCGGGGTTTTTCTCTGGTCGGGAAGGCTCTTTGGCTGGTGGAGTAAAGGGTTGGAAGGTGTTTTTGACTGGGGTAGTAAAGGGGTTAGAAGGCTCTGGGCTGTAGCGTTGGAAGATTCTCCAATTTGAAGGTTCGGGGGTTGGTAAATGCGGTCGCTTCTGGTCAAATGGTCAATCTGGCGATACTTTGATTCCTCGTTCCATAAGGCGGCAAGGGCTTTACGCTTACTTCCAATGGTCGTGTCTTGCAGATTGGCAGCCAAATCAGCAATGACCAAATCATCCCACAGGTCTTCGGGTTTCCATCTTTCAGTCTCCATTGCTGCCTTAGTTACGGTCCATTCCTCATTCCCTACTTTTATGTTGATAACCTCAGTATTTGCCCGTAGGTTCATCCCAGCCCCTGGTTCATTTTCCTAAAGGTTCATCATGGCGACATCAGCGTCTTTTGGCAAGGTAGCTGATATTCAGATTCAACCTTATTGACAAGGCATTCCATTGGATCACATCCATTACTGGCAACTTCTTCTTCGAGCTCAGGAAGGTTTGGGTACGGGGTGAGTCCCACATTGCTATACAAGTCATTGATGACAAAATCATTGAAATGAGAGAAATCCGGGCGAAGCGGGGGGAGTTCTGGCCAATTGTACGTCACTTTCTTAGGTTGGTACCCTAGCTGGTATTCTTCAGCAAACAGTGCTGGCAGGGAGAAGGCGTCCAGAGGGTCATTCCAAGCTAGAAGCTGGTACTTATCTGGGGTTGGGTCTCATCCCCACTCAGGCATTTCTTGAAAAACTTGGTACTCTTCCTCTTGATTTTCAAATAGCGCATACAAAGAGAATCCATCAAGAGGATCAGCGTGGATGTTCTGCCAGTCGACTTCCCATCCGGCCTCGAATAAGGGTTCATCATTTCTTTGAAAGTTAGCAGCTTCAAATTCTTTCCAATCGGCAATCAGTTCTCCTCATGTGTCTTCCCATTCCCATAGGAAACAAAGGGCAGTCTCTTCGTGAATTTCGACGACAGGCTTTGATTCGGTATCAGGGACAATGAAAAAGGTAGGATCAAACTCTGGTAGGTTCTGGTTTTTGGCTAGGGTGATTTGGTTAATGCGAAAAGGAGCGTTGTGCTGCGGTAGAGGGTTTGAAACAGTGTTTGGCTTATCTGAGGGTCGAGCTTCGACAACTTTGCTGTCAATGAGGTTCTAAATCTCATGACGAAGGCGAAAGCAGTTGTCAGTGGTATGGCCAGGCATTTGGTGGAAATCACAGTAGACACTTTGGTTCAGGTTTGGTGGGATGGTTTGTGGTGGCGGAAGAGGTTTCAATACTCCGATTTTTGTGAGTTTATTGAGAATAATGGATCTGGGAGTGCTGAATTGGGTAAAGGTTTGGCTTTGGGATTTTGGTTTTTTGGAGATCTGGTTGACTTCCACGGGTTTGGTGGATGAGGTTCCTGCCTGATTGGTATTCCTGAAGAGGACATTATTGTTTCCTGAATATGCCCTTTTGGATTTTGACCCTGACCCTGACTCTTTCTTTTCCAAAGTTCCGTCCCGTAGGGCTTCTTCCACGGCCAGTCCAAAATCATAAAAGGTTTCAAAATTTGGCGCTACTTGGGAAAGAACCATGTATGGAGCGAAGGAGCTTGGTAGGTTCTTGGTTATGATCCGTATCTGGTCCTTCAAGTCAGGCTTATTCTGCATCTGAGTAGCCTTTGTCCTCCAACGTTTCACAAATGTAGGGAGGTAATCCCGAACAGGTATGAAAGAGGCCCGAACACGTGTTATGTGGGGTACCGGGAAGAAATGTAATCAGAGCAGTCGCCGTACAATACGGTGAACGGCGATGAGGACCAATGACATGAGAAGTCTTTGGTCCAAGATAACTGAATAGGGGCATGGTCCAAAGAACATGAGGAGTTGTTGGACCAGTTGCCCGGTGAAAGGACAAGTGACATGGGAAGTCACTGGTCTAGGTAGGCTGTTCGGCAATGAGAAGGCCGAACAGGAGCAGGTTTGTAAGAGGCAGTAGAGGACGCTTCAGAAATGGTAATATTCAGTAAGGAAACAAGATCTGGAGAATATACCCAACGGGAATGGGATGTACGACCAGTTTTGGGAGGAATTCCTAAATGGTTTAAGGTAATATACAGTTAAGAGAACGAGAATCCATGATATACTGGGTTTCCTATATGAGATAGGAAACTTAGGGCAACAAGAAAGCCTAGACAACAAGCATGTGTGAATCTATAAATACAAGGTAAACCTAGAGGTAAATGTATGCAATTCTTGGCAATACATTCATTAATTACTGATAATTAGGGTTTTCTGTTAGTACGTGATACTGACTTTGGCATCGGAGGGCCTTTGCCAATGAGAGGCAAAGGTGCGCTCACCCCTGTCGGTTTTGCAGCTAGGGATCCGGCGGAAGGCTAGGGTTCCGGCGAGGAGTCCGAAGTAGCCGTTACAAACTTGTGATGTTCAAAAGCCTTTTTCGTTTTCCTGCACTTACAACAAAGTTGGCGAAGCTTTCCTTTTCACTCATCTTGATGCTTTCCAATTTCCTCGTGGTCATTTTCAGGTCGACATTGAAGTCATATTAAGCTACAAAAGCTGTCCCAATATCTTCCCAAGTCCTTTTCTTGGATGGTTCGAGAGTGAGAAACCATTGTAGGGCAGGACCAGACAAAGACTCATGGAATAATTGGGTCATAGCTTCCTTTTCGATGCCGCGCATGGTGAGGGAACCAACATACCTTGGAGACGGGCCCTCGGATCGCCGGTTCCGTCAAACTTGCAAAGTCCACTCCTTTGAACTTTTCCGGCAATTTGGCATTTGGAAAGAGGCATAACTTGCTCGTGTCAATCTCCCCCTTCCCAAGTCGCTTAGTTTCTTGGACAGATTCCTCCAACTTGCCAATCTTAGCAATAAGAGCAGCCAGGTTGGGGTCAGCTGCTGGTGTTTCTTCTTTGAGTCGTTCGGGTTGTGGCCTAGTCTGAAGCTTATCACTTATTTCCTGCATACTTTCCATTATCATGTTCATGTCATTTCTCATGGAGGCAACAGAAGCCTTGAGTTGTGCATCGACACCAGCGAGTGACTGTTTAAACTGAGCATCCATGTTAGTCAGGTTTTGCCTGAGTTCTTCTACTTCGTCTCCTTGGTCAGCCATAACTATGGGTCCTTCTATTACAAGTTCTTCTATCAATGGTTGTTCTTCCTACTAGATTTGGACTTCGAATAATGGGGTTCCCTCCAGGGCGTCTATGCGGACTAGTCTTTGGGATGGACGAAATCAATTGGGTACAGCCTCTTTTCTTTGCAGGTGATCAATGTTTGCAGCACTGGCAATAAGGGAGCAACTCATATTGGATCCGAATGCTCGTCCTACCTTCTATGTATCTCCCAGAAATCAAGCCTATGACCTACCGTGGCTTAAATCTCACTTAAGATGTTTGCACAGAAGATTTCTGATAGTCTGGGTAGGTGCTGTCAGGCAGGTTAAATTCCGAATGATTTGGAACCAGAGTCAATCTCCTTACCATGACCATCCGAGACAGAACAATGTGACTATCGGAATCCAGATACGCACGCGCTCAAGGTTAGATTCAAACCAGGGGAGCCATTCAGGCACAGCAAACACCGGAGGAATCACAAACTCCATGGATTTATGGTCTCCTAGACCGACCGGAGGGCCTTAAAGAATTCTAAGGGAGCCTAATCCTCTAGCCCGCCAGATGCAAAGATGAATGAATGATATATATGTACAGAAAAAAAATGCACATAAATAGGATATAACACATAAGTCCTAACCACAGGTTTTCTGTCTTAGTTGGGAAGGTTCTACGGCTATGTACAAGTGCAAATGCTGGTTTTGGTCTTAGAAGGGTTCCCTAGACTAGAGCCAAGATGTACTACCCCATGTCAAGTGTATTGCAAGACAATGGTCGAATAGCACGATGGTCCATTATAGTCGACGGTTGCTAGACGTCCCGGGAGAGCTTGCCACTAGTAAACCGGGCAAGATAGCTGAAACACACTAGCGAGGCTTGTGCGGTGCGAAGTGTACATGATAAAAGAGCTTAATCTTCCAAAAGATGTTGAAAATCCCCCCTTTTGAAAACACCTTTCAAGTTTGGCGCTCTTGATCATTCAATACTTTTGAACATTTTTTTTAAAAACAAACTATTGAATAAGTTTGTTCTATCCTCGGCAGAGTCGCCACTGTGGGCTCCCATGCCCTTTTTGAAAGAGTCGCCACTTGTATTTTTGAGATGGATGATCCGAGAAACCGAAGACTTGTTTAGAAAAGGCTTTTGACCTAGCGAAAATGTTGAGATTTTGGATTCGGAAGCCACATTACGAATGGGGAAGGTTTTTTCTTTAAAAAGCACCCCAATCGCCCGGCGAAACCGGTCTCTACTTTGTGTTTTCAAAAGGGGAGATCTCGAATATTGTAGACACCCTATTCTGGACTGTTCAGACTAGTGTATATACGGTTTTTGATTCCCCAATAATGATTAAAGGTCGAGAACATCCAAAGTCGATGGTGTGTTTGAGCTTTGAGTGGTCCGAACCTCATTCAAACCCCTTTCAAAGCCCTTTTCAAACCTTTCGAGCCAGAGCCAAACGGCCTCAGCAAAACCCTCCTTCAACACGCTGGTGATCAACTGACGCACGCTCGTGCAGTGCCACGTGTCAGTCATCAAGCCTGGGACCAGCTTCCACTGGCGCACGCCATACCCTCGGTGGCGCACGCCATTTGTCCCCAGTCCAGTCACCTTTTTGGCAACCACTTGCCCGAGACTTTTGTGCCACCCTGACGTGTGTAACAGTTCTCCTGATGATTATTTCGTCTAGGACGGCCCTCCTCTCTCCTACACCTTCCATCAACTAGTCCCATGCATTTAATGCATGGAAGGCTCCCTTCTTTCTTGGAGCCCAAACAAGCCTTAAGGCTCAACTGATCTCAGTCTGCCCTTGGCCTATATATACTCCCCTAGCATTTATTTGCAAGGGGTTAAGCACATTGAAAGCTCAAGGCTCTCCCTCTCTCTCTCTCCTTTTCCTTGTTTTCCTCTCTCATCCATAGGGTGTGAAGGCAAGGGAATACCAGTCCACGGATCATATTACCCACACCATTCACTCTTCATCATCTAAACCCTCAAGCTCAAGCTCAATCTTCCATCAACCTCAATCCAAAGGTATATCACCTTTTATTCTGGAAACCGTTTTGACCCCTGAGGGGAGCTAGCAGAGCTCAGGCTGGTAATCAATACCAAGCCTGGACTCATAGCTAGCAAACAAATACAGTTGTGGCGTGATAAGTGGCGCACGCCAATCCGTCCTAGCCGTACGCCAGTCGTGGCTGCATGGCAGGATTGGTGTGGGGACCACCGATCACCCTCATTTTACTTTCTCTTCATTCTGATCACCTTTTAGCATGCTAAAAACCAGTTTACAGCTTTCCATACTTTAGAACTGTGTAGTTGGTTATCTGTTATAGCTGCTTAGTAAGACCCCTAGGATCCCTCTGGTCCTGTTCCAGAGCCCAGATAAAGCAAAGCCAAACACTGGATCAAAGGGACGACTGGCGCACGGTCACTACTAACCTGCGTGCGCCACTTATCCAAGTACCAGTGGCTGGCCCTTACTTCTCATGCTTAGTTCTGGCCTTTGATTAATCCCCCCCACTCTGTTTATGGGGTTTTCAATCTATTTATTTTTGTTCAATTTGTTGCTTTACTCAGTAACTGTATATAGCCTGTGATATCCAACTGCGTGGTTTGTCCTGGGTGTGCACTGGTCCATTCCAGAGCCCAGAGGGTTGAGTTCAGGAACTGTGGATTTAGGCTCACCGGCGCACGCCAGTGACAGGGTGGCGCATGCAGGTTGTCCCTGTATGCAGTGGTATGGCCAGTGCATACGAGTTGGTAACTCGTGCACCATTCGGGCGATGTGTGCCAATTTGTCTAAAATGCTCACAGAAGTGCTTGTTCTTAATCTATTATCATTGTTTATAACCCATACATCACATTGTGCCATGTAATGCAATTATTTGTCCCTATTAACTGTACTCCCGCCCTAATTGGCTAATTAAATTATTAAAAGAGAGAAAAATGCAAATGTTTTACAAAATGCCTGAGTAGAGACCGGTTTTCGGATTGGGCGAGAGGGGTGCCATAAAACCCTTCCTCTCTCGTAACCTGGCTCCCGAACCTCAGATATCGAAGGTGACGACGGTCCAGTCTACAAGCCTTTTTCAAATCAAACAAACGTGAACGAAAGCGTTTTCAAAATCGGTTTCTTGGGTACTTTCCGCAAAACCTGGGTGGCGACTCTCTCAAAACAGCATTTCGTCACGTTTTCAAACAAAAAGGCGCAAACCAAACTTTTCGCAAAAACTAAAAATGCGGGATTTTTAGGGGCGTGTGCCCACAGTGGCGACTCTGCTGGGGATCATTGCATTGATTGAACAATTTTCAAAAAGCCTGTCAAAACAGTACGCTCCGCGCTGCTGAAGAACGGAATGGTAACGTAACAGGATTCTACATCCAACCAATCCGGACTGGGGTTTTACTATTGTTCACTTGTGTAGTTTTCTCCAAGTTTTAATTAATAAAAGTAAGCCAAACTTGAAAAAAAAAAAACATTTTTTTAAACATTGCGTTTCTCTCTCTCAAAATCATTCTTTGGCGCTCTCCATTTGCATCGGTGATACTTAGCCCCGTTGAGGTGTTTTGGGTAACCGGCACAGTTTACTGGAGCCCGGGGTCCTCGAACGCCCAACAACCTTGGACGATGATGAGTCGTAATACCGTTCGACCATTGGTTTGCTGCACGCATTGCTTTGGGATGTATGCCACGGCTCTTGTCAAAAGAACCCCCTTAAGCCAAAACCGGCCTCTCCATGCATACAAAGCACTAGAACCTTTCAACCTAAGACAGGAACCTGCAGGGTAGGATTATTTGCATCTAACCCCCATAAACTGTCTATGTGTTACTGCTTTTCCTATCGCATGTCTGTACATACATTCATAACGTTCTGCGTAGAAACATGCGAGGGCGGCTTTTAGGTCTGTCTGTCTGGCAAGTCTATCTCGTCCCTATTAGGACGCCGTTTGGACCGATGACGAGTCGTGCATCTTGATGATACGCGTTGTTAACCTTTCAGATTCCTTGAATCAACAGGCCTTCAAGATATCGAGACTTTCTAAGTCCTTATCTAAACCCCATCAAAGTTTCAAACAGAAATCCTTGAACAACAAGAGGCATGACGTGATGCTTACACCTTTCTGGTTACAAGTGCTAAACACTTACATCATTCAAGGCTCCGGCACAGTGCTGCTTACGCCATTTTGGTCATGGTATCACAACGTTCGCATCAAGTTGTTCCATTCCAAATTTTGAAACTTTGAGAAAGGGGTAGCCGAAGGCTTAGAGTGTTTCAACATCTTTTAGTCTTAGTCGATTCAAACAAGGATACACTGTCGAAAAGAAATCCGAGGATCACAGCGACGTCCTAAAACGTCGCGAGATGGACTTACTTGTTAGGTGCAGAGTCTAGGAGGACACTAACGACGAGCATTTCCCTTTCTTTCATCTCTTTTAAAATAAACTGCTGCAGGCTGTCACTGAACTCTTCTACTTTACTGTCTAGCCCGTGCACTGTCAAATCAAGCATCTGAGATCAAGAGCCAAACCTACTTGGTGCCGTCTGCCGGGTCTGTGTGGAAGAAGATTTGGGTGGGTCTGTTGCTCAGTCAGTCACAACGGAAGCTCCGGGTTGTACACTGTCAAGGGAGGATTCGCCGCCGACTACTCCACACGAAGCCTCTCCATCTCCATCTCCACCATCATCTCCGAAACTTGTCAAGGCCGAGGTCGTAGTCATGGCCGAAACCCCGAATCTGGCTACTGTCTTGGCTGACATCCAACGAAACATGGTTGCCATGCAGCGGAGGGCTGATCAGGCCGATGCCTCCATGACTGATCTTCGCACGCTAATCGAAGAACGTCTTCCTTTAGTGGCTGCGGCTGGCGGCGGCGGAGAAAGGCCAAATCCCGAAGCTGAGGCTGAGGACATTCCCCGAGTTGAAAACCCTGTTCAAAACCCTGAGATAGCTGCTCTGATTGCCAAGATGGCGAAGCTCGAAGAATCTGTCACTAAATCCGAGAGACTGGGCGCTGGTGGCCTAGACATGGACCGTCTCTGTCCTTTCCCGAACGCTCGCCTGCCTGAGCGCTTCAAGATGCCTGATTTCGCGAAGTTTGATGGAACTGGAGATCCCAAGACTCACCTGCTGGCCTATCACAGTGCCATGAAACTCCATGGGGTGGAGGAAGATGCCATGGCTCAACTGTTCCCTCAAACTCTGGTTGGTCCAGCATTTTAGTGGTTCCTGTCTCTCGAAATTTCCAAAAGAAGAACCTGGGAAGACATCGGTACCGCTTTTAACTCCCAGTACAGCTACAATGCTCAGCTCAAGATGACCACTCGAGAGCTTGAGTCGACCAAGATGACTGCAAAGGAGTCCTTTGCAGATTTCATCAAGCGGTGGAGGACCAAGGCAGCCCTCATGACCGATCGTATCAGTGAGAAGGACCAGATCCGTATCATCTCCCGTAACCTGCTGCCCGATTTTGCCAAGAACCTTATGCTGGTGCAAGGTGCAAATTGGGAGACTTTCTTTGATTCTGGTCTAGCTGTTGAAGAGACTCTTCAAACTGGGGTTCTGACAAAAACGGAAGCATCTTCCTCTGCCGCAGCTCCGAAAGCCAAGCCTCATGCTTACACTGGAAGCATCACTGCCTTTTTCGGTGCCAACAACTATGCCAACGCAGCAACTGCCAGCCACAACACTGCCACACAGGGTTCCGCCAACCACATTGCTGACATCAACCAAGTCCAAACCCCTCAAAGGACCCGAAACCGCAGCCAACCTCGTGTTTTTGCCAATTTCGAGGCTCCACTCTCCTAGGTCTTGGAGAAACTGGTCAAGTCCGGTCATCTCCGACCCTTGACGCCAACCCCACTTCCTCCAAATCTACCCCCTAGCCACAACCCCAATGTTTTCTATGCTTACCACTAACAGCCTGGCCATCACACTGACTCCTGTTATCGTCTCCGCCATGCGATACAGGATCTGGTCGAAAAACGGCACTCTTTCAACCCCACCTGCTAAACCCAATGTCATCTCCAACTCCCTACCACAACACAACCAACAGATAAACCACATATCCCTCAGCTCCACTATATCTCCCAACTCCACCATATTCAACCCCACTGACCATATAACCGCAGAGCACAACCCTAAACCCGTTGTCTTGGCCCCTGTGGAACCCGAAGTCAATATGCTGGCTGTAGGCTGGGAAATAGAAGACAAAATGGCGGAATGGATGGAACTTAGCAACGATTGGACTGAGCGCTACCACTTGGGATTTCCTGCAGCACCGCAAATTGATCAAGCCTGGATCGACCAATTGGAAGTAGAATGGGAGGCAGCGCGAGCAGACCCTCTGGACGGTCTCTCTTTATTCATGATCTTTTATCAGCCCGAGCCTGTTGTCCCCGAGGAAGAGGAGTACGTTTGGGATCCACAACCTACCGCTGCCCAACTAGCATGGGATCAGAACTTTCACTTGGAGCCAGCCGAAGCCAAAGATGGTGTAGATGAGGCATACCTGGCATTCTATGTTGACGGGGAGGTCATCCCCAATGAACGCCGCCAACTTGGATCCTTCAGCCCTCTAGTAGACAAGCTTTCAGAAGTGGTTCGCAAGTTCCATCATGAAAGCGATCCCACCGACAACATTGTGCCCGTTACGGAGCCACGTCCTTGCATTGCACTTGAAGATGACTGCCTCGTCATGGCTATAGATGAAGTACCTGCTGACTTGTGGGATGTCAATGACATTGTGGACCTTAACTCGAATCCGCTGCCTGAGGATCTCTGGGACATAGACAAGGTTGTGGACATACAGATGGGAAATGAGGTATGGACTGTGAATTCTGCCTTGGTGGATGCTGGTTTCTGGGACTTGCCGTTCGTCACGAATCCGGGGGTGCCTTTCGAAGAAGTTGCTGCTCAAGACCCCGCTTTCTGGGAAGGACTGGTATTGTAAGACTTGGAGACAGCACTGAGACAAGATTCTCCTGCGACGGTGGCATCCGTCGATAAAGGAAAACGCAAGATGGCAGAAATCCCTATTGACTTCTGGGATTTTGATGATAAGACGACCTCCTGGTGGGATATAGCAAACGTCACGAGGAGCGGCCGAGTTTTTCAGCCACCTAACCTACAGGCTGGGAGCTCATCCAATCCTCCGACTCAGAAGCCCGCTGTTCCTGCTGCTCAAAGGAGTGTCCTGCCCGTGCATGGTGTGGTTCCCGTGGAAAATGTCATTCAGCGACAACTCGAGAGGATTCCAGCTGCTGTCTCCGTCTGGGGTTTGATTGCGTCATCAAAGGAGCATCGTGAAGGGTTGTCTTTGGCTTTGTCCCGTGTCACGGTACCTACTGACATTACCCCTGAGGCAATGGTCGCCCTCGTCCTGCCTCTGCTGTCTAAACACTCTGTTACCTTTACCGAGAAGGATCTGCCGATCGAGGGGACTGCTCACAACCGTCCGCTACACATTACTGTCAAGTGCAAGGGACTCTGGATCTCGACTGTGCTCATCGACAATGGCTCCGCCATCAATGTCTGCCCACTGAGGGTAGCATACCGCCTAGGACTTGCAAAGAAGGATTTTGAGCCGTCTAACTTGGCAGTCAAAGCCTATGATAGCACACGTCGTGTGGTGGAAGGGACCATAACTCTCTTGCTCGACGCTGAAGGATTTGAGATGAGTGTTGAATTTCATGTGGTGGACATCCCTGCTACCTTCAACCTGCTGCTGGGCAGACCTTGGATGTATAGGCCAGACATTATGGCAGTGCCCTCGACGCTGCATCAGAAAGTAATGCTGGGGCTTCCAACTGGAACTCTAACGATCTGTGGGGACTCTGGGATCTGCCCACTCAAAGAGGATGAGCCTGTGTTGGGGATCATGCATGGAGAGGAAGACCCAGACTTTGGAGGTTTCTCGTTCGACACTTCGGGGTCGGTTCTTGCCATTGCTGTAGCGGACGATTTCATCATTAGCTCTGCCGCCTTCGAGATCATGAGGTGGATGGCGTTCATGTCTAGCTTTGGGCTCGGGATCAACCAGCAAGGGATCACTGAGTTCCCTGTCTTTCCCTTCACCGGAGGTCAGTTTGGTTTGGGATACATTCCCCCTGCCAAAAGGGCCAAGAATGGAAAAGGCACGGGAAAACTCCGAACCCTTTATGGTAATCCCGACAGCTACTTCGTCCGTGAGGGGGGAGGTCATGATTATGTGGGGCAAGTCGAGCCATTTTGGGATCCAGAGACCCGTACTTGGCTTTCTGGGTTTGAGATCTTTGCTGCTGACACTTGGGCTGACACCAAAGAAGAAATTGCAAAGGATGAGCTGGCTAAGGCAGAATTTAAGAAGCAGCTGGTTAAGATCGAGGAAAAGATGGACTGGTTGAAGACCTTTGATCAGGGGAGCTTGGAGATGCTGTTCTCCCAAGTAGGTTTGGTTGGCAAGGAAGAAGAGGCTGAAGTGCTGATGCTTGGGCCCGACTCCTCAGATGCTCTCGAGGATCCAACCACCCACATAGTCGAAGCCAAGGGCAGTATTAATAATTGCATTTTCACTCCACGCTTAACATGCATTGACGATGAGTCTGAGTCTGACACAGAGTCTGTCGAGTCTAAGTCTAGCTCAGAGTCGGAGCTTGTGCCGCTTGGCCCTCCAGGTCATAGCTTCTATTTTGAGTTTGAATCTACTGTACTTGGCAACCCGTTTGGGTTTTATGAAATGCATGATCCTGCTTCTGATTATTTTGCTGACTTCTATATAAACTGTGTTGACCCCGATAATGACGAAATAGACTTTGACTGGAATATTCCGGCTGAGTTGTGTTCCCTCATTGAAAGGGAAGACGAAAGGCATGCTCAGCCTCTAAAAGAAGAAGTAATTTCTGTAAACCTGAAAGACGAGAATGACCCTCGTATGATGCAAATTGGTTCAACTTTGTCCCCCGAGGATCGTGCTGCATTGGTCGATCTACTCAAGGAATACTTCGAGGTCTTCGCATGGTCACATCAGGACATGCCTGGTATTGATCCTGAAATTGTACAGCACCGAATTCCATTAGCGCCTGGGGCTGTACCGGTCAAACAGAAACTCCGCAGGATGAGGCCGGATTGGGTTGAGAAGATCAAGGAAGAGGTCACTAAGCAGATTGACGCAGGCTTTCTGAGGGTCGCTGAGTATCCGAAATGGGTTGCCAACATTGTGCCAGTTCCCAAAAAGGATGGGAGGATCCGGGTTTGTGTCGACTTCAGGGACTTGAACAAAGCTAGCCCCAAAGACAGTTTTCCCTTGCCTCACATTGATGTGCTTGTGGACAACACGGCGGGGCATGCTTTGCTCTCTTTTGTCGACGGATTCTCGGGATACAATCAAATCTTTGTAGCACCAGAGGATCAGGAGAAGACAACGTTCGTCACTGAATGGGGGACATATTGCTATGTGATGATGCCTTTCGTGCTCAAGAATGCTGGGTGCACTTTTCAGCGAGCACAGACAACCCTGCTGCATGACTTCATCCACAAGACAGTCAAGGTCTACGTGGACGATATGATTGTCAAGGCTAAGAATAAGGAGGATTTTATCCCGGCACTTCGGCAGTTTCTAGAAAGGCTTCGGAAGTACAATGTGCGGCTCAACCCGCAGAAATGCACCTTTGGGGTCACAACAGGTAAGATATTGGGGTTCCTAATCACGGCAAGAGGGATTGAAGTGGACCCGTCTAAAATCAAGGCTATTCTCGAGATGGAGCCACCGCGGTCAGAAAAGGGAGTGCGAAGCTTCCTGGGGAAGGTTCAGTTTATCAACCGGTTCATTGCTAAGTTGACATTGACTTGTGAACCGCTGTTTCGATTACTCAAAATGGATGTTCGCTTCGAATGGACGGACAAATGTCAAGCTGCTTTCGAGTCAATAAAGGAGTACCTGCGAAATCCACCTGTATTAATGCCGCCTATGCCAGGTCGATCGCTGATTCTGTACTTATCAGTCACCCCGACAGCTATGGGATGTCTGCTGGCACAAGAAGGGGACAACGGAGTCGAAAAGGCTATCTACTATCTAAGCAAGAAGATGGTGGGCAGCGAGGAGCGCTATACCTCTCTGGAAAAGACGTGTTGGGCACTAGTTTGGGCTACCAAAAAGCTTAGACACTACATGCTAGCCTATTTAGTGAAGCTGATTTCTCGGATGGATCCTCTTAAGTATCTGTTCGAAAAGCCGGCACTCACTCATAAGCTAGCACGTTGGTTGCTTCTGCTGGCTGAGTTCGATCTCCAATATGTTACAAGGAAATCCGTAAAGGGCCGTGCTGTGGCTGAGTTTCTGGCAGATCATCCAATCAACGGGCTGGAGGATGTAGACTTTACTTTCCCTGATGAGGATGTGCTAACGGTAGTCGAGGAAGTGTGGACGCTCTATTTTGATGGAGCTGCAAATCAGAAAGGTTTCGGGATCGGAGTGTTGCTGATCACGCCCTCCGGTGCTCATATTCCGCTCGCTTTCAAGCTAAACTTCGACGTCACTAACAACCAAGCCGAGTATGAGGCTCAGATTCGCCGGGATGGAGGTCTTCAAAGGTCTTGATAGAGTGCTAGAAGTGATCGGGATTCAAAATGGTGGAGTAGGAGCCAATGGGGACTGGAAGGTTCGCGAGGAAAAGCTGAAGCCTTATCACCGAGAGTTGGAGGAACTGATTCCTCGTTTCAATAAGGTGACTTTCACCCATATTCCACGATTGAAGAATCAGTTCGCCGACGCCTTGGCGACTTTGGCTTCAATGATTGAACTTCCGATAGGGGTCAAGTTGCGGCCGATTGTGATTGAACAGAGAGACCTGCCCGCCTATGAGTATATCAACGCCATTGATGATGTCGATGATGGCCTGCCCTGGTACCATGATATTTGGAATTGTGTCGAGAGCGGGGAGTTTCCCGTTGGGGCTACAAGAAAGGATCGAGTTGCTTTGCAGCGTTTGGCCGCCCAGTACATTATTTGTGGAGGGAAGTTGTACCGAAGATCTCACTGTGGAATGCACAAGCTGTGTGTCAATGGGGCTGAAGCAACAAGGATCATGGAGGAGATTCACGAAGGAGTCTGCGGTCCTCACATGAGTGGTGTTATGCTTGCCAGGAAAATCCTCAGGCAGGGCTACTACTGGTCCACTATGGAGTCTCAATGCATTGATTATGTGCGGCGCTGTTACAAATGTCAAATTCATGCCAATCTGCAGCACGTTCCTGCGTCCAAGTTGTATGGCATGACTTCGCCTTGGCCTTTCTCTGTGTGGGGCATTGACGTTATTGGCATGATCACACCGTCCGCTTCGAATGGTCACAAGTTCATACTGGTGGCGATAGATTACTTCACTAAGTGTGTCGAGGCTGAGTCTTACAAGACTTTGACAACAGTTCAGGTCGCCCAGTTCATTCGAAAGAACATCATCTACCGGTATGGTGTCCCTCAAGCTTTCATGTCAGATAACGGGAGTCATTTCAAAGGAAGGGTCCTGGAGCTTTTTGAGGAATTCGGCATCGAGATCCACCATTCTACAACCTATCGTCCACAGACAAATGGAGCAGTCGAAGCCGCCAACAAGAATGTCGAGACAATTATCAAGAAAACTGCTGAATCTGCAAGGGATTGGCATGAACAGCTGCCGCTGGCACTCTGGGCATATCGGACGTCGATCCGTACTTCAACTGGTGCAACTCCATTTTCCTTAGTCTACGGGATGGAGGCAGTGCTTCCCATCGAGCTTGAGGTTCCATCTTTGAGGGTCATGACTGAGAGTGGTCTCGAGGAATCTGAATGGCTGAGCGGGAGATTTGTAGAGCTGCTGCTGATTGATGAAAGAAGGCTCCGTGCTCTGTATCATGTGCAAGGGTATCAGCGTCGAATCGCCCGTGCGTTTGACAAGAAGGTGAAATCCAGGGGCTTAGTCGAAGGAGATATGGTTACAAAGGAGATCCGGCCCCCAGTATTTGATGTCCGTGGGAAGTTCCGACCGAAGCGTTCAAGGCCTTACATTATCAAGACCATCCTGTCAGGGGGTGCTGCCAAGCTCATCGACCTTGACGGCAACGAATTCAGTGCCCTAGTCAACCTGGATCAACTCAAGCGCTTCTACCCCTGAGAGATGCTCGTTGGGCCGAAAACCACAAGGGTGGGCGGTGCCAAGCAAAAGTTAGAGCGGGCCTGCTAAACCGAAAACCTAAGGAGGCGGTCTAGGCAAAAATAAATAGGCAAAAGTCGAAAGCTCGCTAGACCGAAAACCTGAAAAGGCGGCTCTAGGCAAAAGTTAGAGCGTAAAAAGAAGAGGTAAAACACCCGAGCGAACCTTGGCCTGAACTACGTTCTGACCTGATTCCCCGAAAAGGGATACGTAGGCAGTCTCATCTTGAGACCCGGTCACACTCTATCAACCTGATCCATGGTTGCAGAATCCGGTAGCAACATCAAAGGTCGAACGGAAGTCGGGGACAAGTCAACATGTTATCAGAGAATCAGAAGGGGGAAACCCTTCATCTTTCAATTTTATTGCGAACTACTATTTCTATTACATAGGCTGAGCATGAAACCTTAAAAACAGTTAAGCATAAAAACAGAACAAAATGCTTAAGAAGCCTAACGGCTCACAGCTTATTCTAAGCACAGCAAAGTAGTCCGAGTCAGTCGATGTTTTCCCTTGCATGCACCTCTGCTCTCAGCCATTGTTTATATCTTTTCCTTAGTCTTGTGGTGAAATCCGGCATTTCTCCTTGAAACACCCTAAAGCCCCAGCGCCTTTTGTAGCCGTTGAGAGTTTGGGCAGTGAAATTGGGAGCACGGAAACCATCAGTACTGACACGGGTGTTCTCTTGTGAAACGCCCAGCTGGCGGAGGATATGGCCGGGAATGTAGAAGGTGAAACCTTCGGAATGGAAAGTCATGTTGGGGAGTTCCATCCAAGGACACCTCCAGACGACTTCATTGGGTTGCACTTGCTGCAGGAAGGCGTACCATTCCTCCAGATCCATCTCGGGATACCTCATCTCCCGTTGGTGGATCCGCTTCGGGAACAGATTCCAGCCGTCCATCGGAGGATGCAGCAGACCCAGCTTGTCACATAACCATAACTACATGAGTGAAAAGACAAGTGAGAAGCCAGATAAGGCCCGAGCGGCAAAAGAAGTAAGAAACCCAGAAACAGCCGAGAGTCGAGGTAAAATAAAAATGTGCGAAAACCAGGAAAAGGTGAGCTGAGTGAGTTAACCTGGAGCAGAAGTGGGCTCCCGCTAAAAGTGTTGGATTGGCCAGTATACACCAAATCTGACCCCAAGAGAGTCTCCGAAAGGACCAAAGGGATCACATTCTTCCGATCCGCCATCTGAGTGGCCACGCTCACCAGCAAAGGTCTGACCCTTCCGTCGGCAGGAACGAGCAAGTAGGCTGCCAGCAGGCAAATCACCAGAGTGAAGCGGCGCCGGGCCTGCACAGCGTCATCCTCCAAGTCGCCTTCCGGGCTGTATCTAGCGATCAACTGCATAATGTTAATTTGGCAGCCCTCCAAAATGGTATTGGCCAAACCTTGAGAGATATCGAGAGAGGATGCCAGCAGACCCGGCATGCTTACTTGGTAAGGAGGAACCACGAGTGTGGGAGACGCATAAGTTTGGAGGTATGCATGGAACTCCTCGATTGTGGGACATATCTCGTCGTCGCCAAAGCAGAAGACGTGGACGTCCGGATCCCAGAACCGAAGAGCAGCCCTCAAGAGTGCTGGACGGAGCGGCACGTGTCGAAGGTAACGAAATGAAGAGAGGCCGTGGTATCAGAAATTTAACCAATCCATGCTCAAGAATTCGGTTAGCCAAGGCCTGATCAATGTGGGAATCGGGTTTTCCATCTGGGAATAGTGGGAAAGATTGAATGAAGAAATTATACTGCGGTGGTGTAATGGGGTTGTATGAATTCACCATTGTGCGTTCTGCATTTTATAGGCCAGCATAGTGCATCTCATTCTCATATTACCATTAAAAGTAGCCGTTGGCTTACAAAGGCCTTTGCAGAGAAGGACACTGCCCCCTGAAGTTACAGAAACCGTGTCTGGAACGTGTGTAGGTGAAGACAAGGGAATACCCAGGAAAGGACAGTTGGCCAAACAAGTGGGTCTGGAGCACGCCTGGCTGGCGCACGCCACCAAACTGATGGCGCACGCCAATAGAGTGAACCACTGGCACACACCACTGAACCACTGGCGCACGCCAGAGAGACCTGCACCAGAACCAGTTTGCAGCAGCTACTGCCAACCGATGCACGTTTTCAATTCCGAGTCTTGTTTTGCTGCATGGAGGGTCGGTACTAGTCTTAAATGGTATCTGGGAATATGTCGAAGCGTTGAACTCCAAACGTCGTGCTCAACGAAGGTTTTGGGCCTCCAACGGCCCGTATCCTCATCGAAAGGGGGATACGGAAGATCAAAATCCAATTCGGAAGCTTGTGCCAAGTTTTGTCATGCCATACAGCTTACATGAGCCTAATGTGACTGTGTGGGGGTGTCGGTTTCAGTCCAAGCCTATAATCGAGTTATCTTTTGCATTTTATACCTGTTTTTGCGGTATTTTTCTCTAGTTTTGGGTATTTGGGCCGTATCCGGGCATTTCTCTCAAATCCGTCAATTTGTACAAGTCATTGTGTGCTGTTACAGCCCTACAGAAGTGTCAGTTTCCTTCGTCTCAGAGGATTTTGAGTTTTGGCATGTTAACGCCCAAAATCTTAATATTTTCCCGTATCCTCGTATTCTGGGGGACACGGAGCGTATCCTGGGACTTTTTCTGTCCATTTCTTTCGAGCTAAGTCAGTTTGTGCATACTTTAGCACTCATGTGTCGATTCAGGCTGTTTGTCAAGGCATGTTAGTTTGGTGGACGGTTTATTCCTTTCCTTTGCCAATTTTTCTTATCAAAAGGAATTTAATAAACAGAAAATGCAGTTATATTATACCATCCTATAGCATAGTACCTCAAGTACCGAAAGCAGTACTAATGTACATAATGGCACGACGGCCCACGCAAGCAAATCAAAGTATGTGGGGCACATCCGCCCAGAAACCTAAGGCACGCAGGCCTCATCTCAAAATCAACGTATCAAAGTGCTGGAGTACTAATGTATCAAGTATCAAAGTAAGTTAGACGGTAAAGTAACTGAGGCTCAGTGATAGCCCTCAGTCAGAAAAGTCCTCGGGATCGACGCCATCGCTCTCGCTGTCCTCCTCGCTCAACACAGCCGCGGCTAGGTCCCCTGGAAAGAATCGAAATCTCGGATCGCTGGCAGAGTCAGATCCGCTGCTGAGGGACACCGCCTCCTCTTCTTCTTCTTCTTCCTCTTGTCTCCTTTTCTTCGAGGGTCCCTCAGGCAGCTTCTTGTCTCCAGTCCTCTTCCTCAGGACTTTGCGGGACTGCTCCGGCTCGCTAGCTGAGGCAGTCACCACTCCTCTGGTCTCAGGCTGCGTAGCGCTCGTCTGGCGTTGAGCTGTAGTAGGTGCCTTGCCCTTGCCCTTCTATGGGGCAGCCCTCACTGTCTTCCGTCTAGGAGCTGCCCTAGTATAGACACCCCAATCTGGCTTTCAGATTAGCTTATTTACGGTTTTTGATTCCCCGATGATGAAACGGATCAAGAACACTTCGGGAATGTCGAGTGTTTGAGCTTTGAGTGTTTGAAGAATCCTTGAACCTAACCTAGCCAAAAACCACATCAAAAAGCCAAAAACCAATTGTCGCGCGAAGGTTTAGAACCATCGCGCGAGGGTCAAGCTGCCAGGGGTGGTCAACAGTCAAACTGTTGACCGTTGACCATCGCGTGCCAGGGAGAACCCTCGCGCAACAATTCCAAACCATCGCGCGACGGTTCTCTCCTGTCCTTTTCACCTTTTCATTTGGCGACTTAATCACCAGTAATCTTCAACCGGACCTCGTGGGTGGTGAGCTTCTCTTGCAAGCTTTCCATAAAAGGCAATTTGGCCACCAAGCCAAATTGGTTGGTTCTTTCTCCTCCATACACCATTTCCACCACTCCTCCTATAAATACCCCCATGGTGCTTCCATTTAAAGGGTTCCAAAAAAGAAGGGTTAACAATCTTGGGTTCGAGAGAAAAAAAGAAGAAAGTACCAAGGTTCAAGTTCAAAAGGCTACACAACCTTTAATACACTTGGTATTTCACCACTCTAGCCACCTTCATACACTTATTTTCCAAGCTCTATCACCTTGTTCAACCTCAATTCAATTCAAAGCTCAAACACCATTCAAACTCAAAGGAACCAAAGGTATAGCTTACCTTTGTTCTGCTCTCTGTTCTGATCCCTGAGGGGGCTGGCAGGGCCAAGGCTGGTAATCAATACCAGTCCTGGCCCTAAAACCAACAAAGTTACAAGAAACCGTGGACAACAAACCCTCGCGCGATGGTTCTTCATACTTGCGTGACATTTCTGTCAGTGTGAGAATAAACCACGTGGGGAAGGGACGTTGGCCTTTGAGTTTTATATATTTTTACTGTTTTTTAAGCATACTTTCACTGTGATGCATGCTAAAATACATAGTTTAGCTTAGTTTGCTGTTTTGTTTGGTTTGGAATGCCTTTGGGATGCAACTGAGTATGTTTCAGAATCCCAGGCATGCAAAGCAATTCCTGGAAGTCAAGTCAAGAACACTCGCGCGAGGGTTCTTGTGTCTCGCGCGATGATTCTCTATTTTTCCAGTGATTGCCCTTGCATGGCAACTGAGGCTTAAGCCTCTGTTTATTCACCCCCACTGTTTAGGGGTTGTGTTTCAATTCCATTCACTCTGTTTGTAATAATTATTTACATTCCAGTACATATAAAACTGCTTGGTTTGCCCCTGGGTGAGCACTGGTCCTTCCAGAGCCCAGAAGGGGATAAAATTCAACCTGTTATGGGAACAAACACGCGCGCGAGGGTTTAGAGTTGTTGCGCGATGGTTCTTTGCATGCACACAGATCCATGCATGCAAAGTTAGCCATGGTGTTGGCATGCCTAAACCTTGTGCAGTGTTCTTGATGTTCTGATCAGAGGGTTGGGTTTTATCCCATTATTTCATAGCGTTCCATCCATCCATGCTCAATACAATCACACCTTGCAAATTGTGTTACAGTTTTAATCCCTGATTAACTGTTCCCCCGCCCTAATTGGCTTAAAATTGGTTAAAGAAGAAGACAAATCACAATCATTTTCAAAATGCTCAAGTAGAGACCGATCTCCGGATTGGGCGAGAGAGGTGCCATAAAACCCTTCCCCTCTCGGAACCTGGCTCCCGAACCCAGATATGGTTATGACGGACTGGTTCCTTAACTTTTTCAATCAAACAGCGCAGTAGGTGCTTTGAAATACGGTTCCTTGAGTGTCGGACCTTCAAACTCAAGTGGCGAGCGCTTGCCGGCCACGCTGCTCGCGCTCCCTCGATTTTCGGGCCGCTTCGGAAGGGAACGAAATCTTTTCCGGGAGAGGAAGGGAACGAAATCCCTTTTCTCCGGGGCACGCTGCCCACACCTAGCGCGTCTCTGCATTGTCAATTCAATTTAAGCATTTCAGTATACATATTGTGCATATATTGTATGTCGAATATTGAAACAGGTGTCAAGAGTAGGTATATCCAACAGGCATTGTATCAAACATGCATCTATTTGCTCAAAGTATTCTAGATGTATACCCGAGGCTGTGCCTGAGGCTGTGCAGTCGGTGTCGGATCTGCCGGTGGGTAGTGCAGCTGCAAAGGAGTATCTCTCGCTATCTTATGAAACTCTTTCTCCATCGCCAGCATCAAGCGTGCGGCCTCCCTTACCCATTCTATCGGCACCTACAATACGGATGGGATCAAAGTCGGATTACAGCAAGAGTATAATTCAAATGTGATGCAAAGCAAATGACAAAGCTGAAAGGAAATTATACCGATCCCTCGATCTGCGCTGGCTCTATCGTGGCTCGCTCAAAGCGAACCACAGCAGCCTCTCCCTGTGCGTCCCGCACCTCCAGTGTCCACGAAAGCCGAGGGAGCCCTGTCGCCTCTGCGTATACGCTCCGCTCCCTGGAACGAGCTGCTCTGCCTCCCTGGCCACGTCTCTCCTGCCCAGCCTCCAAGGCCTCGGAACGCACGGCCATATGCTCTACCACCCCAAGAAGGCCTGCCAGGTGATCCCTCCGGTATATGGCGTAGTCACGCCCTACCCTCAGAAAGCGGGAAAGCTCTGCAGGAACCGTAAAGCGCTGCAACTCTCCGAGAGTGTACAAGCCTGTATGGGACGCTCGAGGTGGAAGTGACCCGGGAACTATGAACTCGTCTACCTTTAAAGACTGCCTCGTCACACGGTCACCCAAGTACCACTGCCATCCGAAAGCAGATTCTAGCAGTACCTGGCTCGCCGTCACCACTCTGCTCCTGGCAATGTACTCTGGCTCCGGCTCGGCAATTCTCCACGGGTCCCACTCGACCTGTTCAAAAGTCAAAAGCCAAGGAAAAGGATATCAGCGACAGCATTAAAGCAATTCAAGGACATGTGCTATAAACAGAACTGATTTCTTACCTGAGAGCCCGACAACTCGTCAAGGAAAACTCGGTAGGCTGCCAGATTGCTCGCCGGATCGCTTGTCGTCTTCTTTTTGCCCACATGAAGCGGCCCCCAAACCATGGCGCGTGGCAAGGTCCTCAAATCCTGGCACCTGTTCTCCGGCCTGACCATCCTCAGCACCTCATAGGCCCACATCTGCAGGTTTTCAAACAGTCAAGGCATCAGAAATCAACATGTGCATAATCGAAAGAAGCGTGGGAAAATGAGCAAAAGACAGGTTTGAAATCATACCTCCCATATCCTCCAATAGCCAGCAGCAGTTCTCTTTCTCCGCGAGAACTCACCCATGAACCCGTAGCACGTGCCCAAAGCCGCTCCGCCCCAGTTGTACCGCGAGGCAGTGTGCAGGTCAAAAAAGGCTGGCAGGTAAGACAGGTGGACTGTGGACCGCTTGTTCGCATACAACGTTGCCCCAAACAAGTATAGCAGATAGACTCTCGCCATCTGCGCTGCCTCCTGCTTCGAGATGGACTCTCCACTCTCCTCAATCTCCCGCACTCTCCTCCTCAAGTGGCTCCTGAACTGGTCGTAAGTCACCATCTCCGCGTTACCCTTGGGTACCATCCCCAAAAACCACTCCAACGCCTCTGCATCCCTGTGAATCTCCAAGTCAAACGGGATGGGCTCGCCTCCTACCCTCAGCCCAGTCAGCGCTGCAAAGTCCACGGGAGTCACTGTCATCTCCCCAAGCGGGAAGTGGAAGGTGTTGGAGGTATCCCACCACCTCTCAGCAAGCGCGGTCAGCAAGGCGTGGTCGTTGTGCACCGCTGTCAGAGTAGGGATAAACAAGCCAAATCCCGCGGCATCTACCAGCACCCTAACTTGCTCGGGCAGCTCCCTGTACAACTCGAGCAAGTACACTGAACCGCCGTGTCCCCGCGTACTAGAAACTCCCCTCTGCACACCACAACAGCCGAAACAAAAGGAAGAGTTATCAATGAGAACATCTCAAGTCTAACAGATAGTCAAATCAAGCAAGCGAGCACAGGCTCAGAAATGAAGCATACAGTATATCAGGTCAAGCATATCGGTCGAATCAAGCTACGTGGCACATTATCAGGCATTCTATCAGTCGATCTCAATTAACAGACATTCTATCGGTCGAATCAAGCTACGTGGCACATTATCAGGCATTCTATCAGTCGATCTCAATTAACAGACATTCTATCGGTCGAATCAAGCTACGTGGCACATTATCAGCCATTCTATCAGTCGATCTCAATTAACAGACATTCTATCGGTCGAATCAAGCTACGTGGCACATTATCAGGCATTCTATCAGTCGATCTCAATTAACAGACATTCTATCGGTTGAATCAAGCGATCAAGGCACATTCTTAAAGTCGATGTCAATCAAGTCAAGGCAATCTAAATTTAGGAAAACTATCCTAGAAGCAATTCACAGGCATGCATTATAGGATGTTAAAGCTATAAGCGACAGCAAAGAAAAAAAGAGTTAAAGCAAAGTTGTGGGTGTACCAGAGCCCAGCCTCTGGATAGGTGACAGTCGTGGTCTCGTAACACCTCCTCCTCGCCATACTCCCTCCGACAAGGACGGTAACCCTCAGCCCCTGATGGGATGAACACGTTGGCTCCGGTGTTGTATAGGTCTCCGCCACAAATGCGCCACGAGGTTTACCCTTGATTGCATTGGCCAGAGTCACCGCCACCTCATTCATCCACGGCCCCTCCTCCTGAGCCACCTCCGCCTGCTCTGGCTCCGCCTCCTGTGCCCGGGCCTCAGCCTCCCGTATCAACCTCTGCTCCTCATTCCAGCGGGCTATCTCCGCCAGCCTCTCCTCCCGGGCTTTCACTACTACCTTAACCACCTGGGGTGCCTCCCTCATCAACTGAGCAAGTCTATCGGGACCGACGTACTCCGCCAAAGCACTACTCATGATCGGCTCGTGACTCGACGACGCCGCGGGTGGCATGAACTCAACCCGCTCAACATGGTCAGGCCTCACTACCGGTATACTCTCGTCCACAACCATGGGAGCCTTCCCGCTTGCCGGATCTCTCAGAGGCTGCCCGGGCTGACCAACATCACCCCCGCTGCCGCCACTGCCGCCGGCCCCAACTGAGTCGAGCCCCATCACCACCGAACCCATCACGCTGCTCCGATGATCCATTTGATCGACTCGCAGCCCTACTGAACCCAGATCTACTGGCGTGCGCCCCTCTTCCACCGGTGCACGCCGCTCACCGCCTTCGCCTGCCTCCGCTGCATGACCACCGCCATCGCCGCCGCCGCTTGAAACCGTTGCACCGACGCTTGACGAGGCTCCCACCACTATTTGATCGTCGATTTGGGCTTCTTCCGTCATGTTTCCATCAATCCTTGGTTGCTCACCACCGATAGCATCATCACCGCCATTGCCGCCACCACCACCGCTGATTTCGGCCATGAACGAACGTGGGTCGGTAGAATATCGAAGGAGGATAGGGATTTTGCGTGAAGTGTGGAACTTTGGGAAGTGTTTGAGAGCTTTAGGGAGATTTTGAACTGATCAATGGCGGTTTCGTACTGTCTGGGAAGTTTATAAGACGTAGGGGAGTCTCGGGCCGGGTCTGGGCCGGATTTGGGCCCGGGTTTGTGAAATGTACAAGCGCACGCCACTCGTGTTATGGCGCACGCCAGTTCTTCGTGGGCCTGAGGCCCAAATTTCATCTCTGGAGCAAATGTTGAAGCCCGTACAATGCCCAATCCATATTATCTCTCCTGGATAGTGGTTCCCCAAGCAGAGCCCGTCCAATTTCAAATCAACGACGATCCGCTCGTCCAATTTCAAATCAACGACGATCCGCTCGTCCAATTTCAAATCAACGACGATCCGCTCGTCCAATTTCAAATCAACGACGATCCGCTCGTCCAATTTCAAATCAACGACGATCTACTCGTCCAATTTCAAATCAGCGACGATCTACTCGTCCAACTTCAAATCAATCAACTTCAAAATCAAGTTATCCCCGGACGAGTCCACCTCTTGTCCGCTTTCAAATCAACGATGGTCCGCCCATCCAGTTTCCAAATCAGACAAGTGGTTGCAGGTCACTTCCAAAGGATTATTCCCCGTGAGAGTCCAAATTCAAATCAACGGCGGTCCGCCCGTCAGTCTCTTATCCCCCCAGTGGGTAGCCACTCTTTGTTCCCCAGGAGAGTCCGCCAATTCCCTAATCATGCAGCAATCCGCGTTGCCCGTACCATTCTCAGCAAGCGACGATCTATCCGTCCACTCAATCAACTAGGTTCTTTAAGATTACGCATCTTTCATTGGCTTGTATGATTCTGTTCTGGGTGGCCTGAAAAGGGTGTCTGGAAAACCTTTGACATTACTTGTACCAAAGCGATGGTATTCCAAGTGCTGTCAAAGGGGGGCTACTATAGACACCCTATGCAGATTTGTCGGACTAGTGTATATACGGTCTTTGATTTCCCAATGATGATTAAAGGTCGAGAACATCCAAAGTCGATGGTGTGTTTGAGCTTTGGCGGTCCGAACCTCATTCAAACCCTTTCAAAGCCCTTTTCAACCCTTTTCGAGCCGAGCCAAACGGCCTCAAGAAACCCCGCTTCAACACGCGGTGATCAATCGACGACGCCGCCGTGCAAAGCCACGTGTCGATCATCAAGCCTGGGACCCGACTTCCATCGCGCACGCCATACCTCTGGTGGCGCACGCCATTTGTCCCCAGTCAAATCACCTTTTGGCAACCACTTGCCGAGACTTTTGTCGCCGCCCTGACGTGCTACAATTCTCCTGATGATTATTTCGTCTAGGACGGCCCTCCTCTCTCCTACACCCTCCATCAACTAGTCCCATGCATTTAATGCATGGGAGGCTCCCCTCTTCTTGGAACCCAAACAAGCCTTAAGGCTCAACTGATCTCAGTCTGCCCTTGGCCTATATATACTCCCCTTGCATTTATTTGTAAGGGGTTAAGCACATTGAAAGCTCAAGGCTCTCCCTCTCTCCCTCTCCTTTTCCTTGTTTTCCTCTCTCATCCATAGGGTGTGAAGGCAAGGGAATACCGGTCCACTGATCCTATTACCCACACCATTCACTCTTCATCATTTAAATCCTCAAGCTCAAGCTCAATCTTCCATCAACCTCAATCCAAAGGTATATCACCTTTTATTCTGGAAACCGTTTCGACCCTTGAGGGGAGCTAGTAGAGCCCAGGCTGATAATCAATACCAAGCCTGGACTCATAGCTAGCAAATAAATACAGTTGTGGTGTGACAAGTGGCGCACGCCAATCCGTCCTGGCCTTACGCCAGTCATGGCTGCATGGCAGGATTGGTGTGGGGACAACCGATCACCCTCATTTTTTCAAGGTTGAGAAAACTAGTCTGAAAATGACATTGCAGAGATTCTGATCTCTGGTTACGGGTAGGGATTTTCTGGCACTATAGGTAGCGGCTGGGTTTTGGTAAGGGTGATGATGGTGTTGGACGATCGCATTTTTGGTAAGATTGATGATCTACTTGTAAAGATGTAAGATCTACAAAATAAACGCTTTCAATTAAGAAACCTACTACTCCATAAAAGATAAATGTTATGTTATGATCGAGAAGAGTGTCCCCTTCAAGAGTCCATGGCCCCATTCTGAACTCATGAGAATTATCTCCATCACTGGCACTTCTTGGACTCTTGCTCGAACTAGACGTATAAGGCTCTTTTTCTTTTTCTTTTTCTCACAAACAAATAGAACTAGCTAGATCAACAAACAAGGTGTACCTAATTGACAAGTACGGTTGCCAAAGTAAGATAAATGTTCCTTAACTGACTACTAACAAGTCAATAAGGTTCCAAAATACTACTACATTTGGTTTTCAAGTGTTAGACTTCTGGGTACTGCCTGGGGTTGATGATTCTCCTTGGGATAACTGTCTGGGGCCAGTGCTTGGCATTGTTGCACTGCCAGTGGTACTACCACTCCACCAAGATGCTGCAGATGACCCTGCTGGTTGACTCCAAAAAATAGCATTCCCTATCCTTGTTGATCTCCTCAATCCCTACATTTACACACATGTACATTCACCTTTTCAAAATTTTAATTCATATCTAATACTATGGACAAATTTGTAAACTATTCCACCCATTCATACCTATGGTAATGGCAAACCAACCCTTGGGGCTATACCTCCAAACCTTACGATTGGTTGTTTCACTTTTGTTTTACCAACAACCACTTCTTTACCATTTCCATTGGTTGCAGGTCTTTGCCCTTTTGTTTTATCACCCCTTGCTTTACTTGTGTATGGTGCAGCACCATTTCCACCTCTACCACTCTTCCCTTGCTTTACTTATTGTCGCTGCGGAATTCCCATTAGAGAAACGAAAATGGAAAAATTGGAGTATGTAAGTTAGAAAGAAAACAACCAAGGGGATAGCCCATAACGGCATTGGATTTATTTTTCCTTTTCTGAGAACAAGGTCAAACTCTAAAATGCCTACAAGAAAGGTCAGTACACAAGCGCAAAATGGTCCGTAGCTGTTTAATCCCAATCATGAACAACAATATTTTATTTTACTACTACAATAGACGAATTTTTTAATCCCTTACCTGAATACAACTTTTTTAAACCCTATTTTACTATATTAACACCAATATTGTACTATTAAATAACAGGAATTTTTAAATCCCTCAACTGAATACGACCTTTGTAAGCCCTAATTTACTATATTAGCCATAATCCCTAATCCCCAAAGCCAATCTCCAAAATCCCCAATTCTTTTAAGCCAAATCTCTCAGACCTGCAGATTTGTAGGGAAAATCTATTTTTAATTATTGAGATCTTGAAAATTTAGGGCTTATTAAATTAGAAAACAACAAACAACAATCGGACTAATTTTTTACCCTGATGCAAGGGGTGTTTTTGCAATTAAGCCACAAAATTACCCAAGTTTTAGTTATAAAGTTCACTTTTACTTGACTTCTAACTATTTTAAAGACAGAAACCTGATTAATTTTAGGACAAATTCCCAGTCGATGATGTTAATATTTTGACCACAAGTGAATGGGAACCACTTACGGAAAAATCTGAATTAAAACCGAGAATGAACTGAACTATGTACAAGAAATCACCCTTAGAAACAAAAAAACACTCAATATTCGGAAAAGAAACCAGAAGCATCAAATGAATTCCAGATCTCATATTCAACTCAGAGATTTATGGCTTATTAAATTCAACAATAAACAAATTTTTAGCCCTTATGTATGTCAATAAACATCAAAACACCCAATTATTTTGCCCTAAACCACCAACTTTATTAAACAGAGAACTTACGGATGGGGAAGAAGCCAGATGTCATCGTCGTTCGTCGTTCACTGTGGAATCAGGTCGGCGTTGGCATCGTGCAGGCCGTCGGAGACATCTAGAGGGAAAAGCATTGGGTGTGTTTCTGGATGGGTTTCAGAGAGAGGAGGGGTTTCTGGTTGGGTTTCAGAGAGAGGAGGCGGAAGAGAGAGAAGAAAAGATGGAAAATATCGATCGAAGGAAGAGAGAGAAGATATATGAACGTATTTTTTTTAAAAAAAGGGTACATACGTAAATTTGTTGCTCTCCGCCCATTTTTTTAACGGAGAATGGGGGAGGGGGTGTAGTTGCTCGATTTTTGTAGTTAAGGGGGTGAAGTTGCTCGAATTTAAACTTAAGGGGGTGAAATTGCTAAAAAGTGATAGTTTAGGAGATGTTTATGAAGATGATGAACGTGTTGAGGCCTATACAAAATGAATGGCTCATATTGATAAGTTGGACCGATCGAGATAAATTCCACTCTGTATAAAATGAAGGTCACATTAAAGGATTATGCCAACCCTTGTTCTCTAGACCGTCTGATTAATTAGTCCATCCGTTAATAACAAATGAATGCTTTGATCACAAAAATGTCGTTCTAAAAATCTAAGGATAAAAATATTATTCGATAGTATAATGGTAAAATAATAAGGGTAGAAAATAAAATTTTATGGATAACATGTTTTGGGGCGGGTAACGAGGCCGGATAACATCATCCCGACCCCAACCAACCCTGATTGGGTTTTTGAAAAAATTTCCCCAAACTCACTCCGATACCCAAAAAAATTACGAAAACTCGCCCCAATCGAGTTGGGGGCGGGGGCCAATTGCCATCCTTAGCGACCCTCAGATGGTTGAAAAACCCTAGCTTGCCTAGGTTAGACTCTGCTTGTTTAAAACTTTTTCAATAATCAACCCGCAATCAATATATCAACCCAAACAAAAAAACACCAGAAAGCTATAAGCAGAAGAACACCGGATATACGTGGAAAACCCAAAATCGGATAAAAACCACGGGAATGAATCATGCACTAAAATCATTGTACGATTACAAGTAGATCTTATACTCAATGTTCGCGTATCCTCACCACGAAACCCAAGGCCCTACTAGCCGAATCCTCGTTCATCGTACCTTTGCATGATCACCATATCTTGAATTCTCGATCAAGCCTTCCAAACAATCGCCTTTCGAACTCCACGAAAGGACTTTACTCAAAAAAGACGATTTTGTTGTGTCGCAAAAACCTGTCGAAGATGACTATTGCATTGAGATTTTATCAATCTTTATAGTTCTTCAAGATCCTCAATTGAAGCTCTCCAGACTAAGCACCAAGAAAACTCACGGCCGCACCACATTTATTCTGACCTAATCGCCCTAATCTCAATAGCGTTGGCGGCCTCCTTAATAACAAACTTAGGTCAGTCACGCCAATTCAATACAGCGGCAACACCTTGATGTTATTAGAAAATTATCTAGTGTTGCCGTGTCTTCTGGAAAAAAAATGCTGAACCCATTTTTAAAGATACTTGAGCAATCCAATTATTTGCTTGAGCGAAATCCTCCCTTCAACATGTCAAGTACACACCCTTTCGCTTGACTAACAACTACCGCACTCAAAATAAAAATACAATATAATGATTCCTTTCCACATCCTAAACAGACGCTTCTAATCAAAAGAAAAAAATTACAACACGATAAAATGGGGATACATGGAAAGGTGTTATTTGGTCATGTATGTGCCAACCAAAAGGGAGCTCGGCCTATGGAGCTTCAATCTCCCCCTTTGGCACTTCCATGACAAAACACACTTGAGAAATAAAACACCTATCCCCTAAGTAAACTGTGAGATGGAAACCTGTATCGCTGCACCATAAAAGAGAAACACACAGCTATTTGAAAAATAAGAGCATCGATCAAACATTATTTATTTTCTCCCCCTTTTTATATCCAGATAGCTATATATATAACACTCATAGCAATAGCATCCACAAATATCCCGCTGCCATAAACAAACAAGGCATGAACTCATACCATAAAGCCTAGAATATAATCTGGAAACAGCCTTAATATAAGCCAAACAGCAAAACCCCCATACCAGCAGTTCAAACGAATCCAAATACGCGCACCAGCTTTGTTTGGCGAGAGGAGACAAAGAAGGGTGTTGTCGTGTGAGAAGGAGCAGCCCAAATGTTTAAAAGTAAGACAAAACCCGAAAAGAATGATGTGGGGTATATAAACCCAACCAAAGTTGCTCAAGCGGGTAAACAATTGCTCGAGCATGAACAAAGAGCGGTTCCATACTAAGTAGCAATTAGGCCAAAATAAATCCAATAAATGACAATCTTTTGGAGCATATTTCGGTGGCAATACCCAGATTAACAGTAAGGGATTATTGAAAATCATGAAAACCCACACTAGGATAAAATGGTGACGTGAATCTTTTGAGGACCAAAGCATGTATACATCAAGAGCAGGATAAGTATTATGAATCAAGATCCAAATGACAAAAGTGTGTGTGCGCATCACGTCAGAGATATACAGCTCGACCTAAGAGCTTACCTTGGTCTCTCATGTATGTAAGATGGTCTCCCCCTCAAGAAGTCAAACCAAGACATTTCGATAATCAATGTACTACAAACTCCCCCCCAACCAAACTTCAACAACTATAACGTGTGGCCGTAACCAGACGGTTTTAGGGCACTAGATGTAGAGAACACCCCAACGGACTTACTTACTCAAGTCAAAAAGGCTACCAACCCAAGCAAACCATACAAGACACTTTTGGAACTCTTCACCGTTTGACACGAACACTCACTGCTTACTAAGGCAAGAGGCCTAGTTACTAAGTGAAAAGCCCGAAAGGCCATAAGAAATAGAATACACCATATACAAAACCTCCTCTCTTTTTTTTTTTATATACTTCCATTCCTCCTCCTACTACTTTTGATGAGAATTTTCTTTTTTTTTATATATATATAATCAACTCCCACAGAGTATCCAAAATGCTGAAAGGTCAATCTCGAGTGAAGAAAACAAGACACAATATAGCTACATGAGAAAAGACATGCAAGAATTAGGGAGCAGCAATTTTTGACGTGAACGAGCAAGTGGAGGTCAGTTAGACAAGACTCATGCTACTTCCAAACAATACGAGGTATATCAAGATTTGTACTCAAAAATCATGCACACAGAAATTCCTAGTGAGCATAGTCATGAAAAACAATAACAAGCAACTATTGCACCATGTCAGCCAACAACTTAAAGCTCACAAAAAACTGGCCTCAACAGAAAAAGATGCTAATTTTTTTGTTTTTAAATATATACATTGTAAATATATGAAGCAAACTTTAAAAAAAATATAAACAAAGACAAACTAATAGAAAGAACCGAACAAAAAAAAATTAATGAAAAAGATAAAACAAAACTCAATTGATTGAGCATACCCCCACAGATTTACGAAGATAGTCAAAACGAATGTGATCAAGAGGTTTAGTAAAAATGTTGGCCTTCTGATGTTCCGTATCCAGATATTCCAAGAGAATTACCCTATCCTCGACAAGATCTCGAATGAAATGGTGGTGAATGTCTATATGTTTAGTACGAGAGTGTTGAACAGGATTTTTAGAGATATTTATAGCGCTAGTATTGTCGCAGAAAAGAGTGATAGTACCCTGGGTAATACCATAATCAACAAGCATCTGTTTCATCCATAACAATTAAGTACATCCACTACCCGTTGCGATATATTCAGCCTCAGCTGTAGATAGGCAAAGTGAATTCTGTTTTTTACTAAGCCAAGAAACTAGATTGTTTCCTATGTAGAAACATCCACCAGAAGTACTCTTCCTATAATCTGCATAGCCCGCCCCATCGGCATCAGTGTAACCGGCCAAGTTAGCAGTAGTGTCATGGGTAAACCATATTCCATACTTAAGAGTTCCACTCACATATTTTATGATACGTTTAATGACTTAGAGATGAGACTGTTTAGGAGACGCCTGATACCGGGCACAAACCCCAACACTAAATGCAATATCTGGACAACTAGCAGTAAGGTACAATACGCTACCTATCATACTACGATAAGTGGTCTGATCAACATTTATGCCCTCACTATCTCGTGCAAGCTTCACAGTAGTGCTCAAAGGAGTACGAGCATGCTTAGCAGATTCAAGACCAACTTGCTAACAAGCCCTTTTGCATACTTATACTGAGATATAAACATGCCGGTATCAAACTGTTTAACCTGAAGACCGAGAAAACAAGACAATTCTCCCATCATACTCATCTCAAACTCACTTTGCATGGTGTTGGAAAAATGTTTGACGAGAGATGGTGATGTCGAACCAAAAATTATATCATCGACGTCGATTTGAGCAACCAAAATGTGTTTATTCTCATGTTTCACAAAAAGCGTTTTATCAACGTTTCTCTAGAAAAACCATTTTGAATAAGAAACTGAGTTAGGCGTTCATACCAAGCTTGAGGAGCCTGCTTTAGTCCGTCTAGGGCATTTTTTAGGTGATATACATGGTCTAGCTTATGGGGATCTTTAAAACCCTTAGGTTGTGACACATACACTTCTTCTTTAATAATGCCATTCAAAAATGCACTTTTCACATCCATCTGAAATAGTTTAAACTTCATGTGACAGGCAACAGCTAGCATGAGTCGTATGGATTCTAGACGAGCTACTGGGGCGAAGGTTTCGTCAAAATCTATTCCCTCTACCTGAGTATATCTTTGAGCTACAAGCCTAGCTTTATTTCTGATAACTACACCTTCCTCATTGGTTTTATTTTTAAAGATCCATTTTGTTCCAATAACATTTGTATCTTTAGGTTTGGGAACCAAAGTCCACACATCATTACGTTCAAATTGATGTGATGAGGGTTTCAGGGTATCACCCGTCTCTATTGAATCATCCCGTTCCTCTGTTTCGACCTTCCCTTCATCATTCTCAACTTTATCTTCAGTATCTTCATCATCTTGCGACATCGCTCTATCTGTTTGTTCTTGAACACAAAACATCTCAAAACACTCATCATTAGTAACTTCTGACTCATCTTGAGTCATGTCGTCAATAACAACATTAATAGATTCCATAACAGAGGATGTGCGAAGATTAAAAACACGATAAGCACGACTATTTGGAGAATATCCAAGAAAAATGCCTTCATCACTACGAGAGTCAAACTTACCCAATTTTTGCCTATCGTTCATTATGTAGCATTTACTGCCAAAGGTTCTAAAGTACTTAACATTTGGCTTCTTCCCTTTCCATAGTTCTTAAGGAGTATTCTTGGTTCCAGGATGAAGATAGACCCTATTAATAATATAGCATGCAGTGTTCACAGCCTCAGCCCAAAACCTGAGTAGAATTTTACGAGAGTGGAGCATGACTCGCACCATTTCCTGAATTACTCTATTCTTACGCTCAACCACCCCATTTTGTTGAGGAGTCTTAGGGGCAGAAAACTCATGATTAATTCTTAGATCCTGACAGAACTTTGCATATTCACTGTTTTCAAATTCTTTGTCATGATCTGAGCAAATGCGAACTATCATACCAATTTTCATGCTCTTTTCATTTTGCACATTTTTGACAAATGACTTAAAAAATGTAATAGTTTCAGATTTTTCACGTAAAAATTTAACCCATGTAAAACGTGTAAAGCCATCCACTATAACAAAAATGTATTTCTTACCAGCAATACTAGCTACCCTTGAGGGACCCATTAAATCCATATGAAGCAATTCCAGAAGTCTAATGGTGGCCAACGTGTTAGTCTTTTTATGAATAGCCCTAGTTTGCTTTCCAATTTGACACGGGCCACATATATGATGAGACGGGCGACTCAGTCTAGGTACTCCACAATTTAACTCCTTTTTAGTTAATATAGATAGGTCCTTGTAATTGGTACGGCTAACCGTTGATGCCAAAGATCTATCTCATCTAACTTAGTGGAGTGAAAAGTCACGTTATTAGAGGATATAATACCATAGCAGTTGTCAGAAGTTCTAGTACCATGCATTACAGTAGCCCCATTCACATCTAAGATATAACAATCATTCTTAGAGAATCTAACTTCGTGAAGGGAATCACACATTTGACTTATACTAATCAAGTTGGCTTTGAGTCTTTCTATAAACAGAACATTTTTCAAATTGCCAACTCCTGGGGCCTGAATACTCCCTTTTCCGACAACTTTGGACTTGCTGCCGTCACCAAACGTAACAGAACCTCCATTGTAATTTTTGAACTCTGTAAAAAGAGATCTATCTCCTGACATGTGACGAGGGCATACACTGTCAAGATACCACATATTAATATTCTGTGCTTTCAGTGCAGTGTGAATGACTAAGCAATGCAAATCTGCACTCCTAACCCACACAGACCTAGTCTTAGAATTATAGATTTTAACCCGATCTTTCTCATTGGATTTATTCTGTTTTACGGAATCAAGCATTTGTTTCTTATGATTACCACCATTACCACCCTTCTGATGCATACTTTTCTTGCTACTATTCATAAAATGACTTGTTGGATAACCATATAACTGAAAACAATAAGGCCGAATATGTCCTACAACACCACAATAATGACAAACAGGGACGAATCTCCCAACAACAGTTCTTTGAATATGAGCAGGCATCTTAATAAAAACTTGAGGCTTAACAGTATTGTAACTAGCTTTTGATTTTACCTCTTTGTGTCAATTTCAAATATTGACAAACTTACAGGATTTTTTAAAGTGGTCTCCTTATGCTTTTCTTCAGATATCTTTCTGACATTTTCTTGATTTGAGCATGTGGCTTTGAACCCGAGTCCAGATCGGTCACTGACTGATCTTTGTACATCAAGAATATCATCTAAATGTTTAGAACCTGTATTCATGCGGTCAAAAATAGCATTAGCATTAGTCAAGTCAGTAGTCAATTTTTTTATTTTACCTTTGTCTATCTCGTTCAGCTCTTCAAACTTGCTGACTTTCTCCCGAAGTTGCATTACTTCCAGTTTGAGTTGATTCCTCTCTTGAGTGACACTTTCTAGATTTTCCGACAGCTCCCTTGATGAGGACAATGCTTTTGATAGATCAGCCATAGCTGCCTCATTCTTACTGGCTAGCTTATCATTTTGTTTGGTGAGTTTTCGGCTTTCTTCATATAAATTGTTATAAGCCTCCTGCAACTCATCAAACTTCACTTCCTCCTCTTCATTGTCACTATCATGGGTTCCTCCATTCCCCAACTTTTGCTGGGTCATATCACTTTTGTGATGATTTGCTGTGAAGGCCAAGAAGTTTTTTTCATTGTTTTCCTCATCTCTATCACTATTTGACTTCTCACTATCAGTGTCGTCATCCCAAGTTGTCACACTAAATATTTTCTGCTTAGCCTTTTTATTTGCGCAATCCTGAGCAAGATGTCCATACCCATGGCACTCATAGCACTTTGGCCCCGAGGGTGGTCCCTTTACTCCTTTTCGATCTTTGTTACTAGAGGTCTCAAATTTTCCCTTACCTTTCTTATCATTGTTGTCACTATCGTTATTCTTTTTCTTAAAAAATCATTTGACGTTCTTGGTAAATAATGCCATAGCCTCCATATCATAATTTTCATCGTTGTCCGACTCATTAGATTCATTCTTTTTACTAGAAAAAATAGTTTGTTTTTCAAAACCTTCAGTAGTATTCTTACTCGAAAAAGCAATTTGTTTTTCTAATCCTTTATCAGTACTTTTAGTCGGAAATATGTCTTGGTCAAAATGTGTAAGCTCATAATTTTTAAATTGCCCTACTATTTCTTCCACAGACATTCCAGGTAATTTTTTCTTACTCTCCAAAATATCTACTTTAGTTTTAAATCATTCAGGAAGAGAACGCATAATTTTCTTGACAACACGAAATGGAGTAATAGGCTCACCCAAGGTATAGCTGGTGTTGACGATGTGGTTGAGTTTGGCGTAGAACTCGTCAAATGTCTCATCTTCCTTCATACGCTGCATTTCAAACTTGGTAGTGACCCGTTGCAACTTCCCTTGCTTTACTGTATTATTTCCTTCGTGGGTAGTGACAAGAATATCCCACGCATCCTTTGTTGTTTTGCATGTAGATATACGATGGAACTCCTTTGTGTCGACATGGGTAAACAATACATTTAGTGCCCTGTTATTTGCTGCACGCTCTGCCTTCTCTTCTTGTGTAAATTTCGCACTAGCCTTAGGTGTCGAAGTTCCCTCAACAGTTACAGTTGGCGGCATATACCTCACTTCACATGCATTCCAAACATCTTCGTCAATGGCCTTTAAATAGGCCTCCATCTTTGCCTTCCAATGATCAAAATTAGTACGATCCAGAACAGGAGGCCGATTCGTATTTAACTCCATTGAACCTTAAGGATCCACTAAGAATTCGTACAATTCCAAAGTATAGTGACCCGTTCTAATACTAAATGAAAAACCCTAGCTTGCCTGGGTTTATAGACTCTGCTTGTTTCGAACTTTTTCAATAATCAACCCGCAATCAATATATCAACCCAAACAAAAAAACTCCAGAAAGCTATAAACAGAAGAACACCGGATATACGTGAAAAACCCCAAAATCGGGTAAAAACCATGGGAATGAATCATGCACTAAAATCATTGTACGATTACAAGTAGATCTTACTCAATGTTCGCGTATCCTCACCACGAAACCTAAGACCCTACTTGCCGAATCCTCTTTCATCGTACCTCTGCATGATCACTGTATCTTGAATCCTCAAGCCTTCCAAACAATCGCCTTTCGAACTCCATGAAAGGACTTTACTCAAAAAAGACGATTTTGTTGTGTGCAAAAACCTCTCGAAGATGACTCTGTTGCATTGAGATTCTATCAATCTTTATAGTTCTTCAAGATGCCCAATTGAAGCTCGATCTCCAGACTAAGCACCAAGAAAACTCACGGCCGCACCACACTTATTCTGACCTAATCGCCCTAATCTCAATAGCCACTACAACAAAAATAGTCTTTCGCGACGAAAGCTAGTGACGAAATTCAATTTCGTCGCCAAATGGTACCTTTTGGCGGGAAAATTGGATTTCGTTGTTAAAGGGGATTTTTTTTGCGAGGAAATAAAATTTTATCGTCAAATGGGATTTTTTAATGAGGAAATTCAAATTTCGTCGACGATGAGTACCCATTGATGACGAAATTTGAATTTCCTCGGCATTCGACGACAAATTTTGAAATTTCGTCGCCAATTCAAAAAGTAATTAATTTTTTCATATTTTATTGACGACTCGGCAAAAAGGAATTATTTGACGATGAAATTTGAAATTTCATCGCCGAAAAATTAATTAAATTTCCGTATTTAAAAAATTTATATTATAAAAAGAACAATTAAAATTTTTGAAAATTTCAATGCTTAAATTAAATTTTGTATACATACAAAATTATATATGTTATTGATTTTGGCACTCCACTCTTTAATAACAACACTCCATTATTCGTCTTAGAGTTTAGAACACATCTAACATGAACAATAGAAGACATGTATTGAGGTGTGGTTAAAAACTAATTGAAATGTGCGTAATTAACTATAACTGAAACAACTGATCATAAAAAGATAAATGAAAAAAATGATGGGGACTAGTCACTAGGGAGCCCAAGAATTAGGCTCCATTTGGATGAAAAAGAAAGTGACTTATTTTTTTTCATCTTTATTAAAAAAAAATTGGCATTTGTTGGTTTTGCGTCAAATTTTTGTGACTTATTGATTTTTTTAATGAGAAAAATCGGAAAAGTAAAAAAATATGATAAAAACTCCCAGTTTTTTTGAATAAAGACAAAAATTTTGACTTATTATTGTCTTTTTTAAAAAAATTAAAAGTTTCGATTAAAATTTTATACTTTTTCAATTCATCTCATCGAGATGAATCAATAAGTCACAAAAATTTGATGCAAAATTAGCAAATGGAAAATACTGTATATAATGGTTGTGTGGTGGTAGCCGGTGGTTGTGGAGTAGTGATTGTAGTGGTGGTGGTGTAATGGTGGCGGCGGCGGTGGTGGTGGTAGTGGTGATGCAGTGGTGGTGGAGTAGTGATTGTGGTGAAGTGGTGGTAGTGGTGTTGTAGGATTGGTTGAGTGGTGGTGGGAGTGGGGTAGTGGTGGTGGTGGTGGAGGAGTGGTGGTGGTTTTGGAAAATAAAAAAAAAAACGAATGAAAAATAGTATATATAAAAGATTTTAGACATGTAAACACATGTTGGGGTGCTGGTGTAGTGGTTGGGGTGTTGGGCGTGCGGCAAGAGGTTCCGGGTTCGAAACCCAGCAGAGGCGGAAGACGGAGCAAAGCAAGAAATTAAATTTTTTTTGATTTTTTTTTTCGTCGCAAAAAAAAAATACCGACGAAAGCTTTCATCGCCAAAAAAAAAATTTGCCGACAAATTTTTTTTCGTCGCCGCAAACAAAAATTGACGACGAAAAAATTCGTCGTCAAAACCCAAAAAGCCGACGAAAAAATAAAAATTCTCGCCGGTACCCTTTTGCGTGAAGCAAAAAGCGACGAATTTGGGCGACGAATTATTTCGTCGCCGATTTCTTTGGGGACGAAATTTGCCCATTTGCCGACGAAAAAAATTCATCACCTTATGCAAGTTTTGTTGTAGTGAGCGTTGGTGGCCTCCTTAAAAAAAACTTAGATCGGTCACGCCAATTCAATACAGCGGCAACACCTTGATGTAATTAGAAAATTATCTAGTGTTGCCGTGTGTTCTGGGAAAAAAATGCTGAACCCATTTTTAAAGATACTCGAGCAATCCAATTATTTGCTTGAGCGAAATCCTCGCTTCAACATGTCAAGAACACACCCTTTCACTTGACTAACAATTACTGCATTCAAAATAAAAATACAATATAATGATTCATTTCCACATCCTAAACAGACGCTTCTAATCAAAAGAAAAAATTACAACACTATAAAATGGGGATACATGGAAAGGTGTTAGTTGGTCATATATGTGCCAACCAAAAGGGAGCTTGGCCTATGGAGCTTCAGTGGCCCCAAGTGAGTCCCCCACTAATTAGAAACTCCACCACCAGTTTTTTTTTTTGGGTAAATCAACTCCACCACCAGTTTCCCACAAAATACTACCAAGTGTTGAAACCTCTGCCTCAAATAATTAAACCAAACACATTTCGCTTTCATCTTCCTCTTTGGCATTGGAAAAGTCATTCCAAGTCACGTTGGAATATGGTTCAAGCAAGTCTCACTACAGACCCCCTTTTGGGTGGCAAACAAGGACGACCCAATAACAGATTCATCTGGTGTCCTCACAATCACCCCCACTGGCAACGTAATCATCACTTCAGACCAAACAAATCCCATTTGGTCCTCAAAGACGACAATATTATAAGCCAGTCCTGTTTTGAAACTCTTGGACACTGGCAACCTTGTTGTGGTCGATAGCAGTACAGGGAATTATTCATGGCAAAGCTTCGATCACCCGTGTGATACTTTAGTACCCGGAATGAAACTGGGATGGGATCTTTCCAAAAACCAAGAGTGGTACTTAACGTCGTGGAATAGTTTGCAAGATCCATTCACGGGGTATTATACGTACAGGGTGGACCCCAGGGCCTCCCCCAATTAGTACTTCGGTGAGGATCAACGATCTCTTACCGAGGAATAGTTTGCAAGATCCATCCACGGGGTATTATACGTACAGGGTGGACCCCAGGGCCTCCCCCAATTAGTACTTCGGTGAGGATCAACGATCTCTTACCAAAGTGGATCATGGGACGGTGTTCGTTTCGGTGGAGGTCCTCCACTAAAACAGAACACCACCGTCATTAATCCTATTTACGTATACAACACACGTTTCTCAACAATGATGGTAATATAATTTCCAGGTTTGTGGTGAACCAATCAGGATTACTTGAGCACCTCACATGGAACCAGGGGAGCGGCGAGTGGGTTCCTGCATGTAATCACACTGCGAGCGGATTTATGTGACACCTACGATCTTTGTGGGCCTTATGGGATTTACAACACGAACGATTCACCTACTTGTCATTGCATGGATGGGTTCGTACCCAAATTCCCAGTGGAGTGGAATAGGTTGGATTGGACAGGTGGGGTGTGTGGCAGAGACAGAGTTGAATTGCAGTGTGGCTGCGGGGTTTAGGGGGTTTTCCAGGCTGTAATTGCCGGACACGTCCCACTTTTTGGTGAATAGGACGGAGATAGGTCGGGTGGATTGCGATGAGGCTTGTTTGAAGGATTGTTCTTGTATGGGTTTTGCTCAAACTGATATTAGTGGGTGTGTGGTTTGGCTTGGGGAGTTGCTTGATATGAGAGAGTATAACGAAGGCGGACAGAATTTGTACGTTCGGGTGGCTGCTTCTGAACTCGGTAATCTCTTCACGATGAGCAGCACTATGGAGTATGGACAGAGATGTTTGAACACGAATTCCGACACATGGATTCATCCAGATCCGTTCAAGGCACATGGATTCCACACGATGCACTGGGTATCCACACTTTGTGGCCCACATATGTATCTGGATTTGTATTTGAACATCTTTGCAAAAGTAGTTTTTAGATCATGCTTAGTTAATACTAACTTCGTAACCTCTCTACTTCCGTAGATGCTAATATTGATGTTTGCTTTTCATTTTTGTGGTGGTGGCTACTTAAAAGGCTCCAATAAGACCAAACGAAAGGCGTTGATCGCATCAGTAACGGTCATTTCAGGGGTTCTTGCATTGGGTTTAATTAGCTGGTGTGTTATTAGGAAGCGGAGACGGATTACTGCTCAAAGGAAAGGTAGCATACCGTATCCATAACTTCCTAGACTTTTTTTTTCCCAGAATTGTTTTACTAGTTAGTACCATCCACATGTTTGACTTGCTCGTTGAAAACATTGAAATGCCACCATGTGTGTTTTCTGAGACTCTGATCTATTTTCTGTTAAAAAATGAACCTTCCCAAAAGTGCTTTCCTAGTCATTGAAGTAATGGGATACATAAATTACGAACAAACCTAGTCTAGTACTGTTCTTGGTTGGTTTGTTTTCTAGATGCAGAGCAATGCAAAGAATTTGAAAGAGGTAGAGTTGGCTAATACCAAACTTAGTTATCACTGACCAGACTTCAGCTGTAATTAGTGTTTTAGGATAAAGGTAGAGAGAGAAATGAGAGTAATGATTATGGAGAGAGGTAAAAAGTGGAGAGAGATAGAGTGAGAAATGAGAGTAATGATTGAAAAGTTAGAGAGAGAAAAAGTACAAAAGTTATTTTTTCCAAAATTTTGGTTTTCGAGTTCCAAACCGAACAAAGCCGAGGGCGATTTTTCCTTTTGAGAGATTGGAGTTTGGAAAGAAAGAGGAAGCTTCAAAACAGAGGCAAAGAGAAAGAGAGAAGAGAGACAGATGAGAGACGGAAAGGGGAAGAAATTCTACCTCGATCTTCACCGGTGAGTACTTTGATTTCCCCTGCTCAAGATTTCCCCTAATTTCCCTCAGGATTTCTCCCACACTCTCTGTGTACTGTTTTCTTCCTTAGAATTTTCTTCTTCTCAATTGCCTCGCTCTGCTTTCTTTCTTTTTTTTTAATTTTTTTTCGAATGCAAAAGATGCACTGCTTTATATCGAGAAATTGAAATCGAACATAGTTAATGTGTTTACACGGCAAATCTGCAACATCCTTTTCAAAGACTATTGGTGCATCGTAGGAGATGCTACGATACACAAGTGTGTACGATATGCCTCTATGACCAAAATCATACACTATTGTGAGGCGTACACTATAACATGTAACGGTTTAAGGAACCAAACATATTGGTTGCAAAAGCCAAAATTTTGGTTGCCAAAGGGAATTTGGGACAATATTGCTTGGTCGGAAGGTTTGTGCCTAAAATATGGTCCAGAAAAGTCAAAAGTAACTTTTAGAGACCAAATTATGAGTGTTGCTAATGGGGTGAGCATTAGGGACCAAATGCCCAACTTGTCCCTAACAACTTTGTTTTTGGGGCAAAAAATTTGGTCCCTAAAGGCCTTGCAGATTTGGTCCCCAAAGGTTCATTTTGTTGCTAAAAACCTCATTTAGCTACTAATAAATTTGGTCCCTAAATGAGTTACTCATTAACAACAGATTCATAGAATGAATGTATGCTAGCAAAAACATTTTCCCAGCTAAAATATTTGATTGCTAATACAGAAAAATCATAGAATCCCACAATAAAAAAAGTTACAAATAGATGAGCAAAAAGATGATCAAAACCCTCGAAAGACTGATTTTCAAATCAAAGTTTATCACTCCATTATCCCAAAAACAATGTATACAGAAAGGAAAAAAACTCTAAAAAGTGTAAAATATTTATCAACACAAAAAGTATAAAATGTTATATTACAGAATAAGATAAGAAATTAATATTTTTTCGTATTAAAATTAGTACTTGGTGTGCCATGCCTTTTTGTGCACGTGTCGTGCACGTGTTGTGCCTGTGCCGTGTCATGCCAAGCTTACTTTCGTACCATGCCCGTCTTAACTTCTTTTTGGCATGTACTCATATATCATCCATTCTTATCCATGAATTTGCGACTGATGAGGCACAATTGGGTGTCAACTGATAAAATTTTATGTTATTTTTTCAAGTACGTGGCAAAATTACAAAAAACAAAATTGTATTTCTCTTTTTTTTTGCAAGGGAATTTCTTTTTCTGACGTGGGGCTGGGGTTCCTTAATACCTCCGCCCTTGCCACCGGGTAAACTCAAGTGACCTAACAGGTTATTTCAGCCGACGATGAGAGTCGAAAATCTTCAAAATTGGAATAAGCCCATTGCTACAATTAACTATATATCATCCCAACTTTACTCTGCAGTCGCTCTTGAATTTTCAATGAAGTTTATTTTTTTGGGCAAATATTTTAAAGAAGTTCATGAACTTGAAATTTTAGAATATGCTTACACTAAATTTGCATAACCACAAGACAAGAAATGAGATACACGGAGAGAAATGTTCTGGTCTTGGTTAATTCTTCTCGAATAGATAAGAGTTAGAGTGAAATAAAAAGATGAAAAAGAAATATTGAGTATCAACCTCTAGTTTATATATTGCTTCTGAAATTCTCCATTTTGTTGTGTTCTGATAACAACGTATGGTGGGATCATAAGACAAGAATAGCCATAGGAATGGGCGCATCATGACATCAAAGAAAGCGGTTATATACGTCCGGTTATTAATTAATGTAGTTGTCCTTAAATCATGCTTTGTTGGTATGGCAGGTCATAGAATCCTTTTTTCGACTCCGACTTTATTTAATTACCGGGAAAATTTCAAAATGCTCCTCAACCTTTAGACCAAAATTCAATTAGGCTCCCAACCTTTTAAAAACTTCAATTTTACTCCCAACGTTATCTTCCGTTAATCAAAACGCCCCCTTCCATCAGAATGACTAACGGATTTCGTTAAAAGCTCCGTTAAATAGCATCCCGATAGAATTTTGATGATCTGATCCGCTCAATGTGTTCAAAATGTGATTTTAAGGGAACATGTATGAAATCGGCAAAAAAAATGACCTGGAAGGGCTTCATCTGAACAGTTTTTTATTGAATAGTTCAATAAAAAAAACTATTCAGATGAAGCCCTTTCGGGTCATTTTTTTTGCCGATTTCTTAAGAGTACCCTTAAAATCACGTTTTGAACACATTGAGCGGCTCGGATCATCAAAATTCGATTGGGAAAGAGGAGTTACGGATTGATCCGGATTTTGTTCAAGTCCGAACGTCCGGATTTTGCTTCGGTTTGCACCTCCCTTTTTCGGATCGAATTTCGATGATCCAAGCCGCTCAATGTGTTCAAAACGTGATTTTAAGGGTACTCGCGAAAAATTAGCAAAAAAAATGATTGGGAATGGCTTCATCTGAACAGTTTTTTATTGAACTATTCAATAAAAAACTGTTCAGATGAAGCCTTTTCCGATCATTTTTTTTTGCTAATTTCAAGAGAGTACCCTTAAAATCTTATTTTGAACACATTGAGCGGCTCGGATCATCAAAATTCGATTGGGATGATATTTAACGGAGCCTTTAACGGAATCCGTTAGTCATTCGGACGGAAGGAGGCGTTTTGATTAATGGAAGATAACGTTGGGAGTAAAATTAAAATTTTTAAAAGGTTAGGAGCCTAATTGAATTTTGGTCTAAAAGTTGAGGGGTATTTTGAATTTTTCCCTTAATTACCACCTTCCCAACGTCCCAGAATGGGCCCTCATCGGCCCTTTATTTTGATAGCTCAGTGGTCCTGTTTCTGTTGTTCCAGTGGCAACGCAACCGCAACGCAGAAACCCTTCGATGGTCATATTCATTCAATTATTTGGGGGGACCAGTACATAAAAAAACTTTATTCCAACTGTAGCCAATAGGATAGGTCCTTCAAAAATTATTCGAGATGAGCGTAAAATAAACCTAACATCCTAAATTACAAAAAAAATGAAAAGGAAAAAGGAAGAGTAAGAAATTGTGGGGTTAATTTGGTTGAGTGGTCTGGCAAGAAGTAATCTATTCTAATATATAAAGAGGGAGCACCACTTTGGTGTCTTCCCTGTCATGTATTTTTTTTTTTCAAAAATACCGTTTTAAAAAAAATCCACACAAAACAACACAGTTAATTGTGAAGATATTTTGGACATTTAAGAAAAAAAAAAACCCAACTAAAACAGTTATTACTCCTTCACAACCTGTTTTTCCTTAAAAAAAAAAAAAAACCATTCTCACCCACGACCAGCACCTTCTCCCCCTCTCACGCCACCTTCCGGCCTCTCTCTCTCCTCCACCGCCAGTCCCCCACACTCCCACATGTCTCTCTCTCTCTCTCTCAACCGCTCCCCACACCCATAACTGCGTTCGACGCATATGTCCCATCATGCGTTGAAAACTTGAACGGCTTTGCAGTTGTGTGTTTTGTACACCTTTTTGTTTTGCAAATTTGTCGTTTCTCCTACCGCCGTTGTTTTGTCATTCCTTGAGAGAGAGAGAGAGAGAGAGAGTCCAATGAAGTTGCAAGCATCTCAAGACGTCCTTCATCGTCATGATCGTCGGCTAAGCCACAGTAAGGTCTTCAATCCGTAAGTAAGCGCATTGAAATTTCGCAAATGAATTGCTCTATTTGCTGCTTTCATTAATCCATTTTGTTTAACTAATGAATCTGTTTAGTCCTTTAATTTCGTATTTCCAATTTGTTCCGGCTGAATTGGGGTAATCTATACAATTTGCTGCGCAAAAGGTAGCGGAAACCTAAATTTACTCGGCTGATTGATAGCCTTTCTTCTTGTTTTCACCTCTTTCAGGATGTTCTTATTTCCCATTCGGAAGTTCATACCTGCGGTGAAGAGAGTTTTGAAAATTAAGGGTCTTTTTCTCTCTATTGACTACAAGGTATTTGTATTAATGTCTTCTTCTGTCAAAATTTGCTTTCAGCTTACTGTTCCTTTACATATTAATGTAGAACACGTGGAGGTCCAATTCCATGATCAGTTGGACCGGTCGAAGCATCGGAAGTCCAAACGTTGTTTAATTGCAAATTACCCGATTTGGTCACTTTCGAACGAGCTCGGATCGGGCCCAAACTTGGTGGGCTAACTTATTTTCGCGCTGCGGTCAATAGTCATCAACCTTTGGTTGATGGTGAAGGGTGTTTTCGGCCTAATTCCTTCATTTGGGCCTTCCATTGCGTTATTTTGCCGTTTTAAGAAAGATTTGTTTCGTTAATAACTCTTAGACCGTAATTCCTTTTAAGTTGATTCTTTTTGGAAAAGTCTTGTTTTTCTTTCCCGTTTTCAGTTTTAGGAAAAACCCAAAATTCTGAAACTTTTATTTTTTAACTTTATTTTTAGGGTTTCTAGAGTTTCGGCCTATATAAGGTTTGTAACTTAGAGTTTATGCAGCTTTTTATCAATAATATTCAGACTTTGTCTCTTTCTCTCATGGACTCAAGTTTATCATTCGTTCGATTAGTATGCAACTAATCTTTCTGTTAATTCCGCTGCGTCAAGTGATAGTAGAGCGGGGCTTTGCCTGGTTCGATGGCACCAAACACGGCTGATGACACCCCCATTGACGTTGGTCGTGGGCTTGCTGACCTTAGGGTGATGGTGGAGAATCAACAAGCACAGTTGACTGAGATCCGTCAGGATACTCAAGCTCAGTTCGCTGAGATTCGTGAGCTGCTGCAAACATTGACTCTACAAAACAACCAGAGGGCAGAGGAGGTTGTGGAGGAGCGCGTGCTGGGATTTGCCCATCGCCAACCTCATAACTAGAATCTGGAGCGCGCCGGAGGATTTGCCCGAGGCCCACCCGGTGATCGATGGGTTAGAAGGCATCTTCGTCACCATACTGATAGGGAAGGGTCTGAACCTGAAGTTGAAGAAGAACAAGTAGGACGCCGTCCGACACGACAGCAACAGTGGTATGATGATTACAAAGTGAATCTTCCCACGTTCAACGGTAACTTGCATATTGAGGACTTTCTTGACTGGCTTTCTGAGGTTGAGAGGTTTCTTAATATAATGGAGGCTGCGGAGTCTAAACAGGTCAAGCTGGTCTCTTACAAGTTAAAGAGCGGTGCTGCAATATGGTGGGATCAATTACAAGCAAAACGGTATAGGCAAGGAAATGAGCCTGTGAGGACATGGCGTCGGATGAAGCAACTGATGATGTAAAGGTTCTTACCGCCTGATTATGATCAACACCTGCATGTTCCGATCATACCAAAATTGTTCACAGGGGTCTAAATCTGTGTTTGACTACACGAGTGAGTTTAGTAGACTTTCAGATCGTAATAATCTGAATGAGACTGAATGTCAACGTGTGGCAAGATATATGAATGGATTGAAGTCTTCCATTCAGGACTGCATTGGATTGGATTGCAGGTTGTGTGGGATGTCGAGGAAGCCTATAACCTAGCTTTGAAGGCTGAGTAGTTGGAGCGTAAACCGATCAGTTCAGGATATCGTCGAGGTCTTGCGGAGTCCTTTGTTCCTACTTCTGATAAGGGGAAGGACAAACAGCCAACAGTTCCCGCGTTTCAACCTAGAAGTGCAGTTGGTGGTGGTGCTAAATTCGGAGGGGCTAATCAGGCAAGTAGTTCCAACAACAGAAACGTGGCCAAAGATTCTTACCCTTATGCCAAACCGAGGGGTGACAAGTGCTTTCGGTGTAACAAACCCGGTCACTTGTCTAATCCATTCCCAGATTGGAAGGTGGGCCTGGTAGAAGAAGATGGGCCTATTGAGGATGACTCTGAGGATGATCCTGATGATGTGGATTATGCTGAGGAAGATGGGGAACGGGTCAATTGTGTGGTTCAACGGGTGCTGTTCGCGCCAAAATCGGACGATTCCAGCCAACGGCACAACATATTTCGATCGAGCTGTTCAGTTAACCAGAAAGTTTGTGATTTGATTGTGGACAATGGGAGTTGCGAGAATTTTATGGCAAAGAGACAAGTAGAGCATCTGAAGTTGGCAACGAAGCCCCATCCCGCGCCTTACAGCATTGGATGGATCAAAAAGGGCCCCACGGTGAAGGTAACTCAAGTCTCTAAACTTCCTCTTTCAATTGGGAAATTTTATAGAGCTGATGTTACTTGCGATGTTATAGAGATGGATGCTAGTCATGTATTGTTAGGTAGGCCCTGGCAATTTGATGTAGACGTTGTTTATAAGGGTCGTGACAACACTTACTGTTTTAATTGGGAGTCCCATAAGGTTGTTATGGTACCTACCAATCATAAGGTGTCTGTCAAGCCTTCTAAAGTAAAGGGGTCTTCGTTTTTAACCATTGCTAGTTCCGAAGCTGAGTTTGTTGCAGGTTTGAAAGGGTCTGAGCAGGTTTATGCAATAGTGGTAAAATCATTGGTTGTGAACGAAAAGAATGAGACAGTGATTTCAGTGCCAAAACAGATACAACCGTTACTGGAAGAGTTTGAGGAGCTAGTTGCTGATGATGTGCCCAATGAGCTCCCTCCCATGAGGGATATTCAGCATCAGATTAATTTGGTGCCTGGGGCAAGTCTGCCCAATTTACCACATTATCGTATGAGTCCTAAAGAGAATAAGATCTTGAGAGAAAAGGTCGAAGAGTTATTGCAGAAGGGGCATATTTGGGTGAGTCTAAGCCCGTGTGGTGTTCCAGCCTTATTGACCCCGAAGAAGGATGGAAGCTGGCATATGTGTGTGGACAGTCGAGCCATCAATAAAATAACCATCAAGTACAGGTTTCCAATACCTCATCTTGATGATATGTTGGACATGCTATATGGGTCGAAGTGGTTTTCAAAGATCGATTTGAGGAGCGGATTGTAGAGACCCGTATTTTCAGAAAATATTTAAAAGTTTTATAAATGTCAAAAATTGGGGATAATAAGGAAAGTGTGTGATTATTTGATTTGGGGTTTAAAGTGTTGAAATGGCTAATAGAGGGAGTGCTTGTGTGATTATGCATATGTGTTGGAATATATAGGGGTGAGTGTGTGTAGGAGATCACAACACCCACCCATATCTCTCTCTCATCTCTCACGTCTCCCTTTCTTCTCCCTCTTTCGGCTCTCTCTCTCTCTCTACCTCTCTCACACAAAACCCCACCCAATACCTCAATCATGTGTTGAGCTTGGGTGTCGTTGGTTTGGGCTTGGAACGGAGTATCTCGGGTCGATTTCAAAGTTTTGGAGTTAGGGCTCGTCCGAATCATGTGGGTTTCAATCTTCGTTTCGAGGTAGGAACTTCTTGACCTCTTTTATATGTTTCCTTGTTGTTTTGGTGTGAAATCGAGCCATTGATTGTTGGATTTTACTTGTGGTTCGTGTTCTAAAAATTCTGCATGAATAGTCCCCGAAGCAAATCTATATCGATACGGATTTTGTGGCGTATCGATACGGGGAGCTTATCTTTTTGGACAGTTGATTGCGTATCGATACGGGGAGCTTAACTCCAGGTTTTGTTCTTGTTGTTCTTTCGTTGATTATTTTGGCTCCCAACCACTTCTAAACCCCCTTGAACACCTCATAATCGATCTCAAGCTCGTTTATTTGACTTCTTTTGCCCTATTGTCATTATCCTTGTCCGTTGGCCTTCCGTTAGCATGAGTCGAATGTGAATTACTTAGTAAAACGTCATTAAAGACTTATTTGTTGATTGTTGGAATATGTGACCGTTTGTGACACAGTTATGATACCATTGGCATATTTTAAGATGTTACGTCGATGAAAGTGATGTTGGGAAAGTCTTAGTGTGTATATCGTTTGAGAAATTGGTCGTTTGGGTCAGAAGTTGGCTTAGGGAGTCCCGTAGCGCAAGGGGTGGTAATACGGAGACTTGGTTGGGTTTCGTAACGCAAGGGGTAGAAATACGGTAACCCAGGGATTGTAGGGATCACCGTGATGCAAGGGGTGGTAACACGGTAATCCACGTGGAGTTGTACGGTAACGCAAGGGGTGGAAATACCGATTGGGAAAAGTCTTGGTAGCGAGTTGAGTTGAGAAGGTCAAGGTTGTTGAGTCTTGTGACTAGGGTTCCTAACCGGAATATAGGTTTAGACTATAAATCGATTGATCGTTTGGTACCGAACTGTTTCCTTGTCTTCCTATCATCTGCACTTATCAACATGTTTGCATATAACATTGGTTAAGATTTTCCTACTGGGCTATTGTAGCTCAACAAAATCCTTCTTTTCAGGTTCGAATGCCGGGCAGTAAATTGCATGCAATGGTGTGCTTGGTCATGAAGGTTCTTTTGAGGGCTAACTTCATTTAGTTACTTAAACATCTTGTAAAGACTTACCTTTGATTAAAGATGGTTTTGTAACTAATTATTCAGAAATTCCTTTTTGACTAAATAGTTTGTAACCATGTAAGTTGTTTGTATCCGTACTTAAGCATAATTTGGGCCGGAGTGCCGATATTGTAATCTCTTATGAATTTGGGGACCTATTTGTAAAGCTAAGCAGGTGGGAACTTTTGGGTATTATTATGTTATGCGATGGACTTTTATCGAAAAGACTTATTTATTTATGTTGAAAATTGAGGGCGTGACACGGATACCATCAGATTCGTATCCGACTGGGCGATGAGTGGAAGACGGCATTCAAGACTAAGGATGGCCTGTACGAGTGGTTGGTCATGCCATTCGGCCTTTTTAACGCGCCGAGTACTTTTATGAGGGTTATGAATCAGATTTTGCGACCTTTCACTGGAAAGTTTGTTGTTGTTTATTTCGACGACATACTGATCTATAGCAAGTCCAAGGAGGAGCACGTGGGGCACGTGCGCCAAGTGTTGATGGTGCTGCAAGAAAATAAGTTGTACATTCAACTCAAGAAGTGCAGTTTCTTGATTAGCAGCTTATTGTTCTTGGGGTATGTGGTTAGCTCTGAGGGGATTCATGTGGATGAAGAAAAGGTGCGAGCAATTCGTGACTGGCCAACACCCAAGGTTGTTACCGAGGTTCGAAGCTTCCATGGGTTTGCCACTTTCTATCGGCGTTTTATTCAGGATTTCAGTTCTATTGTGGCGCCGATCACTGAGTGTTTGAAGAAAGGGAAGTTCTTGTGGGGAGATGAAGCGAAGAAGAGCTTCATGGTGATTAAGGAGAAGCTGTGCACCGCGCCGGTTTTAGCTCTACCTAACTTTTAAAAGATTTTCGAAGTTGCGTGTAATGCTAGCGGAATTGGTATTGGGGCTGTTCTGTCCCAAGAAAAGAGACCGATGGCTTTCTTTAGCGAGAAGTTAAGCGAAGCAAGACAGAAGTGGAGCACGTATGATCAGGAATTCTATGCTGTGGTACGCGCTCTCAAACATTGGGAGCATTATCTGATTCAGAGAGAGTTCGTTTTGTATACTGATCATCAGGCACTTAAATTTATCAACAGTCAGAAAAAGTTGGATAGTATGCACGTGCGTTGGGCGACGTTCTTGCAGAAATTTCCTTTTATCATTCAGCATAAGTCTGGGGTCACGAATCGGGTGGCGGATGCATTGAGTCGGCGAGCTGGTCTGTTGGTGACTTTGGCCCATGAAATTATGGGTTTTTAGTTTCTGAAGGAGCTATATTCCGAGGATGATGACTTTAAGGAGATTTGCGATGCATGTGTGCAAAATCGACCTATGAGTGATTTCCATATTACTGATGGGTATTTGTTTTGAGGCAATCGCTTGTGTATTCCAAAGTCTTCCTTAAGGGAAAGCTTAATCCGAGAACTACATGGTGGATGATTAAGTGGTCACTTAGGGAGGGATAAAACTGTTGCCAGTTTGGAGGAATGGTATTAATGGCCTCAGTTGAAGCGAGATGCTAGAAATTTTGTGAGGAAGTGCTACACTTGTCAGGTGTCTAAAGGTCAGTCCCAAAACACTGGTCTTTACATGCCTCTGCCTGTTCCTAATCGCATATGGGAGGATTTGTCGATGGATTTTGTGCTGGGTCTACCTCGTACTCAACGAGGAGTAGATTCTGTGTTTGTGGTAGTGGATAGGTTTTCGAAGATGCTGCACTTTATTGCTTGCCGAAAAACATCCGATGCTTCTCATGTGGCTCGTTTGTTTTTCCGTGAGGTGGTGCGATTACATGGGCTGCCGCAGTCCATTACTTCTGACCGTGATGTGAAGTTTCTTAGCCATTTTTGGGTAACTTTGTGGAAGATGTTCGGTATGTCGTTGAAGAGGAGCTCCACTGCACATCCACAAACGGATGGCCAAAATGAGGTGACTAAACGAAGTTTGGGAAATTTGATTCGCAGTATTTCTGGGGACAAACCGAAACAGTGGGATTTTGCTTTACCGCAGGCTGAGTTTGCTTTCAATAGTGCAGTTCACAGTGCCACGGGGAAAATCACCTTTTTCCTTGGTATATGTGACCCCTCCAAAGCATGTGGTGGATTTGGTTTAGTTTTCACGAGGGCCTGGGGTTAGTATTGTAGCTGAAGCAATGGCTAAACAGGCTCAAGAGGTGCATGAGCAAGTGAAACAGAAGTTGGCTGAGACGAACGCGAAGTACAAGCGGGCTACTGACAAGCGCAGGCGTGAGAAATTGTTCAAGGAAGGGGATTTTGTGATGGTGTTCTTGCGCAAGGAACGGTTTCCAGTGGGGACCTATAACAAGCTGAAGCCCATGAAGTATGGTCCGTATGAAGTTTTGAAGAAGATTGGCGACAATGCTTACGTGATTGATCTTCCTGATTCTATGGAGATTTCAAAGGTTTTCAATATTGCTGATTTATCTGAGTGTCATGCTGAGGAGCTGTTGTATCCCGACTTGAACTCGAGGTTGAGTTCTTTCCAAGAAGAGGGGACTGATGTAGAAAACGTGGAGGCCTAATTCCATGATCAGTTGGACCAAAGAAGCCTCAGAAGTCCAAACGTTGTTTAATTGCAAATTACCCGATTTGGTCACTTTCGGACGAGCTCAGATCGGGCCCAAACCTGGTGGGCTAACTTATTTTCGCGCTACGGTCAATAGTCATCAACCTTTCGTTGATGATGAAGGGTGCTTTTCGGCCTAATTCCTTCGTTTGGGCCTTCAATTGCGTTATTTTACCGTTTTAAGAAAGATTTGTTTCGTTAATAACTTTTAGACCGTAATTCCTTTTAAGTTGATTTTTTTTGGGAAAATCTTGTTTTTCTTTCCCGTTTTCAGTTTTAGGAAAATCCCCAAATTCTGAAACTTTTATTTTTTAACTTTATTTTTAGGGTTTCTAGGGTTTCGGCCTATATAAGGGTTTGTAACCTAGAATTTATGCAGCTTTTTATCAATAATATTCAGACTTTGTCTCTTTCTCTCGTGGACTCGAGTTTATCATTCGTTCGATTAGTACGCAGCTAATCTTTTTGTTAATTCCGCTGCGTCACATATGAACACTTTCTATATGAAATGGTAAGTATTCCAACGTACGCAGTGGTAATCATACGATGATCTAGATTAACACGATATATATTTTATAAAAAATTGGTGGGAGGTCCACTACAGCATGTTTCTAACCCACTAAGTCCACTGATCAAGTTTCTAACCCACTAAGTCCACTAATATGTATTTGGTAAAGCCTAAAGTCCACTGCATTTAAAAAGGAAAATAGTGCCTGACAAAATTACCCTTTCCATTCAAATCCCATAAGTTTAGCCTTCAATTCAAATCCCATAAGTTTAGCCTTCCATTCAAATCCCATAAATTTAGCCAGTTATCCCCCATTATCCGTTCTACGTTTGAAATCCCAGCAATTACGTTGGAATAGAGTGACAAAAGATTTTCTTTTTCTGATACACTGTATATAACGTTATATACTCGTTCATCAGTTCACATTTAACGTGAAATACTTACATGAAGATTTGCCTTTTCTGATACATTGTATATAACGTTATATACTCGTTCATCAGTTCACATTTAACATGAAAATACTTACATTTTACGTTATATACTCATTCATCAGCTCGCATTTAACGTTATATACTCATTCACTCATGACAGAAGACCACATATAACGATTTTAAGGATGCAAACCTAAAATGATTTTGGTTGTTTAGGTTTAATCTTATATAATGTCAACATAACGTCTTGTACGTATATAACGTTATATACTTTATTGAATTGGTCCGCGCAGCGGCACCTAAAATGATTTTGGTTGTTTAGGTTTAACCTTATATAATGTCAACATAACGTCTTGTACATATATAACGTTATATAACGTTATATACTTTATTGAATTGGTCCGCGCAGCGGCACCTAAAATGATTTTGGTTGTTTAGATCATTGACTTGCTTCTGATAACTGTATATGTATAAGCTTCCGGAATCTTTTTTATTACAATGCAAGAACATATAAATAATCTTATCTATGTTCACAATGCAAAAACAAACAAAGAACATTATAATGTTATACATGAGATTTTGTCCTTTCTAACTCTAAAAGAAAAAAAAAGAAGAGGGGATCTCGTAACTTCTGCCCCTTCGTTGCAGTCGCTTTCTTCACAGTCGACTTCACAGGTAACTTAATACTCTTCACCTATTGAACAACTGCACAAATAATAACAAGTCAGTGAGGCCGCTGCGCGGACCTAATTGATCCGAACATGATTGGTGAGTTTCTGGTCATATATAACATTATATCAAAGTTAATATGGAACATCTAACATTTGTATGTTGTTGCAATACTGTTATATACAACGTAACTCTAAACAGAGAATATATAATGTTATATAATGTTATATAAGTATAATAACGTTAGAGCATGAATCTGATCCAGTTTTAACATGGAATCGAGAAGTACCGAACGCAGAATTTGGTAAAATTCCAAATCAAGAAAGGATTAACTAGTCCTTATCTGTGGATATTCTGAAATTGAGAAAACCTACGGTACTATAACGTCAAAACCAACATTCAGAAAACCAAAATCGACGAAATGAAGGAAATGATGAGATACTTGGACCAGCAATGTTCCATCATTTCAGTTACACAGAATACTCCATTTTTTTTAAAAAAAACCCTCATCACTGCCGATCAGCAGCCATATAACTCGGCCCCGGTGGTAGAGGCCATGGACGGCGCCGTTCGTCGGTAGATCTCGATGGTGGAGTGACGACGGCAATCGTGGGCTTGACGACGGCGGCAGAGACGACGCCGGTATTTGAGCGCTCGAGGACGGTGACGACGATCGAGTGGTTGGAGACGATTGCGACTGAAGAATGGCCGACGACGACGGAGAAGGGCAGACACGAACCGTTTTGGGCTGGGTTTCTGCCGAGTTGTTCTTCTTCTTCTGGAAAAAGGGGGGGGGGGGGGGGGGAGGGGGGGATTGGGATGTCTGTTTGAATGGAGGAAAAAAGGGAGAAAAAAAGTGGAATGGAGGAAAAAAGGGAGAAAAAAAGGGGAATGGAGGAAAAAACGGGATAAAAGATTTTTTGAAAGCAAGGGTATATTAGACTACTAATAAATTAGTGGACTTAAGAGGTTATAGAATTTAGAAGTGGACTTAGTGGGTTTGGAAAGTGGTACAGTGGACTTATGAAAAATTCTCCCAATATTTTATCGAGCATGTTTGTCTTAATGGTCGAAACTCACATTCAAGACAGAAATTACCTTGAATGAGACACTTATATATCTGATCAACATGATTATGTCATTAAGATCAACACATTGAGGTTCTATGTAAATTAACAAATTGGATCAATGGAATAAAACCTAAAGTACGTGGGCTTCATGCACCCAAACTAGGTCATGCAATCCACAATGTTTTGTCAAAATGCTTCTCATTTATTGTTTGATCAAATTTTCATAAATGTTATGCAAATTCGATTTGTACACGTATCGTGTGTGCCCCGACCTCTAGTCTATATAATGGGGGAGCACCATTTGGTATAACCAAAATTTTGAAGCCCCATTACAAAAGTGTTTGACACTCTTACCCCTGCAAAAACAGAGAAATGTAAGGTTAGAAAACTAAATAGACATTTTACTCAACCACGCGCCACCCACGTTCATTGCCCGTTCTTTCTTCCTCCTGCAACTATACCATTTTCTCCCTTTCACACTTCTCGCACACTAAGAATATAGACACCACGAATCTATTCTACTCAACCGCCACCCATGTTCACATCTCGCCCGGTCGTTTTTCACTTTCCTTTGCATCACTTTTCACTTTCACGCAGTCAAGCGTACATGCGTGTTTGTAGTACCATTCATTTTCCACCCTTGATTGTACCAGTAACTCTCATTCCAAGTTGGCTTCCAATTTATTATAAATACGAGTCAAGTGGGATTGCCGACATTGTCACTTAAAATACATACGAGCAATTTAGTGAATGGGTATTACTATATACCACCATTATATTGTACTGATGATAAGAACAAAATTTTGGTTGTGAGTAGTTATAAGTCACGTCCACATCTTTGTATATGGAAGCCTTGCATTCTGCAGTAACACAAGGCAGTTAGGATTTGAACGTGGACTTGACACCTAAAAATAATTACTAGTACTAATATACTGGTTCTTCCATCTCAAAATGAATATCTAATTCGCCCAATTGAAGTTGAAAAGAGTATTTTATTTGAATAAATTGATTCTTTTAAAAATTAAAAAAAAACTCATTAATATCTAGTATATTGAAAAAAAATAAAAGAATTTGACCTAAAATGCATTTTTTAAGTTCTCATTTTACAGACCAAACAATCTTTTTGGGACGGAATGAGTATTCGTACAAAAAAATATACATCTTTTAAAAATAATTAAACATATATAATATCCCAAAAAACCTTGGGTAAGAGGCCAACTCGTTGAAATCCACAACCCTTACACCTGATTCTCGCTACATATCATTCGATACTTCCTACGCGGTTTGCTACCGTTATGAATACTCGATTTGCTACAGCCCAATTAAAACCTTGGGTAAGAGGACAACTGTTGTGTCGAAAACAAAATGAAGCTAACAACAAATTTGGGAGTTTCATAGAGAAAAAGTAGAACTACTGAAAAACAATTTATGAAGAAATTTCTTTACAAGGTTTTAAGACAAAAATCCCATCTATCTAGCACGAAGGCTGAAGCATTGATATTGTTACTTCATTTGAAGCGAGAGGATATATACCAGTTGATGAAGAATCCGTCTCGGGAGTGAACCTTACTGTGTAAAACTCAGGTTGTTTAGGAGGTGGCAGAATTGCGTTTTCACTATCTAACATTAACAAAACAGCTGACATGGTCGGTCTATCTTCAGGACGGTCTTGCACACACAAGAGGGCCATTTGGATACATCTTACCACTTCTGGTGTGGGAATCGGACCCTCCTTCATAGCATCAGCTAGATTCAAGGGTTTTCCTTTGTTCCATAGTTTCCATGCCTAAAGCAAAATAACAATTCATGGAATTATTCTCAAACATAATAAAAATGTTTTATTTTTCATTGGAGAAAGAAGAATAGCACTAACATGTCCCAAAAGGTTGTGGTCATGATGGGATGGTAAAATTCTCTGTTCTTCTTGCCACTCACGATCTCCAAAATCAAAATACCGAAGCTAAAGACATCAGATTTCACGGAAAAGAGCCATCTATTTCATACTCTGGAGACATATAGCCACTACACACAACACATGCAAAGAAATGGAAATGCATAAAATGAAAATGAACTATCAATAAGAATAATGAAGGGGAGAGATGAACGGGATGTACTCACTAAGTTCCAAGAACCCTATTTGTATTTTCTTCAAATTGATCATCTCCAAACATTCTTGCCAACCCGAAGTCTGAAATTTTAGGATTCATGTCGTTGTCCAGCAAAATGTCGCTAGCTTTTAGATCCCTATGAATTATTCTCAATCTTGAGTCTTGGTGAAGACAGAGAAGTCCTCGAGCAATTCCCACTATTATGTCAAAGCGCTTTTGCCAATCTAGCGATGTACCTCTTGTTTGATCTGAGATAGTTTATAGTAAGTTACGAAATTCACCATACATCCAGCTAGAGGTGTCAAACGGGCTAGTTCCGTTCCAACCGTGCTTCGTGTCATGCCGGCCCGTTTACTTTATCAGGTCGTGCCATGCTGGCCCATTTATTTTATCGTGTTGCGTCGTGTCGTGCCATTTTTTATCTTGTCGTGCCATGCCATACCCATATCGGCAAATCTCCAATCAAGTTTCATCGGAAAGAAAAAAAATTCCGAAAAGTGTAAAATGTTATGTTCTAGTATAAAATAAGAAATTAATATTTTTTTTGTATTAAAATTAGTATTTGGTGTGTCATGCCCGTGTCGTGCACATTTCGTGCCTATCTAGAACCATGTCGTGCCTATCTAGCTTCTCTCCAAACCGGTAATAAACTACTCTTTCACCTATGGTCCTAATCTCATTAAGATCTCCTTAAAAACTCCACCAATGCACCACGGGATTTGGCTAGCTACTTTTAGATTAAAAGCTCATTCCACCATTCAGGGGAAACTACTACTCCTACAGGGGCAGCTACTATGTACTACTACCATATTCAAGGCTCTCTTTCCCCAACAGTATGGTCAAGGAGGATACAAACATCCCCATTAATCAAGGGGTCCCCCAGTCCCCAAGTGCTCTGTTGATGAAACAAACAAATCGATGTCATATGTAAAAACAAAACTACTCTCAATAACACAGGCATATGCTCGATTTACAATTTTTGAAGGAAATTAGGTTTCCATATATTCAACAACATACGTAGTTGAGAGGAACCAGTCTAGAAGAAGCTAAAATAGCCCTGAACTGCCCTTTAAACGCAAAGCAGAGTCTTTCTTACCCATGACCCTTTTCGTTCGAAGAAATTGCTAAGTTAGATTTGTGAATACGTGTTTTTCTTCACAAACACAAAAATTCACAAGGAGCAAACAAAGAAAACAATAAAAAAACTGGAAAAACAAAAAAAACGGAGAACTATTCATAAAAGGGGAAGAAACCTGTCTGGTGGCCAAAACAACGGGGTCCCTCATGAGTTCTCCGGAAACAGGGCACCGGAAATCGTCTGTGGTCGCGGCCCCATTAGTGGCGGTGAGAGCAACAGAAACGGAGAGATGCTTCAACTTCAAAGCCTTGAGAAAGGAAAAGGAGCCGTTTCTAGGGTTTTTGCAGAACGATTGAAAGTGAGAGAGCTTCAACTCCATAATGGTTTTTGTTAGACGTACTGGAGGAAAAAATTGGGGGGAAAATTTTCTGGAAAAATTGACCGCCATCACCCATTTACTCAACCCTTCCCGATCAAAGACTTTCTTGCTTCTGGTTCAGGAGCTAGACTATGTGCAATTTGGTATTTTTCACACATCTCTATATCTACTAATATTATATGTTATATATCTCTTTTAATAATATTTGATATTAGTATTTTGCAGATCTCAATTAGACAAAACTATTTTAACAATCAATATCGCTGATTTTGTTGTGCTAATTGAATAAATCAATATCGTAATAAAAATTGCCTCAATTGGATTTAAAAAGCTCCTTGATTGAGACTCAATTTATTTTTTGGATGATAATTATCGTTCGATCAAATGTGTAACGATCCTCGATCAACTTCATTTTTGATATGGATGATGAACTCCGCAATATGTAAAAGATAGACGGTATGGATTGAAAAATTAAAACTCTGGTGGGAGTCAGGTCCTGCAATCTACTCGAAATGCATCAAATGTGGGTCCTATCAAGCGATTGCTCATACCCGATGATCTCTGATTTTGGTGACAATGATAGAAACAATGAGACGTGAAATCTTAACACTTGGGATTGACCACTGTAAAATTTGAGTTGGTAGTGACCTTTAAATTCTATTTGTACAATGTAGTTGTCAACAAACTAAGTTTTATGCTCTACGTGAACATTCAGTAGTCATTCGACACAATTACGATGATCCAAACCATTGCTTTTGTTTTATTTGTTAATTATATCATTCTCGAAAAAATTGGTCTCAATCAGGTTTAGAAAGCTTCTTTATCAAGACACAATGTCACTAACAAAATGGATTTTTTTCGTCCGATCAATGAAATTCTAATGATTTAGATCGACTATTAAATTAAAATATAACTGATTGATTAAGTTTAGAACTTATTCGTATTGTGTGATATGAGGACACTTAATTATCGTGTAGAAAATCAGGACCGTGCGTGGTTGGTTTGATTCAATAAGCAACAATCAGAAATAGTATATATATATATATATATATATATATATATATCATTCTTGCTGGCTGTAAGTTGTTGGTACTGGTTGTGTGAAAATCACGAGCATACGAGTTCGAGCCTTGGGCATGGCATGGCATACCATTTTTTAATGTTTATTAATTACGAGCCTTGGGGATGGCATACCATTTTTCAATGGTTATTAATTACAGTTACAATCACAGTTTTTCGAAATCAGGTCTTTAGGTAAACAATCACAGTTTTACCAAGCGAGATCTAAAATATTTAAGTAACAATCTTAGTTTTTCTAAAACGAGATATATTCTTTTACATACAATATCAGTTTTTCGAAAACAAGATATATTCTTTAAGATACAATCTCACTTTTTAGATTATTGAAATTAAAAAAGAATTCATCTCAGTTTTTTTGTATAACTAAGGTTAAAACTATAGTCCATAATATTTTATTACGCTTTTACGAAAAGTGAGATCTTATTAGTTTTTAGACCGTGATCTTTATGACATTTTGTAGTAGTGTAGAACTGTGTCATGACATGTCACGCCCACTTTTGTGTCGCGCCCATCTAAAACTTTGTTGCGCCATGTCAGGCCCACTTCGTCTAAAATAGTGCCCGTGCTTTGCCACATTTAAAAGTGTTGTGTTCGTGCCAGGCCTGTTTGACACCTCTAGATCTAGTAAACTATGAGAAAAGATTTCAAAAAGGTTTAGGTGTGTAGACAACCAAATCCGAACCTCAAAGAGTTTTTATCCACCCCGATGATGAAATAAAGGAAACGGTACTTTTGTGAATTTGAATAAATGATTTTCCTGAGCCTAGATAAACCAAGACCCGAAAAACCAAAGCCCAAAAAACCAAAAACCCAGTAAGCCCAAAAAGCCCTGAACTGGACCTGAAGCACTGCACGAGACATTTATGTATCGCGCGGCATATCAAAGTTCATTACACCGCGCGCGATCATAAGGTGCACCGCACGGCATTTTAGGTAAAATTCTGACTGACTCAGAAAGCTATCGACCACGCCAGTTTGAGCCGCAACTGGAGAATGGCTTAGCCGAAAGCACACTTCTGCCCGCCCAGAAAATACCTCCATTATTTGAAATTCAAAATTCTTGGCCTTTTACCTATAAATAAACCCCTCCACTCAAGGGAAATGGGCTCTCCTTTTAGGTTTTGGGCATTCTTACTCCATAAGCTTTCTCTCTCTAGCTTTCATATCCACTTTTCACTTCCAAATCTTAAAGAATGTCATTCCCAAAAGACATTCCTTAAGTACTCTCACCCACTTCCCTGCTCATTGAAATTAGCCTCTTACTAACTCCAAGATCTCATCCCCCAAAATACTAAACCCTCTCTCACACCCATATTTTCCTTGTCTCATCCAACTTTTCCATCCAAATCCACATCCTTCATCATCCATCCTCATTTTGCGTTAACCACTCTTGATCAAGCTTAAGACCAAAGGTAAAACCAAGTTTCCTTGGGTTAGGCTCCGTTCTGGCCCTGAGGGGAACTTTTCTGTAGTTAGATCTAACCCTTTTTGGTTAGGTGTTGACTTAAAAATCATTTTCTGAAAATAAAGTAACCACTGTGCTGAGGCTACCATGCCACACGGCTGTCCATTCGGTCGCGCGGCATAGTGAGCTTCAGCACGCGGTATTTTAGTTACTAATGTCTCCTTAGTCAGGCTGTCTGGATCTGGGTTATTACTCATTGGGACTGTTTGCATCTGCTGTTTGATGTTTTTATCATTTTTGGAGTAAGACCATATCTACAAGCCATGTCTCATCCATTAAATGAGGTTTCCTTGATCATCCCGAATGATCAAACACATCAAAAACTGTTTCGTAGTCATGGCTTGGAGAAATGAAAATCTTTTTTTAAGGTGATCTGGCTGTCATATAACTTCTGACGAGTCTTTAAAACGACGCACGATGAAAACAATGTGCCGAGCACCGTCCTGAATGCTTTTAACAGTCTGACAGCAGAGGAGGTACCACGCGCGGCATACTGAAAGGCCATGCGTGGCATTGCAATGTGCCGCAGATGAAATGGCCACGGTCCAGACAGCTTGTCAAGTGTTTTTCATTATATTTGTTTGCATCATTCTTATCATTCTGTACAGATAGCACCACGTACACGCCAATGTGATATATATTTTCCATGTCCCTTTCCCGTTATTTCTTTTTATTAAAGAGCTTAATACTCCAAATGACGTACATTTGAGATTTTCCCCTTTAGAAAATACTAAGTAGAGACCAGTTTCACCGGTGGGGTGATTTTTAAAGAAAAACCTTCCACATTCGTAACGTGGCTCCTGAACCCAAAATCTCGACGTTTTTTTTTTTGCTAGACCAAGGGCCTTTTCTAACGATTTCTCGGTTCCTCGGATCATCCATTTCAAAAATCCGGGTGGCGACTCTTCGAACTGCTAGACCAAGGGCCTTTTCTAACGACTTCTCGGTTACTCGGATCATCCATTTCAAAAATCCGGGTCGCAACTCTTCGAACCAACGCCTCGGGCGCGGGAGCCCACAAGGTGCTAATAGAAGATGTGTTACTCTAAACTTATTTTTTGGCATGTACTCACTCACATATCAACATCCATTCTTCTCCATGAATGCAACATCCCAACAACCTGACCCGATTCCGATGGTGCAGCTTTGAAATGAAGATGACCTCATTCTTGAACTCTTTGGGGCCTTGCCGAGAAGTCTTGGCAAGTCTCTTAACTGCCACTTCTTGTCCTATTGAGAGCCGATCCTATGTTTTATCATGAACCCTTTCATTAGCCAAAGAAGAATTCATACGAATATAGACACGACCCAACCCCGATAGGCAAATGCAACCTTTTTTTAAAAGTTAGGAAACAAACACATTGGGGACACGTATATAATCATACTATAATCTTATGTACATATTATAAACCCATAGAGAAAACAAAAAGAGTGTGTACGTACAAATAATACTAACATCACACTCGCTCAATAAATATTTAAAATCTGTGAATACGTAAAAAAATTTACCCCTGTCCGAACTTAATAAGAGCATTTTGATGTCTAATGTCCTTATTGTGTTTCTAGTTTGTCTGACAAGAGAAAATCACATACAAATCAGATAAGAGTGTGTGAGGTCGGGTAGACGTTGCCATACTTCTTAGCTAAACTGAGTGACAATGAGCATTCCCTTTATAACTTTCTAAACATTGGGAATTACCTTGTAAACAGGACCAAATCCACCTTCTCCAATCTTATTTTCATAGGAGAAATTATTAGTGGCTGTTGAAATGGTGGCCAAATCAAATAAAGGTAGTTCTAGGTCCTCCTCCACAGTACTTTGAATGTTTTCTTGGACCCGTTGGCTTGCAACCTCCAGTCTCTGAGCTGTATATATTTCGAAGTTGTTCAGATATGAATTATCTCGCATTCAAAAGAAAAATTGCTCGTAAAACACCGAATTTTAGTTATACATGTTATTGAGCCATATGTACTAAACACAATTAGTTTGTCATTTATGAATATACACGAATTTACATTGCATAGTTTGAAGATAAATTTTTTACAGTCCGACTATTGGTACAGATTTTTGTGCACAGATTGTGCACAGATTTTTTTGTGGGGCCCACTACGGGTCCCACACAAGTGATCCAAGCCGTTCATTATGTTCAAAACATTTTTTCAAGTGCCCCCGTAAAAAATCAGCTCAATCCGACACCTATAAGTGCTTGATCTAATCATCTAACTTTTCATTTGGGTTTTTAAAGAATGAAAAGTTAGATGATTAGATCAAGCACTTATAGGTGTCGGATTGAGCTGATTTTTTACAGGGGCACTTGAAAAAATGTTTTGAACATAATGAACGGCTCGGATCACTTGTGTGGGACCCGTAGTGGACCCCAAAAAAAATATGTGCACAATCTGTGCACAGAAATCTATTCCAGTAGACTTTCTGAATTTTTTATACTTCCCTGTGAAACTTTAGTTTTCTACTCCCCCATGCTTAACTTCAAAGATTTGGCACCGGTGATACAAAATCCTAGTTGCGTGGCAGCCGTCTGCACGAAATCCCTCCTCTGGTCGGTATCATTTCTGTTTTAAATAAGAGTTTTGTTTGGAGTGGGAAAAGTAGAAATACGAAGAGTTCCAAATATTTTAGGGTTAACCCTGCCCATATTTCAAAAGAGGTCGAAACACAAAATTATTTGGGCCATGATGGTTTAATTTTACTCTTGCTGTGATTGGTTCTAGAGTTTGTGTATCCTTCAGAAGCTGATGATATTGAAGAACATGTCATGATGATACTGGCTGAGGTATCATTGAGATAGATAGAACTTGGGGTAGAATTGAGAAGTGGGTCCTGTTTGGGCCTATCTCGTTTTGGTTGTTGTACTGACTACTGGATATCCCTTGATATCAAGTTGGGGCTACCCTGGTTTAAAGCCCATTTAATCTTCATTGAATGTATTTTTATTTTTTGTCTTTTCTTCTTTTTCGGCCTTTACAGTTCCTCAACCTCTAAGGGCTGTTTTGGTCCTTCTTCGATATACCATTTGTCGAGTTCTTAATAAAATTTTGTTGCTTATCAAAAAAAAGCCAAAGGTCACAAATTCACAGTTTATGATTGTGTGTAAGTGTTTGTGTGCAGTGCTAAACCTATTGTTTATAGAAGGCAGGGACCGAGTAGTTGTGCCACATGTCCCTATGCGATCCCCTTTCATATGGGAGTGGGACGTAATCCATAACCACACCAACCAAATATGGCACGCCCACCCGGCGATGCTTGTTCCGTGTTTTTTTTTTTTTTAATCAACTGTTCTGCGTAAATAATGTCAAAACTGTTTTTCTTAGTGTAAAAAATCTCAGTGCATAAAAGTCTTATACATTATATATGGTACAAGCCTTTTGTACACTAGAATTTTCGCACCAACAAAAACAATTTCGGCATTATCATTTTTCATGCCCAAAAAAATCAAAAAAGTCCCGAGACACGTCATTTGTCTCGTGAATTTCACTTGGTTTGAGCTCGTGATTTTCATTGGCTTTGAGCTCGTGATTTTCACTAACTTTGAGCTCTTGAATTTGACAGGCTTTGAACTCGTGAATTTCACTGGCTTTGAGCTCATAAGTTTCATTGGCTTTGAGCTCGTAAATTTTCTTGGCTTTGAACTCATGAATTTCATTGGTTTAGAGCTTGTGAATTTTACTGGCTTGGAGATCACAATTTCACTCCTTTTCAGCTCGTGATTTTCACTAGCTAGTCAGCAATTGCTTAGTGGAGGTGGTAAGTGAAATTACTTTCTTACATTCCTGTGTTTGAAAAAAAGACCTAATAATTTTTTGGATTTTTTTTTTGTCTTTGTTCAATTTTTTTAATCTGTGTTCATTTTCCATCAATTATTTTTGTGAATTATTAATTCATTTTGACAAGAAAAAATAAAAAATAAAAGAAATTATGACCAAAACTTTACAAAAATTTCACTAATTTGTACTGTCATATCAAAGTGCTAACATTATTACCAATTTAAATAAGCAAGACTTACAATTAGGATTCTCTAAAGTAAAACCATAAATCGAAATAGCAAACAAACTGTTGCGAGTTATGGAGGTGGTAAGTGGAATTACTCTCTTACCCTTCTGTGTTTTTTTTTAAAAAAAAACCTAATAATCCGTTTGGATATTTTTTATTTTTTATTTTTGTCGTTGTTCAATTTTTTTAATCTGTGTTCGTTTTATGTCAATTATTTTTGTGGAATATTAATTCATTTTGATATGAAAAAATAAAAATAAAAGAAACTATGATCAAAACTCTACAAAAAGTTCACTAATTTGTACTGTCCTGTCAAAGTGCTGACATTATTATAATTAGGGTTACATGAAAAGAACTATAACAAAATAAAGATTGAATTAGAAGTTATTTTTTTATTACCTTGTACTTGAACTATGTGGGCTCTCTCGCCTGGAAAAAGGAGCGCTAACTCGAAGAGTCGCCACCCGGATTTTTAAAATGGATCATTCGAGAAACCGATGAGTCGTTTGGAAAAGGTTTTTGGTTTAGCGAAAACGTTGAGATGTTGGGTTCGGGAGTCACGTTACGAATGGGGAAGGTTTTTCTTTAAAAACACTACTACAATAATAGATATGTATCACACTAAAGAGATTCACAAAAATCACGGTTTTCAATGAAAGCGTGATAAAAAGTGGTGCTTAAATTTTTTATCTCAGTTTAAGTTCAAAGCTGAGATAAAAAGTGAGTTTTAGCGCGGAATAAAAGACCTCGCTCTTGCGGCGAGATAAAAGAAAAACAATCTCACCCTTGCGGCGTGATAAAAGATTTTAGGGCTAAAAAGAATGAGATAAAAGATCTCGCTCTTATGGTGAGATAAAAGATAAAAGACCTCACCCTTGTGGTGTGATAAAAAATTTGAGGACGGAAAAAAATGAGATAAAAGATCTCGCTCTTGTGCCGAGATAAAAGAGAAAAGGCCTCACCCTTATGGTGTGATAAAAAACATTAGCGCGAAAAAAAGTTGAGATAAATTATCTCACTCTTGCGGTGAGATAAAAAGCCTACCCATAGGTCTTAATTTTCACGTGGGCGGGTTAATACTCATTTAGGCGGGTTTTGAAAAGTTATGTGTGGGAAACGATGTCATTTGAGGACTTCGAAAAGTTTTTTTTTTTTTAAATGTAAGAAGATAAGCCTTAATTACATTCACCCCAAAAAATCTTTACGTTTCATCTTCATCTTCACGCCTAAAAAGATCGAGAGAGAGAGAGAGAGAGAAGGCAAATCTCACGATTGGGTTCTATCAATGCCCAGTTGTTTCTTCGACGACGGGCGAGCTGTTCCACTAGTGCCCGATTTTCATGTGGGCGAACTGTGATCTTTATGATTTATTGTAGTGGTAAAACTTTGTTATTTCGAATGTCTTCCAAGTGTTTGACACATTAGGTAAAAAAACAATTATATTATTATGGCTTAGCCTATTCTGAAAATGATTAAAATCCAATTGAAAAGCCACCATTGAAATTGAAATTCAATATAAACACAAAATATATGTGAAATGGTTAGTTTATAAGAAAACAATCTAAAGTTTGTCCATAATGTTACAATCTGCGGGTTGTGATAATTTTCATAAAAATACAAAGCGTACACTACAACAAAAAACACTATTGTCTACTAAATTTACTGGCTGAAAATAAATTTTTCGCCCAAGAAAATCTTTTGGTGACCAACAACTAATTTTGATTGGCAAAAGATCTGTTGTCATATTTTAAAATTTTTTTAAACAATGTTTATATATGTATTTTTATATATTTTAATATCATGTTAATTGCATTTCAAAAAATTCAGCAAATTTTAAAGAAAAAGTTTTCTTACTTTAGGAAGTAAGTATAAATATTTTGGTTTTCATGATGTAACAAAAGATCTTGGCTAGCTTAGTGGTAAGGGCTTGGAAAATCAACCAATGGTGTGTGGGTTCGAAACTTGGCAATGACAAGAAAAGATGGTCTAGTAGATACAAAGAAAAGATCACGCCCAATGGTTTTCCATCTCAGTTTATGGGTGTGATCATTTTGAACTTTTAATCACGGTTATAAACCGTGATCTAAAGTGACTTATAATCACACATAGAAAAGAGAAACGATCATGGCCAAGAAAAACGATCACGGTTTATAACTGTGATAAAAGAGAAACGATCACACTTATTGGCCGTGATTGTTTCTCTCTTTCAATCACGGTTATAAACTGTGATAAAAGAGAGTGACTTACAATCACACTCAAATCCATCACGGTAGCAGGAGTGTGATGGAAAATTTATAATCACAGTCAATAGCTGTGATCTTTATGGTTTATTGTAGTAGTGAAAGCACCCCATTCGCCCGGAAAAATCGGTCTCTACTTATGTTTTCAAAAGAGAGGGGGGATCTTCAATATTATTCGGAATGTCAAACTCTTTAATAAAACAAGTAGCGGGGAAGGGACATGGGGAATATATCACATAGACGTGCATGTGGTGCTGTCTGTACAATAGTGGTAAAATGATGTAAGCAGGGGAGATAAACAACATTCAACAGACTGTCTGGACCTCGGCTAAGCGGTCCACGGCACCCTGAGCTGCCGCGCGCGGCACCTCAACATGCCGTGCGTAGTACCTGCTCTCCTTTGAGACTGTTGCAGACTTTCAACACATTATTTAGACCACTGCCTTCTTTGTGCATCTTTCAGAAAACTCACCAGAAACCTCACGGCAGTCAAATCATTCCAAAAGGTCATTGTCTTTCTCAAAATATGATTTTAAAGTGGTTTTTGACACATTTGATCATTTGGGATGATCTCACAAAGCTTTTAAAAGAACCGGAATATAGCTTATAGATATGGTCTTATTTTAAAAGCAGCGAAAACAGCAAACAGCAGATACAGACAACCACAACAGAGGAAAGCTCAGATCCAGACAGCCTGCTTACAAAAATACTAGCATGTGACATGCCGTGCGCTGAGAGTCAGGGTGCCGCGCGTGCTCAATGCACTGCGCGGTTTCGACCTCAAAGATGATTGATTTTATTTTGTGAAAATGGGTTTTTGGTCAGGATCTAACCAAAAGGGGGTTAGACCTTCTGACAGAAAAGTCCCCTCAGGACCAGAACAGGGTCTAGTCCGAGGAAACTAGTTTGTACCTTTAGTTTCGAGCTTGATCAAGGGTCGTTGGTGCGCGGGTGTGGATGGATCGTCACGGATGTAGATGCAAGAGGTTGAATGAGACAAAAGGAGTGTGGGTGTGAGGGAAGATTAAGTATTTTAGGTGATGAGACTTTGAAGTTAATGAAAGATCAACTTCAATGATGAGAGGGGAGTGAGTGAAAGTACATAAAGAAGGTCTTTTGGGAATGACATTCTTTAAAGCTTGGAAATGGAAGTGGAAGTAAGAAAGTAGGTGTAGAAACTTAGAGAGAGAAAGTAGAGTGAGAGAGCCAAGAGAAAGGCAAGAGAGGGACTCAAAAGAAGGGCTAAGAGGGACCCCTTTCCCTTGAGTGGAGGGGCTAATTTATAGGCAAATGGCCAAGGATTTGGAATTCAAATGGTGGAGGTATTTTCTGGGCGGGCCAGAAGTGCATTTTCGGCTGAGCCAATCATCAGCTGTGGCTCACACTGGCGTGGCCGACAACTTTCTGAGCCAGTCAGCTTTTAGCTCAAGGTGCCGTGCGGAGGAGTTTGGCTGCGCACGGTCCCTTGAATTCTCAAGGTGCCGCGCGCTCCAATTTGGCTCCGCACGGTACCTCCTCCTGTGGTCCAGAGCCTTTTGGGCTTTTTATTGGGCTTGGCTGGGCTTTTATCTGGGCTTTTCAGGTTTTTTGGGTTTTTGGGCTCTTGTGGGCTTGGAGAGATCCTTTTTCAAGCTCGCAAATGTATCGTTTCCTCTATTTCATCATCGGGGTGGACAAAAACTCTCCGAGGTTCGGATTGGGGTGTCTACAAACTACAAATTACAAAGGGAAACAAAATGGGTTTCCCAGTAAAACCATAAATCGAAATAGCAAACTAACAATTGCATGCGAGTTATGCTTAAACTTAAGCGCACAAAATCTTTCTGAACTCTGGACACCGACTAATCGATGAACATTTTTCTCTTTCTGTGTTCCGGATGGGGCAAAACTCTATGAAGTAGAATTTGTCCACACCCAAATATTTTCCCTTGTGTGTGAATCTTTCGAAAAAGACGAGACTTTTTTCTTAGGGTTCAAAACTGCACTGTATGCTTTCGGACTAGAATAGAAACAAAAATCGGCAGATTGGGCGCCGAGCAGAATGATCCTCTTGTTGTCCTTGATCAGGCCCCTATATCCATTAGGGAGTACCTGCTCCAAGATTGCTATTAGCACCTCTGATGCTTGTTTCCGTTTTGGTTTTAATATATTTGATGTTCCGATCGATCAAAAAAAAAAATAGAATAGAAACCAAACTCCCAAAACAAAAGGGACTAAACTAGCTCGTTGACTTGGGGGAAAAAAAATAAAGAAACATGACTGTAAAGGACTTTTAGGAATGAAAGAAAACCATAGACAACCTGGAAAGGAGAAAGTCCAGTGCTACAGTTAATGGAGTGGTTAAAAGCGAACTCAACTTGACACAACTTCTGGTCCCAACTCATGAGATGGTCTTCCACCAAGTTGTGAAGTATATTACCCAAGGAACGGTTCACCACCTTAGTCTGACCATCGGTTTGAGGGTGGTAAGCCTTACTAAAATTGAGAGCGGTGCAAGCCAACCTCCACAAAGTCCTCCAAAAGTGACTTAGGAACTGGGTGTCACGATCAGAAACAATGGAAGAAGGCAACCCGTGTAAGCGATAAACCTCCGTGAAGTATAACTGGGCTACTTTGACAACATCCGTGGTTGTCTTGCAAGCAATAAAATGGGTCATCTTGGAGAATCGGTCGATTACAATGAAAATAGCATCATTACCATGTTGCGTGCGTGGTAATCCCACCACAAAATCCATACTGATGTCAGCCCAAGGCTGAAAAGGAATGGGCAATGGCATGTACAAACCTGCATTAGTGGCTGATCCTTTTAGACACTTGACAAATGTGACACCTCTCTACAAATCTGTAAACATCTCGCGGCAAAGTCGGCTAGAAATAAGACCCAGACACGAGTGCAAGTGTCTTATCACGGCCCACAAGCCCCTTATTGTGCAATTCCTGAATAATTTTCAAACGGAGGCTAGAGTCCGGAACGCACATCAAATTTCCTTTGAACAAAAACCCCTTCTGCACATGAAACTCAAATTGTCCGCCACCTGCGATCTCGTCAAGCACAATAGAGAAATATGGATCAGCTGCTAACAATTCTCGAAACGCATCAAAATCGATTACTTTGGCTCGCATAAGAGTAAGGAAGTTGGCACGGCGATTGAGGGCATCAACGACCCTATTCAAAGCCCCCAACTTGTGCTTGATGGAGAATGAGAAGTGCTGGACGTTCGCGGCCCACTTGGCATGCTTACTGGATAACTTATCTTGTGAATTAAGGAGCTTCAATGCCTCATGATCAGAGTACAATACAAAATCAGTATGAATGAAATAGTGATACCAGTGTTTCAGGGCTTGGACCAACGCATAGAACTCCACGTCATAGGTGCTGTAATTCAGTTTTGCCCCATTCAACTTCTCACTGAACTAGGCCACTGGCTTGGATTTCAGACTAAGGATAGCCCCAATTCCTACCTTCGATGCATCACAATGTAACTCAAAGGGCTGTGAAAAGTCCGGTAAGACCAGAACCGGAGCGATAGTTAACTTCTACTTGATTAGTTGGAATGACAGAGAGGCTTCGTCACTCCATGTAAACCTGCCACCCTTCATACAATCAATGAATGGACGAAGGGCTTGGTTCATTACTCGCATGAAAGTGCTAGGTGCATTGGACAGGCCCACTGGCATCACCAACCATTCGTACAACCCCTTTCTAGTTTTGAAGGCTATTTTCCACTCATCCCCTGCCTTATCCTAAGCTGATGGTAACCGCTCTTCAGATCCAGCTTACTAAAAATCTGTGCTCCCCCCAACTGATCCAGTAGGTCATCTAGCCTTGGTATCAGAAAACGGTATTTCATTGTAATCTTGTTGATGGCTTTGCTGTCAGCGCACATCCTCCAAGTGCCATCTTTTTTTGGGGTCAATAGCGCAGGGACAGTACAAGGACTAAGGCTTTCTCAGATAAAGCCCTTAGCCAGTAATTCCTCCACTTGACGCCTCAACTCTTCATGCTCTTTCGTACTCATCCGGTAATGAGGCCGATTTCGTAAGCTGCAACTAGGCACCAAGTCAATCTGGTGCTGAATATCTCGCAACGGTGGTAGACCATCAGGTAGCTCAGTCGGGAACACATCTCGAAATTCCTCCAAAAGAGGCTCATTGGCTGCTGAAACTTCCTGATCGGTCTGGACCTGTGAACCCTCATTGGCAATCAGCACAAACATCACTTTACTGGTTGTAAACTCCTCTTCGAACTTTGCTTTCGTCAGAAGAGTGGTACCCTCCCCATTGTGTGGTTTGGGTACTACCTCCTTGGAAGGCAACAATACAATCTTCGTACCACCGAATGATAGAGAGTACGTGTTGGCACCACCATCATGTGTAACCTTGCGGTCAAACTGCCAGGGTTGCCCCAACAGTAGGTCAAATGCAGCCATTACCACCACATCACAACAAATCTCGTCCTTGTATTTAGTGCCAAATGAAAAGGCTACTAAACATCTCTTAGAAACTTTAACTTCTTTACTTTTCTTCAACCATGACAGCTTGTAGGGGTTAGGATGAGCCTCTGTCTTTAATCCCAACTTCTGGACTACCTCCTTTGCCACCACGTTCTCACAACTCCCTGAGTCGATGACGAATCAACACACCTTGCCCCCGATCGTGCAAATGGATTGGAACACATTGCTGCGGAGCCATGAATCATTCCCAGCGTCACGAGGAGCATAACATAACCTCCTAACCACCAATAAGGGCCCAGTATCCCCCACAACCTTCTCCACATCGACGTCTGGATGGACTGAGTGATGTGGTTCGTCAAACAATGCATCTTGCTCAAATGATTCACAGTGGTCATTGACAACTCTGTCAGTGTCCACAAACAAAGTTTTGGCTAGTCGATCGCCCTTCCTACACTTAAAGGCTCGATGGTCGGGCTCTCCACACTTAAAGCACTTTGTCCCCGGAACGCTCACCTTATTTGCCGGTAGGACTGGTGATGGTAGGGTAGCAGTGGGTTTCATCAGGGCAGGGCTGGCCGTGGGTCGAGTAACAACACCCCAAGGAACCGTCGTGGGCCTGCGGTTAGCCTGTCGCTCCAACTGTAATGCCCTCTTAAGGGCATCTGAAACAAAGTATATATCGAACATATTCAAAGTAAACTGAAATTGCTCACGTAATCTTCCTACATACCTCGCAACCAACTGCTCCTCTGTTTCAGCCACGTCATTCCGAGCAACCAACTAATGGAACTCCGTGGTATAGTCATCCAATGAACGCATATTCTAACGGAGGTTCTGCAACCTTTGATACATTAGACGGGAATAGTTGTGAGGAAGAAAAGCCACCCACATATTTTTCTTCAGTTTCTCCCACGAACTAATCTTGTCTTCACCCTGCCTCATTCGAGATAGTTTGAGTTGCTACCACCATGCCCCGGCCCTACCCCTGTATCTGGTAGCGACTAGTGACACCCGCCTGTCATCCGGAACCTGTTTGAACTCCAAAATCTCTTCAATGGCAATGACATAAGCAAGGAATTCCTCCGGTGTAAAACCCCCATGAAACTCAGGTAGATCGATCTTCAAGCCGGCTTCCCATTGTCGGTTTTCATGGTGGTCAACCGTGAATTCCCTGTAACCCAAGCTTCTTCCCCTTGGTTGATAGTAGCCCCCACCACCAGTTTTTTCGACACTGGTTGCCCCTACTGCGAAAAGGTTGTCAGCCTCTTCATCATCCGAATTCTCGTCCTCTTTTTGAGGCCGCCGATCATACGAGTGATGGTGTGGGTACATGCCCATAAAAATTTCATTTTTAGTATATGAAAATTCCGGGTTACGCCCTTTTTGCTTTGGAAAGCATGACGAAATGCTGTTTTGAGAGAGTCGCCATTCGGGTTTTGCGGAAAACTAAGAAACCGGTTTTCAAAACGTTTTTGTCACGTTTGTTTGATTTGAAAAGGCTTGTAAACTGGACCGTCGTCACCTTCGATATCTGAGGTTCGGGAGCCAGGTTATGAGAGGAGAAGAATTTTATGGCACCCCTTTCGCCCAATCCAGAGATCGGTCTCTACTCAGGCAATTTATAAAGCATCTGCATTTTTCTCTCTTTGATCATCTTTTAGCCAGTTAGGACGGGGGAACAGTTAAAGGAGGTTAACATTGTGACAAGTTGCATTTATACGGCAAAATAATGTGAATGGTTTATGAACAATGTATAATAGATTGAGAACAAGCACTTCTGTGAGTGTTTTGAACAAACTGGAGTGCGCTACCCGGGAGTGACATGCGCAAGCGACGTATCAGCATGCACTGGTCAGACCAGCACATGCCAACACAACTGGCGCACGCCACCCATCGACTAGCGCACTTCAGTGAGCCCAAACTCCCAGATTATATTCTCAATCCTCTGGGCTCTGGAATGGACCAGTGCACACCCAGGACAAACCACGCAGTTGATATCACAGGCTATATACAGTTACAGAGTATAGCAACAAATCAAACAGTAATAAATAGACAGAAAACCCCATAAACAGTGTGGGGGATCAAGCAGAGGCCAAGACTAAGCTAAGAAGCAAGGGCCAGCCACTGGATTCTTGATACTGGTGGCCCACGCCAGTCAATGAGGGTCGTGCGCCATTTGTTCCATTTATCTCATGCTTGGCTTTGCTTCATCTGGGCTCTGGAACATGACCAGAAGGATCCCAGAGGCCCTTCTGAACAGTTATAACAGATATCTAGCTATACAGTTCTAAAATATGAAAAAACATTAAACTGATTTTAACATGCTGCAGGGTGATCAGATCAAAAATAAAGCAGAAAAGAGTAGACTATGAACCCCACACCAGTCTTGTCATGCAGCCACAACTGGCGCACGGCATGAAATGACTGGCTTGCGCCACATCCCACTGAGTACGATCATTGAATCTTTGCCAGCTTTGGGGCCAGGACTGGTATTGATTATCAGCCTTGACCTAGCCAGCGCCCCTCAGGGGTCTGAATAGTTTATAGAAACAAAGGTGGTATACCTTTGGAATGAGTTTTGAATGATGGTTTGAGCTTTGAACTTGAGATGGAGGAATGAATGGAAGATGGAGGTAGCAATGTAGTGGGAGGGACTGATCTTCCTTGCTTTGTCTTTCAATGGATGAAAGAAAAAGCAAGAAAACTAGAGAGAGAGAGGGAGAGAAAGCTTGTGAGCTCTTAATGGTGTTAGCCCCTTGCAAATAAACGCAAGGGGGTATATATAGGCCAGTGGACTGGCTGAGATCAGTTGAGTCTTAAGGCTTGTTTGGGTGGCAAGGAAGGGGGAGCCTCCCATGCATTTAATGCATGGGACTTGCCTTGAGGGACTTTGTGGGGGGAGCAGGGAACAGCCTTAGACGAAGCAATCATCAGGAGAGCTGTAGATGACGTCAGGGTGGCACAAAAGTCTCGGACAAGTGGTTGCCAAAAAGGTGATTTGACTGGGATTGACTAGCGTGCGCCAGTGGACGACTGGTGTGCGCCACTAGAACATGGTTTTATGCTCGATGACTGACACGTGGCAATGCACCAGCGTGCGTTAGTTGATCACCGGCGTGCAGAAGCAGGGTTTTGTGTTGGCCATTTGGTTCTGGCTTGAAGGAGTTGAAAATGGGTTTGGAAGGGTTTGAACGAAGTTCGGAACGCTCAAAGCTCAAACACACCATCAATCTCGGATGTTCTCGACCTTTAATCATCATGGGGGAAACAAATACCGTAAATAAACTAATTTGGAAAGTCCAAAATAGGGTGTCTACAGATGGCGAGGTGGATTTGCCCCAACAGACAAGGCAGTGATTTAGTCGCTAGGGCGCCAATCGCGTCTGCCATTCGCTGCTCAAGCTGTTGAAATCGCGCCTCTGTTCGTGCTTCTTGTGCAACATCATCTCTTTCATAAACGTCATCCACAAAAGTCGTATGATTGCTTCGTCTCGATTTCCAGCACGTCTCGTGGCCATAGTTGAGATCGAAACTTGTGCTCTGATACTAACTGATGCAACGCGTGTATGAACCACTGAAAAGAACGTGCAACAAAGATTTACACGAACGAAATAAGTTAGAGAAAACGTTCTCTGACTTTGGTTTTATTCGATAATAATCAACAACTGCCGTGCCTTGAAGGCTTACAACTTATTAAATAGTGCGGAAAAAACCGTAATCCTAGTTGATTCGTCCAAAATAGAAGCCGAATCAATCAAAAGTAAAATTACCAAAAAACGGAAAAATACATAATTGATTCGTCCAAAACGGAAGCCGAATCAATTGAAAGTAAAATTGCCAAAAATGGAAAAATTCCGAATAATAACAAAACTGAAAAAATAGACCAAGTATTAGTGAATATTCACTAGCTCTAAATTAGTGAATATTAACTGGTTTCCTGTTTTCTTTTGAGAGAGGATTTAGTGAATATTCAATGGTTTCAGAAAAAGTAGTGAATATTCACTGGTTTTGCCAATTTAGTGAAAATTCACTGGTTTTGCCACTCTAGGCTTAAAATGCCTAAAGTAGCACTCTTCTACGGCCACTGCATCAAAAAGAAAGCAGAGGCAATTGAGAAGAAGAAAATTCTAAGGAAGAAAACAGTACACAAATAGAAAGTGAGAGAAATCTTGAGAGAAATTAGGGAAAATCTTGAGCAGGAGTGATGCCGGAGAATCCCAAGATAATTTTACTACCCATCTACCTAATTTTGAAATTCCCAACTAAGTCATGGAATTATCCTTATAACCAACTTTGACCAAATAAGTGCTGATATTCAAGTGACTTTTGGTATCTTCTACTTGAGAGTTGAAAGGTCCTCTTGGAATTTGTCGTTTTCTTTTATGTTTTTAGGAATTTCCTAGACCTTTTTTTTGTGTTTAAAAGGCTAGTTATGTACTGATATATACGAATCAGCTTGATAATTGAAGTAAGATTTCAGCCTTTGGCTAGTATCCATTACGACTCTTATCCCTTGGGTGAATTCCATTGGGTGGTGAGCGTGATATTGCTAAGTTCTCACTTGTATTACCTTCTAAAATCCATATTTCCGACATCAAGGAGAAATCAAAGTACCCACCGGTGAAGATCGAGGTAGAATTTCTTCCCCTTTCCGTCTCTCTTCTGTCTCTCTTCTCTCTTCTCTCTTTCTCTTTTCCTCTGTTTTGAAGCTTCCTCTTTCTTTCCAAACTCCAATCTCTCAAAAGGAAAAATATATTTTCTGCTTTTCTCAGTTTGTGTGATAAAAAAAAACACCAGTTTGAAGTTATCGAAGTTATCCAAAGAGGTTTGAAACTCTTTTTAAATAAGAGTTTTGTTTGGAGTGGGAGAAGTAGAAATACATAGAGTTCCAAATATTTTAGGGTTAACCCTGCCCATATTTCAAAAGAGGGAAACACAAATTATTGGGGCCATGATGATTTTTTTAAACTTTAAAAAAATGCAAATGGTTTCAGTCATTCTATTCACAAATTATTTGGGCCATGATATGTTAGGTTGAAATCCCATTGTCGTCGGGGACGACACAAGGTTAAATTTTTTTGCCGTCGGGGACGGTACAAAGTTAAAATTCCATTGTCGTTGGGGACGATGCAAAGTTGAAGGTCCATATATAGAAAGTACCGTCGGGGGATGGTGTGAGAGGTTGAAATTCTGTGCTGTGCCGATTCAGTTGCAAGTCCAAAAAAAGGCACGACACAATTAAGTAAATGGACTGGCTTAGCACGACAAGATTAAAAAATGACACGGCACACCACGATAAAGTAAACAGGCCGACACGACACAAAGCATAGTTGGCACAGAGTTAAACAGGCCGGGCCAGTAAGGCCCATTTGACACCTCTAGCTGGATGTATGGAGAAGTTCCTAACTTACTACTCCCTCCGTCCCTTTATTATTGTCCAGTATTCCATTTTGGGCTGTCCCTTAATAAGTGTCCATTTTGTAAAGTTAGTGGGTAAAAGTTGGTGTATTGTCTATTTTGTCCCTAAAAGTAGATTTCTTTTTGAAAAGTAAGTGAGTAAAAGAGTAATGATGATGGGTAAGTAAGGAAAGTGGAAGAAAAAGTTGATGTGAAAGTTTTATAATGATGATGTTCTTTTAATAAGTTGGAGTTACGAAGCAGGACACTTAAAAAGGGACGGAGGGTATAAACTATCTTAGATCAAACAAGAGGTACATCGCTGGATTGGCAATAGAGTTTTGACATAATGGTGGGGATTGCTCGAGGACTTCTCTATCTGCACTCGGACTCAAGATTGAGAATAATTCATAAGGATCTGAAAGCTAGCAACATTTTGCTGGACAACGACATGAGTCCTAAAATTTCAGACTATGTTTGGAGATGATTAGTTTGAAGAAATTACAAATAGGGTTCTTGGAACTTAGTGAGTACATCTCGTTCATCTCTCCCCTTCATTATTCTTATTGATAGTTCATTTCATCTGATGCATTTCCATTTCATTTTCTTGTATGTAGTGGCTATATGTCTCCGGAGTATGAAATAGATGGGCTCTTCTCTATGAAATTTGATGTTTTTTAGCACCGGCGTGTTGGTTTTGGAGATCATGAGTGGCAAGAAGAACAGAGGATTTTACCATCTCGATCATGACCTCAACCTTTTGGGACATGTGAGTGTTATTCTTTTTTCTCCAATGGGACATGGGTCGTGTCTATATTCATATGAATTCTTCTCAGGCTAATGAAAGGGTTCATGATAAAACCTAGGGTCGGCTCTTAACAAGACAAGAAGTGGCAGTGAAAAGACTCGCCAAGACTTCTGGGCAAGGCCTCAAAGTGTTCAAGAATTCATAGTTACACCATCGGAATCTGGTCAGGCTGTTGGGATGTTGAATTGGAGAAGAACGGATGTTGATATATGAGTACATGCCAAAAATAAGTTTAGAGTTACGCATCATCAATTAGCACCTAAACCTTTTTGAAATCTTTTCTCATAGTTTGCTGGATCTAGAGGTGTCGAACGGGCCTGGCACGGGCACAACACTTTTAAATGTGGCACGGCACGAGCATGGTTTTAGACATGCACGACATGGAATTGGGCCTCGCACGACACAACACGGTTTTAGACAGGGACGGTACGGAAGTGGGCCTGGCACGGCACGACATGACACGGTTCTAGATGGGCATGGCACGACATGGTTCTAGACAGGCACGACACCAACACGACACACCAAATACTAATATTAATACTAGAAAAAATATTAATTTCTTATTTTTTAGTAGAACATAACATTTTACTCTTTCTGTGTTGATAAATATTTTACATATTTTGGATTTTTTTTTCTTTCCGACAAAACTCGGTTGGAGATTTGCCAATATGGGAATGGCACGACACGACACAATTAAAAATGGCACGACACGGCGCAGCACGATAAAATAAATGGGCCAGCATAGCACAACATGATAAAGTAAACGGGCCGGCACGACACGAAGCACGGTTGGAACGGAACTAGCCAGTTTGACACCTCTAGCGGGATGTATGGTGAAATTCCTAACTTATTATAAACTATCTCCGATCAAACAAGAGGTACATCACTAGATTGTCAAAAGCGCTTTGACATAATAGTGGGGATTGCTCGAGGACTTCTCCATCTTCACCGAGACTCAAGATTGAGAATAATTCGTATATAAGGATCTGAAAGCTAGCAACATTTTGCTCGACAACAACGTGAATCCTAAAATTTCAGGCTTCGAGTTGGCAGGAATGTTTGGAGATGATCAGTCTGAAGAAAATACAAATAGGGTTCTTGGAACTTTCTGAGTACATCCCTTTCATCTCTCCCCTTCATTATTCTTATCGATAGTTCATTTCATTTGATTATTTTCCATTTCATTTTGTTGTATGTAGTGGCTATATGTCTCCGGAGTATGCAATAGATGGACTCTTCTCCGTGAAATTTGATGTCATGCATTAGCTTCGGTGTGTTAGTTTTGGAGATTGTGAATTGCAAGAACAGAGGATTTTACCATTCTGATCATGACCTCAACCTTTTGGGACATGTGAGTGTTATTCTTCTTTCTCCAATAAAAAAAAGAAACATTTTCATTATGTTTGAGAATCATTCCATTAATTGGTATTTGCTTTAGGCATGGAAACTGTGGAATGAAGGAAAACCCTTGAATCTAGTAGATGCTTTGATGGAGAGTCCGATTCCCACACCAGAAGTGGTAAGATGTATCCAAATGGCCCTCTTGTGTGTTCAAGACCGTCTTGAAGATAGACTGACCATGTCAGCTGTTTTGTTAATGTTAGATAGTGAAAACACAATCCTGCCACCTCCTAAACAACCTTGATTTTACACAGTAAAATTTACTCTGGAGACATATTCCTAGTGAAATGGTATATATCCTCTCGCTTCAAATGAAGTAACAATATCATTGCTTCATGCTAGATAGGTGGGATTGTGGTGTAGAGACCCGTATTTATTTTATCGAACGTTAATATTTTATAAATGCATGATTATTGGAAAAGGAAATGAAATATTGGTTTTATGTGAATTGGGGTTAAAATGATAAAATTGATTGTAGAAGGATGTAATGGGTGATTTGTATGTTTGTGGGTATAAATAGAGGGGTGTGAGTGTAGAGGATCACTCTCCTCTCATCTCCCACACCGGTTCTTTCTCTTTTTGTCACGCCTCTCACTCTCTCTCGTGCTATCTTACCAAATTTCACTCAAAACCCACCAAAACAACCTTCAATCATTCAACCTCTACGCCTATCATGGTCCGTACCCCGTTGGTTTGAGCTCGAGGAAGTTGTATCCCGTTCGAATCAAGGTTTTTGGAAAGCTAGGGCTCGTATCTTCTTGGGTTTTGTGCTCCGACCTCGAGGTAGGGATTCTACCCCTCAATATATGTGTTAGAAGTGTTTTCTAGCCTTGAGATCATGTCCATTGTTGTTGTTGTTGTGGTTGAAATCCCCAAAATCTGCAGAAAAGCTGTTCGAAAGCTTCCCGTATCGATATGGCCTTTAATCCGTATCGATACGGAACTCTCTGTTCTGCCTCGAAGCTTACCCGTATCGATACGGATTTTTGGCCGTATCGATACGACGAGCTTATGACAGATTTTGCTGTTTTGCTCCGAACTCCATTGTTTTGACCCCCAATCATTTCTAACTTGTTCCAAACATCACCAAACCATCCCATATCATTGTTGATCCTATTTATTGAATTCATTGTGTATTCTTAGCATTCCATTGCCCTCACTCGATAAAATTGGACGTTGACTATTGCATGAATTTATTGAAATTGAAACGATACATCAGGAGAATACGAGACATGTGAAACTTTGATGACACAACGATGAACATTCAGGACCCGTCGACGGGTGGGTGCCTGGCAGGGGGTATCGGGATCCCTTAATTGGCCCGGCAAATCTTGACTAACACTACTAAACTTTTTGGATCGAGAGGGTGGTGGAGTGGCGGTTTAGTGGCGGTTTAGGATGAGTTTCTTGAAGAACTAGGTGTAACGACCCTGATTTTTGGTCAATAAAAATTTCGCTAAAAATTTGAATTTTATTTTAATACTTGGATTTCATTTCAACATCCAAAAATCGGTCGTTATCGACTTATAAAATTTTGTTATTATATTTGAAAATTCTTTATTTATTTTATAAATCCCTTTTTTCGATTAATAATCCGTCATAATTAGGTTTATGACTTAGGAGATTGGAATTCATCGCCCGGGCATTAAGGTCATTTTCTAAAGGCGAGTATGCCTATTAAGACCTTGGTATAGTTACTTGGTAATTGTAGAAAATCCTAGAATTTATTTTCTCGGCTGGAAATCCTGCATGGCAACCGATTAGCTAGCAAACCCTAACTACCATATGGCTTAGTTGCATTTCCCCTAACCTAGAGCGTTGCATCTTTGCCAAAATGGTTAATGTTTAGTCCTTGCCTTGACCGTTAACTTGACTGCCTTGCTTTGGCTTGGCTAGACTGCCTAGGCATTGGCTCGCTGACAAGCCTGCCTTGCCTTGGCGTCGGCTCGCTGACAAGCCTGCCTCGCCTAGACTTCGGGTCACTGCCAGGTTGCTCTGCCCTGGCTACCATCGGGTTCTGCCTTGGCGTCGGGTCGCGCCTTGCTTTTGCCTTGGTGTTGCTACGCTGCCTTGGCCTCTGCTTGGCCACCGCCTTGCTTGTGGGCTGCCTTGGCCATACTCACGCCGCCTCGGCCGTCGCCTTGCTTGCAGGCCGCCTTGGCCACTGCTTGGCCACTAGGCTGCTTTGGCCACCACTTGGCCACTGCTTGGCTACCGGGCTGCCTTGGCCACTGTTTGGCCACTAGGCTGCTTTGGCCACCGCTTGGCCACCGGGCTGCCTTGGCCACTATTTGGCCACTAGGTGCTAGCCACCACTTGCCATCGCTGCTACCAGTCGCTTTGGCCAGCCTTTGTTTGTAAGTGCTTTGGCCACCACAGCCAGCTGCTACCAGTGCCTTAGCCTTTGTTTGTGCCACTAGGTGCTTTGGCCACCGCTTGCTGTTTGGCCACTAGGCTACTTTGGCCACCGCTAGGCCATTGTTTGGCCACTAGGCTACTTTGGCCACCGCAGCCTTTGTTTGGCCACCAGTCGTAACGCCAGCAGCCAATCGGGCTTTGGCGCCCGGCATCGCTGGCTTGGCCATCAGGCTGCTTTGGCCGCCGCTTGGCCACTGCTTTGCCACCAGGCTGCCTTGGCCACGCTCACGCCTTGCCTTGGCGTTTGGCACCGTCAGGCTTTAGTATTCCGTTATTAGGCGATTTCCTACTAAATAAAACCAAAATACCACTCGAGCAATGAAAGCCTAGATTAAGTATCGTTAGTCTTTAATTAACTAGTTAGAATAGCCTAATGCCCATTTAGCCTAATCGCTTCTCCCTAACCCTAGATGGACCATTTTACCCTTTTTGTCTTTTTACATTGGACGATAGAAGCTAGGGTAATATTTATCCGTTGGACAATAGCGTTAGGATTTCCTTTACCCATTGGTCAATAGGTAAACCTTGGTTAATCTTCCTAAGTACGAGATTAAATTAGTTTAGAGCTTAATTGCAAAGTATTATACTTTTTGGTATTAACCATTGGATAATAACCATTAGGAGATTCTTTACCCATTGGGCGATAGACTAGAATCCTAGCCATTATTACCCATTGGTTATTAACCATTAGAGAAACTATTATCCATTGGATAATAGTTAGTCTTGACAATCATGTACTTGTTTGATTTAAATATTAAATTTGGCCATGTGTTAAAATCCATTAAATTAAGATTTGTCCATTAGTATATTAGGTTAGTACATGGTACTTTGGATGAAGTAGAATACTATATTAGATATTAGTCCTAGGTCATATCTAGTATAGATATAGTGTAGTACATGTATATATATATATATGTATGTACTTGTTGTATATATATTTTATTGTATATAGCATGTGAGTATTACTTTTTTTTTATTTGGAAAATCCTTTTTGCTTGTAAATCTATTAGATATTCTAGTACACTAATACATTATTATATATGTTTGCTTTCTAGTATGTGTGTATATATATATATATAGTACATAAGAGAGAAAGAGAGAAAGAAAGCCGAGAGAGAGAGAGATTGGGCCGAGAAAGAGAGAGAGAGAGAGAGAGAGAGAAAGAAAGGAGGAGAGAGAGATAGTACCTTGGATTGACTTCTTGTGCTTCCATTGTACTTTGAAAGCATTAGGTTAGTGTATTAGACTATGGAACCCTAGACTAGATTGTAAGTACATGCTTATATATATATATATATGTGTGTACTTGTATGTATATATATATATAATATTGTATATAACATGTGTGTATATAGATTACTGTATTTAGAAAATCAAATTCACTTGAAAACTTAGATTTTATTAAAGACCCATAGTACATATATATATATATATTAGTATATATGTAGTCTTTCATAGTACATACAAGTGGGAGAGAGAGAGAGAGAGGGAGAGAGAGAGAGATGTGAGGTATTGCTTGACTTTTGTCTATCAAACCCTAGATACATGTATAGGTTAGTACTTGTACTAAGTGAAAGAAGTAGAAAGGAGAGGATGGGAGAGAGAGTTGAAGTACAAATCTCTTACAAAGTCAAACCCTTCTTGTCCTTATATATATATATATATATATATATATATGTACATAGTACAATGTACCAAGAGAGAGAGAGAGAGAGAGAGAGAGAAAGGAGGAGAGAGAGGCCGAGAGAGAGAGATTGAGAGAGAGAGAAATTCAGATGGAAAGAGAGGGAGAGAGTGATGTGTGTGCAAGTGGTTGACATGCTTTGGTCATCCTTGTTCTAGTTGTGTATACTTTCAAGTGAAAGCATAACCAATGTCATCCAATCTTGTCCTTCTTTGTACAAACCCTAATTTTATACTTGAAACAAATCCACTTGCTTGGCCAATCTTCCAAAATCCAATCCAAAGGACACATCCTAGCCTTGCATGCCTAGGTTTGTAGGTTATTTCTTGCAAGCAAACTTGATTCGCTTGAATAAAAAAATTGGAGGAAAGAGGGAGAGAGGGCAGCCGGCCAAAGAAGGGGAGGGAGAGCCCAAGTGCCTATAAATAGGACCTCACACTTCTCATTCAACTCACACCTCTTCATTCTCCAAGTTCTCTCCTTGAAAGCATAAGAATTCTTATTGTTCTTGAGTAGTTCTAGCTTGTTCTTGAGCTTTCTTTCCATCTCCGCCACTAAACCACCATACGACCACCACCTTGATCCTAAAGTAGTAGTAGTATAGGTTACGATCTAGTTTCGAGAGAAACCTTTCTCTTTCGAAGCTATCGGAAGCTTAACATAAGCTGTTACTCCGTTCGTTTGCCAACTTTCTTTCCATCGATCTTTTCGTAGTCTTCCTACCGCCAAGAAGAAAGGTAGAATCTTCTTATACCTCTAACTCTACGTAGTATACCTATACCCCTACCCTACGTATATCGTATGATATGAGCGTGATTAAAAATATGTAGTACTTGGCTAGTTGATCGCATGATGTTGTTTGACGTAGAATTCTTTGAAGTACATGAGCATGATAATGTAGTTGTGATATTTAGCTTGTAGAATCTTCTTATACCCCTACCCTACGTATATCGTATGATATGAGCGTGATTAAAAATATGTAGTACTTGGCTAGTTGATCGCATGATGTTGTTTGACGTAGAATTCTTTGAAGTACATGAGCATGATAATGTAGTTGTGATATTTAGCTTGTAGAATCTTCTTATACCTCTAACTCTACGTAGTATACCTATACCCCTACCCTACGTATATCGTATGATATGAGCGTGATTAAAAATATGTAGTACTTGGCTAGTTGATCGCATGATGTTGTTTGACGTAGAATTCTTTGAAGTATATGAGCATGATAATGTAGTTGTGATAATTAACTTGTAGAACTTTCTTACTAAAAGTATACGTAGTTTACTTTGATCTTGAGAATAATTGAATGCATGGTTTATAGAATCTCCCCAACTTGATTAACTCGTCAATAAACATATGTGGTTACGATTCGTTTAAAAACAAAACGTTGTTTCAAAACAAAGTATTTATATTTTGACCTTTCCAAGGATTGTGAACTTGATCGCCTGATTGCTCACCTTACTTGTGGTTGTAACAAGCATGATTAAATAGAGTTGGATGATCTTGCTAGATTACTTTAAAGTGATTCATCCCGCCACGGAGTCTATGCATGATTACGAGACACGAGAACCAAAAAGTAGAAACATGACACTTAGGGAGTCGTTGATATGGATAAAAAGGATTTTTGAAACTACGTAATGGCCGGACTTGGTAGCATTATGTGAGTTGTGAAAACCCGCAAGGTGGCCAGACTTGGTAACCCTTTGTGTGGACTTGCGAAAACCACAATGAGGCCGGACTTGGTAGCTCATTGTGTAGATTGCTAATGGAGCCGGACGTGGTAGCTTCATTGGTAATTGGGCTTGGTTATCCGCGGAGAGGAGCCAATGCAAGATTTTATAACGTGGCCGGGCTTGGTAGCCCGTTGAATGAGAAATGATTTTTGAAATGAAATGGTGACACAATACGGAGTCGCGTAGGAGAAACCAAGAAAGGCATGACACCAACGTAAGCAAGATAGTGAATGCGGATGTATCATTATTAATTATGTTGTTTAATGAGCATGTGTAATTATTTATATGACTCTTTGTTGTAAGTTATGGGTTAGCGGGTTGGATTATTCTATTGAGCTTCTGTAGCTCACGGTGTTACCTTTTGGTGACCCTGACATATTATACTGGGGGCGACGCTGGTATAATGTGTCAGATTTCATAGATGAGCAGCAGGAACAGTACACCTTGGAGGCCTTTGGAGCCGAGGAGCTTGCAAGGATGGAGGAAGAGGCGGAGCAGTAGTTAACCTTAGATTATCCCCTCTTTTGAATAAAAGTACTCTTGTGAGACTTATGTTGTAATAATGAGATAGACTCTCCTTAATTTATTCAATAAAAATGTTTATTTAACGTACCCAAAATTCGGGGCGTTACATTCGGCTCGTGACACATGATGCGACATGGTTTGGACACATGAGAAGTGGAATTGGTTAAAGGTTGATGTGTACTTCAAATCCCATGTCAAATAGTTGGATTGTTGAATCTTATATATATTGTCAATCACTTGGGCTACCTTTGTTCACATCGTATCATCATTCTTGCATTTCTCTTGCATACATTGCTTGCGTAGAATTTCTACTGGGCTAGTGTAGCTTAAGCCTTATACCATTTCAGGTATTAATTCTGGACTGTAGATGGCATACCTGGGAGTGCTTGGAAGTGGACACCTCTTTTGAAGCTAACACTGTAGAGTTACTTAGGCATCTTTGTAAATTCCTTTTGAAGATGTATTTGTAACTTATGTCATGATCTTTTGACTACGGGATATTTTGTAAATCTTAAACTCTTTTGATGTTTATTTTGATTTGGGGCCATTGTGCCTAAGATGTAATATTTAAAACTCTTTGGACTTGGAGCTTGACTATGGGTAAACTAATGATCTTTTGGGTATCGTATGGGTTATTGTGAGGTATTTGCTTAAGAAATTCCCTTATAATTTATATTGAAAGTGGAGGACGTGACATGTGGTCCCTAAACCTTGTGAAGAAACTTTTACATAAATTTTTCTCCAGTACTAGTTGTCTAACTATACTTACTGATGTCATTTCTTGCCCATACTTTTTCCGTGCTATTGTCGTACCCGTGCCACAATACTATAGCCAACAATAGTTTGGCAAAAACAATCTATTTAACTAGCATAATTTTTGGTTGTTCCACAGAAAGAACAAAAAGAAAAGTCACCTTTTAAAAAAGCAAAATGAGACTCCGACTCCATAGTCATCTTGGCCTTCTCACTTAAAGATTGCGAGAAAGTATTGCTTATCTATCTCCCGTTCTCCCTTGAAATAATCTTTATATTAGAACAGTCTGTATTCAAATTACCTGGGTTCTAGCTCATTAATTGATACACACTTCATTCATTGACAACTCTAATGGTTTGCTCCTAGCTAGACCTGTCCAACTGGCCTGTTCTCTCTCTCTCTCTCTCTCTGAATGATAAGAGCTTGCTGCTATTGTTGTTGAATTAAAGTAGGGCCCCCATTAACAACCGTGATACCTTCATTACATAACGAAGCAACCAGTAATTAGAGATGGTTCAGTTTTTTTCTTTATTTACTGGATTTCTGATGAACACTTCCAATATTTCAATGCACTACATTTTCGACGGCGTAATGGGTTATTTTATCATCTTCCATATTCAAATACCCATAATCGTAAGGTATACAATTGTGTGGTACTTTCGATCTTGGAGGGCACCTTATACACGGTGTCAAATCCACCTTCAACAAGCTTGTTGGCCAGCGAAAAATTGCCTGTGGCTGAGACAATGATGCTTAGGTCAAAATATGTAATTCTGAAGTTGCGCCACTCTCATCAAAGTGTTTTTCTATTGAGGAGTCTTCAAGGGATATACTGTCGGGACTAAATAATAAATTATGTTGTTCTCTTATTCCTGTCATTGAGTAAAAATGCAAGTTAGGCGACACTAAGGTTTACTCCTGAGATTTTATACACTAAGGTTTACTCCGGAGACAGATTCTTCGTCAACTGGTATATATGCTCTCGCTTCAAATGAAGTAATAATATCATCAGTGTTTCATGCTAGATAGATGAGATTGTTGTCCTTAAATCTAGTAAAGAAACTTTTACATAAATTGCCCTACTACTTGTCCCACTATATTTACTCATGTCGTTCCTTACCCATGTTTTTTTCCGTACCCGTGCTTTTTCCGTGCTATTGCCATGTCTGTGCCACATTTTTTTAAAACCACACACTAACGATACCCACCTAGAGTGATTGACGACACGCTTTCTTCACTGACTTGATTGATTAATTTGGTTTGTAAAAAATACATTCACCAATATATAGAGAGAAGGGTTTAGAGAGAGAAAATTTGTTTCAGTTGTTGTCCCAACCAAACACCTTAATCTCTCTTCATTGAAATCTATTTCTCTTCCTTTTCTTGGTGCAAACGTGTAACATGAGTGCTTAACATTAAAAATCTAATTTCTCCTTTTCGTAGTGTGGGCAACGTGCCTTGAAAATGTAATGCGGATTGAGGAGAGTTGAAGCAGACGAGTGCTCAATTCAAAGTCGCCACTTGGGTTTGAAGGTCCGACACCTAAGGAAACTTGAAACGCTTTCTACGTTGTTTTAATTGAAAATGTGAAGGTACCAGTTTGTCATAACCATATCTGAGTTCAGGAGACAGGTTACGAGAGGGGAAGGGTTTGAAGGCACCCCTCTCGCCCAATCCGGGGATCGCTCTTTACTTAGGCGTTTGCGAAAATGTTTGTGATTCTGTTTGATTAATCAATTCTTTAGTCAATTAGGGGCAGGGAACAGTTTAATGGGGATTAAAGCTATAACATATTTGCAGGATGTGATAGTTGGCATGCTCGCTTATAGAAATTGTTAATATAGGATGAAAACAAACTCCTGTGGGAGTTTTAAACAGACTGGATGGCCGCTATTTTGGAGTGGTGTATGCAGGAAGAAACCAGCATGCACTGATCAAGTCATTGCATGCTGACCAGACATGCGCGCGTCACACCCAAACCTACACGCGCCACTAGGTTCAAACCCACAACTCTTATTTGCACACCCAGAACAAATCACACAGTTCATAGGCAGCTATAATGTACAGTCTAAAGGCAGAAAAGTCCTACAAATTAACAAATTGCACCATAAACAGTGGGGACAAAACAGTGGCTAGCTTACGGTCAAGTTACCCATGCAAAGGTCACTCACTGGTCAGAGGAGGGCTTGAGCGCGCAGGTAGTCCACTATTGCGCACGGGTTTGAGCTTGCAAACCAGTATTTGGTTCTACATGTTTCTGGGTTCTGGGACGTGTCTAGAAAGACCCTAGAGGTACTCCACAGCAGCAAGTATGAATATTGAACTAAAAGCTAACAGTTTTAACTAATGAAAGCAGTAAACTGGTTTTTAGCATGCTTGCAATGGTCTATATTCAAAGGAGAACATAAAACAACAAAACCCAGGCCACACGCAAGATCTGTGTGTGCATCCAGAGAGTGGCGCGCACGTACCGATGACTGGCTCGCGCTGGTCCTTGCCACTACAGTTTTTGAAACCTTGCTAGCTTTTGGGCCAGGGCTTGTTATTAATTAGCAGCCTTGACCCTACTAGCTCTCCTCATAGATCAGAACAAAAAGCAGTACAAAGGTGTTATACCTTTGGTTTTAGGGATTAAAAAGTGCTTGAGCTTTGAGTTGAGATTTGGATGCTATGTAGAAAACTAGGTGTATAGCTTGCTGATATCTTTCTTTGGTAAAGGAGAGATGAACAAGAGGCTAGGGCTAGAGCTTTGTGCTTAGAGCTTTCAACCCTTGGAGTGTGACTTTTTGTAACCCTTTGAAAGATAAACAATGGGGTGTATTTATAGGAGAAGATGGAGTGAGAAAGAGGAGGTCAACCAATCAAAGGGGCTAGCCTTGCTTCCCTTCGAAGGTTTCCCACTTATTGGATGAGGGGATCGAAAAGGTGAAATAAAGGTGATGGGGATAGGCTTAGACCGGCGCGCACGGGTCTTAGACTAGTGCGCGTGAGCCAAACCAACCCGCGCATGGGTCAACGGTCAAACTTTGACTGTTAACCAACACCTGGCAGTTTGACCCGCGCATTGATTCCAGACCAACGCGTGCAGGTGGGTTTTCTGGCTTTTGACTTGCCTTAGGCTATGCTAGATTCAAAAGGTTGTCAAGCACTCAAAACTCAACCACTCGATATTTCCGGGGTGTTCTTGATCTGTTTCATCATCGGGGAATCAAAACCGAAAGTAAACTAATCTGAATAGTCCAGATTGGGGTGTTTACATGTAGGACAAGAGTTTTTAACTTGAAAGCCATTAAAAATCTGTGCATGAATGGTGCCAATAGATGAAGTGATAGATTACTTTCAGTACTTCTAGTTTCTCTCTACGAAACTCCCAAAATTTGTTGTTAGTTTCATTATGTTTTTGGTACAACAATTGGACTCTAACCCATGGTTTTAAATGGCAGTAGCAAATCGCGTATCCACAAACGTAGCATACCGCGTAGAATGTATCAAATGATGTAAAGAGAATCAAGTGTAGCGGCTGCGGAATTTTTTGAAATATTTTCGGCGCCAGAGCACTTGAAGCATCATAGCGGTCTAGTACGGGCCATAGCGGCTATGACCCAGGCAAAAAACCGTATACAAAGCCATAGTATCGGAAATTGACCAATACAGGTGTGAACTTTGCTAGCACTGGTATATCGGGGAATAACGGCATCAAAGGGCTAAAGAACCGCTACATAGAGGCTGATATCTATGTCTTACATTCCGATTTGGCTCAATGTCAGTAGCTTGCACTCAACAGGCTAAATCAATGAGCCCTAACTTATTACAGAGCAAAATCACCATGCCTTGGTTACGAATAAGTGTTCAAGGGTAACTAAATCTGAATGACACTTTATCCCGATCTTACGTGGGATTATCTTTCATTGTACTCTCCGGATCAGTTACTACTCTTGAATTGAGTAACCGCACCGAACTTGCAAAATAAACGGTTCCGATCGTCAAATGAACACGTGACAAATGCTGCTTCAGATTAATGTGTGCAACCTAACTTAAGGAGTGTACATTAACAAGGATACATTTCTGCAAAACCAAAAAGTTAAAGATAGAAGACTCTGCCATGGCACTTGTTCTAATTGGAGGGGCAAAAGGGCATGTGGAGTTGTAAATGTACGTAACAGCTAGGTAGCGGTACATGACCGCAGCTGAGACTATTGACTGCGGCGAAATTGCGCTACCAGGCGGTTGAAGACCTTCAGTCTCTGCTCGAAGACAACATCAAAATTTCACAACTACAAACAATTCTCAATTAGTTGGATCTCGGATGTTAACAATGCTCTCTGAATACAAGTGTGATCATTTTGAGCTTGGGAGCATTTGTTGGTTGAAAAATGTGTACTGCTGCTGTATGTTAGTAGGAAGCCTCTTTGAGCTATGAAAACTGATGGGGACATGGTTCAGACAAATTCTACCAGGTTTTATTTGCTTTACCTTAAACCAATAAAATGTATGATTAGAATGATAACTACTTTGCACTAATGTCAGCCAAGTTTGGTTTTCGTAGTCAAAATTTAGGGAAATTTTTCAAAAACGACTTCGCACTCTCATTCAAATGTCTCATAAGCACAGAAACTTAACAAAATTCCAATTAACACAGTTGGAGTTGTAAAAAAAAGACTGAAATTAGAGCCCTTCATCAACCTCAGTCAACAATTGGACTGAATAATCTGATGTGTTTATTTTCTCGGGAAAAAAGAAGTTTGACATGTTATGCCACTGGACTCCCATGTTGGCATATCCAAGTACCAAACCCCAAACATAGTGGATGTTATGTTACTGTACCCGAGCACAGCAGAAGTTTGAAACTAGTAACTTATTTACAGTCTCTGCATTACTAGTTGGATGTTAACAATGCTAGGGGAAAAAAATAAAGAAGGGCGAATTTCACTTTGACCCCTTGTGGTTTAGGTCATGTGAGGATACATCTTCTATGGTTCAAAAGTGTGCAATAACACCCCAGTGTTTTGTAAAGTGGGCACATAACACCCATTTACGTACATAATAACGTCAAGTGTGACGGACGCGCATCAAAAGTCCGATATGCTCTCAGCTTCTCCCTTGATTAATCTTCTTCCTTGAATCTAACCAATCCATCCCATGTACTAAAAATTGGATCTGAGCCATTGATATTGTTCAGTTTGATGAGTACTACATCCACACCAAAATTCAAGTCGATCGAAAATGAAAACCTCATGATCGAATCGAATTTATTATGAAGGAAATTTTTAAATTTAAATTTATCATTCATCTTAACAAGAATTCGATCACTGAGTAATTGACGTATGATTGAGTTAATTTTCTTATAGAGATGCTCTATTATATGATTAATAAATTATGAACGGCTCGAATTAGATTTTTGTTAGATTCAAGAGACGTGTGAAATACACCTCTGCTAAAATAGAGGGAATTGGTGTTATGTGCACACTTCACAAACCACATCAGTGTTATGGCAAACTTTTGAACTAAAAGATGTGTATCCGCACATAATCCAAACCACAAGGGGTCAAACTGGGCTTCACCCAATAAAAAAGTGTTAATTTTTATTTTTTCAAGAATCCCACACATCTTGCCGAGTGGCCGTTTTTTTTTTTAAACGGAGGAACAACCCTACAACCAGTCCACTAAATAGACTCAACTGCACAACCCAAACCTCCGGAGAGCTAGTGCAGCCACACCAGTCACAAACCCCCACTTACTTCAAGATACTCATCATGTGGAGAATCGAACCCCAGACCTTAAAGAGTACTCCGAAAACTTGGGTTTTCCCTCGAACCACTAGTGCAACCACTGGCTTGTTTTACAATTTAACATAGTCAAAGTTCAACACCAATGACTAAATTCTAAACCGATAATGTGAACCAAAATACTATCATCAAAAGGATTATTCAACGCACGCGAAACCTCCTCAAGACTATCCGTTAGAATTTCTACACTTTTAAACTCCACCCTACCATCTCATTTCGTACCTGGAAAAGCATTTGTTGTTTGAGATTTGTTTCTGGTGTTAGGTTAGTAGGAACTAGGAAGCTTCTTCGGCCAAACAAAACTGGTGGCTAATAACATTTGCTTTACCTCTAAACCAATCGAATCTTTAGTAGAATCCTTCCTCTTTCTTTTCATATCCTGTTCTTTCTTGATCAAATACAACTATCATGCAAGCATTTTGCCTCTCCCTACCACACATTGTTGTGGGGTCATCACAATTATCTCAAGCTCCATAGAAACGTGTGGTTTAGGAGTGGTTTGAACAGTGGCGGAGGTAACTAGTGTGAGGAGTGGCACGTGCCAACCCCTATCAGAAATAACCAAAATAAATAAATAAATAACTTTTACAGTGTTGATTTTAAAATTGTGAAATTGATTGAGGCATGTACCATGCCTTATGGATTCTGTCGAGGGAGTTCGATTCTCCCCTCCGGCAGTTATGTTCCCTTTTTCAACACAGTATGCTAGAAATGGATATTTTTCCACAAATGTCTTTTGGACAAATATTTAGGTTGCCACAAAAATTGTCACTCATTATCTATGGCTCCAAATTGGCTTAGTTTTTACCGTCGTCGCTCCCCAAAGTATTAACGATAAGCAGTGACAGAGTCAGAAATTTAACACACATGGGGCACCTTTTTATCACAAACTAAATAAAAACTTCACCATAAAGTATAATTAAAAAAATATTAAGCACAAAAATTCAAACATTCTCCTCCATGAGGCATAAAAGCTGTAGCATAATATTCCAAAAATTTCTAAACATTAGTACAAAAGTCTAAATATTCGTCGCTAAAATGTTTTACAATTGACCCCGATGAGTTTTCATCTTTTGAAAGTTCTGCATTATTGCTCTAATACTAATCCCATAAAAAAAATCTCACCCTGTTCATACCACCAAGCCATTGTTCAACCATTCATTCGGTTCCGCAATCGATTTTTCACAATATTCATTGATGAAATAGTTCGGATGGGTTTTGACTTTGCTAATTATATGAATGGTATTCTTGTAATTAACCAAAAGGGGCCCAGTAGTAGCCTTAAAACAAAACAATTTGAGTAGGACTAGGTGGCGTTCCGGTTTTGCCCCTTAAAAAATAAATACTTATTTGTAATTTTTAAATTTAAAAATAATAGGCTTACCGAAATAAAAAAAATATGTAATATGGATCTTGATTGATAAATTTCGATAAGATCTATCACATCTTGAAAAAAATTAAAAAATTATTTTTATACTTAAAAATTAATCCTTATTTTTTAAGTACTTATTTGAAAAAGTGGAATGGGGTCTAAAGCAAAACTTAGGTAGCTAGCCTTACTACTTACAGTAGTCTCAAAACGGAAAAAAAAAAAAACAGTAGTAGGTGATAAAATTCCAGTGGCACGTGGGCATTCACTCCCTCCGCCCCTGGGCAGAGGTAAGTAGGGGGTGGGTTGGCCCCTAGTTCCGAAAATTTTATTTTTTTTTGATTTTTTCAATATTGGAGGTCGATAATTGGTATTTGGACCTACGTATTGGTACTTGAACAACTTAGTTTTTTTTGGCCAAAATAATGAAAAAGAAATGGTTTGGTTCATATATATAATTAATTTCTCAATGACTTCCATTAAATACTACAATATGTTTTTTTGAACTAAGCCTTTATTCTTTGAAATCAACAAACCAAACTCAAAACAAAGTATGATTTTACCACAAAGTATTAATTTCTCAATGACTTCCATTAAAGACTACAATATTGTTTCCCTTCATTTTTTTTACAGACATAATGCAACAAGTATTAATGAACTTCTACCACAAAGTTTTTTTTTGCTAACTCAGGTGTTTTAGCCATTTTTTGCATACCATCGAAAAGTCCCACCTCATAACCAAATCCTGACTCCGTCACTGGACATGGGGGACCGTGCCCCGGGGCATTGCATAATTTTTCCCACTGACATAGTCCCTTAGATAAATAGTCCAATGCCACATTCATATTCCATCAAACAAGTGGCCTTTTTATTCCGTGGACTCAACCTATCTCTTTGCAAAACTTCTATGATGCTCCCAAGTGGTATGAGAGCATCATACTTCCAATGAATATGAACCATTGGATTGAAAATCGATAACTTATAGCGCTTGGATCAAAACCAAAATCAAAAGTAGAGTGGTTTTGTTAAAACCGAGATAGTTTTGTGAACTTTTGACCAAAAAAATTGGAAGATTACTTACCATAGAACAAGTTACATATAGCATTGAGTAAGGCAACACTTACCATGGAATAAGGCTAAACTTACTATAGATTATGAAGAAACTTACTACAACCGGTTGCTAGGGTAACAAGTTACCATTAACAAAAAAAAAAAAAAACCCTATCTCTTGGCGGGAAAATTTGGAAATTTTTGGGATTTATATGTTCACACCACTTTAAGTTATATACCATATTTTTTTGCCTTGTTGCTAATAATTGGGTAGTGAAAAACTTTAAAATTAATGTTCGATTATAAATCTAGTTTAAGATTTTAATTTGGTCGTAGGATATAATTAGAAGAATTATTTGAAAATTAAAATTTGACAAAATTTTTCCGTATTTTCCAAATAACATTATAAATGTATTTAATTAATGGGCAAATTTTCGTAGTAGTCCCTGTAGTTTTACGGTTGTCTCACTTTCGTCCCTTTAGTTTCAAAGTGCTCGAATTTCGTCCCTGTAGTTTGTTTTACGTCTCAATTTGGTAAAATCATTAACGGTGTTAACGAAACTAATGGAAAAATATGATTAAAAAATTAAGTGCTCCAATTTTCAATCCGGTTGAATCGGCGCAAAGATCTTATCTTTTTGATTATTTTATCCGAAATGGTCGTAATGAATTTTTGGCTCTAAGGCCTTTCAACGAGCATCTGAAGACTCCTTATTTAATTTCAGGGCTCTCTTAGGGTGCTCATTGAAATGTCTAAGAGCCAAAAATCCATTATGACCATTTAAGATAAAATGATTAGAAAAATAAGATATTCGCACCGGTTCAAACGGATTGAAAATTGGAACACTTATTTTTTTTACACCATTTATATATTAAAAAATATAGTTAAAAAATTAAGTGTTCCAATTTTTAATCTGTTTGAACCGGTGCAAATATCTTATTTTTCTGATCATTTTATCTTAAATAGTCATAATGGATTTTTGGCTCTAAGACCTTTCAATGAGCACCCTAAGAGAGCCCTGAAACTAAATAACGACCTTTCAGGTGCTCGTTGAAAAGCTTTAGAGCCAAAAAGTCATTACGACCATTTAGAATAAAATGATCAAAAAAATAAGATCTTCGCACCGGTTCAACCGGATTGAAAATTGAAGTACTTAATTTTTTTAATCATATTTTTCTGTTAGTTTCATTAACACCGTTAATGATTTTACCAAATTGAGACGTAAAACAAACTACAGGGATGAAATTCGAGCACTTTGAAACTAAAGGGACAAAAGTGAGACAACCGTAAAACTACAGGGACTACTACGAAAATTCACCCTTAAATAATTTGTTTTTAAATAACCATATTGTAGACATCCCAATTTGAACTCTTCGAACTTCCTTAATTTGTGGCCTTCAGGCTCCCCAATAATGAGTTTGGATTAAAACAAGCCTCAGGCTAATCAGGATCTTGCTTCTTAAGAACTTAAAAAGGAAAAATGAGGTGTCAAAATCAATCTCAAGCGCTCAGGAGCAGTCCCAAACGCTCTAAACCATTTTCCAAAACCCTCGGCCTAGCTAACTCCCGAGCGCTCGAGAGTGACAGTCCCAAGCGCTTGAGACCACTCCCGAGTGCTCGAGAACAATTGTGCTGCCCAATGGATGATAAAGTTCCTCACTTTCCATGCAAGGCATCATTTCAGCCGTTTGAGCCAGGGTTTACCAGCAGAAGACCCTATCTCAAGTGGCAGAGAATCACATCATTGAGATTTTCCCTCCCAAAAAAATGATAAAATTATTCAACTTTGATTTTTCAAAAAAAAAAATTGTTCTCTTCCCAACTCAAAAAGAATTTTTCAAAAAATTCCCCCTAGATTCCCCCTAATTCCTCCTAATTCCCACATTTCTCTCTCTATCTCTCTCCACTTATTACCCCTGCTATTTTTCAAAAAACTTTTCAAAACACAATCCAAACACAGCATTTATTTTTCAAATAAAACCTTAGGTTAGGCTTCCCTATAAAAGCCCTCATTTCTGCTAAAAAAGGGACACGAAATCTTGGTCTTAGAAAATCCTCTGATTTGTTCAAAAGGTCACCCTCAATTGAAAAGTTGGTTTTTCAACTAGAAGGATTTTCAAAAAAAAAAGAAAACAAAAATTGTAAAAGAGCAAAGCATAAAAAGATGCAGGAAAACGAGAACATGCTGAAAATCTGATTTCTTACATCTTCCTCCTCCTTTCACCTTTCAAACTCACTCAAGAAGCAAAGGCTCAACCAAAGGTAGAAATCTTTCTACTTTAGCTTTAAACAATGGGGCTGTTTTTCCCTTCCGAGGGAGGTCTCTCAGCCCGTCCCAGTTTTTAATACTGAGTATGCAGTTGAAAGACCATGGTGTGAAAACAAGAGCAAAAGGATCACAAAACTCATTTTTTGAAACCTGCTAGAAACACTCTCGAGCGCTCGAGAGTGCTCCCAAGTGCTCGGGACTGTTTCCAGTTTCATTCCTGGCATCTGTGGCTGGCAGGAAGCAGAGGTGAAGTGCATTATTAAATGAAATAGTTTTATTATGGCATGCTGGCGTGGTAAACTCGTTTCCTCAAAGCAGAAAAATTTCTCAGCAAGGTTTGAGTAAAAATAAGACTTTCCGAAGTTAAAAAAGAGGTTTTTGTCCTAAAAAGAGCGAATCTGAAACATTAGCAGGCCAAAATAAACTCATTCCCCATCCAGCAGCAAACTGATGTGCAGCTCACTTCCGAGCGTTTGGGAATGCTTTTGAGCGCTCGGGAGCTCCTGCATGCCATCATGGTTCACTGCTACTCTTGTCTTGCTATGCCTCTGATTTTCTGTGTGCAGGGATGTTTCAATTTGTCCTTAAAGGTACAGACTCACACTATGTCAAAGGCAAGGAGGCATGGCTTAGTGGTTTAGAGTGTTTTCCTTAGTCAATCAAGCCCTCTGCTGAGCCTATTTCATGTTTACTTAATCTCATTTTTTTCATAGCACCATATTCTATCTGTATCTAACAAGTTTTGTAGGATTGACCAAGTAGTACTCTTGAGCGCTCGAAAGTGTTCTCGAGCGCTCGGGAGTGAGTCCAGTGGCAGATTCTCCAGATTCCTGTCGTCATGCATTATTTATCTCCATCTCATTGTATATTGTCCACCGGCACAAGCATGCACTTCTTACGTGATATTATTGCGGATACATGCTAAATGCTTTAATGAAACAAAATGTTTTCGAAAAATCCCACGAACGTTTAGTAGAGACCGACTTTGCGTCGGGCGAGGGGGTGCCGTAAAACCCTTCCCCCTCGTAACATGGCTTCCGAACCCTTAACAAATCTCTGGTTTTCAATTTCAATAATCATTTTCAATCAAAACGGTTTCTCGGGTGGCAAACCTTAAATTTGGGTGGCGACTCTTATGTTTTTCAAATTCAAAACATCTTTATGTTTTTTGGGCCGCCCCAATCCACCCGGGGCTGTGGTAGCCCACGCATATATTTAAGTAACTTACTTTTAAATATTATGGAGAAAACAAGGTATTGATTTTATATTTTGAAAATTTACAAATTAAGTTAGTATATAGTATAAAATAACACTACAAGTTAATTGCTACAACAGAATTCAACAATAAATATATTTTTGCATAATAGACATTGAATAATTTAGTAGAATTCTCAATTGAATTTATGGTAGTATTTAATAAAATTAGGCTATTTCGTTTCATTAATATAGTTTATAGTGATCAATATGACAAAATTTTAAAATCTAACAACTAATAGTGTTGATAGTAATATATATGACAACAATCAGTCAACGAGGATGGATTCATTTGCAATTGATTGATTAAATTATAAGTTCAACCAATTGATCAAAGGATTTGAGTTGATTAAGATCATATTTGATAGTTGTGGTAATTAATAGTGATATTTTGATTGATAATTATTAGTGAAGATTAATATACAATTGGCTAAAGTAAGTTGACTAATTTGTTTAATTGCTTAAGCACTGACTTATCTATATCAATCCTTCAAATTACACAATTAGCAAATTTCAAAAATAGTTATTTGGTGGTTAACATTGATGACTTGGCAAATGTAGAAGTAATAGTCTTTGTGGTTAACATTGATTTCTTAGCACATGCGCGAGTAACAGTCTTTGTGGTTAACATTTATCACTTGGCAAATATAGGAGTAACCACTAATGAAACACTAAATTGAAATGTCTCATTCATTTAATTCTTTATTTTCATAAACTTTAAAAATAATTTCATTAAAAGGAAAGATAATACAAATTTGTTTAATTTATCATAAAAGTAATACAAGTAGATCTTAAGTAATTTTAATTTGATATGTATCATACCTTTTAGAAGATTAATATTGATACATAAATGTTTACATACACATCATTAATGTCTTACTTACCATAGAATAAGACTACAAATACCACAAAAGCTAAATTATTACATTGCGGTTGCTCTAACTAGAGTTTACAAACACTTACCACGTCTTTACAGTTTTTTACTTCGTTGGAAGGTAACAATGACTATATACTGAAACCACATTTACCACATAAACTTAGCACATTTTGGCATTGCCTTCTTACCTACCACCAATTATGGCATTAATGGTACTAGATTTCTCCATACCTACATTAAACTCTTCAAAGTTATCAACTCTAACTCCCATTCATCTATCTTCTTCTCAAAAAAAAAAATTTTTGAATATTGAAGAAAAAACTTCCAAACTTTCAAAAGCCAATAAGTTGAAGAAGCTAATCAAGTAAGTTTTTCTTAAGAACAAACTAAATTAAGTTGTGATTATTAGCTCTTACCAACTTACTCAAAGACCATAAGTTGAAAAATCACAAAATAAGTGTTTCACAATAATCTAATTAAGCTTTTCACGTTTTTAGAATATTTTACGGTTACGCTTACCATTTTTTAGAGCAATACATACCGCTTTATATGGTAGCACTTATTACGGATTGAAATCATACGTACTCAGTTGTGATTCTTAATTTTCAAAGCTAAGCTTTTAGTGAGTAAACCCCATAATTGTGGCGAAAAATGGCAGCACACCTATGTCGAAATCCTTCCCTCTACATGGCAGCACACCCATGTCGAAATGTCCAGTCACTACAATAAACAAGGCCTACTATAGCATTTCTTTATAGCGTTTTTCCGTCCACGCTATAATAACTGGGCTTCGTTCCTTTTCTTTGCAGTTCTATAGCGTTTCATTAAAAACTCCTCTCCCGACAGCGTTTCTTCCCCTTCCATAGCGTTCCAGAACACAGGAAAAAAAGGGCGCCCAACTTTCACGCGTCCCATTTCCCAGTTATTCCCCCAAATATTTCTAATTTCCTCCCCCAGTTGCTCGCACGCTCCCAAATCCTTCATCCCACGATAGCTTCATCCCACCCAAATCCCACGCTGAATCGCTTCATCCCACCTAAATCCCACGCTAAATCGGTTCATCCCACGATAGCTCCCAAGTCCCAGACTGGATCGTTTCATCTCTAGGCTGAATCGTTTCATCCCTAGGCTGAATCGTTTCCCTTCTCATCTGCTTACTCAGGTAAGAGAAAACCCAATCGATTATTCCAACTGTTACACGAAAATCATTGGCGCCAGATCTGTTAATGATTTTGTGCGACTGGTTCTAGGGATTTCAAGTTGTGTGAGCTGCTGTTGCTAGCTAATGGGTCGATTTTGGGTATTCTAGGGTTTCACTCGTGAGCACCTGGTTTGTTTTTCTTCTTCTTCTTCTCTCTCTCTCTAGTTCCATCAAACAGCAGATTCACGTTTTATGAAAAGAAAACGAAGACAGAAACACAGACCAGTTTGAGAGTGAGAAGTTTTCGACATGCACAACCCTAGCCCCTTCGAAAACGAAAATTTTGAATATTTGACTACGTATATGTACGATTAAGCATTTTGAAGGTTTGATTTTTGGGGTTTGTGATTCTGCATTGTTTATGAAAGTCATGATTTGTTGTAAATTGTAAATTTATTTGAAGGACGGTTTTCATTTTCCAGCCATGATTTGTAATTGCAGATATGGCCTCCGAAAAAGGGTTAAAGATTCTGGATCTCGACTTTATTCAAAGCTTAAGGAAGCAATCATCCAGGTAATGCTCATTCTGTGTTTTTTGTAGTCAATCTTAAATGTATGGTTACGTTATGCTAATCTAACTGACACGAAAATTACTATTTCTAGTTTGGATAACCTTTCTTTACTTTTTTTTATCTATTTTTCAAATGGCGATGCATTTTGTTTTTTAATTGTTACAACATATGATGTCTTCATGATGGTAGATGATTACCCAAGTTATAATGGCAATGTGGAAGTAGTGGCTAGGGTACAGAACCTAACCTTTTCGTCACTGTAAGCACGAAGTGGCTATCCTCATGTTCATACCTATTGCATTGGCCTTAATAGGTTACCATTTGGTGTGACTATATGCCAATTAATTATTAGTTCAACAGTTGTGTTGATTTCATTTTGTTTTGACCATAATAAGCTGTGGTGACTGGATGATGTGAATGAAAAGCTTATTATTAGCTTTGGGCCATTTTTTGTTTTCATGTACTATTTTCTTCCTCCGTCTAGTGAATTTGTGAAAAGAGATAAGAAAGTGTCTTAGTTTAGAAGTTATCTAGTCTTAGGGACTAAGATTTGATGTTGACATGAGATAGAAGTGAGATACATGGGAAGCTTTGTGGACACTTTTGTTTGCACAACTAATTCTGTCCAACCAACACAAGCGAGGGTGTGTAAGATGGTGGATGGTGGTGAGGAAACGGGTAGGCCTACTTATGCGTTCCCCTATCTATTATAACTCACACATGCACCAATTCCACTGTGATATAGAAACTGCCCCTCCTTACTGGTATTGGCAGGAGACACTACTATCTTTGCCAGGTGGTGGTCCAGGCTTCTATGACTAAGTATCAAAGAAAAGTCTTACCTTAACTCAAAGGTTTGTTTCAGCAACTAAAAGTTTGTAACCCCATAACCATAAGACGACAAGATACTAGAAGATTTAAGAAAATTTCAGACTAGTCCTGGTGGTTTTCCCAGGTGAAAAAGGTTGAACGTCAACCTGAAAGTTCTCTCTCTCTTTCTCTCAAAGTGACATGATATATGCTGGTCAAAAACCTCAAATTGGCCAAAATGGGAAATTTGTATGGATAATCTGGAAAGACTTGGAAAGGGCCAAAATATATGCAATATTCATAAGAGAGAGTTACCAGGTCTAGTTTCTTGATGGAGTGAAATATTTCACTGAGATTCTTCCCCCTCTATCTTTGTGTTGGTGTGAGTAAATTTAACTAATCACTGTAATGGATGACGGAGAATATGCGAGGGATTCACGTTTTATGAAAAGAAAAAAAGTAATAGTTCTTGGTTTATAACAAAATAAAAATGTTTGTAAGGAGTAATAGTTTTGCTTTTGTTCTTCTTCATCTTGACTCTCTTCAAATAATCCTCATGCGGGGAAGGATAGAGATTTATTTTCTCAGAGAAAGTCTTATGAAGTGAAGCTATTTATGTAAGTGCCTCAGTGGCGTGATTGGCAAGATAATCCACTGGAAAACACATGTTTTCTGCTCTCACCACCAGTATTAAACATTGCCTCTACAAAAACCGTTCAGCTTAAAAAAAAAGTTTCCCTTCCGATACTCTTGAGGAGTTTGTATTTTGGTTCCATAATATCAGCAGGGAAAAGAGAACCGAAGGCCAAAGTTCTAAACCAGAGTTTTAGTTTTGTATCTGTAGGGCTTGTTCTAGCTGCTTGGAAATCTGGTCTGATACTCTTATGACAATCAGGATTTCAAGTATGATCTGGGGCAATTCAAATTCCAATTAGGTGAAGTGAAGATGTTGTTAACGAGTGTACAGATTAAATTACACTCTATCATAGTTGTGTGGGACAACTTGTAGGGCTCCAATAAGGTGTAATTGGGCTTGAACTTATTCAAAAATAGTTACGATTTTCTTGGTGTTGCCGTTGGAAAAAAGGTTAAAATTTTGTCATTTTTGAGGCCGCATAACTATGGAAGTACCTGTCTAACACCATTCTCAAGAAACTGCACAAAGCCTTTACGTTTCACCTTGTTAGTTATTATGTGCTAACATCTCTTGTTAATACCAGCTGATTATTGCACCGTTGAGGATTATTAGATGGCTCTAAATTCTAGTTGGAAGCTTTCGGTGGCATTTTCGTGCCAATTTCTGCTCGTATCATTCTGATAATTTGAGTTAGTCCTTTTGTTCATTGTAGGTAAGAAGAGGTGGAGACAGAGCTGAGATCTACAGTCTTGCGTTCTCTTCAACATGGCTGGCTGTTTCAAGTGACAAGGGAACTGTCCATGTCTTCAGCCTCAAGGTTGATTCAGGATCTTTAGGGATTGAAAGATCACGGAGCGCGCCTGAATCAAGTTTGTCACATCCGCCTGCTTTTTCATCTCTTTCCTTTATTAAAGGTAGCATCTCCTGTTATCTTTTAAGTTGTTGCATTGTGGGTATTGGATGCGACGTACAATAAAAATTGAAAATTTCATAACAAGTTATTCCAGTCTACCAATACTAATAAGGGGCTCTCTTGGAAACCATAAATTTCAGACAACTTAAGGTCTGCACCACCTTTTTTTTTTTGGCATTCTCAAAGGAATGGGCCCTGCATCCTTTTTCGTTTTTCTTTATGTTTTTTGTCTTGTCATGTGGGTGAACCTCACGAAAAATTGATCAACCATTTCATCCATTGCCTTCCATCAAGCCTAGGTGCTTGCGAACACTGCAATGCATACCTTTTAACTAGAGAATGGTATTCCTATGCCGATAAATGGCGAGGCTTTTTAAGACCTAAACACAGTGCATCGGTTTGGTTAGGCAATATTATATCATTCAGGTGCTCCTTAATCTCTTGGATGCTCCAGACTTGGCAAAATTTAGTAGCATGCGTTCATATTTCTGTCACTTGAGACATCTTGTTGGTATTTTCATTGGTACTCAATCATGATACGTTAATTTTAACAGGTGTATTATTGTTGACTTTTGGTTTTCCACAGCTTGGTCGATTTCTGATTATTTCTGGCATCCTGTTTTGGTAATTGTCATAGTTGACGTGCAGAAATAGCGAATAAGAAAACCATTTCCTCTTTCTTTCTTTCTAAATTATTTACCCACGCGTTTGACAAGAAAGTTGGCTAGCTTTTTGTAGCAAACTTTGAATTTTCTGCATGTGCATTAATCTGATTGGAACGCTAAGGCAAGTAGAGAGGACGTCTTTATATAGATTTGGCAAATTCTCTTTGTTGGCATGGGGAGAAATTCATTTTATTTGTGGCTTTCCTTTGATTTCTCCTGTTGTAAGGAGAGTGTATAGGGCCTTTTTGTCTTGTGGCCTCTCTTGTATACGGCGGCATTCCCGTTATGCCTTTTTGTTAATAAATTACTTGTCAAAAAAATATCTGACTACTTTTTGGTCATGCATATGCCCTTTCTTTATGGAGACCCGTTCCTTTGTTATGTGATTGATGTAAGCTGTAGGTATTCCGGTGCCTTCATGCACCTTTAGCTCCAAAATACTGGCATAGTAACAACATATCTGCTTGAGTTAAGATGTTTTTGCTCTTAAAAATGTATTTTCTCTCGTAGAGTTTTATAGGTAAACAGAGAAGGGAAATTTATTAGGAGAATAAAACGGAAAAGCAAAGACAATAGACATACCTAAGGACCTTCTAAGGGTGGGTTTGTACTTTGAATTCCTTTCACAGAAAGTGGGATAAATAAGATTACGAATCCACTCTCTTGCAAGTAGCAACAGAAGCATATTACCTATGAGACTACATGATTGTCAATTCATCACTTAAAACAAGCTGCTGCTTCTTCTTTTTTTTTTTCCTTTTTTATTGATTTAAGCCTAAAATTTCAATTATACAGGGTTTTTTTTAACCAAATGCATAAATATATCTTTCCCTGTACTTCAGAAATCATGACAGATTGATAGTTTGATACAATTTGATTCGCGGCACGGAAGAGGGCCCTTTCAATTCTCGATTTATTCACAAGTTAACTATGATTCATACACATTGAGACATCACTACTACAAAAATAGATAAAGATCTCAGTCATCTGGTGTGATCTTTCACTTTTAATCTCAAATTCAAAATCGTGGTCTGTCAAGGTGTAACTAAAAGTCACTATCTTTTAACCACAGGATAAAACCGTGATTAAAACTCATTAAAACTGTGACTAAGATCATGGAAACTGTGATTAAAATGACAAAACCGTGACCTTTAATAGCTTAACATCTCAGTTTTATTATAAAACCGTGGTTGTTTATATAGAAATAATCTCAGTTTTTGAAAAAACCGAGATTAAAAGTGGTGTTTTCCCAAGGGAAAAAATCCTACTTTATTTCTCCTGTTGGGTTTTGATCCCTAGTCTCTTGAGTTTTATATAGAAGCTTTAACCAACTCCACTACACACACTTTTCAATATGTAACTGAAATATTTAATATATATAACATATGCGTTTAACTTACAACCTCAGTTTTTAGATAACTGAGATTAAAGGTTCTTTTTATCTCAGTTTTTCAAAAATGAGATCTATTCTTTAAGTTACAATATCACTTTTAGATTACTGAGATTAAAAAATATTTTTATCTCAGTTTTTTTCGAAACAAGGCAAATTCTTTCATATATAATCTCAGTTTTTTGAAAATGAGATCTATTCTACAAGTTACAATCTCACTTTTTAGATTATTGATATTAAAGAATCTTTCCATCTCATGTTTTTCGTATAACTGAGATTAAAACTATAGTGCATAACATTTTATTACGCTTTTACAAAAAGTGAGATCTTTTTAGTTTTTGTACCATGATCTTTATATCATTTTGTCGTAGTGCATTGAGTGCTCAATGTTTGTTATTGGCATAGCCTGCCTGAAGAAGTATTTTAAGAGTGTTTCGTTTTCGTGTTACTTGATTAAAAGTTCTATTGATGATGCTTATGTTTACTTCTTTTGAGCGATGGTATTTCTTTATCGTGTCCTTGGTTGTATATTCCTTACTAGTTCTTAGCTGCAATATATCTGTCTAGCATTTTTGGACTACTTCCCTATCTGGAGATATTGATGTATATACAGTACAGTATGATAGGCAGAAACGTGGCATAGAATGTATATATGCTATAAAAAGAAGAGAATGTTCTATAGTAATTGATATCATTGATATGTTCAAATTCATCTGTTAATTATCAGTCAAGTGAGCGCAGATTAGTTTTTGTGTTTTCCCATTAGGTAGTCGTACTAGAGACCTGGTATCATCTGTTTCAGTCACGGTTGTGATGATTTGTGGTATGATGGAGGGCTATCCCTTGATGGTCCACAATTGCTTTTTGATTTTGGGGGAAGTACTATGGTGAAGCTGGTAACAATCTGGCAAGTCATCATGTTGAATTTTGAAAGCTATTTTTGGAATCACTAGTTAAGATACAATTGCCACAGAACCTAGAACTCCATAACACATGTTGTCTGGAAAGGTTTTAACGAATCTCAAGTTCCTTATCGCTGCCTTGGCTTTTGCCCTCTGAAGGTTCTCCTATGCAGTGATTTTAGCTTCGTCCCTCTTCATTTTGAATGAATGAACTTAGAGAAAGTTAGATACTCAGTAATTGAACCTGTTTTAGTTGGACTTGCTTTACTTGAATCTACACTGTGGGAATCTGTATTCAATCTGTTCCAGTTGCTTCAACTGCACTGAATCTATTTTTGAACTGCATTGACTTTATTTCAGTTGGTTGAATCTGCACTGAATCTGTTTCACTTGCTTTGGACAGCTTTGGAAAAGCTTTGGCACAAACAGTTCTTTACTTTGACTGTGTGCTGAACCTGAATCTGGTATAAGTTGTGTTTCATTCAGTTTAGTTTGAATGTGTTTTGAGAGTGTTCTTTTTGTTTAGCATTCACTTTCACACTTTGGCATTCACATTCACTTTTTACTCTGAATCCCATTAACTTTTTGGGATGCCATGTTTCAGCCACATTAGTCTAAATCACATTCACAGTTTCTGGTAAAAATGTCAAGCTACAACCTATTTTTAAACCTCATCAATTGACTAGAAGAAATTCAGTACATTGAATTTGTTTTGTTAGGCAGGATTCTTAGACTAATGTTAGGACACTTGAATGGGGATTAGGAATAAGGTAGTTTGATTAATACAGTTGTACAATGCCCAATTTAAGGATACATGGGCCTACAACTAAGCCCAAACTCTATGGCAATCATAATTCCAGCTATACCCCACGGATAAAGAAAACATTAAATTTAATACGAATTGGTAGCTGGTTAGATAGCATATAATTGAATGCTAACAAAGTTGGCTGGGTTTTCTCGTGATTTGACTCTGCTGGACCTATGTAAATATATTGTACATATGGCACTACTGCTTTTTTAGGAATTCGAAAGGGTAGTTCATTTAGGAGTATATGCAGAGGTTAGAGAGAGAGAGGGAGAGAGGCTGGGGTAATTAAATCAATTTGTGCAAACCAATGGCTTCATTAGTGTTGTTGCTAAAAGCTCTAATGAAATTTCGACACTGCAACGAATGCCTACTGGTGGAGGGCTTATTGTGCATTCATTTGTTCATGAAGATGTATCTTGCTGTTTTGGTATGCTGCATTTTCTTATGGGCGTGTCCCAACGGTGTGGCTTGGAGTGGGTTAGTTCCTACTACAAACCACTTCATTCTTGATTGTATTTTCAACAAGAGTCATTTTTTTTCTGCTGGTAAACCATACTGTTCGCTGCTGTGAAGAATCTGTAAGTTGCATTGTTTTGTATATATGCTGCTATGTCTGCTACTCCTGCTATGTTTCTGCTGCTGTGTCTGCCGTATCATAGAGCATCCATATTTGGATGTGAAGGCATTATAGAGTACTGTAATTGGTACTGCTATTTTGTTGTTGCTGCTGCTATTTTTCTACGGCTGCTGCTGTCGTTGTTTTGCTGCTAATTTGTTGTTATGGCAACTGTTTTTCATGTCAAGATGGTGTATCTTGCTGCTTTTCCCTATGGTGTATAGTCTACTATTGTTTGTGTGCAGTCCGTGAGGTGCAGCTCCAGGAAACCATGGGGGGCTGTACCTTGGAGCTTTAGGTTTTCTGCTATAGCAGTTGTTCTTTCATACCTTGGAGCTTTAGGTTTTCTGCTATAGAAGTTGTTCTACCCTACCTGTTGTGAAACGACTATAAAGAAAATCTTTGAAGTGGTCATGTAGTGTGTGTTTGTCTGAAGTTAATTAACTGATTGGTTGTTGGTTTTGTTACGAAGGGCTGCATAATTGGTCTTGTTATAAGGTCTTTGTTATAGACCAGAAGTTATCTAAATAAGGATATCTAATCTAATTAGTCAAAGAAAGGCTTTTTGGGATGAGGGGACAGAATATCACTATGTGATTCATGAAGTAAGATTGCTGCATTTGGATGTAAATCAATCCAGTGCTCTGTGGTGTTGTAATTGCTCATTTCAATTTTTCGGTTCTCTTAATCCATTTGGGGGTTTCTTGTGTGGTGATATTATCTCTTAGGGTTGTTATATTGGTGCTTCTTATGCTAAAGGTGTAGTTTGTTGGTTTCTTTTCCTATTGATGCTATTTGTAATCTAGAGCTTTATAAAGAATTTTGGGGGATAATTTGTAGGATTTTTGTTGGCATACTTCTCGGTTATTGTTCCAAGACGAGTGGACTTACCCTATGTTTTCCTTTCACAATTTATTTATTTTTTCTTTTGATGACTTTGAAAACGTGGTCATCGAAAGACAATTTATATCGTTTCAAGTACTCTCCCAGGGCTTGGGGTAGGGGCTACTAGTTGCATGGGTGGAGCACCTGCAAAAGGTGGCATAAGTTTAGAACATTGTAGCCCCCATAAAGCCATCCTTGCCTATGGGAGCTTTGAACCCTCAACACCAACGTGGATGGCACGGACTTACGTCAAAGTCACAAATTAAAAGACAAATTAGATATCAGCAAATAAACTCCTGCTACATACATGACGAACTTACGTATGGCTTATGCACCTTGGTCCTTACATCCAGCGCACAACAGATTTTATTTTATTTTTGAAAAAGAAAAAATGTTTAGACTGTTGCAGACCTGAATGAGACATCAATACTACGCTATTCTGAACCTTGATGAGGGAATCCTTTGATAGAATGCAGTCTATCCATTATAATTCATGCAAAAGTAACAAGAAAATCACAAACACAGAAGTTTCATATATGAATAACACGCTCTGGCACATATATTCTAGCTCCCTCTGCTCATTTCCGTGACATAGGTATGAACCACAAACCATTGGCAAGTAACCAATAGTTGAGTAGTCATCCCTATAAATTTATATTTCATTTATTCTTAATGTGAAGAGACTACTTGCCACCTATTTAAACTAGGCTAGAAAAATTATGCAACCGAACACTTCTTCAGTCATGAGTCTGCAGACCCACTCACAGAGACACAAAATAGGAAAAAGATGGGGTGTGCAAAAAATACAAACAGTATATACCATAAGAAAATAGAACTTAGGTGCGAGTGAAAAGATTACATTCTCGGCATTGTATGACTTGTTTTGGATGACCATGACACCACTATCAAACTTCCAGAGCATTACTGGACTGTTCAACAGAGTTGAGTATAATAAACAACTTACATAGCCTAAGGCTTGAGCTTAGGATTAAGAAAATGAATTTGCCAAAGGATGGCAATACTTGATAATATTGCATCATAATCCCAGTTTCTCCTTAAAGACGCCCCATACGCAACACTTACACATCAGCATTCTTCCAAAGATAACATGCTTGCAATAAATCCTTAGGTGAGATCAGTTCTGCACCAAAGGACACGACAAATGAAATGAAGGACTTCCAAATCGAAACCCCAATAGACATTGAAAGCCCATTGTTCTGATTCATTCATCTTGCATAAATATTGATGTATTATTTTCAGTGCATGGATTTACCTCTGTTTCCTTATTAATATCCTAACCTTCATCGTTCTTTTGCTTCTTGATTCTACAGTCATAGAAGAATACTGCACTGGTAGAAGTAAACAGCCAGTTCAAAGAGTGCTCAACAGGTGTGATTTGATTTTTGCTAGGATTGACTGAGTATTTGATTTTTCATACATGCCTTAGTTGCCTACATTATCTTGACATAGTGCCCAAGAGTGGATAGGTTGGAGTGTGTGTTTATGTAGTATGTGTTTTGTACAATAGTGCAACTTCAGAAGTCCACTAGAGTTTATGTAGTGTGTGTTTGCCCGAAGTTAATTAACTAACTGATTGCTTGTTGGTTTTGTTACAAAGGGCTGCATAATTGGTCTTGTTATAAATTGGATGGTATTAGTGGTCTTTGTAGAAAAACAAGACCTGCGTGGCTACTTGCGAAGCTGATAGGTTTTAGAATGGTAAAATATGTACTTACCCCTTGAACTATTCCAATAATTTTTACTTCACCCTCCAACTACCAATTGAACACCTTTGCCCCTTCAACTATAAAACCGCTACCTAGTCAGGACAATCTCTCCCTTCCGTCCAAACCATGGACGGAAAACTTAACAAAACACCCTACCCTACCTATTTTGGCGCCATCAGAAGGGTACTTTAGACATTCACTCCCAAACCTTACTCAATCCCTCTTTCATCTTTCAGCCGCAAACCATAATTTCTCAAATCGGACCATACTCAATGAGAGAGAGAGAGAGAGAGACCCATTGCTTCATGACTGGACTGCTCATGGTTGGATTGCTCACCACTGGATGGCATGGACTTTGAGAGCCTTTTATGGAAGCAGATTTTGCAATGGCATTTGGCTAGACATTTTGGACTCATTCATAATGGTAGGAATATAAATATATGCTAGTAATTTGGACAGGACAGGAATTTGTCCAATTATAGATCCCACATTTTCTGTCCTTGGAATGCTAGCATCTACCAGATATTTTGGCTTTCTATTTCAATTTTGATGCATATGTAATGCATAGAACTCTCTCTTTTGGGGCAAGAAAGAACGGTACTTAAGTGTTTGCCAATGCTTGAGAGAGAAAGAGAGAGAGAGTGACGCAAACACAGCGATATCTGGTAGGTTCAAAGATTGTGAGATAGGGAGGAAGAATAGAATAGATACATATACGTATATGGACAGTTAAAAGACATTAATACCCTTACACTAACCCAGTTATGGTGTGTCGTTAAGTTTTTCATCCAAATAGGAGGAATTGTTTAGCATTCACGTTCACTTTTCCAATCCTTAGCTTAGATAGCTGCTGTATTCTCATGAGAACAATTAGAATATCGCTAAACCGCAGGTGACCAAACCTATATGTTTCTGCTTACTCGGTTGGAAAAAGACTATCGCTAGACGGAATGACACTCTTGTTATACAGAATCACACTAGCACTCTTAGCTCTTTAGGTATTACGCTTGGTAGTAAGGCGAGGAATGATAGCAAGAGTGCTTTACGAGAAAGGACCCTTTACCCTTTTTCTCTTTGACCTTGACCTAGCCCTTGCTTTGCTCGTTTGACACCTTGACTGGCTAACGAAGGGTGTGGCTTGGAGTGGGTTAGTTACTACTACAAACCACTTCAGTCTTGATTTTATTTTCAACAAGAGTCATGTTTTTTTCTGCTGCTAAACCATACTGTTTGCTGCTGTGAAGAATCTGTAAGCTGCATTGTTTTGTATATATGCTGTTGTGTTTCTGCTGCTGCTGCTGCTGCTGTGTCTGCTGCTACTGCTATGTTTTTGCTGCTGTGTCTGCCATATTATAGAGCATCATAGAGTAGTGTAATTGCTGCCGCTGTTTTGCTGTTGCTGCTGTTGTTTTTCTATGGCTGCTGTTGTTGCTGTTTTGCTGTTAATTTTATATTATGGCAATTGTTTTTCATGTCAAGATGGTGTATCTTGCTGCTTTTTCCTATGGTGTATAGTCTACTGCGTTTTCCTAGGATTTTTGTTGGCATCCTTCCTGTTATTGTTCCAAGACGAGTGGACTTACCCTATGTATTACATGTACGATATATTGTATGATATCAGGAAACAAGCTTGGTGTTGTTAAGATGGTGGACAAAGATTGGGTGCGTTTGAATAGGTAATAGAAAAACTTTTTTAGACAACTGTAGATAAACTAGTTACATATTCTTAAAACATTTAACACACTTAGCTTGTACATTTGTAGATGCACTGACTAGTATATGAACGCAGCATTGAACTTTGTGGAGATGGCTAATCAAAATGCAGGATATTTAGGAAAGATTCTATGCCCTTGCAAACATTGTCGGAATTTGAGTCACCATTGTGTTGATGATGTTTATGAACACTTGGTCATAAATGGAATGGATCCTACATACACAACTTGGTTTCATCATGGGGAGGAACCAAGTGCTGCACAAAAACCTAAAGAAGTGGAAATGTCAGATGCGCATAACTTATATAGTGCGACTTATGCACAAGATGCAGACCATCTTGAACCACTTGACGAAGCTAGAGATGAGGTCTTTGCAAAAGCATTAGAGGATGCTGAAGCTCCATTATACCCTGGTTGTGAAAAATATACGAAGTTGTCAGCAATTGTTACTTTGTACAAGATCAAAGCTGAAAATGAATGGACAGATGAGAGTTTCACTATTCTTTTGGGGAAGCTTCAGGATATGTTCCCCATGGATAATACAATGCTATGTTCTGTTCGTGCAGTTAGAAAGTTCCTTAAAAAATTTGAATTGGGTTACGAGAAAATTCATGCTTGTGTGAAGGATTGTTGCTTATTCAGGAAAGAGAACGCAGCATTAGAGAACTGTCCAAAATGTGGCCATTCAAGATGGAAGGTAGACGTACGCACAATGAAAATAAAAAAAGGGGTTCCTGCCAAAGTGTTGAGATATTTTCCTATAATTCCAAGGTTTCGGAACATGTATAGGTCATTTGAAGTAGCTAAAGATTTGACATGGCACTCTACTCATAGAAGCAGTGATGCCAAGATGCGACACCCGGTAGATTCACCAACTTGGAAAACAATCGATGATAAGTGGCCATCTTTCTCAGTAGACCCACGGAATCTAAGACTTGGTCTTGCTACCGATGGTTTCAATCCATTCCGGAATTTGAGTTCGACGTATAGTTGTTGGCCCGTTATGCTGGTTATGTACAACTTGCCACCTTGGTTATGGATGAAAAAGGAAAATGTTTTGTTGACGTTATTGATCCCAGGACCTAAGCAACCGGGTAATGATATTGATGTATATCTACGACCTCTTATCGAATACCTACAGCTTTTGTGGACCAACGGAGCACCTGTTTATGAGAGGTTCACTAACTCTACATTCAATCTGAGGGCAATTTTGATGTGGACAATACATGATCTTCCAGCATATGGAAATGTTGCCGGGTGTACGACTAAGGGTAAATTTGCATGTCCTATATGTGGTGAGAATACACATTTTCTATGGCTGAAATTCAGTAGGAAAACTGTATATTTGTGCCATAGGTGCTTTCTTCCACCATCTCACCCCTTTCGGAAGAAAAAATCATGGTTTGATGGAAAGGAAGAAAAGGGGAAAAACCCTAGAATCATGACTGGAAAACAAATTTCGGAAACTCTGAAAGATATGAAGAATGGCTGGGGGAAAGGTGGAGAAGGAAATAAAAAACGAAAGCGGGACAATGAAGATAAACAAAGGTGGAAAAAGAGGTCAATCTTATTTGATTTATCATATTGGGAGGTAAGTTTTATCAATCAGCATTTTGATTAATCTATATCTTATATTTATGTATATTGATCTTAGTATAGTTTATGATTTGTTTCTCTACTATTCTATGTAGGAATTGCTAGTGCGTAATAACTTAGATGTCATGCATATCATTAAAAATATTATTGAGAGCCTTATTGGCACGCTATTGGATATTAACGGAAAATCCAAGGACGGTTTAAATGCTCGCAAGGATATGCAAGATTTGGAAATAAAGCACGACTTGCATCCAGAAGATCGAAGATCTAGGACATATCTTCCTCCAGCTTCCTATACACTTTCCAAGGATGAGAAGCAAATATTTTGCAAGAGGTTATTTGACTTAAAAGTACCTGATGGGTATAGTTCAAATATTGGGAATTGTGTGTCAATGGATGAATTGAAGGTCACAGGTCTCAAATCTCATGATTGTCATGTGCTAATGCTTCAGTTGTTGCCTGTAGCCTTGAAGGGGTTACTACCGACTGGACCCAGAAATGCGATAGTTCGCCTTTGTGCATTCTTCAATAGATTGTGTCAAAGAGTTATTGATCAAGAAGAAATGGCATCCCTTGAGAATGAGGTGGTTGAAACGTTATGCATGCTTGAGAGGTTCTTTCCAATTTGTTCTTTGATATCATGGTGCACTTAACAATTCACTTAGGACGAGAAGCACGACTTTGTGGGCCAGTCCACTATCGTTGGATGTATCTTTTTGAGAGGTGAACCCTTTTGGTTTTTTTTAATGAGTAATCATCTATGGTTTTGTCCATCATTTATGATTGTATAATGTGAATGTACTTTTCTTCATGATTAGACATATGAAGATATACAAACGAAGCGTTGGGAATCATGCACGACCTGAAGGTTGTATAGCAGAACGCTACCTCGTACAAGAGTGTATAACATTTTGCAACCGACACATGAAATCTGTGGAAACAACCAATAGGGGACCTCGCAATCAAGATTTTGAGAACGATGTAATTCTAGAAGGTCGTCCAATATCAGCTGCCACGTCCATCACATTGACTGATAAAGTTTTAGAAAGTGCACATCGTTACGTTTTATTCAATACAGCCATAGTGGAACCTTATTTGGAGTAAGTTTGATGAAATTATGCTTGCAGAATTCATAAATTTTTATGTACATGTGAATCACTTACTCATTCTTTCTTTTTCTATTAGGATGCATATAGAGGAGTTAAAGAACTCAGATGCTAGCCTTGGTCTTCGAAAAAATAAAAGTTTACTTTTGAAAAGGCACGCTGACAACTTTTCAAAATGTTGAGGGAAAAGGTTACCACTTATTTTGCTTGAGTTTATCAAGTGTAATATTGTAATTAGTATAGTATTAATTGGGTTGCATATACTTGAACAGATTCAGGTATAAGCATGCAGAAATAATGAATTGGAGATACTACAATGGCTTGCTAATGGTCCTAGAAAGAATGCCATGAGTTATACGGGTTATATCATCAATGGGCAGCGGTTCCACACAAAGGAAGTTGAGAAATCAACCCAAAATAGTGGTGTTTCCATTGACGCGACAACTCTGTGTAGATCAAGTGTGAAGGACAATGCGCAAGTCGTTGATGTGGTTTCATACTACGGGGTGATTAAAGATATAATTTTGTTAGATTATCACACATTTCAACTACCAATGTTCAAGTGTGATTGGGCAAACATTGGCCATGGTGTTAGGATGGAAGATGGTTTTACACTTGTTAATCTACATCAAAGTCAGATCCAATATGACAAAGATCCATTTATCCTTGCATCCCAAGCAAAGCAAGTTTTTTATTCAAGGGAAACCGAATCTTCGAATTGGTATGTTGTGCTAAAGGCACCTCCTAGGGGATTTTGTGACTTGGAAATGTACGAAGAAACTATGGATACATCTTCAAGGCCACAAGATGTTTTAGCCCTTGGTATGAACAATGCCGATGATGATAAAAGGATAACTAACGTTAGACGAGATTGTGAGGGTACATGGATTGAGGATTTCTAGTCCTTGCGCCTTGTAACTTTTGGTTTTTCTTTTTTCGTTTGTATCTTGCTAGGATCTTTTTTGGTTTGTAACTTTTGGTATGTTGTACTTAAGGCACCTCCCAGGATCTTTTGGTTTGTATCTTGCCATCGTGCCTTAATTTGGTGTTCATATAATGCTTGGATATTCGTTAAATTAATTTTTATTTGCTGTTACGTTACTAGTGCAGATTGGTTTGTATTTTCTGTTAACTTGTTTCTTTTATGTATTCAGTAACATGTATATCCAGCCGAGGCACTTGTCCAAAATGTTGACAGGCTATGAAAGGTTAAAGCAGAGAAAAATGGATCAAAACTTAGTACAATTGAAGGCTGCTGGAATCAAGAATGTGCCAAAGTTTTTGTTGGGCTTAAATCAAAGTGCCAACGGTAAAGTTAATGATAAGGAAGAAGTTGACATTGGGTGTGCAGTCGATGGTGATGAAGATGCCGTACTATTTGATGGTGAAGAAAGGCTAAGTTCTAATAGTGACAATGCTGATCCTTTGGGGTCTAAAACAAATGAGGTGATGTTTCTATAGGATGTATAGTATACTCATTGATAGATTAATGTACTTCTACATGTTTTCCATATACATGCTCTTTTTATAATTTACATGCTCATTACAATGTTGTCCACTCCCCTTCATTCATGCATTGCTTCTTTCATATTTTCAGGTGAATGGTACAGGTCCAAGAAAGAAGGCTTGTTGTAGTGCACAACCTCTAAGAAAATCACAAAGAACTCAAGAACAGGGTGGCAGCACCCAGGGAGCAACCCAAGCTCAGCAGCTTCCCGCATCAAGTATTGAACAAACTGACATGTTTTGCAGCCCACATACGGTTGTCGGCTGTGTGGGTGAGTAACAATATTATGAGTTTATTTCTTGTTTGTTTACTTTTTTTATGTAATATTTTAGAAGTACATTCATATCTAATGCTAATCTCTATAGAAACTCCTGCAATCCCTTTAAGAACGTCACAAATTCTCAAACGCAAAAGAGGCCCGACTAAGCTGAAAACCATTGCTATAGATAGAAGTAGTCGGATTGAAGTTAAGTTTGATGAGAATGGTGAGCCAATAGGTGAGGGATCAGTCAAATTGTCTTCTTTCTTGGGACCTCTAGTTCGAGAGATTGTACCATATACACTAAAGGATTGGCGAAAGCTTCCTTCGGGAATGGTAGAAATCCTATGGCAATCTATTAAGGTATGTCATAGTGCCCAACTATTATAATGCTTTTAGTTACACGATAATAGAATTTCAACTCTCTTTTTTCATATCTTGACTGATCCAATCTTCATGAAGAAGAGCATAGAGTTACGTTATAGAATCTCATGACTTCAACTCCTTTTTTTCCCCAAGTTACTCTTGTGGAAGTAAAAATTATAGAATTTCATGCAAGTTATATTCAAAATTTTAGGTAAGATTCAATCTTCATGAAGAATGGCATAGACAAATGGTTTTCTGGAAAATGAATGAAGATTGGAGAGCCTCAAAGTCGATAGTAGTGACAAAAATTAGAAACGCTTCAAATGAGGAAGAAAGGCTAAAGCTACAGCCTGATAACGTCAAATCGCTGCATGATTGGAAGGATTTTGTGAAGGAAAAGATTAGTAAAGAATTCAAGGTATGTGCACCCTGTTCATCCCACTCCACTTGATTCCTGAAAATGTTGCTGGAATGAACTCTTGTTTTGTTTAGTCTCGCTAGTTTCAGCATACAAAATATCTTGTATCTACTTTGTTTAGATGAACTACTAAAACAGTTGTAGCTGAAAATGCTACTTTCTTGCTTATACTCCGTATCAATCTCCATAGACGAACACTGATCAACTACTAATAAAGAGTGGTTTTGCAAATCGAGTTTGGAATCTGCTTTTTTAGAACTACTTCGTAAATAAGCATACTTAGGTCTTCTTTCCCTACCCTCTTTGATTGTCACTTCTCTTCATGCCAGCACACGACAATCACCACCAATCCTAGCTGAACTGTCACTGCTTAAGGACTAGTTGAACGAGATCTTTTTCATGAATGGGACATTCATTGTACACCTAGCTCAACGTGGACGAAATTGTTAATCATTCTATTAACGAGAATTCAAATTGAGCATTAAGTAGAGTCGTAGACTCACTCAACAGTTTTGATGATGAATAAAGTGGCTCCATCCGAGATTAAAGTTTTGAGGTGGACTGTTGAAGCCCGCTTGGCCAGAAGGATTCGTGCGTATGGTCCTCATTCTACACCAGACCATTACAATTACCAGCAGTAATGTCCAAATGGGTGGGGCCATGGTCAGATTAGAAGTTAAGCAGCCTAAGTATGTATGCACTTCATAAATAAGCTTAATCCTGTTATATACTGATTCTTGTCATGTACTGCTTCTTCTCCAGCTTCTACTGTTTCTGCTGTTTCATTTTGCGGCTCTACCTTATTTCCCATCAATTCTCGCTCTTCAGTCACGTCTTCACCCACTTGCACATTTCGTTTTTTGGATCTCTGCAAGAGGTCAGATAATGACATTTTAGCTGACTCTATCATTTGGGACTCTTCTGTTATTTCTTTGGACTGTTCGCCCATTCTGTTCTCTTCTCCACATTCCATTCCTTTGCTGCTTGTACGTTCTATGTTCTCACTTGGATCTGTTTTGCTTGCAATCTGCTCATGGGGTATGGCAAGGGAGGTCCTCTCTGGGCCTTGTATGTCGTCAGAAATATTCATTGTGACCGCTTCACGTGATACCTCTGTTTCTGAATCCATGATATGAGGCAAAACATTAGGCTTTTCATTTTCCTGTGGACTTTCTTCTTCGATAGCAGTTGTTGTCCGAATCTTGTTTTCGTCCAGCTTCGCCTCATCAGCATCACTGAGACTACTGGCTCCTGTAGAAATGACGAATTGCCAAATTCAGGATTTTGGGCTCCCTTTGTTGACATTATTATTGCTAGAGAAGTTGTGCTTACCTTATCCATTGTGTGTGCCTCAAGTTGAAAGCCATTTCCTTCTTCCGGTATGCTTTCTGGTTCTGCTGTCGGTTCGTCGGACATAAAATGATGTTGCTTTGTATCTACAGCTTTCTCACTCTCCTCATCTGCTAGTGTTTCCTGTGAAGTTGCTGTGGTAGACGAAATACTTGGTTCATTTGAGCCATCTTTCTTGGCTAGATCCAAGTCTTCTGTACCACCACTTCCATCACATCCTAGTTCAGGAAATGTATGCCCCAGCTTCTCATTGTCCACAAGGCTTTCCGAATCAATAGTGCCAGCAGTAGCAACTTCTGTTTTTGTGTTCATATGGTTCAATGTTTCCGTGGTTTGTGTCAAGATCACGTTCAGAGAAATCATCCAACGTTTCAAGTTCTTTTCCATCCAGAGCTTCTTCAGCTGCTGTGTCTGCTGTCCAGTAATGTTGCTGCTACGGCTTTGTTGGACTGATCTGTTACTGCTACGGCTTTGTTGGGTTGATGCTGTTTTGCTATTTTGTCTATTTAAGTTCATGTACATCATGTAATCTTTAATCTAAGTCAATGCAATGTAGATGTTTGTGTATGCAACGGCTCTTCTCTCTCTCAACTCTTTGTTCTTCTTCTTCCCTGAAAAGTCACAGTTATGTGGCTGTTTTACTGCTGTTTCTGCTGTAACCTTATTCAGCCTTGTGTGCTTTTCATGCTGCTACGCCTTTTGCTCTGATATATTTAGGACTTGCTACTTCCCTTTCTTTGCTGCATTTAGGACTTGATTTGGTTTATTCTTGCCTTTAGGTGAAAAGCGAGAACTTTAAAGCTATGAGAGAGAAACAGTTGGAGCTGCAGCATACTATGAGTCGTAAGGGATATGCACGGTTGACTGCTGAGCTGGTAATACCTCTTTTGTTCATTACAAAAATCATTGGACTTCATATTATAAACTATAACTTCAATTGAATTCTGATTAGATATTTGCTTTTACTCTAGAAAGCGAAAAGAAATGTTCCCTCCATAAGTAGAGTAGCTGTTTGGGCCGATGGACATATAGGCAAGAATGGAAAACCCAAGAACAAGAATGTTGCACAAAAGATTGTAAAGGCCGTGGCTCATTCTTTATTTGTGTGTTTTATTTGTTATATATGTTTGACAGTCTCATTAGTCATTTGCAGTATTTTTTACTATGCCATTGTTAGGAGGATATGGGAAAAATTGAACGGAGTGGACAGAATTCAACTAATCTGAAAGAAGATGCTGTTTCTCAAGTGCTTGGTGCCGAGAGGAATGGCCGTGTAAGAACATTTGGAAAAGGAGTCACTCAAACAAGATTAACTATATTATCACAAATGCATGGTCAATTTGCTGAACTACGTGAAGAAAATGCTCAGATGAAGTCTCAAATGTCGGATATGCGAAATACAATTGACGAGTTCAAGAAAAGCCAAGTAAGTCGATTATCATTTTCTTCGTTGGTGGTCATTTCAGACTAGTTTGAATATCCGCACCAAAGCCACTACAAGCTCCAACTTCCCTTTTATACTAATTCTCAGTAACTTACATCTAGTTTAGTCAAAATTTGGCATCAAACTTGTATTTTTCAGCAACTATAAACACATATCACAACACTTTAAGGCATGTTCTCAGGAAATACAACAATTTCCAGCAACTATTGCACAGTTACAACACCTATAATTCTTATTTTCAGCATTCACTATCAATTCCCGGCACGTAAAACATATTTCCTGCACATATTACATCTTATCAGTGATTTTCAGTAATTACAGAGGTGATTTCAGCATCTGTATAGCAGTTTTCAGCAATCTATTAAAGGATTCAGCAATTTAAATCCAATTTTCAGCACTACGCTTCAGTTTTCAGCATGATTACATCAATTCCTGCGCTCTAAACAACCAATTACAGCACTTATACACAGTTTCAGCAATCCAAAATCTCATTTCCAGCGCAGGTTCATTTTTCAAGCATTTACACCTAATTTTCAGCGTGTAGTAGTCAAGTACATCAATTAAAGAGGTATTTTCAGCACATAAAGAGTTTTTAAGAGCTTTTAGCCTTCAATTCCAACCATTGAAACACAGTTTGTTTTTTTTTGAAACCTAACTCAAGAACATATGTTTTCAACTGATTATTGACCAAAGATTCCAAGAATTACTTACCAAGATTAGGATTCAATCTCCCTCTCCCCTCTTGCTGCATCTCTGTCTTTTCTTCTCTCACGTCGTTTTCTCTCTCTCTCTCTCTCTAACGTAGAAGACAGCCTTCCCCTTTGGGTTTATTTTTTATTTTTTATATAGCTCTAAGTTAACAGGTGTTATAAGAGCTAACACACACATGCAAATAAAGTTATTGCACTACACCCCCCCTTAAGTTGTAAAATGAACCCTTAAGCACCTTAAGTTAATAGGATGCTACAAGTTTGATTAATGACATTTTATTTGTTTCCCATTGTTGGACTTTCTAGGTTGAGAATCCGGCAACAACTGAAGCAACACCAACTACACCCCTTGTTTCTCCATCAGTAACATGTCATCCACAGAGGGACATTACCAAGTGCAAGTTACTAACTTGGATGGGGACGGGAGACGTAGTTGCAGAGGGGCGTTGGGCTTCAAGTGATCCCCATTCCAGTGCTCATTGTGTTCCGATTGGACCTAATGCAATGAAAGTTTGGGTGGATGTAGCAAAGAAACCTGAAGAGTTTCTGTGGAGGGCTCTAAGTGATATGACCTATATCGTAGATGCCGTGGGAAGTACCATCGCATAGCCTGCTGACTTTGTTATTCTGGACTCTTCTTCCCCAGGGTATTGCACTTTTACTTTCCTCCATATCGAAGTATTCTCTCGGATGATAAATGTATGTTTGATTGCCCGTGTTAATGATCTCCATATTGGAGGGTAGATTGCTATACCAGAATTTATGCATACCTAGTTTTAGTGTTGTCTATTTTTTGACATGTCGGAGGCTTATCCAAGTAGCTGAAATCTAGAATAAACTCGATTGTTGAATCAGGACTTGAGATGGACAGGATCAATGAATGATTGATTAAGTAGTATGAACAACAATGGCTAATGGTGGTTGAAGTTGAGGGTTGGTTGGTTATTGAGAAGACAAGGCAAGTATACTAAGTAATGGCTAGTAATGGCTGGTCTGGTCAAGAGTAATTGAGAAACATAGACCAGGCCGATGAACTACTTAGTGGACTTTTGTAATGTTGACAAGAGAATGACGGATGTGAACAAACACGATTCTCCAAGAGGTGGCTGAGTGGACTTATGTCCTGTGATTTCCTACAGTGGTGGGTGACCATTTTTTGTATATATATAATCGATTTAAGTGTCATTTTAGACTTTGAAGGCATAGTTTTATGTTTGGCCAGTTTAGTCCCATGTAATGGGTGTTTAGGACCGGTAGATTGGGCACGGACCTAGTCTTTTGCCTTTATGCATAAAGTGGTAGTGCTATTCGAGCCACAACCTCAAAGTTAGCAGGTTGAGTTATAATAACCAGTGGCAAGACTTACTCTGATTTCCAAAAAGGAAGATTAATACTTAAGTGTGCAACCCCAAAATTTCATGCAAAAGCGTAGTTGAACCTTCAATTGAACCCTCTTATGCGCATTGTCCCTAACCTTACCTCACGTGTCGCGTCCTCTATTTTAAAGATGGGCGTGCCAGCATGTCTGCCTATGCTACTTAGGCATGGAGAGAATGATTTTTGGTTAGAGAGTAATGTAATAAACGAGAGATACTCACGAACTCCCTAATCTTATGAGTCTCTGCTGCTGAAAAAAAAACACGAGTCTACAACTTAGTGTAAAACTCAAATGTGAATATGGGGAAGATACAACTAGCAGTCCCTAGCATGTCCAAGGATATGTCTGGACACGGGAAATGTGCGTCAAGCCACCCCTAACTTGTCTGATTGGAAAGTCGGTGCTAAAAGAGTAAGACCTACAAAGTGATGCATTTTCGACTGGTATCCTTGAATCCAAGATGTGTTTTTCTTTGACATGTGTAGGACACTGATATGCCAACTAAAATGGTTTTCACGTGTCATACACTGCTATGCCAACTAAAATGAAGTGTTTGTGCTCAATTGTTCACCAGATTTTGAGTGAATATCCTTGTTTGTTTGATTTTGCTTTGCTAGAATAGTATAATAGTCAGGACAACGTTAGAAGAAGATCTCCTCCGTACACCTTGCACTTGTACAGAAGTTGATGCACTCCTGTGATCTGTCTCTCCCTCACCTCTACTAAATGAAGTCAATTGCTTGTTTTTCATGAATATCACCTATTGAGAGATTCTTTTTTATTGACTAGCTTTGTTGCTTGATTGAATCAAAGGTTTGTTGCCTGTTATCAAAGGTTTTAAAAAGAAAATTCTTTATCTTGTGTGTGCTATGTTTTGGATGTGAAGGAAGCTTTGTAAAGCTTGGATTTGTGAAAGAAAATTCAGTTTTTTTGTGCCTAGATAAGTCTACTTCCTCCTCTGTTTTATTGGTGGAAAAACTGTACATTTGTAGCTCACTTGTGTGCAGGAAATCTGCTCTGTTCTGCTGCGTTTCTGCTATGTTTTTTGCTTAGTTTAAGACTGTTTTGGTGATATTTGTGTTTATTTTTTGGGTCCCTTATTCCCCCCAAAAAGGTTGGCCTAAATTTCTAACACTTAAAATCTCCTTGGAGTCCAAAAACTATCAGTTGGGATGTCCCCATATGCCAAATGCTTTTATTTTGTTATCTCCACCACCACCAAGAAAAAATGTTAGTCCAAGATAAGAAGCACGGATACGGACACGGGATATGGACACTGATAAGCGGACTAGTGTATCATGTAACACCTCGACTGAGACGCACTGGATTCCTCCACCTTGTGTAACAGATTCTCCGACCATAACAGAACAATGACAAGTTAGTTAGGGATCTTGTTAAGTGGATTGTAACCAAGATCAGTGAGTAGTGCGAGATATATATAACTGATATACGCTGCTATTGTGTGATTGTGGAATAAGATTGATCAGTTTCTAAAAACTCTTTAGACACGATACGATCGGATACGTACGGAGAGAATCCGAGAGTATCGGTATCCGATACAGATACCGATTCGTGATACGGATGCCAAAATAGAGTATCCATGCTTTAGAGGCAGCTTGAGCATTAAATTTAGACTCATTCATTATTTGTCTGTTCTACTTGTTATATATGTTCACAGTCTCATTGGTCATTTACTATGGTTTTTTATTATGTAGTTTTTAGGATGATAAGGAAAAAATTAAACATGATACACCAAGCTCACCTTCGAATAATCTGAAAGAAGATGCTCTTTCTAATTGAAATGTTTAGTAGAAATTGTTATGACTCTATCAAATTGAAATGTTTGCTTCTACCATATGTAGGTTTATGGGTTGATAAAGAAGTGCTGTTGTGACTTTTTGCTGAAGATATAAGTATGATCTCGCTAGTGTGATGGTTGTCTTGATTGCTTCGTTGGTTGAAGACTTTCTGTTGATACTAATGGGATGGATAGATTTTGGAAGGACTCTTTTGGTTGAAGCCTTTTTGTTGATACTTATAGGATGGGTAGATTTTGGAAGGACTCTTTTGGTTGAAGCCTTTGTGTTAATATTTTGGTGTCTAAGGTTTGAACTCCACTTTTGGGATACATAGATGTTTTGGAATGCCTTTTTGTTGATACTAATGGGATGGATAGATTTCAGAAGGACTCTTTTGGGTCAAGCCTTTTTGTTGATACATATGGGATGGGTAGATTTTGGAAGGACTCTTTTGGTTGAAACCTTTGTGTTAATATTTTGGTGTCTAAGGTTTGAACTCCACTTTTGGGATACATAGATGTTTTGGAAGGCCTTTTTGTTGATATTTCGTGACAAGGCTTGTACTCCACTTTTGAGATACGTAGATGTTTTGGAAGGCCTTTTTGTTGATAAATGGTGACAAGGCTTGTACTAGATAGAAGTGTTAGAACGACATTTAGTATATATATATTGAATTTCTTTTATGTAATGGTAATCGCTTTGATGTTTGGAGACATTTTGTTGGTTTTGTATTCAATATTGTGAAATATATTGCCAAGGAAGTCATTGGAGACACCATCTTTTTTTTATTTATGCATTGTATGAACTTGTTATGTGGAATGCTATTCAGGTTGGATTGCAGGTTGCATAAAGTATAGAAACTTGCTAAAGATCAATTGAAATAGCAGGCTAAAAATTCTGTACAAAATTTACAATGGACAGTTGACTTTGAATTTACAGCATTGCTTGAACGTTGTGGAAACATTTCAAATTATAGCATTCGTCAAATGTTGTTGGAAATTTCTAATTTATAGCGTTTTCAAAATGTTATAGAAATTTTAACACTTATAGCGTTTGTAAAATGTTGTACAAAGTTCACGTTTTATAGCGCTCTTAAAACGCTATAGAAATTTTAAAATCTATAGCGTTCGTAAAATGTTGTACAAAGTTTACGTTTTATAGCGTTTTCAAAACGCGATAGAAATTTTACCTTTTATACGTTTGTAAAATTCTGTAAAAACTTCACATTTTATAGCGTTCTCAAAATGCTATAGAAATTTTACGCTCTACAACGTTCCAAAAACGCTATAAAAAGTTTTAACGCTCTACAGCGTTCCAAAAACGCTATAAAAAGTCTTAACACTCTACAGCGTTCTAAAAACGCTATGAAAACTCTTAACGCTCTACAGCGTTCTAAAAATGCTATAAAAAGTCTATCATTCTATAGTTTTAAAAACGCTGTGTAAAGTCCAAGACTTTTAACAACATTGCCTAATATAGCGTTTGGAAAAACGCTGTCTATATCATTTAATAGCGTTTTCCAAACGCTGTAGAATGTGATTTTTCTTGTAGTGAGTTTTTAGTAAATAAACCCTGTAGTTGTGGTAAGTATGGTTACGGAAATTGTAGGTACCCCTGGTTCATGTCATACCCACTATAATGTACGTACAATCATTTTCCATTTTTTTGGTGGTAAGTATATCCAATTTTTAGTTAGCACACCATGTTTATATAGTAATACCCTGTTTATATAGTAATTATGGTGTTTGAAATGGTATGTACAATCTGTCCATGGCATACCTACCAACAACATCACGAACATACCAAACAAGGCCACTATAGTTTTTTTTGGTTGATAAGTACCAAACAAGGTCACTATTAATCAAACAACAAGAGCCACCAAAGCACATCAACATTTGATCAAACAAAAAGAGCCTTCTATCACATTCATCTTGGAGAGTATATGATATGAAAAGTATACAATATCTTTGCTTGGAGAGTATACAAAAAGAGCCTTCTATCACATTCATCTTGGAGAGTATACAATGTATTTGCTTCCAATCTCTAAAATATAACTATAGATCAGTATCATCACAAAATAGAACAATCCATCAAAAAAACCCAACGCCAAAATGTCTTGAGTCGATAACGCGCCAAAAAATGGTTGTCCATTTCCGTGTTACTTGTAAAACAGCCACCACCTGATGCATTAAACAAGTGATACAAGAATTAGTATGATAGTATCTACTATCCATTAATCCATCAACACAACTAAACAAAGGTCAAACAAATTTCACAGATTCACAAATACCATAGTCATGAAACAACCAGATACTTACTACATAGCATTTTCTAAAAGGACACACCATATCACTCCATTATGGCAGAATGAACTCCTTGTGAGATGGTTCTTTTCCCTATCAAAATAAGTACAAAAAATTAATATCAATACATCCATAGGGACACCATTCCATGTCCAAAAGGAATAATTTCCATTTTCTTGGCCACAATGTTAAAATGGTGAAAAGCCTTGAGCAAGCATAACAAAAGTTACAAAGGAAATAAGTTAATTGCGTAAGCTTTTAGGCACTAGCAGGATTCCAAAAGTTACAGAGGAATAGGCTAGTTGCGTAAGCTTTTACGCACTAGCAGGATTCCCCATGTATGGCAAACATTATTATGTTACTTGAGTAAAAGACATTCTCATGGTCAACAAAAGAAAAAGAGAATGAATACAATATGGGGAGCTTGGTAGTGATTGCTAAACTAACAAAAGTTTTAAAAGCAATAGGGGCGGTGCTTGAGGAGGGCATATTTCAGTTCTCTTCTCAGAAATAGTAATCGTTTCGTTGCTTGGTGCTGGTCCTAAAAACCAAGGGTGATGGGAGTGGTTTACTCGCAAAGTAAAATTCTCCCAAGGCAAATGTTGGTATCAACTTTTAGACACCAAATTGTTACCAACAATAACCCAGAAAAAATGAACAGAAACTTGGTTGATCATTTTCGAAATTCTGAAATGGTATAGCGTCAAGTAATCCCTCCAATTTCATAATATGGATAACAAGTGCCATGTGCGACTGAAAATAAACAATGCATCTAAACTGCTACATCTCTTTCTCAGACAAAATGCAATGATGTCAAATGATTAGAGTAAATCTCTTCTGCAATCAAATTATACGTAATATCCCATAAGACCGTAGATGAACAACACCATTAACATTTCCTAAGATATTGGCAAAAGCAAGAAAGGGTGAATGATAACTTCTATGATGAATAATGGCAATAAGAACTTAAAATGGGACTGAAAAGTAACACATCATAAAACATCTCCAAGCGATCATGTTTCAATGGATAGTTCATTGAGCTTTAGACTGAAAACAAAGTGAGAACGTAGTACTCTGTACACTGTCAACAAGAATTTGTCACCTCCTCATACCAATATAATTAGGCAGTAGGCACTCCACAAACTAATCTGCAGATGGGAAGGTAATGTCAACAATTATCAGTGTCTTTTTCTCTTTATCTGGACAAAACTTAGGGATTGGGCACGCTGTGAAATTATTATCTAATTGACTGATTTTCCATTAAATTATTATCTAATTCTCAAAGACGACGGTAGATTATTCCCACCTTAACAAGTCGTTACCGGTTGGTCCATGAAACATGGAGGAATTTATTCAGATTTCACTTCCAAAGTATAGGAAACAAAAAAGTTTTCAATTCAATTGTGGGGAACAAAAGAAATCAAAAGCGAGAAATAAGTTTTATCTAATTAGGGAAGTGAGGAACTTATCGTGGTTGAAAATGGCAATGGTCGACATTTTGGAGCAAAATCCTAAGTTTTGGTACGAACTAAGCCTTATCTCACCCATTCTCACCAATAACTCGCCCAATCTCACTAATTTCTGTGACATTTGGTGAGAAAAGGGAAGAGCCCACAAATCCAGTTCACAACGGCCCCAATGTAGACACCCCAATTTAGCCTAATGATTATTTCAAATCCCACCTTGGGGACCATCCCGATGATGAAATGGATACAGTAATTGCTGGTTGACTTCTTGTGAACCTTAGGACTTTCGGTAGGAACTTTGAGCCACTTAGAAGACCCAATCCAGAGCCATATAGCCTTTCAGACAGAAAATACAGAATTCTAGGAGAATCCATCTGTCGGCTGTGACGTTGATCTCACGGCCTTAACATCATTTCTTCACCCAAGCAACATGTTGCTTGAAAGTCTCCCTGAGAGATCAATCACTCGGCCACTAGATATATCCTACGGCCGCAACTTCATTTCCTCGACCGCCAGATCCATTACTCGGCCGCCATATTGTCTATTTTCCAGATTCTCGAACGTTCTGTCAAACGTTTTATCCAAACAAGAAACCTCCCGATGCGTTCGGGCTACGCCCGGGGATAGCCATGAGGAGTTTGAGATGCATTATAACTCCAATTCCCGTCATGCATTTCGATTGGTTGGAGTGAGTCACCAATTGCCTATATAAAGGGCCTTTGGGTTCCAAAAATAAGGGACCAGATTCACGTACGGAATCACTCTCCCAAACCACGGAACTCTGTCAATATACACTCTCACCCCCCCCCCCCCCCCCCCCCCTCTTTCAAAAGCCCTAACCTTCCGAAGGTAGCCATCAATCTGACGATCAAATCCCAAAGTTCAAACCTTAACCCTAGGGTTCCCAAGAAGCAATCAGTCAATCTCGTTCAATCCGAAGCAATCAAGCTACTGAGGGATCAAGGTGGTGAGGCCCAGGGGCCTCTGGTTCAATTTATTTACTATTTTCATGTTTAATCATAGCGTTTGATTATCTACTAACTTTTCAGTCTGGTGTGAGGAAGAACATCGACCGGGGCTTCAATCCCTCAGCCGGTACATCAAGTCAGGAGGATCCCTCGGCCGTGACATCAATTCACCGGCCGTGGGATCCATTTCCCTGGGACAATTTGCTTTGTTTTCTGCTTTCTGATGCATATTTCAATTACAGTCTTGACTCACCCTTAACTGCTTAAAGGCTAAAAACAGAATACGTGTAAGAATTAAATAAAGCATGTACATGTCTTATGTTGAACAACTATGGGCCAGTCTCGCGGCTGGGCAGAGAGGGGTGCCTAACACCTTTCTCTTACTGTACTTTCGGCTCCCGATTCCAGAATCTCTACCTATTTTCCTAGTTTTAATAAATTAGGTGGCGACTCTGTTTTGATGATAACCGCTATCGTGTGACGATGTTCCTAGCCATGGGAATATCCACGTTCTTGGTTTATGAAGCAAACAACCAAACGAGCAAACAACGATCAATCTGTATGACGATGCCCCGATCTAGGGAAGTGTCTACACCCAATACGCGTGGCGGTGCAAACGTGTCTATGTTTTCTAGTGGTGGCTATCTGTTCTAGAGAGTGAGAGAGAAATACTTAGCACAATGGAGAAGAGGGCTTTTCGTTGTGAGCATCTGTTAAGGATGAGAGAGGGCTTTTTATCGTTTGCATCGTTTGCTTAGGGGTTGTGGAGGTCGAAGAGCTATGGAGGTTTCCGTCATCGGCTGTGCATAGGAGAGAGACGTGGAGTTGGAGGAGTCGTGGACAGAGGCGAGCGAACGACCATGGAGAGGAGACAGAGGTGGGAGGGAGGAGGGGCCAAAATAATTTTAGGGCTCTCAAATACTGTATTTCACGTTAACTGGTAATATGAGGTAACGGGGAGAGAAAAGGATTTCTCTACCAATGGCTGGGATTAAAGCAATAAGATCAACCGGTTCACAAGTAATCGGAGTATAATGCTCCCAAACCGCTTGGGAGCATTATATCCGAACTCATCTATTTGTGCACGATCCTCAATAAATTGATCATGTCAAGATTAAAATGCAGACTCGGCTACATAATGGACAAGTAATCGCAGTCAAAAGGCTAGCAAGGAATTCAGGAAAAGGGCGGAGGAATTCAAGACTGAAGTTACATTTTGACTGCGATTGGAACAATGGGGTTGTAGGGACATTGCATTCAAATAAGTTTTCTTAACTCTCATTTCTCTGTCTATCTATCTTCGCTCATTACTCAAAAATCATCCCTCAAAACTCAAACCAAACCAGTCTATTATTTCCACCTTATACGGGGCGTACTCATGTACCACCTGGAATTTCTTCCTTTATGGAATTCACCATCTAAGCCCCGTTCCGTTAAGGGATATAAGTGTTTATTTGAATACTTATTTTTTAAAATTAAAGATAATATATTGCGAGAGAATTATCTATCTCGTAAAAAAAATAAGAATTTAAAAAATAAAAATCTTAACAGAATGGACATAAGATCAATCAATCCTCAAAACAGTAATCCAACACAAACGGGCCGAAGCAGATAAAAGCAGTACAATCCATTGGCCAATCATGCTTTTCAGGTAGTTAATTAATGTATTCAACAGCTCTGTCCTATATTTCATTTCTACCTCACCAAAACGCAAAACGAAAGCAGATGAAGGTGCTCACAAGTGTCTCCCTTCTTCCTCAAAAACAACAACAGAAGAGAAAAACAAATCGATCACCTAAACCAGACCCATGTCACATTGATAGGCGCGTAAATATTCATATTAGCGCCCCTTAATTTATCTTTGTTAAGTCTATTTATATTGTTAATCGGAGCTTAATGCTTAGTTTGTGTATTGTAGGTGTTTGGAAGCTTAAAACGTTAATTGCCAATCAAAGCGTGAATTGCGCCATATAATTTTTCCTCCATAGCATAGTGGTGTTTGAAGTGAAATCGGTTGCTGAAAATTAATACAACTCACACGTGTATTTGGTGGGCCCAAAAGCAACATTATTTGGGCGTGCACTGGATCTTCTAATTAGGCCTAATAATTATTCGGTATTTCGATTAAGAATGAACCCAAGGTTTTCAGTAATTGAAGTACACGGCTGGGATTAAAAGTAATAACGGGGGCTAATAGGGTTTTAATTGGGAAACAGAAGCTTATAAAAGGGGGCAGATCTTAACATCAGGCGAGTTCCACGGACGAAACAATAGAAGGAGGCAACGAAGAACGGGGCTGCCTCTGGAGGATTGTTCCGATTATTTTCTGCTTTAGACTTCAGATTAGTTATTCCTTCCAAGTTCCTGATGCTTTGTTTAATTACTCGCACTCCGGTAACTAGTTTTAATTTTTGTTCTTAATTAAAGTTATTCATTTCTGCTTTCTTGTTTTTAATCTCTTGTTTATTTTCCATTCCAAGCAATAAAAGCATGATTAATTCTAGGGTTTTATTTCTTTTATTTTTAATGATGAGTAAGTAGTTTTTTTGAGGTTTGGTCGCTGGGTAAAGGCACGTCGCGACCCAATTAGGATTCGTCTCGCAATTTTTATGTTCATTGATTTAATTAAATAATTTTACTTGGAGAAAACTACGTTCGTTGGACGAATCCGAGGCATTGCCGGGACTCATGTGAGCAGGAACGGGGGACCAAAACCTGTTCGCCGCTGTGTACGGAACCGGCAACCTTAGGATTCGCATCCTTCGGAGTTTCCAATTCTCCCTAATTTTAACCGTTTTTAGAACTTTGGAAAGCGAACGGATTCTAATTGGGTAGTGAGCGCCGGATTCCCTACGACCATGTCTCTCTTTTTAATCCGTTGAGCAAGTTATTTGTTAGTATTAGTTAATTAATCAACTAAAAGAGAAGGGGTGGCTACCTAAGAGCCAGTTTAAATAGTAACAACCAAGTTTTTAGTAAGCACGCATCACCGTCTCTGTGGATTCGACTCCGGTCTTACCGGGTATTGTGCTACATCGGTCCCCACCCTACGCTTGGGGCAACCCATTATTTTAGGTCTAGGAATCGGTCAAGCACTCATGATACTAAGATCCTCTGTTCCATTTTCCTACTCCTCCTTCAATACCAAATCCAATTTTGCACCCCCACTGACACCATAAACACCACCCAGTCCTTGAAAGATGGTGACTTGCTCATCTCCAGCAATCAAACCTTTGCCCTGGGGTTCTTTACCCCCGGAAAATCGACAAACCGGTACCTCGGAATATGGTACAACAAGGTTTCTGTCTGGGTCGCCAACAGGGGCGACCCAATCAACGACACATCCGGGTGCCTCTCATTTGACGTCACGGGAAACCTGGTCGTAACCGGCCCAGATCGGAGCAATCTGGTCTGGTCCACAAAAGTTTCGGATCTGACGATAGCAAAAAACTCCTCGGTTCAGCTACTGGATTCAGGAAATTTGGTGGTGCTTGATAGCAATGGGGTAGTTGTGTGGCAGAGCTTTGATTATCCTACGAATACTTTGCTTCCGAACTTGAGATTCGGTGTGGACCGGAAAACCGGTCTGGACCGGTTCCCGACATCTTGGAAGTCGGGCGATGACCCGGGACCTGGGGAGTACTCTTTGAAAATGGTCCTTAACGGGTCTCCTCAATTTTGTCTGTACAAGGGTTCGGGGCTGGATTGGCGGGCGGGTTCGTGGATAGGGCCCAAGTGGAGCGGTATACCTGAGATGACAATTAAGTACATCAAGGACAACTACATCGAAAATCAGGACGAGGTAACTTTGAGTTATTCTATTCGTGACCCCTCGATTTCTGCGAGATTGGTGCTCAACGAATCCGGGACGCTCCAGTGGTTGACGTGGAAAGATAATGAGCATAGATGGGTTGAGATTTACGCAGGTCCGAAAAAACCCTGCGACTCCTACAACTACTGCAATCCAAACGGTTACTGCGACCCGTCCAACATATGCATGGGCCAGTTCGAATGCACGTGCCTGCCCGGGTTCGAGCCCAAGTCGGCATGCGACTGGTACCTGAGGGACGGGTCGGGCGGGTGCGTGAGGAAGCGGGGCGGGCACGTGTGCGGGAGCGGCGAGGGCTTCGAGAAGGTGCCACTTGCGAAAGTGCCGAACACGTGGACAGCACATGTGGATAGGGGTGTGACATGGCTAAAAGAGTGTGAGTCGGAGTGCTTGAGGAACTGCTCGTGCAATGCGTATGCGAATGCGGATGTTTCTCGCAGGGACAATGGATGCGTGACGTGGCATGGGGATTTAATCGACTCCAGTGTGTTTTCAAGTGGGGGCCAGGATTTATACATTCGGGTTGATGCGGTTGAATTAGGTATGCAATCAATTTCTGCTCCTATATTTTTTTTTGGTCAAATTTGGCAGATATATATTGTTTTATTTCGATAGATTTTCAATAATAGGTCGTTTTTATCGGATAAGATATTACTATGTAATTCAAGATTTCAATCCGTTCATGTCATCTTATAAGATAGTATGGAAAGATTTCCTATCCATTCCCATGTTGTGATATAATAGAAAACAATAGCAATGAAGTAGGCCTAAGGCAGGTTTCAGTAGGTGATTCGTAGTTATGGCTGTGTGTTTGGTTGGTTTTTGTGCTTCTCCAACAGTTATCCTGTCCGCCGTGGCTGCAAGATTCGGCGGTGGGGCTGTAGGTTACCGGTGTTTTGCTTCTCATGGCCAGAACCTGCCGTGTCAGCGGCGGTTTGCCTTGGAGTAGCGTCCTGTATTTTGTAGTTGAGAGTCTGTGTTTCAGGTCAACGGGTCTTGAACACGTTGGTGTGGCTCCTTGGAATGGCGAATCCATGCTCCAGATTTCTTATGTGCTTTCTTGGGTTTGAGCTGGGTGTCCTTGCAAGATCCTCTATTGCCCGCGACTGGTTCTTAAGTACCGATGTTTCGCTGGGCCTGCACTTGCAATAGGTGCCTTTGTCTAGATTTTGGCAGTTTTGATTCATTCCTCTAATCTTTTGATGATTTCTGAAATGCCTTATGGCTTTGACATATAGTATTTGACCATTTCAAAAAAAAAATATATATAGGGCTAATGCCTTGAACAAATTAAATGAGATTCAACCTGTTTTGAGTTTGCAAGTTATCTAAGAACGAATGATTGATGAAAACTTGAGGAAGACATTTTATCAAAATTAAGAAGTCGGGTTTGAGTGATCAACCTGTGAAATTGTGTGCCGAGTGACTTCTACGTTTGTTTAATTGCAGATGGCACTATCATTCTTGTTTGTCCAACACATGTCTTGTCCAGAAAATTTTTGTATGCTGAGAATTACAGCTACCACAGGACTTTACCTTTTAGTTCTGAAAGCATGTTCTGTGTCTTTTTCTTTTCTTTTTTTTTAATTTTTTATAACTTAGGCATCCAAGTTAGCTTACTTGCACATCGACTAAACCTGGAGGGCCAATTCCACCGCCCACTTGCTGGAGTCCCGCTTAAAGTAAGAGCAAACTCCAAATAAGTTGATATCGATTCTCAAAGCCCTTAGAAAAAAGCGAACCCCCAAATCTCAGACCTTGGCCACTAGGCCAAGCCCCTCAGGGACCGGCGTTAGCACTTGGCATGTTCGGGGCCTTTCTCATTTCATAAGTGGTGGAAGAGACGAACAAAGCAATTATGCTGTCATCTGTAAGAAAGAAATCAACTACTTAATGTTTTGTCCTAATTTCAGCCCAATATTTGAAGTCTCAACGACACTCTCATGAAAAGAAGGCCATGGTGGCAGCTATAGCGGCCTCGGTTACTGCGGTTTCGCTTCTCGCATTCTGCTTAATTTGTTGGCTGGAGGTGAAGAAAAGAAGAGGTAAGAGAAACAATCTTCTTCAATCTTAAGTCATTTTGGTTAATTGACTAGCGACTAAAAATTATTTATGTCAACGTCATATTGACTCTTCTCCGTTTTCAATCTCATAAATAAAACTAATGTAACATCCATCTAGTTAAAATCCTTCTTACCACTTTTCGTCTTTCACAAATTTAAAATAAACTTTCATAGTTTAATAGTCAAGTAAGGCAACAAATTCTCACCCATGCTATGAATGAGTGTAACTAGTAATGCAAGACTATGTCCCACAGTTTCTTGTTCATTTGTGTTTCCCATTTCATAATTTTAGTACAACAATGAACTTGACTGGTTTAAGTTTTTCATCGCATTTTACTATCTTTTCTCAAACAGTCAAATTAAGGAAGTAGGACTTTTTAGTTAATTGCCTTTTGTTTGCCTAACTTGCTTTTTTACTCAATGGCAGGAATAAGAGAACAACAAATTTTTTTATTTAGTCCCGACAGTACAACACCCCTTGAAGCCTCCTCAAAGGGAAAACAGTTTGATGAAAGAGGCACGAATCCAGAATTACCATATTTTGACCTAAGCATCATTGTCTCAGCCACAGGCAATTTTTCGTTGGATAACAAGCTTGGTGAAGGTGGATTTGGCGCCGTGTATAAGGTACCCGCCAAGATGGAAAGTATCACGCAATTACATACCTTACTTAGGATAATGCGTATTTGAATATGGAAGATGATAAAATAACCCATTAAGCTGTCAATCTAGTATTTGCAAAACTTGTGTTCGAATATGTAGTGCATTGGAATATAGGAAGTGTGCATCCGAAATCCAGTGGTCTCGCATTTTGTTTACCGTATTGACACTCCTAATGGGCGATCTATTCCAGGTCCATTTGAACAACGTCTAAGCTCACCATGTAATGATTAAATGCAGGGTCGGCTACCTAATGGACAAGAAATCGCAGTCAAAAGGCTAGCAAAGAATTCAGAACAAGGGGCGGAGGAATTCAAGACTGAAGTTACATTGATTGCCAAATTGCAGCATAGGAACCTAGTGAGATTGTTGGGATATTGCATTAAAAAAGAAGAGAAAATGTTGATCTATGAGTACTTGCCAAACAAGGGGTTGGACTCTTTCATCTTTGGTATGCAATATTTTCGTAGTTATGTTCATTTTTTTGCTACTTATGGAGTTACTGTTTCTGCAATGGTGAATGATTTAGGATTTTGATTATAATTAACTTCCAACGTTTGTCTAGAGAGGACAAAAGGCTCATGTATAGATTGGAAAATGCGCTTCAACATTGTTTTGGGGATCGCTAGAGGGCTATTATACCTTCACCAAGACTCCAGACTAAGGATAATCCATAGGGACCTAAAAGCCAGCAATGTGTTACTAGATGCAGAAATGAATCCGAAAATATCGGATTTTGGTATGGCTAAAATTTTCGGAAAGGACCAGATTGATGCTAATACAAATAGGGTGGTCGGAACATAGTAAGTGTCCATTCTGTATTACTGTTGGGATATGGAGAAAGGTGCAAGGAAGCCATTAAACTCTAACGCTTGTTTAACATTGTTTAACATTTGTGGTTGCAGCGGCTATATGTCACCTGAGTATGCAATGCAAGGGCTGTTTTCAGTAAAATCTGATGTTTTCAGCTTCGGGGTTTTGCTCTTGGAGATCTTTGCTAGCAAAAAGAATAGCAGCTATATTCTGGACAATTCTGTGAACTTAATTGGGCAAATATGTAAATGGATGTGTACACTTGTCTAAAAATTTACTTAGTATTCATGGAAAATTCTTTGGTTAACAGAACTCTTAATGTATAAAATCTCAAGTATTATACAAAAATTAGATGGTTAATGTCAACAGCAGAAGGGTTTCCATGTATTTGGTGTTCTCCTTTTGTTTTATACTGGAAATCTTTCATTTTGAAAGGAAAACGAACAAGATAAATTTCAAAATAGAGGGCTTTCCTTTAGTGATGACATTGTTGTTCATGCACTATTCATTTCAGGTTTGGAGCTTGTGGCAAGAAGGCCGAGCTTTGGAAATAGTTGGTTCATGGATGATCGAATCAGATTCGGATAAAAAAGTTCTGAGGTGCATTCACATCACCCTGTTGTGCGTGGAAGAATCAGCCAACGATAGGCCAAATATGTCGGATGTTGCTTTCATGTTGTGTAACGAAATAGCACTGCCTCCCCCTAAGAAGCCTGCTTTCATCTTCAAAGGAGCTGGCAACAAGCCGGACACATCCCCATTAGCAAGCGCTGTAGCAGTTTCTATAAATGTTGTTACGCTTTCGGCTATTCAAGCTAGATAGGTGCTGAAAAATTACAAAGATGTGTTCTTGCTTCCTCTTTCACCAAATTTAGATGCCTTTAGCATTTGTTTGCTGGAATGGCTGTAACTGTATACGTTAGTAGCTAGTCATAGTCTCACAGAGGACGTGTTTGGAACCTCATGTAGCTGTAAATTAGAAATTAACATTCTTTTTTGAATTCCTTTGAATAAAAAAACTTACATAGAGTTGAGGAAGGCATAACTTCCAATTACATCAAAATCTATCAAACTAGATATAGAGAAAATTTATAGGGATATTTTCTAGGAATCATGGATCACAGTACTAAGAGGGGACTGCATTACGTACATAATTTAGGGGACCTTAATGTGAGTGCTAAAACCGATCTTCACAAGGACCATAGAGGGAGACTTTTGGATGCCCTTAAAAATGCTGCAATTCCTTTCTGTTGCCAAACGTAATACGCAGCCAATGTCATCTTCCTAATCGTGCTTCGAAAAGACTTTCCATTGAACTTTCCAATGAATCAAGAGACTTCATTATCCATAGAGTATTGATAGCTCTAATTAAGTTCTTTTGAATCGCCATCCATGGGATAATAACCGTGTCCAGAGTGATTGGCAACATGCTTTCTTCATTGACTTGATTGATTAATTTGGTTTGTAAAGAATACATTCACCAACATATAGAGAGAAGGGTTTAGAGAGAGAAAAAATTTGTTTCAGTGGTTGCCCCAACCAAATATCTTAATATATCTCTCTTCATTGTAATCTATTTCTCTTCCTTTTCTTGGCTCAAACGTGTAATATGAGTGCTTAAGATTAGAAATCTAATTTCTCCTTCTCGTAGGATAAGAGTTTTTAACTTGGAAGCCATTAAAACTTTGTGCATGAATGGTGCCAATACACGAAGTGATAGATTATACTTTCAGTACTTCTAGTTTTTCTCTACGAAACTCCCAAAATTTGTTGTTAGTTTCATTATATTTTTTATGCAACAGTTGGCCTCTTACCTATGGTTTTCAGCGGCAGTAGCAAATCGCATATCGATAAAGGTAGCAAACCGCGCAGAATGTATCGAATGATACGTAACGCAAATCAAGTGTAGCGGCTGTGGATTTTTTGGAAATATTTTTGGCGCCAGAGCACTTGAAGCGTCATAGCGGTCTAGTACCGGCCATAGCGGCTATGACCCAGGCGAAAAACAGGATACAAAGCCATAGTATTAAAAATTGACCAATACAGGTGTGAACTTTGCTAGCACTGGTATATCAGTGAATAACGGCATCAAAGGGCTACAGAACCGCTACAAAAGGATAATGTGAACAGCATCAAAAGGATTATTAAACGCACGCGAAACCTAAAAGACTATCCGTTAGAATTTCTACACACTTTTAAACTCCACCCTACCATCTCATTTCGTACCCTGAAAAGCATTTGTTGTTTGAGATTTGTTTCCGGTGTTACGTTGGTAGCTAGGAACTAGGAAGCTTCTTTGACCAAACAAAAAACATTTGCTTTACCTTTAAACCAATCAAATCTGTAAGAAAGAAATCAACTACTTAATTTTTGTCCTAATTTCAGCCCAATATTTGAAGTCTCAACGACACTCTCATGGGAAGAAGGGCATGGTGGCAGCTATAGCGGCCTCTGTTTCATGTTCATTTGTGTTTCCCTTTGCCAATTTTATAAGCACAACCGGTTATTTAGCCTTAATGCGTTCCAGGATATGATCAATGTCATTTCCATGGAACAGTTAGATTCAAAACATCAACGTCAACATAAATACACAAACACGCCTTGTATAAGAAGTGAACTAGTCAAATCATGTCACCAAGCCGGCTTTCTTGTTCATTTGTGTTTCCCATTTCATAATTTTAGTAGAACAATGAACTTGACATGTTTAACTTTTTCATTGCATTTTACTATCTTTTCTCAAACAGTCAAATTATGGACGTAGGACTTTTTAGTTAATTGCATTTTTTTTTGCCTAACTTGCTTTTTTACTCAATGGCAGGAATAAGAGAAAATCAAAATTTATTATTTAGTCCCGACAGTTCAACATCCCTTGCAGCCTCCTCAATGGGAAAACACTTTGATGAAAGTGGCACGAATCCAGAATTACCATATTTTGACCTAAGCATCATTGTCTCAGCCACAGGCAATTTTTTGCTAGATAACAACCTTGGTGAAGGTGGATTTGGCGCCGTGTATAAGGTACCCTCCAAGATGGAAAGTATCACGCAATCGCATACCTTACTTAGGATAATGCTTATTTGAATATGGAAGATGATAAAATAACCCATTAAGCTGTCAATCTAGTATATGCAAGAAGGCCGGACTGTGGAAATAGTTGGTTCATGGATGACTGAATTAGATTCGGATAAAGAAGTTCTGAGGTGCATTCACATCGCCCATGTTGTGCGTGGAAGAATCGGCCAGCGATAGGCCAAATATGTCGGATGTTGCTTTCATGTTGTGTAACGAAACATCGCTCCCTCCCCTAAGAGGGAAATGCTTAGGTAGATAATTTGGGGGACCTTAATGCGAGTGCTAAAACCGATCTTCTCAAGGGCCGTAGAGGGAGACTTGTGGATGCCCTTAAAAATGCTGTGATTCCTTTCTCTTGCCAAACGTAATATGTAGCCAATCTTCCTAACATGCTTCGAAAAGACTTTCCATTGAACTTTCCAATGAGTCAAGAGACTTCATTAGCCATAGAGTAATGAAAGCTCTAATTAAGTTCTTTTGAATCGCCATCCATGGGACAAAACTCTGTCAAGGGATTATTTTCGGGGACCAATGTCAATGAACAATTGTTGAATGGGCCTAACGGCATCCCAAGTTGCTGCAACGTTGAAGGTAGAAGAGGGAGAGACCGTCCATATGACTTTGTCTAATGTGTTTAACATTGCACATGTTTTTTTTTGAAAGGCCATAAATTCATTAATCTCTGAAAAGATACAAAGATTAATAGGAACAAGAAAGGATGGCATCAGATTTCTAACCCGAGACCCAAACGATCTACACAGGGCCAGCCCGGATGTTTCGGTTGCTCAAGCCCGACAATATGCTTTGTTGCCCACTACCAAGTCATACAAAAAATAAAAATAAAAAATACAAGTACCAAAAAAAAAAATTCAAAGTTACATTATTCTTTTAGTTTGAACAATATCCAAAAAATCAACATCAAAATGAAACCCTGGTTATAATGCTTTAAGATTATCGTGATCTGATTTAAAGAAAACTTTGCTTTGCATTTTTTAAAGCAAATTCTTCAATTGAGTTGTCGTACTTTACTTATCCAAGAACTCGGGATCCGTTCCGCTAATTTGTGATTTTTTAGCTTTTTAGTTGATATATGTGAGGAGAATGACCTATCTCAAAAAGCGTAAAAAGCAAAAATAATAATAATAATAAACCAAAAATGCTCTTAGTGGAACTCCATTTATTTTAGCTTATATATTGAAAGAGTTTATTTTTTCAAGAAAATAAGAAAGTTTGCTTCCAACTTTAACTATGATTTGTGTGAAACAAATAATAACCAGTGTTAGTTCGCTCCGCTAATTTGTGGTTTTTTAGCTTTTTAGTTGATAAATGTGAGGAGAATGACCTATCTCAAAAAGCGTAAAAAGTAATAATAATAATAGTAATAATAACCCAAAAATGCTCTTAGTGGAACTCCATTTATTTTAGCTTATATATTGAAAGAGTTTATTTTTTCAAGAAAATAAGAAAGTTTGCTTCCTACTTTAACTATGATTTGTGTGAAACAAATAATAACCAGTGTTAGTCCGCTCAATTTATTTTAATTATGAGTTCTTTTTATAATAAAATGTAAGAACATATCACTTGCATGTTACTGTTTTGTTTGTTAAAAATAGAGAGGCTAGATAAAAATAGAGAAATAAAGGAAATAGCAGTGAGTCAGTGATTGTCAAAAAAAAAAAAAAAAAGGAAATAGCAGCCTAAAAGGGCGTACTGGGATTTGAACTCAGCTCCCACGGCTACTTATGGCAATGTGACAAACCATGATGCCAACCACTACTCTGTGTTACTTAGAAAACATTTTTATATTTATATGTAATATACATTTTTTTTTTGGTTGCCCCAGCCCGGAGGCTTGCGGGGCTTACCCCGGCACCGACCCTGGATCTACAACGCTAAAAATAATCCTATACCCATTCAAAACCCAATCTCCAAGTTTGGCAAGAAACCAAACACAGAAAAACCCATTGGGACAAATCCCACACCCGTTGGCCTAAAAGCCCAGATAAATAATTGAAGATCAAACACCTAAGGGCCTAAAAGCCCAAATAATGGGACAAGCTCAATCCATACAGCACAAACAAGGGAAAAGTACCGGCAGGCGGAGCAGGCAAGGATTTATCACCACTTCCATGGTCTCTACTTTTGAAATCATAAATAGATGGTATCTCCTATTTTAATCACCAATACATAGTAACCATGTTCAAAATGGACCATTCTACCCTTCTATTAGACCACGTCGTATCCCCCAAACCCCTTCTTTCCTCCCTTCTTCTCTCTCTCCAGTACAACGTAACTCTCTCCTTTCTCTCTAGGGTTTCTGTGCTCCCCATCGGCGCAAGAGTTGCCCCTACCACGACGCCTCAACCTTGCTGTCCAATTTCCATCCCCTAATTTGCTCCCTCGCTAGCTCGAGTCCTTCAATTGTCCACGCTTCATCAGAATTGGTGCTGACTCATTGTGGTCAGGTAAGTTGAATAAATTCCTATATGCGTAGAACCCTCTCTCTCTCTCTCTCTCTCTCTCTCTCTCTCTCTCTCTCTCTCTCTCTCGATCTCTCTTGATTTTCCTATGTCTCACAATTTTCCTGTGAATATTGGGGGATTACAAGTATCAATTATCTTAAACTAGTTGTAGCAGGTAATCAACTGAATGGGGAGCCCCCTTGAGTATTTCTATCTTTGCTCTTGGCTGGGTTGTGTAGGGAGGTATTCCCGAACAAGTGCACACAAGGCCCGAACACATGGTAAGTGAGACCACGGTAAAAGAATGGTGTGGGATGGTCACCGTGCAAAACGGTGGTCGGCGGTAAGGACCAATGACATGAGAAGTCATTGGTGCAAGAAGCCCGAACAAGGGCTTGATCCAAGAAACACAAATAGTTATTGGACTAGAAGTCTGGCAAAAGATAGTGACATGCGAAGTCACTAGTCCAAGTAGTCTGTTCGGCAATGAGAGGGCCGAACAGGAGCAATATTCTGGGAAGTGGCCTTAGTGGTAGGGAACGCTTAGGAATGTTCCAAAACAGAGACATCTAGCAAAGGAAATAGGATCTTGGTGAAATAAGATCAGAAGCATCACAAATAGAACAATCCATCAAAAAACCCCAACGCCAAAATGTCTTGAGTCGATAACGCGCCAAAAAATAGTTGTCCGTTTTCTTGTTACTTGCAAAACTGCCACCACCTGATGCATTAAACAAGTGATACAAGTATTAGTATGATAGTATCTACTATCCATTAATCCATCAACACAACTAAACAAAGGTCAAACAAATTTCACAGATTCACAAATACCATGGTCATGAAACAACCAGATACTACATAGCATTTTCTAAAAGGACACACCACATCACTCCATTATGGTAGAATGAACTCCTTGTGAGATCGTTCTTTTCCCTATCAAAATAAGTACAAAAAATTAATCTCAATACATCCATAGGGACACCATTCCATGTCCAAAGGGAATAATTTCCATTTTCTTGGCCACAATGTTAAAATGGTGAAAAGCCCTGAGCAAGCATAACAAAAGTTACAGAGGAAATAAGTCAGTTGCGTAAGCTTTTAGGTACTAGCAGGATTCCAAAACTTACAGAGGAATAGGCTAGTTGCGTAAGCTTTTACGCACTAGTAGGATTCCCCATGTATGGCAAACTTTATTATGTTACTTGAGTAAAAGACATCCTCATGGTCAACAAAAGAAAAAGAGAATGAATACAGTATGAGGAGGTTGGTAGTGATTGCTAAACCAACAAAAGTTTTAAAAGCAATAGGGGCGATGCTTAAGGAGGGCATATTTCAGTTCTCTTCTCAGAAATAGTAATTGTTTCGTTACTTGGTGCTGGTCCTAAAAACCAAGGGTGATGGGAGTGGTTTACTCGCAAAGTAAAATTCTCCCAAGGCAAATGTTGGTATCAACTTTCAGACACCAAATTGTTACCGACAATAACCCAGAAAAAATGAACAGAAACTTCGTTGATCATTTTCGAAATTCTGAAATGGTATAGCGTCAAGTAATCCCTCCAATTTGATAATATCAATAACGAGTGCCATGTGCGACTGAAAATAAAAAATGCATCTAAACTGCTACATCTATTTCTCAGACAAAATGCAATGATGTCAAATGATTAGAGTAAATCTCTTCTGCAATCAAATTATACGTAATATCCCATAAGACCGTAGATGAACAACCCCATTAACATTTCCTAAGATATTGGCAAAAGCAAGAAAGGGTGAATGATAACTTCTATGATGAATAATGGCAATAAGAACTTAAAATGGGACTGAAAAGTAGCACATCATAAAACATCTCCAAGCGATCATGTTTCAATGGATAGTTCATTGAGCTTCAGACTGAAGACAAAGTGAGAATGTAGTACCCTATACACTGTCAACAAGAATTTGTCACCTCCTCATACCAATACAATTAGGCAGTAGGCACTCCACAAACTAATCTGCAGATGGGAAGGTAATGTCAACAATTATCAGTGTCTTTTTCTCTTTATCTGGAAAAAACATAGGGATTGGGCACGCGGTGAAATTATTATCTAATTGACTGATTTTCCATTAAATTACTATCTAATTCTTAAAGACGACGTTAGATTATTCCCACCTTAACAATTCGTTACTGGTTGGTCCATGAAACATGGAGGAATTTATTCAGATTTCACTTCCAAAGTATAGGGAACAAAAAAGGTTTTCAATTCAATTTTGGGGAACAAAAGAAATCAAAAGCGAGAAATAAGTTTTATCTAATTAGGGAAGTGAGGAACTTATCGTGGTTGAGAATGGCAATGGCCGACATTTTGGAGCAAAACCCTAAGTTTTGGTACGAACTAAGCCCTATCTCACCCATTCTCACAAATAACTCGCCCAATCTCACCAGTTTCTGTGACATTTGGTGAGAAAGGGGAAGAGCCCACAAATCCAGTTCACAATGGCCCAAATACGCGTGGCGGTGCAAACGTGTCTATGTTTTCTAGTGGTGGCTATGTGTTCTAGAGAGTGAGAGAGAAATAACTAGCACAATGGAGAAGAGGGCTTTTCATTGTGACAATCTGTTAAGGGCGAGAGAGGGCTTTTTATCGTTTGCGTCGTTTGCTTAGGGGTTGTGGAGGTGGAAGAGCTATGGAGGTTTCCGTCATCGACTGTGCATGGGAGAGATGTGGAGTTGGAGGAGCCGTGGACAGAGGCAAGCGGACGACCATGGAGAGGAGAGAGAGGCGGGAGGGAGGAGGGGCCAAAATAATTTTAGGGCTCTCAAATACTGTATTTCACGTTAACTGGTAATAGGAGGTAACGGGGAGAGAAAAGGATTTCTCTACGAATGGCTGGGATTAAAGCAATAAGATCCAACAGTTCACAAGTAATGGGAGTATGATGCTCCCAAACCGTTTGGGAGCATTATAGCCGAACTCATCTATTTGTGCATGATTCCCAATAAATTGATCATGTAAAGATTAAATGCAGACTCGGCTACATAATGGACAAGTAATCGCAGTCAAAAGGCTAGCAAAGAATTCAGGACAAGGGGCAGAGGAATTCAAGACTGAAGTTAAATGTTGACTGCGATTGGAACAATGAGGTTGTAGGGACATTGCATTCAAATAAGTTTTCTTAATTTTCATTACTCTGTTTATCTATCTTCACTCATTACTCAAAAATCATCCCTCAAAATTCAAACCAAACCAGTCTATTATTTCCACCTTATACGCGGCGTACTCATGTACCACCTGGAATTTCATCCTTTATGGAATTCACCATCTAAGCCCCATTCCGTTAAGGTATATAAGTGTTTATTTGAATACTTCTTTTTTAAAATTAAAGATAATATATTGCGAGATAGTTATCTATCTCGTTAAAAAAAATAAGTATGAAAAAATAATAATCTTAACAAAACGGACCTAAGATCAATCAATCCTCAAAACAGTAATCCAACACAAACGGGCCCCAGCAGATAAAAGCAGTACAATCCATTGGCCAATCATGCTTTTCAGGTAGTTAATTAATGTATTCAACAACTCCGTCCTATATTTCATTTCTACCTCACCAAAACCCAAAATAAAAGCAGAGGAAGGAGCTCACAAGTGTCTCCCTTCTTCCTCAAAAAGAACAGAAGAGAAAAACAAATCGATCACCTAAACCAGACCCATGTCTCAAGATACTAAGATCCTCTGTTCCATTTTCCTACTCCTCCTTCACTACCAATTCCAATTTTGCACCCCCACTGACACCATAAACACCACCCAGTCCCTGAAAGATGGTGACTTGCTCATCTCCAGCAATCAAACCTTTGCCCTGGGGTTCTTTACGCCCGGAAAATCGACAAACCGGTATCTCGGAATATGGTACAACAAGGTTTCCGAACAGACCGTTGTCTGGGTCGCCAACAGGGTCGACCCAATCAACAACACATCCGGGTCCCTCTCATTTGACGTCACGGGAAACCTGGTCGTAACGGGTCCAGATCAGAGCAATCCGATCTGGTCCACAAAAGTTTCGGATCTGACGGTAGCAAAAATCTCCTCGGCTCAGCTACTGGATTCAGGAAATTTGGTGGTGCTTGATAGCAATGGGGTAGTTGTGTGGCAGAGCTTTGATTATCCTACGAATACTTTGCTTCCCAACTTGAGATTCGATGTCAACCGGAAAACCGGTTTGAACCGGTTCCTGACATCTTGGAAGTCGGGCGATGACCCGGGACCCGGGGAGTACTCTTTGAAAATGGACCTTAACGGGTCTCCTCAAATGCTTCTGTACAAGGGCTCGGGGCTGGTTTGGCGGGCGGGTTCATGGATAGGGCACAGGTGGAGCGGTATACCCGAGATGACATTTGACTACATTAAGGACAACTACGTCGAAAATCAGGACGAGGTAACTTTTAGTTACTCTTTTCGTGACCCCTCGATTTCCTCGAGATTGGTGCTCAACGAATCCGGGACGCTCCAGTGGTTGACGTGGAAAGATAATGAGCATAGATGGGTTGAGATTTACGCAGGTCCGAAAAAACCCTGCGACTCCTACAACTACTGCGGTCCAAACGGTTATTGCGACCCATCCAACATAGGCATGGGCCAGTTTGAATGCACGTGCCTGCCCGGGTTCGAGCCCAAGTCTGCACGCGACTGGTACGTGAGGGACGGGTCGGGCGGGTGCGTGAGGAAGCGGGGTGGGCACGTGTGTGGGAGCGGCGAGGGCTTCGAGAAGGTGCCACTTGTGAAAGTGCCGAACACATGGACAGCACATGTGGATAGGGGTGTGACGTGGCTAAAAGAGTGTGAGTCGGAGTGCTTGAGAAACTGCTCGTGCAATGCGTATGCGAGTGCGGATGTTTCTCGCGGGGACAGTGGATGCGTGACGTGGCATGGGGATTTAATCGACTCCAGAGTATTTTCAAGTGGGGGCCAGGATTTATACATTCGGGTTGATGCGGTTGAATTAGGTATTCAATCAATTTCTGCTCCTATATTTTTTTTTTTGTCTGATTTGCAAGATATATATTGTTTTATTTCGATAGATTTTCAACAATAGGTCGTTTTTATCGGATAAGATATTACTATGTAATTCAAGATTTCAATCCGTTCATGTCGTCTTATAAGATAGTATGGAAAGATTTCCTATCCATTCCCACGTTTTGATATAATAGAAAACAATAGCAATGAAGTAGGCCTAATGCAGGTTTCAGTAGATGATTCGTAGTTATGGCTGTGTGTTTGGTTGGTTTTTGTGCTTCTCCAACTGTTATCCTGTCTGCCGTGGCTGCAAGGATTCGGCGGTGGGACTGTAGCTTACCGGTGTTTTGCTTCTCGTGGCCAGAACCCACCGTGTCAGCGGCGGTTTGCCTTGGAGTAGCGTCTTGTGTTTTGAAGTTGAGAGCCTGTGTTTCAGGTCGACGGGTCTTGAACTCGCCGGTGTGGCTCCTTGGAATGGCGAATCCATGCTCCAGATTTCATATGTGCTTTCGTGGGTTTGAGTTGGGTGTCCTTGCAGGATCCTCTATTGCCTTTTCCGCGACTGGTTCTTAAGTACCGACGTTTCGCTGGGCCTGCACTTGCAATACGTGCCTCTGTCTAGATTTTGGCAGTTTTGGTTCATTCCTTTTATCTTTTGATGATTTCTGAATTGACATATAGTATTTGACCATTTCAAAAAAAAAAAAAAAAGTAGGGCTAATGCCTTGAACAAATTAAATGAGTTTCAACCTGTTTTGAGTTTGCAATTTATCTAAGAACTATTGATTGATGAAGACTTGAGCAAGACATTTTATCAAAAGAAGCCGGGTTTGAGTGATCAACCTGTGAAATTGTGTGCCGAGTGACTTCTACGTTTGTTTAATTGTAGATGGCACTATCATTCTTGTTTGTAAACAAGGATGGACAAGGGGGTCTAGTGGCGGCGGCTGCCATAATAAGAATTTTAGAAAATGCAATTATCATTCTTGTTTGTCCAACAATATTAAACATTGATAGAAAGGTGCATGGTTGCAACTTGCAACACGTCTTGTCCAGAAAATTTCAAAGAAGTTGATATCGATTCTCGAAGCCCTTAGAAGAAAGTGAACCCCCAAATCTCAGACTTTGACCACTAGACCAAGCCCCTCGGGGACCGGGGTTAGCACTTAGCATGTTCGGGGTCTTTCTCATTTCATAAGTGGTGGGAAGAGACGAACAAAGCAATTATGCTGTCATCTGTAAGAAAGAAATCAACTACTTAATTTTTTGTCCTAATTTCAGCCCAATATTTGAAGTCTCAACGACACTCTCATGGGAAGAAGGGCATGGTGGCAGCTATAGCGGCCTCTGTTACTGCGGTTTCGCTTCTCGCATTCTGCTTAATTTGTTGGCTGGTTGTGAAGAAAAGAAGAGGTAAAAGAAACAATCTTCTTCAATGTCGCACAGTTCCTTGTTCATTTGTGTTTCCCTTTGCCTTAATGCGTTCCAGGATATATACGATCACTATCATTCCCGCGGAACAGTTAGATTCAAAACATCAACGTCAACATAGATACACGAAACGAGGAATGCTACATACACTACACACTTTCACTACATCATTCACTACATTCCTTATAGTACTCATTTCGGGTCCAACAAAAAATACAAAAAAATATTCATAAATTTTAAAATAATATTTTAGGGGGCCCTGTAAAAAATCAACTCTAACGGATATTGGTAAGTATTATTTCTAGCTTTTTGTAGGAGCAAAAATGCTAAACTGCGCATTTTCGAACATACGAACTTAGAAATAATACTTACCGATATCCATTAGAGTTGATTTTTTATGAGGCCCCCTAAAATATTATTTTAAAATTTATGAATATTTTTCTATATTTTTTGTTGGACCCGAAATGAGTCCCATAAAGAATGTAGTGGATGTGTAGTGAAAGTGTGTAGTGTATGTAGCATTCTTGTACACAAATACGCCTTGTTTAAGAAGTGAACTAGTCAAATCATGTCACCAAGGCGGCTTTCTTGTCACCAAGCTGGCCGGCTTTCTTCTTCATTTGTGTTTCCCATTTCATAATTTTAGTAAAACAATGAACTTGACTGGTTTAAGTTTATCATTGCATTTTACTATCTTTTCTCAAACAGTCAAATTAAGGAAGTAGGACTTTTTAGTTAATTGCCTTTTGTTTGCCTAACTTGCTTTTTTACTCAATGGCAGGAATAAGAGAACAACAAATTTTTTTATTTAGTCCCGACAGTACAACACCCCTTGAAGCCTCCTCAAAGGGAAAACAGTTTGATGAAAGAGGCACGAATCCAGAATTACCATATTTTGACCTAAGCATCATTGTCTCAGCCACAGGCAATTTTTCGTTGGATAACAAGCTTGGTGAAGGTGGATTTGGCGCCGTGTATAAGGTACCCTCCAAGATGGAAAGTATCACGCAATTACATACCTTACTTAGGATAATGCGTATTTGAATATGGAAGATGATAAAATAACCCATTAAGCTGTCAATCTAGTATTTGCAAAACTTGTGTTCGAATATGTAGTGCATTGGAATATAGGAAGTGTGCATCCGAAATCCAGTGGTCTCGCATTTTGTTTACCGTATTGACACTCCTAATGGGCGATCTATTCCAGGTCCATTTGAACAACGTCTAAGCTCACCATGTAAAGATTAAATGCAGGGTCGGCTACCTAATGGACAAGAAATCGCAGTCAAAAGGCTAGCAAAGAATTCAGAACAAGGGGCGGAGGAATTCAAGACTGAAGTTACATTGATTGCCAAACTACAGCATAGGAACCTAGTGAGGCTGTTGGGATATTGCATTCAAAAAGAAGAGAAAATGTTGATCTACGAGTACTTGCCAAACAAGGGCTTGGACTCTTTCATCTTTGGTATGCAATATTTTCGTAGTTATGTTCATTCTTTTGCTACTTATGGAGTTATTGTTTCTGCAATGGTGAATGATTCAGGATTTTGATTATAATTAACTTCCAACGTTTGTCCAGATAGGACAAAAGGCTCGTGTATAGATTGGAAATTGCGCTTCAACATTGTTTTGGGGATCGCTAGAGGGCTATTATACCTTCACCAAGACTCCAGACTGAGGATAATCCATAGGGACCTAAAAGCTAGCAATGTGTTACTAAATGCAGAAATGAATCCGAAAATATCGGATTTTGGTATGGCTAAAATTTTCGGAAAGGACCAGATTGAAGCTAATACAAACAGGGTGGTCGGAACGTAGTAAGTGTCCATTCTGTATTGTTGTTGGGATATGGAGAAAGGTGCAAGGAAGCCATTACACTCTAATGCTTGTTTAACATTTGTGGTTGCAGCGGCTATATGTCACCTGAATATGCAATGCAAGGGCTGTTTTCAGTAAAATCTGATGTTTTTAGCTTCGGGGTTTTGCTCTTGGAGATCATTGCTGGCAGAAAGAATAGCAGCTATATTCTGGACAATTCTGTGAACTTAATTGGGCATGTATGTAAATGGATGTGTACACTTGTCTAAAAATTTACTTAGTATTCATGGAAAATCCTTTGGTTAACAGAACTCTTAATGTATAAAATCTCAAGTATTATACAAAAATTAGATGGTTAATGTCAACAGCAGAAGGGTTTCCATGTATTTGGTGTTCTCCTTTTGTTTTATGCTGGAAATCTATCATTTTGAAAGAAAAACGAACAAGATAAATTTCAAAACAGAGGGCTTTCCTTTAGTGATGACATTGTTGTTCATGCACTATTCATTTCAGGTTTGGAGCTTGTGGCAAGAAGGACGAGCTTTGGAAATAGTTGGTTCATGGATGACCGAATCAGATTCGGATAAAGAAGTTCTGAGGTGCATTCACATCGCCCTGTTGTGCGTGGAAGAATCAGCCAACGATAGGCCAAATATGTCGGATGTTGCTTTCATGTTGTGTAACGAAACAACACTACCTCCCCCTAAGCAGCCTGCTTTCATCTTCCAAGGGGCTGGCAACAGGCCGGACACATCATCATTAGCAAACGCTGGAGCAGTTTCTATAAATGATGTTACGCTTTCGGTTATTCAAGCTAGATAGGTGATGAAAAATTACATAGATGTGTTCTTGCTTCCTCTTTCATCAAATTTAGATGTCTTTAGCATTTGTTTGCTGGAATGGCTGTAACTGTATATGTTAGTACCTAGTCACAGTCTCACAGAGAACGTGTTTGGAGCCTCATGTAGCTGTAAATTAGAAATTAACATTCTTTTATGAATTCCTTTGAATAAAAAAACTTACATAGAGTTGAGGAACGCATAACTTCCAATTACATCAAAATCTATCAAACTAGATATGGAGAAAATTTATTGGGATATTTTCCAGGAATCACGGATCACAGTACTAAGAGGGGACTGCATTACGTAGATAATTTGGGGAACCTTAATGCGAGTGCTAAAACTGATCTTCTCAAGAACCATAGAGGGAGACTTGTGGATGCCCTTAAAAGTGCTGCAATTCCTTTCTCTTGCCAAACGTAATACGCAGCCAATGTCATCTTCCTAATCGTGCTTCGAAAAGACTTTCCATTGAACTTCCCACTGAGTCAAGAGACTTCATTATCCATAGAGTAATGAAAGCTCTAATTAAGTTCTTTTGAATTGCCATCCATGGGATAAAAACTGTGTCCGGAGGGATTGGCAACATGCTTTCTTCATTGACTTGATTGATTAATTTGGTTTGTAAACAATACATTCACCAACATATAAAGAGAAGGATTTAGAGAGAGAAAATTTGTTTCAATGGTTGCCCCGACCAAATACCTTAATCTCTCTTCATTGTAATCTATTTCTCTTCCTTTTCTTGGCGCAAACGTGTAATATGAATGCTTAAGATTAAAATCTCATTTCTCCTTTTCGTAGAACAAGAGTTTTTAACTTGGAAGCCACTAAAAATCTGTGCATGAATGGTGCCAATACACGAAGTGATAGATTACTTTCAGCACTTCTAGTTTTTCTCTACGAAACTCTCAAAATTTGTTAGTTTCATTATATTTTTTATACAACAGTTGGCCACTTACCCATGGTTTTCAATGGCAGTAGCAAATCGCATATCCATAAAGGTAACAAACCACGTAGAATGTATTGAATGATACATAACGAGAATCAAGTGTAGTGGCCGGCTGTGGATTTTTTGGAAATATTTTTGGCGCCAGAGCACTTGAAGCATCATAGCGGTCTAAGTACCGGCCATAGTGGCTATGGCCCACGCAAAAAACAGGATACGAAGCCATAGTATCGAAAATTGACCAATACAGGTGTGAACTTTGCTAGCACTGGATTACTGCAAGACTATTTCGCACAGTTTCTTGTTCATTTGTGTTTCCTTTTGCCTATTTTATTTGATATGATCAATGTCATTTCCATGGAACAGTTAGATTCAAAACATCAACGTCAACGTAAATACACAAACACGCCTTGTATAAGAAGTGAACTAGTCAAATCATGTCACCAAGCCGGCTTTCTTGTTCATTTGTGTTTCCCATTTCATAATTAAGGACGTCGGACTTTTTAGTTAATTGCATTTTTTTTTGCCCAACTTGCTTTATTACTCAATGGCAGGAATAAGAGAACAACAAAATTTATTATTTAGTCCCGCCAGTTCAACATCCCTTGAAGCCTCCTCAATGGGAAAACACTTTGATGAAAGTGGCACGAATCCAGAATTACCATATTTTGACCTAAGCATCATTGTCTCAGCCACAGGCAATTTTTCGCTAGATAACAAGCTTGGTGAAGGTGGATTTGGCGCCGTGTATAAGGTACCCTCCAAGATGGAAAGTATCACGCAATCGCATACCTTACTTAGGATAATGCTTATTTGAATATGGAAGATGATAAAATAACCCATTAAGCTGTCAATCTAGTATATGCAAGAAGGCCGGACTATGGAAATAGTTGGTTGTGATGTGGAAAGCCCAAGATCAACACAACAAAAGCACGAATCACACACACGCCACTGTGATAAGAGAAACACACACAAATTGAGAAGGAAAATTTCACTATTGTCTCCACTACAATAGTTACAAAAACCTCTCGAAACACTCTTCACCTCTTTTTTGTCTCTCACCCACCCTCCACAAAATTATCCCTACCCTTTTATACTACAAGGGTTAGGGTTACACACCTCATGCAAAATACAATAATAACCCCCCAAAACATACGAAAATAAAAACCCACCTAGGGGTGGACCCCAACAATCACCCCCTCCACCCCGAGTGGGTGATCGCCGATCAAGTCAAGCTATGCACCCCTTCCACCGGGGTACCCTCCATACACCCCCTCCAATGGGTGTCTCATACCCCTCACACGGTGTGCTCCACAAGGATCAACAAACCGCTGAAACTTGTACAAACCACTAACCATCCTCCCCTCGAGTATGTCACGCTCCCCCTTGCATACGTGAAGAACACCATCTCTAGCCGAGAAGCTATACCCCTTCTCATCAAGCACCCCAAGAAAGATTAAGTTCTTCCTCACACCCGGCACGTGTCGAACGTCCGTCAACCTCACATGCTTTCCATTTGGCAAACAGAACCTCACTATCCCTTTGCCCACAACACGACTCCTCGAGCCATTCACCATCCGAACGGTTCCCCCATCGACCGCCTCATAACTCCAAAACTCCTCTTTGTCCCAGCAAACATGGAATGAGCACCCAGAGTCTAGTACCCAATCCTTCTCTCCACAATCTGTAGAATCCTCCACCGCAACCATAAGCTCACCATCTGAACCATACACCACCATTGTACCCTCCTTCGGTTGGCATTTGAGCTTGGGGCAATCCCGCATCATATGCCCCTCTTTCTTGCAATAATGGCAAGTGAATCCACGACCCCTCGCCTCCTTAAACTTGGGGCAATTCCATATAGTATGCCCCTCCTCATGGCAATGAAAGCAAGTGACTTGGCCATCCCCGTGGCCGCGACTTCCACCTCGGCCGCCACGTCCACCTTCACCGTATCCTCGACCTCCATGTTGACCGCCACCTTTATGCCCATTTCCTCTTCCTTGGTTCTTTTCTCTTCCTCCGCTTGCGACCAATGCTTGCCCATCCTCATTTGGTTCCCATTTGCCCTCATTTCGCCGTGCTTCCTCATTGAACAAGGCCTCTTTAACCATTGACATTGAAACCTTACCCTACGGTGCCAAATTGTCAAGAGAAATCATGAGCATATCCCAATCCTCATGTAGGGAACTAAGCAATAGTAGGGCTTGCAATTCATTGTCAAGCTTCAATCCCGCACTACCAAGTTGATTAACCAAGTTTTGGAACTCACTAGAATGTGCCGCAACCGATTTCCCACTCCTCAACTTCAAATTCACTAACCTCCTCATCAATAACGCTGTATTTCGAGAAGTTTTCGGTTGATACATGTCCTCTAATTTTTTCCACAATACATAGGCATCGGTGTCCTCGGATACGTGGTAAAACATCTCCTCCGAAATAAATTGCCGGATCAATCCTAACGTCCTCCGATTTAATTTCCTCCAATCATCCACATTTGTTCCCGTTGGTTTAACCCCCAAATAATCCAATGGATCATACAAATCCTTTCATGACAACAAATCCACCATTCGGGGCTTCCAAATCGCATAATTTGAAGACGTTAAGTGAACCATACTAGTCATACTCGAATCCGACATCTTACTTAATCCACAATAAGCAAGATTCAACAAAATAATGAGCCCACAATGCTCCAAAGTCCACAAAAGTACAAAAAACGTGCAAAAAACTGTACCACTGAAAATTGCACTTACAGCACTTTCTGAGCTGAACCAGTCAAAACATACCTCGCAGATAGATCTGAAATGTTGAAAATAGTCAGAATCGACTATTTATTCACGTAAAACGGAGTTGTATAACCTCCAAAATCGCAAAAAAATCCTTTTGAACCGCCTGACCTCGACTGACCCCTTTGACTCGCGTCTAACCCGTCTGACCTTCAGAGTTGACCGGTGAGTTACTATTCATCCGCAACTTTGACCGGCTTTTGCCGCCACCTCGGACGTTCCCCGGCGATGATCTTGGTACCCCCGGACTCCTCTCAACGAGAGGAATCCAAATCCGTGCTCAAAAATTACTTTCGAGCAACACCCGAACTAGGTCTTCCTAGATTCCAACTCGCCTTTTGCCGCTGCCCTTCAAACATGATTTTCGCCCACGTCCGTGCTCCTCTCATGACGTGCTACCCCAAACCTTGCTCCTCTCTTCAAGACGAACACAACCCCGTGCTCAGATCTTGAATCCAACCACTTTCGACTCGGACCTCCTCTTCCAAGCCTAACATTGGCCGAACCGTGCTTTTCCAGTGAACTTTTGCTCTGATACCACTAATGTGGAAAGCCCAAGATTAGCACAACAAAAGCACGAATCACACACACGCGACTGTGATGAGAGAAACACACACAAATTGAGAAGGAAAATTTCACTATTGTCTCCACTACAATAGTTACAAAAATCTCTCAAAACACTCTCCACCTCTTTTTTGTCTCTCACCCACTCTCCACAAAATTATCCCTACCCTTTTATACCACAAGGGTTAGGGTTACACACTTCATGCAAAAATACAATAATAACCCCCAAAGACATACAAAAATAAAAACCCACCCACTAGGGGTGGACCCCAACAGGTTCATGGATGACCGAATTAGATTCGGATAAAGAAGTTCTGGGGTGCATTCATATCGCCCTGTTGGGCGTGGAAGAATCGGCCAACGATAGGCCAAATATGTCGCATGTTGCTTACATGTTGTGTAACGAAACAGCGCTGCCTCCCCCTAAGAGAGGACTGCTTTACGTAGATAATTTGGGGGACCTTAATGCGAGTGCTAAAACCGATCTTCTCAAGGACCGTAGAGGGAGACTTGTGGATGCCCTTAAAAATGCTGTGATTCCTTTCTGTTGCAAAACGTAATATGCAGCCAATGTAATCTTCCTAACGTGCTTCGAAAAGACTTTCCATTGAACTTTCCAATGAGTCAAGAGACTTCATTAGCCATATAGTAATGAAAGGTCTGATTAAGTTCTTTTGAATCGCCATCCATGGGATAAAAACTGTGTCAAGGGATGATTTTCGGGGGCCAATGTCAATGAACAATTGTTGAATGGGCCTAGCGGCATCCCAAGTTGCTGCAACGTTGAAGGTAGAAGAGGGAGAGACCATCCGTATGACTTTGTCTAATGTGTTTAACATTGCACATGCATGTATTTTTTTGGAATGGCCAAAAATTCATTAATCTCTGAAAACATACAAAGATTAATAGGAACAAGGAATGATGGCATCAGATTTCTAACCCAAGACCCAAACGATCTACAACGCTAAAAATAATCCTATACCCATCTAAAATCCAATCTCCAAGTTTGACAAGAAACCAAACACAAAAAAACCCATTGGGACGAACCCCACACCCGTGAGCCTAAAAGCCAAGATAAATAATTGAAGATCAAACACCTAAGGGCCTAAAAGCCCAAATAATGGGACAAGCCCAATCAATACAGCACAAACAAACCCTAGCTACTGCCGTTTCAGATCCACTACCAACGTCCATCGTCTGCCACGGCAAGGGCAAATCCACCGCCAGCCACCACGCCTGAGATAGCCACCCAGAGAGACACCCAAAAACCGCCTTTGTTAGGCAAAGTACCGAATGATCTCAGGGGAATCACCGGCGGAGACGCGCGAAACCGTACAATCACAGCACCGAATGATCTCCGGAGAATCACCGGCGGAGACACGCGAAACCTTACGAACACAGCCCGCCGTTAGGCACATGTAGTCATATGTTGAGAACCCAGTTTGATTTTTCCACCATTGGGAGAAATGGAAAAGGTAAACAGGAAAGGTCAGGTTAAAAATGGTCTTATCAATTTGGGGTAGGGTCAAAATTATTACACACGTACATTTTGAACATTTATTTAGCGAGTGTTGATATTGTAATGTTATTCGTTCAAACATTCTTTTTGTTTTCTCCGTGGATTTATAATACATGTACACAACGTGTCTGTTTCCTAGTTTTGAAAAGGTTCTGCTTGCATGTCCAGGTCGTGTCGTGTCTATATTTGTATAAATCATTCTCAGGCTAATGTAAGGGTTCATGATAAAACACATGGTCAACTCTCAAGTGGACAAGAAGTAGCGGTGAAGAGACTTGCCAAGACTTCTGGGCAAGGCGTCAAAGAGTTCAAGAATGAGGTTATCTTCATTGCAAAGCTACAACATCGGAATTTGGTTAGGCTATGGGGATGTTGCATTCATGAAGACGAATAGATGTTGATATATGAGTACATGCAAAAAAGAAGTTTAGATTTACACATATTCAGTTAGCCCCTAAACCTTTGAAATCTTTTCTCATAGTTTGCTTGATGTATGCTGATGGGGCCGGCCTTGGCCTAAAACCCAAGGTGTCATGGTTTTAGTCTCCAAAAAATTACAGTTTTTTAGGGCCCTAAAATATGTAGTGGTCCTAAGTAGTATATACCTTAAAAAAAGAACCGTCCAAAGATAAAATAAAGGCCCAACATGCATCCAATCAAAACAAGGCCCAAAAATCGGAGGCATACCTGTAAACTAGAGAACTAAAGGGTCCATTTTTATCAGAAAATTCATCATACTAATTGAATTCAAGTTTTCCACCGTATAGATCATTAATAAGGAGGTTTTTGGTTTGCTCGGCAAAACAAAATTATTAATCATTGAAAGTAATTTACACAAAATATTAGTAGAAAATAAATATAACAGCTTGTCCCATTATATTTATTCATGTCGTTTCATGCCCGTGCTTTTTCGTGCCCATGCTTTTTCTGTGCTCTTGCCTTGCCCGTGCCACATTTTTCTAAATAACACATCAACCACACCCACGTAGTGATTGGCAACACGCTTTATTGACTAACTTGATTGATTAATATGGTTTGGAAAGAATGCATTCACCAAATAGAGAGGATTTGTTTCAATGGTTACCCCAACCAAATGCCTTAATCTCACTTCATTGGAATCTAATTCTCTTCTCTTTTTTTGGGCGTACACATGTATAGTAGGAGTGATTAACATAAAAAATATTATTTCTCCTTTTCGTAGCACAAGAGTTTTCAAGTTGGAAGCCCTTAAAAATTTGTGCATAAATGGTGCCAATATTATTAGTGATAGATCAATTCTCCCGAATGCGGTTGGTTTTTTTTTTTTTCATGTTGACCAGTACTAGATCTTTTGTTTTGGGAAAAGTGATTTGTTTATTTTATACTTGTCATAAAATTCATAAAAAGTCTCATTTTTTTATTATCGCTTTTGGCCTTTAAAAACTCATGGTCAACCTTGTATGGTAAAGTTGCTAACTTACTCTAAACTACCTCAGTTCAAACAAGAGGTACATCATTGGATTGGCAAAAGCGCTTTGACATTATAGTGGGGATTGCTCGAGAACTTCTCTATCTAGCTTCATCGGGATTCAAGATTGAGAATAATTCATAGGGATCTGAAAGCTAGCAACATTTTTCTGGACGACAACATGAATCCTAAAATTTTAGACTTTGGATTGCCAAGAATATTTGGAGATGATCAGTCTGAAGAAAATACAAATAGGGTTCTTGGAACTTAGTAAGTATATCGATCTCGTTCATCTTTCCCCTTCATTATTCTTTTCTATGGTTCATTTCGTTTGATGCATTTCCATTTTATTTTGTATGAAGTGGATATATGTCTCCAGAATATGCTATAGACGGACTCTTCTCTGTGAAATCTTATGTTTTTAGCTTCGGTGTATTGATTTTGGAAATTGTGAGTGGAAAGATGAACAGAAGATTTTACCATCCCGATCATGACCTTAACCTTTTGGGACACGTGAGTACAATTCTTCTTTTCCTATGAGTGAACAATTTTCATTATGTTTGAGAATAATTTTATGAATTGCTATTTTCGTTAGGCATGGAAACTATGGAACGAAGGAAAACCCATGAATCTAGCAGATGCTTTGATGGAGAGTCCGATTCCCACACCAGAAGTGGTAAATTGTATCCAAATGGCCCTTTTGTGTGTGCAAGATCGTCTTGAAGACTGACTGCCGGTGTCAGCTGTTTTGTTAATGTCAGATAGTGAAAATGCAATCCTTCCACTTCCAAAACAACCTGAGTTTTACACTGTAAGATTTACTCCTGAGACGGATTCTTCGTCAATTGGTATATATCCTCTCGTTTCAAATGAAGTAACAATACCAGCACTTCATGGTAGATAGATGGGATTGTTGTCCTAATTAAGACCTTTTAAAGAAACTTTTGCAGAAATTATATATTAATGGTTCTTCAGTAGTGTCAGTTTTGCTCTACTAAACTCCCGAATTTGTCATTAGTTTCATTATGTTCTCGGTCCCATATAACAGTTGACCTCTTACCCAAGGTTCTAAATGCTAGTAGCAGATTGCAGAACCATAGCGGTACCAGACCGCATAAGAAGTATTGAATGACATGTAGCGAGAATTAGGTGTAGCGGCTGTGGATTTTTTGAAAATATTTTACTCGTTTTTGTTGCCGAGAGGAGTTTTTCCCTAGTTCAATCTATCCTTTTCATGATCCGTCCGTACACTAAATATATTAGGGTGTCATCTACAACCCTTACTAGCGAAATCATGCATTGGGCCAGGAAATTATGGAATCACACATACAAGATAGTAAGGCATGTTTTCCGAAGTTCTACCTTATTTCCTGCAGATTAAGCTAAAGAATGAACGATCTGAACCGTTGAGTACGTCGGGGATACGTCGGTTCCTCTAAAATGAGAAGTGCGCGAAATGGGTGTAAGCCTGGAGGGTTGTTCCCCTTGATTGGAGAGAGAGCAAGAGAAGGGAGTGCTTGAGAGGGAGAGCAGGCCAGGAGAGAATTATTTGGTAAGAGAGAGAGAGAGAGAGAGAGAGACGTATTGGAATGAGATGGTATAACACTATGTATATAATGGAGAAGAGACAAAGAAACAGCAGAATTCAATTCTAACTACTAAAGTCGTTGGCGAAGAAGCTGGGGAAAAATTATGACCGACAATGCGAAATCAAACCATGTTCGGGACACGCTATATGGGTTTCGTTCTTATACAAATACTCAAAATTCACCGTATGTTCAATATATCCAACAACATGGTGTAAAAATTATTCTCATATGGTGTCGGACCGCTTTTTCACCATCTCTTCTACAACTAATTGATAGTAGGAAGGGTTTCAATTAATTCTTTTATGGCATTCGACATCGCACCCGCAAGTCTGTTTTTAGAGCGGTCGAAGGGAGTGGCATTGTGTAACCAAATCCATGGAGGCACTCCGGGCCCAACATATGGTATTTTAGAAATAAAGAATAACACATATCTATATTTATGCAAGTACAATACTATGAATTTGCGGGTCCTTACACAATGTGTGGTGTTTTTTCAAGTATTGTTGTTAAATTTATTTATTATTCACATCCATTTGCTTATTATAATGGAAATGATATGAGTGAACGTATCAGAAATTGAACTCAACAATGGGCTAAATCAATGAACACAAATTATTCCGGGACAAAATCACCTTTCCTTAATTAGTTGCGAAAAAGTGTTATCGTGTAGAGTTAGTACTAAATTTGAGGGCTAGTTTCCCAAAAAAGCCAATCGGCTTTTCTTTAGTCTTTTTTCAAAATTTGTTTGTGTTGGTTAGTTTTACGTTAAACTTTTATAGATTATTGATTCATCTCGAAAGGAATCACAAAAATAAAAGTTTTGAATTTTACCCCTTTTTATTTTTTGTAAAAATCCAAGAAAATGCCCAACAAGCTGGAATTTTGGGGCTTTTTCTTGAATACTTTCCCAAAAATTAAGGTAAAATTTATAGTATTTTTTTTAATTTTTTTTTTATTTCTCTCGTCGAGAAGAACTAATAATCTATACAAATTTGATGCAAAACTAACAAATGCGCAGAATATTTGAAGAAGGACAAAATAAGAGGCAATGTTTTTACTTTTTTAAACTCTTGCATTGAATAGAGTCGTACGAGCTGCCTCCAATGGCCTTAATATTGTAGTACTATGACTTCGCCTCATGTGGTGATTCCTCGTAAGTATGACACAAAACGAGATTCATCACGGTCTTATTTCACGATTTGAATCCTTCATCTTGTAGGTTTTAATGTGTTTAACATATATGTAAAAAATCAAGTTCACCAAAGTTTGGTAAAAGCTCAATCACATCGTATTTGTCTGAAATGAAATAAACACTAAAGAATCTGATCAGCCCTATTTCTCTTTGTGACAAATATGATTCGTTCAACGGATACCAAAGTCCAATGAAATCAGTTTTTCGCATCGACCTTAAATGCACCAAATTCAACTTACAAAATGAACTGTTTGGATCATCAAATAGACCCGCTGAGCCCAAAGTAGTGAAAAATAAGCAGCACCAAAATCGGACAACACCAAACAAGAAAGCAAAATCAAAATTTATTCAAAGTCAAGATGAGGACTCAAAAATTTTGGTTTAGCATTTTTCCTTTACGAATGTTGCGTGCTTCAGATGAATGGGTGCAACCCAAAAGAGATACGTTTTGGCTTAGCATTTGTTCTTTAACGTATCTTTGTTAAGGAGTGTACCTTGATAAGGACATGTTTCTTGAAAACGAAAAATGTAAAAGATTGAAGAAAATTGTTTCCTAACATCCACATCAACTTTCACTATCTTTTCTTGCCCTAATTAGAAGGGCAAAAGGGCATGTGGAAATGTAAAAGGGTACGTAGCAGTATATGACCGCAGCTTATACATACTATTGACTGCAGCGAAATAGAACCCCCAACAGGCAGCGCAAGGCCTTTGGTTTCTGCTTGAAGACAATATCAAAATGTCGAAACCAGTAAATTTTTTATTTACATTATCTCCAATTAATTCCCGATTCGTTGGATCTTTTGATGTTAACAATGCTTTGAATTCAATTTTCAAAACTTATAATTTTCTTTTTGGGAGCATTTGTTGGTTGAAAATGTCTAATGCTGTATGTTAGTAGGAAGCTTCTTTGACCTATGAAAACTGGTAGGGACAGGATTTAGAGTCTAAACTTTAGACAAACTCGGTTAATCGACCAATGCCGGTCGAAAAACGGAGGTTTGTGGCGCTGTAAGAAGGGGCTCAGGCCAAGGAGCAGAGTACAGGTGAAACTAAAAATGCTTTCCTCCGACCTCCTAAGCACGCCGAACTCTTTTCAGCTCCAATTGGCCTTCAATTGCAGAAAATCCCCTGCCGTCTTTTAACGCATGGGAGTTGAGAAGCTGGATCGTCAGGCTCGAGTGGATGTTGTTGATGATATGTGAACTGATATCAATTGGGGTCTGGCATATTGGGTGGTTTGTTGTAATTTCGGTATGTAATTTCCCAGTGATTGGGTTCAATTCTACCTAAGTTATTTGGGTGATGAAGATCGAATCGTTCCGAATCCTAGAGATTGGTTGATCTCTGATCCTGCTGAAAATATGAGAAGAGAGAATACCAATAATGCCCCCTTTTTTGACGGAATCAAGAAACGGTGTTACGTATAGGGGCCAAATCGACACAAATTTTAAACATTAGGTACCAAATTGGTCAAATGTTTATATTAGAGACGTAATTGGCCACTTCTTAATACTTTAGTGACCAAAAAGATATATAAGCCAGCATAAACACTTAAAAGAAAAACTTTTCCAACGTTTGACAAACCAGAGTCTGTCCTGTAGAAGCAGGCCGGATTTAACTACGAAGAAAAGAAGTCCTTTTCTTCCACTAAAACATAACACCACTGACAGTGATCCTATTTTCGTATACATGCAACACGTCGTCTGTGTACTACACGTTTCTCAACAACGATGGTAATATCATTTCCAGGTTTGTCGTGAACCAATCAGGATTACTTGAGCACCTCACATGGAACCAGGGGAGCGGCGAGCGGGTTCCTGTAAACGTACAATCTTGTTCTTCATCCGAGGACATCCATTAATTTGGGTTTCAAATTTATTGTTTCTATTGCGCGCTAATGCTACGATTATTGTAGTGCCCTTATTTATATGCTGTAGAGATAATTCATATCTGAACAACTTCAAAATATATACAGCTCAGAGACTGGAGGCTGCAAGTGAACGGGTCCAAGAAAACATTCGAAGTACTGTGGAGGAGGACCCAGAACTACCTTTATTTGATTTGGCCACCATTTCAACAGCCACTAATAATTTCTCCTATGAAAAATAAGATCGGAGAAGGTGGATTTGGTCCTGTTACAAGGTAATTCCTAATGTTTAGAAAGTTATAAAGGTAATGCTCATTGTCACTCAGTTTAACTAAGAAGTATGACAACGTCTACCCGACCTCACACACTCTTATCTGATTTGTATATGACTTTCTCTTGTCAGACAAACTAGAAACATAATAAGGACATGAGACATTTATAAAATGCTCTTATTAAGTTCGGATAGGGTCAAATTTTTTACATATTCACAGATTTTGAACATTTATTGAGCGAGTGTGATGTTATTATTTGGTATTGTGCGGGAAAAACTTTGATGATGTTCGGGCGGGGGTGGCCAGCCTCAATTGGCCCCCAAACCCTCAATGAATGCTCTCTTTTGGAATTGTCAGGGAGTGGGGAACTCCCTGACAATTCGACAGCTGAAGGGGGTCTGCAACCTCTATTCCCCAGATGTGGTCTTCCTCGCGGAGACTAAGAATAAACGCGAAAATTAGAAAAAATTTCAAAAATAGTTCGAATGGAGCAAGTGGTGACGGTTGATCCAAGAGGCTTATCGGGTGGGGAGTGCTTGCTTGCCAAATTAGGGGTCAAACTGGAGATTTTGGAATTAAGCAGAGGAATAATGGATGTGAAAGTTACAGATCTGAAAGGTCGATGCAGCAGAGTGATTGGGATTTACGCGAGTACGGACCATGTTGAAAGGAAGGAATTGTGGAGGCAGCTTTCACTAAAAATGGGGGATGCTCAGGAACCGTGCGTGATAGCGGGAGATTTTAACTGCATCTTATCCAATGAGGAAAAATGGGGTGGTCTGGATAACGAGGATTGGGAGCTACAAGATTTTAGGAATTTTATTGATGATAATGACTTAATTGATGTGGGTTATGTGGGATACCCGTCCACGTGGAATAACAAGAGGGAAGGGAGAGCAAATATTTGAATGCGTCTTGACAGGGTATTGGTTGACCCCATATGGCGTACTGACTTTTCATTCGGGTCTCTTCACCATCTCAAACCGGGGGCTCAGACCATTGCCCAATCTTACTCAAGTACGGACTGGATGCAGATTACAAAATACCTCGTTTTATTTTTGACGTGCGGTGGGCAGCAAAGGAAGTTTGTGGTGAGATTGTGAGAAATTCTTGGGGTACAAACTTTGTGGGCTCACGGTAGTTTTGCATTCTACAGAAAGTCAAACTCTGTTGTAAGAATATTAGACGATGGAGAGCTAGTCAGAGGATGTATTCAAGGGTAAAAATGAATGAACTTCAAGCTCAGTTGGAACAGGAGAATGTAAAGGGGGTTTTTGATCCAATCGAGTACCGAAGAGTTGAGGATTGCATGAGAAAGGCCAGCGTGGAGGAGGAAGAATATTGGAAGAATAAGGCGAAGGTTTCTTGGCTGCGCGTAGGGGACAAAAACACTGCCTTCTTCCATGCCAAAACAGTTCAGCAATGAGCAGCAAATCGAATCAATGGCCTTGAGGATAATGGGGGAACTTGGAGACAAAGTGATGTTGAGGTAGAGGGGATTGTCTTTGAGTATTTTCACCATATCTTTACCTCATCTAATCCATCAAGTTTTGACGAGGTACTTGGGGGCTTACAGAAAAAGGTCACAGAGGAAATGAATGCAAGATTGTTAAGACCAACTAATTTGGAGGAGGTACGTAGGGCTCTTTTTCAAATGGACCCAACGTCATCGCGGGGCCCGGATGGCATGATGGCTGGGTTTTTTCAGAAATATTGGGATGTGGTTGGTTGGGACATCGCAAATGCTGTTCGTAGTTTTATGCACTCTGGAAAACTTCTTAGAGGTATGAATCACACTCATATCGTCCTTATTCCCAAAGTTAGATGCCCGGTTATGACCCAATTGCGACCTATTAGCTTGTGTAATGTGGCATATAAAATTCGTGCCAAGGTTTTAGTTAATCGCCTTTGCAGGGTCCTTCCTAAGGTGATTTTCCCAAGCCAAAGTGCTTTTGTTCCAGGAAGGGTTATTTCAGATAACATCCTTATTGGACAAGAGTTTTTTCATTTTCTTAAAAATCAACGATATGGAGCGAAACACGATGTGGCTATTAAGCTCGACATGAGCAAGGCTTATGATAGGGTGGAATGGGTTTTTGTTGAACATATAATGTTAAAGTTGGGTTTCCATCTGATATGGGTTGGCTGGATTATGGAATGCTTGTCAACGGTTTCATATTCCTTCTTGTTGAATGGTCAAGTCAAAGGATATCTTCATCCAATGAGGGGTTTAGACAAGGGGATCCGTTATCACCTTTTCTTTTTCTCTTGTGTGGAGAAGGTTTATCAGTGTTGCTTCAAAAGGTGGAGGAGGATCGGAGCATCAAAGGGGTTAAAATCTGCTGAAATAGTCCGTCGGTGAGCCATCTTTTTTTGTAGATGATACACTTTTGTTTGGGGACGCCTCTGATCATGGAATTTTGAAATTCAAAAGAATCCTAGAGGTATACGGCAAGGTGTCGGGGCAGATTATCAATTTCGGAAAGTCTTGCTGTTTCTTCAGTGTCAACACACCGGTTGATAAGCGAGACAGACTTAGTCAACTGCTCGGTATAAGGAGGACTCGAGTTTGGGCAATTATCTTGGCTTACCAACAGATCTTAGCCAAACTAGGTATGAAGTTTTTTCATACATCAAAGACAGAATGCGTGGGAGAACGGAAGGCTGGAATGAATTCATAATGAACCAAGTGGGGAAGGAGGTGATGCTCAATTCTGTTGCGCTGGCCCTTCCGAACTATGCTATGTCATGTGTGAAATTACCAGCTAAGTTGTGTAACGAACTTGATGCGATGATGGCCAAATTCAGGTGGGGATCTAAAGGGATTGAGCAGAAAATTCACTGGTTGTCACGGGCAAAGCTTACGGAGAAGAAACACAACGACGGTTTGGGTTTCAAGGATCTTAGGTGTTTCAACCTAGTATTGTTGGCTAAGCAGGGTTGGAGGCTAATGAACGGGCGTGACAGTTTGTTGAAGAGGGTGCTTAAGGCAAAATATTTCCCTCGTTGTAATTTCATGGAGGCAACGGCTAAACCGAGTTCCTCATGCACTTGGAAAAGCATCTTAGAGGGCGAAAGGTATTGAAGGAGGGTATGCGGTGGAGGATAGGGAATGGCGTTCAAGTAGCAGTAAGGGACCCGTGGATCCCCCTTGATAATGGGTTCAAACCCACTGTTATTGCAGAGTTCGCAAGGGCTTTCCGAGCTAGTCAATTTATTGATTTATCCAGCCACAGTTGGAAAGAAGATCTGGTGAGACAAGACTTTGTTTCTGATGATGCTGAAATCATTTTGGGTATCCTACTAACTCGGTTTGAGATAAGGGATCAACTGGTGTGGCATTATTCTCCGAAGGGTATTTACAACGTAAAATCGGGCTACGAATCAGCTCTTGCTCTAAGAAAAAAGGGACAAATGAGCCAACGGGAAGAAGGGGAAAGCAGTGATCGAATGCAGAGAAAGAAGATTTGGAAAAGTGTATGGGCACTTCCTTGTCAAGGCAAGGTTAAACACTTTGTGTGGAAATGTTTGCACGATATTGTTCCAGTGAAATACGTTCTTGCTAGAAGGAATATGGTTAGTGACGTGCTCTGTCCTCTTTGCAAAGAGGAGAGGGAATCGGTCATTCATCTGATGGCGAGATGTTCTTTTGCACAGATAGTTTGGAGAATATCTCCTCTAGGAGTGAACATGGACTCTATTGAAGGGAATTTGATGCTGAGATGGTGGGAACAATTACTAGAAAGATGGATAGGTATGAACGAGCATAAAGAGGTGTGGGCAGCAGTGGGTGCGATCATGTGGAAATTCTGGAAGTGCAGAAATGACGAGGTTTTTAATAGCAAGGGATGGAGACCGGATGTAGCATGTACGTCTGCGGTTTTAGAAGCGACGGAATTTTTGGAGGCAAATTGTGAACTGAATTTCAGTAGGGGTCGCTCGCATGCATTACCCGCAGTACATTACAACATATGGGAAAAACCCATGCGAGGGTGGTTTAAGATCAACTTTGATGGAGGTCTGGACAACCGGAGCAAGTCGAGTGGTGCGGGTATCATTATACGGGATGAATTTGGGATTTTTCGAGCAGCCAGAGCAGTTCATTATGGGAATTTGATGAGTCCAATGGTGATAGAAGCTTTGGCAGCAAGGGATGGTCTTTTATTTGCGAGGGAATTGGGTTTAAGATATATTCAATTAGAAGGTGATTCGCAACAGATTATTAATCTTACCCAAAAGCAGGAAGAAGGCGACACAGAAGTAGGGGTGATCATGGCCGATGTGAACAAATTGAGGGATTCTTTTGATGGTTCAAAAGTGAGTTTTGTTAGGAGAGTTGGCAATTCGGTAGTGCATTTAGTGGCCAAGAATGCTGTGAGAGGGAGTGGGATTCGTACTTGGGAATTTTTTCCACCCTTTGGCTTTACTCCTCCCCTCAGGAGGATATGAGCCCAAACTGATGTATTGATCGATTTCTTGATAATAATATTATCATAATCTTTGTCAATATATATATATATATATATATATATATAGGGCGCTTCCGTTACGGGTGCCTGCAACTAGCTTAGATGCGGACTTTGCCTTTCCTGATCGAATTTCGATGATTCGAGCCGCTCAATGTGTTCAGAACGTGATTTTAAGGGTACTCGCTAGAAATCAGCAAAAAAAAAGACCGGGAAGGGCTTCATCCGAGCAGTTTTTGTTTATTTTCAATTGAACGATTCAAATAAAAACTGCTCAAATCAAGTCTTCCCCGATCATTTTTTTTTTCCAATTTTTCACGGGTACTCTTAAAATCACGTTCTGAACACATTGAACGGCTCGGATCATCAAAATTCAATAGGGAAAGGGAGAAATAGAGTGGTCCGCAACTAAGGTCCGCAACGGAAGGACCCTGTATATATGTATGCATGTACATAAGATTATAGTATGATTATATATGTGTCCCCAATGTATCTGTTTCCTAACTTTTAAAAAAATGTTGCATTTGCCTATCCGGGTTGGATGTTTCTCGCGGGGACAGTGGATGCGTGACGTGGCATGAGGATTTAAGGACTCCAGAGTGTTTTCAAGTGGGGGCCAGGATTTATACATTGGGGTTGATGCTGTTGAATATGGTATGCAATCAATTTCTGCTCCTATATATATATATATATATATATATATATATATATATATATATATATATATATATTTTTTTGGTCAGATTTGCCAGATATATAGTGTTTTATGTTGATAGATTTTCAATAATAGATCGATTTTATCGGATAAGATATTACTATGTAATTCAAAATTTCAATCCGTTCACGTCATCATATAAGATAGTATGGAAAGATTTCCTATGCATTCGAATCCGTTTAGTTCAGTAAGTTGAAAACTCTATCCATTTTTAGGGTCTTATTATGACATGTTTCGCCGGGTATAGGCTTATCATAAGCCGCTTATACAATGTTTACTACATGAAGTTGATGTGGCCGGAATTCACATTATGTTGGCTTGTATACGGGGTAGAAAAATTAATCCAAATATGAGAAAAAGATGGATACGCAGGATAGTTTTTGGCCATGGCTTGCGAAACAAGATTCATATGCTTTGGATTCATATGCTTTGGCAAAACAGGAAACAAGAAGGAAAATGAAAACAGGCCTAATGCAGGTGTTAGAGCATCAGCAGTGGAATAAGCAAATGTGAATAATCAAAACATGCCACATCAGATTTTGATTATTCATTTAGAGATTGCTAAAGTTAGCAATGTCAAATCCCACATTGGTAATTTTTTGCCCATAATCAAAACCAATGGGCCCTCCAAACTTTTTTCCTTCATTTCATGCATATTTTTTGAAAAAGCGGTTTTTGAAGGGAAAAAACAATTTATGTTAGAAACATTTCAAAAAAAAAAAAAAAGTCTTTCGAAACAAAAAACTATTTTTCAAAAAACGCCTACATTTTGTTCACTTAAAAACTGTAAATACAATTTTGGAAATTTTGAAAGAATTATATTTATACAAATAGTTTTGAAATTTTAAAAACTATAAATGCAGTTTTTTAAAAACAGATTTTGTGTAAAAAATAGTTTTTTGAAAAAACACACTTTATTTACATACGGTTTTTAAAATTTTTGAAAATTTTGTTTTCTGTAAAAGAAAGTTTCTGAAAAAAAAAATCTGAAAGTTACAGTTTAAAAAAATTATTTTTTCAAAACATTGTTTTGAGAGAGAGAGAGAGAATGGAAGAGAGAGAATATTTTTGTGTAATGTTGGTGTACTTGATTGAGAGATAAAATTTGGTTATTAACAAAATATTGCTAGCTTTGATTATTGAAGAGTCAAAATTTGATGAGTTGTTAAGAGATTGCTAGGTTTGGTTATTCCAATGTGAACACTTTTTTGATCCAATAATGCTAACTTTAACAATTTTTTGTTTTGCTTATTCCACTGTGGATGCTCTTAGTCGGTGATTCATTGGGCCTGCACTTGTAGTAGGTGTCTGTGTCTAGGTTTTGGTAGGTTTTGTTCATTCCTTTATCTTTTGATGATTTCTGGAATGCCTTATGGCTTTGATATATATGTGGTATTGACCATTTAAAAAAAAAAAAAAAAAAGCAGGCCTAATGCCTTGAACAAATTAAGCGGAACCTGTTTTGAGTTTGCAAGTTATCTAAGAAATAATGATTGATGAAGACTTGAGCGCGACATTTTATCATTCATCTTAATAAGAATTGGGTCACTGAGTTATTGATGTATGATCGAGTTGATTTTTTTTATAAAGATCCTATGGTACACACCCATTATTAGGGGGTGTACCGTACGCATCATGATTTTAAACCCTTGGATTTCAAAGTAAATAATCCGGACCACCCATTTATTAAATCAATTAATAAAATAAACAAAGGGTTTAGCAGGTAACAGGTTGTTCTCTCCTCCTTGACTTTCTCTCCCTCTCCCTCATGTGTAAAATACTACAAATTATATAACATAACCACAATTGTTATGACAACACAAAAAATTGACACTTTCTTACCACAATGTGTCGTACCAAAAGAAATCGATCAAAAGATACTAGATACAAGACCAAAATATATCGTAGCACAATCAATAATACTATGCCTTAGCAAGATACAAGTCTAAAATATCACAAATTAAATATTGTAGAACTTAACATTCTAACAGTCCTAATCGATCATTTTAAAAATACACTCACTAAGGACATTTAGATTGTACATTCAATTTATATTTTGTATGAAACCTAACCCACTTATAACTTGCTCAATTTGGCCCAAATCCCCCCATTTGGCATCCCTAGCACTTTACTCCAATTATGAGAAGAAATAAACCGTTGAATCCAATGAGTCAAATATAAGTTGGCAATAGGAGCCCTTAGATCGGCATATTCTCCTAGAGATACCGCCCTATGTTATTATACCTAGCTGCTAGATACATACAGAGAGCGGGGAAAAAAAGATACATACCGAAAGACTGCGAGAGAGAGCACACCTGATGTTCTAAATAACTTCGGGATGCATTAAATGAGACACAATAATGACGATCGAAACCGTTGATTGCATTATCTTTGTTTATTACATCATCCACGAAATTTTTTTCTATTATCAAGTTTAGAAAGCCTCTTCATCGGCTCCCTAATTCAATAAAAAAAGAATATTTTCATCCGATTAATGGTCTAATGATAAGCGATGACCTTCATTCTTAGTACATTTAATCTAATTCATATTCTGTACAAGATAGACGGGTCCGATTGAAAAAAATTGCTTACATGGGGCTCAGTTGTTGCATTATTAGATATTAATATGCATATGGATACATTAAAAGTCTTTCGATTACGTAGTTGTCGATATCCAATAATCTCTAATTTTGGTGACAATGTTGAATGTCATATAACTTGGCATCCTAACAGTCCTGATCGATCATTCTAAAAATACACTTACTAACGACTTTTAGATTGTACATTCAATTTATGTTTGATATGAAACCTAGTCCTCTGTTGTAGTTGAATGTAAGGTAGCCATGCGATCGTGACACAATAATGACGATCAATTCCGTTGAGTTTTGTATGTTTGTTGATTAAGTCACCGACGTAAATTTTTGCCTCGATCTGATTTAGGAAGCTCCATCATCGACACGCAAATTTAATAATAGAATGATATTTTTCATCCAATTAAGTGTCTACCTATAAGCCATCAACTTCATTTTTGGTACGAATGACCTAATTGATATTATGTAAAAGATAGACGATTTCGATAAAATAATTAAAAAATATATATAACACCTTACGTGGGGCTCAGATGGTTCATTTTAGATTTTATTGTTATATTGAAATTAAACGACTAAATTTTTCAAAGTATAAAACTACAAGGACTAACTATGTAATTTAACCTTAAAAAACAACATTCTTAAAAAAAGAAAGGAATGAAGGGTGCAAGACTTGAACCCCTGATCTTTTAGATAAATGTCCAAATTCTAACACCTTATCATTCCGATTGAATTTTTTTTATACGACACGTTGTGGGTATGAAAACGCCAATTTATGGTGTTGTCATAACAAATTTGGTTATAATACTGAATTTGTGGTATGATATTTTGCTGATTATAACTATCGCTAATTGAAATTTCTGATTGAAAATTTTATACGACACGTTGTGGGTATGAAAACGTCAATTTATGGTATTGTCATAACAAATTTGGTTATATTACTGAATTTGTAGTATTTTAGACATGTGTAATTACGAAATATTTTAATTAATTTCCTTTGGTACGACACATTGTGGTAAGAAAACGTCAATTTATGATATTGTCATAACAATTGTGATTTGTTATATAATTTGTGGTATTTAAATATGTTTTCTTTTAATACGACGCATTGTGTTAAGAAAACGACAATTTTAGGTGTTGTCATAACAATTGTGGTTATTTTATAAAATTCATGGCATTCTACAAATATTTTTGTCTTGAGTATAACAATTAATATTCTGATACGACATATTTTGATTTTGTTACGGAATATCATACGAGTCAAAGAATTTTTGGTACGACTCATTGTGGCAAGACAATGCCAATTTATGGTGTTGTTATAACATTTGTGGGTAGCATTATTTAATTTTTGATATTGTACGCATATATCTGGTTAGGGTACAAGTATTATGGATTCGGGTACGAATAATTATGGTTATATCATAACAATATTTTTTAACTATGGGTAACCTGCTAGTGACCTGTTCAATAGGTAAATTGTAAAGTTCAAGTCGTAACTGAGTCATAAATATGCATCATAAAACCAAAAATCGGCATAATGAAAATCACAAATTGTCATAATTTAAACATACGGTATACCCTGTGTACCATAGCTTCCTCCGAATGCCTTATGGCTTTGATATATATATGGTATTGACCATTTAAAAAAAAAAAAAAAAGAAGCAGGCCTAATGCCCTGAACAAATTAAGCGGAACCTGTTTTGAGTTTGCAAGTTATCTAAGAAATAATGATTGATGAAGACTTGAGCGCGACATTTTATCATTCATCTTAATAAGAATTGGGTCACTGAGTTATTGATGTATGATCGAGTTAATTTTTTTTATAAAGATGCTCTATTATATGATTAATAAATTATGAACAGCACGGATTAGATTTTGGTTAGATTCAGGAGGTGTATCCGCACATGACCCGAACAACAAGGGATCAAAATGAACTTTGCCCGATAAAAAAGTGCTTATTTTTTATTTTTTCAAGAAACAAGCAACGTAGAAATTACTCACACAATGATCTATTACAAAGGCGACTTCTAGCAAGATTGCGGGCATCCCTCACATCTTGCCAAGTGGCCTTACTTCTTCTTTTTGTTTTTTTTGGTAACGGAGGAATAGCCCTACAGCCAGGCCTCCAAATAGACTCGACTACGCAACCCAGACCTCCGGAGAGCTAGTGCGCAGCCACACCAGTCACAACCCTCCACTTACTTCAGGATGCTCATCATGTGAGGAATCAAACCCCATACCTTAAAGAGTACTCTAAAAACCTGAGTATCCGCCCGAACCATTAAAGCAACCACTAGCCATACTTACAATTTAACATAGTCAAAGTTCGACGCCAATGACTAAAATCTAAACCGATAATGTGAACCAAAATACTAGCACCAAAAGGATTATTCAACGCACGCAAAACCTCAAGACTATCCGTTAGAATTTCTACACACTTTTAAACTCCACCCTACCATCTCATTTCGTACCCTGAAAAGCATTTGTTGTTTGAGATTTGTTTCCGGTGTTACGTTAGTTGGAACTAGGACGCTTCTTTGGCCAAACAAAACTGGTGGCTAATATCATTTGCTTTACCTTGAACCAATCTAACCTTTGGTACTAATATCCTAGCTACTTCCACTATTGTCAGCCGACTTTTGTGTACCTAGTCAATATTTCCACCCACTCTTGCACGGGTTTCGATCCCCTGAGCTTAAACCAAGTCTAATCTTTAGTACAATTAATCCTACATCTTTCTTTTCATATCCTGTTCTTTCTTGATCAAATGCTACCAGCAAACACTTTGCCTCTCTCCATCACACATTGTTATGGGGTCATCACAATTATCTCGAGCCCCACAAAAATACGTGGTTGAGGAGGGGTTTGAACAGTGGCGGAGGTAACTAGAGAGGGAAGTGGCACATGCCACCCCCGTTTCAGAATAACCAAAAGAAAAAAAAAAAACTTTTTATTGTGTTGACCTTAAAATTAAAATTGTAAAATTGATTGAGGCGTGTACCATGCCTTACGGACTCTCTCGCGCGAGTTCGATTCTCCCTTGCGGCAGTTATGTTCCCTTTTTCAATACACTATGCTAGAAATGGTCATTTTTCCACAAATGTCTTTTGTACAAAAATTTAGGTCTTTCACAAAAATTGTCACACATTATCTATGGCTCCAAACTGGCTTTTTTACCGCCATTGCTCCCCAAAGCATTAACAATAAGCAGTGGCGGAGCTAGGAATTTAATACAGATGGGGCCACTTTTTATCATAAACTAAAAAAAAAACTTCACCAAAAAGTATATAATTAAAAAAATATTAAGGAGAAAAATTCAAACATACTCCTCCATGAGGCATAAAAACTGTAGCATAATATTCCAAAAGTTTCTAAACATTATTGCAAAAGTCTAAATATTCATCGTTAAAATGTTTTACAATTGACCCCGACGAATTTTCATCTTTTGAAAGTTTTGCATGATTGCTCTGTTACTAATCCCATAAAAAAATTCCATGGGGCTCACTCCCTCTGTCCCTGGGCAGAAGTCAATAAGAGACCATGCACGCAGATAAAAGCAGTACAATCCATTGGCCAATCATGCTTTTCGGCTGTCAATGTGTTCAACAACTCTGTCCTATATTTCATTTCTACGTGCACCAAAACCCAAAAGAAAAGCAGTGGAGGAGCCCACGAGTGGCACACCCTTCTTCCCCAGAAAGAACAACAGAGAAAAACAAATCACATAAACCAGACCCATGTCTCATGATACTAAGTTCCTCTGTTCCATTTTCCTAATCCTCCTTCAATACCAATTCGAATTTTGCACCCCCACTGACACCATAAACACCACCCAGTCCCTGAAAGATGGTGACTTGCTCATCTCCAGCAATCAATCCTTTGCCCTGGGGTTCTTTACCCCCGGAAAATTGACAAACCGGTATCTCGGAATATGGTACAACAAGGTTTCTGAGCAGACCGTTGTTTGGGTCGCCAACAGGGGCGACCCAATCAACGACACATCCAGTTCCCTCTCATTTGACGTCACGGGAAACCTGGTCGTAACCGGTTCAGACCGGAGCAATCCGGTCTGGTCCACAAATGTTTCGGATCTGACGGTGGCAAAAAACTTCTCGGCTCAGCTACTGGATTCAGGAAATTTGGTGGTGCTTGATAGCAATGGGGTAGTTCTGTGGCAGAGCTTTGATTATCCTACGAATACTTTGCTTCCGAACTTGAGATTCGGTGTGGACCGGAAAACCGGTCTGGACCGGTTTCTGACATCTTGGAAGTCGGGCGATGACCCGGGACCCGGGGAGTACTCTTTGAAAATGGTCCTTAACGGGTCTCCTCAACTTTGTCTGTACAAGGGTTCGGGGCTCGATTGGCGGGCGGGTTCGTGGATAGGGCGCAGGTGGAGTGGTATACCCGAGATGACAATTAAGTACATCAAGGACAACTATATCGAAAATCAGGACGAGGTAACTTTGAGTTATTCTATTCGTGACCCCTTGATTTCTGCAAGATTGGTGCTCAACGAATCCGGGACGCTCCAGTGGTTTATGTGGAAAGATAACGAGCATAGATGGGTTGAGATTTACGCAGGTCCGAAAAAACCCTGCGACTCCTACAACTACTGCGGCCCAAACGGTTACTGCGACCCGTCCAACGTAGCCATGGGCCAGTTCGAATGCATGTGCCTGCCCGGGTTCGAGCCCAAGTCGGCACGCGACTGGTACCTGAGGGACGGATCAGGCGGGTGCGTGAGGAAGCGGGGCGGGCACGTGTGCAGGAGCGGCGAGGGCTTCGAGAAGGTACCGCTTGCGAAGGTGCCGAACACGTGGATGGCACTTGTGGATAGGGGTGTGACGTGGCAAAAGGAGTGTGAGTCGGAGTGCTTGAGGAACTGCTCGTGCAATGCGTATGCAAGTGCGGATATTTCTCGCGGGGACAGTGGATGCGTGATGTGGCATGGGGATTTAATGGACTCCAGAGTGTTTTCAAGTGAAGGCCAGGATTTATACATTCGTGTTGATGCGGTTGAATTAGGTATGCTATCAATTTCTGCTACTATATTTTTTTGGTGTCAGATTTGCCGGATATTTATTGTTTTATTTTGATAGATTTTCAATAATAGGTCGTTTTTATCGGATAAGATATTACTAAGTAATTCAAGATTTCCTATCCATTCCTATGTTGTAAAGACAACAAGTAGATTAGGACTAAATTTCCCGAAAAAAACCCTATCCATTTTAGTTCATTAAATTGAAAACTCTATACATTTTTAGAGTCATATACAATGTTTACTCTATGCAGTAGGTGTCTGTGTCTGTGTCTGTGTCTAGGTTTTGATAGGTTTGATTAATTCTTTTATCTTTTGATGATTTCTATAATGTCTTATACCTTTGACATAGGGTATTTGACCATTTCAAAAATTAAATGAGATTCAACCTGTTTTGAGTTTGCAAGTTATCTTAGAACTAATGACTGATGAAGACTTGAGCAAGATATTTTATCAAAATTAAGAAGCCGGGTTTGAGTGATCGACCTGTGAAATTGTGTGCCGAGTGACTTCTACGTTTGTTTAACTGCAGATGGCACTATTATTCTTGTTTGTAAACAAGGATGGACAAGAGGTCTAGTAGCGGCGGCCGCCATAACATAAATTTTAGAAAATGCAATTATTATATGTGAAAAAAAATTTATCCCCAACTTATATAGTCTCACCACTGCTAGGTTTTTTTTTCTTATTTTTTATTATACATTAGTCAGAAATCTTCTATTATTTTTAAAAAAAAAAAGACCCAAAAAAGTATTCTAAATCTAAATTCAATGGGCCAAAGTGAAATAATATAAATGATGATGTATAATTAAGAAAAAAAACTCCACATTCTAACCCTAAAATAACTCAACCTAAAAAATTAAGGGAATTTAATTATAATGTAACTCTCCAAATTTATAATGCCACTCCCAAAAGGGAGTACGGTTATCAATTTGAAAAATCTATATAGGGATCTGAGGAGTGATATTATAAATTTGGGGGGGTGACATTTTCTTTGTGCATACTGACACTCTAGACTATCAAAGAAGGAAGCATAGTAATGTGCATATAAATTGAATTGGTCTAGACCTGTCATCTCTAGTGTCATTTGGCTTTAATTTGGGGGTATAGTTTCGCAGCAAAACAGGTATAGGGGGCTACTATTTAAGTGGTATTCTAAGAGCAGTCACTTTGTACATATTGCCAAAGGTTAGGTCTGTCTCCAATCCTCCCCTGCCCATACCACCAATGATTGAGGACTATATGGGTTCTGCTGTTGTTGTTGTTGGAGTGGCATTATTGATGTCCAAAATTAAAGTTAGTCTTTTTTCATACTCCATGTGCAAATGAAAAACAACATTTACTTTAGTTTTTGTTATGTTATTTTAATTTTTTTTGGAGCCGATAACTATTAATATTTTAATGAATCTTTTTTATTTTTTAGTATACATTTCGCCACTGCTAGAGTAAAATTCTGGTTCCGTCCTTGTTTGTCAATTAATATTAAACATTGATAGAAAGGTGGTTGCAACTTGCAATACGTCTTATCCAGTAAATTTTTGTGTGCTGAGAATTACAGCACTGGGTCTTTTTCTTTTTTGTTACAACTTAGGCATCCGGGTCAGCTTACATGCACATAGACTAATCCTAGGGCACCAATTCCACCGTCCATTTGTTGGAGTCCCGCTTAAAGTAAGAGTGAACCTCTGTATGGACTGACACCAAAGAACTGAAAGAAGTTGATAGCATCTGAGAGGTTTCGATTCTCGAAGCCCTTAGAAGAGAAGAAACCCCCAAATCTCAGGCCTTGACCATAAGGGCAAGCCCCTCGGGTTAGCACTTAGCATGTTCTGGGTCTTTCTCATTTCATATGTGGTGGAAGAGAGGAACAAAGCAATTATCCTGTCATTTGTAAGAAAGAAATCAACTTCTTAATTTTTTGTACTAATTTCAGCCCAATATTTGAAGTCTCAACAACGCTCTCATGGGAAGAAGGGCATGGTGGCAGCTATAGCGGCCTCTGTTACTGCGGTTTCGCTTCTCGCATTCTGCTTAATTTGTTGGTTGGTGGTGAAGAAAAGAAGAGGTAAAAAAACAGCATGTTCTTCGATCTTTAGTCGTTTTGGTTGATTGACTAGCGACTAAAAATGATTTATGTCGATGTCACATTGACTCTTCTCTGTTTTCCAATCTCATAAGTAAAACTAATGTAACATCCATCTAGTAAAAATCCTTCTTTCCTCTTTTCGTCTCTCACGAATTTAAAATAAACTTTTATAGTTTAAAAGTCAAGTAAGGCAACAAATTCTCACCCATGCCACAAATGGGTATAACTAGTGATGCATGATTTCACACGTGATTGACCTTTATGTGGGGGAAAAAGAGAACGGCGTTTTCACGGAGCAATTTTGTTTTAATGCATCTAGATCAGGTTAATTGCATGACTATGTCGCACAGTTTCTTGTTCATTTGTGTTTCCCATTTCATAATTTTAGTATAACAATGAACTTAACAGGTTTAACTTTTTCGTTGCATTTTACTCTCTTTTCTCAAACAGTCAAATTAAGGAAGTAGGACTTTTTAGTTAATTGCATTTTTTATTTTTTTTGCCTAACTTGCTATTTTACTCAATGGCAGGAATAAGAGAACAACAAAATTCATTCTTTAGTCCCGACAGTACAACATGCCTTGAAGCCTCCTCAATGGGAAAACACTTTGATGAAAGTGGCACGAATACAGAGTTGCCATATTTTGACCTAAGCATCATTGTCTCAGCCACAGGCAATTTTTCGTTCGATAACAAGCTTGGTGAAGGTGGATTTGGTGCCGTGTATAAGGTACCCTCCAAGATGGAAAGTACCACGCAATTGCATACCTTACTTACGACTATGGGTATTTGAATATGGAAGATGATAAAATAACCTATTAAGCTGTCAATATAGTATTTGCAAACCTTGTGTTCAAATATGTAGTGCATTGGAATATAGGAAGTGTGCATCAGAAATCCAGTGGTCTTGCATTTTGTGTACCGTATGGACACTCTTAATGGGTGATCTATTCCTGGCCCATTTGAACAACGTCTACGCTCACCATGTAAAGATTAAATGCAGGGTCGGCTACAAAATGGACAAGAAATCGCAGTCAAAAGGCTAGCAAAGAATTCAGGACAAGGGGCGGAGGAATTCAAGACTGAAGTTACATTGATTGCCAAACTGCAGCACAGGAACCTAGTGAGGTTGTTGGGATATTGCATTCAAAAAGATGAGAAAATGTTGATCTATGAGTACTTGCCAAACAAGGGCTTGGACTCTCTCATCTTCGGTATGCAATATTTTCGTAGTTATGTTCATTTTTTTGCTACTTGAGGAGTTATTGTTTCTATAATGGTGAATGATTCAGAATTTTGATTATAATTAACTTCCAATGTTCGTCCAGATAGGACAAAAGGCTCATTTATTGATTGGAAACTGCGCTTCAACATTGTTTTGGGGATCGCTAGAGGGCTATTATACCTTCACCAAGACTCTAGACTAAGGATAATCCATAGGGACCTAAAAGCCAGTAATGTGTTACTAGATGCAGAAATGAATCCAAAAATATCGGATTTTGGTATGGCAAAAATTTTCGGAAAGGACCAGATTGAAGCTAATACAAACAGGGTGGTCGGAACATAGTAAGTGTCCATTCTGTATTGCAGTTGGGATATGGAGAAAGGTGCAACGAAGCCATTAAACTCTAATGCTTGTTTAACATTTGTGGTTGCAGCGGCTATATGTCACCTGAGTACGCAATGGAAGGGCTATTTTCAGTAAAATCTGATGTTTTCAGCTTTGGGGTTTTGCTCTTGGAGATCATTACTGGCAGAAAGAACACCAGCTATATTCGGGATAATGCTGTGAATTTAATTGGGCATGTAAGTAAATGGATGTGTGCATTTGTCTAATTTACTTGGTATTCATGGAAAACCCTTTGGTACGTTAACATAACTCATAAAGTTAAATCTCAGGAATTGTACAAAAATTAGATGGTTAATGTCAACAGCAGAAGGGTTTCCTATTATTTGGTGTACTCCTTTTGTTTTATGCTGGAAATCTATCATTTTGGTATGGAAAACCAACAAGATAAATTTCAAAACAAAGGGCTTCCCTTTAGTGATGACAATGTTGTTCATGCTCTGTTTGTTTCAGGTTTGGAGCTTGTGGCAAGAAGGCCGGGCTATGGAAATAGTTGGTTCATGGATGACCGAATCAGATTCGGATAGAGAAGTTTTGAGGTGCATTCACATCGCCCTGTTGTGCGTGGAAGAATCAGCCAACGATAGGCCAAATATGTCGGATGTTGCTTTCATGTTGTGTAACGAAACAATGCTGCCTCCCCCTAAGCAGCCTGCTTTCATCTTCAAAGGAGCTGGCAATAGGCCGGACATGTCCTCATCAGCAAGCGCTGGAGCAGTTTCTATAAATGATGTTACCGTTTCGGCTATTCAAGCTAGATAGGTGCTGAAAAGTTACATAGATGTGTTCTTGCTTGTTCTTTCATCAAAATTAGATGTCTTTAGCATTTGTTTGCTGGAGTGGCTGTAATTGTATATGTTAGTAGTCACAGTCTCACAGAAGACGTGTTTGGAGCCTCACATAGCTGTAAATTAGAATTTTACATTCTTTTTTGAATTCCCTTGAATCAACAAACTTACATAGAGTCGGGGAAGGCATAACTTCCAATTACTTCAAAATCTATCGAATATGATATAGAGAACTTTTTGGGATGATTTCCAAGAGTCACGGATCATAGTACTAAGAGGGGACTACTTTATGTAGATAATTTGGGGGACCTTAATGCGAGTGTGAAAACCGATCTTCTCAAGGACCGTAGAGCGATACTTGTGGATGCCCTTAAAATTCTGCGATTCCTTTCTCTTGCCAATCGTAATATGCAGCTCATGTAATCTTCCTAATCGTCCTTCGGAAAAACTTTCCATTGAACTTTCCAACGAGTCAAGAGACGTCAGAATCCAAAGAGTAATGAAAGCTCTAAGTTCTTTTGAAACGCCATCCATGGGATAAAAGCTATGTCAAGCGATGATTTTCAGGAGCCAATGTCAATGTACAATTAATAGTTGAATGGGCCTAACGGCATCCCAAGTTGCTGCGAAAAAAGAATTTTGTAGCAAGAACTAGAACTAGAATTTTATAACAAGAACTACCATCAACATGCAATGTTGACGGTAGAAGAGGGAGAGACCGTCCATATCATGACTTTGTCTAATGTGTTTAACATCGCACATGTAGTAAATGTTGAGAATCCAGTTTGATTTTTCCACCATTGGGAGAAATGGAAAACGTAAACAGGAAGGGTTAGGTTTCCTTATTTTTGAAGAGTAGGCTAGCATTACAATGATGTGAATAATTAACTGAAGGAATTCCAATACCACAAAAGAAATAGTGTTTTGCATCAGAACTATAAAAGTAAGCAATTGGAAACTTGGTTAGCCCCGAAATGAATACGACCCAAGAAAAATGTTGAACTTAATTTGAACATAATGAGCAAAAATACCGATCGACAAGGAAATTGTTGAGACCCATCACCGACTCTCTGGAAGTCTTCGGGTATTTTCAGAATGTCTTGGATTTTTCAAGAATCTTCTAAAATATTCCAGACTCTTCTAGAACCATCCGGACTTCCCTGGAGTGTTCCGGGTCATGCTAGAAAGTTCCGGAATATTCCGGAAACTTATGAATTATGATAGTCTTTCGGGTTTTTCCGAAAACTTCTTGTAGTTCTTATAAATAGAGAAGGTGAGGTCATTTGTAAGGTGAGTGGTAAGCACCAAGTGTAAGACTGATGAGAGCACAAGTGTGAGTACGACAAGTGAGTTCATAATTGTGAGTAAAGTGCTAAAGTGTTGTGTTTTCTATTGGTGTACTGGAAAGTATTTAGTAAAAGTGTATTGTTTGGTCCACACAGAAATAAGATTTTATATGGTATTTTTATTTATGCATGCTTTGTGCATTTCCTTTTTCATCTTCGTAAATAGTATCTTTTCAAGTCTATCACGATTTTCAGGTTCATGTCCAAAATGAACAACCACACATGCTTGCTTGAATAATCTACACTCTTTCTAATTGTATTTACAACTTGCTACTACAACAAATACTGTCTTTAATAGCAGAATAATTTGATAGCCTTTTTTTAAAAATGCTATTGTAAAGAGGCAATTATAGCGTTCACCCATTTACCACCAAAGAAAACGCTCGCACCCTATTTATTATAGCGTCCCAGAAGTCTTCAATAGCGTTTCACTCTTTCTAAAATGAAAACTAGCGTTTCACCCTCCCCAGACTTCCACTTTTCAACCTCTCTCCTTCTCTCTCACTAAAGACAACGGCGTACGACAGAAGGGGGCGGGGGAGGCGGCGACTCCTCCCCTCCCACCAACCCCCACCATCGCCGCCCTTCCTCTCTGCCGATGCTACCGAGCTACCGACGGTCTTCGCCATTGAACTGCGCCGATCCTCGTCAATTAAATCACCTCGCCTGATCTGTACGGACACTCCCTCTCAGCCGATCATGCCGTTGTATCCCGATGAAGCAGACGACTTATGGCTTGCTTACAATCTCATAGCTGAGGGCGACACTGTCCTACCCGTTACCGTTAGGTATCTCTCTCTTTAAATTTACTAGATTTACTGTTAAATGTGTATCTCTCTTTGAATTTTGTCGTAAAAGGTTCAAGCTTTCGGGTGCAGTACTAAATAACAGTTGTTTTTTGTTTTTTTTTTAAAATTTTAGTGTTTCAAATACTAGACTAGACTAGAAAATTTGAAACTTGGGGCAGGACAAGACAAAAGCACTTGGCTTTCTCAAGACCAAGAGGAACTGACAAAGGATAAAATTGGGGTCCTTTTTACGTTTTTGCCAATGATGCCTGTTGAACAATTCCGTTTGTTTTTGTTGTGGGAAGGGATTTTGTGGGTTTTTGTTTTTTAAATTTGTAGTGGGCCGAAATATCTGAAGGGGTTTACATGGTCCAAAGGGTCGCACCGGGGGGGGGGGGGGGGGGAGGGGTCCATCGTTCAGTTGTCTCAGTTCATTGAAGGCTGAGTTAGACTGGTGACACGTCATTTATCTTTCACCGAACGTAAGGAGGATCAGGTGCAGCTCGCCGAGCATGGCCTGTTGTCCAAACACCAGCATCCACTGGTTTGTTCGGCTAATAAGTCTTTTGTTCGGCATAACACTTCCCCGTTCCTGACCTCCGTCTGTTCGGCCAGTAATCTTTCCTTCGGGACCTTTTCTGTTTGGAGACCGCTGGCATGGAACATTCCAGAACCTTCCAAATGATACGTGAGTTACCTTTTCTTCTCACTGCCGTGACGCCTCTTCATGATGTGACATGTCTGACATGAAGCCATGTGCCCCTGCAAACATGGGAAGACGGCCTTGATTAATTGCTCCTGACACGTGACGTCAGCCGAGCGTAGGAACGCGCTTGAGTCCTACGCTCGGATTGCTTAACGTGCAAGACTCCTTTGCCTATAAATATGGAGGTACTTCCTATCATAAAAGGGTTGATACACTCCTCCCTCTTCCATAAGCAGTTCCTCTTTTCCAAACAAATACTTCTCCTCTTACTCTTCCTTCCCCTACTAACTACATCGTCGGAGCTTCTACCCGGAGGAACACCCCCCTCCGGTCTGCAGGTACCCGGCGAGTCACGTCAACCTTCCACAGCACAATAGCGGAGGAGCAGAGGGTTCAAGAGGTCCAGGTTGAAAACAGCCCCCCACAAAATTATGGGATGTTAGTGTAGGATTATCTCTCTTTCAATTCTGGGGGTGTTTAGACTTTAGTGTTAACTCTTCAGGATTGGCTGTAGTAAGTAGAAAGTTCTTTTAGCTTGGTATATGATGGAGCAGATAATGCAGGTTAAGTTCGGGCACTATTACAGTTTATTACTTCATCTACTGGTTGTTTTGGAGCATTATTTTCCTTTTAAAGGAATCTGGTAGACTAAGGTGTCCACAAGGTGTTTCTTTTGTGTGTGGGTTGCTTCCCGTACATCTTCGATGAGTGGTATGGAGTTAAATTGTGTTTCAAGTGTTAAGATTATCCCATGTTCGGTGAGGAAGTTGTAAGCTAGTTGAAGTAGGGGTTGCCTAGGGAGAGTAAGATGACTTGGATGTGGTGACGGGGAAATGAACTGTTCAAGGGGTAGAGTTACTGATTCGTAACTTGAAGTGATGTTACTTGTTTATCTGCTCTTCTTGTCTTTGTTTCTTTTTTCATTTAATTTGTCTTTTTTTCCTTTTTTTTTTTGTCTTTCTTTCCCCCAGTTCTTAGGGTATTTTTGCTCATCTGTAAATTTTTTTGCCAGAGGGCTTCTCCTGTAGACAGCGCATGTATACAGGAGGTGTAATTGTTGTAGCAAATCCGTTTTTGCAAATGAAATGGGAAATATAGTATCCAGTGAGGGGAAAATACTCATTAGGCATGACAGAGGGAAAAAGCCGCTTGTGTTTATGTGTTCCCAAGTATGTTTGATAAAAGACTTCTTTACCAAGCGTCTTACTTCAATGGATACTAAAGAAGCAAAATGGATGGAACTTTTATGTTCTTTTTTTCGTGAGAAGATCATAATGCAATTCAATGCTTTGTGAGTATCATCCATGAAATCAAGGGAGGCGAAGGTATGGATTGTTTCACTCCTCATTTTACTCTCAGTATGTTCCAAGACACTAGTTGCGTCTCACTCATGTACAAGCAAAATCCATGGACCTTAGGAGTATCTGAACCGTTTGACCAATCAGACACTCTCTCTGCGCGTGTCTGTACTACCTGGGTTGTAGGTTAATGTTGCATATGGCCATTTAAGTTGCACTCTGGGATGATATGCTGAACTACTTTTTCGTATCTATTGCGAGGTCAACTTTTCTTGATATATTGAAGATATTTATACGTTTTCTTCTTGTCTTACATGTTGCGGAAATACTGATTTTTTGCTGCTTATTCATATATGCACGGAAAATTTGATTGTGAACTCAACCCATTGGGTTTATTTAAGCATGTTTTTATCAAACAGTTTCCATTTATGTAGTGATCAACTTGTTGCAGGAAAGTACTAAGAGAATTAATCGGCCTCTGGAGGACAAGATGCAGAACGTGTGAAGCCGAAATTGGAAATAAAAGTTGAGGTGAGATAATGCTAAGTCCTTCAGCAAATATCTTGTCAGTGCCAGAATGTGGGATAGTTTTTGTTTGATTACTATAAACAAATTCTTGGAGTAAAGAGTGATTCACAGAGAATGAAGTTGATAAAGAGAGAAGTCAGTGCAGCTTGGCAAATAACAGAAGATGGCTCACGATTTCCTAATCGAAGTAATCAATTGTGTAGGTCGTTATGTGTGCTGCCATTTGTAAAAACCAATGCTTAGAAGGAGCCTTAGTTCCCACACTCCTAGGAATACTGGATTTTTATGATTCCGGAATATCGTAACGCTATATGCTAAAAATCGCTATTCGCTAGGCGCTAGTCGGTGGATGAGAGGCGATTAGCACCTAGGCCGACTAGTCGGGACCTTGAGATTAGTCAGATTTTTTATTTTTTCAAAAGAATATATCTCCTCACCTCTCCTGAAGTTTGATTAAGAAATGACATAAGACTATCATATATATATATTTTGTGTTTGTTAAAATAACACTTAATCAAATATCACACACGTAACCCTAATACTTAAAATTACAAATAGAACCGCCGACTAGGCGATTAATAATGTACAAAACACCTAATCCACGCGCAGACCCTATAAAATCTTGGCAAGGGTGGCCGCCTAGTGCCTAGGCACCCCCTAGGTCGACTTTTTGAACACGTAAAAGCATGATGTCCTCTCCCTCATAATTGCTTGAGATGGCATTTATTATATGTGGTTTCATGTCTATGTACATGGAAAAGTTTTGCTTGATAAATTCATTGCAAGTGTCTCACTACTACAATAAACCATAAAGATCACAGCTATTGACTGTGATTGTAAATTTTTCATCACACTCCTGCTACCGTGATGGATTTGAGTGTGATTGTAAATCACTCTCTTTTATCACAGTTTATAACCGTGATTGAAAGAGAGAAACAATCACGGCCAATAAGTGTGATCGTTTCTCTTTTATCATAGTTATAAATCGTGATCGTTTTTCTTGGCTATGATCGTTTCTCTTTTCTATGTGTGATTATAAGTCACTTTAGATCACGGTTTATAACCGTGATTAAAAGTTCAAAATGATCACACCCATAAACTGAGATGGAAAACCAATGGGCGTGATCTTTTCTTTGTATCTACTAGACCATCTTTTCTTGTCATTGCCAAGTTTCGAACCCACACACCATTGGTTGATTTTTCAAGCCCTTACCACTAAGCTAGCCAAGATCTTTTGTTACATCATGAAAACCAAAATATTTATACTTACTTCCTAAAGTAAGAAAACTTTTTTTTTCTTTAAAATTTGCTAAATTTTTTTGAAATGCAATTAATATGATATTAAAATATATAAAAATACATATATAAACATTGTTTAAAAAAATTTTAAAATATGACAACAGATCTTTTGCCAATCAAAATTAGTTGTTGGTCACCAAAAGATTTTCTTGGGCGAAAAATTTATTTTTAGCCAGTAAATTTAGTAGATAATAGTGTTTTTTGTTGTAGTGTACGCTTTGTATTTTTATGAAAATTATCACAACCCGCAGATTGTAACATTATGGACAAACTTTAGATTGTTTTCTTATAAACTAACCATTTCACATATATTTTGTGTTTATATTGAATTTCAATTTCAATGGTGGCTTTCCAATTGGATTTTAATCATTTTCAGATAAGGCTAAGCCATAATAATATAATTGTTTTTTTACCTAATGTGTCAAACACTTGGAAGACATTCGAAATAACAAAGTTTTACCACTACAATAAATCATAAAGATCACAGTTCGCCCACATGAAAATCGGGCACTAGTGGAACAGCTCGCCCGTCGTCGAAGAAACAACTGGGCATTGGTAGAACCCAATCGTGAGATTTGCCTTCTCTCTCTCTCTCTCTCTCTCTCTCTCTCTCTCTCTCTCTCTCTCTCGATCTTTTTAGGCGTGAAGATGAAGATGAAACGTAAAGATTTTTTGGGGTGAATGTAATTAAGGCTTATCTTCTTACATTTAAAAAAAAAAAACTTTTCGAAGTCCTCAAATGACATCGTTTCCCACACATAACTTTTCAAAACCCGCCTAAATGAGTATTAACCCGCCCACGTGAAAATTAAGACCGCCTAAATGGGTAGGCTTTTTATCTCACCGCAAGAGTGAGATAATTTATCTCAACTTTTTTCGCGCTAATGTTTTTTATCACACTATAAGGGTGAGGCCTTTTCTCTTTTATCTCGGCACAAGAGCGAGATCTTTTATCTCATTTTTTCCGCCCTCAAATCTTTTATCACACCACAAGGGTGAGATCTTTGCTCTTTTTTATCACGCCACAAGGGTGAGGTCTTTTATCTTTTATCTCACCATAAGAGCGAGATCTTTTATCTCATTCTTTTCAACCCTAAAATCTTTTATCATGCCGCAAGGGTGAGATTGTTTTTCTTTTATCTCGCCGCAAGAGCGAGGTCTTTTATTCCGCGCTAAAACTCACTTTTTATCTCAGCTTTGAACTTAAACTGAGATAAAAAATTTAAGCACCACTTTTTATCACGCTTTCATTGAAAACCGTGATCTTTGTGAATCTCTTTAGTGTGATACATATCTATTATTGTAGTAGTGTCTGTGGGCACCCGCTCTAAAAAATCCCGCATTTTCGGTTTGCGAAAAGTTCAGTTTGCGCCCTTTTGTTTGAAAGCATGACGAAATGCTGTTTTGAGAGAGTCGCCACCTGAGTTTTGCGGAAAGTACCCAAGAAACCGATTTTGAAAACGCTTTTGTTCAGATTTGTTTGATTTGAAAAAGGCTTGTAGACTGGACCGTCGTCACGTTCGATATCTAAGGTTCGGGAGCCAGTTTACGAGAGGGGAAGGGTTTTATGGCACCCCTCTCGCCCAATCCGAAGATCGGTCTTTACTCAGGCATTTTGTAAAACATTTGCATTTTTCTCTCTTTTAATTAGCCAATTAAGGCAGGGGAACAGTTAATGGGGATAAATAAATGGCAAGTTTGCATTACATGGCAAAATGTGATGTATGGGTTATAAACAATGATAACAGATTGAGAACAAGCACTTCCGTGAGCATTTCGAACAAACTGGAGTGCGCTGCCCGGGAGTGACATACGCAAGCAATGTATCAGCATGCACTGGTTTGACCAGTGCATGCTAAGACAACCTGCGTGCGCCACACTAGTACTGGCGCACTTCAGTGAGCCAAAACTCACAACTTTTGTTCTCAACCCTCTGGGCTCTGGAATGGACCAGTGCACACCCAGGACAAACCACGCAGTTGATACAGCAGCATATGTATGGTTACAGAGTACAACAACAAATTAAACAGAAATAAACAGGTTGAAAGCCCCATAAACAGAGGAGAGATCAAGCAAAGGCCAGAACTAAGCTGAGAAGTAAGGGCCAGCCACTGGATCTTTAGAACATGTGGCGGACGCCGGTCAATGAAGACCGTGCGCCACTTGTTCCCCTTGTCCAGTGCTTTGCTTTTGCTTCATCTGGGCTCTGGAACATGACCAGATGGATCCCAGGTGACTTACTACGCAGTTATAACAGATAACTAGCTACACAGTTCTAAAATATGAAAAAGCAGTAAACTGGTTTTAGCATGCTTCAAGATAATCAGAAAGAAAAGAAAGTAAAATGAGGACGATCAGTGATCTCCACACCAGCCCTGCTATGCAGCCATGACTGGCGCACGCACATGCACGACTGGCGCGCGCCACTGATTCTCCTACAACATTGCTTTATTTGCTAGCTTTGAGCCCAGACTTGGTATTGATTACCAGCCTGGGTTCTGCTGGCTCCCCTCAGGGGTGGAAATAGTTTCTGGAACAAAAGGTGGTATACCTTTGGGGATGGAATGAAAGGTGGATTTGAGCTTGAGCTTGTGGCTTGGTGGATAGGCAATGGATGAGAAGGGAATACTATGGATCAGTGGGGGGTGTTATTTTCTGACCCTTTCAATGTATGAAAGAAAGAGGCAAGAAAAACTAGAGAGAGAGAGAGAGAGCTAGAGAGCATTGATGTTGTTGAACCCTTTTGCAAATAAATGCAAGGGTGTATTTATAGGCTAAGAGGGAGAGCTGATCAGCTTGGCCTTAAGGCCTGTTTGGGCTGCAAGGAAGGGAGCAAGCCTTCCATGCATTAAATGCACAGGACAAGGTGATGGATCTTGTAGGAGAGAGAAGGGGACGCCCTGGACGAAATAATCATCAGGAGAACTGTTGTATAGGTCAGGGTGGCTCAAAAGTCCCGGGAAAGTGGTTGCCAAAAAGGTGATTTGACTAGGTTTGACTGGCGTGCGCCAGTGATGGGCTGGCGTGCGCCAATTAAAATTGGCTCCATGCTTGATGACTGACACGTGGCAATCCACTAGCGTGCGTCAGTTGATCACCGGCATGCTAAAGCAGGGTTTGCTGAGGCCATTTGGTTTTGGCTTGAAGGGTTTGAAAAGGGCTTTGAAAGGGGTTTGAATGAGGTTCGGGACGCTCAGAGCTCAAACACACCATCGACTTTGGATGTTCTCGACCTTTAATCATCATTGGGGAATCAAAGACCGTAAGTAAACTAATCTGGACAGTCCAAAATAAGGTGTCTACAATAGCCCCCCTTTGACAGCACTTGGGGCACCATTGACGTGGTACAAGTAATGTCAAAGGTTTTCTAGACACCCTTCCAGGCTATCCAGAACAGAACATATGAGTCAATGAAAGTACAGAACGTTAAAGAACCTGGTTGATTGAATTGATTGGATGATTGAAGTTGAATGGACAGAGCGACTGCTTGCTGGGGACAATATGGATGACATTGATCGCCACTTGATTGAAGTTGAATGGACAGAGCTGGCTGTTACGGAAGGCGGACTCTCCTGGGGATAATCTTCTCTCGGAGTCGTTGACTTGAGATTAGACAGCTAGATCATCGTTGACTCGAATTTGGACGGACAGATCGTCGCTGATTTGAACTTGGACGGGCGAACCGCCGTTGATTTAAAATTGGACGGGCGAACCGTCATTGATTTGATATTGGACGAGCGAACCGTCGTTGATTTGAGAGTGGACGGGCGAACCATCGTTGATTTGAGAGTGGACGGGCGAACCGTCGTTGATTTGAATGATACAGGTCATTGTTGTTGGGATCAAACTATCTTTGGCCCAAAGAGATCCAACAATCACGGGTAGGTCTTGTCAGGCGGGTTTAATTCCATCTGTTGGGAATCAAAGCCAATCTCCTTATCAAAGACCATCCGCGGCAGAGCAATAAGACTGTTGGAAAATGCGCCTGAGGCTAGACTGAAGTAGAGGTAGCCGTTGGGGGCGGGCCAAGGCAGACTCTTCTGGGGATAAATTGTTGAACGAGCGGACTGTCGCTGGTTGAATTGATAGGAAAGACAGGCGGACCATTTCAAGATCGTTACACGCTGTTGGGAAATAAGGATGGGTGGACCATCATTGAATGTCGCGACGGACTCTCCTGGGGAATAATCAGCTGCGAACAAATCATTGCCGCATGGGATCAAACCTTCTTTAGCACAAAGAAACTCCAACAATCACGGGTAGGTCGCGTCGGGGAGGTTAAATTCCATCTGTGGGGAATCAGAGCCAATCTCCCTATCAAGGACCATCCGAGGCAGAGCAATAAGATCATTGAACGATGCGCTACTTTTAGACCAATATGGACCAGTATAAGTGGACGGTGTTGTAGACTGATTGGACGGGCAGACCGTTGTTATGGATCGATCGGAGGATATTCTGATCGTCATCGAGGGTGTGAACGCGGACGATATTCTGATTACCGTTGATCGGGGTGATGACATGACTGATCATCATTGAAAGAACGACATGGCTGACCGTCGGTGATGACATGGCTGATCATCGTTGAGAAGGACGACATGGCTGATCGTCAGTGATGACATGGCTGATCATTGTTTGAGAAGGACGACATGGCTGATCGTTGGTGATGACATGGCTGATCATCGTTGAGAAGGACGACATGGCAGATCGTCCGTGATGACATGGCTGATCATCGTTGAGAAGGACGACATGGCTGATCGTCCGTAATGACATGGCTGATCATCGTTGAGAAGGGCGACATGGCTGATCTTTAGTGATGACATGGCTGATCATCGTTGATGACATGACTGATCATCATTGATGACATGGCTGATCATCGTTGAGAAGGACGACATGGCTGATCGTCAGTGATGACATGGCTGATCATTGTTGAGAAGGATGACATGGCTGATCGTCAGTGATGACATGGCTGATCATCGTTGAGAAGGGCGACATGGCTGATCGTCAGTGATGACATGGCTGATCATCGTTGATGACATGACTGATCATCGTTGAGAAAGACGACATGGCTGATTGTCAGTGATGACATGGCTGATCATCGTTGAGAAGGACGACATGGCTGATCATCGTTCAGAAGGACGACATGGCTGATCGTCAGTGATGACATGGCTGATCATTGTTGAGAAGGACGACATGGCTGATCGTCGTTGATTTGATTTGATTTGAAGGACGACATGGCTGATCGTCGTTGATTGATTTGATTTGAAGGACGACATGGCTGATCGTCGTTGATTGATTTGATTTGAGAAGGACGACATGGCTGATCGTCGTTGATTTGATCCAAGTATCCCAAGGAGAGATTACCCTTAAAAATAGCATGGATATTGGTAAGAAGGACTGCTGGTGGGGAAATAATTACAGCCGTGGACAGATAGACCGTCGCTACTGGGGGATTAAAGGTTCTTCGGCACAAAGAAACTCAACAATCGCTGGTAGGTCACGTCAGGAAGGTAAAATTCCATCTGTTGGGAATCGGAGCCAATCTCCTTATCAGGGACCATCCGAGACAGAGCAATAAGACTGCTGGAAGATGTGCTAAAGGCTGGACTAAAGCAGAGGTGGCCATTCAGGACGGACGAAACGTCACTGTAGAGCGATTGAGCAGCTTCTTTCGATACTGGGGTAGAGTGCTTTGGCATTTGATAGATTTTTCCTGCTTTCAACATTTGACATACAATATGCAATGACATGTATACTGAATTGAATGCGCAAACTAAAAATGCAGATGCAGACTAGGGCGGCTTCTAGAGGATGACGACCTAAAATGACCATAGCCACAAGAGCTACATAGAGCAACACTGCCATTTTAGCCCCAGCTTAGGGATACGAGAGTATTAGACAATCAGCAGCTGAAGGTGTGCAGTTGAAAGAAAAGTATATAGAAAAGGGCGGCTTGCGCCGAAGAGTCTTTAGAGACTCAAAGGAGAAATCTAAGAGAGAGAGAAACCTCATCTGTGAAAGCCTCCTCAAAAGGGAAAGTTGGGAGCGGAGCCCCGGGTACTTCAAGGAGTCCAGGAGTGACGACAACGACGAGAACGAGGCCGAGCTCTATCATTGAGGAATACCACTGAGTTTTTTTTTACTTTACTGTCCTTTACTTTTTGAGATTTGAGCCTGCGTGTCCATGTAGATAGACTTAGCAGCGGGCCACCGTGCCCTAGTTGACATTAGCAGGAGAAGCATGGGCCTGTGCGCCCCTTAATTTCTGGGCGGATGTGCCTCGTAGATATGCTTTTTGCTTGGGCCGTTGAGCCTTGACATGCGTGATGTTCCACCGTTGTTTCATGGATATTGTTAGTAGCAAATAAAAGTTGCATTTTCTAGTTTTATTGATTCTCTTGATAATAGAAAACCTAAAACCAACTGCTAATATCCAACTTGCTTTGACGAATGATCTGAGTTGACAAATAGACGCGCGTATATGTACAAACTTGCCTAGCTCGAACGAAAAGGAACGAAGAGCCCCAGAATAATGCGTAAGCTCTTTGACACATGAAATATTGGGCATTAATGAGCCCAAACTCGAATATCTCCTAAACAGGTGAAACTGACACTTACAAAAGGTCAAAAAGAAGTACAATGACCTGTATGAACTAATAAAACTGAGAAAAGTATCCCGAAATGACAATGGATTGAAAAACTAGAAAAATATCCCAAAATTGGGCAACAGACGCCAAAGATGACTCATATAAGTCCCGGACTGAAATCGACACCCCCGTACAGTCACATTAGATCCGTATGTCGTGTATGGTATGACAAAACTCGGCAAGAGCCCTTAAAACCAATTCGAGGCACCGAAACCTTGGTTTTAACTTGAAATACCCCCTTGGAGGTCCGAAATCTTTGTTAGGCACGATGGCTGCCAACTGTTGTCTGCTACAAGAATTGAAGAAGCGCGCGCAGGTTTGAGACCAATGCGCATCACTTCGAACAACTGTGCATGAGCCTCAAACTAAGCGTAGCGTGGCGAAAAGCATTTGCAACTGTTTAAACTAGAATTCGCTGAATTTAAAATAAACTGTGAGCCGTTAGGCTTCTCAAGCATTTTGTTCTGTTTTTCATGCTTTAAATTATTTTAAGGCTTTTGCTCAGCTTTGAAATTGAAGTAGTAGTTTGCATTAAAGTTGAAAGATGAAAGGTTCCCCCTTCTGATTCTCCAATGATGTTTTGACTTTGTTCTCGACTCCGCTCGACCTTTGATGTGGATCTCAAAATGTCAAACCATGAATCAAGTTGATAGAATATGACCGGGTCTCAAGGTGAGACTGCCTACGTATCCCTTTTCAAGGAATCAGGTCAAAACGTAGTTCAGGCCAAGGTTCACTCGTGTGTTTTGTCTCTCCTTTTATGCTCTAACTTTTGCCTAGAACCGCCTTTTCAGGTTTTTGGTCTAGCGAGCTTTCAACATTTTGCCTATTTATTTTTGCCTAAACCGCCTCCTTAGGTTTTCAGTCTAGCAGACTGCTCTAATTTTTGCTTGGAACCGCCCACCCTTGTGGTTTTCGATCCAACGAGCATCTCTCAGGGATAGTAACGCTTAAATTGATCCAGGTTGACTAGAGTGTTGAATTTGTTGCCGTCGAGATCGATGAGCTTAGGAGCATCCTCAGATAAAGCGGCTTTGATAACACAGGGTTCAGAGTGCTTTGGTTGACATGCCTTGCTCCTGGCCATTTGTACACTTTCGGATTTGTACTCGATGGAAAGCCATTGCTACTGCTTTGAACATGGTATAGAGCCCTGAGCTTTTTGAGCTTTTGCTTTACATGGTTTGGCATCCAATAGCAAAGGGAATTCGATGCTTCTATATCTCAAGATCAATGCCAGGCGTGTCTTTGTAAAACCATGCCAAAACATTGATGAATTTGTCGGGCGTGTCAACGCCAAGTGCATCTTTGTGAATCCATGCCAATACATTGATGAATTATCCAAGCATGTCTGACCGAGTGCCATGCTCCTCTGGGGACTGCGTTGAGCCAATTTGAACCATTCGAGGGTCTACCTCATTTTTCAAGTTTATTAAAATTACTTCTTCTTTAAATAGGCTAAGCATGCCTTTCGTCTTCCCTTTCGGCGAGGGAACACATTTCCTTGGGAATGTTCCCATCGAAATCTATCCCTTCGTCGTCAGGGTCGACACAGTTTATTTAAAAGTCAACGAAGTACTTAGAAGCAGGATAATGCATATCACAAAAGCACCAGGGTTTGCCAAGTTCAAAAGAAGACACAAACTAAAATAGAAGTTACGGCATGGAGGGCCAAGAGGCACAAACTCCGACTCAGAGGTAGACTTAGACAAACGTAAAAGACTCTGCGTCAAACTTAGATGTGTCGTCAATGCAAGTTAGACGCAGTTTGAAAATGCAATATTTAAAAGCTACTTTTAGCTTCCGCGATGAGAGGGGTAGAGCCTTCGAGAGTGTTGGTCCCAAGCATCAGCACTTCAGCTTCTTCAGCATTTTCGACCAAACCCACTTGGGAGAACAGCAACTCCAAACTCCCTTGAGTGAAAGACCTCTGCCAGTCAGTCTTCTCCCTTGATTGAATAAGTTTCCTCTTGAATTTCTCATTTGAGGACTCTTCATCACTGTCAGTCCAGGTGTCGGGAGAAAAGGCCTCAATTGCACCACCTACAGCCACCAGGTTAACCTCAGGTTCGGATGGCATGGATAGGATTAGTTTGGTTTGATTTGCTGGGATAATATGGAGAGTTGGGTTGAACATGGTGGAGTTAGGCTTGATTCGAGTGGAGATGAGGGATATCTGGTTAACATGTGGGCTGGAATCAAGTTGAGGTATGGAGTTGGAGGTGACATTGGCCTTTGATGCGAGCGGGGCTGGGATGATGCCATTATCAATGAGATCTTGGATGGCATGTCGGAGGCGGTAGCAGGCGTCGGTGAGATGGCCAGGCATTTGGTGGTAGGTACAGAAAAGGTTAGGATTGTGGGAAGCCGGGAATGTTCGAGGTGAAGGAGTTGGAAGGAGTGGCTTGATGAACCCAGCTTCGAGAAGCTTCTCATAAACTGAGGACAAAGGTACAGGGAAGTGAGAGAAGATCCTTGGTCGGGTTCTGCAATTGGGACGAGGATTGGCGGAACTTTTACTCACTCCACCGCTGTATAGCGTTGGGCTATCAATGGAACACACTCTTTTGGGATTGGGCCGGACCTTGTCAACGTGCACGCCTTTCCATTCAACTCCGATTTCGGACAAGGATTCAGCATCCTTCTTTGGGTGAGTTTTGGCCTCATGGAATTCAGCTAGATTTTTGAACATGTCTTTCGTGCAAGGCTTGATTTCGACCGGAGGAGTGTGGTAGGCTTGAGGAGGTTCTTTGACTAACCCCATATCCGGTTGCGGGGCTATGGAGGTAACGAGGTCAACCAGTCCCTGGGCCACGATCATTTGTTTGTCCATTTTGAGACCCAGCTCCTCTACACCTTTCTTCAGCTCAGGCAACTCTGTTCGTGCTGCCATTCTGGATTGATGGTCGAGGAAGATAATATGGCTTTGGATGTGCTGGTGGTACCGCTATATTTGATTGAGTGACAAGCCTTGTAAGCCTTTGCAAAAGCCCCAGTAGATACTCCCAAGTAGGTTTGGCTCTTCTCTTTGGTGAAATGGCCTAGAGCTTTGGACAGCAAAGTAAATGAGAACTCAGTGATGTTCCTGCAATAGTTAGTTAGAATGCAATGCACACGTAGACGTCGTCGGTGTCCTCCTAGACTCTACAACTAGCAAACAAGTCCATCTCGCGAAGTTTTTTTTAGGACGACGCTGTGATCCTCGGATTTCTTTTCGACAGTGTATCCTTGTTTGAATCGACTAAAACTAAGAGATGTCAAAACAGCCTAAGTCTCCGGCTATTCCTTTCTCAAAGTTTCAAAATGTGGAATGGAACAACTTGATACGGATGTCGTGATACCATGACCAAAGTGGCGTAAGCAGCACTGTGCCAGAGCCTTGAATGGTGTAAGTGTATAAAACTTGTGACCGGAGCGGTGTAAGTATCACGGCATGCTCTTCGTAGTTCCCAGATTTTTGTTTAAAACTTTGATTAGATTTAGACAAGGACTTAGAAGGTCTCGATTTCTCGAAATTTTTATTGATTCAAGGAATTTGAAAGGTTGATAGCGTGCATCATCAAGGTGCACGACTCATCATCGGTCCAAACGGCGTCCTAATAGGGACGAGATAGACTTGCCAGACAGACAGACCTAAAAGCCGCCCCAGCATGCTCCTACGTAGAACGTTATGAATGTATGTACAGGCATGCGATAGGGAAAGCAATAACACATAGACAGTTTATGGGGGTTCGATGCAAATAATCCTACCCTGCAGGTTCCTGTCTTAGGTTGAAAGGTTCTAGTGATTTGTACGCATGGAGAGGCCGGTTTTGGTTTAAGGGGGTTCCTCTAACTGGAGCCGCGGTATACCTCCCAAAGCAACGCGTATAGCAAAGCAATGGTCGAACGGTAGTACGACTCATCATCGTCCAAGGTTGTTGGGCGTTCGAGGACCCCGAGCTCCAGTAAACTGTGCCGGTTACCCAAAACACCTCAACGGGGCTAAGTAACACCGATGCAAATGGAGAGCGACAAGGAATGATTTCGAGAGAGAGAAATGCGACGTTTTTAGAAAAATGCATTTTTCAAGCTTGGCTCACTTATTATTAATCAAAACTTGGAGAAAACTATACAAGTGAACAATAGTAAAGCCCCAGTCCGGATTGGTCAGATGTAGAATCCTGTTACGTTACCATTCCGTTCTTCAGCAGTGCAGAGCGTACTGTTTTGATAGACTTTTTGAAAATTGTTCAAATATGTATTAATTTCCAAATTTCGATCAATGCAATGATCCCCAGCAGAGTCGCCACTATGGGCACACGCACCTGAAAAATCTCGCATTTTCGGTTTGCAAGAAGTTCGGTTTGCGCCATTTTGTTTGAAAGCATGACGAAATGCTGTTTTGAGAGAGTCGCCACCTGGGTTTTGCAGAAAGTACCCAAGAAACCGATTTTGAAAACGCTTTTGTTCACGTTTGTTTGATTTGAAAAAAGCTTGTAGACTGGACCGTCGTCACCTTCGATATCTGAGGTTCGGGAGCCAGGTTATGAGAGGGGAAGGGTTTTATGGCACCCCTCTCGCCCAATCTGAAGATCGGTCTCTACTCAGGCATTTTGTAAAACATTTGCATTTTTCTCTCTTTTAATCATTTAATTAGCCAACTAGGGCGGGGGAACAGTTAATGGGGATAAATAAATGGCAAGTTTGCATTACATGGCAAAATGTGATGTATGGGTTATAAACAATGATAATAGATTGAGAACAAATACTTCCGTGAGCATTTCGAACAAACTGGAGTGCGCTGCCCGGGAGTGACATACGCAAGCAATGTATCAGCATGCACTGGTTTGACCAGTGCATGCTAAGACAACTGGCGCACGCCACCCTCTGACTGGCGCACTTCAGTGAGCCAAAACTCAAAACTTTTGTTCTCAACCCTCTGGGCTCTGGAATGGACCAGTGCACACCCAGGACAAACCACGCAGTTGATACAGCAGCATATGTATAGGTACAGAGTACAGCAACAAATTAAACAGAAATAAACAGGTTGAAAGCCCCATAAATAGAGTGGGGATCAAGCAAAGGCCAGAACTAAGCTGAGAAGCAAGGGCCAGCCACTGGATCTTTAGAACAGGTGGCGCACGCCGGTCAATGAAGACCGTGCGCTACTTGTTCCCCTTGTCCAGTGCTTGGCTTTTGCTTCATCTGGGCTCTGGAACATGACCAGATGGACTCCAGGGGACTTACTACGTAGTTATAACAGATAACTAGCTACACAGTTCTAAAATATGGAAAAGCAATAAACTGGTTTTAGCATGCTTCAAGATGATCAGAAAGAAAAGGAAGTAAAATGAGGACGATCAGTGATCTCCACACCAGCCCTGCTATGAGCCATGACTAGCGCACGCACATGCACGACTGGCGCGCGCCACTGATTCTCCTACAACATTGCTTTATTTGCTAGCTTTGAGCCCAGACTTGGTATTGATTACCAGCCTGGGTTCTGCTGGCTCCCCTCAGGGGTGGAAACAGTTTCTGGAACAAAAGGTGGTATACCTTTGGGGATGGAATGAAAGGTGGATTTGAGCTTAAGCTTGTGGCTTGGTGGATGGGCAATGGATGAGAAGGGAATACTACGGATCAGTGGAGGGGTGTTATTTTCTGACCCTTTCAATGTATGAAAGAAAGAGGCAAGAAAAACTAGAGAGAGAGAGAGCTAGAGAGTATTGATGTTGTTGAACCCTTTTGCAAATAAATGCAAGGGTGTATTTATAGGTTGAGAGGGAGAGCTGATCAGCCTGGCCTTAAGGCCTGTTTGGGCTACAAGGAAGGGAGCAAGCCTTCCATGCATTAAATGCACAAGATAAGGTGATGGATCTTGTAGGAGAGAGAAGGGGACGGCCCTGGACGAAATAATCATCAGGAGAACTGTTGTATAGGTCAGGGTGGCTCAAAAGTCCCGGGCAAGTGGTTGCCAAAAAGGTTTTGACTGGGTTCGACTGGCGTGCGCCAGTGATGGGCCGGCGTGCGCCAATTTAAATTGGCTCCATGCTTGATGACTGACACGTGGCAAAGCACCAGCGTGCGTCAGTTGATCACCGGCATGCTGAAGCAGGGTTTGCTGAGGCCATTTGGTTTTGGCTTGAAGGGTTTGAAAAGGGCTTTGAATGGGGTTTGAATGAGGTTCGGGACGCTCAGAGCTCAAACACACCATCGACTTTGGATGTTCTCGACCTTTAATCATCATTGGGGAATCAAAAACCGTAAGTAAACTAATCTGGACAGTCCAAGATAGGGTGTCTACAGTGTCGTAGGTTGTATTGGATTTCTTTATGGGGCTGCGCCATTTGGTTACCAAGAACTTGCTTGGGTGTCTAGCATATGTGCGAAATCTTTTTCCAACCCACATCGTTGTGATAGGGAAAAAGGATCTCCATTATGAATTCCCTAGAGGTGATTTAGAGAAGTCTATGTGCGCTCAATTGGCATCAGACCTGAGCTAAAATGCTGAGGCTATATCTTACATGCTGCAGATGTTTATTATGCTTTTACATTCTTATTCTTTTCAATATAATTTTCCAACCTAAATTATGCCCAAGTTATGGCCTCTGCATTATCTTCTCTGGAGTTATATGAACTCACACTTCTGTAATAGCTATATATAACCTAAAGAGATATATGAGCTTATTTACATGCATATGCTGATAGCTTGACATTGACGCTGCGCTTTCTTGCCGATTGTCTTCATACATTTCCAACTAAAATCTTATGATTAACAATGATTGTGCTTGTGTATTATTCCTTAGGCTATGGATTATGACAAAGAGGGGTCCGTCTTGCATATACGTGGCAAGAATATCCTAGAGAATGAGCATGACAAGGTAGCTGGCGTGGCTTGAATACTGTACATGTATATTGGGAATTGGGTTAACTGCTGCTGTAATCATACCGTGTCCTGCTGCAGATAGGGGCATTCCATACACTTAGAAATTGAGCTGCATCGACCTTTTGTTTTAAGAAAGGTATGCTTCTGTTGTTGATTAATGATTATATTAATGTCCAACTACTTGTACCTAATTCTTTGTCTAGCCACTTTATGCATGCTGGCCATGTGGTGCAGGCCATTATAATCTGACATATCTCAAACTATTTGAAGAAATTCTTTTCTTTTCTTCTTTCCTTTGGAGACATTACTCTTAGACCTACTAAGTTCTACCACAGGTTTATCCTTAGAAGCTGCTGCTGGAAGAGATACCAAGCCAACATTAACATACTCAGTACCTTCCCCTTCACTTTCCAAAGCTCGCTCTGAAACAGGTGGAATAGCTGAAACTGGAGCTTCCTCGTCATCAGACAGAACAGACTTGGTAACAACAGCTTGTCTACCACCCAAGCTATTAATTCTACTACAAGAGACATCTGAAATTGAAGTCTTGCTATCACTGTTTGAACTAGGGGAAGTTTTATCATTTGTATCATCTGGTGCTAGGGAAGTAGGTATCACTAATTCATCAGCAATTGCCGAAGAGCCCAATGTCTCAGAGGACTCATATATTATGCGTAATTATATCAAAATCCAATGGTTTGTGGGTTAGTGACAAAAAGCTTTTTGTCAAAGAAGCATCTTTTGATCAATATAAGAACAAATCAGATTTGAAGGTTGGATTTTGAGGGTTTGTGATTCTGCATTGTTTATTAGAAAGGGGGGGGGGGGGGGGGGGTAGGAGTTGTGGTGGTGGTTTGGGTCTATGTGCTCTAAGTATTCTACCTTGTTTAAATCTCCATTTTATAGACATAGTTTGCAGAGAATAGAGCATAAGGTTCTCTAGTGCATTAGGGTTTCCTGCTATATTTCCAATGCTATGGCTCTACAAGTCATGGGTCGGGACCATTTTCTTTTCTCTTGTTCATAGTTTTGTGGCTGCTCATATTCTTCTCTGCAGGCCGCATCTGTGTTGATTCATTTCATTCATTCCAATGATATTGGGGCTTTTGTGCTGATCCATTCCAAACTATTTGTTATTTGTTTTAGGTCTATTATGAGTTGTCTTTCTATATTTTGGCAGGACAAGGAACCTAATGACAGAAAAATCAGTAAACTTTGTGAATATGCTTCAAGAAACCCTCTCCAGATTCCTAAGGTATGAGCGTTTTCGTATAACCTGAAGCTTTAACACTGAAGATGGCTTATAAATTGTTATTGTGAAGTATATGCTACGTGTAATAGAGCATTTTCAACATAGTTTTATGCTGTTGGTTGTGTACTTAAAATGTAATGGACCTAATGGTATGGAAACGAGCAGCCTTTACTTATCTTGGAGTAAACTACCTTCAGTAATTTACTAGACTAGTCACACCACTTCAATGAACTATATATACATCTTTTTCCTTTTCCTCTCTTTTTGTGCTTGATTACTATGCTAATTGAGTTCCAAATCTTATTCTCAGATCACGCGCTCACTTGAGCAAAGGTGTTGTTACACAGGGATTTAAGAAGTGTGTCATTAGTAGTTTGATTCTTCTTTTGTGGTGACTGGTATAATTTTACGAGAAGTAGTAGTATGTGTTTACTCTCTTCTCATTTGAGAAGTTCTATATGGAATCCCATCCTTGATTAGAAATCCTCCAGCATACTCTTACATGATTCTAGTACTGCGATTTCTTCCATTTTGGAAAAGTTTTTTGAGAATCAGAGCAGTTTATCTCAATTATTTTGATTTATGTGTTAACAGGATCAAATGCGGGCTACGGCTACCTCTTATTACTGATGAAATCTTTACCATGTTGATAATTTTTGGAAGTACAAGCTGCCTATGTCATAGATCATACCTTTTCCATTTGGCTTTTGGAGCAGAAAGGGTATAAGCTCGACAAAGAAGTAAGCTTCAAGTAAAGAAAATCTGCGGAATGAGATTGTTTATTACATTTTCTGGAATGCGGAATTACATTAGTGTTTTTTTTTTCAATGAGTCTAATTAGTCAAACTCTTTTATGTAGTTTTTGTAGGGGAATTGTTTTCCCCGCTAATGTAACGAATCTTTATTCAATGGTTGAATTGTATATTGTACATTAAGACGTTTGGATATAATTGGTGTTGAATGGAATATTTCACTTTTGTTTTTTCTTAAATGAAATTACCCTGTTCTTATTTGAAAATACTAGCATATTGGTATTATATTAAAAAAAAAAGCCAAAAATTGGCTAATATAGCGTTAATTGCAAGCTATAAAAAGTAGTATAGGATAGCAGGCAAAGAACGCTATGGAAAGTATAAGATAGCGGTTTAAAGAACACTATATCAGTCAAATGCTATTAAAAGTCTTGGACGTTCGACAGTGGGCAAAAAATGCTATTAAAAGCTTATCTACAACAGCGGTCAAAGAACGCTATAAAAAGTATGTTAAACACAGCGTGCAAAGAACGCTACAAAAAGGTTACTATAGCGTGCAATGAACGCTATTAAAAGTCTTGATTTTTAATAGGCGTTCTTCGGAATGCTATCTATGACATTTAACAGCGTTTTTCGCAGGCTATAAAATGTGATTTTTGTTGTAGTAGGTGGCTTGGTTATCTTGGCTTGTAAATATGGATTTTGCGTGCTCCCTACTAAGATCTCTAGTTCGATTCTCTTTGTCAGTAATTCTTGCGACCACCTCACTCCACGCGTAAGCATGTGAAAAGTCTGTGTGAAAGACTATATGAATTAGTTTGAGGTGCGCGTAAACTGGCTCAGAATACTAAAAAAACTTGGTATATTTACATATGAAAGTGGCTATCCTATTGGCCAAAGGAGAACCAAGTTGAGATTTTAGGTTGGTCTCAAATCACTACTCTTAGCAAATCAAGGCAATTACTATTTCAACCTCACTCATCCCTTGTCACCAATTCTTTCAACTATTTTTGAATGGTAGGGTGAACATTATAGTACTAGACAAAACGTGGATTGGTTGACCTTTCTCAGCAATTAATTTGTACCATTTCACAGTGGAGCTAAAAGCTTTTAGGCCTAGCACCTGTGACAAGACTCACAAGAGGTGCTCGGTTGGTTAATGGGTTTGCTCCCAACACAATTAAGTAGGATTTGATTATTGGGATCATGTCGCAAGAAAGTGATCTCTTGTGAATTTTTTAGTCGCGGTGTAGATGTCTAATTGACTGGACCTGGAAGAGGGTTAGTCAAGGTGCATGTAAACTGGCCCGAGCAACCCTAACCTTCGACCAAATGACAGATGTGCAACCCTAACCTTCCACCAAATTTCTCCTCATTGTGCATGCCTGCTTTCATCAGCTGAGTTTAGCTTCTGGTATTGATAGCAACCCTTCTAGAAGCCAAAGGGACATTAACGAAAATCTATATGCTCTGGTATTTATTAAGTCAATTTCCATATGTATATGGATAATGGATCAACCTTTTAGATCAACCGTCCCGATAGCTATGGTTCAACTTCGTCACTCCTAGGCTCCTAGCTGATGCAATAGGTACCCGCTATCGTTCAATAGCACATTCGGGGTGAGCTTGCACTAAATTTTATTTGACTTTAAACTAATTAATTACAATAGTCAAGTGATTTTCATTAAATGGTACTCCATTTTAGTTGACGTATGCGAGTAGAATAACATTAGTAAAAATCCATGAAAACATGGGCTTTATCCAGTTTAGTCAATAGGCTGAACTCACCCTTGGTATAAAAATTAAAGCATGCTAAACTTTTTTGACAGAATTCATTAAAGATGATTTTTTTTTTTGGAAAAAAAGAAAAAGAAAAGAATTTTCTCTATCTGTTTGATTTTGTTTCAACTTCAATTTATATTTTTATATACTTTTTAAACTCCCTTTGTCAGCATAAATAATTGATTCCAAATATTTTGATGAAAAGCTAAAAAATATTACTCTAGAGAGGACAAGTCATTTTCCCACATAAATGATATCCATCTTTGTTATGAAATGTTTACCGTCTAAGAGTGTAACGTACAATTGTACAAATTAGTATGGGATGGTTACATGCAAGCAAGGATCAATAATTCATTTACAAAAAATTTCAATAGAAACGAGACGAATTTTTTTTATTCGTTGTATACGAGTGGTATACAACAAACACGGTATAGGGAACTGTAACAAAAATTATAGTAGTCGTCAGTTGATGGTGATTCATAGAAAAATGCCCGCATACGGAAATATAAACTACGCGTGATATGTAAAATGAAAGCAATTCTCGGAGAAAGAGATTCTGAACGCCAACTCTATTTATTGGGCTAAGACGTTGTTTGGTTTACCTTAATTTGTTTATGTCAGTTGGGGACTTGAAGCAGGGGACCGATGCAGATAGAAAAGAATTTGTGGGATGAACTCTGCTCTAGGATTTTTAGGATAAGGTGATTAGGAGTATATGATGACTGCAGGAGATTTTCGAAAGCGATGGCGCTGTTAATCTTATGATATTGGATTGGTCTCCAATTAGCTGAGGTGCACGCAATGGTATTTTCGAGCTATGATGGTCTCCAATTTTATAATTGTTGAGAAGAGTTTATCAAATGTCGCAGTCCACATGCATTTGACTTGAAAACTATGAACCTTCATTTAGTTATTGAAAAAATAAATGCATGTGATTCATTTAGACCACTAAATTAGATTTTTCTAATATGCTAACATTTTTTTTATTACAAAAATATAAGAATCAAAATTACATCAAATTGAAAACAAGTTCTCTATCAATATAAGCCAACCAACTAATAATCCTAGGAAATACGAGAGAAATAACATCACACGCAGGTCGAGATTCGAATTCCAAATCTCCTACCGAGTTGAGGGAGAAATAGCCAAGTGAGCTAACTCCGATAATTGGTTCTGTGTGCCAACATTTTGAACGACGTGTATTTTTAAGAACTGGGCTCATCAAAATGAATCAAAATCCTTAATTATCTGGCAAAACTGGGTTGATGTAGTCCATTTACAAATTTGCGAAAATGTAGCTCTTTAATTTCACATACATATCTGCATATATGCGAAAATGTAGCTCTTTAATTTCACATACATATCTGCATAATGTAACCACATCAACTCGTTATATGGTATGATCAATCACTTTCCCTATCTGTCCTAATCAAACAAAGACAAAGCCTGACCGAGAGGTTCAAATTCTCTCATGTGAGAGTCATGTGAGTCTATTAATTCACCATCCGTTATCCTCTCGCGTAACGCAAAATGTGATCCATCGTGGTTTCACTTAATGACCCAAACCGTTGATTTGTTAAGTGTAATTAAATTAGTTTATCACCATGCCAACAAGGGAAATGAGAGTAATCAAATATCGGTAAGAGCTTGAACGATTTTTATTAATCTTACGAAAGATTAGCTTTCAAGCACTGATTGTCGATCAGTTTTTCTTGTAAGAATTATACTTCCTTCGGGTGGATACAGTCATTCTAATTTTCTAAAGATGATGAACGTGTTGAGTCCTATACAAAATGAATGGCTCATATTGATAAGTAGGACCGATCGAGATAAATTCCACTCTGTATAAAATGGTCACATTAAAGGATCATGCCAACCCTTGTTCTCTAGACCGTCTGATTAATTAGTCCGTCCGTTAATAACAAATGACCGTTAATAACAAATGAATGCTTTGATCACAAAAATGTCATTCTAAAAATATAAGGATAAAAATATTATTCGATAGTATAATGAAAAATAATAAGGGTAGAAAATAAAATTTTATGCATAACATGTTTTGGGGCGGATAATGAGGCCGGATAACATCATCCCGACCCCGACCAACCTGATTGGGTTTTTAAAAAAATTTCCCCAAACTCACTCCGGTACCCAAAAAAAAATTACAAAAACTCGCCCCAATCGAGTTAGGGGCGGGGGCCAATTGCCATCCTTAGAGACCCTCAGGTGGCCCCAAGTGAGTCCCCCACTAATTGGAAACTTCATCACCATTTTTTTTTTTTTGGTAAATCAACTCCACCACCAGTTTCCCATAAAATACTACCACGTGTTGAAACTGTAAATCCATATTTGTATTAAAACTATTATGCGGAAAATAGATATAGCAGGATCTTGAATTCAATACATCTCAAGAACAATAAATGACGTACCTTTGTCGGGCATCGAGTGAGAGAGAACAAACCCCTTAATTAGAAACACCTTAATTCTTGGCTCACCTTATTCTCTCTGTCTCTACTTTTCTAGAATACCCCAGCACTTTAATTGATGGAAAAATCGTAGGAATAAGGGGTGAGTATTCGACCTTTTATAGAGGAGAGAAGAGGGCCATAGAGATAATTATTAAAAGACACCTAGTCCGTCAAGGTCTCTTTTATTATCAAGAGTTTTCCTTTATCTATAATTCTAATTAGTTATCGTAATGAACCATATCACTTCATTGGCTTATTTGATAGTGGAGTCCTACATGCACAAAACGTGGAGGCTAGTGGGCCACATTAATAGGAAAAAACTAACATTCTCCCACTTGGCCCATCAAGCCGATTGTGATGCAACGTGTATTTTTTTAAAATATGCATTTTGTTTAAAACGACTTGAGACTAAAAAACTTTCACTAACCAAGTCCATAATAGGAAAAATATCATTATTTAGGCTGTAATGCCTATAGCCCCTGTAATTAGTCTTGTCAAGACATTTCCTGTTGAACATAATCCAAAATAATATGTGCACGCATAATTGAAACAGGAAAATCAGAAATAAACTTTTATTTGCGCTAAATAGTGTCAATAACAATAAGCACTCAACTACTAATATCAAGAAATGCTCAAAAGACCCATCCTAATAACATGTTCTTTGTATGTCTTTGGAGGCAATCCCATTGTCAACGGATCGGTAATCATAAGAGTGATGCGTATATTTTCAAAATAGACACTTGTTGTTTCTTGACTCGTTCTCTAACAACCAAGTACTTTACTTCCATGTGTTTCGAACCACTAGAGTACTTTCCATTCTTAGAGAAAAAAACTGCAGCGGAATTATCACAATAAATCTTCATCGGTCTGGCAATTGAGTCGACAACACCAAGACCAGAAATGAAGTTCCGCAACCATAACGCATGACCTGTGGCCTCAAAGCACGCCACAAACTCGGCCTCCATTGTAGATGAAGCAATAATGGATTGCTTCACACTTTTCCATGACCCTGCCCCACCAGCCAACAAAAAGACATAACCTAATGTAGACTTTCTGCTAAAGGTGTCAAATGGGCCGTGCCGGCATGGCACGGCACGGGCACGGGGCGGCACGGCACGTCACAGGCACGGTCTTGACCTGGCACGGCACGACACGGCACGATTTTAGTGGGCCCGGGGCACGGCACTGGCACGGAAGTGGGTGGCACAGCACGGGCATGGCACGAAAGTTGGCCTGACACGGCACGGCACGGCTGTAGACGGGCACGACATGGGCACGGGCACGGAACGTGGACAGGGACGGCACGGCACGGCACGGTTCTATCAAGGCACGGGCACGGGCACGACCCAACACGACATGGGCACGAAAGGGCACGGCACGAGGCACGAAAAAAAAAAAGCCAAATGGCTTTTTTTTTTTAATTTAAAAAAAATTAAACAATTTCTATTCAGTAAAAAATAAAAAAAGGTAAACAACTAAGATATTTAATTTTAAAAAAATTCTTAAAAAAAATGTTTTTAAAAAATCAATTTTTTACTTTTAAAAAAATTATCAATTTTTATTCGGTAAAAAATATTTGTTTTGTTTTTAACTTTTTGTTAGTAAAATATGCTTTGGATATTTGGTTTGTAAATTTAACATTACAAGAAAAAAAGTAAAATTTAAAAAACTTATCAAAATATTTATGGTGCAAGAGTAATTTAATATGAAAGGAAATGAGCAAGAGTCATATATTATTTATCCCAAATCTAACTACAAATAAGAAAAAAAGTGCAAACAAAAAAGGAAAAAAAATACATAGTAGAAAATAGAAATACGAAAAAAAAAAAAAGGGGGTGACTAGACTAGGACTCGAACTCAAGTCCTTAGGTTCTTTTATACACAAACAAACCACTATGCCACCAATTAACTTGTGTTATAGATCTGAAAAATTAGTATATAATACGTAGCTCTATTATATGAAAACGAGACCATCAAGCAGTAGCCAAATAATCGCAACACAATCACGACGATCGATACCATTCAATGCGTTCATTTTGTTGTGCTTAGTGTTTTAATCATGGGATCCTGTTTTTTCGTGCGTCGGATTTTGAAAGCTCTTTCATCGGCACGTTAATTCATTGTTTGATTGAATTTTGTTTACGTCCGATCAAGTATGTAGCGATAAGCATTGTACTTGATTATTGGCATGAATGATCTAATCCCTCCCACATAAAAGTTAGATGGTTCCGATTTTTAAAAAAATATCTTGGGCGGCCCTCAAGTAATGCATTATAGGACTTTAATGCCTCTGGGAGCACCGAATGTGTTCTGATGATGTGATTTTCGACATTCAATTATCACCTATTCAAGTGAGAATGATAAATTTGATAAGACGTTAAATTGTAACGGTTTAGATCGAACATTTGAAAAAAAAAATCTGCAGTTACCTTTCAAATCTATACATTGAACTTGATTGGTTATGAACCAAGCTATCCTGCTATAGTATAATGTACATTAGTCACACGATCACAAAACAAATATGACAATCCATACCGTTCATTTTGTTATTCTCTGTGTTTTAATGACTCTCACCAATTTTTGGGTCTATCGGGTTTTTAAAGCTCCTCCATCGACACGGAGATTCATTAATAGGAAAATGAACGTTATAAATAATCAAGTATATAACGATAACCAATATACTTCATTTTTGGCAGGAATGTTATAATCCCTCCCACATAAAAGATAGATGGTTCCGATTTTCAAATAACAGCTCGGGCGGCCCTCGAGTGATGCATTACAAGACTCTACGAGAATTTTCGATAAGTTGGTGCATACGGATTATGGTGTCTCGCATGCACATGATCACACAGATCATATAAAAGAAATGAGATGCTGCCCTAGCAGACATCTCATTCTCTTCTCCCTTCGATCTCTCTCGAACACTGCAGTCGACGTCGACCTCTCACACACACTCTCTCTCAACGTCTCTCTGTCGGTCTGTCCTCTCACCTCAACTCTGGTCCTCTGACGAGCCCAACGTTCGGATTCTGAACTATATATCGATTCCTTCACCTCTCTCACCGATTGATTCACCTCTCTCAGACTCTCACCGATTGATTCACCTCTCTCACACTCTCTCTCTGTCTCTCACTCGCTGGTCAGTGGTCACACGACTCACACCTTTGTGTGTGACTGTGTCTCGCTGCTCTCTCTCTCTCTATCTACTCTTAAACGGCGAGTCGGTGACTTGGTGCGACGAACGGTGTCACGGTGACCATCACAGTCCGACTCTCTCATCACCTCAGGTCATCACTCCTCCGCCGTCCTCAGCTCACCGACTGACTCACCAGTCACCGTATTTCTCTCTCTCACAGGTACCTCTATCACTTCCCTCTCCAGTCTCCACTTATCGTTATCACTACTGTAATTAGGGTTTTTACTAATTTCTGAAATTAGGGTTACGAAATTAGGGCTTTTGTTAATTTTTACTAATTTCTGAAATTAGGGTTACGAAATTAGGGCTTTTGTTAATTTTTACTAATTTCTGAAATTAGGGTTACAAAATTAGGGCTTTTGTTAATTTTTACTAATTTTTGAAATTAGGGTTACGAAATTGGGGTTTTTGTTAATTTTTACTAATCTCTAAAATTAGTAACAAGAAATTAGGGCTTTTCACTTTTGTTACTAATTTCTGAAATTAGGAGATGGATCCTGTCACTTTTGTCACTTTTGTTCACCCTTTTCTACTGTACTAATTTTCTTTGTTTTGTTTTCAGTTTTTTGTAGGAGATGGATCCTGATGATATTCATTTTGACAATGAGCGTTTAAACCCTGACTTGGATGATAATGACTTGGATGATGATGGGCCAACTCCACGACCAGGAAGGGAGTCTGTAGGTGAAGCTGCTTCAAACATTGCAGTAGCTTCAAACATTGCAGCAGCTTCTAGTCCTACAGGTGGCAGCCAATCGGCCGACTCAGGTGATAAAAGGCGCCGCTCTTGGGTATGGAACCATTTAACTATTAAGAAATTAAAAAATGCAGAAGGAGTTATTATAGGACGTAGAGCTGTATGTAATTATTGTCCGAAATATTATACCTGTGCTAGTCGTGGCGGTGTAGGGCATCTTCAACGACATTTAAATTTCAAACATAAAAAATTTGAACATTCCATAGTTGGCCAAGGTAGTGGTGAAACTGGTAGTATTGATTCTGTAGGTGGTATGTCGAATTTCGTATATTCTCAATCTAGTATGAGGGAGGGATTGGCCCGTTACGTAGTTGCAGCTGAACAACCATTTACTTTTGGTGATGATATTAGATTTGAATATTTTGTCAAACATTATCTTCAACCTCTTTTTTCGAAAGTTTCTAGAAATACAACCAGAAGTGATTCTTTGAAAGCTTTTATTGAAGTTAGAAAACAAGTGATAAGTGAAATTGCAAAACTTGGTAGTTTAATCTCTTTTACTTCTGATATGTGGAGTGGTCGAAATAATCTTGGTTACATTTCTGTGACAGCTCATTATATAGACTCCAATTGGATTTTGAATAAAAAAAATTATTGCTTTTCGTTTAATGGAGTATCCTCATAATGCTATGAACATTTTTCAATGTATAATGGGTGTTTTTAGGGAGTTTGAAATTGTTGATAAAGTTTTCAGTATTACTTTTGATAACCATTCTGCTAATAGCAGTTCAATTGAGTTGTTCAAACAGAATATGACTATTTCTCATGCTGGACAATTTTTTCATGTGCGATGTGTATGCCATATTATTAACTTAGTTGTGCAAGATGGTTTGAAACCTATAGGACCATAAATAGAAAAAATTAGAGATGCTATTCTTTTTATTGCTACTTCCCCAGCTAGGCAGCAAGAATTTGAAGGATTGTGTGTGAGTTATAATGTTAAACCAAAAAAAATGAAAGCTGATGTGAGAACTCGTTGGAATTCAACATTTATTATGTTAAAATCTTGTAGGAATCACACTGATGTAATTTCTGCTTATGTTAATTCCAAGTATGTGGGTCCTGATGGTGGTTTAACTCGAGCTTATTGGAATATTGCTTTTGAGTTTATGAACTTTTTGAAAAAATTTTATGCTGCTACCTTAGCTTGCTCAGGTGTTCGTTATCCTACTACTTGTCTTGTGCTTAGTCAATTGTATAATATGAGTCACACTCTTAAAAGTCATAGAACAAAACCAAAATTTGTAGCTGCTTGTGAGTCTATGGAAGATAAATTCAACAAATATTTCGAGGGCATGCCAACAATATTTATTGTAGCTTCTGCAATGGACCCAAGGATTAAGGTAAAGGGTGTTGAAAAGCTCTTAAAAGGGATTGGTGAGAATTTAGGGATTAGATTACGTTCTACTTCTTCTGTCACTGCACTGTTGACTTCTATATATGCTTCATATGAGTCTAAATTTGCATGCACTTCTACTACTGCTGCTGCTCCATGTTCTTCAAGTATTAATGACCCATGTTCTACAAGTAACAATGACAATGACCCATCTTGGTTTCTGATTTCAGGGCAAGGTAGTAGTGAAACTTGCTCACGATCTGAACTTACTCAATATTTAGAGATAAATTTAGTTACCGCTGAGGACTTACAATCATTTGATATCTTAGCTTGGTGGAAAAAAACTGAAAAGACATTTTCCATTCTTTCTATCATGGCACGTGATTTACTAACACCACCTGTGTCTTAAGTGGCTTCCGAATCTGCTTTTAGTGCAGGTAATAGAGTGTTGGATGAGAGGAGGAGCAGACTAGCTCCCGACATTTTGGACTGTCTTATATGCTTAAAAGATTGGGAGGATGCACGTCTGGGAATTCAAAAATGTCATCCTAGAGATGAATTCAGAGATTATTTCTCGGACTCAGATATAGATGCTGATTAGGGGTGCTGGTGCTGGCAACTTATGAAGGCCTTAAATGGCAACTTAATGTTGCCGCATCCAGGTGCTTTTCTTTCTATATCCAACTGTGTGCTATGATGATATAACTGAGCGTAATTTGTATTTAGTGTGGCTATGATGATATAATCTGAGCCTAAACTGCAAAAAACAGCATGCCAAACAACAAGTTTCATAGGTTTTGGTGTTTGGTGGTATGAAAAAAGTATGAACATGGGTGATATCTTATTTGTGGGCAATGATGAATTAAAATTCAATTCATAATTAAGGTGGATACCTTGGCGCCTTGGCGGGGTATCATTAGATGTAGCCATGAGTACCATTCTAATTCCCAAAGTATATTTTTTCTGAGCCCAATCATGTTTTCATTACTACCTTGATGCCATGCCTATGTTTGGTTTCGTTTAGCATGCTGTTTTGATGCAGTTTTGTGGGTTTGGCTGTGATGATATTTGATCTGAGCCTAAGGACAGGTTGCTGTGACCTATATTTGTTGACTTGTACCACATCGAACTTGGGCAGATGCATGCTTAGGGGGTTAGCACGTTGTTTTTCTGCAGTTTCGATGCTATTTTCTGGGTTTGCATGCTCGTCAGTCCAATAATGTGTATGAGTGTGTGCACTGGCATATTTGTGTGAAACTGTTGTTGCTGCATGCTGCTGTGTGGCTATGATGATATAATCTGAGCCAAATTGGTCTTATACTTCAAGTTTTCATTTGTTATTGGACTGATGAGCAGAAACTGAGCAAAAATTGAGCAGAAATGACTGTGTGCTGCTGCTGTTTGAACAACTCTGTGTGTCACAATGTCAATGTGTGTGGGTGTGGGTGTCCTTCAAAGTTTGGAGGGTTTTGGCAGGTTTTTGGTTCAAAAAAGTGCAGGTGTCTGGGTTTTGCATGCTGCTCAGTCCAATAATGTGTATGAGTGTGTGCACTGGCATATATGTGTGTAACTGTGGTTGCAGCATGCCGCTCTGTGGCTATGATGATATAATCTGAGCCAAATTGGTCTTATACTTCAAGTTTTCATTTTTTATTGGACTGAGGAGAAACTGAGCAAAAATTGAGCAGAAATGACTTTGTGTGCTGCTGCTGTTTGAACAACTGTGTGTCACAGTGTCAGTGTGTGTGGGTGTGGGTGTCCTTCAAAGTTTGGAGGATTTTGGCAGGTTTTTGGTTTAAAAAAGTGCAGGTGTGTCATGTGTGTTAGTTCCAGCATGGGTTGTTTGTGTGTGTGTGTTTGGTTTTTGGTTTAAACAATTGAACCAAAGCTCAGCCCAAAAGAACGAAACGGAGCGCATATTGCAGAAAACAGGATGCCAAACAGTAAGTTTCATAGGTTTTGGTGTTTGGTGGTATGAAAAAAGTATGAACATGGGTGTTATCTTATTTGTGGGCAATGACGTACTAAAATTCAATTCATAATTAAGGTGGATACCTTGGCGGGGTATCATTAGATGCAGCCATGAGTACCATTCTAATTCCCAAAATATATTTTTTCTGAGCCCATTCATGTTTTCATTACTACCTTGATGCCATGCCTATGTTTGGTTTAGCATGTAGTTTTTCTGCAGTTTTGGGCAGTTTTCAACTGATTTGGCAGGTTTGGTTTGTGTTTTTGGGGCTGCTGCTGTGTGTGAAAAGGGCTATGCTGTGTGTAGCAGGTTTTACTTATAGTTTTCACATGTTATTTGGAGTTTGGGTTGTGTGTGACTGTGTGCAGCAGCAGCAGCAGTGTGCAAGTGTGTGTGTGTGTGTGTTCATTTGGCAGAAAAAAATGGACTGCTGGTGTTTCAAACTGCATTCAACTGTTGGTTATGATTAGAATTTTATATATTGTTGGCCATGATGTTTAAAACTCTGAGCCAAACTGAGTCCAACCTCTGGGTTAGGTGTGTTAAGTGTAACCTGATGTTCACCTATTTGGGGCTGCTGCTGTGTGTGAAAAGGGTTGTGCTGTGTGTAGCAGGTTTTACTTACAGTTTTCACATGTTATTTCGAGTTTGGGCTGTGTGTGAGTGTGTGCAGCAGCAGCAGCAATGTGCAAAAGTGTGTGTGTGTGTGTGTTCATTTGGCAGGAAAAAATGGACTGCTGGTGTTTCAAACTGCAGAGGAAGAAGATTAGCAAAGCTCCCAAGATACAGAGATTGGTTACCCCGTTGATTGACTTTGCAGAGGAAGCGAGCTAAGATTGCAGAGAAGAAGAAGAGAATTGCAAAAGCCAAGACTGAGGCAGCAAGCAGAGTACCAGAAGCTTGTCGCTAGCAGGTTGAAGGAACACAGGGAAAAGGGAAGTGAGAGCTTAGCCAAGAAAAGGTCGAGGCTCTCTGTTACTTCTAATTGAAGAAAACTGGATAATTGTTAGTTTGGATAATTGTAGAAAACTTCATTTGATTTTGAAGTCTGGATATTTGTTAGTTACTATGAGATGGTTTTCCTTGATGTCCATTTTGATTTTTGAGACTTAATGGTTCCTTTGAGGAACTTTGGTAATTCTGAGTTTGTAGTTTGGAGCACTCGACTTTGAACCAAGTGTGAACAATGTTTTGCAGTTCTGAATTAGGTTGGTTGCAATATTATGACTTATAAGTTTATTCGTACACTTCTATTCGTAACTTCAGAGAAGAAACGAGCAACTAATACGGTAATGCCAAAAAAATCCATTATCATTGAGTTAAAAAGTATGCGTACAATGCACCAAAAATGTGTACCATCCTCCAAAACTGTATAACATACACCAAAAATGGTTACCCGTGCGTGAGTAACAATGGATGTTGTTATTCATTTGTTTGTTTTGATATTTTGCCAAGGAAACTGACAATCCTTTAAGCTCTATTCCAGAGTGATGTTACTGGTCTAGTATCTCAGCTGAAAGACCAGCATAGAAAGAATCAAAGAATATGGAATTGTTTAAACAGCTCAAGAAGAGTCGCTCCCATTTGAACACTCTCTCCAATCTCGGCTCGCTCCCATTTTTTAATTACACTTTCATGATCGGGACAGTTCATAGTAATTTTTAATTTCCTTAGAGAGGGAAAGCATGCCAAAAATCAATTTGATCAATTATTACAAATAATATTTCAATACAAATACAAACAATGCAATAATATTTCCAAATGAAAATTGGTTGGTGATGTGCTGGCACATGCACGACACGGCTTAAAATGGCACGGTCCGACCCGACCCGATTAAGTAAACGGGCCGGCACGACACGACACGATTGAAAACGGCACGACACGACACGATTTAAGAAAATGGGCCGGCACGACACGACACGATTGAAAACGGGCCGGCACGACACGACACGATTTAAGAAAATGGGTCGGCATGACACGACACGATGGCAAACGGGCCGGCACGACACGACACGATTTAAGAAAACGGCACGGCACGGCACGACACGATTGACAAACGGCACGGCACGGCATGACACGATTTGACTAAATACAGTAAACGGGCCGGCACGGCACGACACGAAAGCACGGAGTTAAACGGGTCGTGCCGTGCCGTGCCGTGCTGTGCCGGCGCATTTGACACCTCTACTTTCTGCTATCGTGACAGCCAGCAAAATCAGAGTCCGAGTATCCGATCACATCCAAATGATCCGATTTGTTATAAGTAAGCATATAGTCCTTGGTTCCTTAGAGATACCTCATAACCATCTTCCCTGCTTTCCAATGTTCCATTCCTGGATTACTTTGATATCTGCCCAGTATCCCTACTGCAAAACTAATATCTGGTCTAGTGCAAGTCTGGGCATACATCAAACTCCCTAATGCTGATGCATATGGAATTTCATCCATTTGCTTTCTTTCCAAGTCATTCTTCGGCACTGGCTTTCATGAAATTTGTCACCCTTGACAATGGGCGCATCACTTACTGAGCAAAGCTGCATATTGAATCTCTCTGTTACTCTGTTAATATACCCCTTCTGAGATGGTCCTAGCAGTCCTCGAGATCGATCTCTAAATATCTCTATGGCAATAACATAAGCTGCCTCACCCATATCAACCATTTTAAAGTTCTTTGATAGATATCTCTTAGTTTCATGTAATAAACCAAGGTCATTACTAGCTAACAAAATATCATCCACATATAATACCAAAATGATAAACTTACTCCAATTGACCTTCAAATATATACATTGATTAACATCATTTTCTTTGAATCCGAAGGAGGTAATGGTACCATTAAACCTGAAGTACCATTGCTTGAAAGCTTATTTAAGACCATATATGGATCTATTTAATTTGCAGGCCAAATGCTCTTTCCCTTTTATTGCGAATCCTTCGGGTTGCTCCATGTAAATATCTTCATCCAAACTACCATTCAGAAAAGTAGTTTTCACATCCATCTGATGCAGTTCTAAGTCATAATGCTCTACAAGGGCCAAAATGCATGATTCTAAGCGAGTCCTTCTTTGACACAGGAGAGAAGGTCTCCTTATAGTCAACGCCTTCTTTCTGAGTGAAACCCTTGGCCACAAGTCTGGCCTTAAATCGTTCGATATTACCCTTTGCATCGCGCTTGGTCTTAAAGACCCACTTACAGCCGACTTTCTTACAATTAGCAGGCAATTCAACTAGATCCCATACTTTATTATACTTTATTCTGATCTATTGATTTCAACTCATCATTCATAGCGTCAAACCATTTATTAGAATCATCACTATTCATGGCTTTTGAAACCGAAACTGAGTCTTTCTTAATCCCAATGTCGAAATCCGATTCTTGTAGATACACCATATAATCATCTGAAATGGCAGACTTTCTTTCCCTCTGAGATCTTCTCAGAACTGCCGGTTGTGGTGGTTCTACAATATTTTCAATGGTGGTATCCTCATGAAGTGGAGAATCATTACCTACATGTTGTTCATTCTCCTCAACTGGTTGAGGAATAACAACTTCTCGATGAGGAAGAATTGTTGGGATATCAACTCTTTCTTCATCGAAATTAACCTTTCTTGATTTCTCCCTCCCACTATTTTTGCCATTCTCTAAGAATTTCGCATTTTCGGTTTCAACTATTCTCGTAGTATGGTTAGGACAGTAAAATTTGTACCCCCTTAGCTTTTTTGGATAACCAATAAAATATCCAGAAATTGTTCGAGAATCTAACTTTTTCTCTTGTGCATTATATATTCTAGCTTCCGCTGGACAACCCCAAATATGTAAATCTCTTAAACTGGGTTTCCTACCAGTCCACAACTCAAAAGGAGTAGTTGGAACTGCCTTACTAGGAACCCTATTTAACAGATACATAGCGGTCTTTAATGCTTCGCTCCACAAGGAAACAGGTACATTTGAAGAACTCATCATACTTCTAACCATATCCATAAGTGTACGATTACGCCTCTCAGCAACATTGTTCTGTTGTGGCGTGCCAGGCATTGTGTATTGAGCACGAATGCCTTGCTTTTCTTATAGTTTGGCAAATGGGCCAGGATTTTGGCCTGACTCACCATATTTTCCATAAAACTCACCACCTCTATCCGACCTCACTATTTTGACCTTTCTATATAATTGTCTCTCGATCTCAGTAATGTACACCTCAAGGATGTCAACGGCTTGAGACTTTTCATGAATTAGATATACGTAACCATAATGCAAGAAGTCATCTATAAAGGTGATAAAGTATTTTTGTCAGTAAAATATGGAATAGGACTTTCGCAAATATCAGTGTGGATTATCACAAGAAGTGCATTGCTTCCAGTGGAACCTTTCTTTGTGTGTTTGGTTTGCTTTCCCTTAATGCAATCCACACAAATTTCAAAATCAGTAAAGTTTAGATCTTCTAAAATCTCATTCTTCACCAATCTTTCAATTCTATCTTTGTAGATATGCCCCAATCGTCTATGCCACAGGGTAAATGATTTTTCATCAATTCGACCACATTTTAAACCAACATTCGAATGCAGGGTCACTAATGATTGTGCAAACTCATGATACAAGGCAATTTTATATAAACCATCATATAAATCACCAGAACCAACCATTATTGAATCAAACATCAACTTTAGTTTTCGACAACCAAATAAAACTGAATATCCAGAGCAATCTAATCTAGATAAAGAAACCAAATTCCTAGAAATAGAGGTAACATAAAAAGTGTTTTCAAGATCTATCTGATGACCCGTCTCTAAAACCAAGCGATAGGTACCAACAATTACCACTTCAGCCTTGAGACGGTTTCCCATAAAGATAAATCTCTCACTTTCCTCGGGTTTTGGGTTGAAAGGTATCCCTGCAAGGAATTCGTAATGTGAGTCGTAACACCAGAATCAATCCACCAAGTATTAGAAGGAACTTCAACAAGATTTGATTCGTAACATACAAAAGTAATATTATTACCCTTCTTTTCAAACCAAGCATTACGCTTGTTGCAGTCCTCCTTCACATGTCCCTTACTGCCACAAAAGTGACACTTGACAGTGAAACCATTATGAGCCTGACTACTTTTCTTAGGTTCACTGACTTTCATTGGTGAATATTTTCTCACTTTACCCTTTTTCCTTCATTGCAACTTGAGTTACTACCAATGCAGTATGATGCCTTGCCTTTCTCAATCTTACTTCCTCATGAACACACAAGTTTGTTAGCTCATTCAAACGCCACTCTTTCTTGTCCGCATTACAATGAATTTTGAATGAGCCAAACTGTGCTGGAAGTGAGTTGAATATAGCCTGAATAAGGAAAGACTCATCCACTTGAATTCCCAAGGTTGCAAGCATTGCAGCTTACGTTGTTCAAGATGTGCTCTTGAACTCCACGACTACCATCATATTTCATGGTGGTTAACTCAACCATAATCGTACCTACATGTGACTTATCAGCAAATTTAAAGCAATCTTTCCCAGCCTTTAGGTATTCTAGTGCAGTGAAATAATGAACTGTAACAGGAAACAAAATAGAACAATACTTAATAAAAGCTTTGAGAATAATAAACATTTATAATGATGAACTATTGACATCACCTAGGTCCTCCTTTGGGCGAAACCTAAGCATACCTATTGTTCACTCATTAATTAGGTGCAACATAATCACCTAAGTAGGTCTAAATAATTTATATAGCTTATCAAGTTAGTCATGTTATCTTTGGATATCCACTCCTAACCCGCTAAGTTGCATAAATTACTCACCCTATCCAATTCATAATTATTTAAATGTGACTCTCCTTTGGGCCTAGTCTCATTCTTATAATTATGACTGCAATCGAGAATATCATTGACTTAATTGTTACCCTTTTAACAAAACTTTAATGTTGTTTAATATTCACAAGTTTCACTAACCTAGGCCACTTTGGTGACTACCAAATTAGTAATTCCTATGGATATTAGACTAACCAATGATATACTCTATTCTTTTATTTGAGTTATGCCAATGTCATTTTTTTGTCAATCACTACTCCCGAAAAATAAAATATACAACTAAGTATATATTTTTATTTTTTATGTGATTGATTATCTGTTCAATGACATTTACTCTAATCATCTCTCACAGTGACACAGTAATAGAACAACTTTCCCAATTAAATGCTTAAAAAAAATCATGCATTAATGCAGAAAACATAATCTTACAAAAGGCAGATAATTAATTTGCAAGCATGTAGTTAAGATTTTTATTTCTATTACTGACCATGATCATAACGAAAAAAATATCCATCCATACATACATTACAAAAACATGTATATGTTTTCCGGTCCGTTAGTTATGATTAGAAAAGCAATAATTTAATCCAAACCAAGAGAGTCAATCAATTAACCATAAAATGATTTGCCCAATCACCATATGCAAACAGTAGCAACAACATGAGTGGAACTATTAGTTACAAAGGTGTAAAATCAATCACGGCACATCCGAAACTTTCTGGGTTCAACGATAAATCATAGAAAACCCAATATTTATGGCCATTTTCAGAAACCATGGATCTCCTTAGACCTTAGTCTCTACGGTAGCTAATCCAGTAATCAGCAATTAACAAAACAAGTAAAATGGATTATGCTACTATATTTACTTAGCCCGTTGAATCAATAACGGCAATGACAACAGTGCGTAATTTGTCTAGCTTCTTAAACATAATCTTATTATATATTTTCAATAAGAAGACAAACTTAGAAGTAATACAAAATCATTACCTTAATCAAATTAATTTCAATCAGTTTACTCCAATCAAACTAGTTACCGAATCACCATACACATCTACGTACGGCAGTAAAGATCCATTGAAGCCACAGATAACATATCCTATTTGTGAATTTCAAAATATAATTTTAATGCCAATCATAGAAACAAAAACCTTCGATGTCATATCATAAACTAATTAATATGAAACATTAGCCAAAGGAAGGACGTGACTGTATACTAGTAACATGAATATTGGACCCAACGATTCACGTCGTTCGTTAGTTGAGAAATGTAACAAGGCAGTATGCTTCACAGAATTAAATTCCAAGATGTATCGATTCAGAAAACCTGGCTCTGATACCAACTGTAAATTCATATCTGTATTAAAACTATTATGCGGAAAACAGATATAGCAGGATCTTGAATTCAATACATCTCAAGAACAATAAATGACATACCTTTGTCGGCCATCGAGATGAGAGAAAACAAACCCCTTAATTAGAAACACCTTAATTCTTAGCTCACCTTCTTCTCTCTGTCTATACTTTTCTAGAATACCCCAGCACTTTAATTGATGGAAAAACCGTAGGAATAAGGGGTGAGTATTCTACTTTTTATAGAGGAGAGAAGAGGGCCTTAGAGATAATTATTAAAAGACACATAGTCCATCAAGGTCTCTTTTATTATCAAGAGTTTTCCTTTATCTATAACTCTAGTTAGTTATCATAATGAATCATATCACTTCATTGGCTTATCTGATAGTAAAGTCCCACATGCACAAAACGTGGAGGCTAGCGGGCCACATTAATAGGAAAAAACTAACAGAAACCTCTGCCTCAAATAATTAAACCAAATACATTTCGCTTTCATCTTCCCCTTTCGCATGGGAAAAGTCATTCTACGTCACGTTGGAATATGGTTCAAGCAAGTTTCACTACAGACCCCCATTTGGGTGGCAAACAAGGACGACCCAATAACAGATTCATCTGTTGTCCTCACAATCACCCCCACTGGCAACGTAATTGTTGGTCCAAAAGCAACTCAAGAGGGGGGTTGAATTGGGTGACACACTGACTTTCTGCAATTTAAAACCTAAGTGCTCAACAAAAACAAATTAAGACAGTAGCTGAATTGATTGAGTTGGCTCAAACCAGACAGCAATACTATAAACAAAGTAGATGGAGTAAGCTCAAAATCTAAAGCACAGCAAAAACAGAGAACTAAGTAACAGATTTTTAGAGCTTCAATAAATAGGCTAATCAACCAATTTTGCAAGCAATTCTACTCTAAGTCTGTTTTCAGATTTTTCAGTTTACTCAAGCAATATAAATATGCAAAAAACGGAAAGTAAAGGAGTAAGGGAAAGAGAAATCAAACACAAGGATTTTATAGTGGTTCGGTCCGCAACTTCACGGCCTACTCCAATCCCCAAGTGTCCTACTCGAGAATTGCTGCACTATCTCCAATAGTCGTTACAAACCTCTAGCTTCGCGGGTGCTAGAGAACCTTACAACGAGCGATTACTCCGAATCCACTCCCAACTAGCTAAGACTCCGGCACTAGTCACACCTAAAATCCAAATGATTTTTCTACCCAAAAATCACTCACAAAAACGGTTACAATCTCACAAGGGTGTGAAATCCCTTTTTACAATACGGTTCAAAGGTACACTCAAACTAGTGTAAGAATATTCAAGATGAGGCTTAAGGATGACTGATAGAATTTCAAGTAAAAGCACACTGGAATTTTTGCTCAAGAGATGTGTTAATCTGACCTTGCTCTTGCTTGTCTATATAACGTTGAACATACAATTGAACGTTGAAGACTTACACAAAGCCGTTGCACAAAATCAGCTCTTTCCTTGTTCTGTCCTTCCTTCAATCTTCCAGCAATAAAAGTTCTTCTTTCCTTTGCGAACCCTTTCCAGCCGTTAGAAAAATAGGAAGAGATTTTCCTTAATCTCTCTCCTTCAATACACTTGTCTATTGGAGATAGCAATCTGATGAAGAATCCTTCCATTTGTATCTTCAATTCACCCATGCAGATCCTTTTTGATTCTTCAAAGAACAACTAGTTTTTCCTTTCCGTCCATCGCCGCTTTTTGCTCATAAACGTATAACCTAGGTTAGGAAAATAATCCCCTGTACAAAGCACAGCTTGGAAATCTTATATATATGAGGGAATTGCTTATAAGTCCCTATAATAATGAGTGATAGCATAATTAGCCCAATAGAAATATATTATTCCAATAAAACCCAATTGACTAATGTAATTCCAATTAGGTAGAGTTTGTTATCATCAAAATCTGAAATCATGGGGCTAACAGTAATCATCACTTCAGACCAAACAAATCCCATTTGGTCCTCAAATACGACAATATTATCAGCCAGTCCTGTTTTGAAACTCCTAGACACTGGCAACCTTGTTTTGGTCGATAGCAGTACAGGGAATTATTCCTGGCAAAGCATCGATCACCCGTGTGATACTTTAGTACCCGGAATGAAACTGGGATGGGATCTTTCAAAAAACCAAGAGTGGTACTTAACGGCGTGGAATAGTTTGCAAGATCCATCCACGGGCGATTATACGTACAGGGTGGACCCTCAGGGCCTCCCCCAATTAGTTCTTCAGCGAGGATCAACGATCTCTTACCGAAGTGGACCATGGGACGGTGTTCGTTTCAGTGGAGGTCCTCCACTAGAACAGAACACCACCGTCATTAATCCTATTTTCGTATACAACACAACTTCTGTATACTACACATTTCTCAACAATGATGGATTGGACAGGTGGGTGTGTGGCAAAGACAGAGTGGAATTGTACCGTGGCTGCCGGGTTTAGGAGGTTTTGCAGGCTGAAATTGCCAGACACGTCCCGCTTTTTTGTGAATAGGACTGAGGTATGTCGGGTGGATTGTGAAGAGGCTTGTTTGAAGGATTGTTCTTGTATGGGTATTGCTCAAACTGATATTAGTGGGTGTGTGGTTTGGTCTGGGGAGTTGCTCGATATGAGAGAGAATGATGAAAGCGGACAGGATCTGTACTTTCAGGTGGCTGCTTCTGAACTCGGTAAGCGCTTCACAATGAGCAGTGCTATGGATAGAGATGTTTGAACACAAATTCCGACACACAGATTCATCTAGATCTGTTCGATGCACATGGATTCCACGAGATGCAATTGGTATCCACACTTTGTGGCCCACATATGTGTCTGGATTTGTATTTGAACAGGCAAAAGTAGTTTTTTGCAGGCCTTGATATTAAAGAAGATACATCTTCTGATAATTGTTCAAGAATTCGGCCGATGCACTTAGAATTTAGATCATGCTTAGTTAATACTAACTTCGTAACCTCTCTACTTCCGTAGATGCTAATATTGATGTTTGCTTTTCATTTTTGCGGTGGTGGCAACTTAAAAGGCTCCAATAAGACCAAACGAAAGGCTTTGATCGCATCAGTAAGGGTAATTTCAGGGGTTCTTGCATTGGGTTAATCAGCTGGTGTGTTATTAGGAAGCAGAGACGGATTACTGCTCAAAGGAAAGGTAGCATACCGTATCCATAACATCCTAGACTTTCTTTTTCCCAGAATTGTTTTACTAGTTAGTACCATCCACGCGTTTGACTTGCTCGTTGAAAACATTGAACTGCCACCATGTGTGTTTTCTGAGACTCTGATCTATTTTCTGTTAAAAAATGAGCCTTCCCAAAAGTGTTCTCCTAGCTAGTCATTGAAGTAATGGGATGCATAAATTATGAACACACCTAGTCTAGTACTGTTCTAATTGGTTGGTTTCTTTTCTAGAGGCAGAGCAATGGAAAGAATTTGAAAGAGGTAGAGTTGGCAAAACCAAACTCAGTTATCACTGTCCAGACTTCAGCAGTAATTTCTACTCGAAAACAAGTTTTCTATGTGTTGTAGATTGTGACTGGAACAGTCAGATTTACACCATAAACCAGAAATCTCAAAAGGGTCTAAATTCAGTGGCAGAACTAGGATTTTGTCTCGCGGATGCCAAATCTTTGAAGTTAAGCATGAGGGAGTAGAAAACTAAAGTTTCACAGGGAAGTATAAAGAATCTATCTTCAAACTATGCAATGTAAATTCGTGTATATACATAACTGACAAACTAATTGTGTTTAGTACATATAGCTCAATACTTTGTATAAGCAAAATTCGGTGTTCTTTCAAGCAATTTTCTTTTTGAGTATAGAAAATTAATGGAGTTCATTTGGTTGACCAAATAAGATTGATACGGAGTCACCAATCGCTACGATTTATTCATTTATATTTAGTTAATTTTCAGCCTTAAAAGAGGGTACCACTTGTAGGCATGTAAAAATTATAGCCTATCACAAATCGCCACGTGTTGCTAGGGCATATAAATTGGCCAATCAAATGTTGTTAAGTGCCTGTATGTCAAAGTCAAAGTTTCATGGGCGGGCCAATCAAGTAATGCCAAGTGTTCATGGTGAAAAGTCAGAGATACGTAAATGGACCAATCAAATGGTGCCACGTGTCAAAATCACACAGTTATTATTTTATTAAGTCCGGCCAATCAAATTAGGCTAATTGGTGAATAATAATATATCTCTTTATATATAATTACCTTTTTCTAAAATTAAAAGAAAGGAAAGGTAATTATCAAATTATTATTATTCCTTTTAAATTTAATAAAGGAAATAATTAAAGAAATCAATATGGAAGGTTAGGGTTGGAGTATCCATCCCACATCCTTATAAATAGAGGTGCTCCCTCTCTTATTTTTTCCCATCTACACATTGAAGCACACAAGCTCCAGAGCTCTGAAGATCAAAGCCCTCAAACCCTTCAGAAGTCTTCAAGCCTGCATCCAACAAGAAGGTTCTTCAAATCAAAGTTTCAAAGCTCCGAAGAACATTCAAGTCACGTCCTCATCAATTAGGCAGTTCTTCATATCAAAGCTTCAAAGCCCTGAAGAACGCTCATGTCAAATCTCCATCATCAAATCCAAGCATCCAAGCGCTCCAGAACTCTGAAGATCAAAGCCTCCAAGCCCTTCAGAATTCGTATCCATCCATCACAAGCAAGCTTTCGGAGTTGTGAAGATCAAAGCTGTGAAGGCCCTTCAGAATCTTTCGAGTCCACATCAAGCAAGACGCTCTTCAGTTCAAAGCATCCAAGTCTTGAAGAACGTTCATGCCAAGTCCACGAATCATCAATCTTCTTCAACCAAATTGAAGAAGATCTCAAATACCGATTTTAGAAGAAGCTCCAAAGCTCTCAAGTCAACATCCACAAATCTGTCATCTTTTTCAACCAAATTGAAAAATGTCGGCCAATTCAACTTGAGAAGAAGCTTCAAAGCCCTCAAGTCAAAGCCCATCAAATTCGTCATCATCTTCGCAAAGACCAAGATATCGCTGTTCAAATCGAGATCCAGCTATCAAGCTCTCGTTTCAACAACCGAAGAGAAGAATCAGAGGATTAATTTTCTTTGAAAATTGCATCAGAGATTGTAACCCTAAATTTCTCAAATTAATAAAATTGACTTATTCAACATTTTTCTATCTTTTTGTAGACTCAAAATTTGTGTTCAACACCAGTTCATAGCAAGACAGAGAGTGCCCTGAGACCCCTAGTCAATACCTCTGTCCGCCCCAGGAGTCTTCCTAGGCTACTTGACAAGCTTGGCTTATCTGGTATAACTTGCACTGGAAATACAAGACTTCATTTGTTTGTTTGAATGTAAACAGGTTTCATGAAAAATATTTTATCACTTTTCGGTGTTGCGTTGCACTAAAATGGAGTAAAATATTGGGAAATGATAATGCCAAAACTGTTTTTGTTGGTGCCAAAACCATTTTTGTTAGTGCCAAAACTCTAGTGCACAAAAGACTTGTACCATTTGCAATGTACAAGACTTTTATGCAGTTGAGTTTTGGCACCAACAAAAACGGTTTTGGCATTATCATTTCCCAAAATATTTTGAGGTAAAATGATTTGCATCCATCGAAGGAAAATGGCTTACAAAACAAACCCCCATAAGTTAACTTCCGTCTGATCTCAACGATGAACTAGCTTAATTAGCTATCCCATCTCAAAACCTTCCTCGGACCCTTGTCAGCAGTATGTCATTGATGTCTTCTTTGGCCTACCGTAGTGATGACACCAATCTTGCACCATGAATTTTCCCATCATCTGTCAGGACTTAACTATATGGTGTGCAGCCAAACAGGGGGAAAATAAAATTAATTTCACAAGTAAAAATTTTACTTTCTCGAACAACCTGGATTTGTTAATGTTAGATAGTAAAAACGCAATTCTGTCACCTCCTGAACAACCTGAATTTTACACAGTAAGGTTTACTCCCGAGACGGATTCTTCGTCAACTGGTATATATCCTCTCGCTTCAAATGAAGTAACAATATCAGTGCTTCATGCTAGATAGATGGGATTTTTGTCCTAAAACCTTGTTAAGAAACCTCTTCATAAATTGTTTTTAGTAGTTCTACTTTTTCTCTACGAAACTCCCAAATTTGTTATTAGCTTCATTATGTTTTCGATACAACAGCTGTCGTCTTATCCAATGATTTAATTGGGCAGTAGCAAATTGCGTATCCATAACGTTAGCAAACCACGTAGGAAGTATCGAATGATATGAAGCGAGATTCAGGTGTAGGGGTTGTGGATTTCAATGAGTTGGCCTCTTAGCCAAGATTTTTGGAGATATTATATATGTTTAATTATTTTTAAAAGACGTATATTTTTTTGTACGAATACTCATTCCGTCTCAAAAAGATTGTTTGTTCTGTAAATTGAGAACTTAAAAAATGCATTTTAGATCAAAATAATTTTTTTTTTTGCAATATACTAGATATTAATGAGTTCTTTTTTAATTTTAAAAGAATCAATTTATTCAAATAAAATAGTCTTTTCAACTTCAATTGGGCGAATTAGATATTCATTTTGAGATGGTAGAACCAGCATATTAGTACTAGTAATTATTTTTAGGTGTCAAGTCCACGTTCAAATCCTAACTGCCTTGTGTTACAGCAGAATGCAAGGCTTTCTATATACAAAGATGTGGACGTGACTTATAACTACTCACAACCAAAATTTTGTTCTTATCATCAGTACAATATAATGGTGGTATATAGTAATACCCATTCACTAAATTGCGCATATTTATTTTAAGTGACAATGTCCGCAATCCCACTGGACTCGATCGTCTTTATAATAAATTGGAAGCCAATTAACTTGGAATGAGAGTTACGGGTACAATCAAGGGTGGAAAATCAAGTGTGACTGGTATGGCATGGAATTAATGAGAGTGACTTGGTACAGTCGAGGGTGGAAAAATGAGTGGTACTACAAACATGTACGCTTGACTGCGTGAAAGTGACAAGTGATGCAAAGGAAAGTGAAAAACGAGCGGGCGAGATGCGAACATGGGTGGCGGTTGAGTAGAATAGATTCGTGGTGTCTATATTCATGGTGTGCGAGAAGTGTGAAAGGGAGAAAATGGTGTCGTTGCAGGAGGAAGAAAGAACGGGCAGTGAACGTGAGTGGCGCGCGGTTGAGTAAATGTCTATTTAGTTTTCTAACGTTACTTTTCTCTGGTACGTAGTTATGTTTTTGCAGGGGTAAGAGTGTCAAACACTTTTGTAATGGGGCTTCAAAATTTTGGTTATACCAAATGGTGCTCCCCCATTATATAGTAGTAGAATAGATTACTTCTTGCTAGACCACTCAACCAAATTAACCCCACAATTTCTTACTCTTCCTTTTTCCTTTCCTTTATTTGTAATTTAGGATGTTAGGGTTATTTTACGCTCATCTCGAATAATTTTTGAAGGACCTATCCTATTGGCTACAGTTGGAATAAAGTTTTTTTATGTACTGGTCCCCCCAAATAATTGAATGAAAATGACCATCAAAGGGTTTCTGCGTTGCGTTGCCACTGGAACAACAGAAACAGGACCACTGAGCTATCAAAATAAAGGGCTGATGAGGGCCCATTCTTGGATGTTGGGAAGGTGGTAATTAAATAAAATCGGAGTCGAAAAGAGGATTCTATGACCTGCCATACCAACAAAGCATGATTTAAGCACAACTACATTAACAACCTGACGTGAACAACCGCTTTCTTTGATGTCATGATAAGCCCATTCCTATGGCTAATCTTGTCTTATAAAAATTAGTGGTTATTTTACGTCTTCGGATTCTTCATCCTTACTAGAAGCTTGTAATGCAATTCCCTTTTTGGGCTTTGCATCTTCCTCCTTAGTTAGCACCATTTCATGAGTAATGAGCGATTCAATTAATTGCTCAACCGAGAGAATCTTTAGATACTTCGCCTCTTCGATTGTAGTAACTTTGGGCCTCCACTTCTTTGACGGTAGTGCCTGTAGAATCTTTCTCACTATCTCCACAATTGGAGTTGCTCGACCAGGTGATGTTAGTCCATTCACAATATTTGTAAAACGAGTATACGTTTCAGATGTAGTTTCATCAGGTTTCATTTTGAACATCTCATACTTGTGCATAAGTGTACTAATTTTAGAATCTTTTACCTGACTAGTGCCTTCATTAGTCACCTCTAATGTATCCCAAATTTCTTTTGCCATCTTACAAATAGATACTCCCTCCGTCCCATAATATTTGTTCGTTCCGTAAAACGAAGACGTAAAATAATACAATTTTTGCAAGAAAAATTTAAATTTTTTTCAACGATTCATTAGATATCGATTAGTTCTTGTAATTTATGAAAAAGGTTTGAATTTTTCATTGAAAAAATGCATTATTTTTAAGTCCTCATTTTACGGACTGAACAAACATTTTGGGATGGAGGGAGTACTTTATTATATTCTTCCGGTCTAAGCTCGCAAAAATAGTGCATTCCTAGCTCTAGAATTTAGAGTGTACTTATTCTTCTCATCAATACTCCACTTAGACTTAGGTTTTTCAGTAGTAATACCTTCTGTGGTGATGGTTGGCTTTGTGTACCCTTCCTCCACGATCGATAGTCCATAGGTCAAACTCCATTGACTCAATGAAAATCTTCGTTCTGTTTTTCTAGTAGCTATAGTGAGTTCCGTTGAATAGAGGTGGTCTCCAATTTCAGCTCCCTCCATCTAACTAGTGTTATTGGTTGCCACAGGATCTCCTTCAGGCGGTAAAACCTTTTAAATGAAGGCTCCAAGCGCTGATAACAATAGATATTGCAACCTAGAGGGGGGGTGAATAGATTGGGCCCCTCTATTTAGCCCTTTTTGAAAAACTTCAACAATTTGGTTAGCACAACAAAATTAAAATCAATGTAAAGAATTAGAGACAGGAGATTTTTATAGTGGTTCAGCGAATTGCTTAGTCCACTCTTCAATGAGGTTCTCTTGAACACTCGCTGGTATCCACCATGCTCAGTACTTACACCGTTGATGGTTTTCACAGAAGCCAACTCTTCATTTACAACACTCAGACAATCCAAGTCTCACCTTCCAGTACATGCAAACTAGAACTACAAAACTTTCAAACTACTGGTACACGCAGACCAGTTAGCTCAACCAATAAACCAAGACTCCAATCCTAACTGATATACAGTGGATATGGTTCTCTCTCACACCAGGTAGGATAAGTGTAAGGGGATATACAAGTGTGGCTCACAACCTCTAAGAGTAAAGCAAGATTCAAGAATGAAAGCTTTTTCTCTCTTTGAGGAGTCTGACAAAGATAATCTACAGTAAGAAATAGCCAGACTAAGATTCCTGTAACAAGATGCTCTTTGAATACTCTCTGAATGCTTTTCAGGACTTTAATGTTTCTTCAGGAGAGAAACTCCCTTTATAGTTAGAGTATGAAACTCTAAAGTCTTCCAATGGCCGCTCCAACATTCATCTCTTTTATGCCAGAGATAGCTTCAACTACCAAATCTCATTTACTCATTTTCTTCTTTTCGGCTCAACGGGCAACTTATAGATTTCTTGGAAATCTTCATTGCAGCTCCTGTATGAAAAGTCAAAAATATGAGTACACAAAATCTTATATCATCAGAAACATCATAAAAACATATTTTGAATATGTTATCCCAACCCTGAAGATTCACATTTATTGCAAATCTCATTTTTCCAGTTTTATACATCTAATTTGAAATCTTGTCAAATTCAAATCAATTCAATGAACCAAATTAAAATTAATGCACACATAATATAAATATAAGTATGAGAATTAAATGTATGTAATTTGAATTAAGTTAATCTGAAGGATATGGCTTCGACCCATGTTTGAACTTAGAGAGAGAAACGAAAACAGAGTGCTCTGTTTTTTCAAGCTTTTTTGGCAGCCACCGGATCAAGGCCCGGTCAACCGTCCGGTTGACCAATGTTTCACCCGCTACTCCATCCGGATGCATGCTGAAAGAAAGAAGGGGTTCTTCCAGGCCGGCCCCGTTTTGTCTTCCTGTTCCCGTCCAACCCCACCCATTGTAAAATCCTACCCATGTAAGCCCTGTTTTAATTGAGGTACCCAAAATACCCCAAATCCTCGCCTCTCCTCTCATCTGTCCTTCCCGCAAACCCTTCTTAATCTCTTGTCATCATCAACTCGCCACCACCAAAATAACCACCACTAAACTCTCCGACATTAAACACCTCCGCTGCCGCGCCGGAAAACTCGCCCCCGATGTCCCCACCTCACCACCACCACCGGACTCCCCTTCCTCCTCCACCGCCCTTTGCACGTGCCTTGACGCCACCACCTGGATCTGCGACCACGACAGTTCGGTCGCGTCTGGAACGTCCGACAGACAATCCAAGAAATTGAACGTCGTCGATGGCCCGCGGAGGCAGAAGGCAGTGGTGTCGTAGGCCCGGGCAGCCTCCTCCGCCTTCCAGTACGACACCAACCAGACCCTGTCGCGGCTATTCAGCTGCCGCACCTCCGCCACCCATTTCCCCCATTTCGTCATCCTCACCCCCTTGTAACGGCCGTCACAGTTCCCGGCTCCGCCGTTCGCACACCGGACTCGGCTGTAGTTTATCCGTCAGCAACTCAAGTCGATGGGCCCGCCGCCAAAGATAGGGAGCGATTTTCGAAACACGCGAACAGATCCGAAGAACTGTGAAAGAAGGAAGATTTATGTGGCGATCGTGGTCCTCACCCCTCTGATTTATGTGGAAATTGCGTCCCAGTCGACCATGGGGGAACAATCGTTCCAGTTATAGCCGTGTTCGTCCTCTGTTGTTGTGGTGGTGGTGCTATAGCCGAATAATTCATGTTCCACGGTGGTTTGATCCACCACCATGGCCATAGCTAAGTCAAAAAAGTCTGCAATTTGTGAAATTCGAGCTTAATTGGGGTCGAGAGAGAGCTTAATTTGTGAAATTCGAGCTTAATTCATGTTCCACGGTGGTTTTCTTCACTAATGTGTTGTTTTGTTTAAGGCATTAGTTATCTTTATGATAGGTGTGAATTCTTTATTTGTAAATGTGAATTTTGTCCCAAAATGTAAAATTCACATGTCCCGAATACAGAATTCACACGTTCAAAAATTTTGAGATGTGAATTGTGCAGATGAGTGTGAATTTTTTCAAAATTCTGAAAAGGGGTGTGAATTCACACCAAGGCTTCACCAGGAATTCATACCCAGAATTCTTCAAAGAATGAGATTTTTTCACAACTAATTGGTATGATTTTTAGAGATGGAATCCAAATGAAAACTAGTCATTTATTGTGTTTGCTGTGTCTGACTGAGAAGGGATTTTAAGGGCAAGGATTAAGGTGAAAACTAGTCATTGCTGTGAATTTTAGAGATGAAACCCAGAGGAGAGAGGACTGTTCCAATTCTCCAATTCTTTTTTTTTTTCGTTCGAGGGGACTAGATAAGTGAATTTTTCAAATTCCCGTGGGCTGTGAACGATAAGCTTGTTTGGGACGTTACACAGCCACAGCAAGGTAGGATGTGAATTCTTAATTTTGGGACCTGAATTCTGTATTTTTTCGAATGTATGAATTAATTATTTGGGTGTAAATTCTGTCTTTCTCGAATGTGTAAATTCTTAATTTGAAAATATAAATTCTATTTTTATCGAATGCGTGAATTCTAAAAATTAAGGTAAAGATTCACTTCCTCCCAAGAATGGAGTGTGAATTCTAAAAATTAAGATAGTGCAAAGGGTTGTGAATTTTGAAAAGGTTTGTGAATTCTGAAAAAGTTTGTGAATTTTGTCCTGCTCAAGAATTCACACCCACGAGAATTCACTCCCTCCAAAAAATGTATAACTGTGAATTCTGAAACAAGTGTGAATTCTATGACTGTGAATAGTGCAAAAAGGTGTGCATTCTTAAAAGGGCGTGAATTCTTGGGGGTGTGAATTCTTAAAAAGGGTGTGAAATTCTAGGGGGTGAATCCTGAAAAAGGGTGTGAATTCTTGAGGGTGTGAATTCTCGGCGGTGTGAATTCTTGGGGGTGTGAATTCTTAGAGCATGAAAAGTGATAAGGGTAAAATAGTAAAAACATTTTTAAAAAGAGTCTAGATGGGATAGAACTTTAAAACAGGGTTTACATGAAACCTCATATAAAATATGGGACCGGCCAGCCCCAAGAAAGAATGCAGCTTTGCCAAAAAATGGCCCAAGATTCTTGAATATTATTAGACATAATTCTGGGCCGCTCCTAATTTTTGACTTCTGGGCCCGCCAGGTTCTTTTCGGCAAAAGTGCAATTCCCTCCAAATCCCTTGAGTATGGTTTGACTTATTTACCCTCAGTTAAATAGGTTTTGTACAACCTATTCCTCTCCTGTCTCTATTTCTCCTCTTCAACCCCCCGCCACAACCTCCTCCGCCACCGCCATTCCCTCCTGCTCGTCCCGCCACCAACGACGGCGACGCCACCATCACCAAACGACGCCATCATCCTCAACACCGTCCATCCCTCCTCCACCGCCGCCGGTTTCAACCACCGCCCAGGAGCCCGTCAATTTGGTTTCCATCTCAATCGACCGTCGACGAATTCCGAGCCATGGCTTCTTCCTTGGTTGCGAGGGTGGTTCGTCGAGCTGCAACCGTCGGTCGTCGGCTCAAGCCACTAGCCTAGTCCAGCGTTGTGGCCTCGTCAGTGCCCCCACCCACGGCGACGCGTCATGCAGATCTGGATACGAGCAATTATTCCTCCTCAACCCCCCACCTTTAACGGCAAACGAACCACTACTCTACACCATCTGATCAGCAATAGGACGGTACTGATGGGTTCTTTTAGGATCCGTTTGGGTAGATGGGGATTTCTAAAATGAAGGAATTTGACATAAAGTTTTAGTAAGAGTTGCTGGAATTTAGATTTGGTACTTTATATTTGCATTTCGACATTGAGTTTGATATTGACTTGAAATCGTTACTGAGTAAGTGTGATTTGAGATTGTAGTTGTATAAGGATTCCGATAAGATCATATGTGCCATCTCTTATCCCTGTTAAAAACTTCAATTTCGCCAGACACTTGTACTAATCTACCTGTATTTATGATAAAACTGAACGTTCAAAAGACAACTATAGCTAAGGCTCCTAAATTAAACTGAACACTACGTCCGCACATGGAATTCAACTCTATCTGAGCAGACCTTTAGCGTAGTTTGCAGATCTCAGTTGATTTTCAGATTTGAAGAGATGATCCATGAAATCTACGCACCTTACGCAAAATGTTTGTCTATGTGTACATATCCTGTTGAAATGGGTGTCTAATCCTTTTGGTGGGGCTCTTTACGTGGTTTTTTGTTTTTGAGTTAAAAATGGGGATGACGGGACTGTATGTCTTTCTGCTAATATTTGGTCTTTTTATTTATTTATCATCGATAATCTTTTGCCTAGGACATCTAATCTTATCCCATATAGTGGCGTACTCAGAATTAGCTTCATATTTATAGTGTTAATTGTAAATTTAGAAAGAATTTAATATTATTAATTGTGCTTTTACACTTTTATTAATTGACATTGTTAATTGTTAATTAGACAAAAATTAATACTATTAATTAAGATTGTTAATTGTGGTGTGAATTAACACTGTAAATTTAGATAGAAATTAACACTGTTAACTGTAGTGTAAACTTAGTGAGAGATTAACACTAATAATTTAAACAGAAAGTAACACAGTTAATTGTGGTGGTGGCGGCGGCGGTGTGGTGGTGGTCATTGTGGTAGTGGCGTGGTGGTGGTTGTTGTGGTGGTGGTTATTGTGGTGGTGGCGACGGCAGTGGTGGTGGTGTAGGAGGATGTATGGGCCGAAGGCTATTAACACTGTTAATTGATGTGTGAATTTACATAGAAATTAACATTGTTAATTTAGACAAAAATTAACATTGTTAATTGTGGCGGTGTGGTGGCGATGGTGGAGTGGTGGTGTAGGTGGTTGTATAGGAGGTTATATGGCCAATTGTTAATTAACACTGTTAATTGTGGTGTAAATTTATATAAAAATTAACACTTAATTTAGATAGAAATTAACACTGTTAATTATGATGGCGGTAGTGGTCATTGTGGTGGTGACATGGTGGTGATGATATTGGTGATGGTGGAGTGGTGGCGGTGGCGGCGTTGTGATGATGGTGGTGTAAGAGGTTGTTTGGGTCAACTGTTAATTTAAACAAAAATTAACACTGTTAATTGCGGTGGTGGAGAGGTGGTGATGGCGGTGGTGGCGTGGAGGCAGTGGCGGTGGTGATGGTGGAGTGGTGGTGTAGGTGGTTGTATAGGAGGTTATATGGCCAATTGATAATTAACACTGTTAATTGTGATATAAATTTATATAAAAATTAATACCGTTAATTTAGATAAAAATTAACACTGTTAATTGTTGTGGTGGTGGTGGCGTCGGTGGCAGCGGCAGAGACGGCGTGGTACTGGTCATTGTGGTGGTGGCGTGGAGCTGATGATGTTGGTGGTGGTAGTGGTGGCGGTGGCGGCGTTGTGGTGATGGTGGTGTAGGAGGTTGTATGGGTTGACTGTTAATTTAGACAAAAATTAACACTGTTAATTATGGTGGTGGTGGTGGTGGCGGCGGGGTGGTGGTGGTGTGGTGGCGGCATGGTGGTGGTGGTGGTGGCAACATGGTTGCGTGGTGGTGTTGGTGGCGATTAGTGGTGGCAGCAGCGGTGGTGGTTTTGCTTTTTTTTTTTTATGAGGGGTATTTTTGTCAACAAAAATAATGAAGAGGACTTACTGGGTTATAGGCTCTATGGGCAGGACCTAGTAGGCTATTCTTCATCCAGACAGGACCGACTAGGAAGTTCCTCATATTATTAGGCCCAATATTCAAAAGAGGCCCACCAAAGACAATTCTAGCAAAGCCGAAAAACAAGCCCAATCAATATCTATATCAAGTCCATATAAATATGCCTAATAACAGTCAAGATGAAACTAACATTTTATCTCCAAAAGCTAATTAGATTAACATTAGCATCTTTAACAATGTAACGATCATTCATTCTAACACAATCATCAAAATCAAATTCCTAACAGAAGGGACAGTACCGTGCATATCTTGTATTTATAGTAAGAGAAACTCAACGGTCAAGAATGGACCTACCTCGGTATAACCATGGAACTAGCAAAAAAGCCTTCGCTACAAACGCAATGACGACTACATGAATTTATAAGCGTGAGGTCATTCACAATTTAACTATCAGTTACAGTATTATAAAAGAAAATAGCATTTGTACTAGTAATAATTAACCTATTTGCAACAAACTACAAATCAAAAGCTCGGCTAAACTTTTCAACTCGATCATAACCCAAAAATATATACCACGCAACTTAAAAGCGGCTAACTGTTATTTGTTTACTGCTCATCAGACAAGTTCAAATGAGGCATCACCACTTATTGTAGCTGCAGCAATATCTGCTTGGTCACTCCTCCTCTCGAGCGAAGGAAGAGGAATAACAAAAATAAAAGTTTTGAATTTTACCCCCTCCTTTATTATTTTTATTTTTTTGCAAATTAGTTTTTGCAAAAGTTATAAGTTTTTCGCAAATTAGTTTTTGCAAAACTAATTTCATTGGACTTTGGTATCCGTTGACTTATAACTTTCATTGCGAAAAACTAATTTCATTGCGAAAAACTAATTTTAAGCTAAAAGTTATAGTATTTTTTTTATTTTTTTGATTTCTTTCGTCGAGAAGCACTAATAATCCATACAAATTTGATGCAAAACTAACAAATGCGCAGAATATTTGAATAAGGACAAAATAAGAGGCAACGTTGTTGCTGTTTTTTTTTTTTAAACTCTTGCATTGAATAGAGTCGTACGAGCTGCCTCCTGTGGCCTTAATATTGTAGTACTACAACTTCGCCTCATGTGGTGATTCCTTGTACGTATGACACGAAACGAGATTCATCACGGTCTTATTTCACGATTTGAATCCTTCATCTTGTAGGTTTTGAAGTGTTAAACATATATGTAAAAAATCAAGTTCACCAAAGTTTGGTAAGAGCTCAGTCACATCATATTTGTCTGAAAAGAAATAAATGCTAAAGAATCCGATCAGTCCTATTTCTCTTTGTGACAAATATGATTCGTTCAACGGATACCAAAGTCCAATGAAATTAGTTTTTCGCATCGACCTTAAATGCACCGAAACTTTCAAAATGAACTGTTCGGATCGTCAAATAGACTTGCAATCAGTACTCCCATTTTGTGTCAAATGAGGAACCAAGGAAGCATCACATAAGTAATCTTGATTTGAATATCTGTTATAACAGTTGCACAAAGTAGTTGCTGGTGCCCTTCTTTAAGCGAAAAATGAACAGCACCAAAATCGGACAACACCAAACAAGAAAGCAAAATCAAAATTTATTCAAATTCAAGACAAGGACTCAAAATTTGGTTTAGCATTTTTCCTTTACGAATGCTGCTTCAGATGAATGGGTGCAACCTCAAAAAAATAGGTTTTGGTTTAGCATTTTTTCTTGACGTATCCTTCTTAAGAAGTGTACCTTAATAAGGACATGAAAAATGTAAAAGATTGAAGACTTTGGCGCAGACACTTGTCCCTAGTTCCTTTTCAACAAGAAAATTGTTTCCTAACATCCACGTCAACATTCACTATCAATTCTTGCCCTATTTAGAAGGGCAAAAGGGCATGTGGAAATGTAAAAGGGTACGTAGCGGTACATGACCGCTGTTTATACATACTACTGACTGTAGCGAATATAGCACCCTAACAGGCGGCGAAAGACCTTTGGTCTCTGCTTGAAGACAATATCAAAATGTCGAAACCTATAAATTTTTTATTTTCATTATCTCCAATTAATTCTCGATTCGTTGGATCTTTTGATGTTAACAATGCTTTGAATTCAATTTTCAAAATTGATAATTTTGTTTTTGGGAGCATTTGTTGGTTGAAAATGTTTAATGCTGTTCTGGGGACCCTTAAAAAAACCTCTAAAAAATCCCCCCAAGTTCCCGATTGAATTTTGAAGATCCGAGGCGTTAAATGTAATCAGAACGTGATTTTAAGGGTATCCGCAAGAAATCAGTAAAAAAATGGCAGGGAAGGGCTTCATCCAAACAGTTTTTTATTAAACTTTATTGACTGATTCAATAAAAAATTGCTCAAATTAAGCCCTTCCCGGTTATTTTTTTTTTGCCAATTTCTCTCATGCATCCTTAAAATCACGTTCTAAACACATTGAGCGGCTCGGATCATAAAAATTTGATCGGAAACTATGAGATTAAGACTTGGAGGGTTTTTTTAGAGGTTTTTCTAAGGGTCCCCGGAACCGTCCCGGATATATGTACATATATATATATATATATATATATACATATATTGTATATATACAGTTCTTTTCATATTCGGTCGCCCGTATTTTATTTCTGTCCGAATTTTATTATTTTAATCCCCCCCCTTAGCCCCCTTTCCCATTTTCGGCCAAAGAAGAGAAACGAGGCGAGGCGACTGTACGAACGACCCACGCCGACGACTGTATACGAACGACGACCCCCAAGGTGTCTCCCTCCCTCTCTCTCTCGTTCGAAACCCATTTTTCTCTCTCTCTCGTTCCACAGCCAGAGAGTGAGAAACGAAGGCGACTGTACAAACGACCCAAGTTCTGACAAAGACGACGAACGTTAGCCGCTAGAAGGTCTCTCTCTCTCTCTCTCTCTCTCTCTCTCTCGCTCTTTCTCTCTCACTCGTTCATGTGATTTTCGAACTGATTTTTGTGATTTGTTGTGTGGTTTCGATCAATCTTAGGATGGCCGACGACGAATGCTAAGAGCGACGATCGGAGCTACGATAAGCCCTAAGGTCTCTCTCTCTCTCTCTCTTATTCTCTCTCTCTCGGTATCTACGAATTTCAAAACCCTAACAGTATATATTTGATTTTCGAAACCCTAAATGAAGAATAGGGGCTGATTTCTGTGATTTGTTTGTGTGGTGATTTCTTTCGATCTCGGAATGGCTGATTTCTACTGGGGTTGGGTCGTTCATATTCGATTTAGGGTTGTATATATGGTCCGGATTTGTGTTTGATCCGTTGGATTTTACTATGATCAGTTGCTATTTGGACTGATTTTCGTGTGTGACTTATACTGATTTTGGGCAGAGAATTTTGAAGTGGGGTTTGTTTGGTGTTATGAGTGTATCATTCGATTCTGAATGATCTGTATATATAGATATACAGTTCTTTTCATATTTGGTCGCTTGGATTTTATTATGGTTCGGATTTTCTATGAGTTGGCCCAATTTGTTTGCCCCTATTTGATTGCTATGATGATAAATTAATATGCAATGTGTACTTAGGCCTGAAAACATTAGATGGTCAATTGGCAACTAATGTTGCCGCCTTAGTGCCTTAAAAATGTAGAATCGTGAACATTTCATTTATCTGAGCCACTTTATTTGGCTATGATGAAAATTTTCTGAGCCAAAACCAGAGTTTGGCCCTATTTCCAGATTTGTTTGCCCCTATTTGATGGCTATGATGATAAATGAATATGCAATTTGTACTTAGGCCAGGAAACATTAGATGGTCAATTGGCAACTAATGTTGCCGCCTTAGTGCCTTAAAAATGTGGAATCGTGAACATTTCATTTATCTGAGCCACTTTATTTGGCTAAAAATTTTCTGAGCCAAAACCGCCTAACGTTGGTTGTCTTTGTTCTCAGCTTGGGTCGTTCGTATACGGTTGCCTCCTTTTTCACTTCTCTGGCCGAAACAGAATGGGAAAGGGGGGGGGGGGGGGGGTGTGAATAAAATAATAGAATCCGGACCATACTAAAATCCGGGTGACTGGATATGAAAAGAACTGTATATATATAATGTGTACTAAGGCTTGGAAACATTAGATGGTCAGCTTGGCAACTAATGTTTCCGCCTAAGTGCCTTCAAAAAGTGGTGTCTTGAACATTTTATTCATTTGAGCCACTTTATTTGGCTATGATGAAAATTTTTTGAGCCAAAACTACCGCTCTCAATTTTTTATATTACTTGTACTTTTTAGCTGTGTTGGACATTTGTGTGGGTGTGTGTAGACATTGTGTCAGTGTGTGCAGTAATTGTGTTCAAACAGTCATGTCTAGTTCAAGCAGCAGGAGTACCATTCAATCTCGTCAGCCTACATTTGAAAACAAGAAATGTTGGTGTGGGTTGAGAGCTGTTGTGCATATTTCAGAGTCAAGTGAGAATCCTGAAAGGCTCTACTATAGGTGTCCAAAGGCTAACAAGGACAAAGAAAAATGTGGATACTGGAAGTGGTGCTATCAAATTGGGTGTCACAAACCCAACCCATGTGTTGCACCTGAGGTGAAATTAGTAAATAATGATGCAAAGTTGAAGTCGTTGAAGTCACCGTGGCTAATTTAAAGCACATGCTGATTGTCTGTCAATTCTTAAGTGGGCAACTCAAAAATACTCATTTGTTGGCACGTTGGTACATTAGCAGCAGATAATTGTTGCGTTAAAGCTTTTTGTGCGGCTGATACTCGACGATGAGATTTTAACAAATGAACCTTTCTTGGCATTGTAAGCTCATGATTATGACGCTCGACAAATTTTGATATAACAAACACTTCACCATTTCTCACAACATCAAATTTTGCACCACATTTCTCTCTAGTTAAACCCCGACGCCGTTTAGTGGCCTTAGAATTTTTCCTCTCCCCTTCTTTAAAACAAATGTACTCCTTCCTCATTACTTTACCATTTTCACCCAACCGACTAGAATTGATTCAGACACTAAATCCAGCTTGTCTAGCATACTCGTAAAATTCGAAAACTTCATCTAATTTGACAAATTCTTGGCCTATTTTCAGTATCACTACTTTTTCAACTGGAGGACTGTCAATTTCTTGGCAATAATTCACAGATGATTGACACGGTTGGGATGGTGACGGTGATACTGTTATGTCATCCAAAGATTGCATTCTAAAAATCAAAATAGAAAACAATTACTACTATGCAAACAAACATTTACAACAAATATTTGAAAGAGGGAGAGAGATACCTCGGTGGTGGTGGTGTGCTTGACTGATTTCTAGACCTAAAATAATGGGTTGCCCCAAGCGCAGGGCTGAGACTGATGGAGCACAATACCCGGTAAGACCGGAGGCGAATCCACAGAGACGGTGATGTGTGCTGACTAAAAACTCGGGTTGTTACTATTTAAACTGGCTCTCAGGTAGCCACCCCTTGTCAATTAGTTGAAATTAACTAAAACCTAGGAAAATATTTATTCTTTTCAAATAATTAAAAGAAGGTATGGTCGTAGGGTTCATACCACTTGTAACTGGTCCAGATTTACCTGCTCCATTCAGTGTTCCTAAAAACATTCAACTTTAGATTGAAAAAGATACCCCGTAAGATGCGAGACCCTATGGTCGCTGTTTACCCATATGCAGCGGAGAATGAGTTTTGGACCCCCATTCCCCTGTTCAGATGGGCTCTTACAATGCCCGGGTTCGTCCACAGGAAGTATTTTTCCACTCTGAAATCGTTTTTTCCATTGTTTGTAAATAGGAGCAGTGCCCGAACCGGTCACGGCGTGCTAATCACCCCGCGACTTTACCTATACGACTACTCACTAATCATTGCACAAGAAACTAAAGAAACCCTAATTTGAAACATGTTTCTAAATACGAAATAAAAAAAAGATACGAATTAAACAAGTACCAAAGAATAACTTTATTAAAGAACGAAAATTAATACGAGTTACCGACAAACGAGTAATTGAACAAAGCATAAAGAACTTGAAGGAAATAAAACTTGAAAGAAAACTAAATTTCGGAACAAAGGAATCGCAACCACCGTTACTCGTTATGCATCCTCCTTCTGCTTCGTCTGTGGCGTCCTGGCCTCTGTTTTGCGTCGTCCCTTTTATAAGCTCATGAAGTGTCCTTTACAAACCCTATTTTTCCCTTTCTTTAATCAAAGCCGTGGGCCATGCCCATTTGGCCCAATTCTCTTGCTTGGTCAAAGACTAAGTCAGAATATGAAGTAATGAATAGTAGCCCTTTAGGCCCACCAAAAACAAGTATAACTTGGATTGTTCTGCTACCAATATCGCCTCCACGATCACGTGCACAGTAAAATCATTTTAAAGGCCAATCCTTGTTGCTCTTATCATGACTAGGAATGTATTTCCAATATATTCTCCAAAATACCTACAATACAAAAATTAACATTAAGTTCCGAATAAAAATATAAATGAGACGTAATAAAGATAAATTAGGGGCCGCTAATGTGAACATTTACGAGCCTATCATGGTGCTCGAAACAAGGGCGTTGGATCAATATTGGTTCGATCTTGTTCTTCCATTTTATCAAATTGTCACCAACTTATGGGTAACCTACCAATGGCAACCAACGGCAGACATTATCTCAAAGATTACGGGAAAAAAAATCAGCATAAGTCACACGAAAACCAGTCCACATAATCGTTGATCCCAACCGATATCATAGATACAATCTAACTAGTCAAGGCATCCAAGTCAGAAAGATGTATCACAGCAGAAGACTTGAGACTACACACGGAGTTTTCCTGTTTGCTATTCCCTTTTTTCTTATTCCTAGCATCAGATTTGTTGGTGGAGGGGTATTTGCCAAATTTTCTTGACTCATCAAAACTGTACTTTAGTATATCACCTTCTAGAATTTTATTCTTTTGTAGGCTGTAGCAAACAAGCATTTATGGCATGGAAAAAGTCAGATAGCCATGCCAATTGATGGCTAAGAGATTAACCAATGCAAATGCATTTTTCCGACTAAATGAGTAAACAAATGCATTTTAACTATGTAGAAAACAAATGTTATAGATTGGGATCAACTACCAGTGCAGCTCAAGATGAAAGATCCCCCGATCAAAGGGTTTCGAAAACCACACAAAAAATTCACAGAGAACGAGAACAAGAGGGCAAGAACGAGTGTGATACCTTAGTGCTGGTCGGTGCTCTGATGTTCGTCGTCTTTGATCTCAGCTTTGGTTCCTCGTATGTCGCCTCCTCTCTCTGTTATCCTCTCTGTGGCTTGAACTTTCTGAACCACAGAAATTAGGGGAAAAAATCAGTTATTGTTTCGAAAATCAAATAAAACGAGAGAGAGAAAGAACGAGACAGAGGGAGCGAGAGACCTTAGCTTGGGTCGTCGTTCGTCGTCCTCAATCTCAGCTTGGGTCGTCGTTCGTTCGTCATCTTCAATTTCAGCTTGGGTCGTTCGTATCAGAAATTAGGGGAAATAATCAGTTATTGTTTCGAACGAAAGAGAAAGAACGAGAGAGAGAGAGAGAGGGAGAGACCTTCTAGTGGCTAACGTTCGTCGTCTTCCTCTGAACTTGGGTCGTTTGTACAGTCGCCTTCGTTTCTCACTCTCTGGCTGTGGAACGAGAGAGAGAGAGAGAGAAATGGGTTGAGAATGAGAGAGAGCGAACGAGAATGAGAGAGAGGGGGAGGGAGACACCTTGGGGGTCATCGTTCGTATACAATTGTCGGCGTGGGTCGTTTGTGTAGTCGCCTCACCTCGTTTCTCTTCTCTGGCCGAAAATGGGAAAGGGGGCTAAGGAAGGAAGGAAGGTGGGTGGGTGGGTGGGTGGGTGGGGGGGAAATAAAATATAAGTTGTACAAAAGGGGGAAAGGGGTCTGAGATATATATATATATACAGTTCTTTTCATATCCGGTCGCCTGGATTTTATTTCTATCCGGATTTTATTATTTTAACCATGTGAACTGTTGTCCATTTTGTACAAATTATTTTTTATTTCCCCCCACCCACCCACCTTCCTTAGCCTCCTTTCCCATTTTCGGCCAGATAAGAGAAACGAGGCGAGGCGACTGTACGAACGACCCACGCCGACAACTGTATACGAACAACGACCTCCAAGGTGTCTCCCTCCCTCTCTCTCTCGTTCTCGTCTTCTCTCTCTCGTTCGAAACCCATTTCTCTCTCTCTCTCGTTCCACAGCCAGAGAGTGAGAAACGAAGGCGACTGTACGAACGACCCAAGTTCAGACGAAGACGTCGAACGTCAGACGCTAGAAGGTCTCGCCCCCTCTCTCTCTCTCTCTCTCGTTCGATACAATAACTGATTATTTCCCCTAATTTCTGATACGAACGACCCAAGCTAAAATTGAAGACGACGAACGAACGACGACCCAAGCTGAGATTAAGGACGACAAACGACGACCCAAGCTAAAGTCTCTCGCTCTCTCTATCTCGTTCTTTCTCTCTCTCGTTTTATTTGATTTTCGAAACAATAACTGATTTTTTCCCCTAATTTCTGTGATTCAGAAAGTTCAAGCCACAGAGAGGATAACAGAGAGAGGAGGTGACATACGAGGAACCAAAGCTCAGATCGGAGACGACGAACATCAGAGCACCAACCAGCACTAAGGTATCTCTCTCGTTCTTGCTCTCTTGTTCTCGTTCTCTGTGAATTTTTTGTGTGGTTTTCGAAAACCTTTGATCAAGGGATCTTTCATCTTGAGCTGCACTGGTAGTTGATCCCAACCTATATCATTTGTTTTCTACATAGTTAAAATGCATTTGTTTACTCATATAGTGATAAGCACCCAATAATGTAGATTCTTGGTGCTTAAGTCCCTGGTTTTGTAGTACTTATGTTCATAAAATTAATGGTTTATTCGATATTGCACGTAAGGTAGGTTTTTGTGTTTTTCAGGTAAAACGTGCCAAGAAGGTGGTTTTGGACACCAAGCAGAGTTCCGGGAAGAACCAAGTGTCCAAATGCCCGCCGGATCTCATTTCATTGTCACCGAAGCCTAATGGTGCCACAAGAAGCCTCGGAGATTGGCCGGTGGTCAAAGATGGCAAGGATCGTGCCAAAGTACTCCAAGCGTGGCAAATGCATCGGGGATTACCCTCGAGGGCATCCGACGATCCAAGACCACAAGGCATACCTCCGCCAAGTCCCGTTGATCATGTAATGAAGTATTGGAAGGCCGTCGGACTACCACAAGGCTTGGTGAACCAAGCTGTCCAGTTCTGCAGTTTTTGCACAGAGGTATGGATACCTCAAAAATGAGGTATCCATACCATCATCCGAATTGCAAGACAGTTGCATTGGTATGGATACCTCATGTTTTAGGTATCCATACCAATGCCCTTCGCCAGCACCTTTTGCTGAATATTTCAACTTTCCTTTTATGGAAAGTTTCTACTTTTGGATGGTTTTTGGGATATTTTGGGGGCATTTTTGTCCATTGTTTGGCTGATTTTGTAAACCCTATATATATGGCTTGTATGCCATATATGGAGGATGGCCATTTTTCTAGTTAGTTTTAGGCCTTAGTTGCTTTCTAGGAACTCCATTAATGTCTTCAAGCTTTTCTAGTCTTTTCCTTCAAGAACACAAGTAAGTCCAAGTTGTTTGTTTAATTTCCAAGTATTAATGTTGTTGGTGTGCATTGGATCTCTATAGAAATCAAGTTTATTTCCGTTTTTATCGGTGAATCATGTTTTCCTTTTCTAGCATAATTTCTAGTCTTTTTGCTATGAGTGAGTAGTTAATCGGTTTGGTCTCGGGGTGAGGTTCACCCTATGGATTAGACGTTCAGATGGTTTCTCTTAATCTTTAGCTTAATTTCAATGCTTTGAATGAATTAAACACATGATGTCTAGCTTTGATCATGAGGTTGGTGGCTTCTTTGATCAATGAGGTCTATCGCCTTATGCTACGTGCTTGATTATCCTACGCGTGCGAACGATCCTTTTTCGTCTCTCACTTGCGTTAAATGAGTTCAATTTGAATTAGAGCATTGAATTGAGGTACAAGTAGTCTTCAGCCTTTAATACTTCAAGTGGAATCCGGACGGTTTCGGTCCACTCTTGAGTTAGATGAAGAAACCGTTTGAATAGCTAAGTCATGGGTAAATCAATCCCTCTTGACTCGACCATCTTAATCTAGGTTATTTTCAAGTTTAATTTCGTCATTTAAATCAAATACCAAAGTTGGCCGTCTTGAACGCCAAAAACCTTACAATACCTACAATCCGAACAAGCTATATTTGAGCTCCCTGTGGATCGACTCGGACTTTCTCGCTATACTATGCAAATCGTTAGTCATAGTCCGGTTTATAAATAATTGAATTTGACGGCCGTTTGGTAAACTTCAACGACTACCGAAGGGCCGCATCATATAGTCGGAAAAATGCATTTGCTCTGGTTTATCTCTTAGCCATCAATTGGCATGGCTATCTGACTCTTTCCATGCCATAAATGCTTGTCTGCTACAGCCTACAAAAGAATAAAATTCTAGATGGTGATATACTAAACTACAATTCTAATGAGTCAAGAAAATTTGGCAAATACCCCTCCACCAACAAATCTGCTGCTAGGAATAAGAAAAAAGGGAATAGTAAATAGGAAAACTCCGTGTGTAGTCTCAAGTCTCCTACTGTGATACATCTTTCTGACTTGGATGCCTTGACTAGTTAGATTGTATCTATGACATAGGTTGGAATCAACGATTATGTGGACTGGTTTTCGTGTGACTTATGCTGATTTTTTTTCTCGTAATCTTTGAGATAATGTCTGCCGTTGGTTGCCATTGGTAGGTTAACCATAAGTAGGTGACAATTTGATAAAATGGAAGAACAAGATCAAACCAATGTTGATCCAACCCCCTCGTTTCGAGCACCACCACCACCGAGGTATCTCTCTCCCTCTCTCAAATATTTGTTGTAAATGTTTGTTTGCATGGGAGTAATTGTTTTCTATTTTGATTTTTAGAATGCAATCTTTGGATGACATAGCAGTATCACCGTCACCATCCCAACCGTGTCAATCATCTATGAATTCTTGCCAAGAAATTAACAGTCCTCCAGTTAAAAAAGAAGTGATACTGAAAATAGGCCAAGAATTTGTCAAATTAGATGACGTTTTCAAATTTTATAACGAGCATGCAAGACAAGCTGGATTTAGTGTCCGAATCAATTCTAGTCGGTTGGGTGAGAATGGTAAGTAATGAGGAAGGAGTACGTTTATTTTAAAGAAGGGGAGAGGAAAAATTCTAAGGCCACTAAACGGCGTCGAGATTTAACTGGAGAGAAATGTGGTGCAAAACTTGCTGTTGTGAGAAATGGTGAAGTGTTCGTTATATCAAAATTTGTCGAGCGTCATAACCATGAGCTTACAACGCCAAGAAAGGTTCTTTTGTTAAAATCTCATCGCCGAGTATCAGCCGTACAAAAAGCTTTAACGCAATAATTATCTGCTGCTAATGTACCAACGTGCAAACAAATGAGTATTTTTGAGTTGCCCACTTAAGAATTGACAGACAATCAGCATGTGCTGTCAATTAGCCACGGTGACTTCAACGACTTCAACATGTGCATCATTATTTACTAATTTCACCTCAGGTGCGACACGTGGGTTGGGTTCGTGACACCCAATTTGATAGCACCACTTCCAGTATCCGCATTTTTCTTTATCCTTGCTATCCTTTGGACACCTATAGTAGAGCCTTTCAGGATTCTCACTTGACTCTGAAATATGCACAGCAGCTCTCAACCTACACCAACATTTCTTGTTTTCAAATGTAGGCTGACGAGATTGAATGCTACTCCTGCTGCTTGAACTAGACATGACTGTTTGAACATAATTACTGCACACACTGACACAATGTCTACACACACCCACACAAATGTCCAACAAAGCTAAAAAGTACAAGTAATATAAAAAATTGAGAGCGGTAGTTTTGGCTCAAAAAATTTTCATCATAGCCAAATAAAGTGGCTCAAATGAATAAAATGTTCAAGACACCACTTTTTGAAGGCACTTAGGCGGAAACATTAGTTGCCAAGCTGACCATCTAATGTGTCCAAGCCTTAGTACACATTATATATATACAGTTCTTTTCATATCCGGTCACCCGAATTTTAGTATGGTCCGGATTCTATTATTTTATTCCTCCCCCCCTCCCCCTGAACCCCCTTTCCCATTCTGTTTCGGCCAGAGAAGAGAAAAAGGAGGCAACTATATACGAACGACCCAAGCTGAGAACAAAGACAACCAACGATAGGCAGTTTTGGCTCAGAAAATTTTCATCATAGCCAAATAAAATGGCTCAGATAAATGAAATGTTCAGGATTCCACATTTTTAAGGCACTAAGGCGACAACATTAGTTGCCAATTGACCATCTAATGTTTCCAGGCCTAAGTACAATTGCATATTCATTTATCATCATAGCCATCAAATAGGGGCAAACAAATCTGGAAATAGGGCCAAACTCTGGTTTTAGCTCAGAAAATTTTCATCATAGCCAAATAAAGTGGCTCAGATAAATGAAATGTTCACGATTCCACATTTTTAAGGCACTAAGGCGGCAACATTAGTTGCCAATTGACCATCTAATGTTTTCAGGCCTAAGTACACATTGCATATTAATTTATCATCATAGCCATCAAATAGGGGCAAACAAATAGGGCCAACTCATAGAAAATCCGAACCATAATAAAATCCAAGCGACCGAATATGAAAAGAACTGTATATCTATATATATAGATCATTCAGAACCGAATGATACACTCATAACACCAAACAAACCCCACTTCAAAATTCTCTGCCCAAAATCAGTATAAGTCACACACGAAAACCAGTCCAAATAGCAACTGATCATAGTAAAATCCAACGGATCAGACACAAATCCGGACCATACAACCCCAAATCGTATATGAACGACCCAACCCCCAGTAGAAATCAGCCATTTCGAGATCGAAAGAAATCACCACACAAACAAATCACATAAATCAGCCCCTATTCTTCATTTAGGGTTTCGAAAATCAAATATATACTATTAGAGTTTTGAAATTCGTAGATACCGAGAGAGAGAGAGAGAGAGAGAGAGAGAGAGAGACCTTAGGGCTTATCGTAGCTCCGATCGTCGCTCTGATCGTTCGTCGTCGGCCATTCCGAGATTGATCGAAACCACACAACAAATCACAAAGAGCGAGAGAGAGAGAGAGAGAGAGAGAGAGAGGAGGAGAGACCTTCTAGCGGCTGGCGTTCGTCGTCTTTGTCTAAACTTGGGTCGTTCGTACAGTCGCCTTCGTTTCTCACTCTCTGGCTGTGGAACGAGAGAGAGAGAGAGAAATGGGTTTCGAACGAGAGAGAAAGGACGAGAATGAGAGAGAGGGAGGGAGACACCTTGGGGGTCGTCGTTCGTATACAGTCGTCAGCGTGGGTCGTTCGTACAGTCGCCTCACCTCGTTTCTCTTCTCTGGCCGAAAATGGAAAAAGGGGGTAAGGAAGGTGGGTGGGTGGGGAAATAAAAATAATTTTTTTTTTTTTTAAAGGGCGGGGGGTGGGGGGGTGGGAGGGGGGCTAAAATAATAAAATCCGGACAGAAATAAAATCTGGGCAATCGGATATGAAAAGAACTGTATATATATATATATAGTCCAGTTCAAGTCCACACCTCTTACGGCCCGCATCTCCCCTTTCCTGTTCGAATTTCGATGATCTGAGCAGCTCAATGTATTCAGAACGTGATTTTAAGGGTACCCGCGAGAAATCGGCAAAAAAAAAAAAAAACACCGGAAAGAGCTTGATTTGAGTAGTTTTTTATTGAACCGTTCAATATATTTGCTTGGCCATCTCCAACCCTTCACCTTTTTACTCATCAGATTTGAGTAAAAAAATTGGCCGAAAGTTTGATTTTGTTGTAAACTTAAGACAAATATAAAAGAAACGTGCATAAAAATAAAACAAATATTGAACACAATCATATTCTCATTAACTTCTTTCAGGCCCCGTTCCAGAAACGTTCTTAAAAAATAAATACTTATTTCACATTTTTGAACTCAAAAATAATGTAAAAGAAAAATAATTTTTCAATTTTTTTTGTTGCACCGTATTAAATATCTCAATGAAATCTATAAAATAAAATCCATATTGATAGAAAAACTATTTGCACAAACACATAATTTTTTAGCTTAAAATGGTCTTATCAAAAAATAAATACTTATTTTCCTTTTGGGAATGGAGCCTGAGTCTCTTTCTTTCTTCTCTTATATACTATAGATAGGAGTAGGAAAAGAGGGGAAGGCATAGGCATCACTCATAGTCCTGTCTCCTCATTAAACCACATTGATGATTTTCCTAACCAGAATATTATTATTACAACCACCTTTGTGTGGTCAGCCAAAAATATGTCACTTTCACAACAAATTTTGATATTGACGACTCTAATGACTATCACCAAATTTTTCATCAAATCATTTCTGTAATTTTCACTTTTATCCCGGACATCTTCCTAGGAAAGCGATATATAAGGTAAAACATTTAAAATATTATCACTGAATTTATGTGAAGGAGGAACAAAAGGCATTTAGATTTTATGGAATCTTACCGTTGAAAATTTTGTGAAGGAATTGATGTTGGCTGATTCTCCCTTGATTTGATGATATATTTGGTTCTCCCTTTCTTTGATATATCAATCTGCTGAAAGGGTTGGAGCAACAACATATTACCCATTGTGGCACCAAATTTGAATTTGATTAAACATTTGATGAAGAGTTGGAGATGGCCTCAAACCAGCCAATTAACCTAGCTAGCTATGATTGGGAGAATAATAACGTCTTGCACTATTGCCACCCAAGTTTTGCTTACCTAGTCATTTAGTGATATTTTCTAAATCAACCTGATTAGAAAGGCAATAGGGCATGCGGAAATGTAAAAGGATACGTAGCGGTACATGACCGCAGCTTATACATACTATTGACTGCAGTGAAATAGCACCCTAATAGGCGGGGAAAGACCTTTGGTCTCTACTTGAAGACAATATCAAAATGTTGAAATCTGTAAATTTTTTGTTCACATTATCTCCAATTAATTCTCGATTCGTTGGATCTTTTGATGTTAACAATGCTTTGAATTCAATTTTCAAAACTGATAATTTTCTTTTTGGGAGCATTTGGTGGTTGAAATTGTCTAATGCTGTATATTAGTAGGAAGCTTCTTTGACCTATGAAAACTGGTAGGGGCATGGTTTAGAGTCTAAACTGTGTTTGTATATATATATTTATACGGGACGGTTCAAGGGACACTCAAATAAACACCTAAAAAAGCACCCCAAATCTAATCTCATAGTTCCCAATCAAATTTTTAAGATCGGAACTATTCAATGTGTGCAGAATGTGATTTTAAGGATGCCCGCTAGAAATTAGCAAAACATATGATCGGAAAGTGCTTATTTTGAGCAGTTTTTAATTGAACTGTTCAATAAATCTAAGTTAAAAATTGCTCAGATCAAGCCTTTTCCGGTCTTTTTTTTTTGCTAATTTCTCGCGGATACCCTTAAAATCACGTTCTGATCACATTGAGCGGTTCAGATCATCAAAATTTGATCGGAAACTATGAGGCGATATTTTAGGTGTCTAATTAGTTGTCCCCGGAAACTCGCCAATATTATATATATATATATATATATATACATACAGTCCGGTTCAAGTCTGCACCGTCCACACCTCCCCTTTCCCGATTGAATTTCGATGATCCAAGTCGCTCAATGTTTTCAGAACGTGATTTTAAGGGTACCCGAGAGAAATCAGCAAAAAAAAAAAAAAAAACCCCGAAAAGGGCTTGATTTGAGTAGTTTTTTATTGAATTGTTCAATATACTTTCTTGGCCATCTCCAACCCTTCACCTTTTTATTCATCAGATTTGCGTAAAAAATTGGCCAAAAGTTTGATTTTGTTATAAACTTAAGACAAATATAAAAGAAACTTGCAGAAATATAAAACAAATATTGAACACAATCATATTCTCATTAACTTCTTTCAGGTCGCGTTTCAGAATACCTTTTTAAAAATTAAATACTTATTTCATATTTTCAAACTCAAAAAAAATATAAATGAAAAATAATTTTTCAATTTTTTTTTTGCACCGTATTAAAGATCTCAATGAGATCTATTAAATAAGATCCATATTGATAGAAAAATTATTTGCGTAAGCGCATAATTTTTGAATTTGAAATTGCCTTCTTAAAACATACTTCCTCCGTTCCAATTTGTTTGTCCAATTGTCGAAATTCGTGTCTTTTAAAAATACACTCATATCTTACATTTTATAATATTTTTTATGATTTTGAAGATTTTGTATAATAAAACTAATTGAGATATATCAAACAAGACCCATATTGCATATTAAAAACATTACGAATTGAAAATTATAAACAATTCTTTGATAGGTCAAACACTTTGAAAAAGTCAAAAAGGGACAAACAAACCGGGACGGAGAGAGTAAATACTTATTTTCCTTTAAGTAACGGGGCATACGGATCACTCAAAGTCCTGTCTCCTCATTAAACCACATTGATGATTTTCTTATCAAGAAGATTATTATTACAACCACCTTTGTGTGGTCAGCCAAAAACATGTCACTTTCACAACAAATTTTGATATTGACGACTCTAATTACTATCACCAAATTTTTCATCAAATCATTTCTGAAATTTCCACTTTTATCCCGGACATCTTCCTAGGAAAGGGATATATACGGTAAAGCATTTAAAATATTATCACTGAATTTAAGTGAAGGAGGAACAAAAGGCATTTAGATTTTATGGAATCTTACCGTTGAAAATTTGGTGAAGGAATTGATGTTGGCTGATTCTCCATTGATTTGATGATATATTTGGTTCTCCCTTTCGTTGATATATCAATCTGCTGAAAGGGTTGGAGCAACAACATATTACCCATTTTGGCACCAAATTTGAATTTGATTAAACATTTGATGAAGAGTTGGAGATGGCCTCAAACCAACCAACCTAGCTAGCTATGATTGGGAGAATAATTTCTTGCACTATTGCCAGCGAAGTTTTGTTTACCTAGTCAATTAGTGATATTTTCAAAAACAGTACACCCTAGAACTCTCATTCAAATGTCTCATAAGTAGCTAACCTTTACAAAATTTCAATTGAACACTTGGAGTTGTGAAAAAAAGATTCAATTAAAGCCCTCCATGAACCTCCGTCAACAATTAGACATGATCGATCCTTCGATGAGGAGATACAATTCCCCAAAGTCAGGGGACAACTCTAGCTAACAACATTCACAAGCCCAACTTCAAACATGCTGATTGAACATGCAATAAGAGGGGGCGCGCCATTCAAAGGATGTGGCCAGGACTTGTTCCTGGTCAATATGGAGCTCCTGCTCCTGGAACATTCAAAGGATTAGCTCAAGTACCATTGATATTGGAAGGCTATACATCGTAAATGGAAAACACTAATGAGATATGGTTGGAAGCCAACAGGATTTTACTTCTTTTGTGAAAAATAAGCATATAGTGGTAGGTTTGTGCAATTTTTAGCAGAAGAGGGCAAAAATGAAACATTTAATCAAATTACTACTGACTTAAGCAATTACCATCACCTTGTTGACGGTAGTCTTCCTGGTGGTGGGCTATTGAAAATGTTTACTTGTTGACGTAATGATAGGGAAGAACATTAATTAACCAGTAAAAAGCCTAGGAAAACTGTTGTTTTAGAATCCATATTGCTCAGTACTAGACGACTAGTGACTACTCTTTCAATTAATTTACACAAATTAAGATCGAATGAGAATATTTAAGTTCAGTTTTGGTGCCTGTACTGTTTATAGTCCTAAGGAGTACAAGTGCATGAATTTGGATAGAAATTGATTCATTGGTTTGGTTATTGGCTGTTTCGGATCAATCACGGGCACGAATTCTTTCATGCACTTCATAATTGTGTTATGGTATTCGACATTGGCTGTGTATTACATGGACTAATTTATTGCATGGAAAATGAAAGGATCTTCAAGTTTTTAATTGGCTGTTACTGTGAAAGAAAATCGAGTGATGAGCTGCAGTGCTAGAGTAAGGAGCTGGCTCCCCACCTAGTCGGACGGTCTGATCTTTAATCAAGTATGCGTAGTCGTAGAATCCACGCTTCCCGAGACTCCAATATTGGCTAATAACAAGGGTTAAGAATATATACCAGTACTACCATAATATTAAGAGGAAATTCCACTTTCACCCCCTGTGGTTATCGCCATATGCGGATACACCCCCTGTGGTTTAAAAGTGTGCACATAACCCCCTGTGATTTTCAAATTGTGCGGATAGACCCCCTGCCGTCGTATTTTCCATCCATTTTAACGGAGGTGTATCTCACACACCTCTAGAATGTAATCTGAGTCGTTCATAATGTATTAAATAAAGAATAGAGTATCTCTGTAAAAAATCATCTCGATCGGGCATCAATAACCCAGTGATCTAACTTGTAGTAAATTCAAATTTGAAATTTTAATTTCATATCAAAATCAATTTGACCATAAGCTTTTCATTTTTTGATTGACTTGAATTTTGGCATAGACGCAGTACTCGTCAAAATTTATAATATCAACGGTTTGGATTCAATTTTTGGTATACGGGATGGTGTGGTTAGATTTAAACAAGAAGAAGAATCAAGGGACGTGATGGGGGGTATAACGGTCTTTTAATGTTGTTTCCGTTAAAATGGATGGAAAATACGACGGCAGGGGGTCTATCCGCACAATTTGAAAATCACAGGGGGTTATGTGCACACTTTTAAACCACATGAGGTGTATCCGCACATGGCGATAACCACAGGGGGTGAAAGTGGACTTTCCTCTTTGGAAAAAGCAAAATGAGGCTCTGAATCCATACTCATCTTGGCCTTTTCACTTAAAGATTGCGAGAAACTGTTGCTTATCTATCTCCCGTTCTCCCTTGAAATAATCTTTATATTAGCACAGTGTGTATTCAAATTACCTAGGTTCTAGCTCATTAATTGATATATACTTCATTCATTGACAACTCCCGTTCTCCTAGACCTGTCCAACTCCAAGCCTTCTCTCTAAATTGCTCATTAATTGAAGCGTCATAGCGGTCTAGTACCGGCCATAGCGGCTATGACCCAAGCAAAAAATCGGATACAAAGCCATAGAATCAAAATTTGACCAATACAGATGTGAACTTTGCTGGCAATGGTATATCGGGGAATAACGGCATCAAAGGGCCAAAGAACCGCATCATAGAGGCTGATATATATGTCTTACATTCCGGTTTGGCTCAATGTCAGTAGCTTGCACTCAACAGGCTAAATCAATGAACACTAACTTATTACGGAACAAAATCACCATGCCTTGGTTACGAATAAGCGTTCTAGGGTAACTAAATATGAATGACACTTTATCCCGATCTATGTGGGATTATCTTTCATTGTATTCTCTGGATCAGTTACTACTCTTGAATTGAGTAACCACACCGGAACTCACAAAATAAACGATTCGGATTGTCAAATGAACACGTGATCGGTCTTATTTTGCATCAAACGAGGAAGCATCACGTGATCGGTCTCATTTTGCATAAAGCAGTGGCTGGTGCTCTTCTTTAAATCGAAAAATGAACAGCACCAAGATCGGACAACACCAAACAAGAAAGCAAAATCAAAGTGTATCTAAATTGAAGACTCATGTCGGGCAAAAGAAACAATTAAAAGTCATAACCTGCATGTTTTGGTTTTGCATTACTTCTTTAAAGGAGTGTACCTTAACAAGGATACATTTCTCAGAAACCAAAAAGTTAAAGAAGTTAAAGATAGAAGACTCTGCCATGGCACCTTATTCTAAGTTTCTATTCAACAAGAAAATGTAACAGCTAAACCGGCGTGCGGAGTTGTAAATGTAACAGGTAGGTAGCGGTACATGACCGCAGCTGAGACTACTGACCGCGGCCAAATCGCGCTACCAGGCGGTTGAAGACTAGGAAGCTTCTTTGACCTATGAATTAAAACTGGTGGGGACATGGTTCAGACAAATTATTTAATTGGCATATTTGCTTTACCTTAAATCAGTCAAATCTATGATTAATAGAATGATAACTACTTACAATAATGTCTGCCAAGTTTGGTTTACCTAGTCCAAATTTAGGAATAATTTTTATATAAACACCCGGCCCCGTACTCTCATTCAAATGTCTCATAAGCACATAAACTCAACAAAACTCCAATTAAACACTTTGGAGTTGTAAAAAAAGATTGAATTAGAGCCCTTCATCAACCTCCGTCAACAATTCGGCTAAATAATCTGATGTGTCTATTTTCTCGGAAAAAATTTTTTGACTTGTTATGCCACTGAACCATGTTGGCATATCCAAGTACCAAACCCAAACATAGTGGATGTTATGTTACTGTGCCTGAGCACATCAGAAGTTTGAAACTAGTAACTTTTATTTACAGTCTCTGCATTACTTTTATGTTAACAATGCTAGGAGAAGAAAAAAAAAGGGGCGATAGTCCACTTTGATCCCTTGTGATTTAGATCATGTGAGGATACACCCTCTATGGTTCACAAGTGTGCAATAACACCCTAGTGGTTTGTAAAGTGTGCACATAACACCCAATTTCGTCCATAATAACGTCAAGTTTGACAGACGCTCATCAAAAGCCTGATATGCTCTCAGCTTGTCCCTTGATTCATCTTCTTCCTTGAATCTAACCAATCCATCCTATGTACTAAAAATTGGGTCTAAACCATTGATATTGTTTAGTTTGACGAGTACTACATCCATACCAAAATTCAAGTCGATCGAAAGTGAAAACCTCATGATTGAATCGAATTTATTATGAAGGAAATTTTCAAATTTAAATTTATCATTCATATTAACAAGAATTGGATCACTGAGTTATTGATGTATCATCGAGTTGATTTTTTTTTATAGAGATGCTCTATTATATGATTAATAAATTATGAACGGCTCGGATTAGATTTTCGTTAGATTCAAGAGACGTGTGAAATACACCTCCATTAAAATAGAGGGAATTGGGTGTTATGTGCATACTTCACAAACCACATAAGTGTTGTTGCAAACTTTTGAACTAAAAGAGGTGTATCCGCACATGACCCAAACCACAAGGGGTCAAAGTGGATTTTACCTGTCACGCCCTCGATTTTCAACATAAATATAATTGATTTCCATAAATAAAACCTTACAATAATCCGTACCATACCCCAAAAATAATATAGCAACTCCATTTCTATAATCTCGTTCCAAACATCCAATAGTTCCCAAAATAATACATCTTTGGCTTCGAGGCCCCAAATTAGCATAAGTATGAGTATCAGAAGAGAGTTAAGGGTTTACAATATTCCTTAATCAAAAGATTTACAATTAAAGTTACAAATACATCTTCCAAAAGATGATATACAAAGATGGACAAGTAACTTCTCGAATGTTAGCTTTCAAAACCATAATCAAATCCAAGCACTCCACGCATGCATGCTATTGTCCCGGGTCTATACCTGAAATTGATATAAGGCTTGAGCTACACTAGCCCCAAATCACATAAACATAACACATTTTCCATTATTCCTCAATTATAAACATTAAAATTTAAAAGAATTAACTACGGGTCTCTACATTCTACCCACCTTAAAGGCATTTCGTCCTCAAAATTTTTCATGCCAAGACTAATTAACACACACATCATACGTGCATGCAACACTTATAGTCACCAATATCATGCAATAGGCCAAGCATTATGATACTTAAATCTTAAGTACTCACATTGGTTCATTCCGCAAATAGATGTGGATATCGCTCTCTAACTTCGTCCTCCCTTTCCCACGTCGATTCCTCGCTACCCTAACTTCTCCACAAGACTCGCACCAACGGTATCTCTGACCCTTTAAAACTTGATCACGCGAATCTAGGATACGTATCGGTTCCTCCCCGTAAGAAGCGTCGGCCTCCAACTCAAGTTCGGACCACTCTAACACATGAGACGGATCCGGTTCGTACTTTCTCAACATTGACACGTGGAACACATCATTTACACCCGATAGCTTCGCTGGCAAAGCCAAGCGATACGCAACTACCCCAATTTTCTCAATGATATCAAACGGCCCGATATAACGCGGTGACAGCTTTCCCTTCTTCCCAAAATGCGATAAACCCCTACGAGGCGATACTTTAAGGAACACGTGATCCCCCTCTTCAAATGACAACGGACGACGACGACGATCGGCATAATTCTTTTGCCTACTTTGTGCGGTTAATAGTTTTTGGAGAATCACCTTAACTTGTTCAGTCGTTCTCTCTTGATCTTCCTTAAGGCATTGACAAATTTCTTTCATGCTCTCGGAGGTCTCCTTAATCATGTCCGGCCCCACTAACGTATCCTCTCCCAATTCGGTCCAGCACACAGGCGATTTACACGGTCTCCCATATAATGCCTCATACGGTGCCATTTCGATACTAGATTGATAGCTATTATTGTACGCGAATTCTACCAATGACAAATTTTTCCTCCCAACTACCCCAGAAATCCAAGACACACACCTGAAGCATATCTTCCAAAATTTGAGTCGTTCTCCCGGATTGCCCATCGATTTGAGGATGATACGCGATACTAAACAAAAGATTCGTGCCCAAAGTGGCTTACAAACTCTGCAAAAAAAGTCTAGTAAACCTCGGATCACAATCGAACACGATGGATACGGGAATCCCATGAAGGCAAATAATCTCCCGAATGTACAAATGGCTAAGCGTATCCACGGAATCGATAACATGAATGGGCAAGAAGTGAGTGGTTTTGGTCGAACGATCCACGATTACCCAAATAGCATCATGCCCCTTCAGCGATCTCTATAAACCCGTAACGAAATCTCTGGTCATGTTCTCCCATTTCCACTCGGCCAAAGGTAATGGTTGTAACTTCCCCACGGGTCGTTGACATTCGGCTTTCATTTGCTGACACGTAAGACACTTGGATACGAAAATCACGACGTCCCTCTTTATTCTGGACCACTAACGTAAATCATGATACATTTTGGTTTCCCCCGGATGAACGGCTAGCGGTGAATGGTGAAACTCTCTCAAAATTTCTTCCCGACACGAAACGGGTACAAATAACTTCCCTTGATAGCGCAAGCTCTGATCGGCGTGTATCATCCAACCCTCTTGAGCGTTTCAACTAAGGAATCTAGCACGAATTTCCCCCGCTTCTTCATCGTGTTGTTGAGCCTCGATTACTCGAGTCGATAAGATCGATTGCACCGTCAAATTGCATAACGTTACCCCTTCCCCAATTTCCTCGAAATGCGAACCATAAAAGCCCAAATCATTCATCATTTTCCACTTATAGATAGCTAGACTTGCTAGGTGTGTTGGTTTTCTACTCAACGCATCTGCCACAACGTTCTCTTTTCCCGAGTGGTATTGCAACTCGAAGTTGTAATCCTCCAAATGCACCATCCAACGGTGTTGTCGAAGGTTATGTTCTTTTTGAGAAAACAAATATTTCAAGCTTTTGTGATCAGAAAAGACTTTAAATTTTTCACCATACAAATAATGGCACCAACTTTTCAAGCAAAAACGAGGGCCACAAGCTCTAGATCATGAGTAGGGTAATTCCGTTTGTGAGTTTTCAACTGTCATGACCCATACGCTACCACTCGCCCCGCTTGCATCTACACGCACCCTAATCCCTTCTTAGACGCATCACAATACACGGAGTAGCCAACTCCACGTTCGGGCCAGTCAAAACCGGTGCGATAGTTAACCTCCTCTTTAATTCCTCGAAAGCCGTCTCACACGAGTCACTCCATATGAAACGAGTCCCCTTACGTGTTAATCGTGTCATCGGTGCCGCTAAATGAGAGAAATCGAAACTAAAACGACGGTAGTACCCGGCCAAACCCATAAAGCTTTGAATCTCAAACACGTTCTTCGGTTGCTGCCAGTTCATAATGGACTCTATCTTTTCCGGATTGAAGGACACGCCACCCTTCGAAATCACGTGACCCAAGAATTTGATTTCGGATAACCAAAACTCACACTTACTAAGTTTGGCGTACAATTGGTGCTCTCTCAGGAATTCTAGAACAATGGTAAGATGAGATTAGTGTTCTTCCTCTGTAGGTGAATAGATAAGGATGTCATCAACGAACACGACAACAAAATGAGATACGCACGAAAGATACGATTCCTTAAGTCCATGAATGTAGCTGGGGCATTCGTCAATCCGAAGGGCATAACAACAAACTCATAATGACCATAGCGAGTATGAAATGCAGTTTTAGGAATATCTTCCCTCCGAACTCTCAACTGATGATAACCAGACCTTAAGTCGATTTTAGAAAAGAAAGTCGCACCCCAAAGTTGATCAAACAAATCGTCAATTCTGGGCATGGGATACTTGTTCTTAATGGTAACTCGGTTTAGTTTACAACCGTTGATACACAAACAAAGTGAGCCATCCTTCTTCTGTGCGAAAAGAGCCGGTGCTCCCCACGGTGACGTACTCGGATGAATGAAACCCAAGTTCTCCAATTCCTTCAATTGTATCTTTAACTCTCTTAATTCAGTGGGCGCGAAACAATACGGAGGTACGGAGATATGAGCAGTACCGGGAAGCAAATCAATGGTGAACTCAATCTCTCTCGCGGGAGGCAAGCCAGGTAACTCTTCCGGGAACACATCCGAAAAATCATGAACCACTAAGGGTACTAACTCTCCACGCACGGAGGCATCTTCATCTAACATCAAACTCGCCAACAATGAATAAACTGACTCACGCTCTCGAGGCCCACATACGTATGGTTCCAACGGTTCGCGACGCTCCCTAAAGAATTCGAAACCAGGACCCTTAGGTGGACAAATTCGAACTCGACGCTTGAAACAGTTGATGGTAGCATGAAACGTGGATAACCAATCCATTCCCAAGATAAGATCAAACCCTGACATTCCCAAAATGATGAAGTCGAAAACAAAACGACGATCACTAATAATCAATTCACAGTCTCGACATATACGATCAAGAGGTGTCATACCCCCTAGAGGTGTCTTAACGAATAGAGGAGGACTAAGACTCTCCATTCCAATTCCAAGGCACACACAAATGATGCAGCAATCAATGAATGCGATGTTCTAGAATCAAAGAGCACTTTAGCGAATGAGTTGAATAAAAGAAATGTACCCCTCACAACAAGAGTCTCTGGAGCCTGAGAAGTGGTCGATGGAGTGGCAGAAGTGATGTTGTAAACTCATCACTGGGTTCCCTGACCCTGCATGAAACCTCCCCTCGAACCAGAACTCTGAGCAGGCGCAGAAGAACTAGCCCCCTTGTCAACCCCGGAACTCTAAGCTGAGATAGTTTGTTGGAAGTGAGGCTGCTGCTACCTCTGAGTGCCCCTAAACTGCTGACCCATATTACGCCCCGTTCCCGACTGCTGCACGGAACCCGACTCACTGCGCACTCCCGAACCCTAAGGACAATTCCTCGCAAGATGATCCGTCTTCCTACAAACATAACAGGCCTTCTCGAGGTGTGGACACTGAGCACCAACGAGTCCAGGTTGATTACACTTATAGCACACGCCTGGTGGTCTAAATGAGGCACCTCGAGTCCTCAAAGAAGTAAGCATCATAAAGTTAGGTTGGTTAGAAGGTTGCTGAAATGGTTCCCTCTGCCTCTTCCGTCCTTGACTCCCGAAACTACCCGACGATGAACTCACACTCGCATTTGGTTGTCTTGGCTCCTAAGCCCTTGCATTTCGTTGAGCCTCTTTCGGAATTTCAATGCTCCTTGCCCACTCCACAACTTCAGAAAACTTCATCTTACATTGAACTATCACCATTCTCCTCACAGTGTTGTGCAGTCCCTTCTCAAACCGTTGACACTTCCTCTCCTCTGTCGCCACCAACTCCGGAGCAAAACGAGACAAAGATTGAAACTTCTGCACGTACTCCGAGACAGTCATATTACCCTGCTCCAGCTTCTCAAATTGATCCCTCAGATTTTCACGTGAAGTTTTCAGAAAATACTGATCCTTAAAGAGCGCCTCAAACTCAGCCCATGTCAAATTCTCAATATCTGGTTCATCCGCTTGAGCCGCGGTCCTTACCACCCTCCTCGCATCCTTCCTACTTTCCAACACGGACTCCCACCACTCGCCGGCTTTCGCGACTAACTGAACGGCCACAATACCTACTCTGCTGTTGTCTTCAGTGATATTGAGAGCTCTAAAGAGTTTACAGATTTGAGCTAGCCAATGGTCGGCTACCAAAGGGTCGCTACTAGTCCCATCGAACACCGAAGGGTTCCTACGGCTAAACTCCCTCATTGCTACCATGGCACGATCCTCAACATTCTCCCTCGGAGCTTGGTTCAAAAGGTTTGCAGCTGTAAATGCCACGACGAGGTCCCTGGCAAATTGAGTCTGATTACGAGGTACTCCTGCACCTCGACCGGTCCCTGCCCCAGGATCCCCACCTGGGTTCTCCCCATGCTGACTAACCTCATCCTCCGGTGGCACCTCACGGCCACGACCACCCCGGTTACCAGCCGCACCTCGTCTAACACGCGTCCTCGGAGGCATACTACATGATATAAGAAAGGAAAATTATTAACCACAACAGTATAATTATGAGGTCAAAGCCCCAACTTCCCAACATGCGTCAATAACAACTCTACACCACTCTGTGATATCGAAAATGCAATGCCAAGTAGTCACATGAATGTTAGTCACGCAAGCATGCACAAGTTATGTTAGAAGGCGCGATATTTTGAACCCATGAGACTGAACGTTCTCCCTATGCTGACTAACCTCATCCTCCGGTGGCACCCCACGGCCACGATCACCCCGGTTACCAGCCGCACCCCATCTAACACGTGTCCTCGGAGGCATACTACATGATATAAGAAAGGAAAATTATTAACCACAACAGTATAACTACGAGGTCAGAGCCCCAACTTCCCAACATGCGTCAATAACAACTCTACACCGCTCTGCGATATCGAAAATGCAATGCCAAGTAGTCACATGAATGTTAGTCACACAAGCATGCACAAGTTATATTAGAAGGCGCAACATTTTGAACCCATAAGACTGAACGTCTCCCCACGGTCTCTAGGTGTTCTAAACCTATGATCTGATACCAAGTTGTCACGCCCTCGATTTTCAACATAAATATAATTGATTTCTGTAAATAAAATCTTACAATGATCCGTAACATACTCCAAAATAATATAGCAACTCCATTTCCATAATCTCGTTCCAAACATCCAATAGTTTTCAAAATAATACATCTTTGGCTTCGAGGCCCCAAATTAGCGTAAGTATGAGTATCGGAAGAAAGTTAAGGGTTTACAATATTCCTTAATCAAAAGATTTATAATTAAAGTTACAAATATATCTTCCAAAAGATGATATACAAAGATGGATAAGTAACTTCTCGAATGTTAGCTTTCAAAACCATAATCAAATCCAAGCACTCCACGCATGCATGCTATTGTCCCGAGTCTGTACCTGAAATTGATATAAGGCTTGAGCTACACTAGCCCCAAATCACATAAACATAACACATTTTTCATTATTCCTCAATTATAAACATTAAAATTTAAAAGTATTAACTACGGGTCTCTACATTACCCAATAAAAAAGTGTAAATTTTTATTTTTTTCAAGAAACAAGCAACATAGAAATTACCCACACAATGATCTACAGTATATTACAAAGGCGACTTCCAGCAAAGATTGCGGGCATCCCCACATCTGGCCGAGTGGCCTTAAATCTTTTCTTTTTTTTTTTTTTTGTAACGGAGGAACACCTCTACAGTCAGACCATTAAATAGACCCAACTGCGTAACCCAAATCTCTGAGGGAGCTAGCGCGGCCACACCTGTCACGGCCCCCCACTTACTTCAGAATACTCATCCTGTGGAGAATCCAAATCCAGACTTTAAAAAGTACTCCGAAAATCTGGATATCCGCCTGAACCATGGGGGCAACCACTGCCCTTACTTACAATTTAACATTGTCAAAGTTCAACGCCAATGACTAAAATCTAAACCGATAATGTGAACCAAAAATCGGAACCTCAAGACTATCCTTTAGAATTTCTACACACTTTTTAAACTCCACCCTACCATCTCATTTCGTACCTGGAAGCATTTGTTGTTTGAGAATTGTTTCCGATGTTACGTTAGTAGGAACCAGGAAGCTTCTTTGGCCAAACAAAACTGGTGGCTAATAACATTTGCTTTACCTTGAACCAATCTAGTCTTCTTTAGTACTAATATCCTAGCTACTTCCACTATAGTCAGCCGACTTTTGTGTACTATCAAAATTTATTACTGTAATAACATCTCCACCTACTCTTGCACGGGTTTCGATCCCCTGAGCTTAAACCAAGTCTAATCTTTAGTAGAATCCTACCTCTTTCTTTTCATATCCTGTTCTTTCTTGATCAAATGCTACCAGCAGACACTTTTCCTCTTTCCACCGCACATTGTTGTAGGGTCCTTACAATTATCTCGAGCCCCACACAAATGTATGGTTGAGGAGAGGCTTGGTCAATAGCGGAGGTAACTGGTGGGGGGAGTGGCACGTGCCACCCCGTTTCAAAATTAAATATAGGAAAAAAAAACTTTCATAGTGTTGACCTTAAAATTAAAATTGTGAAATTGGTTGAGGCGTGTACCATGCCTTATGGACTCTCTCGCGCGAGTTCGATTTTCCCCTGCGGCAATTATGTTCCCTTTTTCAACACACTATGCTAGAAATGGTTATTTTTTCACACGTCTTTCAAACAAAGGTTGTCACAAAAATTGTCACTCATTATCTATGGCTTCAAACTGGCTTAGTTTTTACCGTCGTCGCTCCCCAAAGTATTAACGATAAGTAGTGGCAGAACCAGAAATTTAACACAGATGGAGCACCTTTTTATCACAAACTAAAAAAAAACTTCACCATACAGTATAATTAAAAAAAATACTAACCACAAAAATTCAAACATTCTCCTCCATGAGGCATAAAAGCTTTAGCATAATATTCCAAAAGTTTCTAAACATTAGTACAAAAGTCTAAATATTCATCGCTAAAATATTTTACAATTTACCCCGATGAGTTTTCATCTTTTGAAAGTTTTGCACGATTGCTATGTTACTAATCCCATAAAAAACATCTCACCTTATGTATACCACCAAGTCATTGTTCAACCATTCATTCGGTTCATTGATGAAATAGTTGGGATCGATGGGTTTTGAGTTTACTAATTATATGAATGGTAATCTTGTAGTTAACCTAAAGGGGCTAGCCTTAAAACAAAACAATTGAGTAGCATTAGGTGGCGTTCCAGTTTTGCCCCTTAAAAAATAAGTACTTATTTGCAATTTTTAAATTTAAAAATAATAGGCATACTGAAATTAAAAAAAAACATGCAATATAAATTTGATTGATAGATTTCGATAACATCTATCAAACCCAGCAAAAAAAATTGAAAATTTATTTTCATAAGCTCATTGATTGCCAAACTGCAGCATTGGAACCTAGTGAACCGAATGTGGCATTGAAAATAATCTGTCTCGTAAAATAGAAAATAAGTACTTAAAAAATAATAATGTTAGCGAAACGGGGCTAAGATAACTCAATCCTCAAAACAGTAATCCAACACAAACGGGCCCACGCAGATAAAAGCAGTACAATCCATTGGCCGATCATGCTTTCCAGGTAGTTAATGTATTCAACAACTGTCCTATATTTCATTTCTACCCCACCAAAGCCCAAAACAAAAGCAGAGGAAGGAGCTCACAAGTGTCTCCCTTCTTCCTCAAAAAGAACAACAGAAGAGAAAAACAAATCACCTAAACCAGACCCATGTCTCATGATACTAAGATCCTCTGTTCCATTTTCCTACTCCTCCTTCAATACCAATTCCAATTTTGCACCCCCACTGACACCATAAACACCACCCATTCCCTGAAAGATGGTGACTTGCTCATCTCCAGCAATCAAACCTTTGCCCTGGGGTTCTTTACCCCCGGAAAATCGACAAACCGGTACCTCGGAATATGGTACAACAAGGTTTCCGAGCAGACCGTTGTCTGGGTCGCCAACAGGGCCGACCCAATAAATGACACATCCGGTTCCCTCTCATTTGACGTCATGGGAAACCTGGTCGTAACCGGTCCAGACAGGAGCAATCCGGTCTGGTCCACAAATGTTTCGGATCCGACGGTGGCAAAAAACTCCTTGGCTCAGCTACTGGATTCCGGAAATTTGGTGGTGCTTGATAGCAATGGGGTAGTTGTGTGGCAGAGCTTTGACTATCCTACGAATACTTTGCTTCCCAACTTGAGATTCGGTGTGAACCAGAAAACCGGTCTGGACCGGTTCCTGACATCTTGGAAGTCGGGCGATGACCCGGGACCCGGGGAGTACTCTTTGAAAATGGACCTTAACGGGTCTACTCAATTGTTTTTGTACAAGGGTTCGGGGCTGGTTTGGCGGGTGGGTTCGTGGATAGGGCGCGGGTGGAGCGGTGTACCCGAAATGACAATGAACTACTTCGACATCAACTACGTCGAAAACCAGGACGAGGTAACTATGAGTTACTCTATTCTTGACCCCTCGATTTCCTCGATATTGGTGCTCAACGAATCCGGGACGATCCAGAGCTTGATGTGGAACAATAACGAGCATAGATGGGTTGAGATTTCTGTACGTCCGCAAAAACCCTGCGACTCCTACAACTACTGCGGCCCAAACAGTAACTGCGACCCGTCCAACGAAGGCATGGGCCAGTTTGAATGCACGTGCCTGCCCGGGTTCGAGCCCAAGTCGGCACACGACTGGTACCTGAGGGATGGGTCGGGCGGGTGCGTGAGGAAGCAGGGCAGGCACGTGTGCGGGAGCGGCGACGGCTTCGAGAAGGTGCCACTTGCGAAGGTGCCGAACACGTGGACGGCACGTGTGGATAGGGGTGTGACAGGGCTAAAAGAGTGTGAGTCGGAGTGCTTGAGGAACTGCTCGTGCAATGCATATGCGAGTGCGGATGTTTCTCGCGGGGACAGTGGATGCGTGACGTGGCATGGGGATTTAATGGACTCCAGAGTGTTTTCAAGTGGGGGCCAGGATTTATACATTCGAGTTGATGCGGTTGAATTAGGTATGCAATTAATTTCTGCTCCTATATTTTTTTTTTGGTCAGATTTGCCGGATATATATTGTTTTATTTTGATAGATTTTCAATAATAGGTCGTTTTTAACGGATAAGATATTACTATGTAATTCAAGATTACAATCCGTTCACGTCATCTCTTATAAGATAGTATGGAAAGATTTCCTATCCATTCCCATGTTGTGATAACAAGTAGATTGGGACTAGATTTCCCAAGAAACACATAATTTTTTTAATACGGATTTTTTGAGTCTTAATTATAACATGTTTCGCCGGGTATAGGCTTATAAGTGTTCACTATACGAAGTTAATTTGGCCGGATTCACATCAGCATTATGCCGTGAATACGGGATAGAAACATGAGACAAAGACGGATACGCGGGATATTCTTCGGTTAGCGAAACAAGATTCATATGCTTTGGAAAAAGAGGAAACAAGAAGGAAAATGAAAACAATATTGTAACGCCTCGATTTATCGTACGCGTTATTTCAATTTTTTGAAATGATTTAATAATAGAGCCTTTGACTTTAGCAATCAATAACATGATTGCCACAATGACAGAAAGGCTGCCACTCGTCCCTCAACAACCAGTCATGCCTCAATTCAGATTTTATGGCAACGGTCATGAACAGACAGGTTTGAAGGACTCAATACCCCCACCACCATAGGTTTTCTATCAAACATCTTCGTCAAACAATCATGCACCGGCAGGAGAAAGAAGCAAAGAAGTGGTTATTGGAGGAGGACCGACGCCTCTAATGAACAAGGAACAAAGGGCTGTTTTGCTGGAAAACTAAAACAGGCCTGAAAAGACTGACAAAAGGCTTCCTCACGGAGGACAAGGTTCTGCTAAGGACAAGAATGTGTCTCATGCTTATTCAGCCCCAGAGACTCGGGGGGCAAACCCAGGCGTGAATCTGCAGGCACAAGAGGCAGGCCCATGGCCGCCTTCAATGCTAAACATGATTAGGAGAGATCAAGTCCTGGATTTGCTTCAAGAACAGTTAGGGCCTGGATTCAGGCTTGTGGGCAGACCCATGTACAGGAAGCCTCATACGGAAGAGGTTGACGGAGAGCCTTTTCCCAAGGGATATCGCGTTCCTGAATTTCAAACCTTCACAGGGGAGAATATGCAGTCAACGGTGGAACACATTGCTTGATTTCAAGTGCAGTGCGGGGAAGTTGGAACGAATGACAAACTCAAGTTAAGGCTTTTTCTGAATTCTTTGATAACAATAGCCTTCACTTGGTACATCAATCTACCGCCCAATTCTGTCCAGACCTGGGCTCAGCTTCAGGAGATGTTCCATCAACAGTTTTATAGGGTTGAACCAGAGATAACGATGGTGGATTTGTCACGCTATCGTCAACTTCCACAAGAAGGCGTGGAGTCTTACCTCTCTCAGTTCAAGACAACACATTTCAAGTGCAAGATCCCATTGCCCGAGGCCCAATATGTGCGTTTAGCACTGAACGGCTTGGACTTTGAGTCCAAAAGAAGTATCATGGTACAAAATTTTGAGACTTGTTTGAGCTATCTGCAAAGGCCTCGCGATATGAGAAGCTTCTGGAAGAAGAGAAGGATAGAAAGGCAGCTTCCAAGGGAACGAACTATCAAGACCCGAATTACGATGTTGTTACGGTCGAGACAGAGGCTAGTGTTGATGTTGATGTGGCTGAAATCATCAATAGAAAGCCTTATGCCTACAAGGCCTTTGTCAAGATGGAACCTGCGAAGCAACCAATCCAAGACGCAGCGAATAGGCCGACCACGGCCTATACTTTTGATATCAGCAAGGCAGAAGCTATTTTTTACCAGCTCTTGACGGACAAGTTACTAAAATTGCCCTTTGGCCACAAGATCCCAGCGAAGGAGGAGCTAAAGGGGAAAGAGTATTGTAAGTACCATAATTCTTGGAGTCATTCAACCAATAATTGTTTCGTATTCAGGAATGATATCCAAGACAAGATTGATCGGGGAGAATTCAAGTTCCCCGAGAAGGACAAGCAAGCCATGGGTATGGATGGCAATCCATTTCCTTCAGGCCTAAGTGCGAACATGGTTTCGGTGAACACGAGGTCCATGCCCAGAACTGTGCCTAGGCCTAAAGTGAGCCTGGGGGCACCTTCGAGAGCAGCATTCAGACTTAAATCAGATAGCTATGGAGATCCGTATTATGAGGAAGATTTCACGTCTAAAAGGGTGAAGAGGTTTGAAAGGAAGAAATCCTGGTGGTCAAGGCCTGAAGGAGTTAGAAAGCCAGACAAATCGAGTTGTTCTTTGGTTTGCACTGAATGTGGGCATCATGCAGGCCCATCCAGACCCATATTGAAGAGCATAGTTGTGGGCAGAACTGAAGTCAGGCCTGAAGAGATGCGCAGGCCTAAATAGAAACTGATTCAAATTAGGCGGGAATCAGTCTTCAACAGAATTCAGCCAAGTGTGGTGGAGATAGAGGACGAGCTCAACAATCTCAAAATTTCAGCCCTTTCTGGAAGGAGGCCTAGGACTATTAAACCTCTTGTCATTCCTCCAAATGAATGGCAAAGGGTTGAACATCCTAAGTTTCCTTCTCCACGACCTCCTTTGTCCCGTTCTCAGAAAAAACACCGCCAACAGTTTAGGCAGGCGGAGAGGAGGGCTGAAGAGGAAGAGGATTTGCTTGGGGATATGATGGAAGAAGATCACCCCAATAAGGACAAAGTGGTGGAGGTACCTACAGGAGAGTTGAAGGTTGAAATAATCAAGCCTAGGAAAGAACACAAGTCCTTAGAGAGAACGTGCAAAGAGGTTGTTGCCGGTTCATCTTTGGAGCAAGGTTCTCGGTTCAAAAAGAAGGCTTTATTGGAGAAAACCCTTGAGGAGGCTAGGATCAAGCCTCCTCCAAGGTAGTTTACTTTATTGAAGAAGGAAAATCCTGAGCCAAAGAAGCAGGACTCGGGGGGCAAGCCGCGTTTGAATCCACAGGCCAAAGAATTCAGGCCTGGACAAGCCTCAAGGATGCAGTGCAACATGGTTGTTTTTCTTCCATCTGATTTAGAAGTGAAAGACAACAAGCTGACTACTACGGAAGGTGATGTGGTGGAAATGGGTCAAACGGTCGAAATACAGAAGGAGTCTCTTAATTCAGGCCTGAATGGAGGTGGGCCTTCGGTGGTAATATTGAAGGATGAAGATAACATGGAAAGCGAAGCAGCAAGTGTGATATTTGAGAAGCCTACTTCTAAGATGACGAAGCATATCAGGCCCCTGTATATCTCAGGATGTGTGGATGGAATGCCGATCAATCGACTCCTTGTCGATAATGGCTCGGTGGCTAATCTCATGCCTAGGTCTACCATGATCAAGCTAGGCAAAACAAATCAAGACTTGGTTTCAACAACGGCTACATTGACTGACTTTACTGGGCATGAAACGAATTGTCAGGGGATTTTGATCATGAATTTGACGGTTGGGTCAACGACGCTCACTACTCCTTTCTTCGTTGTGAATTCACGATCTTCGTTCAACATCTTGTTGGGAAGGGATTAGATTCATGCCTGTTTAGCTGTGCCATGAACCGTGCACCAGTGTTTGGTTTTTTGGAATCAAGAGGATGTGGGGGTAATTTGGGCAAATTGTAGACCTTTTCATGCCCCAACCAATCATGCAAAGGCAAGATTGTACGATGAGGACATCGGCCCAATGAAGGTGGCAGGCTTGGATATATATGGCCGTCACAAGATTGTACCTTTTTCTGCTCACAAGTCAGTGGAGGAGGTTAAAGGAATTGTACCAAGAGTTAATCGGCCCAATGATCACGGAGTCAAGTAGGCCGATTATAGCTTCAACCAAACGATCATCTTAATGGCAGTAAGGCCTTCAAAAAAAGAAAAGGACGTGGCTTTGTTTGCTATATTGACAAAGTTTAAGGCCTATTTGCTTGAAAAAAGGCTTAGGGAAGAACAAGAGCAAGAAGATGGTTATTCGGCTCATGCAGCCGAAGTACTCGACGAGGACTCATATCTGATTGAAGATTTGGATGAGATCCTTCGGAAGAAGTTAACCTAGGTGATTCAGAAAATCCTAGGCCTGTATCGATTAGTCAGCTTCTGCCAAAGGACGTGAAAGAAAAGTTCATTCAGCTCTTAACAGAATTCAAGTCTTGTTTTGCATGGAATTATGATGAACTTCCAGGCTTGTCCAGAGACTTGGTAGAACACAAGTTACCTATCCAGCCAGGATTCAGGCCTTTCAAACAACCGCCAAGGAGGATGTCCAACGAGGTCAACCTACAAGTGAAGGATGAGATCGAACACCTTTTCAACGCTGGGTTTATACGCACGGCTAGGTATGTCACTTGGCTTTTTAATGTTGTGCCAGTCCTTAAGAAGAATGGCAAGATCAGAGTCTGCGTGGACTTCAGAAATGTGAATTTGGCGTCTCTAAAGGATGAGTATCCAATGCCAGTTGTAGATTTGTTGGTAGATAGAGCTTCGGGTCATAAGGTTCTATCCTTTATGGATGGCCATTCGGGTTACAATCAGATTTTCATCGATGAGGCCGATACGGCTAAGACTGCTTTTAGGTGTCCCAGAGCCTTGGGAACCTTTGAGTGGGTCGTAATGCCCTTCGGCCTAAAGAATGCTGGTGCCTCATTCCAACGAGCAATGAACACCATATTCCATGATTTCATTGGCCGTTTCATGGAGATCTATATCGATAATATCGCGGTCAAGTCTCAGTCCTCTCATGAACACATGGAACATTTGAGGAGGTCATTCTTAAGAATGCAACAATTTGATTTGAAGGTAAACCCCTTAAAGTGTGCCTTTGGAGTTTCTGCTGGCAAGTTTCGAGGATTTTTGGTCCATAATAGAGGGATTGAGATAGATCAGAATAAGGCCAAGGCAATCATGGAATCAAAGCCCTTACCAGTAAGAAGGAGTTGCAGAAGTTCTTGGGGTCACTCAACTTTTTGAGAAGGTTCATCTCATACTTAGCAAAAAAAGGTTCAGGTCTTTTCTCAACTCTTGAAGCTGAAGGATCAAGATACTTTTGCTTGGGAGGCAGATCATCAGAAGGCCTTTGACGAGATCAAAGGCTACTTAGCGAAGGCTCCAGTCCTTATGCCTCCCATCAAGAACAAGCCTTTGAAGCTCTACATTTCAACCGTGGAAGGCTCTATTGGATGCCTTTTAGCACAAGATAATGAGCAAGGGAAAGAGCAAGCTGTTTATTATTTAAGTAGGTTGTTAACTCCTTGTGAAAGGAGATATACTCCTACTGAAAAGTTGTGTCTTGCTTTGTACTTTGCAGCAATAAAATTGAGGCACTACATGCTCCCTGTCGTGGTTTACATTATAAGTCAAACAGACCTGATTAAGTACTTGCTTTCTCAGCCAATCATGCGAGGCCGAATAGGCAAATGGTCTTTGGCTTTAATTGAGTTCAGTTTTCAATATGTCCCTCAAAAGGCCATAAAAGGCCAGGCCTTAGCAGATTTCGTTGCCAATCATCCTTGCGTTGATATCGGCGAAGAAACTGATTCAGGACTGAGTGCATTTGAAATCTCACTCACCCCTTGGACTCTTCTCTTCGACGAATCAAAAACTCAACAAGTCTCAAGCTGTGGGATCATTATTATTTCTCCCCAAGGCTTGAGGACTAAGCTATCGCTCCAATTTGATTTCCCTTATACGAATAATCAAGGCGAATATGAAGCGATGGTAATAGGCCTTGAAATCCTTAGGGATCTTGAGGCCAGATAAGTAAGGGTTATAGGGGATTCAAACCTTGTAATCAATCACTTGGCAGGAACGTTGAAATGCTATAGTGAGTAGTTAGCTCCTTATTACATGGCAGCAGTGCAATTAATTCAAGACTTTGATAACGTAACAGTCAAACATGTCTCAAGGAGTACGAATACAGAAGCAAACAGTCTGGCTCAGGCCTCAACGGGCCTGAAGCTATCACCAGAAACCCTTCATAAGATCATTACAGTCCAGAAAAGGCTACTTCCTTCTGTAAGGAGAAGAGGTTTAGGCCTAGAAGTATTTGCTTCTGACCTTCCAATTGAAGAAGAAGAGGAGGGTAAGGAGGATTGGCATGATCCCATCATTGCTTATTTGAAACGGCCTCATATGGGAGCAAGCAAAAAGGTCAAAAGAAGGGCAAGAGGTTATGTCCTCCTTGGAGACGAGTTGTACAAAAAAGGACTCGAAGATGACTTGCTATTGAGGTGCTAATGCCATACCGAGGCCATGAAGGTGATGGCAGAAGTCCACGAAGGGATTTGTGGAGCACATCAGTCCGGTATCAAGATGAGGTGGCTAATTAGAAGGTATGGTTACTATTGGCCCACTATCTTAGAGGATCGTATATGTTTTTCTAAAGGCTGCCAGCCTTATCAAGCTCATGGTCCAGTACATCACACACCTACAACAGATTATCAGGCTGTAGTAAAGCCTTGGCCTTTTAGAGGCAGGGCTTTAGACATAATTGGGATGATTTATCCCCCTTCATCGAAACAACACAGGTTCATCCTAGTGTGCACAGATTATTTTACGAAATGGGCGGAGGCCATTCCATTAAAGTCTGTGGATCAATAAGACGTGATTAAAGTTATGAAGGAGAAAATCATCCATAGGTTTGGAATACCGGAGCACTTAGTGGCGGATAGAGGCTCAGTGTTCTTTGGAGCACAGGTTCGGCCTTTACGAGCCAATTCAATATTCAGCTCTCTCATTCAACTCCCTATTATGCCCAAGGGAATGGCCAAGCCGAATCAACCAATAAGACCTTGATTGGGATTATTGAGAAAATGGTGGAGGACAATCCAAGGGTTTGGCATGAACTTCTTTCCGATGCATTATGGGCTTATAGGACTTCGAAGAATGAGGCCACAAATGTTACCCCTTACATGTTAGGTTATGGCCATGATCCCGTACTTCCTATGGAGATAATGGTTAGATCGGCCAGAATTGCATACCAAAATGGCTTAAGTCCTGCTGATTATAGCCGAGCTATGTTAATGGAAATGGAAGACCTTGATGAGATAAGGTTAGCCGCTTTGGACCATATGTTGGTTCAGAAGCATCAAGTGGCTAAGGCTTATAACAGAAGAGTGAGAAAGAAAAGCTTCACAGAAGGAGATTTGGTGTGGGAAGTTGTTCTTCCCTTAGGCACTCAAACCTGAAAGTACGGAAAGTGGTCCCCAACGTGGGAAGGGCCTTATCAGATTTGCAAGGTGTTTGAAGGTTAGCTTTTTGTCCCTCAAGTGCTTCAATCTGGGTCTTGAAAGCTTCATAGCCATCTACACATTTGCTGACCTCTTGGCGAAGATCCTCAAACTCAGTAAGACTTGTTTCAACTTTGGAGAGTCCCAAGAGAGAAAGGAGACCATCTTTAAGGATAGAAGCCCCACATGAAGATCTGATAATAATTACAGCCGTTCCAAGAGGAAAGACATTAGGCCACGTTTGGGCCTGATAAAGTATAAAATGCATCAAGGTCTGTTTGGCTACTAAAACTATACTTCTCCATACGCCTTAATCTTAACGGAATCAAGGTGTAGGGGGGGCAATGTTTATACCCCGTTGTCGGCACCACGGATCGGGCTTGTCGTGACTAGGCTTCTAATGGATTTGTTAATTAATTTGGGCCGAAGTTGTTCGAATGAGTATTGGGCGATAGGTTTTTCCATTTGGGCCCAAGAAACACGCAACCTATGGTGTTTAATCAACACGATTTGGCCCACGAGGCTAGCCCACGGTTGGGCCCACGAAGAAAGGAGCAGATCTGGTCCATGAGGTGCAGCGCATGATTTTAGGGGATTGGTTGCTGCTGGTGGTTATTTCCCTCCAAAAATCAAAGGCCAATTGACTTAGTCAATTGGCCATGTGTCAAATGCCTGAAAGGAGGGAGATCATGAGTAGTTATTGCCACATCACCCATGAACCCTTAACTACCAGGAAAACTGCTCATGATCAAACATGCATGAAAAGTGGAGCATAATGGGACACATGTCAGCTTATGGAGCAAAGCAGAATTCGGATTCAGGCCTGAATCAGCTTACTGTTGTGCCTATAAATACAAGTTCACATGACCGAAAAAAGAGGCAACACCAATCAATGCTCAACGTTTACAAACACTTTCCTACTTTCAGCAAAGTAGCCTATCGAGTACCCCGTACTCAAACCCATTCAAACTTACTTCATCAAGTAGTTTGAGTTTTACTTTTCTTGTAACAAGCTTTATTATCCCGGAGTAATAAAGTCTACGTTTATACGTTCCATTTCCTATACGACTAGGAAATTTTAAGCCTACGACCGTGTGGCAAACCCCGAACCTTATTGTGATCTTTAACCTTTAGATCACACGCAATCGCTCTTGTATTAGAAGTCAAGATTCACGGGAATCTTCATCAAATGTTAGGCGCTACAAGTCTTGGCACGCCCGCGTTCAACGCATTCACGCCTTTGCCAAAAATGAGAGTTTTCAACAACACAGTTTAGGAATAGACCATTGTCTGGGTCGCCAACAGGGGCAACCCAATCAACGACACATCTGGTTCCCTCTCATTTGACGTCATGGGAAACCTTGTCGTAACCGATCTAGACCCGAACAATCCGGTCTGGTCCACAAATGTTTGGGATCCGACGCTGGCAAAAAACTCCTCGGCTCAGCTGCTGAATTCAGGAAATTTGGTGGTGCTTGATAGCAATGGGGTAGTTGTGGGGCAGAGGTTTGTGTTTGGTTTCGTTTTTGAAAAAAAATTTGAAAGCAGGAGAATTTAGGGAGAATTTTTTGGAAAATTATTTTTGAGAAGTAAAGCAAACATAGTATCCTACAAATACTTTGCTTCCCAACTTGAGATTCAGTGTGAACCGGAAAACCAATCTGGACCGGTTCCTGACATCTTGGAAGTCGGGTGATGACTCGGGACTCGGGGAGTACTCTTTCAAAATAGACATTAACGGGTCTCCTCAATTGTTTCTGTACAAGGGTTCGGGTCTGGTTTGGCGGGCGGGTTCATGGATAGGGCACGGGTTGAGAGGTGTACCCAAGATGATAACTAACTTCATCTTCAACCTCAGCTACGTTGAAAATCAGGATGAGGTAACTTTGAGTTACTCTAGTCGTGACCCCTCGATTTCCTCGAGATTGGTGCTCAACGAATCCGGAATGCTACACAGGTTGACGTGGAACGATAACAAGCATAGATCGATGGATTGAGTTTTACGTAGCTCCGAACAAACCCTGCGACTCCTACAACTACTGTGGCCCAAACGGTAACTGCGACATGTCCAACGTAGGCACAGGTCAGTTCGAATGCACATGCCTACCCGGGTTCGAGCCCAAGTTGGCACGTGATTTGTACCTGAGGGACGGGTCGGGCGGGTGCGTGAGGAAGCGGGGCAGGCACATGTAGGGGTGGACCCACCATAGGGCATGTGGGGTCACATGCCCCCACGACGTTCAAAAAAAAATTTTATTTTTTTGCAAATTTGTATATAGATTATTTATATCAAATGCATGTACATAGTTGTCTGTTGCTGCAGTGGTAAAGTGCTCTGCTTGTAAGCAAAAGATCTCGGGTTCGAGACTGCCCCACGCTCTCGTTTGGGGTTTTTGGCCTTTTTCCCAAAAGGTAGTAGAAAAATATGTTTTTTTGTCTTTTCCAAAAGGCGGTAGAAAATAGTAAAAATGTGTTTTTTTGTTTTTTTTCCAAAAGGCAGTAGAAAATAGAGGTGCGTATCTTGTTTTTTATAATGTTCGTGTGTTCGAGTCTATCCCACATTGCATTTGTATACTTTTGATCTCCAAAACTGTAATCGTTGAGTTAGTAATAGAAAAATAGATGATGAACATGTGACAATATTGTTTTAACGCATACAGTCTAGGTGTACAAGTTTGCCCTAGTATCTAGTTATTAAAATACATATATACTTTAAAATTGTTAATTTATCATGAATGTTAAAATTATTTTGGAGTAAATGTACTTAACTGTAACTCGTATATTACGATAAAAAAAAAATTAGTGCCCTCACTATGTCAAATTCCTGGGTCCGCCACTGGGCACATGTGCGGGAGCGGAGAGGGATTCGAGAAGGTGCCACTTGCGAAGGTGCCGAACATGTGGACGGCACGTGTGGACAGGGGTGTGACGGGGCTAAAAGAGTGTGAGTTAGAGTGCTTGAGGAACTGCTCGTGCAATGCGTATGTGAGTGCGGATATTTCTCGCGGGACAGTGGATGCGTGATGTGGCATGGGGATTTAATGGACTCCAGAGTGTTTTCAAGTGGGGGCCAAGATTTATACATTCAGGTTGATGCGTTTTATTCAAGATAAGATATTACTATTTAATTCAAGATTATAATCCGTTCACGTCATCTTATAAGATAGTTTGGAAAGATTTCCTATCCATTCCCATGTTGTGATAAAATAGAAATCGCCACCTTAATCGAATCCGCTTGGGGTGGTAAAGATAACAAGTAGATTAGGACTAAATTTCCCGAAAAAAACCCTATCACATTTTAGTTCAGTAAATTGAAAACTCTATCCATTTTTAGAGTCTAATAACATGTTTCGCCGGTTATATGCTTATACAATGTTTACTATATGAAGTTGATGTGGCCGGAATTCACATTATGTCTTCTATTTTTTAAGCCATGTTGATCGACAAATTCAAGAGTACACATTTGATTAACGATAAACTCGAATTACAGATTGCAAGTTACATAGACAGAATACCAAATGGACTGAAATACATAAACCAAACCAAGTCCTGAATTAGTCACCTTAAAACAAATTCACCGCCTTACCGTTGAGTGTTAGAAGTTGACCGGTGTCTGTCTCCCAGGATAGATAACTAGACCACGGCTATCGGAACAACACTAGAAAACTGCCTTGGCAAACTGAATGAACATCTGAATTAGTCTCCTTAAAACAAACTTTTTCATAAATTAAAAGAACTCATCAATATCTAGTGAATTGTTGAAAAGATTTTAATTTTTTCTTGCAAAATTTGTACTCCTTCCGTCCCTTTTTTATTGTCCAGTATTCCATTTTAGGTTGTCCCTTAATAAGTGTCCATTTTGTAAAGTTAGTGGGTAAAAGTTGGTGTATTGTCTATTTTGTCCCTAAAAGTATATTCCTTTTTGAAAAGTAAATGAGTAAAAAAGTAATGATGATGGGTAAGTAGGAAAAGTAAAGGAAAAAGTTGATGTGAATGGTATAATGATGATGTCTTTTTAATAAGTTGGAGTTACGAAGCAAGACACTTAAAAAGGGATAGCGGGAGTATTATTTTTATGTTCTCGTTTCGCGGACCGAGCAAACTTTATAGGACGGAGGGAGTAGAACTTCTGATAAGATGAAGAACAGGATACGTGGGATATTTTCGGCTTGCAAAATAAGATTCATATGCTTTGGCAAAAGAGGAAACAAGAAGGAAAATGAAAACAGTAGCAATGAAGTAGACCTAATGCAGGTGTTAGTTGGTGATTCGTAGTTATGGCTGCTGTGTTTAGTTGGTTTTTGTGCTTGTCGAACTGTTATATATCCTGCCCGCTGTGGCTGCAAGGATTCGGCAGTGGGGCTGTAGCTTACCGGTGTTTTGCTTCTAGTGGCCAGAACTCGCCGTGTCAGCGGGGGTTTGCCTTGGAGTAGCGTCTTGTGTTTTGTGGTTGCGAGCTTGTGTTTCAGGTCGATGAGTCTTGAACACGCCGGTGTTGCTCCTTGGGATGGCGAATCCGTGCTCCAGATTTCTTAGGTGTTTTCTAGGGTTTGAGCTGGGTGTCCTTGCAAGATCCTCTATTTCCTTTTCTGCGACTGGTTTTTAAGTACCGACGTACGTTTCTCTGGGCCTGCACTTGTAGTAGGTGTCTGTGTCTAGATTTTGGTAGTTTTGGTTAATTCTTTTACCTTTTGATGATTTATATAATGTCTTATAGCTTTGACATATTGTATTTGACCATTTCAAAAATTAAATGAGATTCAACCTGTTTTGAGTTTGCAAGTTATCTTAGAACTATTGACTGATGAAGACTTGAGCAAGACATTTTATCATCAAAATTAAGAAGCCGGGTTTGAGTGATCAACCTGTGAAATTGTGTGCCGAGTGACTTCTACGTACATTTGTTTAATTGCAGATGGCACTTTCATTCTTGTTTGTAAACGAGGATGGGACAAAGGGGGTCTAGTGGCGGCAGCCACCATAACAAGAATTTTAGAAAATGCAATTATTATATGTGAAATAAAAAAATTTATCCCCAACTTATATAGTCTCACCACTGCTAGGTTTTTTTCCTTATTTTTTATTACCTTATTTTTTATTATACACTAGTCATAAATCTTCTATTATTTTTTTAAAAAAAGGAGACCCAAAAAAGTATTCTAAATCTAAATTCAATGGACCAGAGTGAAATAATATAAATGATGATGTATAATTGAGAAGAAAAAAAAACTCCACATTCTTATCCTAAAATAACTTAACCTAAAAAATTAAGGGAATTTAATAATAATGCCACTCTCCAAATTTATAATGCCACTCCCAAAAGGGAGTACGGTTATCAATTTGAAAAATCTATATAGGGATCTGAGGAGTGACATTATAAATTTGGAGAGTGATATTATCTTTGTGCATACTGTTACTCTAGACTATCAATGGAAGAAGTATAGTAATGTGCACATAAATTGAATTGGGTCTCAAGACCTGCCCTCTCTAATGCCATTTGGTTTTGATTTGGGGGCATCGTTCCTCAGCAAAACAGGTATAGGGGGGCTACTGTTTAAGTGGTATTCTAAGAGTAGCCACTTTGTGCATATTGCCAAAGGTTAGGTCTGTCTCCAATGCTCCCCCGCTCATATCCCCAATGATTGAGGACTACATGGGTTCTGTTGTTATTGTTGTTGGAGTGGCATTATCGATGCCAAAATTAAAGTTAGTCTTTTTTCATACTCCATGTGCAAATGAAAAACATCATTTACTATAGTTTTTGTTGTGTTATTTTAATTTTCTTATAGAGCCAATGACTATTAATATTGTAATGAATCTTTTTTATTTTTTGATATACACTTTACCACTGTTAGAGTAAAATCCTGGTTCCGTTCTTGTTTGTCAAACAATATTAAACATTGATAGAAAGGTGGTTACATGTCTTATCCAGAAAATTTTTGTGTGCTGAGAATTACAACACTGGACTTTACCTTTTAGTTCTGAAAGCATGTTCTAGGTCTTTTTCTTTTTTGTTATAACTTAGGCATCCAGGTCAGCTTACGTGCTCATCGACTAATCCTAGGGGACTAATTCTACCGTCCATTTGTTGGAGTCCCGCTTAGGACTGACACCAAAGAAGTTGATAGCATCTGAGAGGTTTCGATTCTCGAAGCCCTTAGAAGAGAACAAATCCCCAAATCTCAAGCCTTGACCAGTAGGACAAGCCCCTCGGGGTTGGCACTTAGCATGTTCTGGGTCTTTCTCATTTCATATGTGGTGGAAGAGATGTACAAAGCAATTATGCTGTCATCTGTAAGAAAGAAATCAACTTCTTAATTTTTTGTCCTAATTTCAGCCCAATATTTGAAGTCTCAACGACGCTCTCATGGGAAGAAGGGCATGGTCGCAGCTATAGCGGCCTCTGTTACTGCGGTTTCGCTTCTCACATTCTGCTTAATTTGTTGGTTGGTGGTGAAGAAAAAAAGAGGTAAAATTAGAACAATCTTTTTCGATCTTTAGTCGTTTTGATTAATTGACTAGAGACTAAAAATGATTTATGTGGATGTCACATTCTGTTTTCAATCTTATAAATAAAACTAATGTAACATCGATCCAGTCAAAATCCTTCTTTCCTCTTTTCGTCTTTCACGAATTTAAAATAAACTTTCGTAGTTTAATAGTCAAGCAAGGCAACAAATTCTCACCCATGCTATGAATGAGTATAACCAGTGATGTATGATTTCACACGTGATGATTGACCTTTACGTGGGGGAAAAAGAGAACGGCGTTTTCATGGAGCAATTTTGTTTTATTGCATCTAGATCAGGATTATTGCAAGACTATGCATCTAGATCAGGTTTTACTTTTTCATTGCATTTTACTCTCTTTTCTCAAACAGTCAAATTAAGGAAGTAGGACTTTTTAGTTAATTGCATTTTTTTTTTTTTTTTTTGCCTAACTTGCTTTTTTACTCAATGGCAGGAATAAGAGAACAACAAAATTTATTATTTAGTCCCGACAGTACAACATCCCTTGAAGCCTCCTCAATGGGAAAACACTTCGATGAAAGTGGCACAAATCCAGAATTACCATATTTTGACCTAAGCATCATTGTCTCAGCCACAGGCAATTTTTTGTTGGATAACAAGCTTGGTGAAGGTGGATTTGGCGCCGTGTATAAGGTACCCTCCAAGATGGAAAGTACCACGCAATCACATACCTTACTTACGATTATGGGTATTTGAATATGGAAGATGATAAAATAACCTATTAAGCTGTTAATATAGTATTTGCAAACCTTGTGTTCATCAGAAATCCAGTGGTCATGCATTTTGTTTACCGTATTGACACTCCTATTGGGCGATCTATTCCAGGTCCATTTGAACAACGTCTAAGCTCACCATGTAAAGATTAAATGCAGGGTCGGCTACATAATGGACAAGAAATCGCAGTCAAAAGGCTAGCAAAGAATTCAGGACAAGGGGCGGAGGAATTCAAGACTGAAGTTACATTGATTGCCAAACTGCAGCACAGGAACCTAGTGAGGTTGTTGGGATATTGCATTCAAAAAGATGAGAAAATGTTGATCTATGAGTACTTGCCAAACAAGGGCTTGGACTCTCTCATCTTTGGTATGCAATATTTTCGTAGTTATGTTCATTTTTTTGCTCCTTGCGGAGTTATTGTTTTTGCAATGGTGAATGATTCAGGATTTTGATTATAATTAACTTCCAATGTTTGTCCAGATAGGACAAAAGGCTCGTTTATAGATTGGAAAATGCTCTTCAACATTGTTTTGGGAATCGCTAGAGGGCTATTATACCTTCACCAAGACTCTAGACTAAGAATAATCCATAGGGACCTAAAAGCTAGTAATGTGTTACTAGATGCAGAAATGAATCCGAAAATATCGGATTTTGGTATGGCAAAAATTTTCGGAAAGGACCAGATTGAAGCAAATACAAACAGGGTGGTCGGAACATAGTAAGTGTCCATTCTGTATTGCAGTTGGGATATGGAGAAAGGTGCAAGGAAGCCATTAAACTCTAATGCTTTTTTAACATTTGTGGTTGCAGCGGCTATATGTCACCTGAGTACGCAATGGAAGGGCTATTTTCAGTAAAATCTGATGTTTTCAGCTTTGGAGTTTTGCTCTTGGAGATCATTACTGGCAAAAAGAACACCAGCTATATTCGGGATAATGCTGTGAATTTAATTGGGCATGTAAGTAAATGGATGTGTGCATTTGACTAATTTACTTGGTATTCATGGAAAACCCTTTGGTACGTTAACATAACTCGTAAGGTTAAAATCTAAGGAATTGTACAAAAATTAGATGGTTAATGTCAACAGCAGAAGGGTTTCCTATTATTTGGTGTACTCCTTTTGTTTTATGCTGGAAATCTATCATTTTGGTATGAAAAACCAACAAGATAAATTTCAAAACAGAGGGCTTCCCTTTAGTGATGACAATGTTGTTCATGCTCTGTTTGTTTCAGGTTTGGAGCTTGTGGAAAGAAGGCCGGGCTATGGAAATAGTTGGTTCATGGATGACCGAATCAGATTCGGATAACGAAGTTTTGAGGTGCATTCACATCGCCCTGTTGTGCGTGGAAGAATCAGCCAACGATAGGCCAAATATGTCGGATGTTGCTTTCATGTTGTGTAACGAAACAACGCTGCCTCCCCCTCAGCAGCCTGCTTTCATCTTCAAAGGAGCTGGCAACAGGCCGGACACGTCCTCATCAGCAAGCGCTGGAGCAGTTTCTATAAATGATGTTACCGTTTCGGCTATTCAAGCTAGATAGGTGCTGAAAAGTTACATAGATGTGTTCTTGCTTGTTCTTCCACCAAAATTAGATGTCTTTAGCATTTGAGTCGAGGTAGGCATAACTTCCAATTACTTCAAAATCTATCGAATATGATATAGAGAACTTTTTGGGATGATTTCCAAGAATCACGGATCATAGTACTAAGAGGGGACTACTTTACGTAGATAATTTGGGGGACCTTAATGTGAGTGTGAAAACCGATCTTCTCAAGGACCGTAGAGCGATACTTGTGGATGCCCTTAAAAATGCTGGGCGTGATTCCTTTCTCTTGCCAATCGTAATATGCAGCTCATGTAATCTTCCTAATCGTCCTTTGGAAAAACTTTCCATTGAACTTTCCAACGAGTCAAGAGACGTCAGTATCCCAAGAGTAATGAAAGCTCCAAGTTCTTTTGAAGCGCCATCCATGGGATAAAAGCTATGTCAAGCAATGATTTTCAGGAGCCAATGTCAATGAACAATTAATAGTTGAATGGGCCTAACGGCATCCCAAGTTGCTGCGCAAAAAGAATTTTGTAGCAAGAACTAGAACTAGAATTTTATAACAAGAACTACCATCCACATGCAATATTGACGGTAGAAGAGGAAGAGACCGTCCATGTCATGACTTTGTCTAATGTGTTTAACATCGCACATGTAGTTAAATGTCGAGAATCCAGCTTGATTTTTCCACCATTGGGAGAAATGGAAAACGTAAACAGGAAAGGTTAGGTTTCCTTATTTTTGAAGAGTAGGCTAGCATTACAATGATGTGAATAATTAACTGAAGGAATTCCAATACCACGATTTCTAACCAAAAAAGAAATAGTGTTTTGCATCAGAACTTTAAAAGTAAGCAATTGGAAACCTGGTTAGCCCCGAAATGAAAACGACCCAGGAAAAATGTTGAACTTAATTTGAACATAACGAGCAAAAATACCGACAAGGAAATTGTTGAGACCCATCACCGACTCTCCAGAAGTCTTCGGGTATTTTCAGAATGTTTTGGATTTTTCAAGAATCTTCTAAAATATTCCAGACTCTTCTAGAACCATCCGGACTTCTCTGGAGTGTTCCGGGTCATGCTAGAAAGTTCTGGAATATTCCGGAACCTTATGGATTATGACAGTCTTTCGGGTTTTTTCGAAAACTTCTTGTAGTTCTTATGAATAGAGAAGGTGAGGTCATTTGTAAGGTGAGCGGTCAGCACCAAGTGTAAGACCGATGAGAGCACAAGTGTGAGTTTGACAAGTGAGGTCATAAGTGTGAGTAAGGTGCTAAAGTGTTGTGTTTTCTATTGGTGTACTGGAAAGTATTTAGTAAAAGTGTATTGTTTGGTCCACACATAAATAAGATTTTATATGGTATTTTTATTTATGCATGCTTTGTGCATTTCCTTTTTCATCTTCGTAAATAGTATCTTTTCAAGTCTATCACGATTTTCAGGTTCATGTCCAAAATGAACAACCACACATGCTTACTTGAATAATCTACACTCTTTCTAATTGTATTTACAACTTGCTACTACAACAAATACTGTCTTTAATAGCAGAATAATTTGATAGCCTTTTTTTAAAAATGCTATTGTAAAGAGGCAATTATAGCGTTCACCCATTTACCACCAAAGTAAACGCTCGCGCCCTATTTATTATAGCGTCCCAAAAGTCTTCAAGAGCGTTTCACTCTTTCTAAAATGAAAACTAGCGTTTCACCCTCCCCAGACTTCCCCTTTTCAACCTCTCTCCTTCTCTCTCTCTCTAAAGACAACGGCGTACGACAGAAGGGGGCGGGGGGAGGCGGCGACTTCTCCCCTCCCACCAACCCCCATCATCGCCGCCCTTCCTCTCTGCCGATGCTACCGAGCTACCGACGGTCTTCGCCATCGAACTGCGCTGATCCTCGTCGATTAAATCACCTCGCCTGATCTGTACGGACTCTCCCTCTCAGCCGATCTTGCCCTTGTATCCCGATGAAGCAGACGACTTATGGCTTGCTTACAATCTCATAGCTGAGGGCGACACTGTCCTAGCCGTTACCGTTAGGTATCTCTCTCTTTGAATTTACTAGATTTACTGTTAAATGTGTTTCTCTCTTTGAATTTTGTCGTAAAAGGTTCAAGCTTTTGGGTGCAGTACTAAATAATAGTTGTTTTTTTTTTTAATTTAAATTTTAGTGTTTCTAATACTAGACTAGACTAGAAAATTTGAAACTTGGGGCAGGACAAGACAAAAGCACTTGGCTTTCTCAGGACCAAGAGGAACTGAGGAAGGATAAAATTGGGGTCCTTTTTACGTTTTTGCCAATGATGCCTGTCGAACAATTCCGTTTGTTTTTGTTGTTGGAAGGGATTTTTTGGGTTTTTGTTTTTTAAATTGTGGGATGTTAGTGTAGGATTATCTCTCTTTCAATTCTGGGGGTGTTTAGACTTTAGTGTTAACTCTTCAGGATTGGCTCTGTAGTAAGTAGAGTGTTCTTTTAGCTTGGTATATGATGGAGCAAATAATGCAGGTTAGGTTCGGGCACTATTACAGTTTACTACTTCATCTACTGGTTGTTTTGGAGCATTATTTTCCTTTTAAAGGAATCTGGTAGACTAAGGTGTCCACTGCTTCGTTCGTCAATATATCCAATAAGATCACCCAAAGCGTAGAGTATAAACGTCCAATTGAAGCATAATAATCCGGAAAACCGGGATTGTGCCCAAGGGAATAATTAATACGGCTTTGCTGGATTTGTAGGAGTAAGCACGGGTTTTCGGCCATAAGACAGCCAACTTTGTTTTGCTTTTGCGGTGAAAAGTAAAAAGGCTAAATTAAACGAGAATAAACTAGGAAAAAGGCAGGTTAGGTCTAGGAATCACTTGCACCCACGACTCAAGCGAAACTACATTCTTCACCCAAATACACGCTTTAAGATGCTCAACTAAGGCTCCTAATCCGGAAGATAAGATGGTTCGAAAATCAAGCTAGCTATAGAATTCATTTAGCAAACACCTTGAGCGATAGAGCTCCAAGCATCATGTGTGGTAAGTAGGCGATGATGCTCTTTCCTACACATGATCAAGGAAGTTAACACCTTAGCAATTTGACAAACAAATCCAAGCCCCACATTAATTTCCGAACCAAAGATTGAAACTTTATTGGTGAAAAATGCAATTTAACTCAAGCCATGAGGTGCTAATCACCCCATGACCCAACCGTGAAAAACTACTCACACATATCTAGAGAGATAAGAGCAAGCAAAAATCTAATTAGCATGATTGTAAACACAACACTAGAAGAAAATTAGCTAGAAAGATAGATCGGGCGACAATAAGCAACTTTAATAAAGGCAACAATAGCAAAAACTAACTAAATAAGACAAGAAATGAAATATTCAAAGGCTGGAAAATAAGAACACTCAAGAACACTAAATTAGTAAGCAACAAGCTAAGAGAAATCTAATTTTGATCCAAAAACGTACTCAAATCTATTTGCTACTTGTTTGTACAAAATGGCATCACCCCTATTTATAGTCCTCAAGTTCACGCACGGAATATTCCCAAAAGATCCAAAAATCCTCTGCTAAGGCCCTCGGTATTGATAGGAAGCAAAAAGTGGTAGCAATACCGAGTGGCTTAGTGGCTGCCCGCTAAGAGGCTCGGTATTGATAGGAAATTTCGGATGGTAGCAATACCGAGTGGCTTAGTGCCTTCATTATCCACTTCGGTACCGATGGAAGCTGGTCAATGGTATCAATGCCGATGGGATTAATTGATTCCAAAAAGCCATTCAGACTCATCTCGGTTCCAATTGAATTAATCACTTGGTACCAATGCCTAATGAATTAAGTCCAGCCATTGGTTATTTGATTCTTGGCTTGGCTTGGCTTGCTTTGCTTTTGCTAGCCGTCGGGTCTCTTTCGGCTCTTGACTTGCCTTTGGATTCCGATGACTCCGTCCTTGGTCAATCTTTTGAACTTTGGATATCTTTGACAAGCTTTGGCTTCAAAATTCCTGAATTGAACGATTTTTCCTACAACACAAAACTACAATACCTTTCGAGCAAAAGCAATTAAAAATAACGAATTAAATGATAAAAATAATTAAAACTAGATACTAGCGCACCCTCCATGACATTCTCGGGTGCTTATCATCCACAAGGTGTTTCTTTTGTGTGTGGGTTACTTCCCGTACACCTTCGATGAGCGGTATGGAGTTAAATTGTGTTTCAAGTGTTAAGATTATCCCATGTTCGGTGAGGAAGTTGTAAGCTAGTTGAAGTAGGGGTTGCCTGGGGAGAGTAAGATGACATGGATGTGGTGACGGGGAAATGAACTGTTCAAGGGGTAGAGTTACTGATTCGTAACTTGAAGTGATGTTACTTGTTTATCTGCTCTTCTTGTCTTTGTTTCTTTTTTCATTTAATTTGTCTTTTTTTCCTTCTTTTTTTTTTTTTTTGTCTTTTTTTCCCCCAGTTCTTAGGGTATTTTTGCTCATCTGTATATTTTTTTGCCAGAGGGCTTCTCCTGTAGACAGCGCATGTATACAGGAGGCGCAATTGTTGTAGCAAATCAGTTTTTGCAAATGAAATTGGAAATATAGTATCCAGTGAGGGGAAAATACTCATTAGGCATGACAGAGGGAAAAATCCCCTTGTGTTTGTGTTCCCAAGTATGTTTGATAAAAGACTTCTTTACCAAGCGTCTTATTTCAATGGATACTAAAGAAGCAAAATGTATGGGACTTTTATCTTCATTTTTTCGTGAGAAGATCATAATGCAATTCAATGCTTTGTGAGTAGCATCCATGAAATCAAGGGAGGCGAAGGTATGGATTGTTTCACTCCTCATTTTACTCTCAGTATGTTCCATGACACTAGTTGCGTCTCACTCATGTACAAGCAAAATCCATGGACCTTAGGAGTATCTGAACCGTTTGACCAATCAGACACTCTCTCTGCGCGTGTCTGTACTTCCTAGGTTGTAGGTTAAGTTGCGTATGGCCATTTAAGCTGCACTCTGGGATGATATGCTGAACTACTTTTTCGTATCTATTGCGAGGTCAACTTTTCCTGATATATTGAAGATATTTATACGTTTTCTTCTTGTCTTACATGTTGCGGAAATACTGATTTTTTGCTGCTTATTCATATATGCACGGAAAATTTGATTGTGAACTCAACCATTGGGTTTATTTAAGTATGTTTTTATTAAACAGTTTCCATTTTGAAGTGATCAACTTGTTGCAGGAAAGTACTACGAGAACCAGCCTCTGGAGGACAAGATGCAGAACGTGTGAAGCTGAAATTGGAAATAAAAGTTGAAGTGAGACAATGCTAAGTCCTTCAGCAGATATCTTGTCAGTGCCAGAATGTGGGATAGTTTTTGTTTGATTACTATAAACAAATTCTTGGAGTAAAGAGTGATTCACAGAGAATGAAGTTGATAAAGAGAGAAGTCAGTGCAGCTTGGCAAATAACAGAAGATGGCTCATGATTTCCTAATCGAAGTAATCAATTGTGTAGGTCGTTATGTGTGCTGCCATTTGTAAAAACCAATGCTTAGAAGGAGCCTTAGTTCCCACACTCCTAGGAATACTGGATTTTTATGATTCCGGAATATCGTAACGCTATATGCTAAAAATCGCTATTCGCTAGGCGCTAGTCGGTGGATGAGAGGCGATTAGCACCTAGGCCGACTAGTCGGGACCTTGAGATTAGTCAGATTTTTTATTTTTTCAAAAGAATATATCTCCTCACCTCTCCTGAAGTTTGATTAAGAAATGACATAAGACTATCATATATATATTTTGTGTTTGTTAAAATAACACTTAACCAAATATCACACACGTAACCCTAATACTTAAAATTACAAATAGAACCGCCGACTAGGCGATTAATAATGTACAAAACACCTAATCCACGCCCAGACCCTAAAATCTTGGCACGGGTGGCCGCCTAGTGCCTAGGCACCCCCTAGGTCGATTTTTGAACACGTAAAAGCATGAAGTCCTCTCCGTCATAATTGCATGAGATGGCATTTATTATATGTGGTTTCATGTCTATGTACATGGAAAAGTTTTGCTTGATAAATTCATTGCAAGTGTCGTAGGTTGTATTGGATTTCTTTGTGGGGCTGCGCCATTTGGTTACCAAGAACTTGCTTGGGTGTCTAGCATATGTGCGAAATCTTTTTCCAACCCACATCGTTGTGATAGGGAAAAAGGATCTCCATTATGAATTCCCTAGAGGTGATTTAGAGAAGTCTATGTGCGCACCATTGGCATCAGACCTGAGCTAAAATGCTGAGGCTATATCTTACATGCTGCAGATGTTTATTATGCTTTTACATTCTTATTCTTTTCAATATAATTTTCCAACCTAAATTATGCCCAAGTTATGGCCTCTGCATTATCTTCTCTGGAGTTATATGAACTCACACTTCTGTAATAGCTATATATAACCTAAAGAGATATATGAGCTTATTTACATGCATATGCTGATAGCTTGACATTGACGCTGCGCTTTCTTGCCGATTGTCTTCATACATTTCCAACTAAAATCTTATGATTAACAATGATTGTGCTTGCGTATTATTCCTTAGGCTATGGATTATGACAAAGAGGGTCCGTCTTGCATATACGTGGCAAGAATATCCTAGAGAATGAGCATGACAAGGTAGGCGTGGCTTGAATACTGTACATGTATATTGGGAATGGGGTTAACTGCTGCTGTAATCATACCGTGTCCTGCTGCAGATAGGGGCATTCCATACACTTAGAAATTGAGCTGCATTGACCTTTTGTTTTAAGAAAGGTATGCTTCTGTTGTTGATTAATGATTATATTAATGTCCAACTACTTGTACCTAATTCTTTGTCTAGCCACTTTATGCATGCTGGCCATGTGGTGCAGGCCATTATAATCTGACATATCTCAAACTATTTGAAGAAATTCTTTTCTTTTCTTCTTTCCTTTGGAGACATTACTCTTAGACCTACTAAGTTCTACCACAGGTTTATTATCCTTAGAAGCTGCTGCTGTAAGAGATACCAAGCCAACATTAACATACTCAGTACCTTTCCCTTCACTTTCCAAAGCTCGCTCTGAAACAGGTGGAATAGCTGAAACTGGAGCTTCCTCCTCATCAGACAGAACAGACTTGGTAACAACAGCTTGTCTACCACCCAAGCTATTAATTCTACTACAAGAGACATCTGAAATTGAAGTCTTGCTATCACTGTTTGAACTAGGGGAAGTTTTATCATTTGTATCATCTGGTGCTAGGGAAGTAGGTATCACTAATTCATCAGCAATTGCCGAAGAGCCCAATGTCTCAGAGGACTCATATATTATGCGTAATTATATCAAAATCCAATGGTTTGTGGGTTAGTGACAAAAAGCTTTTTGTCAAAGAAGCATCTTTTGATCAATATAAGAACAAATCAGATTTGAAGGTTAGATTTTGGGGGTTTGTGATTCTGCATTGTTTATTAGAAATGGGGGGGGGGGGGAGTTGTGGTGGTGTTTTGGGTCTATGTGCTCTAAGTATTCTACCTTGTTTAAATCTCCATTTTATATACATAGTTTGCAGAGAATAGAGCATAAGGTTCTCTAGTGCATTAGGGTTTCCTGCTATATTTCCAATGCTATGGCTCTACAAGTCATGGGTCGGGACCATTTTCTTTTCTCTTGTTCATAGTTTTGGGGCTGCTCATTCTTCTCTGCAGGCCGCATCTGTGTTGATTCATTTCATTCATTCCAATGATATTGGGGCTTTTGTGCTGATTCATTCCAAACTATTTGTTATTTGTTTTAGGTCTATTATGAGTTGTCTTTCTATATTTTGGCAGGACAAGGAACCTAATGACAGAAAAATCAGTAAACTTTGTGAATATGCTTCAAGAAACCTTCTCCAGATTCCTAAGGTATGAGCGTTTTCGTATAACCTGAAGCTTTAACACGGAAGATGGCTTATAAATTGTTATTGTGAAGTATATGCTACGTGTAATAGAGCATTTTCAACATAGTTTTATGCTGTTGGTTGTGTACTTAAAATGTAATGGACCTAATGGTATGGAGACGAGCAACCTTTACTTATCTTGGAGTAAACTACCTTCAGTAATTTACTAGACTAGTCACACCACTTCAATGAACTATATATACATCTTTTTCCTTTTCCTCTCTTTTTGTGCTTGATTACTATGCTAATTGAGTTCCAAATCTTATTCTCAGATCACGAGTTCACTTGAGCAAAGGTGTTGTTACACAGGGATTTAAGAAGTGTGTCATTAGTAGTTTGATTCTTCTTTTGTGGTGACTGGTATAATTTTAAGAGAAGTAGTTCAGTATGTGTTTACTCTCTTCTCATTTGAGAAGTTCTATATGGAATCCCATCCTTGATTAGAAATCCTCTAGCATACTCTTACATGATTCTAGTACTGCGATTTCTTCCATTTCGGAAAATATTTTTGAGAATCAGAGCAGTTTATCTCAATTATTTTGATTTATGTCTTAACAAGATCAAATGCGGGCTACGGCTACCTCTTATTACTGATGAAATCTTTACCATGTTGATAATTTTAGGAAGTACAAGCTGCCTATGTAATAGATCATACCTTTTTCATTTGGCTTTGGGAGCAGAAACGGTATAAGCTCGGCAAAGATGTAAGCTTCAAGTAAAGAAAATCTGCGGAATGAGATTGTTGATTACATTTTCAGGAAGGGGGAATTACATTAGTTTTTTTCTTTTCAATGAGTCTAATTAGTTAGACTCTTTTATGTAGTTTTTGTAGGGGAATTGTTTTCCCCGCTAATGTAACGAATCTTTATTCAATGGTTGAATTGTATATTGTACATTGACGTTTGGATATAGTTGGTGTTGAATGGAATATTTCATTTTTGTTTTTTCTTAAATGAAATTTCCATGATCTTATTTGAAAATACTAGCATATTGGTATTATATTAAAAAAAGAAAAAGAGCCATAATTGGCTAATATAGCGTTAATTGCAAGCTATAAAAAGTAGTATAGGATAGCAGACAAAGAACGCTATGGAAAGTATAAGATAGCGGTTTAAAGAACACTATATCAGTCAATGCTATTAAAAGTCTTGGACGTTCGACAGTGGGCAAAAAACGCTATTAAAAGTTTATCTACAACAGCGGTCAAAGAACGCTATAAAAAGTATCTTAAATACAGCGTGCAAAGAACGCTATAAAAAGGTTACATACTATAGCGTGCAATGAACGCTATTAAAAGTCTAGACTTTTAATAGCATCGCCTGATAAGGCGTTCTTCGGAACGCTATCTATGACGTTTAACAGCGTTTTTCGCAGGCTATAAAGTGTGATTTTTGTTGTAATAGGTGGCTCGGTTATCTTGGCTTGGAAATATGGATTTTGCGCGCTCTCCCTCCTAAGATCTCTAGTTCGATTCTCTTTGTCAATAATTCTTGCGACCACCTCATCCCACGCGTAAACATGTGAAAAGTCTGTGTGAAAGACTATATGGATTAGTTTAAGGTGCGCGTAAGCTGGCCCGTAATACTAAAAAAAACTTGGTATATTTACATATAAAAGTGGCTATCCTATTGGCCAAAGGAGAACCAAGTTGAGATTTTAGGTTGGTCTCAAATCACTACTCTTAGCAAATCAAGGCAATTACTATTTCAACCTCACTCATCCCTTGTCACCAATTCTTTCACCTATTTTTGAATGGTAGGGTGAACATTATAGTACTAGACAAAACATGGATTGGTTGACCTTTCTCAGCAATTAATTTGTACCATTTCATAGTGCAGCTAAAAGCTTTTAGGCCTAGCACCTGTGACAAGACTCACAAGAGGTGCTCGGTTGGTTAATGGGTTTGCTCCCAACACAATTAAGTAGGATCTGATTACTGGGGTCATGTCGCAAGAAAGTGATCTCTTGTGAATTTTTTAGTCGCGGTGCAGATGTCTAATTGACTGGACCTGGAAGAGGGTTAATCAAGGTGCACGTAAACTGGCCTGAGCAACCCTAACCTTCGACCAAAAGACAGATGTGAAACCATGTGAATTATGGTTAGAGAAACCTTGTACATTCATGTCCTTGTAACCAAAAAGTAAATGTAATTACTCAAATGAACCCTAAAGTATTAATTTTTGCACCGCGTCCAAAGGGTGTAATTGTATGCCTGTCTGTCATTTGCAGAGCAGCAGTTGTGTTTTTAGGGCACTGGTGGCAGGAAATTTCTCCTCATTGTGCATGCCTGCTTTCATCAGCTGAGTTTAGCTTCTGGTATTGATAGCAACCCTTCTAGAAGCCAAAGGGACATTAACGAAAATCTATATGCTCTAGTATTTATTAAGTCAATTTCCATATGTATATGGATCGACCTTTTAGATCACCCGTCCCGATAGCTATGGTTCAACTTCGTCACTCCTAGGCTCCTAGCTGATGCAATAGGTACCCGCTATCGTTCAATAGCACATTCAGGGTGAGCTTGCGCTAAATTTTATTTGACTTTAAACTAATTAATTACAATAGTCAAGTGATTTTCATTAAATGGTACTCCATTTTAGTTGACGTATGCGAGTAAAATAACATTAGTAAAAATCCATGAAAATATGGGCTTTATCCAGTTTAGTCCATTTAGTCAATAGGATGAACTCACCCTTGGTATAAAAAAGCATGCTAAACTTTTTTGACAAAATTCATTAAAGACGATTTTTTTTTTTTGGAAAAAAAGAAAAAGAAAAGAGTTTTCTCTATCTGTTTGATTTTGTTTCGACTTCAATTTATATTTTTATATACTTTTTAAACTCCCTTTGTCAGCATAAATAATTGCTTCCAAATATTTTGATGAAAAGCTAAAAAATATTAATCTAGAGATGACAAGTCATTTTCCCACATAAATGATATCCATATTTGGTATCAAGGGTCTGTTTGGATGGGTATTGTAAAGGAGTGTTAGAACATCCGCAATGTAATAATCAAAATTAGATAATCAAAAGTTGCCACATTATCTTTTGGTTATTCATTTAAGATATTGTTAAGGTTAGTAATGTAGAGGTCCACAATGTAATAATAAAAATTGGATAACTAAAACTTGCCACATCACCTTTTTAAACTACAAAATTCTAAAAACTAAAATTTTTGACAATAATTTGAATACTCTTTTTGAAAGAAAAAAAAATAACGGTTTTTTTAAAGAAAATAGTTGAGTGAAAAAAAATTGAAAAATAGTTTTTTTCAAAAAGAAAACAGTTTTTGTGTAAAAACACTTTTAAAAAAAAGTTTTTAGTAAATACTATTTTTTTTTTCAAGTTTCTGAAAAAAAAAACAGTTTTTAAAAATAATTTTTTGGAAACATTATTGAGAGAGAAAAAATGTATTTATGTAATGATGAGTGTACTTGATTGAGAAAATATGAGGACCATTAGATTTGATTATTTGCAAAAAGGTTGCTAGTTTTGATTATTCAAAGGCCAAAATTTGATGAGTTGCTAAGAGGTTGTAAAGTTTGGTTATTACAATGTGAGCATTTTTTTGAGCAAATATTGCTAACTTTAGCAACATTTTAATTTTGATTATTACATTGTGGATGCTCTTATGTTATACCCCTTCTTAACACCTGGGACCCACCATTATACCCCATTTGGCAGTCAAAAGGGGAGGGGGTATTCCCTTCACCGGTGTTCCACTACACCACCTAATACCGCCTGAGGGGGTGTTGGCGATCGGCTCCCTCAGACCAGTCGCTGTGTAATCCCCCCAAATTTCCCTCTTTTTCGGACGAATCTACCCCTTCTAATCCCCCTTTCCACCCCGAGGTACCATTTTCCTGTCTCAACTAACCACACTGGTTCTTCGAAGAGAAGAGGGTTGTGGCGATTTTGGGTGGTTTTTAATTTCAGTTCGATTTGTGAGGTATGGGTTCAATTTTTTTGTGACTTTTTCGATTTATTCTTCCCAAACACACAGGGAGAGAGAGAGAGAGAGAGAGAGAGAGTTGGATGATTACAGGGAGAGAGAGCAGAGCGTCGTTGGAGATTGTATTGCCGGAGAGAGAAGGACGTCGTCGGATTTTTCTTCGCCAGACGGATGAGGCGGCAGAGGGCTTAATTGCTCTGGGACTTGCAGATCTGAAGAAGAAAAGAGAGAGATCGAGATGGTCGTCGATAATAACAATGAGAATATTATCCAGTGCTTTGCACCTAGGAAATCAAGGCAATCCAACAGTTCAATGTTGATTGTGAACAAATTATCCGGTGCTTTGCACCTAAAAAATGATTTTTTATTTTTTAATTATCAAATTAATTAATATATTGCAGATCAAAAAATAAAAATTTAATTATTATATTAGTTAAGGAATTTATTATTGGTTAATAGTGAAAAAATATTTAATTGTATTGGATTTCGTAATTATATATTTAATAAAATGAATAATCTAATTCTAACACTGCATAAGGGCAAATAAGTCATTTGACACATTTTTACATCATCCACCCTTCCTTATACCCCTTCTCTAATATCTCATCTAAACAACCTACTATTTAATACCCCCTCCATAAATATCACATCAATGTGGGTCATCTCTTATTAACCAATACCCCTACTATCCAATCCCCCCTTATTACATAACACCTCCAAACCTAATCCCGCATCCAAACAAACCCCAAATGTTTACCTTCTAAGAGAGTAACGTACAACTGTACAAATTAGTATGGGATGGTTACATGCAAGCAAGGATCAATACTTCATTTACAAAAAAATTCAATAGAAACGAAATGAAATTTTTTTATTCGTTGTATACGAGTGGTGTACAACAAACGCAGTATAGGGAACTGTAACAAAAATTATAGTAGTCGTCAGTTGATGGTGATTCATAGAAAAATGCCCGCAGAGGGAAATATAAACTACGCGCGATATGTAAAATGAAACCAATTGTCGGAGAAAGAGATTCTGAACACCAACTCTGTTTAGTGGGCTAAGACGTTGTTTGGTTTACCTTAATTTGTTTATGTCAGTTGGGGACTTGAAGCAAGGGACCGATGGAGATAGAAAAGAATTTGTGGGATGAACTCTGCTCTAGGATTTTAGGATAAGGTGATCAGGAGTATATGATGACTGCAAGAGATTTTCGAAAGCGATGGCGCTGTTAATCTTATGATATTGGATTGGTCTCCAAAATTAGCTGAGGTGCACGCAATGGTATTTTCGAACTATGATGGTCTCCAATTTTTTAATTGTTGAGAAGAGTTTATCAAATGTCGCAGTCCACATGCATTTGACTTGAAAACTATGAACCTTCATTTAGTTATTTTAAAAATAAATGCATGTGATTCATTTAGACCACTAAATTAGATTTTTCTAATATGCTAGTAACATTTTTTTTTATTACAAAAATATAAGAATCAAAATTACATCAAATTGAAAACAAGTTCTCTATCAATATAAGCCAACCAACTAATAATCCTAGGAAATACGAGAGAAATAACATCACACGCAGGTCGAGATTCAAATTCCAAATCTCCTGCCGAGTTGAGGGAGAAATAGCCAAGTGAGCTAACTCCGATAATTGGTTTTGTGTGCCAACATTTTGAACGACGTGTATTTTTAAGAACTGGGCTCATCAAAATGAATCAAAATCCTTAATTATCTGGCAAAGCTGGGTTGATGTAGTCCATTTACAAATTTGCGAAAATGTAGCTCTTTAATTTCACATACATATCTGCATATATGTAACCACATCAACTCGTTATATGGTATGATCAATCACTTTCCCTATCTTTCCTAATCAAACAAAGACAAAGCCTGACCGAGAGGTTCAAATTCTCTCATGTGAGAGTCATGTGAGTCTATTAATTCACCATCTGTTATCCTCTCACGTAACGCAAAATGTGATCCATCATGGTTTCACTTAATGACCCAAACCGTTGATTTGTTAAGTGTAATTAAATTAGTTTATCACCATGCCAACAAGGAAAATGAGAGTAATCAAATATCGGTAAGAGCTTGAACGTTTTTTATTAATCTTACGAAAGATTAACTTTCAAGCACTGATTGTCGATCAGTTTTTCTTGTAAGAATTATACTTCGTTCAGGTGGATACAGTCATTCTAATTTTCTAAAGATGATGAACGTGTTGAGTCCTATACAAAATGAATGGCTCATATTGATGAGTAGGACCGATCGAGATAAATTCCACTCTGTATAAAATGGTCACATTAAAGGATCATGCCAACCCTTGTTCTCTAGACCGTCTGATTAATTAGTCCATCCGTTAATAACAAATGAATGCTTTGATCACAAAAATGTCATTCTAAAAATATAAGGATAAAAATATTATTCGATAGTATAATGGAAAAATAATAAGGGTAGAAAATAAAATTTTATGCATAACATGTTTTGGGGCGGGTAATGAGGCCGGATAACATCATCCCGACCCCGACCAACCTGATTGGGTTTTTAAAAAAATTTCCCCAAACTCACTCCGGTACCCAAAAAAAATTACAAAAACTCGCCCCGATCGAGTTAGGGGTGGGGGCCAATTGCCATCCTTAGCGACCCTCAGGTGGCCCCAAGTGAGTCCCCCACTAATTGGAAACTCCATCACCAGGTTTTTTTTTTTTTTTGGGTAAATCAACTCCACCACCAGTTTCCCATAAAATACTACCAAGTGTTGAAACTGTAGATCCATATCTGTATTAAAACTATTATGCGGAAAATAGATATAGCAGGATCTTGAATTCAATACATCTCAAGAACAATAAATGACGTACCTTTGTCGGCCATCGAGTGAGAGAGAACAAACCCCTTAATTAGAAACACCTTAATTCTTGGCTCACATTCTTCTCTCTGTCTCTCCTTTTCTAGAATACCCAGCACTTTAATTGATGAAAAAACCGTAGGAATAAGGGGTGAGTATTCTACCTTTTATAGAGGAGAGAAGAGGGCCTTAGAGATAATTATTAAAAGACACCTAGTCCATCAAGGTCTCTTTTATTATCAAGAGTTTTCCTTCATCTATAATTCTAATTAGTTATCGTAATGAACCATATCACTTCATTGGCTTATCTGATAGTGGAATCCCACATGCACAAAACGTGGAGACTAACATTCTCCCATCAAGCCGATTGTGATGCAACGTGTATTTTTTCAAAATATGCATTTTGTTTAAATTGACTCTAGTGGACTCCACACTAAAAAACTTTGACACGTGATCACGGATTTAAAACAGCCAATAGGTTCAAACCAATTAGAAACTTTAATACTGTGATTAATTCAGACAACCAAAGTGAGTCATAGCGGTTATATAGCACCATGCTATATTCCCTTCTATGCACCACACCATTGATAACCTTCACTAACCAAGTCCATAATAGGAAAAATATCATTATTTAGGCCGTAATGCCTAGAGCCCCCGTAATTTGTCTTGTCAAGACATTTCCTGTTGAACATAATCCAAAATAATATGTGCACGCATAATTGGAAACAGGAAAATCAGAAACAAACTTTTATTTGCGCTAAATAGTGTCAATAACAATAAGCACTCAACTACTAATATCAAGGATTGCTCAAAAGACACATCCTAATAACATGTTCTCTGTATGTCTTTGGAGGCAATCCCTTTGTCAACGGATCGGCAATCACAAGAGTGATGCTTATATTTTCAATAGACACTTGTTGTTTCTGGACTCATTCTCTAACAACCAAGTACTTTACTTCCATGTGTTTCAAACCACTAGAGTACTTTCCATTCTTAGAGAAGAAAATTGCAGCGGAATTATCACAATAAATCTTCATTGGTCTGGCAATTGAGTCGACAACACCAAGACCAGAAATGAAGTTTCGCAACCATAACGCATGACTTGTGGCCTCAAAGCACGCCACAAACTCGGCCTCCATAGTAGATGAAGCAATAATGGATTGCTTCACACTTTTCCATGACACTGCCCCACCAGCCAACAGAAAGACATAACCTGATGTAGACTTTCTGCTATCGTGACAGCCAGCAAAATCAGAGTCCGAGTATCCGATCACATCCAAATGATCCGATTTGTTATAAGTAAGCATATAGTCCTTGGTTCCTTGGAGGTACCTCATAACCTTTTTCACTGCTTTCCAATGTTGCATTCCTGGATTACTTTGATATCTACTCAGCATCCCTACTGCACAACAAAATCAACGGCCTTGACTGTTGAAGTAGTTTTTTGTCTTATTGAGGTCCGCTAAATAATCGTATCGAAGACTATATAGCTAATTTTGGATTTGGGTTTGATCCCTCTACGAATGATTATAAAGTGGTTTGAGTTTGGGTATTGTGTGTGATACTGTGATAAGATTCAAGGACAAAAACAGACAAGAGGAATTAATCAATCTTCCCACACGTTGGAAAGCATAAGAAAAAATGGTCAATTTCACATTATCCCGTTACTACAGCAGGGCAGAAAAAATTATGCCATTTTTTGAAACTGGTTGCTAATTCATGTGATTACAAGTCAGACCAAACCAAGTTACCATGCTATTTGGAAAGTAATATTAAGTAGTCGGAGATTATCAACTACTTACTCTAATCACAATTATCATGAAAAAACCAAAAAATATGTGACCACCTCTGTTCATAATAACCAGTACACAACCAGCTGGACTTGTATAGCAGCATAACCAAGCTGTATAAGCAAAACAGCTGCAGCTAAAGGAAAAAAGACAGCTACAACATATGGCAGCAGGCTCATAGCAACATCAATAGTAAAACCAGCACAACAGCTTCATAGAGATTAACAGCTTCATTACTGGAATCTGATTCCAGATCATGACTAATGAGATTGCCATGGCTCAACAACTCACTGAGATGAACTGGCTGAACAACAGTAGAGACTCCATACTGAACAGCAGAAGAGAAGGAGAAGGAGCAACAGCAGCAGTTTTGAGGACCAACTGGACACAATCTGGACACACACGTACTGATCGTTGCTTTCAAGCCACCAAAACAGGCCAAGATAGGTCACAAAACTTGGTGAATTCTGCACCTTCGATCAGCTAGCAGATCATGCTTATAAGATAATCACATAGTACATACACGAAGGTGTAAGAGATACTTCATCTACATGACAGTTCACAATTGCAAAGATGAAGCCATTCACAAATGAGTAGAAAAAGCTAGGATAAGCCCCCTAGAAAGGGTTAAACATCCCAAGGGACAACCCCCCAAGGGTAGGAACAAAAGGCAGCCAGGATAAGGAGGAAACAGTAACACCCAGATAGGGTCACTCAAAAAGATACCTCTGCTGGACTACATAATCAATCAGAATATGAACACATCCATTTAAAACACTTATATACCAGCTGAACTCAACAGCTACAATTACAGCAGCCTACTGAAACAACTACCAAGGAGAACTACCTGCTTTATCAGCTAACATTACAGCAGTAGCAGTAAAAGAAAGGTTCAATTTACTAATTTAAAAAGTGGGTTACCAAATGGTAATTCCAAGCATATTCATTCCTCGAGTTTCTTCAGCTTTCCTGATTTATTTCGCTGTGTCTAATCATGAAGTATTGGGAGATGCTAAAACTTTTCTTGATCTATCTAACTTGTCAAAACTTTTCATCTAAACTTTCCAGTATCCACTCAGTCATAATTTAAACAGTACTGCAAAAACTAGAGAAGTAAAACACTGCGCTACTGAAATGAAATTCAAGGTCTTCGAAATAGCATCTACTTTCAAGAATAAAAAGAAAAGGCCAAGCAACATATTTCTTCAAATCATCATATGAGCATCTAGAAATGGATTCTAAATCCCCTCGACTCCATCGCCTTCTACCACTTGAGCTGTTGTTGCATCAATCGTGTCTACAATTGTTCCCTGCATATCTTCTCTAACCAAACTGATATCACCTTGATCATCTTGCAATTGACCATCACATGACTCACTCTGCAAATATGTCTTCACATCATCGATGCATGACTCTGTGTTCATATTAAAAGCATCTCTAGCAATTGTCCTTATCACAACATGCCACCCTTTGTCAAGGGGATCTTCAACATAAAATGCTTGTTGTACTTGAGAAGCTAGAACAAAAGGCTCATTGACATGTACCAATCGTGCAAAATTGACAAGAGTGAAACCATGTTCATCTGGCCTTCGGTTTTTGCCTTCTGACATCCAGTTGCACTTAAACAACACAACCTTCCTCCCTCCGAAGTAACTCAGCTCAATAACATCCGTCAAAACGCCATAGTAAGTTATATCACCAGCCACTAGATTATTGTCACTAGCACTTGAAAAACTTGTTGTTGTTGCAATAACAACTACCCCACTATTCTGAGATTTTCTTCTCCTCTCAACTTCTCGTGTGTGGAACCTGAGACCATTTATAATATATCCTCTATATCACTTCCCTACATCATCTGGACCCCGAGCTAGAGCTCTAAGCTCTTCAGAAAGCTGTTCATCCTCTGCAAGTTGCAAGTCTTGAACCTATTTCGAACAACTAATAGATTTTAATAAAATGCTTATCTAAAAGGAATGAAAAAAAGTACTTATCATCAATATACTTACGTGGTTTCCAAACCATGATGCAAACTTTTCATTATGCATACGTTGAATTTCCCATAAATGCAGACGAGGATTTTGATCTCTTACCATGGTCTGGTGTTGACTGCACGTTCAAAATAATTATATGAGCAATAAAAATGCAACTTTCCTATGAAACAACTAAAAATAAATTATTTTTGGCGAGTCTCTTACTTGAAAAATTTGTCTACCGCGTCACAATTGAACAAGACATATTGATGTGCCTTCACTAACGTTTCCTGATCCAAGGTTTCCGTCACTACTTTTCCAAACGGTCGTCCTTGTGTTGAGAAAATAGGCAACCTTGCAGCAGCAGTACTACCCTCATCATCATTTCTACCCACTCGATTAAACCTCGTTTCAACATCCTCCAAGTACCTAGAGCAAAACGTCAAACACTCCTCTGCCAAATATCCTTCCGCAATGGAACCCTCAGGACGATTTTTATTTCGCACATATGACTTCAGTGTTGCTAAATACCTATTATTAGCAAAAGTTGGCAATACTAAGTGAAAACTAAATGAAATATAATGAATAAACGAAAATGAAAGTATTCTATAAGAAAAAAACAAACCTCTCTATGGGATACATCCAACAATAATGAACTGGCCCCGCAAGTTTGGCCTCAGACGCCAAATGAATTGGTAAATGCATCATGATATCAAAAAATTATGGGGGGGGAAATCCTTTCTAACTCACATAAGGTTATTGCAATTTGCTTCTCCAAACGGATCAAGTCACGAGCATGAAGAACTTTACTGCACAATTCTCTAAAAAAATTGCACAATTTAATCAAAGGGGACCGCACTTGCTTAGGAAATACTCTTTGCAATGCTAATGGGAGCAATTGCTGCATCAGAATATGATTGTCATGACTCTTCATCCCAGAAACTTTATTATCTTTATCTTGGAAAGATCTTGAAATATTCGAAGCATACCCATCTGGAACTTTTACATTTTTTAAGACTTTGTAAAAGATATCTTTCTCCTTTTTAGTCATTGCAAAGCATGCGGCAGGCAAGTATGTTCGACCTGATTCATCTTCTATGGGATGAAGCTCACTTCTAATGCCCATATCTTTTAAATCTTGACGTGCCTTCCAATGATCCTTTGATTTCCCAACCAAATTTAACAATGTCGCAATCACACTATCGTAAACATTTTTTTCTATATGCATCACATCTAGATTGTGTCGTAATAAATTATCTTTCCAATAAGGTAATTCGAAAAATATGCTAGGCTTCTTCCAGTTGAATGGCAACTTAGGATTATCCTTAACTAGCTTTCCAAACTTAAATTGAATGCCTTTTAGCTGATCTTGTATCATAGACCCAGTTAAGCGACAAGGTGGCTTCCGACGTTCTTCCTTTCCATTAAATGACCTCTTATCTCGTCTAAACATATGGCTATCCTCCAAGAATCGTCGATGGTCCATGTAGATGTGCTTCCCACTATACTTCAACCAAGAAGAACATGTGTCTTTATGGCATGATGGACATGCAAGACGCCCTTTAGTGCTCCACCCAGACAAATTTGCATATGCAGGAAAATCATTGATAGTCCACATTAAGGCAGCATGCATCTTAAAATTTTGATTGGTTGAAGCATCAAGTGTATCTACTCCGACCGCCCATAACTCTTTCAGCTCATCTATCAGTGGTTGCAAATAAACATAATGTTATTTCCAGGTGCTGAACAACCGGGTATAAGCAACGACATTATAAAGTACGGTTGTTTCATACACATCCAAGGTGGCAGGTTGTATGGCATCAAGACGACAGGCCATGTACTATGCACATTACTCATCATCCCAAAAGGATTAAATCCATTTGACGCTAATCCAAGTCTAACATTACGTGAATCTGTAGCAAATTCCTTATGTTGGAAGTCAAAAGTCTGCCAAGCAGGGGAATCAGCAGGATGATGCATGTTACCATCTTTGGTGCGACCCTCATCATGCCACTTCATAAAAGATGCAACCTTTGACGACATGAACAACTTTTGTAGCCTTGGTATCAACGGAAAATGGCGTAAAACCTTTCTGGGAACCTTTTTACACTTTTTTGTTGAGGTTCCTTCTTCTTCTTCATGATTGTCAACAATTTTGTACCTCTGTTCATGACATACATGACATTCTATATCATCAATATGTTCTTTCCAGTACAACATGCAATCATTAGGGCAAGCATGAATCTTTTTGTACAAGAGACCCAATTCCCCCAACACTTTTTTCGCTTCATGGTATGAGTTGGGCAATTTCTCACCCTCTTGAAGTACCCTGTTGAACGTCTGAAATAGCCTAGTAAATGAGTCGTTAGTCCATTTTCCAAGGCACTTATTGTGAAATAGTTCAACGAGCAACGAAAGCTTTGAAAACTCTTTACACCCAGGGTACAAAGGTTTTTGGGCATCACTTACCAACTTATAAAATTTTTTAGCATCTGCATTCGACAACTCTACATTATTTGGCATGTCATCCATGCCAATATCTCTATTTGAGATCCCAAATGTATCATACAGCATCTCAAGCATGCTATTATTTGTGCCCAAAGCATTACCAGAATTAGTGGGAATCGGAGCAGTTGTAGTAGATGACAAAGCTTCTCCCTGAGCTATCCATTTTGTGTAACCCTTGATAAAACCGTCACATACTAGATGGTCTACTGCCTCAGATTGCATCACCCATCTGCCATTTCCACACTTCACACATGGACAAACAATTTTCCCATCGATACTTGCGTTTTGGAATGAAATTCAAGAATCCCTCTACTCCATTCAAATACTCACTGGTCAACCGAGATTGATACATCCAACTCTTATCCATTACGTTTCTCCGTAAACTGATATCAGAACTCTGTAAAAAGGCAACATAATTAAACAACAGGACAAATAGATATTTATACAAAAAGGAAAAATGGAAGTCATGTATCATGTTTAAGTAAGGGTTAGAGCCTTGAGATGCCCTCGTATAGTTTGTAATAGAATATTGAGACGTGATTCAAACTTAAATCCTTGCAAGCAATTTCAGTGCTAGCTCATACTCTTTATCAACCAGGGTGCTGCCATTGTCAGTAATCTGATACTGATTCTTTGGATTGTGTTTACAATTTGTTTGATTTGGAATATTTTCCTATGAACTCATTCAGCCAATTCACACATGTCTAATCTGATTTATTCGTTATATGCTTGCATTTATAAATAGGAAGTATGTGCCAGTTTGGCTTGGAGACTGCATATATGATTGGGAAAAAAAAAACAATGCTTGTACAGACTAGTGCTGCATATAATGCACATTTTGGTAAAGGCAACGTTCTTGGTGCTTCATTATGGGGATATAAATTACACTTGCTAGACGTTGATATTTTCTTCAATTTAATTGTCATTGACATCGTATATGAAATGAGATTGAAAATCTTTCGCGTTTTATCCTGCAATTTTCTGATAGAAATTGTGTAGCCTTGACAGCATATTGGATTCTTGTCCAAGTTTGTGGTTGTTGGACTTTTATTACATACCATTTAGGTTGGGGTATCACAAGATTGAAGTGATATTGCCTCCATATATGTAAGTTTCTGTTTCGCATATTGAATGCTCCATTGAGCGACTTTAATTTCCATCATATCCTTACTAGTAGAAAGGTTGGCCGAATTCCGTTTTTTTGTTGTGTGACCTATCAATTTGGGGAAAAGAAAAAAAAGAAGAAGAGAAACCTACTTCCCAATGGTTTAAGTGTTAATCATTATAGTTACGTTATTCATTCACATATGATCAGAACATTATCCCATGGTCATGAATTAAAATCTCAATTTTTGGAAATTCTAGCATCTAGTCATTGAGTTGTTTTTGGAGCATTAAACTACATTATCCAGTCTTTTTGTTGGAATGGTTGCATTTGGTGCCATAGCAGGGGTAAAGATTAAGAATTTGGAAGGGATGTTGGACATGGTTATATTGCATGATATCGTTGGTTGAGCATGAACGGAACTAAGTATGGTGTCATTTTATATTCTAGGTTCGCGGAGGATGTGTCTCCACCTTAAGTTTGAAAGTGGGAGGTTTTCTGCTTGTGTTCCTTTTAGTTTTGTGCATGTTGTGATATACTTGTGGAGTGGAGTTTATAAAATATGGACTTGTTTGAATGTATAACACATCCTGTATAGTTTTCTTTTGTTTATATACTTTGAAAGCTGAATGTAATTTTCTTAGTTTTGTAATTGTGGAGAGAACCTTAACATGATTAATACTTAAAATCTTCATTTAGACAGATTATGCTAATCCTTCCAGAGTGGGCGTTACAGATCTACTAGAAGGTTAATCTTGATTTGAAGAGTGTGCCTTGTGTTTTTACTTAAAAATTCTAAGGGATAGGTAGACTCAATTGCTTTGGTGTTGATTTTTTTTTTTTTTTAATATCCTTAAAAATTCTCAAGCTGGTAATGGAATAGCATTCCCTAGGATTGTGAAAAAAGTTAAGGGTGTAGGCTGTTGGTTGCCTTCGCCACCGGAACTGTTTTATGCATATAATATTTTACGCGTAATTGCTTCTAGATCATTTACCCTAGCTATCTTGGGAATCTTTCCATTAATTAGACTTCAAGAAAATTTAAGATCTAAAACGGGAATCATTGGAATCGGTGTCCGGGGAAAGAGAGTTCTTACTGCTGGATCGATAAAATGTATGTTTGGAGGACCAAATTTTTATAAGAGCGGGGGTCAAGAAACTGAGGTGTTGTCCATGTTCTAGCTGCGATGGACTTGGATTTTTGAGTTTTATCTGATGTCTTGAAGAATGAACAATACCTTGTGTAATTGTTCTACTTTATCTATCCAAACTACTACTTTATCCAATTTTGACTATTAATGGCTTGTGTTTATGAAGTTATTGGAACGAAAGAAGGTGGCATTGTCATTCCTTACAATAGGTTTCTGGTTCTGGGAGGACTAAAAAAATTATTTAAGTGCTCTTAGAGCATTGCCATGTGGTGCTTAAGGGACCTTCGCCATCACACATCGACATGGTGACATTACAAATTATATTAATGTGTGGTGAGGAAGGGCTTTGGAACGTCCCGTGGCGATGCTCTAACAACACTTAATAATCGCTTGGGGAGACTCTCGTGTTGCATTTCAGGATAGACGACTCAAAATTGGGTCATATCTTGGATTGTTTTATGGGATTCGGAAAACCAACCTGATGAAATAAAAAATACTGCAGTTAGTCTGCCAAATAAAGAATTGGGAAAATTTCAAAAAAACACCTGACCTTTCGACCGTTTATCACATAAACACCCGGACTTTAAGAAATATCAATCCCACACCTGACCTTTGGTCTCCGTCATCAAATAACCCCCTCCGTCCATTTTCCGTCCAATACTTAACGGAACGTCCATTTTCCGTCCAATACTTAACGGAGAAGTAGCAAACGGCAACGTTTCGGTTAAAAAAAAATTCTTACCACCGATTTGCAATCCTATGGAGCAGAAACGTGATTATGGGAGCCCTAGAGACAAAATTTAATTATGTCACTTTAAAATAATATGATCAGAATAAAAAGATCTTCACACCCGTTCAAACGGATTAAAAATTGGAGCACTTAATTTTTTAACCATATTTTTTAATATATAAACGGTCTAAAAAACTTAAGTGCTCAAATTTTCACTCCGTTTGAATCGGTGCAAAGATTTTTTTATTCTGATCATATTATTCTAAAGCGACATAATTAAATTTTGTCTCTAGGACTCCCATAATCACGTTTCTGCTCCATATGGTCCTAAATAAAGAACATATACTTAATATGAGAGGCCTAGAGATAAAAATGAATTACGACCCTTTAGAATAATATGATAAGAATAACAAGATCTTTATACCGATTCAAATGGAGTGAAAATTTGAGCACTTAAAGTTTTTTTAGACCGTTTATATATTAAAAAATATGGTTAAAAATTAAGTGCTTCAATTTTTAATCCGTTTGAATCGGTGCAAAGATCTTTTTATCGGTTAAAAAAAATTCTTACCACCAATTTGCAATCCTATGGAGCAGAAACGTGATTATAGGAGCCCTAGAGACAAAATTTAATTATGTCACTTTAGAATAATATGATCAAAATAACAAGATCTTTGCACCGATTAAAACGGATTAAAAATTGGAGCACTTAAGTTTTTTATACCGTTTATATATTAAAAAATATGGTTAAAAAATTAAGTGCTCCAATTTTTAATCCGTTTGAACGGGTGTGAAGATCTTTTTATTCTGATCATATTATTCTAAAGTGACATAATTAAATTTTGTCTCTAAGGCTCCCATAATCACGTTTCTGCTCCATAGGATTGCAAATTGGTGGTAAGAATTTTTTTTTAGCCCAAACGGCGCCGTTTTGCTACTTCTCCGTTAAGTATTGGACGGAAAATGGACGTTCCGCTAAGTATTGGACGGAAAATGGACGGAGGGGGTTATTTGATGACGGAGACCAAAGGTCAGGTGTGGGATTGATATTTCTTGAAGTCCAGATGTTTATGTGATAAACGGTCGAAAGGTCAGGTGTTTTTTTGAAATTTTCCCTAAAGAATTTTTTGGAGTATTTTGAAAATAGAACGATATCAAACATGCTTCCCTCCCTCCCCCTGCAGGTAATGATGGAAATATTCAACGTTGAAGAGTTATAAATAAGAGCAAAAACAGAGGATTGTGATACCCGTGGTAAACAATTTCTTGGGGGAATAAGGTACTACTCCTTCTTGAAGAGCTAAATAAGACCAAGAATTATGAACAGGAGAATGACTTTCTAACCCAAACCTATTGAGCTCAGTTCTCCTTTTCTTAAGTTGGTTGTGATTTATATGACTCAACTTCATGTCAATAATCATATGTACTAGTAATCTATTATGTGCCGTGCGGGCAAAATTATCCATACATATAGGCATTCGGTAACATAAGGTTCACTAGAATTATTGCCCACTACATTCATGGATCACAGGGGAAAACATACTATGTACATCGTTACATGATTTCATTAGTATGCAAATTAATGGGAAAAAAACTACAATTTACGTTCTGTAATATTTTTTGCAATTTACGTTGTGTAAGTGCTCAACATAATATCCTTCTGGTAGTACTTTCTTCTCGTTCAACGCGACTACCGCCATTGGCAAGTCTGCAACTAGATTTACCCACATTATTTGCAAAAATATGATCAAAATCTATGAAATACCTCGTATCCCGCGGCGAAAGCTTCAAACATAAACAAGAAACGAGATGCAAGTAGAGATGGAAGAGTGGTGCAGTTTTCTTCCAATCGTCATGACTCTCGTGCAATCAAAAGAAGAAGTCTCACGATCATGAAGGACTCCTTTGAGTAGCTAGAATCTTTGAGGAAACTATTTTGATTTGGAGTCTAGATTGTGACTACGTTGTGGGCAAAGATGCCCTATTAGAAACGTTGGTTTTAAACATATTACAAAAACGACGTAGTTTTATGCCTCCAAATAAGTGCCCTATTAAACCCAGCTTTTCGAGGCACTTTCAACTACCCTATTATATTAAATTAAAATAATAAAAAAATGTTAAATTTAAACGTCGGTTTTAAACAAAGAAGTTTATTACAAAAATGACGTAGTTTTATGTCTCCAAATAAGTGCCCTATTAAACCCAGCTTTTCAAGGCACTTTCAACTGCATTATTATATTAAATTAAAATAATAAAAAATATTAAATTTTGTGTCTAGGCTGACTGCCGCAATAGGTAGAATCAAATGGGGCACTTTACGAGATGGTGCCTCGTTAATAACTTGATAAGGCAGTGTTGGAAAAATGCCCTTTTAAAAGTGCCCCTTAATCTCCATTTTGTTGTAGTGTATATTTCATTTCTACCTGTTTGTCTATTTTTCACTGGCAATCGACAATCGACTGAAAATTATGTAAGTGCTGGAATGTGGATGTTTGTGGTGGTGGAGTTTGGTTTCTTGCCGTATTTTAGAACTTCTCTAGAAGCAAACTAAACGAAGTGAATGGAGATGAAAGAAGAATAACAAAATGGACTTTATTATTCCTCAAAGTAGAAGTCAATCGACTGTGATAACACGGCCGAGGAGACGGTTAAGTTACAAGCTACTCCTAGTGTGAGAAAAGTAAAGTACAGATAAAAGTAGAAGCCTTTGGGCGATTGAGTGGGTCCTTGTAATCGTCTTCAGTTCTTGTATTTAAAGGCTTCACTTCGACTTGAAATTCAAACTTGGCAGAATTCCCTCCATTAATTTGAATCAAGCAGTTACTTTTTTTCTCCTCATCTTGCTCCACAATCTGCACGAGGCAGTTATTTTGACAGAAAATCCCGTCGTACGTGTGCTTCATCTTCAACTACCTCTTTCCACGATCTAGATGTGTTTGTTTCACTTGTGCTTTGTCCAATTGCCACGGGTCCCTGACTAAGATGCACGTTCTTGACTAGTTGATCAGTCCATTTGGCTCTTTGTCATTATCGAGCGGTAATCAAGCTAGTTCATTAACTGTTGCCACGTGTCATTATTTAGCCCAATCGATTAGTAATGACCAACTTGCTAAAATATGGTGTAAACAATGCCCCCCCCTATTTACCTGAGTTAAGAATTAACTTAATTTGGTAAATATTTCTCTTGATTTTAAATCACTCCTCTATCGATATCGACTGGTGATAACTTTTTACGGTATAAATATTTATGCCCCCAACTCTCAAAGAGTTTTAGATAAATTTTACACCAATCATTTCACTTTTTCGACTGATACAATAAAGCCTTCAAGACCCTTCAAGGCTTAAAACCACTGTCGAAAGCCATGTGTTGGCTTATTAGATGCAATATTCCCTCCGTCGAATTATGGGATAGTATTGCCTCTGTTGAAAAATGCTTGTCGATTTGTTTCCTTCAACTATAAGCCAGTGTAAGCCAAGATCGATTGTTAATTTCACCAATCGATTGCAAATAATGGATGGTCGATCTATTACCCATGGCAGAACCACCTGTTGAATCATGCATGCATACAATGCCATGCCCAAAATATGGATTTTCCGAGCAAAAAAATATATATATGGATTTGCCATAATTAGCCATTTCTATTAGTCTTCGACCGAAAGTCTTTTGCTAGCCAAAGATCAGTGGTGGGACAAGTGGCATAAACCAATACTTGGTGTTTTCGACTAAAGCCATTTTAAATAGCTTCAGGGAATCCATATCCCTCTTAACACATGGTTACTGTCGATCAACAATTCACAGCCACAATTGGCTTGAACTCATACTCCATGGGCAAGTTTTCACTATTCGTAACCCGTATAGATAAAGTGGAGGGATCATTTTCTATGTCGATGCTTTGATGTATCCAAATGGCTCTCTTGTGTGTGCAAGACCGTCCTAAAGGTAGACCGATCATGTCAGTTGTTTTGCTAATGTTAGATAGTGAAAACGGAATCTTGTCGATCACCTCTTAAACAACCTGGGTATTACACAGAAAGGTTTACTCCCAAGAAGGATTCCTTGTCAACTGGTATATATCCTCTCACTTCAAATGAAGTAACAATATCAGTGTCTCATGCTAGATAGATGGGATTGTTGTCCTAAAATCTTGTAAAGAAACTTTTACATAAAGGCAAAAGTACATAAACACCCTCTCAACTATCACTTTTTCTCACAGAGATCTTTCACATTTAAAAACGTCCATATAGACCCCCTCAACTACTGAAAACGGAAAAAAGCTAACTCTGTTAACGAAATTGAGGAAATGATTAAGATACCCTTTTTTTACAAGGCGAAAGTACATAAACACACTCTCAACTATAACTTTCTTCCACGGAGACCCCCTAACATTTATATTATACCCTTATGCTATCAATCGTTGTTCTAATCATTTTTTTCGTTTTATACAATTTCTTTTTTCCTTACATCAATCATTTTAAAGAGAATCTTTTGTATATAACCCTAAAATTGCATCTTCACTTATTTCATCCATAAAAGATCAGATTCCACCAAAAACAGCGCAAAAGGCGGCATGAGAAAAGAGAAGTGGAGGAGAATGGTGGTGGCAGAGATGGAGTGTCAAAAATTTTATATATATATATATATGAACCAAAGTTTCAGATCTATTTGTTGATTTTGGGTTTTGATTGGAGGCTGTTTGTAGAGGAAAGAAAGAGAAGGGTTAAAGGGGGTGTATGTACGTAATGAAACAAGAGTATTTTTGTCCGATTTATGGATGAGGGGGTTCATCACAAATGGTTTTGAGACGGAAGAGTGTCACTTGAGTAACGGAGATTAGTTGAAGGGGTCTGTATGAGCGCTATTAAATGTGAGGAAATTTCCGTAGAAAAAAAGTGATAGTTGATGGGGTGTTTATGTACTTTTGCCTTACATAAATTAATTTGTTCTTCAGTAGTTCTAGTTTTTCCCTACGAAACACCCAAATTTGTTATTAGTTTCATTATGTTTTCAATAAACAACAGTTGGCCTCTTATCCAAGGTTTTAAATGGGCGGTAGCAGATTGTGTATTCCTAACTGTAGCAAACCGTGTAGAAAGTATCGAATGATACGTACCGAAAATCAGGGGTAGCGGCTGTGAATTAGAGTCTTTCATCAACCTCCGTCAACAATTCGACTGAATAATCTGAGAAAATAAAGTTTGACTTGTTATGCCACTGGACCATGTTGGCATATCCAAGTACCAAACCCAAACATAGTGGATGTTATGTTACTGTGCCCGTGCACATCAGAAGTTTGAAACTAGTAACTTTTATTTACAGTCTCTGCATTACTTGGATGTTAACAATGCTAGGAAAAAAAAAGGGGCGAAATCCACTTTGACCCCTTGCGGTTTAGATCATGTAAGGATACAGCCTCTATGATTCACAAGTGTGCAATAACACCCCTGCAGTTTGTGAAGTGTGCATATAATACCCAATTTCGTCCATAATAACGTCAAGTTAGACAGACGCGCATCAAAAGCCCGATATGCTCTCAGTTTTTCCCTTGATTTATCTTCTTCCTTGAATCTAACCAATCTACCCATGTACTAAAATTGGCCGATCTGAATCATTGATATTGTTCACTTTGATGAGTACTATATCCATACCAAAATTCAAGTCGATCGAAAATGAAAACCTCATGATCGAATCGAATTTATTATGAAGGAAATTTTCAAATTTGAATTTATCATTCATCCTAATAAGAATTAGATCACTGAGTTATTGATGTATGATCGAGTTGATTTTTTTATAGAGATGCTCTATTATATGATTAATAAATTATGAACGACTCGGATTAAATTTTGGTTAGATTCAAGAAACGTGTGAAATACATCTAAAATAGAGGGAATTGGGTGTCATGTGCACACTTCACAAACCACATCAGTGTTATTGCAAACGTTTGAACTAAAGGAGGTGTATCCGCACATGATCCAAACCACAAGGGACAAAATTAACTTTACCTAATAAAAAAGTGCTAATTTTTATTTTTTCAAGAAACAAGCAACGTAGAAATTACCCACACAATGATCTATTACAAAGGCGACTTCTAGCAAAGATTGCGGGCATCCCTCACATCTTGCCGAGTGGCCTTACTTCTTCTTCTTCTTCTTTTTTTTTTTTTTTTGGTAACGGAGGAACATCTCTACAATCAAGCCACTAAATAGACCCAATTGCATAACTCAAATCTCCGAGGGAGCTAGCGCGCCCACACCAGTCACGGCCCCTCACTTACTTCAGGATACTCATCCTGTGGAGAATCGAACTCCATACCTTAAAGAGTACTCCGAAAACCTGGGTATCCGACTGAACGACTGGAGCAACCAGTGGCCTTACTTACAATTTAACATAGTCAAAGTTGGACGCCAATGACTAAAATCTGAACCTATAATGTGAACCAAAATAGGAAGCTTCTTCGGCCAAACAAAACTGGTGGCTAATAACATTTGCTTTACCTTTTAAATCAATCTAATCTTTAGTACTAATATCCTAGCTACTTCCACTACTGTCAGCCGACTTTTGTGTAAAATTTATTACTGTAACATTTCCACCTACTCTTGCACGGGTTTCGATCCCCTGGCCTGAGCTCAAACCAAGTCTAATCTTTACTAGAATCCTACCTCTTTCTTTTCATATCCTGCTCTTCCTTGATCAAATACTACTAGCAAACACTTTACCTCTCCTCACCACACGTTGTTGTGGGGTCATCACAATTATCTCGAGCCCCACAGGAATGTGTGGTTGAGGAGAGGCTTGGGCAGTGACGGAGGTAACTAATGGGGGGGAGTGGCACGTGTCACCCCTGTTACAGAAATGACCACAAAAAAAAAAAAAAAAACTTTTACAGTTTTGACCTTAAAAATAAAATTGTGAAATTGGTTGAGGCGTGTACCATGCCTTATGGACTCTGTCGCGGGAGTTCGATTCTCCCCTGTGGCAGTTATGTTCCCTTTTTCACTACACTATGTTAGAAATGGTTATTTTTTCACAAATGTCTTTTGGACAAATATTAAGGTTGTCATAAAAATTGTCACTCATTATCTATGGCTCTAAACTGGCTTAGTTTTTATCGTCGTTGCTCCCCAAAGTATTAACGATAAGTAGTGGTGGAGCCAGAAATTTGACACAGATGGGGCACCTTTTTATCACAAACTAAAAAAAAAAAAAAAAAATTCTCCATAAAGTATAATTAAAAAAATATTAAGCACAAAAATTCAATCTTTCTCCTCCATGAGGCACAAAAGCTGTAGCATAATGTTCCAAAAGTTTCTAAACATTAGTACAAAAGTCTAAATATTCGTTTTTAAATTTTTTACAATTGACCCCCACGAGTTTTTATCTTTTGCAGGTTCTGCATTATTGCTCTATTATTAATCCCATAAAAAAATCTCACCCTATGTATACCACCAAGCCATTAATTGTTCAATCATTCATCCGGTTCCGCAATCAATTTTTCACAATATTCATTGATGAAATAGTTGGGATGGGTTTTGACTTTACTAATTATATGAATGGTATTCTTGTAGTTAACCAAAAGGGGCCCAGTAGTAGCCTTAAAACAAAACAATTTGAGAAGCATTAGGTGGCGTTCCAGTTTTGCTCCTTAAAAAATAAGTACTTATTTGTAATTTTTAAATTTAAAAATAATAGGCTTACTGAAATTTTAAAAAAATATATGCAATATGAATCTTAATTGATAGATTTCTATGAGATCTATCAAACCCTGAAAAAAATTAAAAAATTATTTTCGTAAGCATCATTATTTTTAAATTTAATAATAAATATTTATTTTTTAAAATACTTATTTGAAAAAGTGTAACAGGCCTAGCAAAACAGTGGTAGCTAGCCTTACTACTTACAGTAGTCTAAAACGGACAAAACAACAGTAGTAGGTGATAAAATTCCAGGGGCACATGGGCATTCACTCCCTCGGCCCCTAGGCAGAGGTAAATAGGAGTCCTGCTATTTACACCGACCGACAGCCCACCGAAATCGTACCGACGGCTGCGGCCGGCCGTCTCCGGCCACCGGACGGCCTTGTATATATACACGAAAAATATAGTGTTTGATCCAAGCACCTACACACATCGGATGCCGTTGATTTCCGATGGGCCCCCTCGGGTTTTTTTTTTAAAATTTTTGGACGGGTCGGATCGGCCGTCCGGTGGCCGGAGACGGCCGGCCGCAGCGGTCGGTACGATTTTCGGTGGGCTGCCGGTCGGTCCTCATATCTTTACTGGGTAAATAGGGGGTGGGTTGGCCCCTAGTTCCCAAAATAATTTTTTTGATTTTTTCAATATTGGAGGTCGATTTGGTATTTGGTAGTACTATTTATTGGTACTCGAACAACTTAGTTTTTTTTTTTGCAAAAATAATGAAAAAGTATTCCATGACTTGTGAATTTCAAAAAGATAGAAATTTCATAACTAAGGGTATATTAGTCTACCAAAAATAAAAATTTCATGACTTGGGAATTAAATATTTTCCTTTCCATGACTTGTGAATTTCAAAAAAGTAGTCCATAAATTACAACTTAGTTACCCCAAGCTCCACTGAAATTTAATTCGCCCTAGGTTAGGAGCAGTACAATCCATTGGCCAATCTTGCTTTTCAAGTTGTTAATGTATTCAACTACTCTGTTCTATTTTTCATTTCTGCCTTCACCAAAACCCAAAAGAAAAGCAGAGGAGGAGCCCACGAGTGGCACACCCTTCTTCCTCGGAAAGAACAACAGAGAAAAAACAAATCACATAAACCAGACCCATGTCTCATGATACTAAGATCCTCTGTTCCATTTTCATACTCCTCCTTCAATACCAATTCCAATTTTGCACCCCCACTGACACCATAAACACCACCCAATCCCTGAAAGATGGCGACTTGCTGATCTCCAGCAATCAAACCTTTGCCCTGGGGTTCTTTACCCCCGGAAAATCGACAAACCGGTACCTCGGAATATGGTACAACAAGGTTTCCGAACAGACCGTTGTCTGGGTCGCCAACAGGGGCGATCCAATCAACGACACATCCGGTTCCCTCTCATTTGACATCACGGGAAACCTCGTCGTAACCGGTCCAAACCGGAACAGTCCGGTCTGGTTCACAAATGTTTCGGATCTGACGGTGGCAAAAATCTCCTCGGCTCAGCTGCTGGATTCAGGAAATTTGGTGGTGCTTGATAGCAATGGGGTTGTTGTGTGGCAGAGCTTTGATTATCCTACGAATACTGTGCTTCCCAAATTGAGATTCGGTGTGAACCGGAAAACCGGTCTGAACCGGTTCCTGACATCTTGGAAGTCGGGCGATGACCCGGGACTCGGGGAGTACTCTTTCAAAATGGACCTTAACGGGTCTCCTCAATTGTTTCTGTACAAGGGTTCGGGTTTGGTTTGGCGGGCGGGTTCGTGGATTGGGCGCGGGTGGAGCGGCATACCCGAGATGACAACTACCTTCATCTTCAACCTCAGTTATCTCGAAAATCAGGACGAGGTAACTTTGAGTTACTCAATTCGTAACCCCTCGATTTCCTCGAGATTGGTGCTCAATGAATCCGGGACGCTCCAGAGGCTGACGTGGAACGATAACGAGCATAGATGGGTTGAGTTTTATGCAGCTCCAAAAAAACCCTGCGACTCCTACAACTACTGTGGCCCAAACGGTAACTGCGACCCGTCCAATGTAGGCTTGGGTCAGTTCGAATGCATGTGCTTGCCCGGGTTCGAGCCCAAGTTGGCAAGCGATTGGTACCTGAGGGACGGGTCGGGTGGGTGCGTGAGGAAGCGGGGTGGGCACGTGTGCGGGAGCGGCGAGGGCTTCGAGAAGGTGCCACTTGCGAAGGTGCCGAACACGTGGACGGCACGTGTGGATAGGGGTGTGACGGGGCTAAAAGAGTGTGAGTCGGAGTGCCTGAGGAACTGCTCGTGCAATGCATATGCGAGTGTGGATGTTTCTCGCGGGGACGGTGGATGTGTAACGTGGCATGGGGATTTAATGGACTCTAGAGTGTTTCCAAGTGGGGGCCAGGATTTATACATTCGGATTGATGCGGTTGAATTAGGTATGCAATCAATTTCTGCTCCTATATTTTTTTGTGTTAGATTCGCCAGATATATATTGTTTTATTTTGATAGATTTTCAATAATATATAGGTCGTTTTTATCGGATAAGATATTGCTATGACTAATGCTACTGGTACAGAAATCTGTGCACAGATTTTGTGGTGAGGCCCACCACAGGTTCCACACAAATAATCCGAGCTGTTCATTAAATGTAAAATATTTTTTCAAGAGTCCCCATAGAAAATTAGCTCAATTTAATACCTATAAGTGCTCGATCCAATCTTCTAAATTTTCATTCAGATTTTCGGGTAATGAAAAGTTAGATAATTAGATTAAGCACCTATAGGTATTGGATTAGATTTTTAACAGAAACCCTAAAAAAAATGTTTTACATTTAATGAACGGCTCGGATTATTTTTGTGAGACCCGTGGTGGGCCCCACAACAAAATCTGTGCACAATCTATGCACAGATTTCTGTACCAGTAGCATTTTTGTATTACTATGTAGTTCAATATTTCAATCGATTCCCGTCATCGATCTTATAAGATGGAGTAGTAGGGAAAGATTTCCTATCTATTCCCATGTTGTGATAAAATAGAAATGGCCACCTTAATCGAATCCGTTTGGGGTGGTAAAGATAACAAGTACGTTAGGACTAAATTTCCCAAGAAACACATTATTTTTTAAATACGGATTTTAATTCAGTAAATTGAAAACTCTATACATTTTTAGAGTCTTAATTATAACATGTTTCGCCGGGTATAGGCTTATAATAGGAATGAAGTAGACCTAGTGCAGGTTTTAGTTGGTGATTCGTAGTTATGGTTGCGTGTTTAGTTGGTTTTTGTGCTTCTCGAAATGTTATATATCCTGCCCGCCGTGGCTGGGAGGATTCAGCAGTGGGGCTGTAGCTTACAGGTGTTTTGCTTCTCGTGGCCAAAACCCACCGCGTCAGCGGGGGTTTGCCTTGGAGTAGCATCCTGTTTTTTGTGGTTGCGAGCCTGTGTTTCACGTCGACAGGTCTTGAACACGCCGGTGTGGCTCCTTGAGCTTGGTGTCCTTGCAGGGTCCTCTATTGCCTTTTCCGCAACTGGTTTCTTAACTACCGACGTTTCATTGGGCCTGCACTTGCAGTAGATGTCTGTGTCTAGGTTTTTGTAGTTTTGGTTCATTTATTTATCTTTTGACGATTTCTGTAATGTCTTATGGCTTTGATATATGGTATTGACCATTTCAAAAAAAAAAAGAAGCAGGCCTAATGCAAATTAAGAGGAACGGGGCCTAAATGAGTTTCAACCTGTTTTGAGTTTGCAAGTTATCTAAGAACGAATGACTGATGAAGACTTGAGCAAGATATTTTATCAAAATTAAGAAGCCGGGTTTGAGTGATCAACCTGTGAAATTGTGTGCCGAGTGACTTCTACGTTTGTTTAATTGCAGATGGCCCTATCATTCTTGTTTGTCCAACAATATTAAACATTGATAGAAAGGTGCATGGTTGCAACTTGCAACACATGTCTTGTCCAGAAAATTTTTGTATGCTGAGAATTACAGCTACCACAGGACTTTACCTTTTAGTTCTGAAAGCATGTTCTGGGTCTTTTTTTGTTTTTTTTAATAACTTAGACGTCCAGGTCAGCTTATGTGCACCTTGACTAATCCTGAGCAACCAATCTCACCATTCATTTATTGGAGTCCCAATTAAAGTAAGAGCGAAGCTTTGTATGGACTGACCCCAAAGAAGTCGATAGTATCTGAGAGGTTTCGATACCCGAAGCCCTTAGAAGAGAGCAAACCTCCAAATCTCAGGCCTTAACCGCTAGGCCATGCCCCTCGGGGTCAAAGTCGGCCCTAACCTAAAGTAAAGTGTTGTGGCCGCTTTAGGCCTCCAAAAAATTCTGAATTGTAAGGGCGCCCTTCTACTTTTTTATCCCTTATTATAGTCCAGCAAAAGAGGCCCTAATTTTAATTTTCGCTTTAAGACCCGAAAAGTCAAAGCCCGCTCTGCTTCAGGTTAGCACTTAGCATGTTCGGGGTCTTTCTCATTTCATATGTGGTGGCAGAAAGGAACAAAGCAATTATGCTGTTATCAGTAAGAAAGAAATCAACTTCTTAATTTTTTGTCCTAATTTCAGCCCAATATTTGAAGTCTCAACGACACTCTCATGGGAAGAAGGGCATGGTGGCAGCTATAGCGGCCTCTGTTACTGCGGTTTCGCTTCTCGCATTCTGCTTAATTTGTTGGTTGGTGGTGAAGAAAAGAAGAGGTAAAAAAACGATCTTCTTCGATCTTTAGTCATTTTGGTTAATTGACTAGCGACTAAAAATGATTTATGTCGATGTCACATTGACTCTTCTATGTTTTCAATCTCATAAATAAAACCAATGTAACATCCATCTAGTTAAAATCCTTCTTTCCTCTTTCCGTCTCTCACGAATTTAAAATTAACTTCCGTAGTTTAATAGTCAAGTAAGGCAACAAATTCTCACCCATGCCACGAATGAGTATAACTAGTGGTGCATGATTTCACACGCGATTGACCTTTACGTGGGGGAAAAAGAGAACGGCGTTTTCATGGAGCAATTTTGTTTTAATGTACCTAGCTAGATCAGGATTATTGCAAGACTATGTCGCACAGTTTCTTGTTCATTTGTGTCTCCCTTTGCCTATTTTATAAGCAAAATGTAGATCAAGGTATAACCAGTTATTTATCCTTAATGCGTTCCAGGATATGATCAACGTCATTTCCATGGAACAGTTAGATTCAAAACATCAATGTCACCAGAAATACACAAACACGCCTTGTATAAGAAGTGAACTAGTCAAATCATGTCACCAAGCCGGTTTTCTTGTTCATTTGTTTTTCCAATTTCATAATTTTAGTAAAACAATGAACTTGACAGCTTTAACTTTTTCATTGCATTTTACTCTCTTTTCTCAAACAGTCAAACTAAGGAAGTAGGACTTTAACCGCATTTTTTTTTTTAGCCTAACTTGCTTTTTTACTCAATGGCAGGAACAAGAGAACAACAAAATTTATTATTTAGTCCCGACAGTACAACATCCCTTGAAGCCTCCTCAATGGGAAAACACTTTGATGAAAGTGGCACAAATCCAGAATTACCATATTTTGACCTAAGCATCATTGTCTCAGCCACGGGCAATTTTTCGTTGGATAACAAGCTTGGTGAAGGTGGATTTGGCACCGTGTATAAGGTACCCCTCCAAGATGGAAAGTATCATGCAATTGCATACCTTACTGAGGATAATGCGTATTTGAATAGGGAAGATGACAACATAACCCATTAAGCTGTCAATCTAGTATTTGCAAAACTTGTGTTCGAATATGTAGTGCATTGGAATATAGGAAGTGCGCATCAGAAATCCAGTGGTCTTGCATTTTGTTTACCGTATTGACACTTCTAATGGCCGATCTATTCCTGGTCCATTTAAACAACGTCTAAGCTCACCATGTAAAGATTATATGCAGGGTCGGCTACCTAATGGACAAGAAATCGCAGTCAAAAGGCTAGCAAAGAATTCAGGACAAGGGGCTGAGGAATTCAAGACTGAAGTTAAGTTGATTGCCAAATTGCAGCATAGGAACCTAGTGAGGTTGTTGGGATATTGCATTCAAAAAGATGAGAAAATGTTGATCTATGAGTACTTGCCAAACAAGGGCTTGGACTCTTTCATCTTTGGTATGCAATATTTTCATAGTTATGTTCAATTTTTTGCTACTTGCGGAGTTATTGTTTCTGCAATGGTGAATGATTCAGGATTTTGATTATAATTAACTTCCAATGTTTGTCTAGATAGGACAAAAGGCTCGTTTATAGATTGGAAAATGCGCTTCAACATTGTTTTGGGGATCGCTAGAGGGCTATTATACCTTCACCAAGACTCTAGACTAAGGATAATCCATAGGGACCTAAAAGCCAGCAATGTGTTACTAGATGCAGAAATGAATCCGAAAATATCGGATTTTGGTATGGCAAAAATTTTCGGAAAGGACCAGATTGAAGCTAATACAAACAGGGTGGTCGGAACATAGTAAGTGTCCATTCTGTATTACTATTGAGATATGGAGAAAGGTGCAAGGAAGCCATTAAACTCTAATCCTTGTTTAACATTTGTGGTTGCAGCGGCTATATGTCACCTGAGTACGCAATGGAAGGGCTATTTTCAGTAAAATCTGATGTTTTCAGCTTCGGGGTTTTGCTCTTGGAGATCATTAGTGGCAGAAAGAACAGCAGCTATATTCTGGATAATGCTGTGAATTTAATTGGGCATGTAAGTAAATGGATGTGTGCATTTGTCTAATTTACTTGGTTTTCATGGAAAACACTTGGGTAACAAAACTCTCAAAGTTAAAATCTCAGGTATTGTACAAAAATTAGACGGTTAATGTCAACAGCAGAAAGGTTTCCTAGTATTTGGTGTACTCCTTTTGTTTTATACCGGAAATCAATCATTTTGGTATGGAAAACGAACAAGATAAATTTCAAAACAAAGGGCTTTCCATAAGTGATGACATTGTTGTTCATGCACTGTTTGTTTCAGGTTTGGAGCTTGTGGCAAGAAGGCCGGGCTATGGAACTAGTTGGTTCATGGATGACCGAATCAGATTCGGATAAAGAAGTTTTGAGGTGCATTCACATCGCCCTGTTGTGCGTGGAAGAATTAGCCAACGATAGGCCAAATATGTCGGATGTTGCTTTCATGTTGTGTAACGAAACAACGCTGCCTCCCCCTAAGCAGCCTGCTTTCATCTTCAAAGGAGCTGGCACCAGGCCTGACACGTCCTCATCAGCAAGCGCTGGAGCAATTTCTATAAATGATGTTACCCTTTCGGCTATTCAAGCTAGATAGGTGCTGAAAAGCTACATAGATGTGCTCTTGCTTGCTCTTTCACCAAAATTAGATGTCTTTAGCATTTGTTGCTGGAGTGGCTGTAACTGTATATGTTAGTAGTCACAGTCTCACAGAGGACGTGTTTAGAGCCTCACATAGCTGTAAATTAGAATTTAACATTCTTTTTTGAATTCCTTTGAATCAACAAACTTACATAGAGTCGAGGAAGGCATAACTTTCAATTACTTCAAAATCTATCGAATAAGATATAGACAACTTTTTAGGATGTTTTCCAGGAATCACGGATCATAGTACTAAGAGGGGACTGCTTTACGTATATAATTTGGGGGACCTTAATGCGAGTATGAAAACCGATCTTCTCAAGGACAGTAGAGCAAGACTTAATTGTGGATGCCCTTAAAATTCTGCGATTCCTTTCTCTTGCCAAACGTAATATATGCAGCCTGTGTAATCTTCCTAATCGTCCTTCGAAAAGTCTTTCCATTGAACTTTACAACGAGTCAATAGACGTCAGTATCCAAAGAGGAATGAAAGCTCTAAGTTCTTTTGAATCGCCATCCATGGGATTAAAGCTTTGTCAAGGAATGATTTTCAGGAGCCAATGTTGATGAACAATTAATAGTTGAATGGGCCTAATGGCATCCCAAGTTGCTGCAATGTTGACGGTAGAAGAGGGAGAGACCGTTCATATGACTTTGTCTAATGTGTTTAACATCGCACATGTAGTTAAATGTTGAGAATCCAGTTTGATTTTTCCACCATTGGGAGAAATGGAAAACGTAAACAGGAAGGGTTAGGTTTCCTTATTTTTGAAGAGTAGGCTAGCATTACAATGATGTGAATAATTAACTGAAGGAATTCCAATACCACGATTTCTAACCAAAAAAGAAATAGTGTTTTGCATCAGAACTATAAAAGTAAGCAATTAGAAACCTGGTCAGCCCCGAAATGAATACGACCCAGGAAAAATGTTGAACTTAATTTGAACATAACGAGCAAAAATACCGACAAGAAAATTGTCGAGACTCATCACCAACTCTCTAGAAGTCTTCGGGTATTTTCAGAATGTTTCGGATTTCTCTAGAATATTCCGGACTCTTCTAGAACCATCCAGACTTCTTTGTAGTGTTCCGGGTCATGCTAGAAAGTTCTGGAATATTCCGAAAACTTGTGGATTATGATAGTCTTTCGGGTTTTTCCGAAATCTTCTAGTAGTTCTTATAAATAGAGTAGGTGAGGTCATTTGTAAGGTGAGTAGTAAGCACCAAGTGTAAGACTGATGAGAGCACAAGTGTGAGGATGACAAGTGAGGTCGTACGTAAGTGTGAGTAAGGTGCTAAAATGTTGTGTTTTCTATTGGTGTACTGGAAAGTATTTAGTAAAAGTGTATTGTTTGGTCCACACATAAATAAGATTTTATATGGTATTTTTATTTATGCATGATTTCTGCATTTCCTTTTTCATCTTCGTCAATAGTGTCTATCAAGATTTTCAGGTTCATGTCCAAAATGAACAACCACACATGCGTAGTTGAATAATCTACACTCTTTCTAATTGTATTTACAACCAGGTGGCTTGGTCATTTTGGCTTGGAACTTAGGAGTTTGCTCTCTCTTAAGGTTTCTAATTCAATTCTCTTTGTCAATAATCCTTTCGACAACCACACCCCCCGCGCAAGCATGTGAAAAGACTGTGTGAAGGACTGTATGGATTAGTTTGAGGTACGCGCAAGCTGACCTGGAACACTAAAAAAAACTTGGTATATTTACACATGAAAGCGGCTGTCCTATTGGCCAAAGGAGAACCAAGTTGAGATTTTAGGTTGGTCTCTAATCACTACTCTTAGCAAATCAAGTCAATTACTGTTTCCACCCCACTCACCCCTTGTCACCAATTCTTTCACCTATTTTTGAATGGTCGGGTGAACATTATAGTACTAGACAAAACATGGATTGGTTGACCTTTCTCAGCAATTAATTTGTACGATTTCATAGTGGTGCTAAAAGCTTATAGGCATGGCACCGGTGACAAGACTCAACGAGAGGTGTTCGATTGGTTAATGGGTTTACTTCTCATATAATTAAGCAGGATTCGATTACTGGGGTCATGTCGCAAGGAAATGATCTCTTGTAAATTTTTTAGTCACGTTGCAGATGTCTAATTGACTGGACCTGAAAGAGGGTTATTTGAGATGCACGTAAGCTGATCCGAGCAACCTTAACCTTCGACCAAAAGACAGATGTGAAACCATGTGAATTATAGTTAGAGAAACCTTGTACATTCATGTCCTTGTAACCAAAAAGTAAATGTAATTACTCAAATCAACCCTAAAGTATTAATTTTTGCCCCGCGTCCAAATGGTCTAATTGTATGCCTGTCTGTCATTTGCAGAGCAGCAGTTGTGTTTTTAGGGCACTGGTGGCAGGAAATTTCTCCTTATTACTGTGCACACCTGCTTTCAACAGCTGAGTTTAGCTTCTGGTGTTGATAGCGACCCTTCTAGAAGCCAAAGGGACATTAACGAAAATCTATATGCTCTGGTATTTATTAAGTCAATTTCCATATGTATATGGATCAACATTTTAGGTCACCCATCCCGATAGCTACGGTTCAACTTCGTCACTCCTAGGCTCCAAGATGATGTAATAGGTACCCGCTATCGTTCAATAGCACATTCAGGGTGAGCTTTCGCTAAATTGTATTTGTCTTTAAACTAATTACAATAATCGAGTGGTTTTCATTAAATGGTACTCCATTTTAGGTGATGTATGTGAGTAGAATAACATTTATAAAAATCCACGAAAATATAGGCTTTATCCAGTTTAGTCCATTTAGTCAATAGGATAAACTCACTCTTGGTATAAAAAAGCATGCAAAATTTTTTTGACAAAATTCATTAAAGACGTTTTTTTTTTTTTTGGGAAAAAAAAATAGAAGAGTTTTCTCTATCTGTTTGATTTTGTTTCAACTTCAATTCATATTTTTATATACTTTTTAAACTCCCTTTGTCAGCATGAATGATTGATTCCAAATATTTTGATGAAAAGCTAAAAAAAATTACTCTAGAGAGGATAAGTCATTTTCCTACATAAATGATATCCATCTTTGGTATGAAATGTTCACCGTCGTCTAAGAGAGTAACGTACAAATTAGCTAGTATGGAATGGTTACATGCAAGCAAGGATCAAAAATTCATTTACAAATTTTTTCAATAGAAACGAGACGAAATTTGTTATTCGTTGTATACGAGTGGTATACAACGAACGAACAAGGTATAGGGAACTGTAACAAAAATTATAGCAATCGCCAGTTGATGGTGATTCATAGAAAAATGCCTACAGAGGAAAATATATACTACGCGTGCATGATATTGCTATGTAAAATGAAACCAATTGTCGGAGGAAGAGATTCTGAACGCCAACTCTGTTTATTGGGCTAAGATGTTGTTTGGTTTAGCTTAATTTGGTTACGTCAGTTGGGGACTTGAAGCAGGGGACCGATGGAGATTGAAAAGATTTTGTGGGATGAACTCTGCTCTAGGATTTTGAGGATGAGTTGATCAGGAGTATATATATGATGACTGCAGGAGATTTTCGAAAGCGATGGCGCTGTTAATCTAATGATATTGGATTGGTCTCCGAGATTAGTTGAGATGCACGTGATGGTATTTTCGAGCTATGATGGTCTCCAATTTTATAATTATTGAGAAGATCGCTCATGCTAAAATTAAGTTTATCAAATGTCGCAATCCACACGCATTTGACTTGAAAACTATGAACCTTAATTTAGTTATTGGAGAAAAAATAAATGCATGTGATTCATTTAGACTACTACTAGTAAATTAGATTTTTCTTGTATGCTAACATTTTTTTACTACAAGAATATAAGAATCAAAATTACATCAAATTGAAAACAAGTTCTCTATCAATATAAGCCAACCAACTAATAATCCTTGGAAATACGAGAGAAATAACATCACACGCAAGTGGAGATTTGAATTCCAAATCTCCTACCGAGTTGAGGGAGAAATAGCCAAGTGAGCTAACTCCAGTTGGTTTTATGTGCCAACATTTTAAACGACGTACGTGCATTTTTAAAGACTGGGTTCATCAAAATGAATCCAAATCCTTAATTATCTGGGAAACAGGGTTGATGTAGTCCATATACAAATTTGGGAAAATGTAGCTCTTTAATTTCAAATACATATCTGCATATATGTAACCACATCAACTCGTTATATGGTATGATCAATCACTTTCCCTATCTTTCCTAATCAAACAAAGACAAAGCCCAACCAAGAGGTTCAAATTCTCTCGTGTGAGAGTCATGTGAGTCTATTAATTCACCATTCGTTGTCCTCTCACGTAACGTAAACGTAAAATGAGATCTATCGTGGTTTCACTTAATGACCCAAACCGTTAATTTGTTAAGTGTAAATTAGTTTATCCCCAACGAAGAAAATGAGAGTAATCAAATGTCGATAAGAGCTTAAATGTTTTGTATTAATCTTACGAAAGAAGCACTGATTGTCAGTTTTTCTTTTAAGAATTATACTTCGTTAAACAGTCATTCTAATTTTCTGAAGATGATGGAGACCTATACAAAATGAATGACTCAGATTATTATAATTAGGAACGAGATAAATCCCACTTTGTATAAAAATGAAGGTCACATTAAAGGATCATGCCAACCCTTGTTCTCTAGACCGTCTAATTAATTAGTCCATCCGTTAATAACAAATGAATGCTTTTGATCACAAAAATGTCATTCTAAAAATATAAGGATAAAAATGTTATTCGTTAGTATAAGGGAAAAATAATAAGGGTAGAAATAAAATTTTATGCATAACATGTTTTGGGGCGGATAACACAGGCCGGATAACATCATCCGGATTCCGACCAAACCGATTGTGTTTTTTATAATTTTCCCCAAATTCAATCCGGTACCCGAAAAATTTACGAAAACGCGCCCCGATTCGAATTGGGGGCAGGGCCAACTGCCATCCATAGCGACCCTCAGGTGGCCCCAAGTGAGTCCCTCACTAATTGGAAATTACTCCACCGCCACCAGTTTTCACACCTTCCCAACAAAATACGACAAGTGTTGAAACCTCTGCCTCAAATAATTAAAACCAAATACATGCATTTCGCTTTCATCTTCCTCGATCTTTCGCATGGGAAAAGTCATTCTGAGTCACATTCACGTCTTTCTTAACTCAAATCAATTATTTCATGTGACTGGCAAATATATATGTTTTAGGTTACGTACGTCAGTGGCTGTAAGAAAAGATCGTGATGACCATGACATCCGTGATCATACTATAGCTAGAGATGTATATGGGATATATACCGTGGAAAGAGGATGACAGGAGAATGCAAAACTTTGAGTATTAAGAAGAGGGACAAGATCATCGAGCCGGTTCCTTTTACGAATCTATTTCCATCATTAATCAGGATTAATTTGTTCATTTTTTAGAGGTCTTCGAGAACATTAACTTGGGTAAAAAACAAGAAAATTATGCTTATTGGATTTCGATTGATATATAAGTGATCGCAATTCGCAACACATTTATCGTGAGATCAAGGGATTTCTCTGCAATGTCGTCTAACCCGGTCAGCAATAAGCGTGTTTAGAAAAGCATATTGTTTGGTACTATGAAACTTGAATTTCTGACAAAATTGACGTTAATAAATTCCAGACGGTCTCGATCGTTGAACTGAGCCCGAAAAAAGACCCACAAAATATTTCAAAGTTCCGAAAGAACCGTCCAATTGCCTCACGAGAGGATCCTGACCTCTTACAATCACTCGCTTTAACGTATGTTATCCTTTCCTTCACCATGCATATAACATAAATTTGGTCGTCCCGTAAATTGTACCCAATGAAAGAAAAATTGAGCTGGGACGTACGACTTAACCAATAAATTGTTATATTGTACGAGGTAGAGTTTTAGGGGATTTCATAATTGTACACACATTTTCTTTATGCGTACCCTGGTTCTTTGCACAACCACTACTAATCAAAGGTTTTTTTTTTTTTCCCCCTTTCAGACCAAGCATTCAAACCCACCCCATCTTCAACCTCTTAATTTTCCATCTATATATATGTACCCTCCCAACCGCTGTCTCTATCTTCTAACTAAAACAAACGTAATTGCAAATCATTCTGATACGAGAAACAAGGCAGATGTGCTACGTACGTTTTGCACCCAAATGCCACGGCCAAAATTTTAAATGCCACCAGAGTCGATTTAAGCCTTACTTGTACGGATGGTACACAAAATATTTCTGAAATATCAATTTGGTCTCTAATATACAAATCAGATCTATTGCATCCACAACTTGGATTTTGAAATATATGTCCACGTCATGCTTGTACCGGTGTTCACTAAAATTATATGTGTGAGATTGAAGGTGGATGTTTGGCAGTGGGTGTCGTTTAATTAGGAGAATGACGTGGTGGTAATGGCAATGCCAGGTGGAGGGAGAGGCGTCGGGGCTGGGGTGAGGGAGAAAATTCTGAAAAAGTGAAAATTGTGTGTGTTTTTATTTGAGAGAATGGGTGAGAGAAGGTTGGATGCGAAGGTATTTTTGTTTGGTAGACAGAGACCAGAGAGACAAGCCAACAATACTACTACGTCCCAACAGAGCAAGGGGCGATGATGTTAATTCTCACACATCAGGGATTAGTTTGTAACATCATAATGAATGAGATCTGTAATCAAAAAAAAAAGAAACGTCAGCGTGAGTGCATTTAAGATTTTTATCAGCAGCCCGCAACGGTAGGCTTTTCCCGTGACGCATGCGATAACCAATCCAGTGGACCGTTACACCGAAACTTCATCTCCCGAAAATACCCCTCCACAAGCATCCATCTACCGGAAACAAGGCTTTTTTTGGGCATTCATGAAAAAGTCCCCAACAGTTGCGGCAACTTTCCCAGGTCCTCGTTGAAAAAGGAAAACAACCACTCCCAAGTCCCTCCTTCGCCGGCAAAAAGCCACTCACAAAACCCAGGAAGGCCTTTCAAAATGAACCGAACCCGAATCTCAAAGACCAAAACTGAGAACAGCTCGGGGGTGCAGTGGAGTCTTTTCCAGCCACTTGCGGGTCTATTTAATGATCGGCTATGCCTATGTTGTAGATCTCGCTGAAGCGCATTTATGTGGTTTAAAATTATGTTACTTGAATACCAGTAATTACATGCAGGACTTCATTTTAATACTTTGTTCACATAGTGTGAAATGACAATTATGCACTTAAGAGAAATCTACGATACAATCTGAACCGGTTATTGAACTAGGCTTGACAAATGACCGAAAAAGACCCAATCGCACCCGTGCAAGTTCTAGGGAAATTGCCAAAAACTCGTTTGTATTCTTTTTTCCCGGTCCGAAATATTCGGCAAACTTTGAGGGCATCTTAGTCATCTCACACACTGGTCAAACAACCTCCACCTCATGTTCAGGAGCAGTATTTCATAAGTGTCAATCTCCATGGGATGGACCTAAAAACCTCAAAAACCCTTCGTCCCTCTTCTGTTTCTAGAGAGAGAGAGAGAGAGGGAGCCAGGAGAGAGAGAAATGGATCCCGACGACTTCAAGTGCCCGATTTCGCTAGAGATAATGTCGGACCCTGTTATACTCTCGTCGGGCCACACCTTCGACCGGTCGTCAATCCAACGGTGGTTAGACTCCGGCCACCGTACCTGCCCAATTACCCAACTTCCCCTCTCCGAACCCCCTTCTCTCATCCCCAACCACGCCCTCCGCAGCCTGATTTCCAATTATACCCCCGCACCTCTCCCAAAACCACAGTCCCACCCTCACCCTCATCCGCAAACCCTAGTCTCAACCCTAACCTCCCCTTCCTCCCATATCACCTCCAAGCTCAACTCGCTCGACCAACTCACTAAACTCTCCAAGCGCGACTCGGCCCTCCGCCGCTGGCTCACCGAGTCCGGCGCCGTCTCGGCCGTGCTCGACTGCGTCGACTCGCCCGACTCCAATCTGCAGCACAAGGCCCTTAATTTGCTTTTGAATTTGAGTCTGGATGATGATAACAAAGTGGGATTGGTGGCCGAGGGTGCAATCGGCCGCGTCGTCGCCGCCCTGCGCGGCGGGGGCACTGTGCCGCCCGAGTCGCGGGCCGTGGCGGCGACCACGCTGACGAGCCTGGCCGTCGTGGAGGTGAACAAGGCGACCATCGGGGCGTACCCGTACGCTATTCGGGCCCTTGTTTCCCTCCTCAGAGAGGGTAACGGTAGGGAAAAGAAAGAGGCTGCCACGGCCTTGTATACTATATGCTCGTTTCTGGGTAATCGGGTACGGGCCGTGGAGTGCGGGGTGGTGCCCGTTTTGATTGGTTTGGCCGGGGCTGGTATGGATCGGGCGGTTGAGGTACTGGGCTTGTTGGCAAAGTGTAAGGAAGGTAGAGAAAAGATGGTGGAAGTGAGTGATTGCATTAGGGTTTTGGTTCAAGTGTTGAGAAATGGGAGCTCTAGAGGGGTGCAGTATGCACTGATGACACTTACTCTGTTGTGTAGTAATAATAAGGATATGTGTTTGGAGGTTTTGAAAGCAGGGGTTGTTGAGATATGTGTGAATTTGTTGGGGATTGATAATGAGAAGGTTAGGAGGAACGCTTCGACTTTGATTCAGGTTCTCCGGGGGAAGCGGTCGATGGGTTGTTGATGGTTGGTTGAGTTTGGATTTTGGAAAAAGGAAGTGAGAGTGTTGATGGTGTTGTCTTCTGTCTTGGTGAGTCGGGTTTGATCCTCTTTGCTTTTAATTGGTTATTGTTTCTGTACATTAAGGGAAAAAGAAAAGAAGAATAGATGATGTTCTTTTTTAGTACCTTGTACATTGCAATAAAGATGAAGAAAAAAAAAAGGAGCTTTCTGTTTTACTGTGTTTGTTGGGAGTCCATGATTAGTTCTTTCAATACTTCATTGAGCAAGCTTGAGTGCTTGGAAGTCTTAACGGATGTTTGCAGATGCACAAGTGTGGAAATTGTTGTTGGCTTCCATTTTCATGTTCCTTCTCTTGATCAGTACTAACATGACCGTATTCATAAGCCTAAATGAGGGAAGATTTAGAGTCTTGAAGTTCATAATGGTCTTAAGTACTTAATTTTGTTTCTGGAAGTTGTCATAGCCATGCCTAATACCTTTTCATGGTTTCAGCAGGGTGACTAATTGTGCTAGTTTACCAACTTTAGATGGTGAATAATGTTAGCTAGAAATAAGGAAGTTGATAAGTTGGTTTTTTTTTTTTAATTGATCTGGATAGTTAGATTTATTTGATTGAAAACAATGTTCTGTGGAAAATGGAATGGGGAAAGCACAATACCATAATAGTTTCATATATAGAATCTGTTACTAGTTGTGTTCGTATGTGAGATGCATTGGCCATGGTTTTTCTTGGCCGTGGATCCAAGATGTTTCGTAGCCCTATAATTTTTCCGGTTATCATTTAGCATAGCCACACGTATAGGTATTGTTGTCTGTTATAGAGATGTTAGACAGAATGACAGGGTTTAGCAGTGGTGTTTACTGTTACCAGCATAAGAACTAACATGTTATGAAGCCTTGTTTGTTTAGCGAATGACTTTGACATCACCTAATACTGGCATGTCGACAAACTTTGACATCACCTAATACTGGCATGCCATGTCGACGACAAGTTTAAAACAGGCCATAAGGCATAAGGTCCCAGTTTGGCCTTTGAGATTGTATTCAGCATTGTAGTCTCAGATTGTCAGTAATTTTGTGGGACTTCCAACAATTCCTTGTCAAATAAGGACTTGAAGAACAATAAGAGGAGAAAGGAGATTGAATTGTTACTTAATCAAGTTGTAAAGTGGACCCGGTCTTTTTGAGTTAGGATTGAAAGGTTAACTACTAGTTGCAGAGAATACGCTACCAAGTTAAGGTAACTGTGTGCGTGTTTGCATCTTGAGATCTCCCGAGTTTAGACAGTAATAGCTTCATGTCATAGTAGGGCTGTAGAATCTGCTACTTTGGGCGATGCCATCGTCTTCTGATCTCGTTGTAGCTTTTGTGTTTGGCTTCGGCTGTGGAGGTGTGACCGCGGAAGCACCCGTTACAATGTTGTCAAGCGTTAAGCTTACAACCTATCCTTCAAAATGTACCAGTACCCATCGGACACTCCGCTCAGATGATATCTCAGGGTGTCCTTCAAATGAAAAATAGATGAACTCGGTGCATAGACATGTACCCACACCCGATATTCGTACCCGACTCCAGGTAACGTAACTTTTTAACCATGCGACCATGTATCTGTTCTGTTGTATTATGTTCACTGGTCTTGATTGAGTCTTGATTCATTGTCTACCCTCTTTTGTGGTTGTCGAATTGATGAGACCTGGCTATCTCAACGCACCCGAAGTCTGGTGGTCTAGCGTTCTGAATTAGTAGTACACAATTAACTACCTTTGTGTCTGTGGGTCCAACTCCTTGTCATGTGTAAATATATGTACAGGAGTAGATTAAAGTACTTATCTATGGAAAAAATTTCAGTACCGGGTGGGTATCATGTGATGCCCACTTGGCGCATCCGAGTCGTCCATTGCGTTTTTTGACAGCTCAGATTTGGAGAGAGAAAAAGGAGAGAGAAGTGTTGGGTGAGAGGTGAGAGAGGGTATTCATCCAAGCCGTCCAAAAGTGTATTGAACGGCCTAGATGTGCCGAGCGGGTACCACGTGGGATATACTCACCCGGGCACTGAAAAATTCCTCTTTAGCTAGGAATATTTTCTTTCTAGGGCCCCCTCCCTCTAGATGTCTAAATTTTGGTTTCCAGGAAGAGAACCCATGAACAGAAACACGCCGAAATCTCTTGATTCTTTGGTTGTTCCCCGATACCAACTGTTTTTGTTGTGTGTGTATATATATATATATATATATATAGAATCCGGTTCCAGTGAGGGATCCCTCATTTTGTTAAAATGCGGGACTCCCCCTTCCCGATTGAATTTCGATGATCCGAGCCGCTCAAAGTGATCAGAACGTGATTTTAAGGGTCCCCGCGAGAAATCAGCAAAAAAAATGACCGGGAAGGGCTTCATCCGGGCAGTTTTTTCTGAACGGTTCAGAAAAAAACTGCTCGGATGAAGCCCTTCCCGGTCATTTTTTTTGCTGATTTCTTGCGAGGACCCTTAAAATCACGTTCTGCACACATTGAACGGTTCGGATTTTCAAAATTTGATCGGGAAATGAGAATCCCGCATTTTAGTCCCTCATTTTAATCCCTCACTTGGTCCGTCACCTATATATATATATATCATGTTTCATTGTGTTGATTATTTGCGTGAATCTAAACCTAATTCTGGGAATTTTCTCATACGTTGTTTGTAACGCTAGAAGTCATTCGTTCAGTTGGTCTACAGACTAGTATTTGATGGCTTGGATTTTGAGCTCGTTTAATCATTTCAAAAACAAATGGCAAACTTCACTTACACGTCCTGTGATTTGGCCTCCGTGCGGATACACCCTCGGCATTCAATTTGTTACACATAATCACTCTGTGCTTTGTGAAAGATTCCATCCGTACCCAATTCTTTCTGTCTAATTTGACAGATTAGGAAATTTGACATAAATGTCATCACATTTTTCCTTGAATATGACCAACATAATTAGAATTTTAATCCAAGCCATTCATGTACTAAACAAAGAGTAGAGCACTCTATAAAAAAAATAAAAAATCACGTCAATCAAATATCGATAATTCAGTGGTCGAAGAACATTAATCTTGTTAAAATGAAAGGATATGTTCATGCACGAGATTCCTATTGTTCGATCGAAATGAAACACATATTAAGGGCACAACATAGCTTGCTTTCCTTTAGTTAAAATTTTGTTAATTTGGATGGAAATCATGATTGTGCGCATAAGTCCACAAAACGCAAAGTAGTTATGTGCAACAAATTAACGTCATAAGGTGTATGTATTCGTACACCAAACCACGGGTGGTGTAATGGAATTTGCCCAAAAAACAAAGTGATAAGCCGTCTTGTTGACTAGCTTTTTCAATCTCTTTACGTAATTACTCATATATATATATATATATATATAAATAAAAGATTGAGAGTGGGGTTGATTCTATCAGTAGTTGCCGCCCTACGAATGCGACGTTTAGACAAAATAATTAGTAGGCTAATTAAGTGCTTTCTTTTGATAATGAATTGTTAATTGTCAAAGTAGTTTTCGGAGTCTGACGGAGAATTGGATAGGGTTTTGGTGGATGGAAACTTCAAGGAAAAACGCAGATTAAAGAATAAATAAATAAATAAATAAAGCGTTTGCATTTCTTTTTATAAATAAATAAACAAAAATACACTTTTGTGAGGTGATTTTCAAAAAAGCAATAGTACGTTTATAAACATGAGAACAAATTCGGACGCAGATTTATTCACAACCATCTGATTCACGCAAGCCTCAATAAATATTAAAACGATAAATATTGGTAGTACCAAATGTGAATGCATTGATAGATGTGATCTCATATCGTACAAGAAAATTTAAGAAGCTTATGAGATAATATAAATTATTCGAAGAAATTAATATGGATAACTTGGATGTCTCAAGCTTAATTGTGAAAACATATTCTATGTTAAACTAAAATATAATATCAAGACTCCGTTTGTTTCAACGTAAAATATTTTCCTCAAAAATATTTTACCTATTTTTCGGTATTTGATTGGACCAAAAATAAGGAAAACATTTTTCAGTGTAAAACATTTTCCACCATTTGGTGTAAAACGACTTACGTCAGAATTGGCGGTAAGTTATTTTCCAAGACCTTGTCTCTCAACATGAGTTTCGTAACTTCCCTGTTTCCAGTAGCTATTTCCCCAATTGTTCACTAACAGGAGGTTCAACTAACTCTCTCTCTCTCTCTCTCTCTCTAGAAAGTTCTACCTAGAAATTCTATTCTCTTCTCTACAATTGTGATTAGTCAAAATGTTTACACTTATTTTCAATTGCAACCAAACAACGGAAAACACAAATAAAAACAAACATTTTATGCAAAATCATTTTACATAAAAAATATTTTCCATCCAGAAATGTTTTACATCCAAACAAATGGAGCCCAAGTGTAAATAAAAACACAAATAAAAACAAACATTTGATGCAAAATCATTTTACATAAAAAATATATTTCCATCCAAAAATGTTTTACATCCAAACAAATGGAGCCCAAGTGTAAATAAAACTAAAGTAGAATGGAAGTCGGTTTCCTACACATTCGATCAAGGTTGTCACTGCGAAGCGGAAAGTTTTATTTCAAAAACCTAAGGTATGTCATGAAAATTATACTGTAAACCGGAGGGAGCTTCGTGTAATTTTTCCTAACTCATGTCATGGATTATTGAATACTTGCAAAATTACTCACCGCAAAAATTGGTTATCTTTCCCCACCTGATACCTTTCACTTTGAATTATCCACCAGCTCATGTGGAAAATGGTACACACTAGTAGGTACCTTTGAATTGATTCTCTTTAGAAAATATTGAACGCAAATCACCCACATACATGCTTGCTCTTTAAATGTCTATGCCCCATTGAGAATGAATTATGCAGCACAATACAGCATTGTATAGTTCTTTTTTTTTTTTTTGTATTTGGAGATTTATTGCATTATTCAAGCCAAATTTGTAAGCATGGTCGTTCGCGGTAAGGCGCTAGTAGTACGTTTAGCCGAGTGTTTAGCCCCAATTAGAAAGTACGGGGACTCGAATCTGGGCATTATCCAACTAAGTTCGAGTTTTCACCCCCTCATTGGTGCCAGGTCATCTTGTAACCATAGGGAGCCAGCTTTGCTCCTAACAACCTAAAACAAAAAAAAAATAAAAAAATTGGTGGTTGGTGGTGGCTAGAGACTTTGATTGAAGCTGTGCTGAAGAGTAAGGTTAGGTTTTGGTCCTTCTTGGGTTGTGTTCCTAATTTTCAGATTTGGGCAGTTAGGCCTTTTTGCTTGAGATGTATTTGTATGATTTGGGTTTTTTAGGCCTTTAGGGTGATTTGTGCTTCATTTGTTTTATCTGGGCATTTATGTGGCCCTTAGGTGTTTCAGGCTTGGCCAACTAGGTGTTTCTCTAATCTTGGTTGGATTCCTCTCCTCTTCCTCACTTATTTGTTATAACCTTTGACAAGTACCCTTAATAAATATTTTGCCGATTTAAAAAAAAAAAAAAAAACGACCCAAAAAAAATTCAATGCCGAAAGACGAGAAAAGAAAAACAAGAGGAAGAAAAGAAAGTGCAGTAATTGGATACGATCCAGTATGATTAGAGTAAATATTCAATTGCACCACCCCATATTCGGTGTTGGTTAATATTTCTTTCAATCTGGAATCAAACATTGATCGTCATTATCAGAAAGCGACAACACTAATTGATATGAACAAAATTTTGAAACCTTGTCACATAAGTGATTGATTTCTAACGTTGTTCTAGCAAAATCCAAAACATTATTACAATTAAGTACTACTCTATTACTCAATAATCATGATAACATGAATCAACTGTCAGGGCAAAGCAGTAAATTCACTCGAGCTCAGCCACCCCCACGCATGATCAAGTATTCACATACGCACACATGATCATACAATCCAAGAAAAAGGCATATGCAATGATTTTGGTTTATGGTGAGCCAACAGGCCAGCAGAAAGCCCTCGTAATGCTGCCACCCAAAAGCCCACTAAAATCCACCAAAAGCCTACGATTATGGAGGAGAATGTGAAGCCGAAGCTTCTATGTCTATTGGTTGAGAAATTTTCGCGTGCCGAGCGGGTACCACGTGGCGTCCGAGTAGCGCATCCAGTCTGTCCATTTCTGTTTTGGACGGCTCGGATTTGGAGAGAGAAAGAGGAGAGAGAGTGTGTGGAGGGAGTGAGAGGAGAAAGAGAGTTTCAATCTGAGCTGTTCAATACACTTTTGAACGGCCAAAACGCATTGCTCAGGTACGGCCACGTGGTACCCACCCGACATCCAAAAAATTTTCCCCATCGGTGCATATGCTACATGCTGCGGGTACTGGGTACCGACCCTTCTGTGGGGTCCACCTCGAATAGCATACAAATAATCTAAGACATTTATATAGAGAGAGATTTGTGGGGACTCAATTGTTAGGAAAGGAAAGGTTAAGGTACTATTGGTTTTCTCAAAGGCTTTTTTGGTTCTTCAAATTATGTATATATATATATAGGTTGAGAAATCATGTTTGGTGAGATGATTTGCGCATGTCCCGATTTTGTGGGGACCAAAGTTCAAGTCCGACAAGGGACGTGTTTGGAATTTTAACCTCTTAGCCTTCTCGTTGACTAAATTCCCACTAACTCCTCTAACTATAAAATATGGCAAAAAAAAAATTTATATATTGAGGTCGAGTTTAACGACACTTTTTCTTTTTTAAGCTCATGAACTATTTTAAATATTAAAGATTTCTTTTAGTTTTGGTTAAAAAAAATCGACTTTTTTTAATCCACCTCTATCAGAGTAATTAGACAAATAAAGAAATATTGAGAAATAAAGTAATAGTCTTAAAAAAAAATAAAAAAAAATCTGTCTATCTTGATTCTTGAGTGTTTGAGTGAACTTTTTTCTTTAGCTTTTAGTCCTAATTTATTATCTTTAAAATTAGGACAGTGTTGCGTGCTCTTTCTATGGCCACTTTAATGATTAGTGTTTTTCATTTTAAGGTACTTGTGTGTTGATAATTCAGTCAAATTTTGACATATTTTTCTTCACAATAACAGAAAAAAATATTCTTTTAATTCATACTTCTTGTCGATATTCTTTCAATCCACCTTTTTTATGGCTAAAATTTTAGAGCACGAAGGTCACTAATGACGAGTTAGAACAGCATGGCACCTGAGAAGCGATACTAATTCGTTCGATCTGAATTTTGTTGGACCTATTTTCAAGTTCTAGTTAATGACGTGCTGTATCCTCTCTCGGTATTACGTTCATGGACTAAGTCGGAACGAGATTACGTTGAGTACTGTAGTGTTATGATTGGTGTTGTGCATTCTAGTTCTTGCGTTCTTCACCGTAGTCAAGAATCTTACCCGTTGAAGTCTCCACCAAAAATTCTCAATGCTGAATTAAAATTTGAATACTCTAAAATTAGGGTATTCTCTCTATACAAGGACAAAGTGTAGAACTTTTCAGATATTTATTGTTATCAAACAAAAAAATTCGGAGCCCCTATATGTGTCCGTGATTTTCTTCCTCATAAAGTATCAAGAAAAATTCTAGGAACGTAACAACATGTACAACATGCTAATGTGGCATTGTCTTGCTCATACATGCATATTGCCAACGAAACGCTTTCGTATAAACATTTTGCGTAGAATGTTGCGCATGTTGTTATGTTTCTAGACTTTCTTGAAGTATCAAACATCGGATTTTGCATACGACAAAGCCTACAAGTAGAAATGCATGCCCAAGTTCCAAGAAGCCCAAGTTTTCAGTCTTTCGGCCCATGGTAAGATGGGTCTGCAGCGTAGAGAATGACGATTAGCCCTGTTCCCTCACACCATTGGGCCTGAAACCCACAAACACACAAGGCCTGATGTGAAAGTAGCCTACTCTAAAATATCCACAAATACAAATTAGTGCTCGTGAAAGCACCAGTTGGCATCTCCTGATCCTCCATTTCGGTAGGTTAGGGTTCGAGCTCCGTCGCGGGCGTTTGAGATTTCCACCACTCCACCACCACCACTTCCTCCACTACCACCACCACCAGCTCCACCACCACCACCAACACCACTTCCACCACCACCACCACCATTACCATCACTACACCACCACCACCTGCTCCACCACTCCATCACTACCACCACCACCACTGCTCCTACCACCTCCACCACTCCACCACCACCGCCACTTCACCACCCCTATCATCACTACACCACCACCACTGCATCACTACGACCACCACCACTGCTCCTACCACCTCCACCACTCCACCACCACCGCCACTCCACCACCCATATCATCACTACACCACCACCACTGCTCCTACCACCGCCACCACTCCACCACCACTATCATCACTACACCACCACCACCACTCTACCACCTCCACCACTCCACCACCCCTCCACTCCTCCACCATTACCATAAGTATATTGTGATTGTTAGTAAATTAAGAGAGAATTAGAACAAAATTAATTCATCATTTTTTTAATTCAGTACTTAATATATTTATCAAACAGTTTTTCAACTTAAAAATTTCAGCTTTCAGTTTCAGTTTTTAGTTTTATCAAACAGCCCCTAACTTCCCCACTAACCCACACTGATGTAAACAATTTCGGGGGGTACTTAATTTTTCAACTTCAGTTTCAGTTTTTAGTTTTATCAAACAGCCCCTAACTTCCCCACTAACCCACACTGATGTAAACAATTTCGGGGGGCGAAAAAACTAGTTTTCATGTATTTTCTTTATGACCAAAATAGAGGTGTGGGCATGGTACCTGATCACCCCTGTCAGAAAGTGTTGTCCCATTATACCACATAATCATTTGACATAACATATTTATTTATTCATCATTTTTTTAATTCAGTACTTAATATATTTATCAAACAGCTTTTCAGCTTAAAATTTCAGCATTCAGCTTTCAGTACTTAATTTTTCAACTTCAGTTTCAGTTTTTAGTTTTATCAAACAGCCTCTAACTTCCCCACTAACCCACACTGATGTAAACAATTTCGGGGGGCGAAAAAACTAGTTTTCATGTATTTTCTTTATGACCAAAATAGAGGTGTGGGCATGGTACCTGATCACCCCTGTCAGAAAGTGTTGTCCAATTATACCACATTATTATCTGCAAGGGACCCACCGCACCTGCGTCGAGACTAAATCTAAAGCCCCGGTGCCCCACCACCAGTTTTTATGGACACTATTTTGAATAAAATGCAGCATTTTTCTGTCCACTTATCACTTAAAAGTCAATGCGATTGTACATTGGCAAGTTATTTTAGTTGGAGCAAATTAAAGTAGGAGTTCAGCTTATTCGTGTCGCGTGAAAACTCATCAAACAGTCAGCATACTTAATTAGTATTGGTTAGCCTGCTTGATTTTATAGTTACTATAATACTATGCATACATCCTTCTACTGTGTATATGGAAAACAATTTCTTCCTCATCATCTTCTTCATGTGGGAACGGTGCAGCGTACACGCCTAGTACTTCCCAGTACTGGGCTTGTGAAGTAGTATATCTTTATGCTAACGAGCGAGCAGAGCGGATTCGAGCGTTGGAGCCAAATTACGGTTAATCGTGTTCGTACTGCAGTTAGGTTTGATTTGGATGTAAGGGTAGATGTGACAGGGGAGAAGAATATGTTGTGCAACAAAAGTCTCTCTGGAAAGAGCGGTTCACAAAAGATGGTATTTTTTTCTGAAAAAGAGTTTCGTACATCGCTACTAGCAAGTATACTAGCCATGAAAGGCTTTATATAAGATCAGATTCAAAGGTGAATAAAGAAAATATCCTCTTTTTTTTGAGATTTAGGAAACAACTTGTTGGAGAAGAGAAAATGAGCAGTGTTGTGTTTTGTTGCGTTGGGTCATGATCAATTAGGTCGTATACTTTTCTTACATCATCACAATCATGATGCCAAAGATGCTTCTTCTTTTTTCCCGTTTTCCCCCCTTCCAAATGCTTGTTTTTAATTACAAGCAAGCAATTAAAAAAAGATGCTTGTTGTTTATAATTTAATTTTTTTGTTCTTCATACCTCACTTATATATAACAAAGCCGTGAATAAAATTTAACAGATTGTCTGCCATAGTATTTAAAAGATTTGTTTTAGATTCTGACAGATTAAAATCTGTGTAAGTCTATTTCTCATAGTTTTCGTATTTACATTCAGGTCGAAAAGAAACTTTTAAAGAAGAGAGAATACGAACAAGGAAAAAAAAAAAAAAACAAATGAATTTTGAGAGACATATCATTATTAATCTATATTTTAATTTCCAATTATCATAAATTAGAAGAATATATATATATATATATATATATATATGAATGCTCTGGCAAACAACCCAAAATTCCATTGAGTACTCTCGATCAAGGAGGACTGATCCTGATACTCGAAGGCAAGTATATTGGTATAATAGTACCCATCGACCAATCAATTCGAAGTCACAGAAAGATCATAAAAGCAGATACCAAAGCAAAGAAAATTTTCAGCTCTTAGAAAAAAGTTAATTATTTTTCATGATTAAAGCTAGCTTTCACACTAAGCTTCTCCTTAGTCCTCATACCTTGGTGGAAATTACTGCAAATATATACAGTAATACTCACATTCGAATCATGAATTCAATGTTTACGGTTTGCACACCCTTTGAATTATATGGATGCTCACAATATCGGCACTGAAATTCAAAACGCCTAGCCATAAATCGCGCAGTTACATTATTGTTGAAGTCGTAACTTTAATTTTTTTTTTTTTTTATAGAAATTCACAAAAAAAAATGCATATAAATTCATAACATCGATCAACCTTGTTGGAGTTTGTCCCACATCGGTTAACTATCTCCAAAACTAATATATGAGCCTGGGCGGCCTCTCCACTATTTACCGATTGGTTTGGAGTGAGATGCTTTAACAAACCTCAATTTCATTTTATTGTTTTTTAAACAGCGAAGCAAAAAAATTTATTAATAAGAAAAAGGGTTACAAAGCAAAACTTAAGTTGATAAGAAACCAACAAAGCACCCAATAGGCCAAACCCAAATCACCAAAGGGGTCTAAATGGGTAAAAATATAACAGCGAAGCCCACAAGAAACCCAAAATCGAAATACAACAATTAAGCCCAAAACACCAAAATCCAAACCCAAAAACTAAAAGGCATAACTCATACACAACATAGGCCTAGCTGGAGACCAAATCATAGACTACATGGGCCAACCTAAACAGCAACCCAACCCACCACCAACCGCAGCCACCAGGAGCGAGACCGGCCGCTGCCACAACCTCAGTTTCATAACATGTGGGGGTCACAATTTTTTCTCTTAATTTTACAAATTTTTATTCGAGTGTCACAAACTTTTATGCAAAGTCATGAATTTAAAGTGATTTAAGGGGTGACGCCGTAAATACCCAAAAACGAAATAACTCTTGGTTCTTGTTAGCTGGGTAATCACATAGTATCATTATGGAGTAATATATTTCCTAAAGATATCACATAGTACAGCATGTAATTTAATTAGAATGATTTTGGGACCCAAGGTTTGTCGGGGTACGCGTAAATTTATCCGGACATGACTAGAGAGTTTTATTTTTTAAAAGAAGTTTAGAAAAAAATACGTCGACGAAAGAATTTGTTATATATACGCTATATATTCACATGCGTACCACGTCTAAGCATGTGAAACCAACTTTAATTTCAACTTCAAGATAGAATAAACTGAAAGTTGATTCCCAGCAGTGCATTTGTCTATCTCTCTCATTTTGTTGACAAATACGTCGACGAAAGAATTTTTTATATATACGCTACGATTTTTTTTTTTTTTGATCGGCAAAGATGAAATTTTATTAAAACACGGGAAAAGGGGAAGGGAAATCCAACAAAGAGTTGGAAAATACACCACAAGGACAAAACCTAACACCCAAAGGTCTACCAGGGATCATAACAAAATAAAACAGTACAGCACAACCCAGCACCCAAATAAATCCAAAAGCCCAAACGCCTAAATCCGGCCCAAACCTGGGCCGGCCCACCCTAACCAAACCACAGACCCTAACTACACCGGCAACCACCACCGCACTAATCACCAGAGCCAAGCCTCGCCGTTAAGCCGAGGCTTGGCTCGCCGTTAGCCGGCGGCGGGACCCGGTCTACGGCAGTGAAGGCCGGAGCAGACCACAACCAACAACAACATCAAACCCAAACAGTCCCCTGCACAAAAAACAGCAACAGAAAACCCAATCTTCATCAGCACCAGAGCCACACCAGAGCAACGAGATACCAGCCCCTCGCCCGATTGAAAGCTCAGACAGCCGCCGACCGGACTTCGGCACTCAAAAGACGACCAGAGCAGACAAACATGGGAGCCGCAACCACGTCACCACCGCCGGACTGGACCACCACCGAACAAAGACGCCATCTTTACCGATCGTTTTTTAGAATAAGGATACCTGCAAAACAAAGTTAGGAAAGGAACTAGCTACACCTCCAAAAACCCAAACAGCCGCCCTCCACCACCACCCACCCGGACCAGATCTACACCTCCAACCCACCACCACCAACCGCGGCACGCGACAGGCCACCCAACGCCGCTAGGCATCCGGAGGAGACCAGGGAGACCTCCGGTCGGAGGCAACAGCAGCCGCAGCTGTATGCCTTGGATGGGGACCCAGAAGACAATGAGCAAGAGCAAGAAGTGGAAGAAGAGGAGGAGGAGGTTCAGGAACAAGGAGAGTTACAAATCGGAGGAGGGACGGCGGCGCCTCCCCCCCCAGGCGGCGGCGGCCGTAGGGAGCCCTAGATACCAGAGGGAGAGGAAAGTTAGAAAGAGAGAACAATCCAAACAGTTCCCAACTGCTAAATATTGAAGAATTATATACGCTATGATTTTGTAATCAAGTATGAGTACAACATACAACAATAACCACACCTATGTTATCTTCAATCAGCGGAGGTTGCGTGACAGGATTGGAGACAGACCTGACATGACGATATCTGCCAATATATTTATATGGTGTCCAGACTCATTCGATTTATGCGGTACCACGCATGTGTATATATAGGACGGTATGGGATATTATTATGTCTGGAATTGTGTTGTAAAGATGTCCTGAGATTTACATGATTGAGATTGTTAAAACACAGACATCTTTAGGCGGTATCGGATATTATTGTGTCCGGAATTGTGTTTTAAAGATGGGTACTTAACTCACCATTAGTTTTCTGCAAGCTAATTTATATGGTAGGAAATTTTCGCATTGGTAATATATTATGAAAATTAAACACTCATCAAAATTTGTTCGAAAAATTAAAATAGAATATAGAAAGACCATTCACGTACTCTCTCTCTCTCTCTCTCTCTCTCTCTCTCTCAACTCATAAGAAATTTCAAGTTGTTTAGTACAATTCTATTTAAATAAAAAATATATGAAACCCTAAAAGCAGGAAAAGTGGGCCGCCCTATGAGTTCCACTACAACATTCCAAACAAAAAAATTAAAAAAGACAAAAGCAAGAGACCAATCAAATGAGCTCCACACAACAAACACTCTTTTGCTGTTAAAGAATTCAATACTGAAATCTCTTCTTTTTTTTTTTTCTATCCTTTTTCCTCAATTCTTTCTTTCACATGAAAAAACCCAAAAAAAAGAGTTGGTGCTAATTACGTACCCTACAATAATACATATAATAGAAACAGGAACAAAAATCCCTTGTTTTATGGCCTTCCTTCTGCTAAATTTAGCTCAACAACCAAACGATAAACTACGAGCTAGCTAATCTGGAATTACTTCTGCTAAATTTAGCACTTGTTCCCATTCCTATTCCACTTCAACGGAACTAATTGAAACTAACAAAGTTGACTTTCGCCGAACAAAAAAACAAAAAAAAACCGCCCTAATCCCTCGGTTACCATTTTTTGTTTCCTGTTTTTGGAAAAACATCCATCTTCTCTCAGAAAAAAAAGGTGTATTTCCGTGGCTAATTTTTTAAACTTTTCTTACACCGATTAAAATGGCTAATTATATCTTCTAGTCGATACCAAAAAAATTCAAGAAACGTTCACGGAAATATATTTTTTTGGTACACGAAAAAAAATGCTTTTTTGTTTTTTTCAAAAGGTGAAAACAAAATGGAACCGAGGGAGTAAAATACTGACTAATTATTTGATATAGTCCTACATCCAGTTGGCTTGAGGGGTCACTTCCTTTTTCTCCTTTTCCTTGCTTTTGCTCAAGCCTTCTTCAGTACAGCATTGTGGCTCCCAAGCTTTCCTCTTCTGCTTATTCTTCTATTTCTTTTTGCAATTTTTCTTTTTTATACAGTTGGATGTTTTTTCTTCTTCTTCTCTAATTCTCTGCTCTACCTGTATGTCCCTCCAAATGTTGGTGTCCAAAAATCAACCGGGGTCTCGTTTGCGACCGGAAAAGTGCTTGATATCGGCACCAGACAAAGCCCGCGGCTTCTCAAGTCTCGTTTTGTCCCTTCAGTGTTCTTCAGTTTATCAAACATCTGAAAAAAAAAAAAAAACACTGAATATTGTTATTATTTGTAATAATAAGTACATAACACAACCAATTTAGTACTCAAAATCGTTGCCCACAACCAATTTGAAATCACAAGCTCAATGTTGGTAAACCGAGTTTTAACCACTGAACCAATTTCCTTTTCAAAAAACACTAAACAAAGAAAATTTTGAAAAATGAAAACACCCAAAATGTAACATTTATATTCATGTCTGTGGTATGGAAATGACAATCACACATCCTTCTAGTGGGAGTAATAAGTAGGATAATGGTACCTGTTGCTGGTGGTGCACAGGAGCTCCATTTTGCATGTATGGGGTACTTAAAACCTGAAACAGGTAATTAAGCACATATCAAATTAATTAAACTCCTTGTTGATTTTAGTAATTTTCGCTAGCTAGCTCTATTATGGATAAATTATTAACGGAGTTTGGTTTAGCGTAAAATGTAACATATGATGATTAATTCTTCGGGCCACAAAGAAGAAAATATTAAAACTTACATTCACTTGATCATGGAGGAATTTGACGTACTCAATAGCTTCTTGGAGAACCGATGCGGTATCCGTCTGAAATGATAATATGATCGAAATTAATCAACCCAAAAAAGCTTCAAGTGATATATCACAAAGGAAAAAGGTTTTTTTTTTTTTTTTTTTCTAGGGAAAAAAAGTAGAGAGGGAAAAATCCAAATTCCTACCTTTCCAAAAGGAGAAACCAGTTGTTGGAGAGCAGTTATTCGGTCCCCTAGCTTCTCTTTTCGGACCTGATAAAAGTTCACAAGTTCTCAAAACCAAAATAACGTTTGCAACCAAAAAAAAAAGCTCAAGTAATGAATATATATGGTACCTTGAAAGTGGGTAATGGCGATGGTGTTTCAATTCGCGGTCTTTTGAACACAGGTCCACCACTACTTTTTTTATTACAAGAGTCTTGAACCCCTTCATTATTAGCCTAAATTTCAAACATGCACATAAAAAAATGATATATAATAAGTTCCAAAACCCTAGCCATATATATATGTGACCATTTATGAACATGAAATTTTTATGGCTTTAAATCACGATATTTACCTTCGCAGCGAGGTTGGGGCGAATCGATTTCTCCTCAAACGTTGATGCAAGAAACTGTGTTTGAGCTGGGGGAAGAAATCCAGCGCGGGTATCTTTTACAGATGCATTGGAGGAATTCCAGAAAGGCGCGGTGGTTGTTAAGTTCAATGGATTGCTAACGGCGGGTTGTTTTGTGAACGAACCTTTTAGCACTAAGGGAGAGAATTTTTCCAAAGGAGGAAATTCGTCTGAATATTTCGTGGACCGGTTGTCGAATAGAGATTGTTGTGGTTGAGGATTGGTACTGTCAAATAGGGTTTGTAGCAATATCGAAGGGATTAAACCATGTGAAGATTGATGGTCCAGTACTGAAAAATCTTGATGATTTGTTTGGTTGAATCCATTTGTAGTAGTACCAATCCACTCCTTTTGGATTTTAGATGGACAATCCGACCCGGTTTCTTGCCCGAAATCCAGCCTTGGATTCATGCCTTCTTGTATCATTCGGGAATTGTAATCGCTTTCCCTTCTTCCGCTGTCGAAAACGAAAAATCAAAAATAAAAATAAAGATAAGAACAAATATAATTTGATTGGTCAAATTGACTACACTACTTTTCATATGATTACAAAATGAAAACAAGTCTTGAGCAGGAAAATTCCACTTTCATTATTGGTAGTGGAAGCTATCAAGGAATTTTTTTTTTTTTTAATTCTAATAATTTCAAAGACCTAATTGTGGTGGATAAAATATGAGGGTTACTTGAGTCATGATCGCAAAAATGGACTTACAATACAGTATAATTCCAATCAGTTGTTGTAGGTGATGTTGGTGATGAAATACCATTAATACCCATCATTTCCAAGGTGGAAGAATCCACCCAAACGCCGCCGCCGGAATCCAGTTGCTGGTCGGAAACCACCGAGCCGCCGGAGTCATCGCTAGACCTAGCGTTACTCATCTCCACCAGATGGTCGTGACTACTCGGCCAGTACCCAAGTGGGCTTTTCGGTAAATTCCACCACGTTGAGTTGCAAACTCCAGCTTGAAAGTCTTCTGCCATGCTCGCTCTCTCTCTCTCTCTCTCCTCTTTGTAGTGCTAGTTGGGATGTGTCTGTATGTGAAAGTAGAATTGCATAGTTTTGGGTTTGTGTTGTATGTATATATATAGACGGTTAGGATGGTACGGACGGTGGTAATTACCGGAATCTGGTTGACATTTTTCTGGAGAATGATGATTCGACAAACCATATGGCATGTTTGATTTAACGTCAAAGGTAAATATTAAATAAAGGAATAAAGCTTTATTAAACAATAAACAAATTAACGTGGAAAAGATAAGGTATTTTGAATCGAATTCCTACTTTTCTTTTTATTATACACTACTCTATCTCGTCCAAAATTGATGACGATCTTACTTTTTTGGCATTCTAAAAAACTGCCTATTCATAATGTTTTTTTTTTTAAATACAATCTTAGTCTTGTTTCCTCAATTTTATCAGAAAAAGTTTCAAAATCGTAAGAGTTGTCGTAAATTGTAAAATGTTTCGTTTGCCGAGAACAAAAAATAAAGTTATCGTAAATTGTAAAATATAGACAAAGTTTTTAGAGACACGTACGAATGTCGAATTTATGACCGACTTTGGGATAGAAAGAGTGTTGTTTTTATTCCTCATTGCTCTCAATATAATAATAGAAGAATGGAAATAATTTTCACATTCTTTTTTATAAATTCACTCCACTTTTTGTCTTTTACTGAAAAAAAATACATAAAAATTTCACCAAACGCAGAAAAATGGAGTGCATTTATCAAAAAAAAAAAAAAGTGAAAATCACCACCTCAGAAGTAATTTGTTTATGAGTCCGACTATAGGTACTGATACTAGGGGAGGGTACCGACAATGTACCGACAGCATGTGAGGCCCACTTTTTGGGTCCCACGAATAATCCAATCCATTCATTAAATCTAAAATAATTTCTCCGGTAACCTTGCAAAAAATCAGCTCAATTGGATATATCCATTATTTCAACTCAACATTCAGAGTTTAGGATCCTAAATTCTAAAATGAAACGTAGAAATTAAATCAACTACTTATACATATTAATTAAGCTGATTTTCTCCAAGATTACTCGAAAAATTATTTTAAATTTAATTAACAGTTCAAATTATCCTTGTGGAACCAGATGTAAGCCCCACTCCACCACACGCCGTCGGTACATTGTCGGTACCCTTAGCATTTTCGTTTGTTTACTTATGCAATTTGAATAGTATTAACTTTTTAGAGGGTGAAAATTATTGTTACTTGAGTACAAAGGGATCGGATATGGTATCATGAAGGCATTTGATAGAGCTGCACGTCACCGTATAGAATAATATGCTTTTTTGGCTTTTAATAAATTCAACGGCTAAACCTTTTTCAGAATTTCCGGACCTTAGGACACTTCACTTTCACGGTTCAGTATGTTTGTGGGGCCTATACTTTCCATGGCAATATAGGAGGGGGAGTGATTTTGGCACTCCTCAAATTGTTAATCACACTCATAAAGTTAATAATTTAGATAGTGCGAAAATTAACTCTATATTGATTAATTTTTGCATTTTCAAGAAGAGTGCGATTAACAATTTGGAGAGTGCGAAAATCACTTTCCTAATATTTACTTCTTCCACTATCTATTTATCAATTTTTAGATTTAACCTTAAATTTCATTTAAAAAAAAAAATTTGAGAGAGAGTGTTAACCTTGAATCAATCCGCTAGGTCGATTCAAATTTGGAACTCTTTCTCAATAACCCTTTTTTGAGTACCTGACTTTTTTTGCTGCCATTTAATTACGTGGTTTTTAAAAAAAAAATTACATGTGTGCTTCATATTCAACCTCTGTTCATGTTAATTTTGAGGCTGTTGAAATATAAACACCTATCCCGAGTGTGATATGTGATTTAATTAATCAGTAGTATCACCAAAACTCATCACAGTTATATATTTTGTTAAACAAAATTCAAGTTACACAAATATATATTTAAGTAGACAAATTCGAGAGGGTAGTAAAAAAATTATCAGAAATAGCATTTAGTAGTTCGTACATGGGTGTGTGAAAATAGATACAAATTTTAGATTGTAATAGAAGCTGATAACAATAATTACTATATATATATAGCTGTGAAATTAGGATTAAGAACTGTAGCAAAAGTTAGTAGTTTTTACCAGCGAAAAGGTAAAAACATCATCGATTAGTACGTAGATGATCAAATTAACCTGAAAGGTCAACTGGACAAATGCACTTTTTGTATGTGACAAATTTGATTTGATAAAATGCTTATCGATACTCGTGTGTGTATTATGTAATAGCACCCCATGTTTGTACACACTGTTAGGTTACAAGAAGCATGCGTTATTTGTAATGGACTATACCAATTATCCAATAAAATGAGGGGCGCGCAACGTCCACTTTAATTTGATCCCTTGTGGTTTTGGCCGTGTGCCGATACACCTTCTATAGTTCAAAAGTGTGCATATAACTCCCTGTGATTTTGAAAATGTACGGATAGATCTCTTGTTGTCATATTTTTTGTTCATATTAACTAACACGACATTAAAAGACCGATATGCTCTCATCCTCTCCCTTGATTTTTCTTCTTCCTTAACTCTAACCAATCCATCTCCTATACCAAAAATTGGATTTGAACCATTGATATTGTAGAGTTTGATGAGTACTACTTCCGTGCCAAAATTCAAGTCGATCAAGAAATAAAAACCTCATGGTCGAATCAAATTTATTATGAAATTAAAATTTCAAATCTGAATTTACCAAGAATTAGATCATTGGCCGGGGTTATTGATGACTGATCGAGATGATTTTTTTACAGAAATGCTCCATTCTTTATTTAATACATTACGAATTGGTCAGATTAGATTCAAGAGGCATGTGAGATACATATCCGTTAAGATGGATGAAAAACATAACGGTATTAGGTCTATCTGCACATTTTCAAAATCACATGGGGTTATGTGCCCACTTTTGAACCATAGGGGGGTATCCCCACATGACCCAAAACCACAGTTCGCTTTTAGAAGTTGGTCGCTACCGTCTAAGTTGAATTTTTTTGTTACGAGTGTTTACAGAATGAGCCTACAAGTTGAATATTTGCCAAATCAAAACTAGACTCGCGGTGGGTTACAAGTCCAAATGTTTAGTCCACTCAATATCTCCGGGCCAACTTATAAATCTTCTACGAAATCAATCATACTGAAGACCGATAAATGCGCAACGTACTCGACTAATTTGTGCCGTCGGTCTTGTAACACGAAAATCTCCACTTATGTAACACTCCAACCGCGTTAAACAGTCGTAAATTTGGATTTAATTAGAGTAGGTGAAGTAGTCTAAAGTCCGATTCCTCCTCAAGTGCAAACGCTGCATTAATTCAATGAGAAAGACCGTTTTCAACTCATGACCAGAAATACCATCAAGAACTTGCTAAAATACTAATAATTAAAGCTTTTACAATATTCCATTTGACTTTGAGGAGGTGATTGAGACTTCAAAGGCAAGCTAATTAGAGGTTGTTTCCATGGGTTAAAATTTCTTTGAAAATGCAAAGGAAAAGGACTGCTGCACTGTCTGCACCTATATTTTTGTGTACTTTGATTCCTGCACACTCCTGCCTTCTTCACCTTTGGCTACTCGATATGATCTCAATCATTGCTGCCAAAATAACTACTCATCACAACGTTTTCTGTTGCACAAAATTAAAGAAAATTTGATTTCTATCAAAGAAGTGGAATACTTAAATAAAGCAGTCTATGCGTGCATTTTACGGTAAAAAAAAAAAAAAAAAGTTAAAGATAGGCAAGGATTGGCCGAGTTTGAAAGAACTATGGTGGCAAATTTCAAGTATGAATCTTAAAATTTGAAAAAGGCTAAAGCATTAAATTTTATTACTGAAAATCTTAAATTACACGATGAGATTATGAAAAGTAGTATAGCGCATGTTCTCATTAAAAAGGAATCATCAGCAATTAAGAGCAACGCTATAAATGCAATCCGAACACTTATGTGTTTAGAATTGTTAAATGTGTATGAATTCATATCTGATAGTTCGTTTGGATTGTATTTTAAAGGCGCGTTTGTAGACTTTTTTTTTTTTTTCAACAAATAAGAATGCAAGAAATCCGAGTGGAACACTCACATTCTTGGTCCAGTGACCATTGCCCTGTCCTCCATTCTTTCCTCTGCGATTTCATTGTTTATATTTAAAGCAACTTATCATGGACTACTATTGGTCAAGGTTGGAGCCTTGTCACTGGAGTTCGAAATTCTAGGCTATATATGGACAGCTTTTAGATTTCTTGTGTAAAAAACTAATTAAATAACAATAAGAATGGATTCCACACACACAGTTACACTCACAATAGGGAGCCCACCCCACACACAAAGATACACTCACTATAGGGGTGGGTTCCATACACACTGCATACCTCCAATGTTTGTGGGGCCAACCCTTATTGTAAGTGTATCTATGTAAGTGCTTGTGTGTAGTTGTAGTGTTGATACATTACTGGCGCAAAAAAAAAAAATAGTATATGCAATAAAATCAAATTTTAACGTAAAATTCAGGGAAAACCGCCAATTAGCTGTGAGTTGTGAGGCGGCGGCTAATAGTCGACTGAGCTCATGATTACGACTCCCTTGTAGTGGGGCTGAAAAACTTGAAACCTAATGAGTCAAAGTGGGCTCTACACGGCACGCGCGTAGGACAAGACACATGGACTCTCTCTCTCCCTCTAGATCCAAGACAATGACGTCTTAAGTCCAGAGCGATTGATCGGTGAGTTTGCATTCTACACAATTACTTTCTCCGTAATTAATTGTAGCATTTGATTTTTAACTCTTTGAAGTCAGGACGCGAGAAAGAAATTCTATGTGAATCCCTTAATTCCAACGTAAATGGCGTGCTTTGACCGAATCAAAAAACAAGTTAGTCAAGATATGTGCAAGGTAACCCGAACACACTGGTCTCTAGGGCAGGGCAACACATCTCTAGACATTTACCCAAAAAAAAAAACAAAAACACATCTCTAGACTCTAGATAGATACTCCTCTGTTCCAAGAGAAGTTTGTCAAGTGCCGGCTGGGTACCGGCCACGTGATGCCCAACACTATCTCGACTGTCCAAAACACGTCCAAACATATTTTGAACCGCCCAAATCTGTTTGAATAATTTTTAACTGTAAAATTACCAAAACACCTCATCAAGCCCAAACAGATCTAGACCGTCCAAAACACGTTTAGACAATCGAGATACGTGCTCAGCATCATGTGGCCGTGCCCACTCGGCACTGAAAATTTTCTCCAGTTCCAAAGGTTTTTAGTTCTATCTGGAAATTAAACGTTGAGTAATTTTCGAGTTAAGAATCAAAATTTTATTCGCGGAGAGCTTCGGAAAATTACGTACGAGATTGCTATATATTTTTTTGTTCAAAAAAACTACTACTATACAACTATAATAATGAAGTAAAATTTGAGGACGAAAGCAATGGAAAATACTAGAAAGAGAGATTAGCCTCTTCCACTAATTAGGAAACCATAGATTAGCCTCTTCCACTAATTAGGAAACCATAGATTAGCCTCTTCCACTAATTAGGAAACCATATATAGTCGCTATCCATTGATGCAAAAGGGAATTAGGTCACAGCCATCCACTCCTTGGATTTTCTTCTCGTCTCCTTGGGCTTGAGAATGTTCCTTTTTTTCAAATAATAATAATAATTAACCCCACCTGGCATGGCCCCTTTATTTGATATTCATGATCTGGCTTTCTCTGCAGTCAGCTGCGGAGAAAAATGTACGGTTCAATTTGAACCGTTTATATTAACAATAAATGATTAAGATTTGTTGAATTTTTTACCGCTAAAAGTCTCTTATTGCCGATAAAAAATTGAAAACAAATCTAGACCATTAAAAATACTATCCGATAGTCGTGATTACTTGAACCGCATTTCTACAATCTAAACATAGACTGCAAACAAGCCACAGATTCTTTTTTCATCTCTCATGACCTCTTCACATGGTTAACTCATTTATTTTAGAGGTTCAAAGCGAATTTTCTATATTGAGCTCCTTAGATATTCATGAATTTCTTAAAAAAATGATAATTAAAAGTTCAAAAATAACAACAAAAAAATCAAACTAAAAGGACACAATTATGACAATATAAATGTAAAAAGATATGATTGCAAGAGTTTTGAAGAAAATGAGATATAATTGTGTTTTTATTTGGAAATATTCTAATATTAATATGTAAGTTACATTACAGTGGGGCCTCAATTTTGGATCAAAATTTGAGAAGCCGGAAGCAGTCGCTTCTCTCGCCTCCCCTACGAGCCGGCCCTGTCTCTTAACACAAACCAAGAGTTGTTAAAAAATGAGTAGTATTAGTGAGATTTTAAAGAAAATAATTATAGTATAACCCTCCCATTGAGACAATCACCTGCACGTCTACTCATAGAGCCCCTCCTTGTCTCTAGCCCCACTTCCATTTCCATAATCTGAGTTTGGACACAATAATTGGAAATCAAGACAACTTTACTATATTTTTTTATTAACAACTTATTTCTCATCTTAAAATGGATAACAATTCTGATTTTTTTTTTTTTTTGGACAAGTCAAAATGATTACAATTCTGATTAATAGTGTGGAATTCACATATATTCAACGATTTCTAATACGCTCATATCCAAATTTGTGCGGTGCACCTGCGTAAATGTTTGTGTCGTCTCCGTATTTTTTTAAATGAATATTGAATAACATAAATATTAGCAACCCCAAAGAGCTACAATCAGAACACAATAAATTTCATGTCTTAAAAAAAATTATTAAAAATTGAAAACCCGTTTTTCAATTTATTATCCCTCTTAAAAAGTGTCGACTAACACACATACATGTCCTATTGAATTTCAATTAGTGTAGATTAACCTTGTGCAATTCAACAATATAACTAAACGGAATTTATATGTTTTTGGCTCTACTCAATTAAACAATGTAGATAATCACGTGAGGAATTTCCCAGTACTAATCCTGCAATAATGAGAACCATGCTACTAGCTAGTATACTATCAATACTTTTGTGGATATAAAATTAATGACGATATACATTTTGCAAGTATATTAATGACTAGATTAATAATGTAATACTCATGTATATACGTGCGTGCATAAATAATACTACTAGATGACGTAAATGTGAGGAAACAGTGAGGTGTGTAAGTTGACTTAAATGAGTAAAGACATGTGTAATAGAAAAATGATTGGGTCTAGTCCGTCTAGAGATCCAAAGCGAACACAGATTTACATGGTATTCCTATACCCTTTGTTCAGCACACATAGATATGGGTTTTGCGGAAATGTGAGAATTCACATCAGTAGAAAAATTGAAGAGCAACACGTGACGATACCCCAAGGACACACTAAGGCCCCGTTCTGGGACGTTAAAAAAAGTTCAAATTTTTTAAGAAGGTAATTTTAAACTCAAAAATAATGGGTTTATTGAAATCTAAAAATATGTAATATGAATCTTATTATCTTTTTTATGGTGCAAAAAAAATCAAAAAATTATTTTTCATTTACACTATTTTTTAGTTTGAAAATGTGAAATAAATACTTACTCCCTCCGTCCCTTATTTATAGTCCAGTATTCCATTTTGAGTTGTCCCTTAATAAGTGTCTATTTTGTAAAGTTAGTGGGTAAAATTTGGTACATTGTCTATTTTGTCCCTAAAAGTATATTCCATTTTGAAAAGTTAGTGAGTAAAAGTGTAATGATGATGGGTAAATAGGGAAAGTGAAGGAAAAAGTTGATGTGAAAGGTATAATGATGATGTATTTTTAATAAGTTGGAGTTACGAAGTAGGACATTTAAAAAGGGACGGAGGGAGTATTTTTTAAGAAGGTGTTCTGAAACGGGGCCTAATAATCGTTTATACATATGACTACAAAAATACTTAAACATAACCCACACAAAAGGGGTATGATATGTCAATAAAGCTATAGATACATATGAGTTTGTACATACCATGCATGTACATATGAGTTTTGTGGAGTTCATCTCGGATTCTATAAAGATAATTCGAATAGACTATTATTTTTAAAATATTTTTTTATAGAGCCATGTAAAAAATCAGCTCAGCTCGATATCGGTAAGGATTTTTTTTCTGAATTTGTAAGGGCGAAACTACTTAACTTCTCAGTTTTGCTCCTACAAACTCAGAAAAAAAAAATCTTTAGTTATATCGGGTTGAGCTGATTTTTTATAGGACTCCATAAAAAATTATTTTAAAAATACTGGACGGTTCGAATCATACACATAGCAGTACTCATGATATGTGGTCTTGATTACAAGTACAAGTTTCTATTCTAGGTTACCTTTCATCAATTACAAAGGATTTTGGATCACTCTTCTTGCAAACAAAAGCTTGTGGTAATTTTTCTTTCTTTTTTTTGGGTAAATTACTTTGGAAGGAAAATTAGATTTGCGATGCCGCTGTACAATCTAAAACAATAGTTTAGATTATGAGAAGATCCAGTTTCGGACTATTAAAAACAATACTGTAGTTTAAGAGAGAAAGAGACTGCAGAGGAAAATTCAAGTAACAGCTATCGTCCAAAGTATTTTTTTAATTGTTTAAATTTGTTAGTAGTATTATTCTTACTGGTATGATAACTTAACAAATCTGAACTATTAATTGTTAAAATGGGCAACGGCCTTGTAACATAATGACACTCCATCAACTCTTTCACATGACAAGTGAGAGATCGATTCTCTCCATGCATGAGTGCAAGTACTTAATGTGGTGGTTAATGCTTTTTGGATATGCCTCACCCGTATGCCGCTTAGCAATACCCATTCTCCATCCCTTTAAGAGTATGTTAGATATCTATCGAGCGACAAAAAAAATTGCCGAAATGAACTACCTGCAAATACTCTCTACAGTCCAGCTGTAGGGAAGTCAAGTCCGATTTATAAAGCAACAAATAGAAAGTATGAGTGAGCCCGTTACTCTAAAGTGTTTAATTTTTAAGTACTTAATTTAGTTAATGGAACACGTCATGAGAGTGGGGCTCCTTTGCCCCTCAACAAAAGGAAAAACAAAAAAAAAAACCGAGTGGACATGGGCTATATATAACCATGTGGGTCGGAGTGTGTGTTTTTCGTCTTTACATGGGTCATGTGTTTGGCGAGTGGAAATGTGCAATTGTCAAAAAGAAGTGATAATTTTGGTAAAGACATGAGCAATAGGCGCCGCCCACTGAGCTAAAGGTAAGTGTGAGTACCACATGGTCGCTATTGCACCTAAAACGTGTCCCTTATATTTATAGCAGGAGAAATCTTAGGTTTACAACAAAGTTTTATTACGTAATTACCGCATTCTTACACGCCAATACGTGCTATAATTATGTTGTAGGATTTTGTTGTAAACCTAATATTTTTGTTTTAGCAAATAGATTTCACCGAGACCCTGCTGGGCCTAATGGACATCATAGGTGTTTATCCTATGTAGTTTTAATGCAACGACTAGATCCTTGTTTGGTGACCAATAAACAGACCGGGACCTAGTCCTTGCACCAAAACTACGTAGTTTTAATGGGACAACATCTATGCTGGCCATTTGAGCAAGCAGGGTTGAACGACCTACTCCATCTTTGTACAATATTGTTCGCTTTGGACCCCCAAAGCCCATAGACTTCCCAATATGTCACTCATCCCTAGACTACTCTAAGATGAGCACGCTTAACTATGAAGTTCCTATGTGCTGTGGCCCGCCCTTACGGCTTTAAAAGGCCTTGTACAAGTAGAAGGGATCTTTTCTTAATTATAAACCATGACTTGCCCCCTCCCGTCCAGACAGAGCCTGCTATCCCGCAATACTGCCGGCCACGGGAAAGTGGAGTGTCACAAGGGTCCTCTCTTCCGCATATTATGCAATAGATTTTCTCCGTTCAGTCAACTGTGATGTTTTTTTTCCCCCCTGATTCTCACACAATTCAACCACAAAAAATGCACCCGAATAAGTCTTACAGGAAAAAAATTGGGTATGGACGATCATTAGAGTGGCAAATTGGATGTATCTTCATAATATATATGGTTTATTTGAAAATCAATACTTGTATGAGCAAATAATACGATTGCAAATGTCTTTAATGATCACATTTGTATATGAAGGATCTACTCAATAAGCCTTACAAGATGACGAGTTTGGATCACCAAGGTGAGGTGAGCCTGGGATAGGTCCACTGCCTGATAAGCGAACGAATTTGGAAATCATGTACAACAGTCCGCACTACAGGAGCTGTAAGGCGGCCGATTTGATTGTCCATTTTGATGCCGACAACTCGAATTTAATCTGAACTCCTATTGATCCGAGTCGTCCGTTGTTCGAATCGTTCATTGCCGAAATGAATGGTCGAATTGAGCGTCCTACAGCTTGTAGGGCAGCCCGCCTTACAGGAAGCGAACTGTGTACGTGAATACTGGTCCTGTCAAGTAAACGGATCTGCTATTGAAAAGTCAAAAACTATATCTAAGACGTGATCAAAATACTGTACATTGTTACCAATGCTTTCCTGATTATATAATGAATCTGCAACATGTAAATCAAGGGAACCATACATTAATGAGATCCACATATTAGACCGGAATCGTGTTTCCTACAGAAAACAGTGGAATTGACCTTTTCGAAGCGTGCGTAATCGTGTAAGTTGGTCCAAACACTCTTGGACATTAAAAAATTCCATACAGAAAAAATCCCTATACCGCAGCCATACATATCCCAACAGCAGCAGCTTTCTGTATCTAATTAATCAGACATATATTATCGATCGTTTCCCTCCTACCAAGGTTTACGAGTGTTTACGTTTCACTTAACCAATTTATTCTAACCTAATCATTTAAAAAATGGAGAGAGACAATCATTCTGTGTTGGAGTATTTTATTAATAATGAGAAGATCAACAACTGTACGTTTGCTTAAATCTTTTGGGGGGGGTGGACATCAGACATGGCATGCTTAAAGAAAGAAAATTAAAGTTGTTTAATTATACTATTTTTCTTTTCCGGAACAAATAAAATAAATAAAGAAAGAAAGATCGAATGATCATTAAAGACAAACAATGAAGGGATAAACTTCCTTTTTTCCTGCCGTCCTACCATCATTCTATAGTTTAGGAATTAGGATAGAGTACAATATAGAAATTAATTATTTAGAGTGCAACTTGTCCAAAATCCTAGTACCCTCACCTACTCTCTCTGTGACTTGGGGTAAATATATTTGTATTGTTCCAAGCATGATATATGTCCGCATTGATGTTCGATCAACTGAAATTTTCATAGTGATTGCATACTCGACTAGCTACGTAAAATGAATAGTTGAGGCGACTAGCTACGTAAAATGAATAGCTGAGGTTATTTTTCAAACCCGAACCCAAATAAAAAGCATAGTCATGACCCAATTCACAACACGATCCGATCCCTCCCTCCTTCCTCTCATAGTAAGGCTCCATTCTGCTAAAAAAAAAAAAAAAAAAAAACAAGTATTTAAAAAATAAGAACATTACCAAATTGGCCAATAGGAATTAGCCAATTAGTAGGGTGTGTGGCCAATATAGCATGCGCGCTCTCTCTCTCTCTCTCCCTCTAGGTTGACTTTTGGGAGTTGAAAATTGGGTAAACTCATTTTCCACAAAACAGAATTAGGACTAGTCTCGATTATCATTGGACGTGTGGAATACTTGTGAAATTCGCCTAATTCTAAAGTCTTCTCTTAGTGGGGTTGACACGGAATAATTGACCCGTGCATCACAGGGTCCACCGTTGAATATTTTCATATTTTCCACCCTTTTTAACATTTCTTTGAATATTTTCATCATCATACTAATAAAGCCCTTCAAACTTTTAAAATAATTTCCGAGGAGGTTCGTTGTGACACGGATCCATCATTCCTTTTCTTATCTTTTATGTTGTACTACCACTTAATTAATTATTCAAAGCCTGTGAAGGAAAGATATTTAATTTTAAATTCCAAGCTTAAAAGAAAGAAAACATGAACCCCGCTTTTCCGTTTTCCTCCTTTTTCTATTCTCTTTCACTTGATGATGATCGCCGGTGATAGCCATGACCCCGAAAATACGAAGGGAATTTTTGTTTTATCTCTGACACCCTTGAAGGCTACGTATTCCTGTACTACCCCTTCTTGGTCCCGAGGGAAGAAGGAAGCTAGGTTAGCTGAAAAATGGTTTTCGGAGTTAGGAGATAAAAGGTAATCTGCGTGTAAGAAGGGGTAGAGAAAGATGCGTCGAGTCCAACGCTGAAGTAACCCATGCCGTACCTCTAGGGTTTGGATTTCCTGCTCAATTACTTTCTATACATTGAACGAGAATCTACGCGTACAAGAAATATTCAAAGAAATGTTAAAAGGATGGAAATCCATCTACATTCGTGTCAATTCCGAATGGACCACTTTGTATGTTAATTAGATTTAGGGCCCCCATTAACAACCGTGACATCTTCATTACATCACGAAGCAAACAGCATTTAGAGATGGCTCAATTTTTTTTTCTTTATTATTTACTAGCTAGGTAACTAGAGGACTTCGAAAAGCCAGAGACTGAAGGGGTGCTATGGTAAGGTGGTAGTAGTGTTGCTTTAGGTTCTCTGATGCTATGATGGAGTTGAGAGATGGGTTGGACCTACTCTCTCTCTCTCTCTCTCTCTCTCTCTCTCTCTCTCTCTCTCTCTCTCTCTCTCTCATTACTGCTAAACAAATAAGTCTTCATAATCAAATTTGTATATATGCCCACAAAAGCCTTCTTTGCCTCTCTTTTTTTTTTTTTTTGGGTGCAATGCCTTCTTTGTCTTTTGTCCCTTATCTTAGTTCACTTTGTCCTATAGCCTGAACTTGAAAGGAATGACAAATTGGAATTCCTAACCTATCTAGGGTTGGTGAACTTGTTAATAGTAGCTCTAACAGATAATTGGGTCAATAGCTATGAGATCACTTAAAAAGTCATTGTTGCTTATGCAACATGTGATCATGAAAGTTTTGGAATGGCATCCTCTCCGGTCCTAGTCCCCTATGGGAATGAACGGTCCTGTATTCTAAGGTCTTTTTGGGTCCTTCCCAAGCCTACATTGACGGTTGAAATTGTTCACTTTTTAGAACATGTTGAGATCAATAGCCATGCCAAAATAATGTTCACTGGATATGCAATTCATATATTTCTTAAACACATTTATGTCATAAAATCTGAGTTCAGATTCGACGTTTCAGATTTTGTTTTTCTTATTCTTTGCAGCATAAATGTGTTTTGAAAATATTCTCTACGATAGACATTATTTTTGGCATGGTTGATAGTCTCTCGACGAGTTCTATAAAGGGTACAATTCTAATCATCAAAGTGGGCCTAGAAAAGATCGAAAAAGACATTTGGACAGGACGGTGCGGGACTGGAGAGGATTCCGTTCCTTTCCATATTGAGGAACAGTCTACTTATCCCTACAGAACAAGGAACATCCTAAAAACAAGAACTTGCACTATCACCGCATTTAATGGCGTGGGAAAAAAAAAAAATCAAGTCTTCAAACATAATTCAACATCCGATGATGTTAATACGTTATGTGGAGTTAATTCTAGTCATCTTCAATTCTCTAATCTAAGTAGCCAATAGGAAATTAAAAATTCTCCAATCTATCTACTTTGAAGAGAAAGACAGAGCTTGTGATCAGCATGGATTAAGTTTGGATAGGATTTGAAACAGGTTAAAGGTGGTTTAGGTAATTTAGAACAGGCCATGGAGTCGCTAACCCATAGGGGGGAGGGAAAGAGAGTTCAGTACAGAAGTTGGTAGGCTTAAGTACCTTACGATCGAATAGGATAATACAACCATTATATTTGTCAACCAGAATCACACACTCCGTACTAATTAATTTATGATGTTTGTCTTGTATTGAAGTTAATTCGAGGGGTGGTCAATTGTGGACCGAGGGAAGGATGAGTCCGGGTTACAGTAAGTTTTTTTTCAAGAATTTTAAACTATATAAGTTTGACTGTATAACGGCTTTTGAACAATCTAACCATTACCCTACGAGAGTGTGGGAAAAGGGTATTACGAGTATATTTTTTCTAATACTATTTTGCTTTTAAAGTGGATAGGAATGCTCAAGATCATATGCAATTATAATTATGGATGATGATGTCCTGGTAATTACATAGGTTGATTAAAAATACGTAGGATATTCTTTTTGGTAGTGTTTTGACAATTGGTAGTGGCAAAATTAATATTGTCACTCATATGTTGCAAGAAAAAATAATGTTCGATCACTCAAAACATTAAAATTCTGTGTCCGTCCCCGAAGACAGTGGCCTGTCCCCGCACTCACAAGTCGCGAGCTAACAAGAATTGAACACAAGACCCCTACTGATATTGTCATCTAGATTACCCATATAGTCAAAGAAATTAGCATAAGCTCAACTTATTATCCTATTGGAGTCAAATAATCTTGCTTAGTTCCAAAAAACAAGATTCCAAAAAAGCCCAACAGGGAGCTGGTTAAACTGCTAACGCGAATCCAGTATTAAACTCATACAGACAAAAAGAATGACCCAATTGTAAGATTATGGGGCCAGGAATATCAAGAGATTTAAGCACTAGAAATCAACAACAAAATGAAGCTATTACATAAATAATTCTTTAGGCGACACGTCAAGCTTAAGACTGCATCTGCTATCAACTCTTGTGAATTGAGTCAGTCCATACGAGACTTTGTTCCGACTTAAAATTCCCTCCGGCTAGTAGAGGTGAAATGAGCCCATCGGGCATTAGTCGAGGTTTAGCACGCTCAGACATCCTGAGTTATTACAAAAAAAAAAAAAAAGACTTTATATGCCAAAAACCAGGACACTAATCAAAGAACGTTCCGTCCGATCACGCATAAAATCTTGCCGTCTTTGATACTCCTCTTGATATGCTGGACTGTTAAACAAATACTCCATAAACCACTGACCCTCAGCGCAAATACAATAAACAGATACAATCAAAGGGTCAAAATGATTTATTGTACAATATTCCGGATGTGACAAATAGTTTAGCAAAATATTGAAAACTGATACAGAATTTAATAGTATTGCAACTGACCTCTGTTTCCTAGTGCTTTTTCTCTTCCGTATTTTCTGCGTGCCCTTCGTAATACGATGGTTAAATATAGGGGTGGGAATTTCCGACACGACACGAGAACCCGACACAAAGTTAGTGGGTTAGAGTCAGCTATTTTCTGACACGGAACATAAATATTATGACACGACACGATAACACGGAAAGCTAGATAGGTCGGGTTTGGGTTGAGATAATTCTTACACGAACACGAGACGACACGACACGACACAATGTCCACCCCTAGTTAAATAATCTAAGATTTGGTCAGATAGTTTAGATTAACTAAACATGATACAATCGCAGTTGACGTATCCCGTTCGGCCTTTTTCCAGGCCTTTCTCCTGATTTTGATAAACAGGGTTCATAATTCTGGTGATGTAACAAGTACCTAACCTTGTAAGTATTCAACATTAGAAAATTTAGACTCAAGCAATGCATGAATGTGTTGTAATTAATAGTCTAAAAGCCTAAGACTGAATTCCGAGATTTGTTGAGATTTCAACTGATTTGTTAGTAAACTACAGAGGAGAAAACAAGGGTTTCAGGTGAGGGTGACTGCAGTTGACTACTGCCAGCATTCAGACAGTCAAGTATTTATATTACTAAAACATACGTACAGCTTTCTTCACATTGCAACAAGACATTCGGCCTAATTTGTTAAATGGGACGTAATCAAAATACTGAAGCATGTCGACATAATTATCAAAGTTTTTATGCTTAGGCTCCGTTATTGCTTGTCTGCATTTTCAAGCAAAATTCGAACAAATACATGTTGAACTTTTTAAAAAAGAACATGTTCGGTTTTTGTACCCAATAATAAGTACGTGAAAGTGTAGATTGAATACGGACCTCACTTTGCGATTCATATACAAGAAGTGACTGCCCATAACCTTTGGCATGCTTTTCAAAAACTGCTTCGAATCACAATCATCACCACTATGTTTCAAGTAAATCTTTATAAGGCAAAACAATATCACGCCAGCATTTTTTTCTACAACAACGAAAATAAGATCTTATTTGTAATATAGTTTAGTTGGTTGGTTAATTGGTCACATTTTCTTCATGATTTTGTTTATGAATTGTTACATCTACAACATGAACTAAAACCGTTGCATTGCAACAAATTATGGCTTGAAGTATATCTCCCACAACTGATACTAGTAGCTCTAGCTCCTTTCAGCCCCATCCATGTAACGTTTCCTACATTAATTGCGAACACATTCACCTCAATATCAACATTTCAGCTGCGAAATTCACGATGTATTTTGGTCTTTCGGTACGTTACCTCTCTCGTTGTTGACTTGTTGCACTTATCGGACTAGTCCCAACTCGGTAGGAGATATATGCTGTTGAACTCAAGTTTCCCTTTCTCTTTCAGAGACTAGGACTAGGCCCAACTAGGGGTGTTTATTCTTGTCCAATATCATGTGGATTTATTCAAGCATGTGCGTTAAGTAGCACTTAATGTTGACTGCAAGCCTTTTAGGTCCAAGTGAAACAAAGGCCCAACATAACATCTTATAAGGGTGTGAACATCCTTATAAGATAAACATCAATTGGCACTGGATAGAGGAGCAGACACTTACTCATCTGGAAAATTGCGAAATCGAGAAAGCAGCAAATTCGGGACAATCGCACAGAACAGAAAGATAAACATCAATTGGATATAAAGCCTATATCCAAGAGCGAGGATCGACAAATGAAAACTATGAAAAGAGGAGAATACAGTAGGTTAGCAATTTCCGTAACGCTAAGACAGAAAACAACATAAGGTGTACAAGATATATCTAAGAAGATAGCATTTGACATATAACAATTACTAATCACAACATCCACCAAAACGATAGATTAAATACCAATTCTGAAAAGACCAGCAGGCTGAAAATTCACGTTGCAGTTTCATAGGGCAAAGAGCCTAAGTAAAGTTGTCTATGTCAATGCTGTCCTTTTCCCGACTATAATTTGCGGTACTGTTCTAACAAACAGCTGAAGGAGTTTCAACATAACCTTGTCATCTTTATCTGGTATTGAACTAGTAGCTGCACAGTTAGGAGTTGCTGCATCACAAAATCAATTAACTTGGTGACTCGATGATTTGCTTGTCATAGTGCACATGCACCCTATGGCCATGCATCCGGAAAATCAATATCATTTACTGCACAAAGGTGAAGGCAATTTATTATGATTCTTTAAGCAAAAAAAAAAAAAAACATGTATATGAAAAGCATAAAAAATAAAATACATCACAGAACTAGAAAATATAATTTTAAGTAATGACTACCAGATTAAATCAGAAGTTTTAGTCGTGTAAGCATTCAAAAGGAGAATAAGAATAAATCTACTGACTGTTGCCAAAGTGGCACACTACAAAAAAATCCGCCCATTTCCATGCTTTGAAGTTTGAACTACTAAAGGCACAAATATAGAGAGGTGCAAAGCGTAGCTTCTGAGTTAAGGGTCTCTTATAGTTTCTAAAATGCCAACTCATCAACCATTATTTGGAAAAGGGATTGCAGAACAAAGGTTACGAGAGCTCTTCTGAGTGGATGATAAATAAGTGACAACTAGAGTGCAGTTCCGTAGTCACCTGTTCATTAACATTCATTGCGGTTTTTAAGAGTAGAACTTCCTGAGATTTGTACAACAATCCGAGAATTTGGGAACTTACTTACACTTTAGTGGCATTTGCAAGTAGAGAAGCAACATTAAAGCCTTGTTGTTCTTCAATTGGTCCTCTGAGGGTCAAGTTCTGCAGATGTTACTCCTTCCTCGTTAATAAAAGTAGGTAGTGTGGAAAGCAAAGTATTACCTCATGCTATTACTGAAACAGAGAAAAGTAAACCTCGAGTTAGTGCTAATACTTCAAATCCCAGTACATCTCTATTGTATTTCATTCATCAGAATCCTATGTTACGAGATGAAGGCATAGTTATCAGAAAGGTGATTAATTCAATTTGGAATTGTAATCAACTCGTTTGCATTAAGTTTCAACTTCTTTCCCCGAGTTATCACTGATCAAATCATCAAAACTGTAAAAAGAAACCATAAACCAGTTCCCATTATAGTTGGAACTTCACATATATGGCAGAACTCAAAAACAGGTAACGACGTATCGTTAAAATATATAGTAACCAAGAGAAAAGGAAAACACAAATGAAGGACAAACGAATGCCAAAACTGTTGTGTTTGTAAAATGAATACCAACACTGCTGTGTATGTTTCTTGGTTCTCATTTAGTCCTTCATTTTTGTTTTCCTTCCGTTTCCTTACTATTTTTCAACTCTTAATGAATCCAACAAACCAACACAGCAGCAAAGTATTCCTTAACAAGACATCAGTGTTAGTATTGGCAACCGCCAACCCCTAAGGCCCTAATACAAGGGAGAATAAAACTGCAAAGGTTCAATAATTTTTGTGGTAGTTCCATATGAAGCAATCTCAAGTCTCAACCCAAGTCCTCTAAGGGACCCAGAGATGGTCTATTGCAAGTCACTTCCATGCTCAGCATTTTCATCAACAGAAAAACTTGAGCTTTCCGTAAAGAAGGATTTATGGAGCCCAATTGCGCGCGATCAAAGTGTTTTTGGACGGTTTGAATTGACAACCAATTGTGACCGGTAACAATTAATGGTGACCGGTCAAAAATGAAAACGAATCTCAACCATTGATTGCGAAAATGGGTGACTGTGATTGCGCCGCTTCGTGAACAACCTGTTCATGGAGCCTCCGGGAATAAGTTTCTCTCTTTCATCAAAACCAGTATACAAGATGAACAATACCTTCTGGAGAGCTGTTAATTCTCCAATTGTCAAGAAAATTAAAACAGATAGGGATTACACCCAACAAAGTATATCAAACTACTTAATAATATCTCTCACATTCAACGTCTTGCACGCAAAGAGATACAAATATCTGTACTTAGGACAAATGCCCAAGGAGAGGTCATGGTAAGTCACCAATTGCCCACAAACCAAAAAATTATGAAGAAATGAGCCCATAATGTACATCAAGCCATTCAACAAGAACTTCCTTGGTTGTTACAAGTAGAATTCATGTAGGAAATCAGCTACGTACTATTATTTCTTGTTTCACCGGGATCTTGACGCAACACATTTCACCTAACATTAAATCTCTTAATGTAACCAAAGACACCTATCTATCCCCATCAAAGAAAGCCAATCTCGAGTCTTGACTAAAACCCAACAACATTTGGATTGAGATCAAGATTCTTGCACCAAATGATAACATTATTTTTCCACTTGAAAAATACCCAATTCTGTTTCAAGATAAGAGGTCACATTTCAATAGATCCAAAGATACAGAGTATATAAGTAATCAACAAAAAACTGCAATGGAGATTAAACCTTGAGAAGGGCATCTCCAAAGCTCTGCCCAGTGTACTCCGGCCAATCCAAGGGAAAGATATCTACTAGTAATTTTTGCAACCCACTTCATTGCCGTCGTCTTCGCTTCGACGGCTGTTACTTGGTAGTGGTGGGTTGTTTGGGCCAACCAACTGAACCGACCCTGAACGATTTTTCTGGGTTTCTTTCGGTCCGTTTGGTTTCGACAGAGGTGAGAAGAATGAGCTACCATAAATTACACAAATACTCCTACACACTTGTATAAGAATGTTTTCACCTCTCTTATTTTCGGCAGTGCAGCCAACAGTCTTTCCTGTGGATTCATTCAAGTCATTCCCGACTTTGAGGCTGTTTGGGAGGCCCATTTTTACATTTTTCAATTCCAATTTTTGGGTTTTGGGTGTTTGGCAACAAATGGGAAAAATGGGTTTTAAGGAAAATGGATTTTCGGTTTTGGTGTTTCTAGACATAAACGGAAAATCTGCATTTAGGAGCTTTTTCAATTCCCATTTTCCCATTTTGAAACCCAGCCATGGCAGAAAGACAACCTTGCCCTCTCTCTTTTCAGATAATTCCCACTTTGCCACTCCAGAAAGACAGCCATGGCAGACGACTGGAGCTTCACTCCTCATCCACCGACGACGTCGAGGATCTGATCAGCTTCCTCGAAGAAGAAGACGATGCTGTTCCCTCCGCTACAACCACAGAGACTTCGAGAATTACGCCGGAAACAACTCTCGTCGGAGAGTCAACGAGATTTTCAGTCGGTCGAGAGAGGAGAGAGGGTGTGATTGGGAAAATTTTTGGGTCGATTGAGAGGAGGGTTGAAAGAGAGGGAACGAGATTTTCTCTGCATTTTCCGATCGATCGATCGATGATCGAGGTCGAGATTTTCTGTTCATTTTTTCTTCTCTGGGGTGTTCTTCGCCTTTTCTTCGTTCTCTGAGAGAGAGAGAGAGAGAGAGAGAGAGAGAGAGAGAGGAGATGTGAAAAGGTGGGGTGGGTGGGTTTAGGCATCTGGGTTTTTTTTTTTTAATAAGTTAAATTAATTTGAAGGAAAATAAAATGGAGAATAAGAATTTCGGAATTAAATTTTAAATAAATTCAGCCCCAACATTATTTTATATACATTATACACTATTATTAATAACCAGGGGCAACATTGTAAAAAATCAATCCATAATTCATTTTCATTCCATATCTTCCAAACACTACTCCTACTGCAAAATGTATTCTGCACATATCATCCAAACACTCTACCAAATACAAAATACATTCTCATCATAATCCCAAAAGCCAAAAAGACAAAAAGTGAAAAATGAAAAGCCAAAAAATTGGCTCCCAAACACCCCCTTTATATGGGGGAAAATTTTAAAACCAGTCCATTAAGTTGACAATAACAAGTGTATTAATTTGTATGAAAAAGTACATAAAATTATAAAAATACCTTCTTTTTTGTCTTCTTGTGTATTTAACTGGGCTAACAATATAAAAAGAATCATTATATTAGTCTCACATGTTATAAAGATCATCTAGCCTAGCTTCTCCAAAGAAAACTTTTGTAATGAAATTGTTCAACTCGCATGCCTAGCCTCTTACCTACATAATACAAGAAAATCTAGAGTAATTTTCAAAAAGAAAATACATCAGACAAATATTCTCAAAAAGAAAATCTAGAGTAATTTCCTTGGAATATTATCACAAAATTATTGAATTTATTTGAAGTATGTAAAATATTATCATAATTCTACAAAATTGAGTGTGTGCCTCCACGGGACCCCATGTGGGTCTATTCCTGCCTCAATAGAAAGTTTGATGGCTGAAGTTTGTATGGCATAAAAAGATACTTCATCGATCTTCTTCTGTCCCATTTTATCCTGCATGGGAAATATACATTTCTAAGGCACATGCAAATATGCAATTTGATGAGATTTGCATTATGATCGCTTATTCTTTTCTTGAGAAACCCTAACACTCTCTAAGTTTAGAATTACATTCAGTTGTTTATGAGGGTCAGCTTATGACATTTTAAACAGTTTCTTTATTTTTTTAGATAAGTATTTGGAAAATCCTTTTTTTTTTTTTTGACAAAAGGAGAAAAGTGTTATTAATCTGAAAAGCGTAAAAGCCTAAACATCAGACAGTTGAGAATCCCATGGGAGCAAAATGGAAGTCCACAGACCAGACCAACCATTTAAAAGAGCCTTTTGAGCACAACAATGTGCAGCCCGATTACAATCACGTTTAACAAAACCAAACTCACAGGAAGAAAATGATTTTTTCAGAGCTAAACAATCAAAAATAATATCGCTATATCAATAGGAGGATCTAGAGAGGTAGAGCATCTTCTCACTATCGCTTCTGCATCCGATTCAATAATCACTTTAGAAAGATTTAGATCAATCCCCAACTTCAAACCATCTCGAATAGCCATAGCCTCGGCAATTCTTGACGAAGTAATACCAGTGTGAATACTTAAGAAGATACCAAAGGCCTTGCCATCATGACCTCGAGCTATTGCTCCTGTACCAATAGAATTTGAAATCCTAGAGACAGCAGCATCCACATTAATCTTGGTTATATTCATCCCAGGGCGCTGCCACACTAAGGTCCCATTACGAGTGGATCTCGACTAAGGTGATGGAACCTTAGAGTTAGCATCCTGAAACTCATAGAAATCTCCTTGTGCTTTACCACTAACCACTTCCGTAGCCCAACATTTACCATTAAAATTAAAATCATTTCTAGCTCGCCAAATCCACCAACAATAAAGAAGAGACATACCTAACGAGAAAGGAGGCATATGACTTTGACTGATACGTTCTTGAATACAATCCCACCAATCTGTCATGTTTCTACAATCAAGAAGCTCTTCAGGTCTTAAACGAAATGGAGAATGAATCTAGACTTTGATTGCAACCTCACACCGAAATAATACATGTGAGATTGATTCCTCTACCTTACCACAACGAGAGCATACTAGATTGAATCGGACTTTGTGCGCAACTAGAGCCACATTTGTTGCCACCGTGACATAAGACAAGTGACATACGTCAGGATTCTGGTTGGTTTCACAACTTAAGCAAGTAGGGAAGGACAGGAAGAGTTCTTTTGACCTATGAATGTTTTCCCACGAATATCGCCCTTGAGAGGACGCGAGTCGTTAAGTAACTTGGCCAGGAGATAGGCGAGAAAGAACCATCCGAGTGATCGGGTGCCAAAGAATGGTCCTATCGATTTGTATATGCTTCGCTCACGATATGATATATAATGATCATGTGCGTAGACACCATAGCGTCCATATGAAACAAAATAACCGAAGAGGATCGTACTCCGAGGAATAATTTATGGCTTGGATTTGAAAATGCAAATCTTGGTTTACGTAGGGATTTAGACAACCAACTTAGTTTTTGGTTAGCGTTATATACTTGATTGTTTAATTAAACGAGAATAAACTAGATTAATAAAGCGTGTTAGGTCTGGAATCACTAACACCACGACTCGAGACCCTAAATTACATTGGTTTCATTAAATACCACGGTTTAAGATGCTCAACTAAGGCTCTTAATAGTGATATTTGTTTTGGTTGAAAATCAAGCTAGCTATAGAATTCATTTAGAAATACCTTGGTTCATAACCAATCAAGCATCATGTGTGGTAAGTAGGCGATGCCTACACATTAGATCAAAGAGGTTAAACACAAATTTATCAAACAAATCCAAGCCCCACATCAATTTTCGAACCAAAGATTCAAACTTTATTGGTGAAAAATGCAATTTTACTCAAGTCATGAGGTGCTAATCACCCCATGACCCAACCTCGGAAAACTACTCACACATATCTATGGAGATAAGAGCAAGCAAAAATTTACTAGGCATAATTGAAAACATAGCACTAAAAGAAAACTAGCTAAAAAGATAGATCGGGTAACAATAAGCAACTTTAATTAAGGCAAGAGTACCAAATATTAACTAACAAGTGCAGGAAATAAAAAAGTAAAGGGCTGAAAAATAAGAACAAGCAAGAACAAGCAAGAACAACTAAAAATCTAGGCTAGATCTGAAAATTAAGCAATACAAACGTCCCTACTTGTTTGTACAAAAATGACCTCACTCCTATTTATATTCCTTATGCATGCGCACGGAATATTCCATAAAGATCCAAAAATCTTCTCCTAAGGAGCTCGGCATCGATGCCAAACAATTTCTTCCATCGATGCCTAAGTGGATAAGGGCCTGGCACCACTAAGGGGCTCGGCATCGATGCCAAGCCATTTGTTCCATCGATGCCGCCTGGCTTAGTGCCTTGCTTTGCCTTGTTGCCTCTTGGCCACGGCTTGGCCTTCTCTTGTCATGCCCGCTGCCTAGTCTTGCCTTCCTTGCTCTGGCCTCGTTTGCCTTTAGCATGATTTTCTGCAAAACGACATTAAAACAACTACCAAGCGAAAGCAATTAAAAAAACGACTAATTAGATATTAAATTAAACTAATCTAGAGATTTAGCGCACCCCATATTGTAATATCGGGTGCTTATCAGTATAGTTAATCGGAATTAAGAGAATATGGTCGGCATCCTCTTTACTAAAAACCTCATGAACCAAAGCAACCTTCCAAGTTTTAGTGCTAGAATCGATCCAGTCAGCCACTTTCTCTATATCATTCCTCCTCAGCGTGTGCCTATCAATTTTTACAATTCATATGTCTTGGAAGCCAAGGATCTTCCCACATATGAATCTCGTTTCCAGAATGAACTTGCCACCTCTAACCTTTGTCAATTAATTCTCGTGCCCATACAATACTCCTCCATGCCCAAGAAGACTGATTGGTAACTTTTGCATGCCAAAAGGATGCACTGGGAAAGTAGCGTCCTTTAAAGATCTGTCGAAACAAAGATGATTCTCCTGAGATAAGTTTCCAACCCTGCTTGGCTAGCAAAGCCTTATTAAAGGATTCCATTTCCCGCAAACCCAAGCCGCCATCCCCTTTGCATAAACTCAACTTGTCCCATTTAATCCAATGAATTTTTTGCTCACCTTCCTTTGAACCCCACCGAAACCTCGGAAGAAATCTGCTGCAAAAGAGTTTTTGGCAGATGTAAACAAGACATAGCATAGTTTGGAAAAGGCAATACCACATATTTTAATAATACTTCACGGCCCGCATGATTAACCTGGTTGTCTTTCCATCTCCTCAGCCGTTTAATAGAATTATCCTTAACATATGAAAAAAGATCACATTTGGAATTACCATGAAAAACTAGAAGGGCCAGATATCTAGCCCCATTTGCTTCCATTGTGATCCCCACCCACTACAACAAATATGATCTTTTATAGCATTATGTAATAGCGTTTTTTTAGGAATGCTATAAAAGGGGACCAATTATAGGGCAAAGAGCCTAAGTAAAGTTGTCTATGTCAATGCTGTCCTTTTTCCGACTATAATTTGCGGTACTGTTCTAACAAACAGCTGAAGGAGTTTCAACATAACCTTGTCATCTTTATCTGGTATTGAACTAGTAGCTCCACAGTTAGGAGTTGCTGCATCACAAAATCAATTAACTTGGTGACTCGATGATTTGCTTGTCATAGTGCACATGCACCCTATGGCCATGCATCTGGAAAATCAATATCATTTACTGCACAAAGGTGAAGGCAATTTATTATGATTCTTTAAGCAAAAAAAAAACAGGTATATGAAAAGCATAAAAAATAAAATACATCACAGAACTAGAAAATATAATTTTAAGGAATGACTACCAGATTAAATCCAAGTTTCTGCAGGCTTCCAAACCCATTCACCACGACGCCTTTTGCCGTCGCTGATCGCCCATCCATGGTGACGTTTCGGCTTAAAATCCAGATCTCTCCTCCTTTTCGTCACTAATCGCCGCCTCCTTCTGCTCATCGTCATCGCAGATCGCCCGTCTCTTTCCAAATCCGTGGTGGATTTTCGATTATCGCCAACTCATCAACCATTATTTGGAAAAGGGATTGCAGAACAAAGGTTACGAGAGCTCTTCTGAGTGGATGATAAATAAGTGACAACTAGAGTGCAGTTCCGTAGTCACCTGTTCACTAGGACAGTTTTGAAATTGATAAGGGGGTTTATTGTTTTGCTTTCGCTGTTGCTGTCCTGTTTGAACTGCTTAGTATTCTTCCTCTGCTTGTTGATGCTTTGCTGAGTGTTCTACAATTTCTAGTTTAGTTCTGTTGTTATTGAAATTGACTTGCCTTTGTAAATAACTTTCCCCCACCAACTGTTTGATTTAATGCTTGAATGAAATTTGTTTCTCAAATCTATCAGCCAAACAACTAATATATGTGGACTGAGGATTGAATTTGATTCTCACCATGAGGTAATCTTATCTACAATCGGTTGCAAAGTAAAGGGAATCTTGTGTTTGCAGACCGGAGTCCGTTTGTATATTTATCTGCCTATAGCCCAGAGGGTATTGAGGATTTATTTCTCGGATATATGTCTCTCATTGTTGCTCATCAAGTATGGTGCAATTGTGCAGATTGGGATGGAGATAATGCATAAAGACAGCAAGTATGTGTTGTTTCTTGACGATGATGTTAGGCTGCATGGGTCAATTGGAGCCCTCACTGCTGAGATGGAAAAAAATCCTGAGGTATGGTAAAGTAAATGCAACTGGTTGATTTTTGTAGACTGTACTGAGTCAGTTAGCTCTTATTGTGATATGTCTGCCTCTTATGGCAACCTTAACGTTGTGCTATTGGCGTGCATATTTTTATTCAAACAGGATACGCGCTTGATTTATCTTCTGGAAGTTTGGGAAGTTACTGCATCTATGAATACCATATGGTATGACAGTCATAAAAAGCTTTAATTTTCTTTTAATGTTTCATTGTCCATGCACACGTAAAAATAATGTGCACGCATTTAGTGTCACTTGTTTGTTTCCAACCAGCTACATGTAGCTTTTCTTATCCATATAACTATGCTGGAAGTAATCTTGAAACATCCTCGGCCATTGCTAAAAGCATTTTATATTTCAGACTTTTCAGTTGTGTATTTGCCAAGCATACATCTTGTGGCACCTATATGTGATATCCATAAAGCAACCTTTCAAATTGAACAGTGAATAAGTTATGCAATTAATAGAACGATGAAGTATAAGCATGACGAAATCAAATCCCTTATTTCATATCACAAAAATCTATCTGCTTGAAGTAACAATTGTGCAGTTCAGCTGTGGTAAGTTCTTTTGGTTTAGTTGACGGTCCACTTTTCTTCACTGGTTTTGTCTACCAAGAGGTTTGAAGCAGTTTGGATTAGCTGATTTGGTCTCATTGAGCCCAATTAATTATGCTAGATCCTGAAATAAATGTACAAACGGGTGTTGTTTAACATATATTAGTTGAGGTCATTGCATAGAGATATTTCACTTGTTAAAAATATTTTTAAACTCATGAATTAACAGAAAATCATCTTTTGCAGCCTTGTTCGATGGGGTTTGCTACTGGTGGCAAAACATTTTTCCTGTGGAGAGGGTGCATGATGGCAAGTACCAGCTTCTTCCTTTTCGAACTGTTGCATGCTCATTATGGAAATGAAATAGTTGTGGAGTTATTTCCATAATTTTCTTTCGTTTCAGATGCATGCAGATGATTTTAGAAATAGCCGTCATGGGGTGGTTTCGGATCTTCGAGATGGGAGATATTCTGATGACATGACTCTTGCAGCCATAACAGATATTGTGTTCAGTGATTTGCCCACGTAACCTTGTTCAAGTTAGTCGTTTTGTCTAAAAGCTACATTTTTCTTGATATTGCAAACATGTTGTATCAATACTACCCCACCTATCTTTAAGCCAAACAGGTTGAACTTTGCCCTGAATTACCAATTAATTAAACACTGGTAAATTATTTTACGACAATTTCCTTTTTCATTCGAATATTTGCATGAAGTGGCCATTCTCAAATTTGAACCTGCATTCTTACACTTGTTGCCTGCTGGTTTAGTGTTTCATCAAGCAATGGTCCCTATCCACAACTGATAACCTTCCAATGCAAGCAGCATTGATTAATGTTTTGGTTTTTTGTATCTTTTCTCTAAATCAAATTGGATGTACTTGAATTCATCATAGTATGAGGACTGCATGTATTGGTTGGCAGAACTCTACACTTACATTTCTTCTGTGTTTCACCATTACGTGAGCTGTGTCACAAGGAATTGGAATTCCTACGTTCAATTTTCATTTGTAGCTGATAGATCTCTAATTTACAATTAATGATTTCATTTCTTATTTTCCAGGGGCTCATAAAAAGGCTAATTACATCACCACCGGTTGCTGTTTTTCCTCACCCGCTGGCAAGTGTTCTTAGTTTCTCAAGGTTTGTGCTGTGTTTGGTTTGGTTTTTGAAAAGTTTTTTGAAAAATAGAGAGAGAAATGGTAGAAGTAGGGGGAATCTAGGGAGAATTTAGTAGGTATTTTTTGAAAAATACTTTTTGAAAAGTGAAAGGAACAAGGCATTGTAATGTAGAGATCAAAAGTATTTATACTTGAAGACATGCATTAAATCGCAAATAAAATATGCTATTTCCTCTTGACTTTTTGATTTGTGAAGGTACTGGAACTTCTTGAGGAAGCAAACATTTGTTCTGGAATTATACACGACAAGGTTAACTGGATAATGAACCGTGCATACACGACAAAGGTTGTCTCTGTTGCTAATGTTGCTAATCCTATTGATCAAGTGTCCCTACCCTCTGTTTCTTGCTGGTCCGTACTTATATTTGTTGTTGTGATGTGATAATACTGCAATCTTGAAAGATTGGATGTTTAGTGAAAAAATAGTATTTTTTTGCTTAGATAAAGTGCTAGAATATGATATTTTTTGTTGCTGATATACCTTAGTTGTTGCTGAAGTGTGCTGAAACTGTAAAGAGACACGGGGATAAATAGAAGAAAAACTCTTACTACCATAGCGTTCCACCAAATTTTGGGCGCCAGTTACAGATCAGAGGTTGTTCTCAAAGTATCTACTTTTTGAAGAATTCTTTTCTTTTCTTCTTTCCTTTGGAGACATTAGTCTTTGACCTACTAAGTTTTACCACAGGTTTATCCTTGGAAGCTGCTGCTGGAAGAGATACCAAGCCAACATTAACATACTCAGTACCTTCCTCTTCACTTTCCAAAGCTCATTCTGAAACAGACGGAATAGCTGAAACTGGAGCTCCTCATGAGACAGAACAGACTTGGTAACAACAGCTTGTCTACCACCCAAGCTATCAATTCTACTACAAGAGACATCTGAAATTGAAGTCTTGCTATCACTGTTTGAACTAGGGGAAGTTTTATCATTTGTATCATCTAATTAGTCAGACTCTTTTAAGTAGTTTTTGTAGGGGAATTGTTTTCCCCGCTAATGTAATGAATCTTTATTCAATGGTTGAATTGTATGTTGTACATTGACGTTTGGATATAGTTGGTGTTGAATGGAATATTTCAATTTTGTTTTTTCTTAAATGAAATTACCATGATCTTAATTGAAAATACTAGCATATTGGTATTATAGAATATTAAAAAAAAAGGGCCAAAAATTGGCTAATATAGCATTCATTGCAAGCTATAAAAAGTAGTATAGGATAGCAGGCAAAGAACGCTATTAAAAGTTTATCTACAACAGCGGTCAAAGAATGCTATTAAAAGTATGTTAAAGACAGCGCGCAAAGAACGCTATAAAAAGGTTACATGCTATAGCGTGCAATGAACGCTATTAAAAGTCTTGACTTTTAATAGCATCGCCTAATAAGGCGTTCTTCGGAACGCTATCTATGACATTTAACAGCGTTTTTCGCACGCTATTAAATGTGATTTTTGTTGTAGTGACCTTTGCTGCTAAGAGGTTTCTATGTTGAGTTAGAGTATTGGGACTGAAAAAAAAACTGATGATTTCTCCTTGTTCACTTTCTGACCGGAGGCAGCTTCATACATGTCAAGAATCCGATAAAGAGCTTCACAATCTTGATCTATTGCACGACAGAATATAATAGAATCATCCGCGAATAAGAGGTAAGAAATGACAGGACAATGGTTATTAATATGAAAACCCCGCAAAACCTTTTTACTTAAAAGTCATTGAAAAGGGCAGAGAATCAATCCCCCACAAAAAAGAAAAAGATATGGAGAGAGAGGGCATCCTTGCCGAATCCCTCGATTTGGTAAGAAAGTTTCACCTGCTTCCTCATTGACAGTGATCGAAAATGAGACGGTCCTAATGCACTCCATGACCTCCAATCCATTTTTGGTGGAAACCCAATCGAGCCATCACCCTCTCCAACTAACTCCATTCCACCCGGTCGTATGCTTTTGCCATATCCAATTTAAACACGGCCATGCCTTGAGTGCCTGAACGTTTATGCTTGATATGGTGTGCAAGTATTTGGAACATCAAAGAGTGGGAAATTGTGTGTGAACAACGAGCATGTGTCTGATATTGAGAGAGAGAGAGAGAGAGAGAGAGAGAGAATTCCCATTCCGGGGCAAATTGTAATTTAAATAAAAATTCTACATTTTGGTTAAGAGAGAGAGAATTTCCATTCCGGGGCAAATTTGTAATTTAAATAAAAATTCTACATTTTGGGTGTACCCATTTTGTAATTTTGTACTAGAGGCTCCAAAAACCCTTGTTTGTTTTTGGGTGGCGCTATTCGCAGCTACGTATTTACTCCCATAAATTTCTAAAATTTACAACCATACTGCTTGATTAGTTCAAATCGAGATACATTTTCAAGACCCAATTACGAAATATAATCTTTTTTTCAACAAATATTTACCGAAATGTATTAGCAGTTGCATACCGAAAGTTGAACATATTTTCGACATGCAGTTGCCGAAATATAATTTATTTTTCAACAGCTATTTACCGAAATGTTATTTATGATTTTCAACAAGCACCTACCAAAATATAACGGGCTATAAGAATAAATACGTAACTGCGAATAGCGCCACCCTTGTTTTTTTTCGATCGTCAACTCCACGACCCCTTTTGTTAAATCTCCGATTTCTCTTATCACTGTGCATCTCTCCGCCCTATCCCTGTCTTTCCCGCTCCAAATGGCGACTCTCAACCTCTCTCTCCTCCCCAAAACCCTAAAGACCCCACTCTCCACTTCAACCCTACCTCTGGCCGCCGCCCCATTCCGCTCCGCTACCACCGTACACTTGAACCCCACTACTCCGCGTGGCAGTCTAGTACTACTCCGGGCCGCCGTCGATGGGAACCGCCCCGCGAAGCAGAGGAGCAGCGGAAGCAACGACCCCGGAGACACGATAATGCTACCGGGGTGTGACTTCAACCACTGGCTCATAATCATGGAGTTCCCCCAGGACCCTGCTCCCACAAGGGACCAGATGATTCAGACCTACCTCGATACTCTCGCCACCGTCGTCGGAAGGTTACTCATCTCTCTCTCTCTCTCTCTGTCTCTCTCTTATTACTCCCTCCGTCCTCATTTGCTGGTCTCAATTAGCACTTTTTGCTGTCCTAAAATATTGTCCCATTTCAGAACTAAATGAGTACTATTAGATGAATTTACTCTTTTACCTTCTTTTTTAATTAGTTGAACTAACAATTACGAAAACGTAATAAAGTGATAATAAATGCAATGATTGTGTGTACTTATGAAGTTGGAATCCCGGAAGGGACGAACAAATGGGGATGGAGGGAGTATATTTATACATATATGGGTGTATTTTTATGTACTAGTGTAATAGACGCCCGGGCACACGCAATGCGTGTGTGACACTGTGAATCGTATTATGCAAAGTGGGAAAGAGGAAAATTTTCAATTGATATTAATCTATCAGTACGTATAAGTATGCCGCGGCACATGGAATCGTGCTCGGTAGAGAAATCTTGAGATTAATCTGTAATAAAACCTAGGAGAAACGAGGGGAGAAGAAATTTCGGATGATGGATATTTTTTCTTTCATCTTGGGAGTTTCTTTAGGTGGTTTAAAGGGAGGTTTGGGAAAGGAGATGCCTTGTTAACAGTTGGGACAACCCGACTGCAGCATGCAGTTGGCCTGTTTTTGGGCCCATGCAGCGTGCTGAAATTTGGGATGTTAGTCTTTGTTAATGTTTGTTTACCAAGAAGATGGCGCAAAAGGAAATGACGTTTGGGTTGGAATATTATGTTTTAAGTTGTTCAGTTGGAAGAAGAAAGCATGACTCTGATCACTCAAGTGCAATTTTGTTCACCCTCAAAAGAGAGTGAATATTACCCTCCTTCTTATGGGTTGAAATGGTACAGGTCCCACCCCTGCAATACATTTTTTGGCAAACATGACATCACTTTGTGGTGGGATCTACGCCATTTCAACCTATAAGAAATAGAGTAATGATCACCCTTTTAAGTGGAGGGTGAACAAAACTCAACTCCTGGTCACTCACTTTGATTATTTTTTTAACGGCAACTTTTTTTATTTTATAATCCTTGAAATTGTTACAAAGATTAAAGGAACAAGAGTTGACGGCATCATACTCCTAAATCTAAGAACAAAAATTCCTAAGTCTAGGGGTAATCCTGTGCCCAAGGACCCGAGACCTAACCCCTTTAATTGGCAAAAAGCCAATCAAGGAGCACCCATTAGGACTAAGCCCACACCTCTAAAAGGCCTTAAAGCTGAGATAAAGCAATTAAAATAATTGGGATGCAGCCCAAACACCCATAGGCCTACAAGCCCAAATAACATGGGACTAGCCCATCAAATAAAGCCCAAATAGAACACACCCAAACCCTAACAAAACACAGCCGCCCCCAACACCATTCCAGTCGCTGCAAACCAAACAAACTTTGTCATAGTTTCACCGGAAGGGGTGAAGAACAGAACACCTCCGTCCCCCACCACCAAATCGTAAACCACCCAGAAAACTCAAGGAAGAGATTGAACGGCTCCCCCACCGGAGAAGAAAACCAAACCAACGGAAACTTAAGCGTAATCCCAATACCGGACAAGATTTACGAGCCGTTAAGCCAAGACCAGGAAATCGCTCAGCAGCAAAACCGGCGGGAGCATGTTGGTAAAGAGGTGGAGCAATAAGGGGCTGAGAGGATGGGGAGGAGGGAAGAGGTTACTGTGAAGGAGAGGGAAGGAGGGTAGGGGGAGGTGGAACACCCGGGGTTACACAACTTACACTCACTTTGATTTTTGGTTCTATGCTTTTGAGCATTATATACTTCATGAAATGAACCTTATGAAAAATCGGAAATTATACACACACACATATGTGCGCATGTATGTGAATGAGAGATTCATTGAAAAACCATAACAAGCAAGAGTCAAGGAAAGCAAACCTTCCCTTATGAGAGACTAGAAAGACGAATAAAGTCTAGAACCACAAACACTTGCACACACAAATACACAAACTCACTGACATTAAGTGCGGGGTCCGCACACACTGTGTGTGTGGCTGTGTGCATGGCCCCCACGCCCAACGTGAGTGAGTTTGTGTATTTGTGTGTAAGTGTTTGCGGTACTAGTATAAATGTATAACTGCTAAAAAGACTTGTATAACCAAAGTAAGAAAGAATATTAGGAGGGATATTCATATTCCATAGATTACAGGTACTATAGTTAAAGAGGTTACATTTAACAGAAGCAAGTTGGGAACATGTAATTCTTATATCGAAAAATATTGTAGCTACGACTACTTCTGGAGATCTTTGGATGCCTTTAAAAACTCTACTATTCCTTTCTTGCCATAGGTACGAGATCGTTGCAGCCCAGTAGCCCACGCTAACTTCCTTACTGAACTAGCAAAAAACTTGCCACAAAACTTCCTTATTAGCCTGCTTGTTTCCCTGTTCCGAGTTTGCTGGTACTTAGAAACATAGCATAGGGCATTTAGGATACCAGAATAGCTTATGCCATGCACTATAGGGGAATGGAGTCTTATAGCATCAAAAGTGGCAGCAGCATTGAAGGTTTTAGAAGTGGAATATTAGATATAAGACCAATAAGTTGTACCATGTCTGGTGCCATTAGAATAAAAGGAAGGCCTGAGGGAGTTTGGGAAAGGCTATGTCCATTGGTTATTGTAGATGATTGGAGAAAATCTTTGCATTGAGGGGAATATTTGATGAAGCAATAGAATTTGGTCTGAATATGTCAATTAGAGGACCTTGGGGGAGCCCAGTTGTCATACCAGAGGTAAGTGCCATCCCCACTACCAATGACTTGCTTAATGAAAGGCTTTGCAACATTCATGAGATGAAGGACCTTTCCTCCAAATACATGAAAAATCAGTAGTACTGGAGAGAGCCCAGAAACATTTGTCTTTAATGAGGTGTTTGTGCACCACTGAACCCATAGTGAGTTGTGTTTAGAGCAATCTGACCAAAGGTGCCTAAGAAAAGACGCATGATTCCAGTCTTTGATCCTTGTAAGGCCTAATCTTCCCTCCTTTTTGGGCAAACAAACAGTCTCCCAGGCAACTTTATTGCAGTGCAGGTAGGTTTCTGTACCTGTCCAAGGGAAGTTCCTGAAGATCTGCTCAATGTGATTACATATGGACTTTGGGAAGATGAAGTGCCTGGTCCAATAGGGCTGGATACTGAAGAGAACTGATTTGATCAGTTTTAAAAATCAGAACATATTAGATATTCCTTTTCCTTTTCTCACTTTTCTTGTCATGTGTAATTATATTTGGAAAAGTTGAGGGGCTAGGCGGAAGCATATTGTGAGGTAACAAGAGCTGGAAGCAGAGAACCAACAGTTAAACTAGGAGGCAGCGCGCTAAGTATACCACCAGTTCGAACATCACTTCCTGGTTGGGCTTGTCTTTTGAATTGTAGTCACTAGTGATAGATGTGCTTCTCTCGTCTTCTCTTGTAGATAACAGTCAAAAGATATCAAAAAGCGCAAGAAATTGATGGACATGTGGATATGTTGTTCAAATCCATGTATTGGAGAGTTGTTGCATGAGAAGTTCATTTCTTCAGTTTTTTTTAAGTGGTTTCCAGACTGAAAAGTAGTTGTTTTCTGGCAAACAAAATGGTGCTGGGTATGCCATTTTTGCATTCTTGTGGCATTCATATGCATTACTGTCTGTGTTTGGATTGCCAATATTAGGTCAGCTTAGGACGGAACAAAAGTAAAGGAAAGAACAAAGGTAACATTTCTTTTTGGGGAGTTTGTTATGTTGCTGCCCATGGTGGTTATGCTCAGTAATGGTGTAGGGGCTGGGGAGGTTTCTTCTTTTTATGACGTTTTCTTTTCCTTTCACTTACCTTGAATTAGCTTCATAATTGTGTGCTCTCTTGTACGTGTCAGTATGGAAGAAGCAAAGAAGAACATGTATGCTTTTAGTACTACAACCTACACTGGATTCCAGTGCACTGTATCTGAAGAAACATCTGAGAAATTCAAAGGTACGGGAAACGATCAGGCAGTTTTCCTGAATGAGTCGGAATATACTAGTTGCTTTCTAAAATTCTTGATTCTTCATCTTTTGTAGGATTGCCTGGAGTTCTTTGGGTACTGCCCGACTCATATATAGATGTTAAAAACAAGGATTATGGAGGTGGTAAATCTGTGAAGGCATTTTTTCTTTGTATAATGTCTTAATCTTTCACTAGTGTTATGATGAACCTATTCTTCTAAATCTTTCAGGTGATAAGTACATCAATGGGGAAATAATTCCTAGCACATATCCTACTTATCAACCAAACCAACCTAAAAACCGATCGAAGTACGAGAGTAAAAAGTTTGTGAGAAAACGAGATGGCTCTGCTGCAAACTGAGGAAAACCAAGACAAGAGGCAAATTCTTCAGAGTCTACCTCTTGATTAGGTGATTTTTTATTTTTGTGTTGATTTTATTATGTAAGCCATCATATGTGTGTTCCAGTCCTCAATGGTTCTTTAATTTAATTTGACATTTTTTTCCTAATTTCTTTTCAAATAGGATTGTATAATCTTGAAACTTTTCCGTCTCCATATGATTTAATACTTCCATTACACTTGGTAAAGACCTGTAAAGTATGCATTCCCATCACAATAGGATTTGGTTTAATATTTCCGACATCTGCTTGACAATGCACTTTTTTTTTTGGGTAAATACAATGCACTTACTTCTGGTTTTTATTGTCATTCTATTTCCAATATATTAAATAATTCTGTAATGTGACTTGATTGAGCTAATCTGTTATTTTATTTTTGCAGGTTATCCCTCTTTCGTATCGGAGAAGAATTGGCATGTGTAAAATGGTGATATTTCTTTTGACATAGATAGCCTAAGGTTGGAAAACCTGCTTTATATTTGAGATCGGGCCAAGTGCTATGTATGGTATTTACTTATCTGTTACCATTCACGTTGTGAGGAGTTGTAGGCCGTCCTTTATGAATATGTAGCATAGACCAAGTTTTGATTGGATGATTCGGTAATGCCCTCTCCTCTGGCATTTTAGCTGATATTTATTTCAGACTAGTTTGATGTCAGGCCGGTTCTACTGATTTGGCAAACCATTAAAAATGTGCTTAGTTTCTTCCCAAACGCATTGTGCCCTAGATTTTGGATTATCAATTGGGACAAGTATTTTCGTATGTACGGTATGACAAACAGATCGTATTACAAAAGAATTCAACATTAGTGAATAGGATAATGGCATTACATTGCTTGTGGAAATTGACCTTACGCAAACTGTCTAGGGCTGGGCTTGGAGGAGTTACATTGATTCCATTTGTGGTTGCGTTTGATATAGCTGACTTTTGGCCCTTCGCATTCACCCGTATCACAGATCTATTTAATCTGTTCAAGCTGGTTCTGGATTCAAGAAATATGACCAAGTAGGATTTAGGTTTATGTTGGGGGAGAAATGCAGGCCTTGAACTGCAGTACTATGATACGCAAAACAAAGTATAGTTTTTGACGAACAATTAAACTTTGCAAATTGGCTTCATCAAATCGAACGTTATTGACTGCTTATGGATTCAATTAGACTTAGCATGCAGTTTGAGCAGATTTCCTGCAGCACCTCATCATGGTTCTGAAATTTGAAGCCAGTAGTAAATAGTCTGTTCTTCTCGTTTACATGGATTGATCATGGTAATACCTAACACTTCATTGTCTCGCAATGATTTAATTGTAAAAATGACACTTTGGATTTGGTCAATGCTCAACTTTCTAGCTGGTTTGTATTGCTTCTCTTTAAGTGTTCTTTCAGTTTGTTTAACTCCACAAGAAACCACCTCTTTCACACTTGTAAGTATTGCTTCTCAAGAAACTATAAATCTGTAATGGCTACAACACCCACATTGTGGAAACAACTGAAAAAAAACCAAATACCCTATGTTTTAACAATTACAAAACTTTAAGTGCTTCAGGAAAGGTGGGCTGTCTTTGTCGCGAGCTTGGTGCTTTTGTTCTTTATTTCAAAGTAGGCCAGACCTCTTTTTCCCAATTTTGAGATAAGAAGCAAGTGGCAGGCTTATACCCATGGTAGGTAAAGCCCTGTGATACATTGACTTCACATAGCCTGTTCCTTTCTCTGATTTGTTAATGTCCAGTCTTGTTTCTTCAAAAATCCATAAAATCCATGAGCCTTCTTTTGAACTCTTCCAGGAGAAGCTTTTGATCTACAATGGCCTTCTACAGCTCCAACTTTTACGAGTCCGATTCTGGTGAGTTATATCAGACCCCTTATTCAGATCATAGCTATGATTTTGTTCCATTTCAAGAACCCATAAAGTACTCCGGCTATGAGTTTCGTGAACCTGGATTCGTCGAGTATAATTCTGCTGCTTACAGTAATGCTCATGATCCTTATCTGTCTGTATCAGAAATTAATTATTCTGCCCACAGTGTCACTGAACCAAAACTCATTGAGTACAATCGAAATCCTTATGGTGGGGCATATGATCCTTATTTTACTCGATCGGAAATCAATTACTCGACCTATAGTTTTAGTGAGCCAAAACTCATCGAGTACAATCCGAATCCTTATGGTACTGGTTATTATTCTCCTGAAACGCAATTTAGTGCGCCAAAACTCATCGAGTACAATCCGAATCCTTATGGTACCGGTTATTATTCTCCTGAAACACAATATGTAATCTCTTATTCTACCAAGTCTGATGTTGTTGATGACACTGAATACGAAGAGTACGATCCCACACCTTATGGCGGAGGTTATGATCCTACTCTAACCTACGGGAGACCCCTTGTGCCCTCTGATGAAATCTGTTATCCTCGTTCTGTTCAGGAGTCTAATGTCCCATCCTTTGATAATTTCTTTTTTGATTCCATTCCTTCACCTTACGGGAAAGATAATGGAACAGGACCAACGGGGGCTATTGAAGAACAGGAGCCACCTGAGAAACCCATAGAACCGAGCCGCGGTGAACCAGTTGAGAGTTATACTAGTGATAACTACTATCCTTGGTCTGGTTATGGTTATGGGTGTGGAAATGAAGATTATGGGTCTAGAAATGGGTATGATAGGAAAGTGGTTCCGACTACATATGATTATGGGATAGATGCCTTGGACCTCTGTGAGAGTTTATTTGGCTACTGGCCCTGTTTGTATAAGAACAATGGGAGGAATGGTCATGGTGATCAAGAAAGTGGGAGTGAAGAAAGAAGGGAAGAGAACCAGTGGATGAGTGCTGGAGATTGTCTCTTTGGAAGTCCATTTGGAAATGGTGGGGATGAGACTGGTAATTACGGTGGGCATCCTCATAGTTATCTGGAATATTAATACAGAGATGTGGATCTTGGCTGCAGAATTTCTAAGATACTTTTTCTTGTCTGTCATTACTTGTAAGTTAGATTTTTCGATTTCGATTATTTACTTAAAATAGTTTAAAACAAGTTGTAAATATGTTTGCTGTAGATTTTTCGCCTTTGACTAAAAGTTCAACCTCTGTGGTTTAGTTATAACTTATTACATGTATGCCCAAATTGCCCCTTACAATTAGTACTCTCGCCGTCCCTTTTTAAATGTCCTGCTTCGAAACTCCAACTTATTTAGAAAACATCATCATTACACATTTCACATCAACTTTTACCTCCACTTTCCCTATTTACCCTATATAGAGACATCATCATTACACTTTTACTCACTAACTTTTCAAAATAGAATCTACTTTTAGGAGCAAAATGAAAAATGTATTAACTTTTACCCATTAATTTTATAAAATGGACACTTATTAAGGGACAACTTAAAATGGAATACTGGACTTTAAAAAGGAGTCAGAGGAAGTATATAGTTACTCGATAGTATTAAAATTTTTTTCATCAAATGTTTTTGTTAAGTACAATTTTATAATGAGAAAACAACATAATTTCTATCAAATATAACTATTTATTAACTTTTTTTAAAGTAAATTAGAGAAGCTAAATATAAGTTGTAGCAAACGGAACCTTCGAATGGAATCGCTAATCTTTGTTATTGCACTACTTGTTTCTTTTGTGTGTAGAAGCCTAGTCAATTGGTTAATTGGACCATGGAAAAGTCAATAGGTATCACTCCCAAACTTTGTGCAACTGGATGTTGCAGGATTTATACAATTGCAGTAAATAAACCGATTTTTTTAAATAATATTCCTCCCTAAACCTAGATGATGAGAAATAATATACTCCCTCCATTTTCATTTAAATGTCCACTACAGTTTTGCGTGTATATATATATATATATATATATATATATATATATATATATATATATATATATATATATATATATATATATATATATATATATATATATATATATATATATATATATATATATATATATATATATTAAAAATATGCAATGTAGATCTTATTTAATAGATCTTAATTTTTTTTCTATAAAACAATGATTTTAAAACATGAAACATAATATATATACGTCAAGAGACATAAGTTGTTGAAAATGTACGCAAAACCGTAGTGGACATTTAAATAGGGACAAAGGGAGTACGTAACTTTAAGGAAGTAACTGAAGCTCCGAATCCTCTGATTCACTTGATTTCCTTCTAAAAATCTCATACGCTTGAAGGTTTTTAAAATGAACGATTTGGATCACATTTTCAAGCTTGGGACAAAACCCAGATGGAGAGACCTAATTCTCCCACTCAAACAATGAACAATTTGATTTCCTTCAATTATGTAGACACCCCAATCTGGGCTTTCAGATTACTTTACTTACGGTATTTGATTCCCTGATGATGAAACGGATCAAGAACACCCTGGGAATGTCAAGTGTTTGATCTTTGAGTGTTTGAAACCCTTGAACCTAACCTAACCTAAGCAACTTCCAAAAGCCAAAAACCCTATTGACCCGCGCCAAGGCGCAATCGTCTCGCGCCAGGGCGCAACCATTGCGCACCAGGGCGCACCGTCGCGCGACGATCTGACTCCATCGCGCGATGGTTGATCATCGCGCACCAGACTCACTCCATCGCGCGCCAGGGTGCACCATCGCGCGATGAACTGACTCCCTCGCGCGAGAGTCAGCCTGGGTCAAAGTCAAAGATTTGACTGTTGACCCACGCGCGACAGCTGTCACACTCGCGCAATGGTCCCATTCCATCGCGCGACGGTCCCAAACCTATCACAGTCACCTTTTTCAGCTGGGAAAACTTAGCCATGAAGTAACCCACAACCTGCACGTCTCTTTACACCAGATCTACCTCCCCCTCTCCATTTATGGAAGGTGCTAACTCTATAAATACCCCCTATTTGTTCTCTTTCAAAGGGTTAACAAAAATTGGCATTCAAGGCTTACACTCCAAGAACAAAGCTTGTTCTTTCTCCCCATTTTCACACCTCAATCAATCTCAATTCAACTCAAAGTTCAAACACTTTTCAAACCAAAAAAGCCAAAGGTATAGCTTACCTTTGTTCTGCTCTCTGTTCTGATCTCTGAGGGGGGCTGGCTGGGCCAAGGCTGGTAATCAATACCAGTCCTGGCCCAAAAGCTGGCAAGGTTTCAAAAACCGTCATGGCTTGAACCAACGCGCGATGGACTCACTGTATCGCGCGACGGTCCTCCGTTGCTCGCGACAGTCCACGTGGGGATTAGTGTCTTGCTGGTTTATGTCTTCATTTTGTATAGCTCACTGTTAAGCATGCTAATAACCAATTTACTGCTTTCCTTTGTTAAAACTGCTAGTTTGCACTTCAATACTTCGTTCTGTTCTGTTGGAGTACCTCTGGGACCTTTCTGAATATGTCTCGTAACTTCGAAACATGTAAACCAAGCAGTGCAGTCCGGTCCCTCGCCGACAGATCGACACCATCGCAATCTTCGCGCCAGTAGCACTGCCACGCAGAGTGACTGTCTCGCGCGATGGTTTGCTTCTGACCAGTGGTTGGCCTTGCATGGATAACTATGGGTAACTAGGCCTTTGGTCTCTGTTTTGTCTACACTGTTTATGGACTGTTTTGTCAATTTGTAGGGCTTTTCAACCTTTAAACTGTATATTATAAACTGCTTATCAACTGCTTGGTTTGTCCTGGGTGTGCACTAGTCCTTCCAGAGCCCAAATGGTTTGAGAATAAGAGTTGTGGGCTTAGGCTTATTGGCGCGCGCAAGTCTTGTAGTAGCACGCGCAGGTGTGACTAGCATGCATTGACTTGATCAATGCATACTAGTTTCTTCCTACGCACGACACTCCAAGATTGGGGCTTTCCAGTCTGCTTAAACTCCCACAGCAGTCTGTTTTCATCCTATACTAACTGCTCATCCATGCCATCTATCACATCTTGCAAACTGTTACAGTTTTAATCCCCGATTAACTGTTCTCCCGCCCTAACTGGCTCAAAATTGATTAAAGAAGAAAACAAATCATAAATATTTTCACAAAATGTCTAAGTAGAGACCGATCTCCGAATTGGGCGAGAGGGGTGCCTTAAAAATCTTCCCCTCTCGTAACCTGGCTCCCGAACCCAGATATGGTTATGACAGACTGGATCCTTCACTTTTTCAAATCAAATAGGGCGGCAGGTGCTTCGAAATACGGTTTCTTGGGTGTCGGACCTTCAAACCCGAGTGGCGACTCTGTATTCCGAGCGCTTGCCTCTTCTCCGCTCGCGCTTCCTTGATTTTTGGGCCCGTGCATTTTGAAATCCGGAAATTCCGAGGCATGCTGCCCACAAATTAGTTAAAGCATCTCCAATCCAATGTCCTCTATACTGGTTGGGAGCATCAAAATAAAAATTTATATCAAAAGGTGATTTTAGATGGTTCACAATTCATGTTCAGTCCAATCATAAATCTAGATCTATATCTTTATTTTTCATCTTCATTTTGAATTTTATCTCACTTTGAATCCAATAACTGTGTACTTCAATGTCAACTTCAATTATTTCTCTAGTTTTATACTCCATTCAAAAAGTGGTTTGGAAGGATCTTTCATCATACTCCAAATACGGAGGATGGAAATCAACTCTCCAAAATGGAGGCAAATATGGAGGATGGGTTAAATTGTGTAATTCCTCCAAAAGAGAGGAATTGAGGGAGATTTGGAGTTATGGAATATGCATTAGAGATGCTCTTATAGAAATACAAAGAAGAACAAAGATTCCAAAAAGATAGAAATAGTTCAATTTGAAATAGTGCCGTTTTGTGCTCCAACTTCCAATCAATTAAAACTTGATGATCACTCTGGTTAAAGGGAAAGAAAGGAATTGAAGAACCCTAAAATTAAAAATACTAACAAAAAAGTTTTAAAAGTCATTTGACAGGTCGAATTTAGGACAAAGCACACTTGGACAGTACAATCAAATACATGTTCGATACTATCATTAGCGAGGCCTAAAAAGTGATAAAGGTAATAAAAGTGGTTTGGGATTTTATTTGTGTTTTTTCGAATAGTTTTTTTTTTTCTTTATCAGACATTAGTTGATGTTAAATAACAATATGTACATTTTGTAGAGGGTCAACATCTAACTCTTTGTAAATCCAAAATTATCCGTAATAGACTAGAGAATCCTAACCCTATAAAAGTTGGGAAGGGGCGTTTATGATAATTATAGAGTACTCTATAAGACTATAACGATGCAGAACTCTCTAGAAGAATGGAGAACAATCTAAATTATTATGGAACGGTCTACAATGTAGAAGTACTATGTTCTATTCCATCTGTTCCAAATTGGATGACAATTTTTGATATTTGTGTCAATTTCAATTATCTTTCAATATGAATCTCAAGAAATATGCAATATAGATCTTGTTTGATAGTTCTCGATTAGTTCTATTATACAAAGTTTTCAAAATCATGAAAAATATTATATATTGAAAGATATAAGGAATGAAAAATTGCATAAATTTCAAACATTTGTCATCCTTTTTGGGATGGAGGGAGTATATTTTTTGAAAGGTTCTAGAAAGAAGTTAGAGAGTTTCAAAAAATTCTAGAGAATTCTGGGATGTTCTACAAGATTAAATGTCACGTTCAAAACTTGTGGAGAATTTTGGAATATTGTAGAGATGTGAAAGAAGAAAAAGATCTTCTTTAGGAGGATTTTGGAAGGAGAATATGGGCCGTTGGGAGAAAATAATCCTAGCTGTTCATTGAGGAGATGGAAGACAATAAAAAGAACAAATGGGCTCATTTATGAGTGTGCATTTGTGTAAACTATTTTACACAAATAAAAGAACTTTTCCAATAAAAGAACTTTTCCAATAAAAGAACCAATAAAAGAACAGTATTTTTAATGTGTCCAAACTTCCATTAAGAGAATACGTTGGTCAGGCCTGCCAATTGGTGCAAGGATTTTCTTGAATTTTTGTAAATGTCTATATGAATTTTGAGAAATGGCAGAGTGGGAATGAATCAAAGAAAAATCTCAAGAGGGAATAAGGAGTTTAATGTTTGATAAGTCATGCGTGTTGGTGAGTTTCTTAAATGCTAGACACAAAATGTTAAAAGCCGTGATATTTTGTTTAGCACGTAAAAGTTAATTAATCTCTTTCGAAAGTCATCATAATGAATGACTCTACTTCTAGTCTTACATTTCCTCGGAAAATCAAGTCAAAACCGGAAGTTATTGTGTACTTAACATATGCTTTGGAACATACATTAACAAAACTCACAAATAAAAAACAAAAGAAGGATTCAATGTAAAACTAAACCTCGTACTCTCCGTCAAATGATGCGCTGTGCGAAGACAACATGATTCTTGTTTTCCTGCACAATCAAACACTTTGCTTAAGTAAATGAGTTATGCCATGTGCTCCGTAAATTTACGCAATTACCCTTTGTAATTGTCACTTCAGCATTATTTTCCCTTGCACTAATTCTTTGGTAAAGCAAACTGACCAAATTGACCTTCCCTGTGTTCACCAGGAATTGTAGTACGAGACATTAGGTTCCATATTACTAGCTTTGGACCATTATATATGTAGAGAAATGGGACGTGGTCAAGTTTTGAATTCTCAAATATGGTCCAGTTTTGACGGCCCACCCTGGGTCCAAAAAACTTATCGAACTGATTCACGTCCCAGATCTTCCCAATAGTATGATCATCTATGTACGTAACAAAATTATTTGATCTAGCACCGATTCCTCTGTCATCAATTCACATTTGTAGATGAAAAAGTGGACGGTGAAAGTTTGAACGGTTCAATTTGTCTTGACATAACTATCGGTGTTTGATCAGTCTGATTTTTTTAGTGGGACTTACTTTTTTGGTGAGAAATCCAAGTTCAATTCATCAAAGATATTAGCAGTTACATGGTTCACGGTGGCGACAGGTGGTTTCAGGCGTTTAGGTGTTCAGTAGGGTTGCGAGGTGTTTGCATGCGGCTAAATTCAGCGGTGGTGAGATTGGGATGCGTGGCATTTACAGATGGCTCAGGGCATTTTTGGGATCAGCGATATATGACAGATTCACGACAGTCTGCACGACGATAGCAGTTTTTCAAATTCCAATCGTTTGTTTGTGGTTTCCAGCAGTGTGGTGGTTTGAGTGGTGAGGTTTCAGTTTTTGGGTGTTTAGGGTTTTAGTTGATCTTGGACTAGCGTTTGGGTCTCTAAGCAGTGTGGAGATTAGTAATTTTAATTTTCTTTCCGTCATTGTTCTTTTAATCTTTGTAATGTTGTATAGATTAATAAAAAAACCGATCAAACAAAAATATCTTCTCCGCCGAAAAATAAATATGATTTTCATCTGCACTGACGTAATATTCCTTTCATTTCATAACTTCTAACTAAGGCCAGTCAACTATTTTCCCCACCACACCTCCATTCCCCCCACAAAACAACACAAAAGGGCAATTCCGGTAAACAAGCTCGACCAACCCACTCTCCTCTGTCCTCAGTGGCCCCCACGCTTCACACCAACAAACCCCCCCTCAAAAACCTCCATATTTTCCTCCTCCTCCCTCCCTCCCTCCCTCCCTCTCAACAAAACACTCATCACAACTTTCACAAAAACTATCAAACCATCCAATCTCTCCCATGGCCTCACTTCCAGTTCTCCTCTCACCGCAATTCACCCGCACAACTTTCTCTCTCCTCCTCCTCCTCTCTCTCCTTTCCCTCACTCATCCCCACTCCATCCACGACCTCCTCAAGAGCCAGGGCCTCCCAGCCGGACTTTTCCCTGACAACGTCAAGTCATACGATTTAGACCCATATGGCAGGCTCAAAGTGTACATGGACCGGCCCTGCACTGCCAAGTTTGAGACCAGGGTGTTTTTCGACAGCTTGGTTCGGGCTAATCTCAGCTATGGCGGTCTTACTGGGCTGGAGGGACTGTCTCAGGAAGAGCTGTTTCTCTGGTTACCGGTTAAGGACATAATCGTCTATGACCAGGATTCGGGTTTGATCTTGTTCGATATTGGGTATGCTCACAAGGAGCTGTCTCTCTCCCTCTTTGAAGACCCTCCTGTTTGTCAGCCTCAAGGTGCCCCCAACCCCTCTCTCTCTCTCTCTCTCTCTCTCTCTCTCTCTCTCACATGCGTACGTACAAACGTAACAACATACAATGACGTGGTTGAATTGCAGGCCCACCAAAAGTAACAGCTGTGGTAGGATTCGAGGTTTTAAATAGTGGTAGCGGCCAAAAAAGCATATGGGTGCGTAGCGGCCCAAGTCACAGTAAGGGTAGAATGTAAATGTGTTATATGATACGTAGCAGGAAATTGGGTGAAGTAGTCGTGACATTTTTAAGATAGTTTTTCATGCGGTGTACTTAAACAGTTGTAGTGGTCAAGTATCGGTTGTACCGGGCGTGGAGTACAAAGCGATACATGAACCGTTGCATACCTATGCAAATTTGGAGTAGCAACTGTATCGAAAGGCCAGCCCGCTGCTTTCGGGCAACCTTAGTAGCAAACTGAATTAAACTACATTCTTGTGGTTTTCATGCACTTTGAATTCAATAAACCTTACGAACTCATGAATGATTGCAAAATTTTCTTACTGAATTCAATTACTTATTATTTTCTTACTGAATTCAATTACTTATTCGAATTTCTTCTCTTTCTAGCTAATGCTAATTTTTCTAAACAGACAACATTTGTCTTATGTTAATGCCAGGCGTTTTATTGAAAGATGGTGGCAGGAAGGAGTTGGCACTTCAAGTTCAGAGATCAAAGAAGACAAAGCCTTCTTTCTGACATGATTTTGTTTTTTGTGGTTTTTTTTTTTTTCTCCTTCCTGTTTCCTTATGGAAAAAATCAAAAATTGGAACAGTAAGGTTTCTTGGAAGCTGATAGGATCGTAGCTTTGCTAATGGAAATTGACCATCTGATTCCCCGTTGAAATCAAACAAACTTTGGAGTCCATGAACTGATTCTGTGAATGATGATCTGAAGCTGAGTGCATGTGTCTGAATTAATGAAGGTTTATTGTATAAATTTGTCGAGAAATGGGCTTTCGAGTTTTGAAATTTAGCTAAAGTCATTTAGACGATGAAATCAAGTTTAGAGTTGAAATCATATCTGGGTTCGAGTTTTTTCACTGCTATTGCTTGCAACTTTCACTATTCAATTCCAAACCGTCATAATCGTCACTGGGAAACCGATTGCATTTGGGAATCAGGCCCCGTTCCAGAAACCTTCTTAAAAAATAAGCAGCTTATTTCACATTTTCAAACTAAAAAATAATGTAAATGAAAAAGAATTTTTTTATTTTTTTTGCACCGTATTAAAGATCTTGATGAGATCTATCAAACAAGATCCATAGTTGTAGGAAAATTATTTGGGTAAGCACATTATTTTGGAGCTTGAAATTGCCTTCTCAGAAAATAAGCAACTTTTTGCTGTTCTGGAACGGGGCCTCAGTAACATCGATGACCAGTTTAACCAACCCATATCTTATATATATAGCCGTGATCTCCTCATGTGTAGACTTTGATGTGGGAGGAAGTCTTTGCAAATTCTCTACCTTTATGCCTTACGGAGGGATTTGAACACCGGAGTCACCCGGCCAGCTAATGTTCAAAAACTTTGGGGACAAAGAAGTAAGCTCACATAAAGCGAAAGTCTGTTTGTCCAATTGTGATTCTCTCATCACTGCAGTCACCTAAATTTTTGAAAAGTGAGAGTTATTTCATGCTTCCGTTTGATTTATACTCTTTGCCTCCCCCTCTCTCTCTCTCTCTCGTTAGATTAAAGTACTTATTAGGATTTCAATGGACCAACCCCATTTTGATTAATGTAGATTATCAACAAACAAAAAAAAGTTTATTATGAGTTTAACGTCTTTTCTTTACAATGTTCGGCCATTCCCAAAAATGAAATCCTGACTCCATGCTTGAATATGTTCTCGTGTTACCATAGGCCAAATTTCATTTTTTTTTTTTTTGTTGGCGTGATAATCCGAAAACGATCCCACCAACTCTAACCTTAGGCAACGTGGTGCACACCGAAAACCAAATATTCCTCCCCCCCCACCCCCACAGTTATTTGGCACAAATTTTCACTTGCAGAGAGGGTAGCCCAAAGTATTTGACTATTATGGGAGTTGCTTCAAAGACTTGTACAAAGAGTGTAGACAATTTTCAATTTTGCTATACTCCGGAAAACATTAGCAGCTGGGTATTGAAGACCCTGTTTGGTTTGGTTTGGGTTTTTTTTTTTTTTTTTTTGTCATTCGTTAATCCTAATCTAAAGTATCCTAGGGAAATTGGGGGAGGGATGGGACTTACAGGAATCAAACCATGCCTATGTGTATGAAAGTATATAAAGAAGGCCAACTGCACTCCACTCACTTGCCGGTTTGAGTTTTGAGGGAGGTTTTTAAGAGTAATGAGTAGAGAGAGATCGATACTTAGAGAAAATTTATTGGAAACTATGGGCAGAAAACTATGGGCAGAAATTTTGAGTGTCCCAAACGTACAAGCTGGTTTCATAAGGGGAATAGCATGACTTGTGTCTAGTTGTCTGCGCGTCAGTCGTCCATATGGCTCATCGGATCCTTGACAAAGAACAAGACAAATGGACCTGGTAACTTTGGATCCCAGCATATGCTGTTCCAATTACTACTATTTGGAAGTATGCATTGCAGGCTAGCTATGCCATTTCAGTGCCTTTATGAACAAAAAGCACTGGAGGGGCCAGCGGTGTTGTTATTTTCAAGCTTTCAACAGACCAAGGTTAAGGTGCATGTGCAGTGCGGATTCATGAGTTTAATTGGATCTTTCCCTGTGACCTTACACAGCCTTTCTGACCACCAACACTGGGCCCTGAGGTTCAGAGTACCTAGTTTGATTGATGGAAAAAGTTCGCAAAGTTTAAGGTGAGAAAATTCACTAGGAAGATTATATTATGATCTTAGGTTTATGTTTGACTAGAAAGGGAAGAAAAAAAAAACTTGAATGAAGGTTTCATGATACCAACATTCTCTTTAGGAACCTTAATTGGAGTCATGTTAACGATGGTGGGGGATTCGTTTTGTTTTTCTATATTTTCCTTGTCTTTTCGAAAACAGTTTGATCGTTTAGGATTCCATCGCTCAATTTGTTGTGGTTGCAATCGTAGTTGATGATGCAGGAATAAAACTGCAAAATCGTATCCTATTTTATTTGTTGTCGTACGAAATATACCCAAAAAAATCATTTACTTGCCTAATTATCTATAGGTATGAAAAGGATTCAACGACGAATTTTTTGTTTTGACTAGGAAAAAAAAAGAAAATGGTTTAAGGGTAGACAGAATGCAGTCCCACAACAGGGACTGCACCCTCAGGTTGGGCATATTTTTTTTTGACCCTTCCTGTGTCTACCGAGATAATCGCAATCGTTCAATCAGATATGATTTCAGAATTCATTTAAGGAAATGATTTTGTCACTCCATTTTTGTTAACGTCACCCCCCTGCAAGTGTATTTTTGCACTAAAAATACACTTGCAGGGGGTGGTGTTAACAAAAAAGTGAGTGGTAAAATCAGCAGCCTTCATATATCTTGAGTCAAATGAACTAAATGGGTTTAGATTCGGTGTGTTGAAGTGATTTTTTTTTTCCAAGATAAATGGGTCCCGAAATCATATCTATCGATATCTGATCGACATGAACGATTGATCAATTCATCTTTGCGTGCTCGAGAAGAACCATAAATGCTCCCAACCTGAGGGCGGCAGGAAAGCCAAGTCCGATAGCAGAAAGAGATGAAAACATCAAGGACATGGTACATTTCATTAAAAAAAAAAAACCATAAGACAAAGTGAAGGGATCCAATCCAAATTTCTTTATTTTTTTTCCTAAATCCTCATCTAAATTTCTTTCTCATTTCTTATGCTAAAAACTGTTCAGTATGTGTAAGCATGTGAGTTGGCAGTCTCACCTTGAAACAAAAACAAAAACAAAACAGAGAGAGAAGTGGAAGAATTTATTGGTTCCTCTGAAATCTTAATTTAACCACCGTGAATCGATTGTTTCGAGTTGGAAGCAGACCTACTACTAGAAGAGACTTTTTCTCAGTTGTGGCGTGTTGGTTTCTTCTCGTGATTCGGATGTACGATAAAATCGCACCAACCAAAGCCGTCGCAAACCCGCCAAGGATCACATCCCCTCCGGCCGCAGAGTTGGCCGACGAATGATGCCTCGTTACCCGTCTATTCCCCGCTACATTTCCTATTCCTGAGTTATTCCCACGGTACGATGGAGCCGGACTTGGAACTGGTATGTCCCGAGGTCCAAACACTGCTGGTGCAATGAGGTCCGAAGATTCAGACCCATTAGTCTTTCCCATAAAGATGGAGATCAGTTCAGCTAATACAATGCAGAGAATGAGAAACTTAGCCATGAGATTTTACTGGGCAGAGGATACAAATGAGAGGTTGTGTGTTATAAACTTATATAAGAGGAGAGAGATTTGGATTTGGTCTTCTCTCTTGGTCTTAGTTTTGGCTATAGGAATTGGTGTAGGTCAGAATCAAGTCCATCGAGCATTTAAACTTCCAAGTGGAATGTGTTAGCATTTTGGATTCAACAAGGGCAGGTGGTCTTCGGTAAGATATACTTTTGGACCGAGAGTTCTAGTCCGTGTTTCTTTTCAAGTCTTTCTCGGACCAAAAATAGTAATCAGAATCGTTCACTTTATAATTTGTGTTAATAATCAAATTGATTGGGTATCGTTTGCAAACTGGAGGGTAATAGATCATAGCAAAATGGAGTGAACCCAAGTCCGATTTAAGGAGGGCTTGTGATAGCTGTGGATACAGATTTTAAATTTTAACTTTCGATTCTGCTGCATATTTAATTTAGATTCCGGATTATAGTAGACATTGAGAAACTTGCGAGATTATGAAAATTTCATTCCTTTCGTGAAAATTCGAGTTGCAGAATTTTAAAAGCTATTTAAACCCAATTTTAAAATTTTGAGAATTTTTTCCTTTTGTCAAGATATCAAAATCTATAGATAATTCTAACTCTAAAAATCCATTATGTAGAATTTTTGACTACCGTTATAAATTAATTTTCAAAAGCTAGGATCTATCAAAATAATTTTTCGCAAACACCCACCTAGCTCGGGAAAAGAGGGACATAAGGACGTAATAAAAACTTCCACCGATATTTCCCGGAAAATACGGAGGGAAGAGAATACTTGCTGTCTTTGAAGAAACACAACTGTCTTCCTCCTCTCTACTGAATTTTTTATGTGGAACATATGAAAGCTGTCCACCGAAAGGTTTGTTCCAACATTGTTTTTAGCCAAATCAATGACAAAAAAAATATTTTAACACTAGTTATAATTGGTTCATATAGGCGGCTCCAGAATTTTAATTTTAATAGTGGGTGGTGAGAGAAAAATGATAATAATAATTAAAGAAATAGGTAATGATTATTAAAAAACAAAAACAAAACCAAATTAAACTTAAAAACGAACAAAGTAGCGATTTTTATTCAAAGAATTGTATTGAGTTGTGTTTTAATTATGGGCGAATTACACTAACCTCCCCTGAGGTTTTTGACAAATACACTGACCTCCCATCTAGTTCTTGAAATTACTCTCACCTTTCTATAGAACCTGAGGGATGTTAGTGTATTTGTTAGAAACCTCAAAAGAGATCAGTGTAATTTACCCTTTAATTATCTGTAATAGCACGGAACATCCTTTCAGTTCTTTTGAGCTCTTTATGATTGGGTGCCGCTATTCGCAGCTACGTATTTTCTCCTATAGCCCGCTAAAAATTTTCAACTATACTGGACAGTTAGTTACCAAAATTGAGATATATTTTCAGCACCCAATTACCGAAATATAATCTTTTTTTCAACAGCTATTTACCGAAATGTATGTATTAGCAGTTGTATACCGAAAGTTAAACATATTTTCGACATGCAGTTACCGAAATATAATTTTTTTTTCAACAGCTATTTACCGAAATGTTATTTATGATTTTCAACAACTATCTACCGAAATATAGCAGGCTATGGGAAAAAATATGTAGCTGCGAATAGTCGCACCCTTATGATTTGTATGAATGGACTTCAATTGGTAATTTGCAATAGCTCTCGCCCTGTCATATTCCTTTAACCATTTTCAGATCTTCCATGTGACGAACATAGGACCAATTGACCATTGTTCCAGTTATGGAGAAAAGCAACGTGACACAAAGGAACAAGCAGAGCAGTCTAACAACATCATCAATATCTTGTTGTTTGTTGCTAGTTTTGACTTCTTTGATCTTTTCCTTCATTGTCGTCGTTGATCACTACAAAAAAAATTACATTGGGTGACAAATGAAAATCGTTACAAATTGCATATTTTTTGTCACAAATAATATAAGTGACGAAAAAAATTTGTCAACTAAATGTTGTCGAGGATTCTTATCTGGCGACGAAATCTAATTTTCATCACCTATAGTGCCTTTCGATGACGAAATATTTCGTCACCAAGACATGAATAATTGGTGACAAAATTTTTTTCCTCACCTATTGTTCTTTTTGACGATGAAATTTTTTGTCACCAATTATTCCTTTTGGCGATGAAAAAATTCGTCACCAATATAAGAAATCAGAGACGAGATTTTTCGTTGCAAAAGACGTTTTCATATGGAAAAAAAAATCATTCTTTCTTGCTCCTGTTGGGTTTCGAACTCGAGTCCCTTCAGATTTTCACACAAGCTCCGACCAACTACACCACACAAACTTTTGAAAGTTTTAGGCAATTGAGTTATTGTTTAAACCCAATTTGAATTATCTCAATCGGAGTTTTAAGTAAAGAGTTATGTCTGAAATACATTTAGTGACAAAGCGCAATTCATAAATTTCGTCACGAAAGGCACCCATTTGACGACAAAATATATTTTTCGTCGCTGAAAGCGTTAAAATTGTGACGAAATTATTTTTCATCACTAAAGTTGAGCATTTGGTGACGGAAAAAATATTTTCTTACTAAATTGGTCTCATTTGGCGACGAAATATATTTTTTGTCACCAAATGATTATCTTTGGCGACAAAAAATGTATTTCGTCGCCAAATGGGTATCTTTGGTGACGAAAATGTTTTTTTCGTCGCTAAACAGGTATAATTGTGATGAAATTATATCGTCACGGGAGTTGTCAAAACAGTGACAAATTTATTTTTTCGTCGCCAAATATACTCATTTAGTGACAAAATTAAATTTCTTCGCCACTTTTTCGTCACCAATTTCCATTTTTCTTGTAGTGGATAACCTTGGCTCTTTAATTTGTAGTCTCTTAACAAATGTAGTTCCTTCTTTCTTCATGTACGTAGCGGGCTATGGGCTTCTTATAAAATTAATGGACAGAAACTATTGGGGCATTATCCACCCGCATAGAATCGGCCTGGAAGAAGCCTACTGACATGCGTCTAATCACCATAGACAGGTGGAGGATCAGGTTAGTAGACGTGCAACAAAGTGTGATCAATTTAGAATTGAACAACTAATTAGTTCAGTGAACATGTGTTTGCCATTGTGAATGGGAGGTGGGGATATGCCTTGGTCACTTTTCGTTTTTGGGACTATTTTTGGTTGGTGTTTGAAGATGATGAATTTCTACCTCAACAAGCTGTACTAGTTGTGGCTTTGATAGCACTTTGTTGGAAGAGGAGGATTATTTGGTGTTTATGTCGAAAGAAACTTCTAGAAGGGAGAAGGAATACTAGGGAGAATAGTGGGGAAGTAAGCACTTGTATTCCAGTTGAACTCAAACTTTTTGGCCAAGGACTAGAGCTCATCTATATACATACAACTCCATGGAAGGTTCTAGATATCTTCTTACAAGATAATATTTAGGTAATTTCTAGAGTTACACATGTGCTAGATGCTTAGATATTCTAGATCTTCTAAAAACCAAATATTTATATCTCCTTCCATAATAAGTAATAGTTGTTTGTGCTAGGAAATCAGGTGTGCTTTGTTTCAATACTTTGCTTTTATTGGGATTACAATTGTGTGAATGCCTGATTTGATTTTTCTAATTTTTTTGTGTCCGTTTAAAACTATGCAATTTTGGCAGAAAAATATAAACACAGATTTCAGGAAAGCTCAAAAAACGAGAGTCGAACCCCAAATTGAGGTAAATGAGAAAAGAGTTGCACCAATTAAGATTAGAGTGCCTCAAAAGTCAAGAGCAAGAGAGCATACACAAAGTCAGTATGAACTTAGAGAGAGATCAGCAACAAACATGCAAGAATCTCGATCACAACAAGTGGATAGAAAAAGAAAAGAAAAATGGATAGAAAAGAGGCTGAAGAACAAACAGAAGTAGATGAAGCACACACACAACCAGAACAAATACAACCAGCAGGCTCTAATCGGTGCAATTTGTAGTCTATAATTAGACTACTCAAGGATACCAAATTGAATGACCGACATATAGCATCCCTCAATAAAGCGTCATTTTGGTTATTGATTAAAGCTATTATGAATAAGAAGTTGTTAAGTGATAATTGTAGAAAGTACAATGAAGTGATTCTAAAAATTATACAGTCATATGAAGAAGGTACCAAAAGTTTTACATTGGGTGACAAGAAGTTGAAGCTAACAAAGGAGCATGTGAAGGTTATTTTTGGTATTTCTTATGGTTCTGTCAAGATGGTGCGTGCAAACAAATATCAAGAAAGAAAGCATTGCACTAGCCAAGAGGATTGAAATCAAATAGGCAAAGTTATCAACACCAACCATGAAGCAAAAGATCGATCAACTAAAAAGTAGTGAGAAGGAATAAGATGTGGATAATGTTGTGAGATTAATCTATGTCTAAACTAAAAAGTAGTGAGAAGGAACAAGATGTGGATAATGTTGTGAAATTAATCTGTCTATACCTTTGTGTAACATTGTTTTTCTCCAATCAAGGAAATACAGTCAACTAGTCGTATGTACATTACATAGAAAGATCTCGAAAAAATGAAGCAATATGACTGGGCAGGAGCTATTACAAAGTATCTGCTTATGTCCATTCACAAAAATCACACAGAGCTCAAAGGACTGAAAGGATCTACTGTGCTACTACTGGTGACGAAAACATAACTCCACATAATTCTTTGAGTAAAAATCACGTTACATGTGTTTTGACTTTGAATTTTCTTTCAGGCAGTACTGGCTTTGCGAGCACACTTCCAAATGTAGTTCCAATAGTGGTCAAATGCGAAATTCAGACCTTTGGAAAAGCCTCAAGGATTTCGAACAACTGAGTCAAGTTTCCAATGATAACTAATAAACTCAAACCTACTACACAATTTAGGGTTGGCCTGGAAGAAGCCTATTGACATGCGTCTAACCACCATAGATAGGCAGAGGAGCAGGTCAGACGTGCAACAAAGTGTGATCAATTTAGAATTGAACAACGAAATCAGTCTCGTGAACATGTGTTTGCCATTATGAATGGGAGGTGGGGATGCCTTGGTCACTTTTCTTTTTTGGGACTATTTTTGGTTGGCGTTCGATAATGATAAATTTCTATATCAACAAGCACTAGTTGTGGCTCTGATACCACTTTGTTGGAAGAGGACGATTATTTGGTGTTTATGTCGAAATAGACTTTTGGAAGGGGGAAGGAGTACTAGAGAGAATAGTGGGGACGCAAGAACTCGTATTCCAGTTGAACTCAAATTTTTTGGCTTATTACCAAATGACTAGAGTGCATCTATATTTATACAACTCCATAAAAGGTTCTAGATATTTTCTTACAAGATAATATTTAGATAGTTTCTAGAGCTATACATGCGCTAGATGCTAGATATTCTAGATCTTCTAGAAATGAGATATTTATATCTCCTTTCATAATATCTTGTATTTTGGGCTTCTTTATTGGGTTTGACTTGTACTTTAATCTTCTAGAAACTAGATATTTATACCTCATTCCAAATTTTTATGGTGTCTCTATTATGCTTCTTGTGATTTTCGGTTAGCCTTTTGTGATTTTATGTTATGCCATGTATAGTTCCATGTTATGCCATGTGTGGGACGCCCATGTGTTTTATAATATGGAACCACAAGAGGCAAAAAATCACAAAAGACATAACCGAAAATCATTAGAGACATAACTGAGACACCATAAGGATAAACACCATAGCATCTTTCGCAAATTATATGCAATTAATTAATCGAACCAGAATTTGGAAGTTTGGATCCCAAAAAATCTTTCATCAAACAGGGAACCAAAATGAACTAGGAAATTGTTTTTTGTGCTAAACATAAGGAAATTAATCTACTCGCACTTCAAGTAATGGTGCAAACGAGTCAAGCTTTATAGTGTTCGAACTAAGCTCGTTAACTAAACGGGCCTAAAACACTAACCGTGCCTTGCTAATTTTTTAATGAGTCTCTTTAAGCGAATCGAACCTCTACAAAAGAGCCGAGCATTTGGGCGCCGAGCCAAACTTATGAATGTTCAGCTCGGCTAGTTTAACAAACAAGCCTAAAATCGAGCTCGAGCTCGGCTCGATCACTTAACAAATTGAGCCAAACTGAACCTTAACGAGCCGAATTTAGGAGTAGCTCAGTTCATTTGCAGTAGTATTCCTAGTTACAGCTATACCCTTTCGTGTTAACACCACCGGTGTATAATATATAATTTATTCTCTAATCAGAAACGAAAACAAAAAAAGGGAGGCCAAACAGAGAGAAATAGGGATGATAATTACCTCCAACCTGTCCCTGCCTTCGAACAATCCGCCTCGATCTTAGAGAGGATTCTCCGACTCGATAAGCAAATGGGGTGGAGATGATATTTACTTCCGCCGCCCTATTTGAACCCAATCCGACTCCGATTATAATTATTTATGAATATATCTAAATAGGTTCCATCGTTTTCAAATAATAAGAGTAATATACCCTTGAATCAAAACGACGTCGTTTTGGACCAACAACACAACACAAATGCTTTCCCATCCGGCCAGCAGATCCCATCCCCGAGTCCCTTCTCCTCCCAAAGCCCTAAACCCCTGCAAAACCTCCACACTGTACAGAAACCCTTTGCAGTTTGCAGCCACCAACCTCATTGACCCATTTCCTCGCGCCACCACATCGCCTCCACCCAGCACTACCCCACCAGGCCACCACCACCACCACCCATTTCCTCCCTCTACCACCACCACCACCACCACCACCACAACCCCAACCAACCATGTCTTCTCTGTCCCGCCTCCTCCACCGCACATTCTCCACCTCTCCCTCCAAAACCCCACCCCAACCCAACACCATGGAGTCCCTCTCCGCCGCCCTCTACAAGGAGCGCAACCTCCGCACCCTCGTCGACAAATTCAAGTCCTCCTCCGACAACCCCCGCTTCCGCACCAAGACCGCCATCTACGACTCCACCGTCCGCCGCCTCGCCTCCGCCAAAAAATTCCGCTGGGTCAAAGAAATCCTCGAACACCAAAAGCAGTACCACCACGACATCTCCAAAGAAGGCTTCACTGCTCGCCTCATCTCCCTCTATGGGAAATCGGGCATGTTCGAGCAGGCGCACAAGGTGTTCGACGAAATGCCCGACTTGAAATGCGACCGGACGGTTAAGTCGGTCAACGCCCTGTTGGGAGCTTGTGTTAACTCGAAGAAGTTTCACAAGGTTGATATGTTGTTCCGTGAGTTGCAAGAGAAGTTGGGCGTTAAGCCTGATGTAATTTCGTATAATACGGTGATCAAGGCATTTTGCGCGATGGGTTCGTTCGATTCGGCCTTGTCGATTGTTGATGAGATGGAGAAGAAGGATGTGGAGCCTGATTTGATTACGTTTAATACATTGCTTGATGGGTTTTACTGGAAAGGTCGGTTCGTGGATGGGGAGAAGATTTGGAGAAAGATGGAGAAGAGTAATGTGGTGCCAGATATTAGGAGTTACAATGCAAAGTTGGTTGGGTTGGTTTCTGAGAAGAAAATGATTGAAGCGGTTGAGTTAGTTGGGGAATTGGGTTCCAAGGGAGTCGAACCTGATGTTCAAAGCTATAATGCTTTGATTAGGGGCTACTGCAAGGATGGAAATTTGGAGGAGGTTAAGAGGTGGTATGGAGAATGGGAAAAGTATGATTGTGCCCCGGATAGAGCAACGTTTGCAACTCTCATTCCGTTTCTATGTGAGAAGGATGAACTTGATTGGGCTTTTGAACTATGCAAGGGCGTTATTACTCGGCGACGCCTCGTTGATGGAGCAGTGTTGCAGGTTGTGATAGATGCGTTGGTTAAGGAGTCCAAGATCGAAGAAGCTAAAAAGCTTGCGGAGATGGGGAAATCGAATAATTACACTCGATACAAAGTAAAAGTACCTTCACAGGATTAGTTCCTTTGTCTGCTGTATTTCTTTGTTGATCTTGTGTTTTGCTATGCACTTCCTTCTAATTAAGACAGATGTGTTTCTTGTCAAGAGACCGGAGTTTTTACTGAGCTGTGGGTTTATATTCAATGGAATTTGGACCAATTCTTTTCTTGATGAGCATATTGAGGCTTGTTTTGTTTCATTGCATCGACTAAACTTCTTCAATGTGATATTTTTCTGTCTTCCTGTTTGACCCTAACTCAACTTAAGAATGCAACCCTAGTGAATTTCTAATGTCTTCCTCATTATGGTGGAGCAAATGTGTTATGAACTAACTTAGTAGATGAGGCAATTAATCTTCTTCTATGAAGCCTGTAATTTGGTTCGGCACGGATACTATTATGGTAAGTAAAAGATGCAGCTTGGCTTATTGCCCTTTTATTGATAATAGGCATTGCCTGCAGACTTCTGGTTGAAGCACTAGCTCTGCTCGTTAGAACACGCGCTTAACCACCTGGCATAATTGCACTTCTTTGGTGGCATAATGACGCTGGTTTTATGATTTGCGTAATGGATTACAGGTAACTAATTCGAAAACCAAGTGTTTTCCTGATGCAAGAAGTAAAAGAAAAATGAAGACAAGGAACTTCTAATTGTTTCGTTTGTTTATGCTCTCTGTTTATTTCTGTTGGAGACAAAGCAAACATCTGTGATTAGCACTTAAGAGGATGCACAGCTGACAAGAATCCTACTAACTTGTGATTTTTAACCTTCATAAGGTCATAATCTATATATATTTTTTTTTAATTTTGAATGGCTTGATAAGGTTATAATCAAGAGGCGAAAACTCAACTTTATCAACAATGTTGACCCAAACAAAATGTGTTTTATCTATGTTCAATAAAACCAAAGCTAGTGCTCTTCCAAAAAAAAAAACCAAAGCTAGCTTGGTAGGCTATCCGAGCACACTCTTTACCTGAGAGATCCGACAACCATCTTTTGCAAAGGCAATTTTGATTTATTTTCACGATAATGGTTTCCCGTTCTTGAGTTGTACTCGGGCTCGGAATTTTTTTTTAATTTTAGAGTCGTACATGATGATGATTTTTGGCTTGTTAATTGCCTAAATCTCTAGTTGATGTATCACTAACACTATATGTATATTGCGTTGTTCCGGTTGACAAACAGATTTGTACAAGAAAAATGCGATGACAAAAAATTAATTGATACTATAACTGCCAATTTTTTTCTTTTAAAAATTTGTTTCGTTTATGTATCTTTCGATGTTCAATCAAGCTATCTGTTTTGCATGGATGACGTACTCGACAAGTTCTGAATGACGTACTCGACGAGTTCTACAAAGTGAACAATTCTGATCATTGTTGTAGACTCTAGAACTGGACCCAAAAATAACTGGACCGGAACTTCCTCCGTTAAATTTGATGCGTGCATCGACTTTCCTTTTTGTAACAGGTCTTCTTTCAACGGCTTGAGTTGTCCATTTGAGATGCAAATAAAACCCTAAACCCCTCCCCTCTTCATTTACCTTGTGGCTAAACTCAACAAACCATCATGTCTTCCTCCGTCTGCCGCCGTCTCCACGGCCTATTTGCCAACGCCGCCAAACCCACCTCACTCCCCAAAACCCCCCAACCCACCGCCACAACCACCTCTCTCCACGGCCTATTTGCCTCCGCCCAAACCACCACCAAATCCACCTCACTCCCAAAGACCCCCAAACGCACCACCACCACCTCTCGCCAAAAGCATCGCAAACCCACCATCGCCACCTCTCTCCAAAAAAATAGCAAACCCACCACAACCACCACCACCATCACTAAAACTACCAATAACAAAACCCTCTTAGCCGTCGTCGCCAAATTCAAGAAGTCCTCCGACTCCAATCGCTTCCGCCACGGCAGCCACAAGGCCTACCTCAAAATCGTCAACCGCCTCGCCTTGGCAAACGAACACTCCCTAATCGACGAAATCCTCCAGCACCAGAAACAGTACCCAAACATCACCAGCGAAGGCTTCGCCGTCCGCCTCATCTCCCTCTACGGGAAATCCGGCATGTTCGACCACGCCCGCAAGCTGTTCGACGAAATGCCGCACCTGAAATGCGAGCGCACCGTGATGTCATTCAACGCCCTCCTCTCCGCCTGCGTGTATTCGAAGAGATTTGATATGATCAGCGAGCTTTTGAGCGAGTTGCCGGGGAAGTTGTCAATCAGACCTGACACGGTCTCGTACAACACTGTCGTGAAAGCGTTTTGCGAAATGGGTTCGTTCGATTCGGCACTTGCGCTGGTAAATGAGATGGAAAAGAGTGGGGTGGAGCCTGATTTGATTACTTTCAATACCCTTCTTGATGCTTTGTATAAGAATGATATGTTTGAAGAGGCAGAGAAGGCGTGGGGGTTGATGCGGGAGAAGAATGTTGTTCCCAATGGGAGAACTTACAACCCGAAAATTCGAGCATTGGTGGCTGGTAATCGAATTTCGGAGGCAGTTGAGGTGTTTCAAGAAATGGGGAGTAAGGGAGTTAAACCAGATGTGTTCACTTTTAATGCATTGATCAAAGGGTTTTGTGACCACGGGAATTTGGAGGAAGCCAGGCATTGGTATAAGGAAATGGGAAAGAATGATTGTTACCCGGATCCAGTGACGTTACGAATCCTTGGCAACTATGCTTGCAAAGAGGGTGAGTTTGAGTTCGCTCTGGAGTTGTGCAAGGAGGCTATAACTCGGCAGTGTAATGTTGGGGTGTCAATGATGCAACTTGTGGTAGATGGATTGGTTAAGGAGTCAAAGGTAGAAGAAGCAAAGGAGCTTGTGGAGCTTGGCAAGTCAAAAAGTTACTTCCAATATAAGCTAGAAATGCCTTCAGATGAGTAGCTAAATTTTTTCTCGTATGTTACTTAAATGGATTTCTGTTGTTTGTTAGAAATAATCTTGAGCTTATTATGTAACTTGATTTACATCTTGATCAATGGTATGAAAAATTTCTGCCATAGCTGAGATTGACGCAAAAGCCACTTTTAAGGCTCCGTTTGAAATATTCCTTCCACTTCCGCTTCTTCCATGTCGAGGCCTACCTTGAGTGAAATGGTCACTGAGCAAGTAAAACCCTGAACATGTTAAACCCTCGTCGCCAAATACAAGAAAGCCTCCAACTCCTACAGCTTCGGCCACTGCAGCCCCAAGGCCCTCTATGATGCAATCCAACGCCTTGCCGCCCCAAATAAGCACTCCAACATCTAGGAAATACTCGAACCCCAAAAATAGTACCCCCAAAGGAAGCCCCATTTTTCAATGTAGTGTTTTTCTTTGAATCTTGGGTCGAAAACTGGAATTATGTTGTACTGTTTTCTTTGAATTTTGAATCCAAAATTGTACTCCAATTTGAGCCGTAATTCAATTAGATTGGTAAGGAAGAGCATTTGCACTTCTCTTAGCATCATGTTAATTATTTTATATATCACTGCTCTCTATTTCAGCCAGTATTAGGAGTGTAGTAGTGTCTACTCAAGTTGACTTAATATATTTTTCTTGAATTTTACAAGTACACTCTTCCGTCAAGAATTGACTTCATATGCTCCTCAAGGATTGGAAGGCTGTGATTGTCATCGTAGCTGTACATCAGAGGAACCACCCTTGCAGTATTAAGACAAGCCTTGGTGAAAGTTGTGGAAAATGGAGTTGGATGTCAGCATTCCCGGTTAAGCAGCTTCCAGGCGTCTGAAATCATGTGAATCACTTTCATTCTTGCGCTTTCAACGGAAGAACCCTTGTGGTCCTTCATGTAGCACTTGACGTAGGATCCGTCGTGCCCATCTTGATTCTCGTCCTGTCATTTATTTCCAAGCATATAAGATTAGAGCTGAACTGATAGTTACTGCAGGTCCGTGAAAAATTTGACAATACGCGGTTCCTCTTGATCTTTTTGGGTGGCTTGCACTGGAATAATAGTGTCTTTTCATTATCGGAAAGAAACCATACCTTGGCACTTCCCAAGTCATCCGAAAGACGAAGAATTGTTGCTACAGAAGTTATAATTCCTGGATTATGATTCACTATATCGACACTTTCCTTGTTAATACCAGGTTAAAATATGTACTTGCCCCTCAAACTATTCCAAAAATGTTTACTTCCCCCTTCAACTACTAATTGAACACCCTTGCCCCTTTAACTACCAAATCCTTACACACTAAGGACAATCCGTCCCTCCCATCCAAATCATGGATGGAAAAGTTAACACCTCTTCCTATGTGGGTTAGTTAAAGGCTATTTATGTCTTTTAACTTACCATATAGGTATATGTATCTATCATCTTCTTCCTCTGTACCATCACTCTGTTCGTGCTCCTCTCTCTCTCTCTCCCCCTTCTTGTTTTCAGTCTCTGTCTCTCTCGATCTCTCTCTCTTCCATGGAAGGTGGTGGTACTAGTTTGGGTATGGAAATTTAGAAAACAACCCTTCATACAAGCCCTGCATTAGTCGTCCATTAATAGCCTTTTTTTAACAGATCTCCATCAAACGCCATAACGAGGTTCTTGAACAACCATTCTCTGACAAAAACACTCAAAACAATGGTCAAAACAAAAGGACCACTAATTCCCCCAAATGGGTTTCATGGGTTTCCTCCTTTTGATGGTGCAATTGATCAGAGCTACTCAAGTAGTAGGTTTTCATCGCTAATAAGTCGGCCCGAGACGAGCTTCTTGGACAAGTGATGATATATCACACCCTTTTAAGTCTTTTTTCCTTTCAAAATTCACCCATCGATTTTTTTTGTTCATGCTTTCTTGCTATTTTTTGCTATTAGAGAGAGTGATGAACAGAGCGGGACAGAGATGATGGATTCGATGTGGGGAGTGGAGACTGTGAGATAGAAAGGAAAAGGAGATACGTACATATACATATATTGGTAGGTAAATAGACATTAATAGCCTTCAAATAACTCAGTTAGGGTTATGTTATAACTTTTCCATTCAAGACATGGATGAAATGTGGGGAGTGTCCTTAGTTTGTAACAATTTGGTAGTTAAAGGGGCAAAGGTGTTCAATTGGTAGTTGAAGGGGGAAGTAAATATTTTCGGCATAGTTTAAGGGGTAATTACATATTTTACCCTACCATGACCCATGAAAAAGAATGTGTGAACCAACACCACGTGAACCCCTGAGCTGATAATCCCGTTCTTCAAGTACTCTTCTACATTTGGCATCTGCCCTGAAGCAACCCATTTCGCTTCAACTAAGAACGCATTGCACAAACTTGCCCACTGCAAAATCAGCTCTCTGTTAGCGATAATGCATTTGGAGTTTCACACAAAATTACTGCTTTTTTGATCAGCTAATTCGCTGATAGTTGGTAATATTGTGATAATACCATTTTTCGCAGGGAATAGGGGGTTCCACTCATGCTCTTTGTAAACCTTGTAGGCAAAAAATTTTGTCATGTCATCCAGAGCCTTGAAACAAATCTCCATGTAGTCGGGTAGTTGCTTGGCAGCCGCAATATCCCACCTGATTGCGCTCGTAATTGTTTTACATTACTAAGCTGGGAAAAAACTGGAGGCCACAAACAATATTGAGAAAAATGCATACCTGTTGATTACTTCTGTGAAGAGAGCAAGTTCTTCCATTGTCCCATAAACACCAAAAATGTCATCTATTAGGTAGACAAAAAAGATGGGTTTTGTGAGCTCAACTCTTTGCTCTGACAAGCTTGGATCTGTGGGGGCTGCCATAGGCCACATGTACCATTTAAGTGGTTGGTCTCTCGCAAACCTCAGCCCCTTGTTCAACCCTGTGTCTCTCCACCAGCTGAGATGAAAAAATTTGTAATTAGAGAAAACAAGCGCCACAAAACAAGACCCATTTAATTTAAAACCTGTGGAATTTCCACAGTAGAGACAAAATTTAGCCCATTGTCAAACTTACTTGGAAACTTAAGTACTTCCTTCTGGTGTGTGGACTGAACGATTTGAAAATCCAGTTTTGCTAGTTCTTGTAATCTTTTTAGCCATCCGTTGGGGCCTCTGTAATCACCAAGGTAGCTTTTAGCCATAAACCTTGCAAGGCTCTTGTGATAAGGATACCCTAACGTATTACCTACGACTCTGGCTCGATGGTGATCAAGATTTGTCATCCACACATTGAGGAGTTGGGCGCTAAATTCTGCAGCTTGATCAAGAATATCTTCTCCTTCTATGCTCAGCTGTGAGGCTTCATATAAACCCATCAACCCTCTTATATCCGCATTTAGTTCTGTTTTGAACTTTCCCTCCTTATCCCTGAAGTTTTTGAACACATCTGTTCCAACACCAATAAACTCTAACTACTCATTGGGCGAATACACTACTCATTTTAGAACCTAAGAATTTTAAAAATTTATATATGAATGGTAGAGTGAGTTCCATCCAGAATAAACGCAAAGATGCCAAGTCCTAACACAATATTCTGGATGCTTTCTAGAGAGATTTTTGGGTTTCGTTGTTTTCTGGCTTACAATGACGTTGATTCGAAGAAAATACTCCTACCGGTAGGCACATTGTAATCATTTTGCCTGAACAGTCAAAAGCGAGTAGAAACCTCATAAAGATCATGTTGAGGATAACGACCCACACTGCAATTCACATATTGGCTATGAAAAACAGCTCCAATCTCCTCTTGGAAATGGTAATCGATGCCTAGGCGTTGGAGGGCATCGATCATGACCAGACCTTCAAATGGGCCTTTTCCTACTTCTCTTAACACATTCCTAGTTTCCTTCAATTTTTGTCCATGCTTCATGGAAAATTCCTACTGCATGTTACCAAAAAGTTGTCATCTCTAAGATATCAAGAATTCAAGGGAAGACACAATCTTTGATAGAGATACAATGGAAGAAAAGAAAAAACTTAACAGTGGATCTGGGGTATCGAGTACGATAGTTGTTGTGCTTTGAGGGGTTAGAGATCAATGTATGGTCCTCAGCTATGCCTCCATTTGTTGGTGGTAGACATGGATGATGCAGCATGGGTTGGGCTAGTCCTTCCGATTTGTTGGTAGAGGTTTAGAGCAGTTGGAGGGCGGGAAGATGTCGATAAGCGGTGGAAGTTTGCCATGACAAAGACTATTTACCGAGTCAACAAATAGAAGTCTTTCATGTTTTCTTTTCAAGAGAAGACAACTGACCCCATTTAGACTGCAGTCCTCATAAAAGATCTTTAGCTTCTGAGGACGAGGACGGATCCATCACTGTCTATGAATGAAGTTCTTTGCCATGATGCTTGGTGCTCAAAGTGCCAAAAACATGAGAAACATCGATATATGGGAACAAAGGTGACTTTGGCGGAATGTGTTTGCCTATAATATATTGTCTGGTGGAACTTATATTTTAGTGCCAAACGTGAAAAACAAATTGATGCAGGGAACTGAGATTGCGATGTATCCACTCTCCTCAGCTACAGGTTTGGGTATGTTTTTTAGTACTATGCACGAGAAACTCATTCATGAAGGATGCCAGGAACTATATAAGTATATGCAAGGTTGGTTTGATAATTGTCACATCCGGAAATGATGATCGGATTGAGCGAATTTTTTACATTCAATAATTTCGTCGCTCTTAATATTTTCGATAGTAATGAATGTTCATGATTACTAGAAGACATGTTTCGACTAGCCTGTGGTTTTGGTGATACGAAAGGGATTGTTTGCAGATAGATCAGTAACGTTCATGCTTATTACAGTAATATATATGATTCCACCGCTGGCGAATAGTTCTCTTACTCGATCCTGTCTTTATTTCAAAACTTCATCTGCAAAAACTACGAAAGGAGAAGAAAATGTTGGAATTTATTTATGTGGCTCACATGCCACATCAATCGTATTTATATTTTAGAGTATTTATGTTCGTAACTAAAATATGTGTATTAGATTTAAATAAAATATTGCCTAAATAATTGGTGACTATTCATGAAAAGGTTCGATGACTATTTGTGAATAAATATGGTGCCTATCCATGGATGGGTATAGTGACCATTCATGTATAAAGTTGCGACTATTAATGAATAGGTGCCTTAATACTTCTTTGATGGAAGGAAGTATGAAGGGTTGCGTCTATTGGAAAAGGGTCCTGATCTATCTATATGAAGACCTGTAATTACCATCAAGTTACATGTGTAAATACCCTTATATAGATTAGATTAGAAATCCTACACATTGCTCTCCAAAATCAATTAGTGGGAATTTGTGTTAGTGGACCACATTGGTTCGAGATGGAAACGATTTCTGGACTTCTCAAGACTTAAACACCATGGCAAAAGGTAAGTAATTTTTCCGCTGTGTATTTATTTTGATTCTCCCGCATAGGTTTATCAGAAAAGAAAACTCCGGTTCTTGTGTTGGGCATTTATTAGTGCCTTTAGAGGGATTCCTGTTATGTGTATGAGCAGCATTTTAACTATTAACTGACTTCTTAGCTACAATTATGTGTTTCCTCTGAGATTACGGTAACAGTAATGCGACACACACAGACGGATAGATGTCCACGTGCATCGAACAATTTCGGACACATCTATTTACTTATGTGTTACTAGCATTTTTGTTACGAAAATAGTACTACTAATGTTTTAGTGGCCAGATTTGATACTGTACCATTTATGCAATGTGATTAATTTCGATTCATTCATCACAATCACAATCTCCGAATTGAGATACTTTAGACGCAATACTTGGTTATGTCGATTTTAAAAAATAAAAAGAAAAAAATGGAAAGAAAATTTTGGGAGTCACAATCACTTGAACACTTTGATCTAGGAACTCTCGTGTGATTTTCCTGGTAGATAAGAACACTTCAGGATGGGATTCTTCCTCGCGCGATATCAGCCATGGGCTTTGATATCTTTTGGTTCCAATTTCCAGACGCGCTAGAAACAGATTCGCGCTGAAACTAGGCATGGCTTGTTTGAGAGAGAAAAAAACGAATCGGGCCATAAAAGTCACCATTAAAAAAAAGAGTACAAATGAAAGGTTTTTGAATGTCACAGTCTCTCGTTATATTGTACTTGGAGAGGGAAAAAAAATACAAAAGCAACAGTTATTTGTAACGCCTTCTCACATAATGTGGACTTCATGTATGTATCGTTCCCATCCCATGTGAGAGAGGCGTTACAAATAACTGTTACATTGAAAATTTTCTCGAGAGGAGAGACGCAAGTGGAAGACCATGTTTACTCTTCATAATAGTTGCTGCAAAATTTTAAAAAGAACATGTACTTACTATTACTTACCAGTCTTCTTTTTGTCATTCACTTTGGGTGAGACTTGAGGGCTAAACTGTTTCTAATGCGTTTAGACCATGCATTTTTGGGAGGAAAATGATAAACGAACCATATATAGTGTACAACTGGATTCACTTCATTTTTTTCATTGCACCTATTCACTTGATGATAAACCCAGTGTTTTAAAACAAGAAATTAATCGGTAATTGATCGTTCGCGGAGTCTATCCGATTAGGTTTGATAAATGATTAATCGCCAATTACTAATTAATTTGCACCGATTAATCGCTCAAAGGTGGCCGACCGCCCGACTAATGTCTAGCGACTTTTAGAACATTGGATATAAACCAAATGTTCGCAGACCCTTTCAAGGAAAACATGTTGAAGTCCTATTTCAGATGGGACCATATGGCTCAGGAGCTTTAGCTGAAAGCAGAGGAAATAATCTTGCAGCTCTATTATGACATAAGAGTACTCAGTCAGCTAAGACCTACTAAGAAACAGTTGTAATGTTCAATAAGGTTTAGATAGTGATGAGTGTGTGAGAGACATCTAGTTTCGGACAAGTGCTTCCTTCGTACTTTTGAAGCCGGATATTTGCGAAGGAATAACACACCTAAGGTCTCAAGTTCAATTGCCAACAATGGTTGTGTCCAACTTACTCCTCCGTCGTAAGCTTGCGAAAGGGTTGTATGAATTAATCCGATATGCACTCAAGATAGCCCAGGACACCTTGTATTTCCCAAAAAAAGGGAAAAGTCAATACACCCATTGAACAATGGGCCCCACAAACATGAAGCTGAACATGCATAATCAGTGGATATCAAAATACAGCTCATTTCTCCTTCTCCTTGACTTACGAATATTTCTTCTGAACCGAAGCGTCAAAACTGTTGCACATATGCATGGTTGCAAACTAAATGAAATCTTCGTACTACATCAATCTAAGCTTGGGTGACTTGTAGAGTCGATAAGGAACCAAGTACACCATAAACAAGTCTAACGATATTAAAGGAAAGACAACTCCCATAAAAGTGCAGATTTGTCCTTTTGATGCTTAAACCAGAAGACCAAAACACAATATAAACCAACTGAATTTGAAAAAAGCCTAGACCAAGCAGAGAAAGTCTCAACGCAATATGGAAGACAAGAACAGAAAGATCCAAAAATTAAAGAAAACGCGATAAAATGACCCTAGTAGCTCGAAAACTTGCACTGCGATTTCTTCGCATACACCGAGTTTTATTGTGCAGTAAAAGAGAACATGAACCCAAGCCAGATTCAAAAGCACCAAAGATCAAGATAATGGCGTACCAATTAGAAGGCAGCATAGTATTATGTGAAAACAAATGAAAATTGAAATTTCTACTGGGTTTCACTTAATTTGTGAGCTGAACTTGAAATTTCTATGGGTAACTGACTGCTTAGCGAATCCACTAATCTGGGACTTCCGTCAACACTAATGATATCTTTGTTTTGGATAAGCCTTGGGGGAACATCACAGCATTGCTAAAACTAGAGGCTTAGTTTTCGGGCTGCTTTCTGTTTGGTTCCACCACAACTAAACTACTCCCTCCGTTCCTAAATGAGAATCTACTACAAAAAGTCATGCATTTTTTGGATAAAAAATTAAAGTACTTCTTCTGTGCATAATTTTCCATTTTTTTTTTACACCAAATTAAAGAACAAATTGACATATTTAATTTGGAGTCAAGAAATTTTAAAAGTTATGAAGGAAATTTCTTTACTTTTTAATCCAAAATTGCATATCTTTTCATAGTGGAATATCATTTAGGAACGGAGAGAGTATTTTCCTAAATTTCAACCTAATGGAATTGTCCCACTTTAAGCACCTATCAATGTCTGTGTCCCTGAGCTTGTCCAATGTACTAGTGGGTACCAAACTGGTCATATCTCCATCGTTAGGACATTGACTTTCTTCTGTCTCCACGAAACGATTACATGATAGTTGCAGTTTACTAACTGATACTTAGAGTTTATTTGATTCTTCATTATTTTTGTACTTCTCATGGTAACGAGTAAATTGGATAGTAATCAAGAGTAAAATTCTGCAAGGAGAAACACACATGAGAACTCTATGAGAATCTAAAGGGATATGACAAGTTGATGTCAAACTAAAAGGTCAAGCCATTGGATCAGCTGGAGCTTGTTGATATCTTGTGAAGAGTGAATTAGGTTATCCTTTTGAGGAATAGGTAGATAGTATTTTGAACATCTACTAAACAATGATGAAGATTTATACGGAACAGCTCTTGATTTTAGACTACTAAGAAAACATGGGTTTCTGTTACAGGCCCTGTAATAGCAGTCAGGCTTCATGCTTTAACAAAGCCAATGAAAAGAGATGCCTAAGAAATTTAAGAAAGCAATTAGAGACATTGCGCTGGTCATCAGTGACATTTTTCTGGCTTTCAGATGACTATGGAAGTTCAAGGGTACGGGAAGCTTCATTTAAGGGCAAAAGTCATGGTGGATCACTTACGTAATGATTCAGGCCTTTTCAATGTATTTGAACAAAGGTTGAGTATTGTCATGTGACTCAATGTTTGCTGCGCCAATATGCTTGTGAAAATATATGCTGTGTCCAAATATACGAAACAAGATGGTCAAGCCTCAAACAATTTGTCCTTTGAATCATGATCCGCTCCTTACTAACAACACATCAATCTGATGTCTCAGATATCAAAAATTCAAGAAAAACACTTTTGCGTTGTTATTGGCCAAGAAAAGTACATACAAGTACTGACATTTTCAATCAATATGCAAGCTCCTGAAGATAAATTCTTCCAAGCCTTTTGAACTTCCAATCAAAATATTTCTGCCAACAAGGAATTCATAACCAATGAACTCACCTGGACTTTTGCTAAAGTAGCGCTTGAATGTATCACTATGACGCTAAAGAATTCATCTTCTTTTCAAGCGCTTTGGCCCGCCGAAGAGCATCTAGGGCCTCAGTTTGCTTTCCTGCACGTTTGAAGTTTAGTGCTTTCACCCTTTCCACTTTTATCTGTTCCTCCAATTTCGTTCTTTCCTGTCCAGAGTTTTCACCCTTACTGGCAACAGATTTTACTGGCTCTGGTTCCTCATGGCCTTGGTTCACAGTACTAGTTTCATTAAACCCTATCGATTTCAAAGCAGACAAAAGTTGAGGATCAAGAAAATCCTCTACACCACCATCATCAACAATGGGATTTGCTCCACTGACTGAGGATTTAACTGAATCATTGGAACCCAAATCCTCCAACTGGGTTTCAAGCGCCTTAGCCAATTCCAACTCAGCTTCTGCTTCTTCCATTCGACCTTCTCTCCTCAACTTCATTGCAAGCCGTTTGTGGCTGAGAGATTCCTGTTGCAATTTGAAACGATCCCGGCTAGAGATTGGTTTTGAAGCCACATTTGACGAACTGAGCTCTTTACTTGTATTTGAGGTTGTGCTTGCAACATGACTAGAACTAGTAACAGTTAAAACATTTTCATCCTCCAAACTTTTCTCCAAAACCTTTGCCTTCCGAAGCTCCTCCCTAGCATCCGCCAATTTTCCCTCTCTCTTGAACCCGACAGCCTTCCGCTTGAGAATCAAGATTTCTTGCCGGATAGAACTTGGGTCATTCTTTTCATTCCTTAGAACTGCCTCTTCTCTGTTCACATACGTAATTTTTTCATTGCTACCCATTTCTTCAGTAGCTGGATTATCAGATATGCTAGCGATTCGTTCTGGAGACTTTTCCAGCACGGTTTCTGATATTTCATCTCCTCCAACTGTACTGTTATGGGAAGAACTTATGGTTTCACTTTCTATGGGATTACTAATTTCATACTGCACTACTTTCTTTGGCAATTCCATCTCTTCCAATTGGGCTTCTAGTGCTTTGGCCATTTCCAGCACTTCCTCTGCCCCATCGCTATCCCCTTGGCGTCTAAAAGCAAGTGCCTTTCTTTTCAACCCTAAGAGTTCCCTCTGGATTTCACCTTTACTTCTTCTAGATGCTCCAATCTGAATAGAACTAGTAGCAGCTTGCTTAGCACGTTTGGGCGGAATTCCAACATTATTGTCATCTCCTTCATTCCAACCCAAGTTACTTAAAAGTGAAAGATATGTTGGATCAGTCATGTCCTGATCTGTCACATCTCCTTCTCCAACATCTCCAACATCCAGATCCGCAATATTATCAGCATTTTTTTTACTAAAATCCACCTGTGGGGCCTTCATGCTTGACACATTATCGATCTCTTCAATCTGCTGCTCAAGAACCTTGCCTTTCTTCAATTCTTCGTCTGCCTCATCCAATTTACCTTCTCTTCTCAAAGCAAGAGCCCTCTTTTTCAAGGCGAGAAGCTCTTTCTGGATCGTTAGCCTACTTTTTGGTGCCAATTTTGGCTTTGACGCTTTTTCAGCTGATTGAACAGCTGAACCCTTCTCAAATATTGTAGCATCATGGGGCACTAAATCATTTCCCTTGGTAACATAGTTGTCAAGGTCCTTTTCAAGTACTTTTCCCTTCCTTAGCAGCTCCAGTGCCTCCCCATTATTACCTGCCCTTTTCTGATTAAGAGCTTCCCTTTTCAAAGACTGAATTTCATTTGACAATGATTCCTTATCTATAGGGACAAATTGGGGCTCCTTATCCTCAAAATGATTGGCATCATCAGTCCAACCTAATGACTTTAAAGCAGCATCCATTTCCGGGTCATACAAATCTTCATCAGACACCTCGAAATTGCTATCAACACCCAGATCATCGGGATTACGCAACAACTGACCCAAATCAAAACCAGCATCTTCTTTATAGGCAACAGAAAAGGTATCTTGTTTATCACTGTCCATACTACGAATCAAAGCAGAAAGCTCGTCATCAGAATCTTCAGCCTCAGCCAAGAATTCCTCTTCCTCAAGTTTCTTTTCAAGAACTTTAGCTTTCTTTAACTCTTCTTTCGCTTCACCAAGTTTCCCTTCACGCTTCAACATGAGAGCCTTTTTTTTCATAGCGAGGACCTGGGACTTGTCTATTCCACGACTTCCAGTTTCTGTATTACTTTTTTGAGAGGCTTCTCTAAGAAGAGTAGAAAGTTCACCTTCCAAACTAATGGTTGCTGGTTTCTTATCAGAATCATGAAGATCCATATCAGACCACCCCAATTCTATGAGTTCAGAAGCAAGGTCGTCTTTTCCTTTACTTTTTTCGGGAGAGATTTTGCTTTTTCTGCCAGAATTCGAGCTCTCCTCGTTGATTTCCAGGATTTCAGTTGTGCTGCTTAAAGACAAAAAAGCTCTCTTGCGATTTTTCCTTAACAATAATTCCAAAGCCGCAGCCTGCCGCTCAAGTTCTTTCCCCTTTTTAAAGGCTCTTAAGGCTTCTTCAGACTTTCCTTCCCCTTTCAGAAGTTTATACTTCTTTTTTTCATCCAGAGCTTGTTGACGCAATTCATCGGGACTGAACTCCTCAACAGAAAGATTTCCAGGTGTTTCTTCTTCCTCATCGATAGGGGTGACTTGTTGAATGTTTGAACATGATGCACTAGTGCTATCCCTTTGGAGTCTGGAATCCACGTTAGTGGTGGACAACTCTCTTGAAGAGGCCGAAACCTTTTTGTCACTACCCAGAATCTGGTTTATTATGTCATCCTCATTTGTAGATGTCAGTTTTGAGCCACCTGCAAAATATCTATCAAAATTTAGCCAGAAGTCTACATTTCCACAAAAGGACAAAATCTCCCATCTATCAAATCCCCTATAAGGAGCAGATTTTCAAAATAAATGTTAAAACCTCAAAAAAAGTAATATTCCTGATTGACAGAAGGGTGATGATAGGATATAGGTATGTTGATGAGATATAGCTGTAATGTTGGTCTTAAATGAAGTCATTTATACGCAGTTATCTATTAGTCTGCAAGCTCAAGTATCCATGAGTCAAACACATACCAACACATTAGTTGCTTATCCAACAAAAACTCAGAAACTTCTTCACCGGTTACATATTATTTGACACAACAATAACCACCTGCAGACTTGTAAGCATTGCCAGGATTCTTCTGAAAGAGTATAGGAAGGAACAGGGGCTGTTGCATGTGCTGTGGCTGAGATTTGAGGTGTTGATTGTGATATGGAAGACTATAGCTGTGTAGGGTATGACTATACATTTAATTTACCACATACCGATTGCTTCGAAAATTTCTGTGGGAGAGGTGTTGCATCTCATATAAATTTGTTTTGTGGAGGAGTTGGTGTAGCTATCACCGAGGTGAGGTTTTACAATCAAGCCCAAGAACTTCGAAAAAGACAGCTAATATAAGAAACTTTGATAGAGAAGCTCTAATAGCCATCCAAAAAGGGAGTAGCAACTTGTATCAAGATAACATAAAGACAAAAGCAGCAACTAATGGTGCAAATAAAAAGTAAGTCTGACTATTGACAACAAGTTAAAGGAATGAAAAAGTGAAGCGACAATGCGCTTTTTGGAGTTTAGTAGACCATGCACTGCACAGTGAAACAGAGTATAGAAATAGAAGAAGAAAATAATTAAAATGTCAAAAACCAAATAGGCTACAACCTTCACACACACACAAAACCAAAAGTGTACCTCTTCCAGCTCTGCTCTTGTGTCCATGTCGCATTTCAAAACGTGCTGCCTCTTCAAGTTTTTTACAGGGTTCACAAATACGCACTGGTGAATCACCTTGTCCACGTAAGAGCATTCTTTGCTGGGTACAGCTGTTGCAAAACAAGCCCCCACACCTACGGCAGTGATGCTGAAAATCCACGAAACATGAGTAAGAAAACTAAAAGCAAACAATCAGAAAAGCATAAACTTCAGTGTTGAAGCAAAAAAAATTCAGATACTTAATGAGTGAAAAAACAATTAAAATGCCTCCTCTTGTACCCATAGTTGTTAAGGGTGAGAGGGGCACAGTTCTGTTGGGATCTAGGAGTGAGGCGCACGGCAAGGTGCGGGCCTTTTTGAAGCGAGGCACACCTATGCGATAAAAGTAGCAAAAAAAATAGCATACAATCTCTAGAAAGTCCCCCATCACCATAGAGAGATTCACAACCCAAAACCCTCTCTTTTTCCAAGAAGAAAGCTCCCTCACTCTACCCCCCAATCTCATCTCCATAGTTGTCAAGGGTGAGAGGCACAAAGTCATGTTGGGGCTTAGACAAAATGCGGGAAAAAAATATTTACATATGTATTCATACAAGTTCACAGCAGATTCTCTTTTCTCATATTAGACAAGCATGCGCACACAGTCACACACACACTGAGGTCAGATCACACTACCATGTCCAGCCTAGGTCTCTACACGTGTATATATATACACCTTGAATATTGAAGAGGTATATATATATATATATACACACACACACACACACACACACACACATAGAGAGAGAGAGAGAGGGAGGGAGGGGAAATACCTTGAATAATGAAGACAGTTGAAGATCAATTGGAGAGAAAAGAGAGAGAAGCTCGACAGAGAGATCAGATGAGAGATGAGAGAGGTAGACTGAGATGATCGAGAGATCGAGAGAAAAGTCCCTGAAGTGAGAGGTCGACACAACTGGAGAGTGGAGACTGGAGATGTCGCTAAAGTGAAATCGAGAGGTCGCCTGATGAGAGATGAAACTTAACCTAGCTTTGATCTACAGCTGTGATTAAAAGTGAAAAAGGCGCGCCATTTCTCGCCTGGGCGCACCTTGGTTGCGCTTCTTTGAAGTCTCATCGCCACGGCTCATGCAAAGCGCTTGACCTGTGCCTCGTTGCGCCTCGCGCCTAGGCACGCTCCTAGGTGTGCCTTTGACAACTATGCTCATCTCACTGAACTTCACAAACGCAATCGATCATTTTTAAGTTCAGTGGAGATGAGCAAGAAGAAAGCTCACTCACTCTACCCTCCAATCTCATCTCCATTGAACTTCACAAATGCAATCGAGTTATCGAGAGGAGGAGGAGGAGGAGGAGGAGGAGGACTACACCAATCAACAGAGCGAGAGAGAGAAGAGAGATGATTGTTTGAAATTCTATCCAGAGACATGAATCGATTGAGTGAAGTCAGAGAGAGAGAGATATGAATGATCACTTGTTTCGTCTGCTGGAGTTCCAGAAATTGTTTCTTACGTTGGAGATCGATGTTTGAAGGTCACGCTTAACCTAGACCATTATTGATAAAACTACTCCTACGGCTGTGATTGAAAATTGAAAGAGGTGTTGACAAAGCCATGGTGTGGTTAGACAAGTTTCATAGGCTTTGGAAGTCTACACCAAAGGCTAACGATAGCACGAGCATCAAGAAGGCTTTTTGGTCCAAAAATAAGTGTCCTTGGTAGTTGGTAGTTCAAGGGTCATCTATGGTAGTTTGGTAGTTAAAGGGTCCTCATGAATTAAGTGTTTGCATTAATATCCATTGATAGTTGAAAGGGTCATCATGTATTTAGTGTTTGCATTAATACTTATCTAGATGCATTAAACACATGCTAGTAGGTTCAATGTACGCATATATCTAGGTTCAGCCTCACATCTTTCTGGATGCATTCATTAATTAGGTTTATTTCATTTAGAGTTCTAGGAATTCAAAGAGTCTTTCCCATGGATTATAAATTGAGATGTAATCTTTCATTTGGAATAGAGTTGATTAATGAATTGAGTTTACAAGGTTAAGGCCTTTGTAATTGGGGTTTGGGCTGCGGTCCTTCCTTGCAGAAACTGCCTAGCCTTTGCGAGGGTGAGGCACATCTCTCTCTCTCTCTCTTTCTCTCTCGACTTCTATTCTCTCATTTCTTCTACTTTGCGCCCTTATTCAAGCAATATTCTTATTTCCCCACCCAAAACCACCACGATTCCAGTTGTAGGCAGCGATACGCTAAGGGTTCTAAACCTGTCCTACATCAGTTTGGTATCAGAGCTTATGCTCCTGCATCTTCAAAGTTGATCTATTTACAATGGCGACAAATAGCGAACTTAATTCTAAGGTTGACGCTCCTTCCAAAGAGCTTCAGGCTACTCAAGAGGGTGTTACAACTTTAAAAAGTGTTGTAGATGAGATAAACACATCACTAAGTAAATTGACATATTTTGTGATGGGAAAAAATCCAGAAGCCTCTAATACTCCCGAGTCCTCCTTCCAACCTCCGCTACTACAGGGACAGCAGCGATTGCAAGAAGATCTTAGAGTAAATGAGGTTGACAGAGGTGCTAAATTGAAAGTTGGAGACTTTCACAGAGGCAATAATGCGGAAGTATTTCTTGATTGGTTACATAGCCTGGAAAGTTTCTTTAAGTGGTATCGCTTGTCAGATGAGCGAAAACTCTTCTTTGCGGAGGCTAAGTTGAAGGGAATAGCTAGAATTTGGTGGACAAAATACCAACAAACATATTATTCTACCATCAAGACGTGGGAAGACATGAAAAGCGCGATGAGTCGATACTTCGTGCCTGCTAATTACAAGCAACGTGTTCAACTACAATTCACACAATTGGTACAAGGCAGTATGTCCGTTGAAGAGTACACTGGAAAATTCTATAGCTTGGCTACCAGATCTGAATTCCCATGGAACGAGGATGTGATGATTTCAATGTATCGGCGAGGGTTGGATACAAAGATCTCTTGTGGTTTAGCTGCTAGTCGACTCCATACCATGGCAGATGCGGTTCAAGTGGCTCACCAAATGGAGGAAGACTTGAAAAAGAACACTCCCGTGAGGTCTATAGGTGAAAGCGTTGCCAGGACCTTTGTGGATGAGAATCGAAGTAAGTTTACTGATAAGCCACAAGGAAACTCTTTTGTTCCTAACAAGTCCTCACGTGCTAGTGCATCTTCATTTACATCTCAAGCAAGTAGTACTTCTAGAACAAGATGTTTCAATTGCCATGGTTATGGTCATTTATCCTTTCAATGTCCAAGCAAGTCGATTGCCTTGGTTGGAAAGGAAGTCCCAAAAGAGGCCACATCCAATGAACCACCAACTGATGAACGAGGTTTGTGATCCCCTTGATCCTAATTTGGAGGTAAATTTTGATGATCTAGATGAATGCGTGGGCATTATCCGTCCTCTTGCGTTAACAAGTAAAAAAAGTTCCAAAAGTGATGAGCATCTTTCTTATCGAGGGAAAATCTTTCAAACAAGGGTTAATTGTGGCAGAAAAGTATGCTCATTGGTCATTGATACCGGTAGTTGCACCAATGTGGTATCCGAAGAAGCTGTCAAAAAGTTAGGGTTGAAAGTTGAACCACATCCAGAACCATATCATGTGGCTTGGATCACTAATACAAAGTTGAAGGTTGAGCGACAATGTCCTGTCACCTTCAACGTTGGGAGCCTTAAAGAGACAGTCATATGTGATGTTTTGCCACTCAAGCTTTGCCACATACTCTTGGGAAGAACATGGTTGTGGGATCGTAATGTACACCATGCCGGGTGTGCCAACACTTACTCCTTTATTGATGGAAAAAAGAAGTATACTCTTACTTGTGCCACAGATGCCCGATCATTGAAATTGCAGAAAAGTTCTTTCCTTCTTCAACGAGCTTTTCCACATACCGGTATTTTGGGAGTTGTACCTAACTCGCCGGAGTCGACTTCTTTTCAGTAGAGGAGAATTGATGACATAGCCATGGTGTGGTTAGACAAGTTTCATAGGCTTTGGAAGTCTACACCAAAGGCTAAGGATAGCATGAGCATCAAGAAGGCTTTTTGGTCCAAAAATAAGTGTCCTTGGTAGTTGGTAGTTCAAGGGTCATCTATGGTAGTTTGGTAGTCAAAGGGTCCTCATGAATTAAGTGTTTGCATTAATATTCATTGATAGTTGAAAGGGTCATCATGTATTTAGTGTTTGCATTAATACTTATCTAGATGCATTAAACACATGCTAGTAGGTTCAATGTACGCTTATATCTAAGTTCAGCCTCACATCTTTCTGGATGTATTCATTAATTAGGTTCATTTCATTTAGAGTTCTAGGAATTCGAAGAGTCTTTCCCATGGATTATAAATTGAGATGTAATATTTCATTTGGAATAGAGTTGATTAATGAATTGAGTTTACAAGGTTAAGGCCTTTGTAATTGGGGTTTGGGCTGTGGTCCTTCATTGCAGAAACTGCCTAGCCCTTGTGAGGGTGAGGCACATCTCTCTCTCTCTCTCTCTCTCTCTCTCTCTCTCTCTCTCGACTTCTTCTATTCTCTCATTTCTTCTAATTTGCGCCCTTATTCAAGCAATATTCTTATTTCCCCACCCAAAACCACCACGATTCCAGTTGTAGGCAGCGATACGCTAAGAGTTCTAAATCTGTCCTACATCAAGAGGCGCGCACCTAATCACCTGCTCGCCGTCTCCAGGCGCGCGCCTTTCTCGTCTAGGCTGGGTTTGTTTCAAGTGGCCTCGCCGGGGCTTAGTCAAGGCGCCAGCCTTGTGCCTCTCACCTAGGCATGCACCTTGGCTCGCCTCTGACAACTATGCTTGTACATTGGCCCTATTGTGTTCATGCTCATATAACTATGCTAAAAGCAAAGCCCCTATTCAGCTAGGAAAGATAACGGGGAGAAGTATGACAACAGAACCCCTAGCATGACCCCACCCACCTCAACTGGACCCAGTCCCACCCAACTCAAAATATTGAGTAAAACTATTCCAAATCATGTAAGGCAAGTACAAATGTGTATAACTAATAGAACTATGTACCTAGTGCACAAGGCTTCACCCAGGGGCGGACCCACCATAGGGCACGGGGGGTCACGTGCCCCCCCGCCCCCCGGGCCCTTTTAAAAAAAAAAAAAATTTCAGTTTTGTATATATATTATTTATGTTGAATGCATGTAAGTAAATGTTTGTTGGTTCGCTGGTAAAGAACTCCCCTTTTAACCAACAGGTGCTGGGTTCGAGGCTTCACCTCTTGCTCCTGTAGGGTTTTTTTGCCTTTTGGAAAAAAGGCAGTAGGAAAAGTACGTGTGTGTGTGTTTTTTTTATCCAAAAGGCACTAGAATTTTTTGCCTTTTTCTCAAAAGGAGAAAATGTGTGTTTTTTTTTTTCAAAAGGCAAAGGCACTAGAAAATAGTAGTGCGTACCTTGTTTTTTATACTATTCATGGGTTCAAGTCTACCCCACATTACGTTTGTATACTTTTTATCTCCCAAAACTGTAATATTAGAGTTAGTAATAGAAAAATAGATGATGAACATGTGATAATGTTGTTTTAATGTATTTAGTCAAGATGAGTAAGTTTGCCCAAGTAGCTAATTATTAAAATACATATATACTTTAAAATTGTTAATTAATCATTAATGCTAAAATTATTTTGGAGTAAATGTGCTTAACTGTAACTCGTATATTACGGTTACAAAAAAAATTGGTGCCCCCGCTATGTCGAATTCCTGGGTCCGCCACTGGCTTCACCTACGATAGGGTAAGCGAGAGGTGCTCCAGGAAGCAGACCCTCTACCAAAAAAAGCAAGGTTAAGGTGGTAATCCTATCTCTTTAAGAAATATGTATGTGTATGCGAGCACACACAAGATTCGCCAACGCTTATGCATATATGTATAGACAGCAGCAGCGGCCGAACAGGGTAGCAAATCGTTGAAGACTCGTATTTTTGTGTTATTTAATAGAGCCATGGTATTTAAAGGCCTAGAAAAAAAATGTCCTCCCGAAACCCCCAACGAAAACACAATGGTCGTCCAAAAGTCTAGAGAACGAAAAATAACCTTAGCCGAAGGACCCCACAAAAAAATACGCTTTCACCTAAAGGCCATCATAAAAAAGCTTTAAAATCCAGCAAGAATGGTTCGCTGCTCCACCTCTGGTCTCGTCAGGGTTCGGCCACCCCTGATAGAAAGAGAGATAGAGAACAAAACATATTCTTAAGGGACGGCAGTGCAGATATGTATAGATGATGGATACCAATGTCAAACCGTCCTCACAAATTTATCTAGTAAGCTTTCAACTTGATACACCCAAAGTCCATACAAAGATAACAGATGAAATATGATCCTTTTCAGAGGCCTTGTGATCGCATGAACAAAAAAAACACCTAAAACCTTCTACAAACGATTTCTGAAACATGGGTCTGATAGAAACCTAACAAATAGAAGTTCATACTTTGCCCAAGACAAATAATTACAACAGTATAACCTAATCATGGTCACCAGTCGAAGAAATTAAGCACCAAAGAACCCAACTCTATAGATGTAGGCATATGGGTAAGCACATCAAAATTAGAATACTTTTACAAAATTAAGTTTGATAGTGATTCTACACAATAAAACAACATCAAGAGTATGATCCAATCATGACCACACAACAACCCAAATCTTGGGAGAGAGAGAGAGAGAGAGACCTTGCGATTGATGAAAGTAAACTGAGAGGAACAGCCTTGGCAATGCGAGGCATCGACCACCCAGTTGCTCCCTCTCATGGCAGGCTTGGGTGGTAGCCCGATCTTCTCCAACATGTTGAGAGGAGAGTATTTAAGAGAGGAATTTGATTGAAGATCGAAAGGAGTTGCCTTTACGAAGCTTTTCGGGGGTCGGTCGTCTTTGGGTTTTTTCTCGTTTACACGATTGGAGAGAATTTATCAATGGTGGCAGCGATACGGGGATTGACTTGCAAATTGGGGAAGAACTAAAACGACGGCATCTCTGCTTGGTAGATGGAAAATTGGGACAATATAGATGCGTCCAAAATCGTTGGATGTGATGATCCGACTTTTATATCTCACGAAAAGACGATTTTAAACACATTTATATTTTGAAAACAAGAGAAACTTATTCACGGTTGAGTGGCGAAAATATTTTTCACAACAGCAATCAATTGTCACCATTCAAAAGTGTTCTAAAACTTTTACCCGAAAAAATTTCATTTAATTGGGACAGTTGCGATTGCGTAAACAACTATATACGACACTGCCGTTAAAAAGATCTTCTCTTTGATCAATAAGTCCAACATCTGTGTCCGTAGTCTTCTATACAAATTTACCTACATTTGTTTTCAGTTTATTTTCATTATTACCTATTGTTAAAACTTTTATGAGAGTTCTTATTTTTTGGTTGACTCTTCTTGCAAAAGAAAAACCTCAAACAAATAGAAAAAAATTTGAAAATTTTTAGACTTTTTAATTTATACAATTTGGCAAAAAATATATTTACAAAAATTTGAATAAGCTACTTTGATACTACGTAGAACTGAAAACTACAGCTGAAATCATGAGCTTGTTAGATTGGATGAGTGAAATGCAAATTTTCGACTGATTGATTTGGGGCAAGCAAATTTTTTTCCCTAGTCCGTCTATAACCCAACCAAATTATATAGGAAAATTTGCTTTAAAAAAAACAGGATATTCTCGTGCCAACGCTGTGGGTATGCCCCCACCATGCTCTACTAACCCAACCAAATTATATAGGAAAATTTGCGTAAAAAAAATTACATGGAAGTAAGAAAAATTGGTCTAAACTCCAGGGTCTATTGTGCCATTTAGCCCAAATTAGGTTTTTATAAGGTTAGGGTCCATATATTGATTTAAAAGTGTTACTCTTTAAGGTCCTTAAATGGGAAAAAAAAAAAAGATTTTATTACGAAAAAATTTAAATACAAAAAATAACCCAAAAAGTCGAGTGACTTTTATTTGGAAAACTAGGTGAGTTTTGTTTTTTGTAATGTGAATTTACTCAATTTGATGTAAATCTGCAAAGATAATTTTATCTCTTGCTTTGCTTTGAAAACTTTAAACCAATTTTCTGTTGGAAAATACGAAGAACTTTCTCTCTCTCTTTTAGCTTGAAAAATGAAAACATATACTTTAGACTTGTAGATACAACATTATATAGTGATTTTCTCGAAAAATAAAGATTTTAGATTTGCAATAATAAATTTGTTTGTTTGTGTATCTACTGAATACTGATAATGAATTTGGAGAGAGAACTTTTCTTTATTAAAAAATAGTTTTAGAAAGAGATACAGAGATTATAACATTTGATGAAATCGCTCAGTTGTTATCAACTTATTCGAAATCAGTCCATATGGTTATTTGTTTCGGTTTTAATTGGGATTGGTGGGCAGTGGTTGGATTGGTTCTTCAGTATTAGTCAAAGTGAACGTAAATTGACCCAAATACCTGCGTTACATAAAAATAAGTAAGGAAAAATGACAGCCAATGACATATTTTGATAATTAATACTAAGGACATGCTGGAAATATTTTTTAATATTAAATTTGTCATTGACGAGTATTAATTATCAATTTACATTCTGTACCATCATTTTCCCAATAAAATAAATCACATTTCAAGTTCCAAATAGAAAAAGAACCGATCACATTAAAGGTCTGGTCCATTAACGATGAATGCAGAAGTTACCATATCGGCCTTGTGCATGAGAAGCCTAATCGGCATTAACCGAATCCTGGTACGTACACAGACAATCTGTGCACATATAGTGCACAGATTTTGTTGTGGGGTCCACAATAGGCCCCACACAAATCATTCAAGTCGTTCATTAAATGTAAAATATTTTTTTGAGGGTCTCCGTAAAAAATAAGCTCAATCCGATACATAAAGGTGCTTCATCCAACTATCTAACTTTTCATTCAGATTTTCGGATAATGAAAAGTTATATGGTTGGATCGAGCACCGATAGGTATTGGATTGAACTTATTTTTTATGGAGACCTTTGAAAAAATATTTTACATTTAATAAACGGTTCGGATAATTTATGTGGAACCCGTGGTGGCCCCACAACAAAATCTGTGCACAGATCTGTGTCTAGACTTTCTGGCATTAACCAGCTCAAAAGTAGGTTAATCGAAAGCCCACCAACCAAGTCAAAAAATGACGGCCGATGACATGTTTTGATAATTAATACTCGTTAAAAACTAGTTAAGAACATTTGTTAATACTGAAAATGTTCTTGACAGGTATTAATTATCAACACACGTCTTTAGCTGTCATTTTCCCTTAATGTAATGTCTCCCAAGTGTCCAACAAAATCACTAACGAAATATATTCGAAATGCATATATCCGGTGTTTGCCACCGAGATATAAACCGCAAATGTACTATCCCCCAGATATTAGGCGTATATAATAAGGATGAGGAGAGGTGGTGTTATTATATCCGTCCTCTTAATTACAAAAATGTCACTGTCCTCTTTTATATATATGTACATACAGAGTAAGCTTCTAATGCGGACCTCCGCATCCAAGTAAAGTGCGGATCACCCTATTTCTCTCCTTTTTCGATTGAATTTTTATGATCCGAGTCGATCAATGTGTTCAGAACGTAATTTTAAAGGTACCTGCAAGAAATCGCCATAAAAAATGACCAGGAATGGCTTGATTTGAGCAGTTTTTATTTGAACTGTTCAATAAAAAATAAACAAAAACTGCTCGGATGAAGCCCTTCCCGATCTTATTTTTTACTGATTTCTCGCGATTACCTCTAAAATCACATTCTGAACACATTGAGCTGCTCGGATCATCGAAATTCGATCGGGAAATGGAAGGCCCGCACTTTGTTTGGATGCGGAGATCCGCATTAGAAGTTTACTCTATATATACATACATACATACATATCCACCTCAACACAAACCAAGAATATACATATCCACCCTTCTATAAATTACTTAAACAAATATATCATATTTCTCCTATGCGTATATGTGTCCGCTCTTTTATCGTACTCCCTTCCGTCCCTTTTTAAGTATCCTGCTTTGTAATTCCAACTTATTAAAAAGGCATCATCATTATACCTTTCACATCAACTTTTTCCTCCACTTTCCCTACTTACCCATCATCATTACAATTTTACTCACTAACTTTTCAAAATGGAATCTACTTTTATGAACAAAATAGACAATTCACCAACTTTTACTCACTAACTTTACAAAATGGACACTTATTAAGGGACAGCCCAAAATGGAATACTGGACTCAAAAAAGGGACGGAGGGAGTATGTCTTATCATATTATATTCACTTAAAATTATTCTCTCCGTCTTAAAAAGGATTATAATTTTTGAAATTCGTGTCATTTTTTATTGTTTATATCTTTCAATCTATAATATTTTTCACAAGTTTGAAAACTTTGTATAATAGAAATCGAGAACTATCAAATAAGATTCATATTGCATATTTTTTGAAATTCATATTAAAATATATAAGAAATTAAAATTGATACATATATTAAAAATTGACATCCAATTTAAAACAGAAAAAGTAATTCAATAGGCAAATGATCCGTACAGGGATTCCTTTCATCATTGATTTTGATGGCCCTCCTTGTTTTTTGTTTTTTTTTTGATCAGTGGTTCGGCCCTCTCTGGTCAGGCATAAAACCCTAGTATAATGATAATCAAGGGCGGATCAAAAATGGAAGTTACTTATTATCCTATTAGCTTAAAAGATGGAAAATTTTATTCGCAAAAATGATTTGTAGAGAATTACGGAAGGAAAAATGCGTTTGGATCCATTTTTGGTCTCACAAAAATTTAAAAAAATATTCATAAATTTTTGAATATTATTTTATGGGACCTTGTAAAAAATCAATTCCAGCGGACATCTGTAAGTATTATTTTTGGATTCGCAGGGTGAAACTGCTCAGTTCGCTCTTATGAATTCAAAAGTAATACTTACTGATATCTATTGAAGAGATTTTTTATAGGGCCCCATAAAATAATATTAAAAAATTTATGAATATTTTTCTAGATTTTTGTGAGATCCGGAATGGACCCAAATGCGTTTTTTCTTACCTGATTCCCTACAAATCTTTCTTGCGAATATCAGGGCTCTTTAAAGATTACCACATCACGGATTAAAAAAAAATTTACCACATTACCTACATTAGTTAGATGGGCGAGGATAATCAAGGGTTTCACTCCAAAACATTGGGCTCGTTTGGATGCCAAAGTACAAAACACGTGCGTCACCGTTATTTTTCAGATAACCAACTTATCACCCTTCAATTAGACCTGGACCCATCTCTAAGCCCTAGTTTAGGAAGCCAAAACACCAATAGGGGTATTCGTTTATCCCCCTCCTTGTTAAGATCGGAGAAGAGGGAATTCGGGGGTCTAAGTTTCGATTGGGGTTTAAGGTATTCATAATTTAGCCCCCCTAATCCCCCTCGAAATTTGACGATTCCACCCCTTCTTATTCACCTTCCCCCACCCCCCAGCCTCCCATCACACACATGTACAGATCGGGAAAAATATAAAATAGAGAGAGAGAGGGAGAGAGAGGCATACTGTGACGATGGTGAGGATCTGCCGACGATCGTGAAGCTCTATTTGTGAACTGGGTTTTTTTTTCTCTTCTTCTTCTTCTTCTTCTCTCTCTCTCTCTCTTACAGCAAGAACAGGGAGAATAAAAACAACTAAGGAAATTTATTATGTCCATGCGTGCCCATGTGTTCCATACAACCCTACCAATCTACACTTAAAAAATATGAAAAAAAAAACTTTAAAAAATGAATTTTAATTTTTAATACTTATTAAATTAATTAATTTATTAATAAATTAAATTATTATTGCTTAATTATGAAAACATAATTAATTTTTTTAACTTTTTGCAATTTTATATTTTACGTTATGAATAATCTAATTTAATACTGCACAAGGGCAAAAAAGTCATTTAACAATTTTTTTACATCATTCACCCTTCTTTATCCTCCCATTTTATTCTTCATCCAAACCAAATACTAATTAATCCCCTTTTCATAAAAGTCACATCAATGTGGGTCTACTCTTCTTAAATAATACATCCTACTATCTTATTACCTCTTCATAAATAATATCCCCAATCTTTATTCCGCATCTAATCGGGCCCAAATTAATAACATTACTTTCCACACAAACAATTGTCATGTGAGTGTTTCCAATTAACTCAATATGGAAGGTTGACATTGTAATTTATTGAGGGTGTTTGAGAGAAGTGTAGATACAAATTTTAGTTTCAGCTTCTGTTCTAGATTTTAGATTCTGGATTTTAGTAGAAGTTGAAATACTTGTTTGTTGCAGCTGCGAGATTATGAGAATTTCTTTCATTTTTTGAGAATTTATTTTACAGAATTCTAAAAGCTATCCAAACTCAGTTTTGAAATTTTGAAAATTTCTTTCTTTTTTCAAATTCACAGAATCTGTAAATTCTAGAAATCAGTCATGTAAAATTTTTGATAAACATTCTAAACTGATTTTTGAAAGCTTAAATCTAAAAATCTGTCAAAATAATTTTTTGCAAACCCCCCTTAAATGTGTCCACGGAAATTTCTTACGTGCTTTGGGATGTTCAGCCTGAAAGTGTTATTGCGAAGTAGGCACTGAACCGGTGGGAACAACCCGGTTGAATTTGTAATTGAATGTAAATTCATTCTACTAATACGTAACCGGTTAATAATCATTAGAAGGGAAAAATAAACATGGATTGTGAGATAGTGCGGTAAAACATTGGTCGTGTTTGTGATAGTTGTGGATACAAATTTTAGATTCTAGTTTCAGATTCTGCTATATATTAGTAGTAGAAATAGATAATCATGTTTACCATAGCTGTGAAATTATGATTAAGTTACAGTAAAAGCTAGAATTGTTTACTTCAAAAAGCTGAAAATCAACTTTTATGAAGGGAATTGATTTTGCCACTCTCATTTTCTCTAACGGCACTTCCCTTCTCTCACAAAACAAATCACCTAATAGTTTCTCTCACAAAACAAATCACATGAGACACAAAGGAGAGTGCCATTAAAGAAAAGAGAAGCGACAAAATTACTCCTCTTTATAGAAATTGTAACCTAAAATTTGGAATCTAAAGAATTTCGTTCATTTTTTCAGGTTTTCAAAACCTGTAGAATTCGAGAATATGTTATTTAGAATTTTTGGTAAACACTCCAAACTACTTTTAGCAAAATTAGCAAAAATAATTTTTCGTAAACACCCACTTTGCATGGGTGCAAAGTGTATAGTATCTCTCTTATCTAAAAAATCCAATGTTGGGTAATTAATTCACTTCGTTGTGGCATGAAAACTACTCAGGACATACACTTCGGGAGCGCGGTTTAATGCTCTCTGGTTAAGGGAAAGTTTCTTGAATTTGTAGAGTCATTAACGCTCTCTGGTTCCTATATATTGGAACCCAAAAAGAATCACTCTTACCAAAAATGCTTTTTCGGTTGGTTCTTACAGTAGAAAATTTAATTTGGTGATTCCAAGAATTCTGGTCCCTTATAGTAACTTGGAAACCTGGCATTTTCTTTTTATAACTGGATGAGAGTAGGCGGACCTACATAGAGGCAAGCGGGGTCACTTGAACCCACCAGATTGGAATTCTCCATAGAGATATACGTATATTTTTGGACGTTTTGGTAATTTTGCTTCGTAACACTCGACTCTCATCCCTATATCTTGCCCCAAGTAGTATTAGAAAATTACAACCTTGCCCAGTTGACCCAAGTGCCTTAAAATCTTAGGTCCGCCCCTATGACATGTCTAGGCTAGCTTGTGCACACGTCGACTAATTTCGGAGTCCTGAATTTAATGAATAGGCAAACTTCCAGTGACCCAAGATTTGACATATTTGGCTTCCGTGAGATTCAAACTTGCGACTTTTTTGGAAGTAAACCCATTAGACCTGGGCATTTGCATATCGATCTTCCATTCTAGATGTACATGACTCATTGTTCAAACATTTAATCCATGTTTGGTAGATGGCAAATTTAGTTTTGAATCACTGCATGGTGGGCAGTTGTGTTTGGGAACTTAACGGCCATAGGGCTACTGGCCAGCATGTAAATTATTTTATAGACCAATCAAGAAAATAATTAGAAAGTGCCATCTACTGTGAATATCATTTTGCAATGCTATAGCAAATGATTTATCCAACTACTCATCCTAGCACACTAGCTATATATTTTCTCATATAGTTATAGTTTAAAGTAAACTAACAAAACCTGTTTAGCTATATACACACACATATAATACATATACCTGTAAATCCAAGGGGTTGACCCAATAATCAAGACTTGAGACTTCGGGGTATTTTGCTTCCTCCTAAGCTTTCAGGTTCGAAACCTTTGCTATCAACTCTTTTGGAGCCAGTGCATACAGAGCTTTGCTGTAGTTTTAGAATTAGATTGAGGTGCAGTCCAAGTGATTGCAACCGTCGGATAGTGTTTTTAATGGTCAAAATTGGTTTACAATCTTTTTACCGTTTATAGAAGACTTTTACCGGTAATAGATTCAACAAATTTGAACTATTGATTTCCAGGATAAATGGTTCAGATTGAACCGCACAACCTTTTCTGCAGATAAGCTGGATCTTAGTTTTAATGGGACCCCACAAGAGGACGGTGAGATTGATGTGCGCGTAAACTGGTTCAGATACCTGAGTTATCAAAAAAACAAAGAATTTTAGGACAAGCTTGGCTACTATTACTCCATTTTAAAACACACAACGGTTGTGTAAAACACAACACACAACCAATCTCTAACCGTCCATTACTGTAATAAATCGCCAGGAAAAGTTTAACTTTTCCCTGGAAGAATTTTTTAAAAATCTATACGGTCAAAATTACGTGCACAACCAACACAACGGTTGTGCGCGTAGCGTTTCATTCAAATGCACTGGTTTTCTTGCACCATATATATGGTTGATCATGTCATAGCGAGCCCTAATAATTCACCGCGTTGGTCGCTGGCATAGTCTCCGGTTCGGGTTGGTAGTTCCTATGCAAATGTTCTTTACAACTATCCACTTATTATCTTAATCCACATTCAAGACTCTCGGGTTAGAACAAGACAAAGATGTACCTGTAGCTTAAAGGTTTAGGTAATTAACTAATCAATTCAGTCAAGAATCTTTGTGCAACTTAAGAAGTTTCTGTGACATGGGGAAGGATGCCCTTTTGCACATTGATAATATCAAATTTTCTTTACTACATTTTGGATAAGTCACTTGTTAGAAATGAATTTCGCAAGGAAATGAATTTCATTCCGGAAAAGCCCAACGACACTTACATAGGAGTTTCAACGGAAGTAAAATTTAGACCGAATGCTTCTCGTCTCGTATATATAGTTGTGTACAGCTTGGTCAAGTAGTTGATCAATTACTTGTTTTCTCATCAAAGTAACAATTGTCGCGGAGCGGCTCTTAATTACCGCGGGCAGAACGTTTTCCCTCATGGCGTTTGCGACTCCACCAAATCCAAACCTAACACATTCGACCTTGCTACTGTATGAAATGTGCATAATGACTCAGTACGAGTTGATCGAAGACTTGTTTGGCTGCGTCGGGTGCCTATGCTAGCACACGGTCAGGCAACTTGTTTGGGTTGTGGCACTCGTGGACAATACAGGTGTGGTGACAATTGCAAGTATGACATGCTTGGACGGGCAACACTTCCGGATGGCATTATTGCGAGGCTTGGAAGCCTTGACGACAAAAGGACTTCAGTTTTGCGAATGCCTTGTTTGTGAGCGAGCTTGGTGCAAGGAAGCACAACATGGATCGACTTGGGCGGTGTCAAGTCTTCGGCTCTCAGAAATCACTACGGAAACAAAGTTCAATCACTCAATACATTAACGTATTTGTAAAACTGTACAAACTCGATACAAACTCATCAAGGAAATACATGAGGAAGAAGTTTACAAGAGTGCGAAATTTCTTTCTCGAACACGTCTCCACAAGTATCTAGCATTGCTTCACCTATTCAATCTAAATTTCCTAGTTTTTCGGCCACATTCTGCTCTATGACTTCGAGATTTTCCTTCATTTCCACCCCCTCGCGTTCAATGCTGCACGTGTGGTCCAAAAGTTTTCAATTTGCGCTTGTCAATTGGAGTAAAGAAGAAAGTGTTCAGCATAAAAACGTGAGTCATTGCTCACGGATCTGATATGCTTGGTGTCCTGAACGAGACTTTTTTGCCTGAATCGCTGAGAGGTACAAGCACCTCGTGGTTCTAGTTTATAGTTCTTGGCCAGGTCTATTAGAGATTCCGCTGAGTGCTTTTCACACTTCAGAATAGAACACACTTTCATCTTTTCCTCCTGACATAGACCGCTATGTACCTGCCAAATTGAAACAGAAATCAGTTCAAGTCTTAGTTAAAAGCTTGACATGTGCAAATTGAAAAATTACGACTCTAGAACCATTCGAGAATCGACTACATGTCCAGATAAACAAAAATCATTTTAAAGTACAGAATCTTAGGCCAATTAACTTAATTGCAGCGTCGATGTCTGATGCAATCTTAGGCCAATAAACTTAATTGCAGCGAAAAATGCTGCAAATAGGTAGGCTACCTTTAGATACATGTCAATAGCAAGGTAGATTCTGTTCTGTGAGCCTCTGGAAAAATCCGGGAGCGATGTGGCTAATGCCATAAACTTAGAAGGTTTCAAGTAGGGATCCACGGATACTTCTGCAAGGTAAAATTCCATCAAGCAGGCAACTTTATCCAATCGACGTGTTGAAACCTGGTTTTCTATGAGAAACGATTTCAGTAGCCTCAGAATCAGATTCACGTCGTACATATATTTCTTCCCACGGGGAGATGGAATGAGTAAATTATCTATTTTAGCTTCGTCCAGCTTAGAACCGACCATGGCCTCCAACTTCATTTTGCAAGACTTGCTAATTTTCGAGAACACAGCCAGTGAAAACAAACAGAACAAGCCTCTGGAGGAAATGGAGCTTTTGTCAAGTGAGTACAGCAGATTGATCACGGCCTCAAGGATTTTCCCTTTCTCAGTAGCCGGTGAGGCACCGAGAAAATTCGATCTTTGGTAGTAAAAGATAAACGAGCATATCGTTGGATGGTCGAATTCCGTTGATATCATCTCTTGTATGACTTTCTCAAACCAATTAATGTTCAAGAATTTAAGATCTTCGAACCACCACGTAGCTTGCGACGAGTAGCTTTTGATACTGTCGCCGCTTATATCACTAGAAAACTGGCTACCAGATTTATCTGAGGTGGAAGCACAAGGGCTTGCGACATTCAGGAAAACAAGTTTCGCAACAAACATATTCAAGAACTTTTGGAGTAAAGTTGAAGAACTTGGCACTGCCGATAAATCTTGGCATTGCCTCAAACACAGTACCAATTCAGACCAGGTCCACCGGTGGATCCCTTCAAAGTATTTCTCCATTTGGTCTATCGAATCAGGTAATCTTGAGCTGCCACTCTTCATTTCCATGAAATTCGCGGCACAGTGCAATAGGATTATGTTATAAGGAGTCATGTCAATTCTGCCATTGTCGTAGCAAAACCTCACGACGAGCTCAAAACCCATGGCGCCACCTGGGAAATCGTGGAATATCACTTTCAGGGGGCTCGTTGTGCACGCTGCCTTACCGAACAATTTGCTTAACCTACCGGAGAAGGATACAAGAATTCTCTGCAAAAAGGGAAAAAGAAGAGAAAAATAGTGTTACATAAAGGTGCATGTGAGATTATAAACTGGAAAGAGAAATAGGTAAGTTAACACAAAAAAAGATACATAGTTAACAAAAAAAGATACATATAAAAAACAATAATTACCTTATCTACATAGAAAATCTCTTCTCCATTGACATCTACTTGAAGATCACAACAGATTCCCATATTGAAAATAGCAAATCCCAAAACTTAGCTAGAGTCAAATGTTCTCAAAAAAAACCCAGAAGAAAGCCAAAAAAAAAAAGATGTTCTTTAAGACCTGGTTTATACTAGTACTATTAAAGTGATGTTCATAACAACTGGACTTAATGCAGACAGACAGAGAAGGACAAGAGGAAATTAAAGAGAATGAGAAGGGAAGGGAAGAGCTACATAATTTGCAAGTGTATGACTTCGAAGAGAAGAAGAAGAATCTGAGTTGTTGGAAATGTAGTCCTCTCTGACAGGTACTCTTACTTTGGTATCATTAACAGACCAATCGTACAAAATAATTGGATAATCTCTCTCTCTCTCTCTCTCTCTCTCTCTCTGTGGTTATAGTCCATAGAGCATGGCCCATGGTACATAAGCAGCCATAAATTACTCTCCTTTCTGCCACCAATTTTGGTAGTGGGTTAAGTTGAATATGAGATCAACCTTTTTACTAGAAGGTACAACATACCAGTTCCCAATAGCTCTGTTGACCGCCAATAACTTTAATAATTAGTATCATTCCCATTCTTGCCCCGTTACATTTTACCAAATAAGAAATAAACATTGCAAGAAAGTTTCATCAATGTCATTGCAGTTGGCAAAACACATAAAAGTGTACTATAACATTAATTTGATGTTAGGTGTGAATATATACCCTAAAAGTCTCAAAAAAAAAAATTATATATATATATATTTGCAGCTGGCATAAAGAGTGGACTTTGAAAGTTAGATAGTATGTGTTCCTATCCGAAAATTAAATCTACATCCAGTTGGAGCCTTAATTCGCATTCCTGGGATTGAAGTTGAAGTTGGTCTAGCCTATATGCCTCAGAATGGGGGCCGGATACTGTCAAGCAGCTCCCGTGCAGAGCAGGTGATCTGGCTGTTCATCTCTGCAATCGACAGCTTAAATCCTAACTAAGTAATGGACGGTTCAAATTTGTACGCGCTCAGATTCAATCCAACCGTTCGTGGTGAGATGAACGGCCGGATCAGACGCTCTGGACTGCTTTGCAGGATGCTCGCATTGCACTCTTTGTAATAGGGTAGGTCAATTAACAACTTAGTGGGATGTCGATAAATTAAAGAGAATGACAAAAATACATACTCAAATACTCCTTTTATAGTACTCTCTTTTTTTAACGGCATCTTTTTATACTATTCAATACACTTTCAACATGCTTTTTCAAATTTATTAGTATCAGTTCAATGAGCTATTTTGACCTTTTTCATTGTAATAACAAGGACGGATGCGGCATAACCACTTCGCCCTTGTTCGGTTTGGAATTCCAAACCCAGGGTTTTGGATAAAGTAACTTTTCTACTTTTTCTCTCTCTAACTTTTCAATCATTACTTTTATTTTTCACTCTATCTCTCTCTACTTTTTACCTCTCTCCACAATCATTACTCTCATTTCTCTCTCTACCTTTATTCAAAAACACAACTCAAAACCCACAACCGATCAAAGCCGTCTTTCCGGTTATGAATCCAGATATTCACTTGACCCCATTTTTTTGGATAGAAAAACGGCTACATGATGATTTGGACCTCTCAGATAGCTTCTCTATTAAGGGTTTCTCCGAAAAGGATGGTTGTAGGCTTGTAGCTAGTGACAACTACTAGCAACGTTAAAGATGGTGGTATCAACTATGAACCAAATTACCTGATTTTCATGTCAAAAAATCTTGCGCAATGCTGAAATCTATATATACTATTGGGATCCTTTATACTATATGTTAGTGCCAAAGTCGTTGTAGCCGATGAAAGTGGATAAACAGAGATGCTTCAAGTCACGTTACTATGTCGCTGTCCTTAAGACGATATTCGCCCCCACCAATTCACAGCGAAGCCGCCTCCAAGATAAAATGAAGCCCAGTCTCCAACTGTTGTCTAACTGCATTATGCACAAACGAAGAGAGACCCGAATACCTTCGGATTTTGCAAGCCCCTCAAGTATAATCGTAGGAGATAATTCTAGAGAGAAACAACAATCAGAATGATTGTGATTACCTTCTCTCTTTCTATTGGTAGAACCATTTGCCTTTTATAGGCATAGATCGTGACTATTGGCCAAAGATTACACCTCTTTTATTAAATGCAATAGTCATGTCTATTTAGAATAGTCATGTCTATTCATTCCACCCCAATGGTCACACCTTTTGGTCTAGTAATGTCTATTCATTTAACCTGAATAGACACACTTTTTGTGCTTAAATCCAATGTTCATGTCTATTCAATTAACCTGAATAGTCACGCCTCTTGGATTAAAACCGTTCACCAATATTTACATTTAATATCCATTAAATATTTTGAAAATGTTCCAACAATCCCCCACCATTTTCAAAATATTGAAAATAAAACTTGTTTAAGCTCGGAAAATTTGTGCATAAATGAAGGTATCTTACGATTTAAACCATTCACTTAGTGAAGACACATCAAAGTTAGTCGGAAGAGCATAGTAGACTTGTCTTTGAACTAGCAATCCTAGTTGACTAACCGGACACGTCTCACACACAAATTTTCTTCTCCTTAGGTAATTCATAAAAGCCGACCCATGTATTGGCCTTGGGTCTATATCTTGGTTTCATGAATGCTCTAAAGTCAAAAGCCCCTGAGACCTATAGGAAGCGGCACCACCTCCACACTCATATAGGTAGAATTTGTCAGTGTTCCTGTAATTATAACACAAAAATCCTATTAAGAACTAAGTAGTTCACCCTCTTGTTTTCTACATTACAGGTACTAAGCACTTTACCTTGGGATGGATCAATTTAAAAATTAAGTGCTTACAACCACAACATATGGTGTACTTTGCTCATTGAACTCAAGACTTCGGGTATGGTCAAGCGTTGAGTCGAGTTTCCACCAGGAGTGATTAACAAATTGGGCTAAAATCCCATCCCTTTTGATGTTTTCCACATCAAATCTCTTGCAAGAGTAAATAAAACCATTGCCGTATAAGCAATATTTTCCATAGCTATATCATCATAGTTTATGACGTGATTCACTTGTCCGGACTACCACCACAGTCATAACTATCAACCCTCTTTTTTAAGTGACTTACTGATAAATATATCCATGACAAAATACCATGTCACCCCATCTCATTGTAAAAACCTCACTTTATTTCAAGAGAGAAATCCCCCACAAAAATAGACTTATTGTTTATCCATGGTATTTATGCTTCGATTATATCAGGCGCCTTTGTATCCATCATAACTAATGAATACCAATTACAAGCATATAAATCAACTCCACCAAATAAACTAATTTGGATTTAATTAACTTGTGGGCCATAATTGTTTGGAACAACTATGCAACCAAGATAATAGGAATTTGTCATTCCACTCCATATCTTGTTTAATCTCCAATATACAGGGGAGAACATGTGACCGAAAGGCCACATAACCAACATTCCTTCCAATGAAAACCACATTTCATACTTCTCGGAATAATCATGACTCTTCGTTTTACACAACATTCCTTGGTTATCCTCCCATGGTCACACCATTTAGTCTAAAACCAAGAGCCACACCTTTTGGGTTACACCCCCTGGTTAAATCCTTAACCTCCACATATATACATATTTACATGTATATATCAAAGTGCATTTTGGTAAAGGACAAAAGAAGAATCCCGTCCATTTTATTTCCTCATAAAAATAAACTCATTCATATAAAGAATTCACAACACCCACCATTTTGATTACCTTATGCAAATAACATGCATATAAATTTTCCAAATTTAAGATGGTATGTCAGTTTTGGAAATGGCATCCAAATCAAAGATATGTAAACTACATAACTAGCATTTGCGTAAAGCAAAACATTCGAGATAATTTAAATAGCCACCAATTCGGTTAACCACCGACCACGTGTCCAACAGTACTGTAACCTTGTACTTTCCCCAACACGATTCTATCAAGGCCGTCAAACACTGCTCATCAAGAGCCACATAACACATTTTCATGTTACCGAAACACTACCATGACACAAATACCATGTCAGGCATCACCTTCGACAGGCTACATAAACCTTGGCTATAAAAATCTATTTGAAACTTTCATAAATGAAACCTTATCCCCATGCATATAAATGAAGCATTATACAAATATAACCGTTGCATATGCAAAACAACAAAATGAACTAAGTGTCCAAAAATCTCACTTGAAAAGACAGATGCTCTTCACATAGAGATAGAGCCAACTGTTCATTACCGTTATACACTCAAACAGTTAGATACCGTTTGATAACCACATAAACAGTAGCAATAGCCGTGATTGTTCAGACAATCACCTAAGTTTTAAAAATACCGTTTCCGACTGTTAACAAATATGTTTTGAAACGGAGACAAAACCATTTGTCTACCCATGTGTCATCCGCACATTCACAACAACATTAGCAATACTAACAAGCCAAGAAGAGCATCCCTACTTCATGCTAATTCAAACGTCAGACACGATTCGGCTCGGCGCGGCGGGTAAGAGCCAACTGAATCAAGTAAAGACTGGCATAGGAAATCAAACTAATGTCCAAAACGACATTCATGCATGTATGCCAAAACACACCATATGATTTGAACATTACAAATCACTTTTACACCATACTTACACGTGCATACATACCACTCTGCACTTCCCATCTACTTAGAAGATATAAAGTCTAATATCACACATTTCATTCACATGATTTATATGTAAATAATTATTGCTATAATTTAGGAAAACCGAGTGGAACAGTGACATAAATCCAAAGTATGCAAACCCACACAGAATTATAAGAAAATTCCAAAACAAAAACCTTTATTATAAGCACAAGAGCATACAATACACACCTACAACCATGAAAGAATGTGGATAAAACCTTCTTAGCATGTGGAAACATGAATCATAATCAATATGATAACACCTACTAAAACACCCTATTCAACCAAAAATTTGATCTTCTTTAAAGATCCAGGACAAGGAACGCTCTTACGCGCCGTTCGTCTAAATATTGGCCCTTTGCGACCAAAAACATCATGACGTTTCTTTCGCGCCATTCCATCGTCCGCAATTGACGCAAAGGAGTCGAAGTATAAACACTCTCGCTCACTCTTTCAAATGCCGGCGGAGGGGACAATTCACGGTTAATACCGTTAGGCAAACCTCCCATTGCTGCGGTAGACGCATCGGAATCCTCCATATTTTCCAATGGAGCCATCTCCTTTGGATTATGAAAATCATCATACGCGGATGAATCCTTTCCAATTTCCTGAGACCCATGTTCCGATATTTCCTTAACCGGATTAGCCGCAACGTTTTGGACTGAACGTTCTACCACAAAAGAGTCCTCTTCATCAGAAGAGATATCAATCATGACCAGTTGACTCTCATCCAAGAGGCCTCGCCTTGCAAAGACCTCTTTCCATTCTTTATACCAAAGAATATCCTCGGGGATTTGGAGGTGTTGAAGAATCTCCCAAAACAATGTTAAATGGTGGGAGAAAAGGAGCCGAAAGACGAATGATATTCAAAGGAATTTCGGAAGGCATTTTGATGGAACGGATATGTTTCAGTATGACTATCAAAAACAAACATGCAAAGCACTTATTTATAGGCAACGAAGTGTTTCTTTCAAAAGACAAACTGAATGCAACGGTCAACATGGCAGTTAACTAAGGTAATACCTCCAAGCGGTGCAACACTTCAGTAATTAGTAAAACAATGGTCGAATCCACCGTTTCTCAAGAACCGGTTGATCGTGTACTAAATAAGCACTTTAAAGAATAATAGCAAGGACATATATATAGCCACAAACTATACAGACGTACTGAGTTCATAAGAGGACAAATCAAACTTAAAATCAACACACTTAGTCATCCTGGCACACATGCATCCATGCGTAATAAAATTCGCATATTGCAATATACTAATTCAAACTAGTGCCGTAACCGTCCACATCCACTCATTTCACCCGAACGGGTACATGGACCGACACCATCGTGAACTGTCCGAACACAATCAATAGTAGCAATCGGATCATTCGACGTACCATTTTACGAGCATCTAAAAGAACCTATGTGACTTCCCCGTCACACGTACGCTCACATGTACGCCCCGCGGCTTTCATGTCAATGACACGACTTTGCCACGTCTCCTGATTATGAATCAAAATCACATGTCAAAATTGTCTTCTTTGACAATTCTCCAGAACATGCATGCATGCACACCAAACATATACTAAGATAATATGCCCACGCGTAGTAATTTGTGTTTGCAATCCAAAAACAATCGACCAGGCATGACAAAAAATGAGATTATAGAGTACCTTTCACCTTGAGGAAAACTGGTAAGAGTTAACGACTCACTGATCTAAAAACGCATCCCCAGAAGTTAATTATTATTAACCCTTTTGCCTTTTAAGTCTCCAATTGCATCTATCCGTCTTCATCTTAAGGACACATAACATGACCAATCCACTTTCTTTTCCCGGGAATATCGTCTTAAGATTGTTAGTGCCAAAGTCGTTGTAGCCGATGAAAGTGGATAAACAGAGATGCTTCAAGTCACGTTACTATGTCGCTGTCCTTAAGACGATATTCGCCCCCACCAATTCAAGAGAATTCGGTGTGCACCGGGTTACAGCGAAGCCGCCTCCAAGATAAAATGAAGCCTAGTCTCCAACTGTTGTCTAACTGCATTATGCACAAACGAAGAGAGACCCGAATACCTTCGGATTTTGCAAGCCCCTCAAGTATAATCGTAGGAGATAATTCTAGAGAGAAACAACAATCAGAATGATTGTGATTACCTTCTCTCTTTCTATTGGTAGAACCATTTGCCTTTTATAGGCATAGATCGTGACTATTGGCCAAAGATTACACCTCTTTTATTAAATGCAATAGTCATGTCTATTTAGAATAGTCATGTCTATTCATTCCACCCCAATGGTCACACCTTTTGGTCTGGTAATGTATATTCATTTAACCTGAATAAACACACCTTTTGTGCTTAAATCCATTGTTCACGTCTATTCATTAAACCTGAATAGTCACGCCTCTCGGATTAAAACCGTTCACCAATATTTACATTTAATATCCATTAAATATTTTGGAAATGATCCAACACTATATACAGAGCAGTTGTGCTTTTGACGAGAGTGGGGAAATAGAAAGCCTGTCAAGAATAGTTTGTGCCTTCTAAAATATCTGCTACATTATTGATCCGTTTATGATTAGAAAGAAGCAAACCGGCCAATTCCTTTTTCTTTTTCTTTTTGGGTTTTCTGTGTTGACATTAGAAATACCAGCTCTTGCCAAGCTTAGGAAAGGGGAGGAGGCGGGGATTGAACTACCAAGAAAAAGGATCTATTTGACTCAGTACTCTGTCAAGAAGTACTTGGTGATTATAAACTAGCTTGACAACAAGTTTCAATCATCCAATTTCTATTTCCCTTTCCCAAACCAACAGGGAATTACGTGCAATTTGGTACAAGCTGTTATGCAATACACGAATTGGGACCTGAGCGAACTGGGCCGGCCCAAGAATTTTTAGTGCCCAAGGTCTAATAAAAAAAAATGTGCTGTTAAAAAGTACAGTAATACTTAATAATTTTAACAGCAACAATCACAATACGAGAAAGCCAAGCCAATATAATGTTCTACTAATCATTACATACAAACACAAAACACAAAGTCTCCAAACAGGTAAATACATATTATCTCAAAAACGCATGAGCATCACTTGAATATTAATCGTGTTGCATTTCTAGAAGCAAAAGTATCAATTAGATTTGTATTGTGCTTAAAAAGAGTCTTACTCAAATTCAAGTAGTAAAATATTGAAGTGCCCCTAAAATTTGAGATTTTTGGAATGCCCAAGCCTCTTGGGCCTTGTGCCTGGGCCGTGCTTGCCGGGGACAGCATGGTGCTGCCAGCACCAACCCAGGTCCGTTTATTTTAGATGTAACCAAACAAGGGCATTTTTGGAACATGACTAATTCTCCCAAGTCCCAAAGGAGTAGTTTTTCCTCTTCATTTTGTTGCGATCTTTTTTTTCTCTCCTTCTCCAATTTCTCTCCTAAAAAAGAAAATCCGACATATAATCTCCAGTGATCATACATGTTTGTGTAGGAATATATGTGTGTACGCGCACACCTTATCCTAGTGAGTTTTACGGACCTACCAGACTAGTTACAGATCAACATATTGGGGCTAACGTGGGATCTGCCCAAGGACCTACCGATTTAGGTAAATATCTAATGCATCCCCTGACTAGAGAAGTCCTTTTTGGTGGCGAAACTATACATTCTTGGGATTTGATTGCTCCATGGTTTGAACTTTGAACCTCTAAGAGCATCCACAGTGGTATAATCAAAACAAAAAAAACTTATAAAGTTAGCAACATTTGCTCAAAAAGAGCTTACACTGGAATAACCAAACTTAGAAACATCTTAGCAACTCATCAAATTTTGGCCATTGGATAATCAAAACTATCAACCTTTTGCCAATAATCAAATTTAATTGTCTGCACATTTACTCAATCAAGTATACCATCATTACAAAAAAAAACTTTCTTTCTTTCATTTTCTGCATGTTTATAACAACAATACTTTTAAAAACAGTTTTTATTTTTTTGAAAAAATAGTTTTTTTTACACTTTTTTTTTATTAAAACTGTTTTTCCCCCTTTTTTTTAAACAGTTTTATTTCAAAACAGTTTTTTTATAAAACTTTTTTTCAAGAACTGTTCTTTTGAAAGAAAAAACTTTTTCTATTCAAAAACTGTTTTTTTTTTTAACTTTTTCCCGAAAACTGTTTTTTTTTAAATCAAAGTTTTCAAAAAACTATTCTCTTTTTTTCTAATAACCTATTTTTATTAGTTTGAAAACTATTTTAAAAGAATTGTTTTTTATGTCACAATTTCTGAATTTTTATAAGTTAAAAAGGTGATATGGCAAGTTTTGGCTATTCAATTTTGATTGTACCACTGTGGACCTCTACATTGCTAACCTTAGCAACCCCTTAAATGGATAATCAAAAGATGTTGTGACACCTTTTGATTATCCACTTTTGATTATTCCAATGTGGATGCTCTAAGGGGTCCAAATTCTTAACAAGTGTATATTGTATAGGAAATGTTTGAATATTGCAAATTCATGCCTTGTGCATGCATTTATTGGTCAAATAACTAACAGTAATAAAATGAATATGATCCACCTTCATTAACGGAGATACAAAAAATGTCAAAGGCCAACTTCCAATATTTCATCCAGGTATGCCTGTGAGCTTTGACAAATATAAAGTGGCATTGACAAATATAAAGTGGCATTTCTTGATGCTTATGTTACTATTACTCACTACAAGAAAATCGTTTAATAGCAACGGTTAAAAGTGTTGCTAGAGATGCAAAAAAGCGTTACTAAAGACCAATATAGGCTATACCAACGGTTATAGAACCGTTGGTTAAACCGTTGCGAGATATCCGTTGCTGTAGGGTTATAGCAACGGTTTTGGCAAGCGTTGGTACAGATTTTTTTTTAGCAACGGTTTCTTTAGCAACGCTTGTAACCGTTGCTAAAGGCAAGTTTTTTTTTTTCTAAAAATCTAGGGTAAAATATGACATGGCAGCCACGTGGCCCCCCCCCCTGTCGCCATGTGTCGCTGACGTGGCGCCCATGTGGCCTCCACCTGTCGCCGCGTGGCGCCTACGTGTCACCCGCGTGGCACATGGATGGCAACACAACAATTTTTTGCTCCTCCTGGGAATCGAACCCAGGACCTCCTGCATGCGCGCGCAAGTGCAAACCAACTGGGCTAGCCCAACACTTGTGTAATATCAATGGATTACTAATATTTATACTATGCATACCAGCTGGGTTAGCTTGTGTCATTTGAGTTTTGTCGATTTATTCTTAACCCAAGTTTTTAAATTCAGTTTATTCTATACAAACACCTACTTTTTTTTTCCCGATTAGAACCATCTATTTTTTACATAGTAAAGAGTACATCCTTCATACGAAAAATGAAATTAATAGGGTATCGTTACATACTTGATCGGGCAGAAAAATTTATTTTACTAATGAAATTTTATCTCAATAAAGAAGTTTTCTAGACTCGATCAAGCCAAATTTTTATGAGAATGATTTAATCAACAAATAAGGAAAACAAAATCAATGGTCTTGATTATAGTCCGGTTTTTAGTAACGGTTATGGAAAACCGTTGCTATAGGCTGGTTTTTAGTAACGGTTATGGAAAACCGTTGCTATAGGTCGGGTTTTAGTAACGGTTATGGAAAACCGTTGTTAGAGGCGGGTTTTTAGTAACGGTTATGGAAAACCGTTGCTATAGTCTTATAATCTAGTAACGGTTGCATGAAAACCGTTGCTATAGTCCTGTTTCTAGTAACGGTTTAAAAAGCGTTGCTACACACCGTCTATACCAACGGTTTTTTGAACCGTTGCTAGCTAAACCGTTGGGAGATCTCGATTTTCTTGTAGTGACTATTTCTCGATACTGGTTCTAGAATTAATTTTGTAAACTATTTTTCGAAAACATTTATTTAGTAAACATTTTAAACCATTCTACCCATGAAAGGCCCCTTGTCACATTAAATTTTCGGAGTATGGGAGGGACTTTCGGAAATTGATTTTGGCACTCCACGTTTTATCTTTTTCTTGTTTGAAATTATAGCAAGACCCATCTATGTGTGACAAAGTGAATGAACACTAACAAAATAAATGATAATTTGGTAATTTCACATAGAAAAAAGACCAAAAAAAAAAAAAAAAAAGAAGAAAAGAAATGCCAATAGCTAAATATGGAGTGCTAAAATCACTGTTTGACAATTTTATATAAGAAACGAAGTTAGGTGCAAGGATAATACTGGAGTAGTAAAAATTAGAATTCAGACGAGCATGTGACCGCATTGTCCCTTACTTAATTTGCCCCTGAAGACTCGGTTCTTGACTAAAAGGTTTTCATAAAATAAATTTCGGAAACCGTTTACATAAGTTACGAAAACTACTGTTTCGGTTTTTTGGAGAAAACTAAAAATTCCTCTTTGTTCTATTTTTTGTTGAAGGCGTCAAGCTTCCCCACTTTCTCCCCAGTATATTCTAATTCTAACTTCATTCGTATCTTGTCAAAATGTGCGTAAACCTACTCGGACACCTTGAATTGTCAAAAAGAAAGAAAGAAGGTTTACTGCATAAATTCATATACATATCATTCGGTTTTGCTGGAACATTGATAAGCTTTTAGCAGAGTCGGCCCTGAGCTAAAGCTTGAGATGTGACCGCTTTAAGCCTCCAAAAATTTGCGAATTGTAGGGGCTCCTCATAATTTGGTACCTCTTATAATAGTCTAACAAAAAAGAGGGTCACGCCTACAAGCTTGGCCCTAGGACAAGGTCCAAGAGGCCGTGACTTGAGGCCTCCAAATTTGGCCCCAAAACAACGGCCCCCTTCTTAAATAAGTATATATATTTTTTGTTTGTAGTTACGTACAAGTGCCTTTCTTATGCGCGATTTGAAACCTCATTGAATGTGCGAGTTTGAATCCCGACAGATCACACTTTCTTTTTATCTGTTTCTATGCCAAAAATAAATACCGATAGCTACACCATTGAAGCTGCTGTGTCTTGAACTCAAGGAGGATGCATGGCAACCTCTTCAGCGAGTTCAATATAGACCAAAATAATTATATAAATAAACATATGTATTATTGTTGTTTAATTCTAAGAATATGTAGGGTCACATCCCATGATCTCACCTTGGGCCGGCGCTGCACGCCTAACATATCCTCTTTAGGCTCTCACAAAGTCAAGGTCGGCCTTGCCCTTCAGACGAGGAGTCTAGCATTTGCTCTTCAGCGAGGAAATCACTCAAGAAAGCAGAACCATCAGTTTCTAATACTAGTAATTTGTTTGGGTTCAAGGATTTGGGGAAGGGAAAAAATTGTCGTAGCAAATTTTCTTGTTTGTGAGAGTGAAAAAGTATAAATGCTGAGTCCTACTATTGGTCCCGACCAATAGCGTAGGGAAAATGCACCGACGACCGCCGGACGGTCGTCTCCGGCCACTGGACGGCCGATCCGAGCCGTCCAAAAATTTAAAAAAAAAAAACCGAGTGAGCCTTCGCGAGAATCAATGGCATCCGACGTGCGTAGGCCCACTCGATTTTTTTTTTTATAAAATTTTTGGACGGTTCGGATTGGCCGTCCGGCGGCTGTCGGTGCACTTTCCCTACGGTACCATCGGTACCAATATCTTTACTGATAAATGCCTATGTAGATATATATTCGAAAAAAGCAAGAACTTGTGGGTGTTATTTTTCCTTCGTCTGTTTTAGCCTACTAACCCAGGACTCGAAAATTTGGGTTTGGTTGGGCCATTTCTGGGCCAGACTCAAAAGATTCTAGCCCACAAACGAATACTTTAACTGGTACAGGGAAACGAGCTAGGTTGCGAAACCCTAATACTTTCTTGTCCCACATTTGGATAATATTCTATTAAAACTAATTAACTTTCAGCGTTTAATTATTTTCTATAGTAGTACTAACATTTTTCCTCTGCATTATTCCTCAATTCACTTATGCTTACTTAGCCTTTCTTGGGGATATTATATCCGGCTCCTCCCGTATACACAAACCGACAAACACAATTCATCGGTTAATTAATCCGCTCTAATACTTAACCTACCAAACATCGCATATAAGTGGGTCCATGATATTATGTCCGGGACGGCTTACATGTCGACCCTCTATATTTGGTCAGCATACAAGGCAAGGGCTGAAGACGAACCAAGGTAAGATGCACGAGACTCGGCTCGGTAAGAGCATCTTCAACCCATCTCTATTTCTTCAAATAGAGTATGGATGTGACATGTTAATAAGGATTTGGTAATTTATCCCATCTTTTTAATTTATCACTTTTTGTACTTTTTTAGAGAATCTTAAAGGAATCTATCATTCTTTTTAAAGATTTGGTCTCCAAGTATGGAAACCGCACTTTCATTTTGGAGATCAAACATATAAAAATGACAATGGGTCACTCTAAGATTCTTGCAAAAAATGCAAAAAATGAAGAAAAGAGAGCATAAATTATAAAAATGGGGAACTTAAAGAATAGTCCTCGGGTTCAACTTTTTGTAAGTTTTCATCCAGCACTTTTTGAATAATTATGTTTTCATCCTTTTAGATGGTGAATTATCTGGATTAATTACCCTTTTAATAAGATACTCAGTTTATACTTTCTTCCTAAATTAGTGGGATTATAGTTATTATTGTTACCTATAATCGTGGGTTGATTAATGGATTGTATTTTTCAAATTTTAAAATCTTTAATGGACATATTATAAACTATTTTCTCTCCTTAATTTCGTGAATTTTCAAATCTTGAAGTTTCATGAATTTTCGTAAATTGGTCGTAGTATATTATAAACTTACGTGAATATGGTTCGACCAATTTCATGAAAATTCATGATTAAATTAAAAAAATATGAATACATCATATTTTATTCAGGAAAACACATGAATAAATTAATCGAAAAATATGAAAACATGAATAAATTAATCAAAAAACATGGAAAAACATGAATAAATTAATCAGTCATGTTTTTTCATGAATACACCTTGAGAAATAAGAATACACCATGTTTTATTCATGATAGCACAAAAAAAAACATGAAAAATAAAAAAAATAAAAAAACAGAAAAATCATGAAAATCATTAAAACACATAATACACCATGTTTTTTCATGATTCACAGCCCTCGCCCAAAAATCGACTGAATCAGTGATGAACTTGTGAAGAATTTAGGACATTCACCTACACTACAACCCAAATCCCTCACCAAAATGACAGAAGACCGCGGAGGAGGAGGAGGAGCACCGCACGCCCGCTCTGTTTTCAATCCAAACCACTCCTCCAACGCCGGTTCAGCCTTCTTTGGCCTCTTCTCCACCAGCGAAGGGATGACATTTCCGAGTCGACAGCTCTGTTTTTTGTCCGAGTTGACGGCTCCATCGGGAAGGCCTCCGCTAGAGCAATCTTCCAGTACTCGCCGGCGGACGAAGCCGTGTCGGACGACGATATTGCCTTTCCCGTCAATGCAACGACCAGCTACAAGGAACAGTAAATAAATAAATAAAACTCCATCCAATATGTGCACAAGAAGCTAATTCAAAGCTTTTGTCGAACAAAACTCTACATATGTACACGAATAATGGTAACCGCGGGCAGCTTCACCTTTTCGGTCTTATTATCCCCAAACCTTTCACAATAAAATAGCAAATCATGGCAAAGGACACATATCGGAGCCTCTTCAAACCTTCTGGAATAGATGATCTTCAAGATCCCAACGTTTGCTCGGCAGACACTTGTTGCAGCAGATTCCGGCGTCGTCTCGCCATTTGTTTGGTTCAGTTTTCGGAGTGGGGTGGGATGGGGGAATAGCTGCCGAAATTAGGGGCGTGAGGTTTTAAAGATTTGCCTAAAATTTTGGGATTAAAATTAGGCGTGATTATCCTAAAATTAGGCTAGAGGAAGATTACTTTTTAATCCCAAAAAACTCCCATATGCAATCCTGAAATTATTTAAAAGTAGAGATAAAAACTTTACTGTTTAAAAAGTGCCGAGTGGAAACTTACAAGAAATGAAATTTGAGGATGAATATTTAAAAACTCCTTATAAAATCTTCCCTCAATATGTCATATCTATTTTCTGTTTTGTAGAATTAGAGATGGGTTTGAAATAAGCTTGACAATGGACTAGATTTAATCCAGATCAGATCTAAAAAAATCCAATCCGACAACTTCAATCCGCCATTTCAATAATCCGAATCCTTATCGAATCGGATTCGGATTCTTCAGATTTAATCCACTACCGGTCTGAATCCAAACCTTTTTTTTTAACAAAAGAAAGATTACGTTACATAGGAGAACAATTACTCTCTCTCCCTCTTCTTTTTCTATTGGTGAAAGTACATGGAGATTCTCTCAACTATTATTTTTTCTCATGAAGACCCTCTAATATTTAAAACCACCCATAAAAATCCCCTCAATTATATGAAATAAAAAATTGAGTAACTCTGTTAACAGAATGAGAGAAAATGACGATTATATCCCTTAAATATTGTCCACACTGACCCTTATCTATATTAAAATAATGTCCACGTTGATCCCTTCATCTTGACGGGTTTTTTTTTTATACAGAAAGATGCTGATTGGTTAACGGTTATAGTAGAAGAAATTTTTGTGGATAATTTTAAATGTTTTAGGGGATCTCCATGAGAAAAAATGATAGTTGAGGAGGTCTCCGTGTAATTTACCTTTTCTATTTTCCGCTCCCTCCTTAAATTGAGTACAACAGGCTTCCCACAAATCCATTATTTCTCAAAACCGTAGATTACAATCAAGAGGTATCAATCCCTTTTGCTAGCCCTCTCTTGTGCTAATTATTATTATTATTATTATTATTATTATTATTATTATTATTATTATTATTATTATCCAAAATTGCCATTACTGCAGTTGATCTTGATCCAAATTCTGATGCATGGGGTAAAATGCTGGTTGAAGCACATGAGTGGGAACTATAGATTGGGATTAGACTGATCCGATTAGTTGTAGTTTTCCCGTTGATCCGATGTAAACAAGTGGAGAATTGATGAAACGAAACCTAGAGTTTACCTCTCTCTTCTATTTTCGAAGTCGTCCCCATTGTTATGGTGTTCTGTAACTGTAAATCCTGGATCATCCCCCATTTTGGAAAAATTTTGTATTTTTCCCGGTTTTTTTGGCTAAAATTTCATGTCATATAAGTAAAAAGTATTCGGATTCGGATTTTCGGATCGGATATCTGAATTTTCGAATTACTGAAATCTGGTTTATCGATTTCGGATCAGATTTGAGTTAATTTGGATCAGATTCATATCCAATCCGTTCAATTGACAGCTCTAATTGGAAATGCTCGAAGGAGTATGTTCAAGTAGGTTCATGGAAAGAAATAAAACTATATCCAAAATATTTGTTGAGTTGTATGTGAGTATGTTTTCACTTATACTATTTTATTCAGAAAGTCTAATGGTACATATTTTATATCTGTATCAGTGGGTACAAATCTCTTTTTGAGCCCATTTCGGATCTCAAAAAAATGATCGGAGTCGTTTATTTTGTTTAAAATACTTTGTTTATAGTCCTTGCAAAAAATAAACTCAATCCGGTATCGGTAAGAGCATTTACGAAACATCCAAACTTTGCTTTAAAATTCAGGCTTGAATTCTGGGACAAAGTTGGACGTTTTGTAGATGCCTTAACCGATATCGGATTGAGTTCATTTTTCTTAGGAGCCGTAAACAAAATATTTTAAACAAAATGAGCGGTTTCGATCATTTTTTTGAGACTCAAAACAAGACTAAAAAGGGATTTGTACACAAGGGTACAAATATAAAATCTGTACTAGTAACACCATTCATTTTATTCAACTTTTATTCTTGAGCTTGATCTCTACTTGTTTGTATTGGATCGACTAGAGCTCCATTGTGTTGAAGACTAATGAATTCAAAACTAGCTGAACTCAACATGAGCTTGAGTTCAGCTAAATTGAACAAGTCGAGCTCCAACGTTTTAAAAACTTGGCTCCAGTACTCATCTTGCAGTCCTATGTATTAATGGTATTTATCAAAAATCAAATTGGGGTGTTCTCTCAAAACCTTCGATGTTACTAGTATTTGAGAAAGCTTCTATTTAGAGTTTCGGGACAATACCACATTGCTTAGATGGGACTAGTTTGAGTGGCTTATATATGAGAGCACTGTTACTAAGTTCACTTTACCAGCTTAGTTATGAAGGGCTTGGCTCTTGTGAAGCAGGTGGTACCTGCGTGGCAGTGGGCTCTATGGCACTCAATATGAGCCGACCCTTCTTTAAGTCACATTCTTATAGAAGCCAAAGAAGCCATGGGGTGTGCCAATTGCGATCAAACAGGATACAGTCACTCTTAAGATGATATGATCCGACTTTGTTAGTTGTATCCTCGAGACTAATTTTTTGTAACTTGATGCCACATCATTTGTTGTGGGCAAATACTATTTTTCGAAAAAGCAACATTGTAACTTGACGCGAAGCTTTTCAATCAAGGCGTTCAATTTTTTTGAAGTTCCCACTTTCCAGGTTCTGCACCAACATGTGTATGGATAGGTTCCGTTTATAACAAGTGGGAGAGAAGCAGGGTACGTACGTAAGAGATGTAATAGAAGAAGCTAAGAGGGTCGGAAAGTCATTTACCATTTACCGTGATCAGTTACTATTGCATTTATTTAATCACAAAACACTAGAGGTGGAATGAGGGGGATAAAACCCCGTAAAAGTGCTCTCCAGTGCCAAAAAAAATTGCAGGTTTGATGAGTTTCACTAAAATATATAATATTTTTGCTCTACAGGATTTCAAATAAAATGTGCTTGGCTGGCTTTGTCAGTTAAATTCCCATCTGTCGTACAGTTTTCCTTATGCCCATGGCTGGCTACAAGTGCCGAGCGAAATTCCTGCGCGGCAATTCGCTTACCTGCTTGCCGAGTGGGTTTGGAATGGCAAGAAACTTGACCTGCTCGGTATTGTTGCCAACAGGTGTCTTTTACCAGCCGGCCGGTAGGACATTAAGAAATGGTGGGTGTACCAAATCTTTAACGGCAAAGACAAACGGGCCAACAACAATCTCCTTGGACGTAGAATGCCACTCTGAAGCTTTAAAAAATGGCTATATTCTTGCAAAAACAGTAATCCATACATGCATTTGCCCTGTCTTTTTTCCCTTCCTACTTGTTACAATTAGAGAGGTTTACTTTGTTGTGTCAGTGGTACCAGATTGTACGAATTTAGAGAGAGAGAGAATTGAACGTGAACTTTCTCTTCATCTTTCATTAACAGAGAAACAAGAGAATATATACAACTCTACAATGCAAATGACTAAAGTACCTCTATGTACAAAGAATCTAACAAATAGCACCCTAGCTGAAACAAGCTGACTAACTGAGACATGTCTCATTACATGTAAACTGATATATTCTAACATAAATTGATATAATCTAACGCTCCCCCTCAAGTTGGTGCATAGATATCGATAATGCCCAACTTGGAGAAGATACAATGAAGCACCTTACTACTAAGACCTTTAGTAAACACATCAGCTAATTGGTCCTCGGATTTCACATAAGGCATGTATATTACACCACTGTTCAGCTTCTCTTAGATAAAGTGTCTATCAATCTTTATATGCTTTGTCCGATCATGTTGAACAGGGTTATGAGCGATATTGATAGTAGCCTTGTTATCACAGTACAGCTTCATAGGACTGTGATCAACCATTTCCAAATCATGCAAAAAGGTTTGAAGCCATAAAAGTTCACAAACACCATGTGCCATGGCTCTATACTCAGCTTCTGCACTTGACCTTGCTACCACAGATTGCTTCTTGCTTCTCCACGTAACTAAATTTCCACCAAGGAAAGTGCAATAGCCAGAGGTAGAACGTCTATCCTCAATAGAACCTGCCCAGTCTGCGTCGGTGAAGGATTCCAACCTCAAATGACTATGGTTGGAGAACAAAATACATTTGCCTGGAGAGGATTTTAGGTATCTCAAGATACGATAAACAGCATCAAGGTGAGAAGAACGAGGATCATGCATAAATTGACTGACAACCCCCACGGCATAAGAAATATCTGGACGTGTATGAGATAAGTATATCAGACGACCCACAAGTCTCTGATATCTTTCCTTATCCGCATGCTCTTCCACGCTGCCAAGATGATGATTGACCTCAATAGGAGTATCGGCGGGCTTGCACCCCAGCATCCCTGTCTCCTCCAAGAGGTCAAGAATGTATTTCCTTTGGGAAATGAAGATCCCTTTCTCAGATCTAGCCACTTCCATACCAAGAAAGTATTGCATCTCCCCCAGCTCCTTAATTTCGAATTCCTTGGCAAGAAAAACTTTAAGCCTCTGAAGCTCATTCACATTATCACCTGTCATAATTATGTCATCCACATAAACTATAAGGATGGCAATCTTACCATCACTCCTCTTGGTGAACATAGTATGATCAGCATGACTCTGCGTGTATCCAAGTCTCAACATGGCCTTGAGAAATCTGTCAAACCACGCTCTTGGTGATTGTTTCAAGCCATAGAGAGCCTTCTTCAATCTACACACCTTGCCCTCAGTGGCAGAGGAAGAAAAACCAGGTGGTATATCCATATACACCTCTTCTTCCAAATCACCATGAAGAAAAGTATTCTTCACATCAAACTGTTGTAGTGGCCAGTCTAGAGTAGCAGCACAGGACAACAAGGTGCGAATAGAGTTCATCTTGGCCACTGGAGCAAAGATTTCTTCATAGTCAATGCCATACGTCTGAGTATAGCCTTTGGCAACCAATCTTGTCTTGTATCTCTCAACAGTGCCATCAGCTTTGTGCTTAACCGTGAACACCCATTTGCACCCCACTGCATTCTTTCCCCGAGGAAGAGACACTAACTCCCAGGTGCCATTTTTTTTCAAGGCCTTCATCTCCTCTACCATAGCTTCTTTCCACTTAGGAGTAGCAAAAGCTTCCTTCCAACCCTGTGGAATGGATATAGAAGAAAGAGAAAAAACAAAGGCAGAGTACGAAGGTGACAGACGAGAATATAAAACAAATTACGAAATGGGATGTTGGGTACATAATCGAGCTGACACTTTATGTGTTCGAACTGGCTTTCTATGAGCAATAGGCACATCAAGATCATCAAAAGGAAGAGATATAGAGGAAGGAGAATTACCAAAAGACTCGGCTGAAGCGTCAGGAACTAGGACTGGTGAAGATGATTGATACTGTGGTAATGCACCAGATTGGCCCTTTTCCTTGCGAGTGAAAGTTTTTAAATCAGATCTGTCCAATCTTTCTCTTGCATCCAGCCTTGTTCTTTCCACAGATTTAGGTTCCTTGCTCTCCCCTTCAAGATTACCAGGGCTAGGAGGAGCCTCCTCCCCCTCATCAATGTTCTCCCCTATACCAACATTCTCCCCTGTACTAACAGTTGGGGGAAAATACCACGAGGTAGGCTCAGGCTCACAAGATGTCAACATCTCTTCCCCTCTAGAACTCTCCCCCTGAAGAGATGGGGACGAGAGAGGGTAGAAGGGTTGGTGTTCCCAAAAAGTGACATCTATCGAAACAAATTTCTTTCGAGAGAGAAGGTCATAGCAATGATACCCCTTTTGAGCAGGAGAGTAGCCAAGAAAAATGCATTTATGAGCTTTAGGATCTAACTTGCCACCGAGGTGGTGAGGAGCATGCACATAACAAACACAACCAAAAATCTTAGGGGGAAGAGTAGAGACCTTGAAGTTACCAGGAAGGAAATCCAAGGGAGTCTGTAAATAAAGAACATTGGATGGCATTCGATTAATAAGATAAGAGGCTGTAAGGATGGCCTCGCCCCAAAAATGTTTAGGAACATTCATAGTAAACATAAGAGAGCGAGCCACCTCAACACGATGCCGGTTCTTCCTTTCCGCGACTCCATTTTGCTGCGGGGTATCTACACAAGTAGTTTAAAAGAGAATGCCATGGCCATCAAGATATGACTTAAAGGGACCATTCATGTATTCAGTTCCATTATCACAACGAAGGATCTTGATGTTGGTATCAAATTGTGTGTGCACCATCCTATGAAAGAACTGAAAGCATGAGAAAACTTCACTTTTTGCTCGAAGTAGATACACCCAAGTGATACAAGAATGATAATCAATAAAAGTAATAAAATAGCGATAACCAAAAATAGAGGTAATGGGGGAAGGACCCCAGACATCAGTGTGAACAACCATAAAAGGAGAAGCACTCCTCTGATGAACAGGTGCATAAAAAGAACGTCTATGCTTTGCAAGTTCACAAGTTTCACAAAAGAACCTACTTCTAGGACATCTTTTAATTAAAGTAGGAAAAAGTTTTTCTTAAGACACCAAAAGAAGGATGGCCTAGTCTACGGTGCCATTGATGCAATAAGGAGAGAGCTGAACCCGTATCCGCCTCATGAACATGTCCCAATGGTGAGGGTGTAGAAGATGAACCAGGCACAGACTCCAAAAAATACAGGCCATCCTGAGCTCTACCAGTACCAATGATCTTTCCTGTTCCCAGTTCCTGAAATACACAATGAGTGAAAAAAATGTCACTGAACAATTCAAAAATTGTGTGAGACTACTAACAGATACAAGATTAGTAATAAAATTTGGAACATGGAGAACGGAAGAAAGAGGTAAGGTAGGTGAGTAACGAATGGAACATTTCCCCAAAATAGCACATAGGGATCCATCAGCTACTCGTACTTTGTCATTACCAGAACAAGTAGAGTAGGAATCTGATCCGCACCCAAGATTGTATAATCTTGGGGCTTTTAGTTCATTAATTTGTAGCGTTTTATTCCCGTTAATACCTTTTTATCCCATTTTGCACGTAAGGTGTCGTTTTACTAGTTTCAGGTTAAACGCGGAATTAAGGCACTTTTGAATGCTAAGGATTGCTCTCAGAAGTATCCAAGCACCCAAGCCCATGTGGTGACGCTCCATCAAGTCCCGTCGGGTGATTATCGAATAAGCGAGAAGGTGTCGGGTCGTCGCTGAGTGGTTGAAATCAAGGCGGTGCAAAAATCAGCCTTCTGCCTCTTATGAACCGGTTCGGGTTTTAGGCTGTACCGGTTCATGGTGTTCAGAACATTATTTTTGGCAGACTTTTCAAAGCTTGAACCGGTACGGGGTTTTGGCTGTATCGGTTCATGTTGCAAAATCTGTGCACGTTTTTGCTACTTTTTCAACCTTCCATTTATGGAAAGTTTCCACTTGTGGAATGTTTTTAGGATATTTTTGGGATATTTTGTGAGAGAGTAAGGCCACCTTATATAAATATGGACCTCCCTCTCTCATCTATATATCTCTTGTCTCTCCCACTTTAAGTCTTCCAAGTTTTTGGCTTTCCTCCATTAAAAAAGCTCAAGCTTTTCTTAGTCTAATTCCTTGAAGAATAGTAGAATACTAGTAAGTTTAAGGCGTTTGTTAATTTTTCGTTTATTAATGTTGTAGCCACGGTTAAGGTTGTTATAAAAATCAAGTTTGTTTTCGATTCTATCGGTTAAAAATTATGCCTTGTTCTTATGCTTTCTTTTACGCTTTAGCTTTATGTGAGTAGTCGTTTGGCTAAGTTTCGGGATAATTTTTCCCGAAGACTTAGGCGGTTATTTGGTTCTCGAGCCATCGGGCTTTCAAGCATGATTTTTTGGAATAAGGCTTAACTTGCATTTTTGGTCTAAACAAAGGGGTGTTAACCCCTCGGCATGGTATTTAGTCAAGCGGTCTTGGCAAGTAGCATCCCGAGACCTCGTGGCCTCCTATGTGTTCGATAAATATTAAAAACAAGTTGGTTCGCCTTCGGAAAATCACATCTTTTGATAAACGTAGTCATTAAAGCTAAATCTTCCGGGCGTGAGCACGCGGTCGTGACTCTCGCCTGAGTTATAATCGAGAACCGGTAACGGCCTTTGTCAAGGGTTAGAAGATCCCTAGACTTGCCTCTTTAAGTTTATTAAGCACATTTCTAGTCTTTTTCCTTAGCATTTCAATTTTCAAAGCAAAACCTAGTTGGCCGGCTTAAACGCCACAAACTGACCATAAAACCTTCAATCCGAATCAAGCTATCATTGAATTCTCTGTGGGAACGATTCCGGTCTTCCGGATACTATGCATGCACCGACCTAGCCCTACGCTTTGGGTTTTTCAACCGTATATTTGAAGGGAAGGTTCCGACGTAAGCATTTTTGGCGCCGTTGCCGGGGATTCTTATTATAGCTTATTTGGAGGATCGTCAAACCACTGTAAGTACTCCGTTTATTTTTTCTTTGTGTAATTTGAACTCGACTTAGCGGATACCTCTAACCGAGCCACCAATTCGACTTGAGGTGTAACGAAGCTAATTTGAGTATCAATTGCCTTTTTACTATTTTTATTATATAGCCGTGGCGGTGGCATAACCCCACGAGACTGTTGTGAGAAAGTGGTGGCGGCATAGCCCCTCTAGCCTGTTTACTTTATGTCTTATCTATCTAATAGAATGGCGGCGGCAAATGGGGAAATAGCCCCCATGACTTTGCGGGACTATCTTTGTCCCACTCCAGTTATCACACGACCCAAGACTTTGCGGGACTACCTTTGCCCTAATCAAATTTGCACACCACCTTGCATAACCACTCATGACTCCAATGTTTTTAAAAGTCGTATGACCATTTCCAATTGGTTTGATCTCAAGAACCAAATTCAAACTTTTGCTGAAAGAGTGAATGAGTCATTTTATACATGTTGGGGAAGATACAAGGACTTGCTCATAGCGGTCCCGAATCATGGCTTTGACAATTTCCAAATTGCTAACTATTTTTATGATGGACTTACTCCAACGAGTCAACGATTCTTAGACAAGATGTGTGATGGCAAACTTTTTGAAAAAGAACCCGCTCAAGCCTTAGATTTCTTTGATCGTTTGGCTGCAATTTTGCAATCTCGGATTTTTGTTAAAAATTGTCAAGAGTCCAACTCAAATGCCATGGAAAAGGAAGTTGAGCCACATATATTTGTTGAAGACGTTAGCTTAGATTGTGACAGCTTCTCAGAGTCTGCATGGAGTGATGAGTTTATTGATGAAGTTGAGGTCGAGAGTTCTCCTCTTATGGATCCCCCTCTTAGTGATGATCCGGGAGAGAAATGCCTCACCGCTAAGGTTGTCTCTTCCGATCTCCCGTATCTTGATCCTTCCCCGGAGGAATTACTTCTTGCTCACGAGATGAACATCTTGACTCATCGGGCATCAACTATGAAGATCCATTGGCAAAACCCCTCACTGTTAAGGACATGGATAGCGAGGTAGATTCCTTACACTCTTTGTTAGATAAACAAGATGCATGTGAACTAATTGATTTTTTTGGTGTTGATGATTTTCTTGTAGCTTCTCATCCTTATATTGTAGATTTTGTCAACAATTTGAAAATTGATTTAGTTTGGGCCATGTGCTTAAAGGAATGTACATTTTTTCAACGAATTCGGCAAATGCTGTACTCTAAATATCTTTTCTTGTGGAATGGCCGAATTCAATTTTTGAAGCAAAGTGTGGAGTGGAGTGTCATGTTCATTTTATTAGCTCTAGTTGGCATGTTAAATGTTCGGAGCCCGTGTTTGGCTGCATGTACATAAACTCTTTCTTTCTCTTTCTCTTTCTCTTTCTCTTTCTCTTTTCTTTTTTCTCTTTTGATGGTCCGGTATAGCCACATGTTTCTCTCGTGGGAAATGGGGAGAAAAGTAGTACCCGTGTAATCGCGTGAAGATTCGGTTGTGTTTTACTTTCGGTTACTTTTGAGCCCGGATAACACGAGTCGGGTGGTTCTAATGTCCTTTGCTTCTTAGTAGGTAGTTGGTTCTTAAGTCTTTTGCAGGGTGAGCATGCTACCACACCAGCCTTGGTGGTTTGGGTCTAAACGCTTGGGTGAGTGAGGCATTCATGAGCCCTAAACATGGGTGTAGCTGCGTGTCGCGGTTGTAAGACCAAGAAAGCTCCAGCGATGACCTTGTGTGACTAGCTGTGGTTCCGATGGAGGCGCCGAAAGAGTGAGCCTTGGAAGCAGTTCTAATGACGAAGGGAATCAATGACAAGAAAGCCTCCAACTTGGTCGAGGTATAAGGGGGTTGACATTCCCCCAGAGGTACAGTCTTTTGTTCTTTCTTCTCAATACTGTTGTCTTCATGCTATGAGGACATAGTATCGTTTAAGTTGGGGGGATGGATATATATGTTCATGAGACTTGTCTCATTGGTAAAATTTTTAAATTTTTTGTGCAATCTTCCCTTGTTAGTAGTGTTTTCGCATGCTAGATATTTTAATTATGCTCAATTGTATCAATATGGCAAGAGTCATGTATCCCGTCGAATTCAATTGCGTGTTTGAATCCATGTCATATGTATATACATGAACTTTGATGAACAAGTTGAGTCTAAAAGTCAGTCAAGTAGTGTGCATTGCTAGAGTAGAGATTCATTTCTTTAGCATCCCATGCTTTTTCTTCTCATTTCCCGCACTTGCGTAAATAATATCTTTTGTTCATGCTCGAGTAGTGTATATATCTTTCTTGCATCTTATTGGAGTTGTTGGCGTACTTAGGAAATGATTCAAGACATTTTTGCTTGATTAAACCACATAAGAGTCACTTCGTCCTTATTTTGAACCATAGTCCGAGTCTCTTCCATTGTTCAAACCTAGGTAATCGGATGTCTGGAGGGTTGTGTGTCAATAGTTTTCAAAGATTCAAGAAGTTTGGAGGTGGTGTGAATGTGACAGAAGTGGTTGGGATGTAAAAAGCGAAGAATTGATACGTGATTCCTTATCGTTCCTCTCCCACTCCAAAAGCTAAAGCTCCGAATTTTCATCTCCTTCTCCAAAGCCCTCAATATTGGCCCCTCAATCTCTCTCACTACAATATTACCTCAAATGACCATATTCCTCAAAGAAAAGAAAATCAAAGAAATGCGATGAAAAAACAAAATCATATCCGAAAGTGGGGTGAAAATTTTGATGAGAAAATTGGTTAGACATATGGGCTAGCATATCTTCCGGATGAGAAAGAGTCCCATGAGGAAAGGGGAGCTCGATGCTCAATATCGTGAGGAGTCGGATGTGGATGATGACTACGTGTGGTTGCGTCGGTGGTAATAGTTTTTGTAGGACTTATCTAGTAGTTTTTCTTTATTTCTTGTTCGTATTTTTGTTTGGTGTTTGGCCGATATGTGACCATACCTTGGGTAGTTTAGGGTTGGTAGTGGCCAAGGGTAGATGAACCGTGCAAGTATATGGTCACTAAATTTTTATAGTCCCTTTCTCTTTGTATCCAAGGTCGTTATAAGTTAATAAAGTTCTCCGTTGATCTTTTGTACGCTAATTAACTCTGTTTGATGCATGGTCGATATCTATTACTGTATTACTTAAGTTGTGATTTATTACTAGTCTTTCCACACTTATCAATATATAGCTTTCCCTTCGTTCTAAGCGCTCTTTTGATAGCATGCATAGCTTTTTGTCTCTAGCTATTGCATTTACTCGCTAGCGCTCGTCATGGGATGTATCTTGTATTTCACTGTGTGAAAAGTCGAATAAGAGTGTATTCTTGTGAGTTTTGGAGTCAAAACTCGTTGTGGTGCATGCATGCTTGACTGCTCTAATATGACAAAGTTTGTTCATCTTAGTTCATGGCATGCTTGTGCGTGGATTGCACTTGATCGGATTTGAAAGGGTGTTTTGGACTCTTGCCTAGTTGTAGTTGTTGAGCATAGTTTTCGTATCTTCGTTTTGGGAGAATTGCATAGCTTAGTTAAACATGTTTTGTTTTAGTTTGCTAGGGACTAGCAACGTTCTAGTTGGGGGGCGTGATCCGCACCCAAGATTGTATACTTTTGGGGCTTTTAGTTCGTTAATTTGTTGCGTTTCATTCCCGTTAATACCTTTTTATGTCATTTTGCACGTAAGGTGTCGTTTTGCTAGTTTCAGGTTAAACGCGGAATTAAGGCGCTTTTGAATGCAAGGATCACTCTCAGAAGTATCCAAGCACCCAAGCCCATGTGGTGACGCTCCATCAAGTCCCGTCAGGTGATTATCGAAGAAGCGAGAAGGTGTCGGGTCGTCGCCGGGTGGTTGAAATCAAGGCGGTGCAAAAATCAGCCTTCTACCTCTTATGAACCGGTTCGGGTTTTAGGCTGTACCGGTTCATGGTGTTCAGAACATTGTTTTTGGCAGGCTTTCAAGGCTTGAACCGGTACGGGGTTTTGGCTGTACCGGTTCATGTTGTAAAATCTGTGCACGTTTTTGCTACTTTTTCAACCTTCCATTTATGGAAAGTTTCCACTTGTAGAATGTTTTTAGGATATTTTTGAGATATTTTGTGAGAGAGTAAGGCCACCTTATATAAATATGGACCTCCCTCTCTCATCTATATATCTCTTGTCTCTCCCACTTTAAGTCTTCCAAGTTTTTGGCTTTCCTCCATTAAAAAAGCTCAAGCTTTTCTTAGTCTAATTCCTTGAAGAACACTAGTAAGTTTAAGTCGTTTGTTAATTTCTCGTTTATTAATGTTGTAGCCACGGTTAAGGTTGTTATAAATGTCACACCCTCGATTTTCAACATAAATATAATCGATTTTTATAAATAAAACCTCACGATATTCCGTACAATAACCCAAAAGAGTTTAGCATTTCCATGTAACAATTTCACTTCATCCACCAAATGTTTCCAAAGGATTACAATTTTGGCTTCGAGGCCCGAATGAACATAAATATCAAATATGAAAGAGAGTTAAGCGTTTACAATCATTCCTTAAGTCAAAAGATTTACAATAGGGTTACAAATACATCTTTCCAAAAATACTAGACAAAGATGGCCAAATAACCCTTCAAGTTAGCTTTCAAAACGATGCTCACATCCAAGCACTCCAAGTATGCACTACTGTCCTGAGTTAGCACCTGAAACGAAGGAAGGTCTGAGCTACACTAGCCCAGTAGAAAGTTCTAATCTAGCAATATATGCATATGAAATGTAGGGAAAGGAACAAGGTGAGCAACTATGTTAAGAATCAATGAGAGATCGACAAGAGCAATTAAATTTTATACTTCTTTTCCAAACTCGACACATGCTTTAATAAACGATTTCTGAAATTCACCAAATACCAAAACGTGTCTCGTTCAAGTGTCATGAGCCGAATCTCTTGCCGGGCCAGTTAAAGGACCCCGATGTCCTCTGCCAGGCACCTTACCCATAGGGAGGTCCTGAAAAATCAAATACGAGCATATAGCTCCTGCCGGGCCAATTAAAGGACGCCGATGTCCTCTGCCAGGCACTCACCCGTCGATGAGTCCTGAAATGATCTCGTTGTGTCCATAAAGTTTCAAAATCCCTTTTAACCATCATGTTTATACCATTCAAACCCAACTTTGATACATGAAGCGGTTTTTCATAAATCATGTCCAAACGAGCTTTAGAGTCATGGGAATGTTCAACAAGGTCTTCGAATACAAGTAATCAAGTTAGGGATCATTTGGGAAGTGTTTGAATGGGTTGAAAGTGATTGGAAACCAAAACGGTGAAAAATGAAGCAAAACAGTGAAAGCTGGAGATAAGCAACAGGTATCGATACCTAACACAAAGGTATCGATACCTTTTGGTCAAAAATGGTTCCAGACGCAAGGGTATCGATAACAATGGCAAATGGTATCGATAACAAGTGGTTTTCTGGGTTTTGGACACAAAGGTATCGATAACAAAGCCTAAGGTATCGATAACAAAGGCTGTTCGAGCAGATTTTCTGCAGATTTTCATGGTTTTTTCAACAACGACAACACCAACAACAATGACCACGATCAATGGCACGAATCAAGCAATAGAAACACATCATAAACATATATTGAGAGTTAGAATTTCCTACCTCAAGGTCCAAGAACGAATTTGAAAGATTTCTCAAGCCCTAACTCCAATCCTTGAGTTCAAATGAAATGCACCTCTACCGAGCTTGAACCGACGTTATACGAGCCACTATACGCGAAGGAGTGGAAGATTTGAGGTTGGGTGCTATGGGTTTTGAGTTGTTTGGTTGGAATTTGAGTGAGAGTGAGAGTAAGAGAGGGAGCCGAGAGAGAGATAAGAGAACGGGAGAGTGGGAGGAGTAAAAATGGGAAAATTTAATTCCCTGTACACACACTCCAGACATATACTCCCCAAATAAAACATTTTAACACATTCACCCCCACACCTCAATTTTCCAAACCAATCTCATCCTTTTATTTCTTTTAAAACCTTTAAATCAATTTACGAATTAATGGGTCTTTACAATAAAAATCAAGTTTGTTTTCGATTCTATCGGTTAAAAATTATGCCTTGTTCTTATGCTTTCTTTTACGCTTTAGCTATGTGTGAGTAGTCGTTTGGCTAAGTCTCGGGATAATCTTTCCCGAAGACTTAGGCGGTTATTTGGTTCTCGAGCCATCGAGCTTTCAAGCATGATTTTTCGGAATAGGGCTTAACTTGTATTTTTGGTCTAAACAAAGGGGTGTTAACCCCTCGGCATGGTATTTAGTCAAGCGGTCTTGGCAAGTAACATCCCGAGGCCTCGTGGCCTCCTATGTGTTCGATAAATATTAAAAACAAGTTCGTTCGCCTTCGGAAAATCACATCTTTTGATAAACATAGTCGTTAAAGCTAAATCTTCTGGGCGTGAGCACGCGGTCGTGACTCTTGCCTGAATTATAATCGAGAACCGGTAACGGCCTTTGTCAAGGGTTAGAAGATCCCTAGACTTGCCTCTTTAAGTTTATTAAGCACATTTCTAGTCTTTTTCCTTAGCATTTCAATTTTCAAAGCAAAACCAAGTTGGCCGGCTTAAACGCCACAAACCGACCATAAAACATTCAATCCGAATCAAGCTATCATTGAATTCTCTGTGGGAACGATTCCGATCTTTCGGATACTATGCATGCACCGACCTAGCCCTACGCTTCGGATTTTTCAACCTTATATTTGAAGACAAGGTTTCGGCATAAGCAGAATCAAACAAGGAAGAGCAACCTGTCATATGGTCCGTGGCACCCGAATCGATTATCCAAGGAATAGAGGTAGAAGCTGTGGAAATATTAGCTTGTATACCTGAGTTGGCAAAGTGGTTGGAAGCGGTGGAATTAGAAGCAATAGAGGATGGAGGACCTTGGTTATTCATGAGCCGCCTGATAGCTTACATCTCTTCGGGAGAAAAAGAATCACACGCAGCAGAGCGCACAGAACCGCCACTACGACCACATCAGTGTCGATTCTTCTCTAACATAATGAAGGCAACAAACGAAATACTGTGGAGTGCCGACAAACAGAATCGTGAGCCCCAAATAGTCTCAATAGTGCAGAATAACGGCAAATACAATCCAAACAATACCAAACAGCTCCCAAAATCAGGGACTGCGAAATTGCCCTAATAATAAACTGCAAACTCCGAATAAAAGATGCACAAACCCTTCAAACTGTATTACAAGTTACAGATGAAGTCCAAATAACCTCTTTGACGCGCAGAGAAATGTCGACATCCGTGCAATTAACCGGAACCCAGCTAACTATTACTTAAATAGCTCAGCAAAAGCAACGTCAAACTGATCGGAAAAAACAATAGATGCCGAGTGAAAGAGAAAAAACTTAGTCGTGACTTACGAGTCTGTACGAGCCCTAAATCAACAAACCCAGCCTCTGACCAAACAAGAAATACCTCCAAACAGTTCAAAACACTGAGAAACTCACCTGTATGTGATTACCTAGTCTTCGTGAGAGGTCGGAAAGAGGTGGAAAAGCAAGGGTTTTGCTCGTATAATATGCAGCCAGCTAGGGTTCAGGAAAACCTTTGGAATCTCAGACCCAGTTGATCGACGAGGCTGTCGGAGCTGGAGTCTAAAGGGGCCCGCCGGAAGCGACGGAAATAGACAGAGTCAATGAGGAAACAGGAGCAACCATGCTCTGATACCATGTACGAATGTAGAGAGAGAGAGAGAATTGAACGTGAACTTTCTCTTCATCTTTCATTAACAGAGAAACAAGAGAATATATACAACTCTACAATGCAAATGACTAAAGTACCCCTATGTACAAAGAATCTAACAAATAGCACCCTAGCTGAAACAAGCTGACTAACTGAGACATGTCTCATTACATATAAACTGATATATTCTAACATAAACTGATATAATCTAACACAGATGAATTTTTTTTTTTTTCAGTCTTGATCCCCGATTTTCCGTGGGGATCTCTGTTCCCCGTCCCGAATGGGGGGATGGAGGGTAAAAATTATTCTCCGGTGGAAATTGGGGAGAAAATGGGAATTGATTTGGGTTCGGGGACGGGGACAGTAGAATCCATCCCCACCCTGCGCCCATTGCCAACCCTACTCCACTAATGAGCAGACATAAACCGCACATTCACAGAAGACTGCAGATTCGGCTGGTGCAATTTGCCCCTCCGTTTTCCCTCGTGACGCACATTCTTTGTTAACTATCTTGTGCCCACGGGCCCATCCGGACTTTTTAGTCCAGGTTTCACAACTAGACAAGTGTTTCACATGGACTTCACGTGACCTTCCTGTGGTTAATTGGACCCATCTCAATACTGTGCATCACAAAGAACTTTCCAACGAGGACAAAGACCCTTCGATACTCCGTAGTATGTATCTCAGTTGCTGTTTACACTGATTGGGACCTTAAATTTTACTGTGCAGGCTTGTTCGTTTTGAGTCTCAAAGTTCCTGCACACGGTTCTGAGGAAATTTTCTCTATCCATCGACCTCCACTCATCACTTTTAAAAATATCTCTCAAAATCCATACCGAACAGGGTAATTTCATAATTCGTCTAAAAAATATTAGATCAAATTCACTATAGATATGAGTCATGTTATATCAAAATATTGCATTTTGTGTAGTCCACTTTATGGGAGATTTCATGGGAGGGATTTGTGGGTTCATGAATTTTTTTTTTGTTGTTGAATTCATCACCTTCTACTACATGTAGGAAAAAATCTATAAACACACGCAAAACACTTTAAACACTCATGCACATTGCTATGTGGGGGCCATACACATTGGTGATGTAGCATACTAGTGTGTGAGGGTCTCCATATGCCAAAAAGTCGGATTAAACCAATCTAAATCAAACCAAACCAGACCGATGTGGTTTACTGGATATTTGGTTTGATGTAGTTCGGTTTGCGAAATGTCAAAACCAAAGCGTGCAATTGGATTCGTATAAAATGTCCAAATCGAACCAACCCGAACCGGTTACACCCCTTCTTATTCCAAAAGAAGGAACTTTGAGTATGTGACTGTAGGGAAAGCTGGGATAGTGAGAATGTGAGATGGCCGTGATTTTGTTCTGACCTAGAGCGTTGACAGCGCAAGTATTAGCTTGAGGGATGAATACAAATTTCTAACAATTTCACGACTAGGCCAGTGATCTCTACCACACCCATCGTTGCCAACTTGCCATTTTGGTTCATTCTGGAACCAAAAGACAACAAGATGCAATCAATGATAATTGACTGCTTGGTATATATATAACCAGCAGGATATTTCTTTCCATTTTGAATTGCAGCATCGACGCAACCATCTGAGAAATATCCAAGAGGAATTGTACTTTAAAGTCTGATCAGCTGAATTAAGGATCTTTCTCGTGTCACAACCGTTCTCGGGGTTCTTCTAGTGATGTAAAAATGAGACCTGTCACGATCTTCTTTGATGATCTACATCGTTCATTTTGCAGGCCTCAATGTGTGTGCTTATCGTCTGTGCCAAAAATGAGGATGATCTGACAATGGTAGAAGCTTGGTCGTATTATAATTGAATTCAAGGTCAGAATCTGACCCCACTTTACCCTTGTAACAAATATACGAGGTTCAGATGGATGCCGATGTCTCGTCAACTTGAGTTTTTACATAGACAATAAATATATGGAGACCTACAAGCTGAGCGGTTCGAGTTTCAAATGAGATTTTGAGGCCTTCTTTTTTGTGATAAGGAACATATGAGAGGCATCACATGAGAGAATCTTTATTCCCCTGCTCTCAATACTCTGTCTAGTTTGAATCAAGATCCTTTCCTTTGACGATCTTCCCCATGGTTCTCATGCGATGCAAAACAGAACCTTCCATTGTTCCATTTGACAATCCAAAGCATTCATCTTACAAGTGTGAATATCCCTCAAGATGATGATCAGAATTAGACTGTCAAAAGACCCAAACATCTGTACGTTCGGTTTTTATTTTTTGGGTGATAGAAGGTTGAACTGAATTGTGAAAACACAATGCTAAGTTCGGATTTCACTTCCAAAAAATTGCGGCGTCCAGGATTTGCCTCTAAGCAAAGCTAGCTAGAACATCATTTCTAGTTGTATTTATCAAGTTACTGTGTCGAACTCTGTTTTAGCACCTGGCGACCTCTTCGCGTTGAAACCCGATCCTAACTTGTGATCGAACCCTTTGGTATATTCGTGTATCGAAGAGCAGTTTAAGCTCTCAGATTACATTTGCATTTTATCATCTACTAACAGAGATTGCAAATTTGCAAACATAACATCAAAAACAACCCGGGATCTTTTAATAAAAAGTGCTTCGACATATCATGCGGCCAATCACAAAAAGAGGAAGTGGTTATTATTTGTAGTATGCATACAGCCAAGTAAAACCATTACTAGGTGAACACAAACTACAGGGACACACAGTGGCACATTAGAGAGGATAGAGTAATGTCAGTTGATTTCAGTTCTGCAAAATCCCCTTGGACTTAAAGTACTCCACGCATTGGTCGTAAACGTCTTCGATCCCATAGTTATAGCTGAATCCCTCTTTGGTGAGCTTTTCAGACGAGATGATCACCTTGGATTTGGAAGGGAAATCTCCAAAACTGCAAGTGGTTGAAAAAGAAATAGGGTAAATATTCAACCGCATTAATTTTCCAGAGAGTACAGAATCTCAGTCAGAACTCCGGTACGAAGAAGTTGTTTCAAAATCAGTTTGGAAGAAGACTTTTCAGAAAATCCGTTTTTTTTTTTTTTTTTGAAACTGTCACATTCATATCAAAGCCCGAAGGCTATACAGATTCCATCAAATGATACAAGAAAGAACCAAAACTACCAAGACTTCGATACAGGCACCCCCTGCACGCAGGACCGACGAAAAGCCTAGATTAGGAACCAATCTAAGTCCAGGTAGTAGAGAAACCCAACTGGGCCCCCAGCTCAAACTCGAGAAAGCGCATATGAAATCTGGATGGTTTTACGGCTGTGATACCAGCACTCAACGATGCACCGGCCGGTGGACGGACGGACGGTGCATCCACAACTACTGGAAAACAAGACCGAGAAACCCAAAACACACAAAACAACTAAAAATAAAAAAACCAGCTACAAAAGAATCAGTGTGTTAACCCAGTGCGTTTCAGAAAATCCGTTTGGTTTACAAATTTTAAAAACTTGTTTTTGATGTATTCCTTAAAAAGAGGCCATTTTCAAGAAAATACCAGATTAAAAGCAAAATTTAAGGGAAACTATTTCGGCTAGAAACTAAATACAGTACGAGAATGGTGTCTCATGCTTTCAAAAGCAGAATCAATGAAGAATATATGGTGTGTACAGAAGGTGCTCACTCAGTAGGGATATTGTACTGTGGGTATCTGTTCTTCAGGAACTTGGCAAGCTCTGGAACACTGGTATTGACAGCACAGCAATTATAACGACCAGAAGCCGATTCTTTCTCGGCCACGAATATATGGGCACGACAAACATCTTCGACATGGGTTATGGAGATAGACCCTGAAACCATTTGCATACCTTTGAACGCATTTATAAGGAACTCAGTCCCTGCAGAACATTGAAATCCAATAGTGTCTGTTAAGAGTCTGATATCATGAATTTAACCCATTAATTAAGACACGTTGATGTTTGCCAAATTACCTGAGATCAAGGACATGGCAAGACCAATACTACTAGGAACGTCTATTGTGGGAGAAGGACCAGCCATAAGAGAAGGGATGACCGTAACAAGATCAATGTTGTTCTCTTCGGCAAATTTCCAAGCTGTTTTCTCCGCTAGGGTCTTTGATACAGGATACCCCTGCAACACCAATAAATTTCATTGTAGATCCTTCGGGATATGAGAGAAATTTCTTTCTAGAAAATCTGAAGATTAGAAGAACAAATAGAAATTTGAGAGTTACCCAAGTGGGTGGCTTTGCAGAAGACAAAAATTCGACATCGGTCCAGTGACTCTCGTCGACGACTATACCAGTCCCATTGAGCTGATTGATCGATACAGCAGCTGCTGACGATGTTAAAATGACACGCTTGACCGTTCCTGCTTTGGCACAGGCTTTTAAAACATTGAGCACTCCTTGGATTGCCGGCTTTATCATGTCATTCTGGATTCAAAATTCATAACAGAAAACTCGTTGGAAAGCAATGGGTATTTCTGAAATTATATAAGATCTGAATAAAGTTCTTTTTTTGCTAGACTAGAAGTGAGGTCGAGGAGGTGACCAAGTATAGCAGCCTCCCTAGGCATGACTATATAGGCAATAGACCCGCAGCAGGCCCTTAAAGGGACCAAAGAGCCATAACTTCTACCTCCCCACCAAGGGCAAGTGGACCATGGTCGTATTTGTAGAAGGGCAAAGTTCGAGTGGGCATCGATCACGCGACTCGAACCTTGGACCTCTTGACCACCTAAACCACTTGGGAGTAAGCCATGAACCACACTAGGCTACCACCCCTGGTGGTTTAATAACGTTTTAATCATAAAATACCTCTGGATCTTCTGAAGCAAAGTTGACTGGGGTTGCAACATGGAAGACCAGGTCACAACCTGCTATTGGGGCATCAAAGCTCTCTGCATCAGTAAGGTCTGCTTTGAATATTTTTATGCTGCCCAGACTCTCAAATGCTACAAGGTGGGAGACCTTTTTGTGATTGTCTGCACCCAGAAGAAAACACATACATATCAGAGTGGAACACTTCACTGCGGTTTAAGGTTTTCATGAGGGTTACATCGTTGGTTGTTTCCCATGCACAAGCGGTTTCGTCGTTGGGTTCTAGGCTTCTAGCAACACTTAGATCCAGCCATTGGATCATGTGAGCACCTTGCCTATACTAGTGTTCCGATGCATTTTTGGCCATCAGATAACATGAAATTCCAATAAATGAGAATATTTTCACGTGATCCAATGGCCTAAAATACTCCTGAAACACGGTACAGACAAACCCTAGAAGCTAATTATATTGTGGCTGATTTCCCTTCTTTTGTAATCACCATTACAACTAATTAATTGTCCACGCTTTCCAAATGTCATGTTGACGTTGTGTATACTCCTGCCTAAAGGCATACTAGTTTCAGTAGAGATTCTGTTTTTTATACATCAAACTGTACAATACTCCTGCCTAAAGGCATACTAGTTTCAGTAGAGATTCTGTTTTTTATCAATCAAACTTACAATCCTGAGAAATTTTCCCCAAAGAGTGCTTATAAATAAAAGTCCATGGGAAAATTTCAACTTCTTGTTTTGGGGCCACACCTCAATGAATTTTGTCCGCAAGTTTTAAACCTCTTGACTCTTTTTCTGATAAATTTTCCTGGTAATAATTGAGTTAATACGAAAAAGAAAAGGATCACCTCCAATTACCAGAGAATCCTGTTCAACAATTTGTGGCTCTTCCGGAGCGCACTTTAACGATCAAACCGTTCATTTTTTTAGAGCAGTATATCCATTGATATGTTTTCGGAACACATTTATATAAATTCCGATTGACATGGGTTCCGCTAAGAGAGAATTGACTGGAGAGGAGCTTGATCTTGTTCAAATTATCTAGTCATTTCTGGATAACGGTTTGGACTTTGGAGTTCATAGCATTTACGGGGTGAAAATTGGGTGAGTTTTTTCAAGAATGCTATTTTCAAGTGTCAGCTGAGGAGAGAAATGAAAAATGCCAGATATGCAGACGATATATGCAAATAAAAAGAAACGTAAGGGCACTGCGAAAATCAATTCCCCAAATACAAATGGTACACACAACTTTAAAATATAACCTCAGACACATCTATACTCGGGTTGTTTTTTTTTACCACGTGTTCAGGTCATATGATACACATGGATCACAAGTATTAAAAAAAAAAAAAAAAACAGAAGGGCAGTGCAAAAATCAATTCTTCAATAGAAATGGTATACAAAACTTTAAAACATAAACTAGGACACAAATATACTCGAGTTTTTTTTTTTTTTTAATCACGTGTTCGGATCGTAAGATGCACATGGATCCACAAGCATCAAATGGTTCCGAACACACATTTGTATCCGGGGTTGTGTTCCAGAAGTCATCCTTCACTTGAAACGGTCCGACGGAGGAAAGAGAGGAGGAGGAGAAGGAGAGGGAGAGATGACTAACCGGGGTCCCTGACAGTGGTGTTGACGGCGTAGCCTTTCTCAAGCAACAGCTTGATGAGCGTCGCCGCCACGTATCCGCTGCCACCGATAACGCAAGCCGTCTTTGAAGCTGCCATCGTTTTTTCACTCTTCACTGCAGGCAAGAATTGGGATGAAAGAAGAAGAGGGATTTTTCTTGACCCTAACCCACGACCTAAAACATATGTTTCTTTTCTGGGTATGTGTTTTTATAGAGGAGAAATGCTACTCCTATTGTTTAAGTTTCAACTAATCGGTGAATTTTTAAGTTTCAACTAATCGGTGAATTTGGAGGAAGAAGAAGAAGGTAAGCACGTGATTTCCAGTTCTCACCAACGACGACTCCGAGCGTTTTGATAACCTGATTTTTGGGTTTCACTGCTGACAAAAATAGGAGACTACTATTACTTTAACGAGAAATTATTCCTTGCCGCGGGGGCAGGAGCTGACGTGGTGTCCCTCGGGCACATCTGAGCCGTCCGTTCGGGCACCGAACAGACGAGATTAAAACACCCTCTCTCCTCCTTTTATCTCTCCCCTTTCTCTCTCTCCTTTCTCTCACTACATCCGAGCCGTCCGGGTACCGAACGGACGGCTCGGATGTGCTGTGGCACGGCCACGTGTTGCCCCAAGGGCAACGATTAATTTCTCTACTTTAACAGAGAGATGATTTTCACGAGAAATTTTTTGTTCCCGGCAGCACATCCGGATCGTTTATTTTGATTTTGTACGGTTTTGGGCTAAGGTCCAATAGGCATAGGCCTTAAGTCCCTCAAAAATGTCCAAAAAAAAAAAAGGGGGGAAAAATGACGGCTCAGGACGTGTTTTGATAATTAATACCCAAGGACAAGCTAAGGACATTTATGAATACTGAAAATATTCTTAACGGGTATTAATTATCAAAACATATTCTTAGCCATCATTTTCCCAAAAAATAGGGGCCCCAATTATTTTTAGAACCTAGTGTATATGTCTGGGGCCCTTCAAAATTATTCAATATTATTTTAGGGCCCAATTTTAAACCCAAGAAGACATGTTACACTTAAAATCCAATGGTCCAGAAAAATGGAACACGGAACGCTCGAAAAACAAAAGAAAAAAAGCACAAATGTCTGGGGCCCTTCAAAATTATTCAGTGTGGTAGATGCATGGATGCATCTTTTTTTTCCCCTTAAACGCTACTACTCCATTACTTTTTATTACAAACAAATACAATGAAGGAAGAAAAATAAGACTACGGTTGAAAAAAATCGAGAAGAACAACTAGAAGAGCAAGATCAAAGAGTAAGAGAGACAAAAAGGAAAGTAGAGATTCAAGATAAATTATAATGATGCTTCTGAAATAGTGTGGTATATTGTAATTTTTTTTGGGATTTTCCTCCTTGAATACATGTATTTGGTTTTGAAAAGTTTATTTATCGACTTTTTATTTGATTTTCATTTACAATTATTAAGAGCTTCTCTTTCGAAGATCGTCTTAAGCCTTCAAAATTTTAGAGCCGCCCTGCATGTGGATTGTAAAATAGGGAGTGTGAAATTCACTCTCCTTACTTCAATACAAAGTTGCAAAGACAGTCGTGTTATAGGTACATACATTCATAGCGCATATAGCATTTTGAGTCCGTCTCGGATCCTACAAAAATTATCTGAGCCTCTCATTTCATTCAAAACAATTTGTAAACGCCTTTACCTATGTCCCATGCCTTTTGAAACAAACTAAGCCCCATTCCAGAACAGGAAATACTCGTAAGTCTTTATATTTTAAAAAGATAATTTCAAGTTAAAAAATAATAGTCTTATTGAAATCTAAAAATATATAATATGGATCTTGTTTGAAAGATCTCAATGATATATTTTATACGGTTCAAAAAAATTAAAAATTTTTATTTTATTTACATTATTTTTTAATTTAAAAATATGAAATAAGTACTTTTTTTAAGAAGGTGTTCTACAACCCACCCTAAGATGTTTTGTAAACGCCTTTACCATGCTTATATTCTGAAGCATAGTTGAATGTTTGGTAATTGCCTTTTCAAACATTTGAAAAAGTTCATTTTTTACAAGGACCCAAAACAAACTATTTTGAACACGGCTCTAGTCATTTTTGTAGGATTCGAGGCGCATCCAAAATGCATATGTACGCAATATATGTACATGAATGTATGTACTCAAATTCTTTTGTTACAAACCTGTCAGGTGGTCCGCTAAAAAACAGTGCTGCTATAGGTACATACAGTCATATCCATACAACGCGTACAGACATATTTTGGACCCGTCTCGAGCCCTACAAAAAAGATCCGAGCCGCTCATTCTGTTCAAAATAGCTCTTTCACGGTCTCTGTAAAAAATCAAGTGAATCCAATATCGATGAAGGTGTTTACAAAACCATCCACCTTTGCTACAGAATCCAGGCCTAAATTCTAAAGCAAAGTTAGATGTTTTGTAAACCTTTTGCTGATATCGAATTGAGTTGATTTTTACAGGAACTGTAAACAAACTATTTTGAACAAAATGAGCAGCTCGGATCATTTTTGTAGAATTCGAGACGGGTCCAAAATGTATATGTAAGTAGTGTATCCACATGAATGTATGTACAAATAGACTTACTGACTAAAAAAATCTCTGGACCGAAAATTCTACCATGTACCCCGATGTATTTTCTATCGTTAGATGCCTATTTTGGCCTAATCAGTTAAGTGGTTTATTTTTTGTTTTTATTTAAAAAAATTGTATTTATTAGTTTTTTGTCAAATTTTTTTCGATTATTGCATCGTCATGACGAGAGAAATCTTAATAAAAAAAATTATGATCGAAACCCAATTTTTTTTGAATAACGAAAAAAATAACTCAATAAGCCAATTTTGCCGTCTTTATTCAAAAAAATTGTGTTTCAATTGTAATTTTTACTTTTTAGATTCCTCTCGTTATGACGAAGTAATAATTCAAAAAAAAATTGAAGAAAAACTAACCAATACAAAAAATGAATTAGGACAAAAAAAAAAAAAAAAGAAGCCATTTGACTTGATTTAATAACTGCAAATGTCCAAAATTAGAGGTAAAGAGAAATATGGTAAAAAAGATTTGAACTCGTCATTGTGGGTACTCGATCAATTCGGGCAGTCACACCCCTATCTGTTGCAAAAATAATTTTTTGCTTTCTTTTCTTGTAACTATATATTGAATTTTTATCTTAAGATTTCACACTGTGTATTTTGCAAAATACACTGAAACAATGATAATTTTAGCTTACAGATGAAGTGGAATGTGAAAATCTTATCTTCATGTCTGATTATCTTATGAGGATTAAATCGGAAGGGAGATGAGTTCATCCGAGTGCAAAACTTTCATCCAAACCAAGGCGAAAACGTTACATCACCCCCTCATCCGCCCTGATGAGCCAATCGGGCCAAAGTTACAGCTTTACATTAGAAAAATGCAAAAGGGTGAAAAAATAAAATTAGAATGTATTCTTCCTATTATACTTTCACACAAAATTTTGTTGCAAAATTTATTACTATGCACATATTATTTATACACTTTAGCAAATTCAAATTATAATTCAAAATCTATAATCTGCCGTGCAAAATCCACAAGCTAAAATAAGTAACTTCCAGACACCCGTCCAACTTTGTTTGTTTATCTTCTTATGTTCGTCTTATCATTGTTGTAATTTATTTTTGAGAGTACAATATTATTTGTTTGATCATATTAAAGGCTCGACAGTAGAAAATAAGCCAATAAAATAGGGCAGATGAATAATTGCTTTTTGAGTTCTTTTGTTTTGGTCAAACGGAAATATATCTTTATTTTTGGGTTCCATTAATAGATCTTTATTGTCATGACTCATGAGGGCAACCTGTAGCGATTTTGGATCATAAATGGTAAATCGCGCCCTTGTTCGGTTGTGGGTTTTGAGTAGTGTTTTGAATAAAGGTAGATAGAGAAATGAGAGCAATGATTGTGGAGAGAGGTAAAAAGTAGAGAGAAATAGACTGAAAAATGAGAGTAATGATTAAAAAGTTAGAGAGAAAAAAAATAGAAAAATTACTTTTTCCAGAATTTAGGGTTTGGAATTCCAAACCGAACAAGGTTTTGTGGCCATCGGTTATTGCTTAAATAATAAATTGTGGCCATCGGTTATTGCTTAAATAATAAATACTGTACTGCAACCAGTATGGAGATTAAAAAGGGGGCGGGGCGGGGCGGGGCGGGGCGGGCGGGCGTTGGGGTGTGTTTGGGAGAGGTAACATACAGCGAAGGATCGAGTTCCCTTAATGAAGGTTTTTATTTTTAATATAATTAGATGTCCAGGTCAGCTTGTGTGCTTCACGATGGTTCTAAAGCAAATAACGGTACAAACCCTCCAGTGGCCCGAAAATTTGGAATGTTTGATTTCTGTGATATTCGAACATGCGACCTCATGGACGATAAGTACTTATTTGCTTTTTTATGCTCAATTGGTCAAACCCTCCAAGGTTAGTTAATGAAGGGTTTTATTTTTAATATAACCAGATGTCCGGGTCAACTAAATGTGCGGATCGCGATGGCCATAAAGTAAACGACTGTACAAATCCTCTAGTAGCCCGAAGGTTTAGAATGTTTGGTTTCTGTGGTATTCGAACATGCGACCTCGTGGATGATAAGTACTTATTTGCTTTTTTATGCCCAATTGGTCAAACCCTCCAAGGTTAGTTAATGAAGGGTTTTATTTTTAATATAACCAGTTGTCCGGGCCAATTTGTGCGCATCACGATAGCCATAAAGTAAACAACTGTACAAATCCTCTAGTGGCCCGAAGGTTTAGAATGTTTGACTTCTGTGGTATTCGAACATGCGACCTCATGGACGATACGTACTTATTAGCTTTTTTATGCCCAATTGGTCAAACCGTCCAAGGTTAGCTCTCTCATGAAGATTGATTAGTGACCAAGATGTTTTGTATTAATCCGCAAGGATTTGCTCCCTCATAAGATCTCAAGTTTGATTCTTTTTACCAGTAACTCTTGGGGTCACCTTGCCATTAGTGTAAGCAATGGCGGAGCTAAGAATTAAGTGTGAGAGAAATTTTAGGTAATAGTCCGAGATGCACACAAACATTCTTCGACTTTATCCGTTCCAAATTGTAGGTCACAAGGATAAGAGTTGGGACTTGGGGACATATAGACTCTAGAGTAGCCTGGTAGGATGGATTTGTGCAATAACATTTTGGCATCTTTAGCCAAATGTTTAGGCTCCGTAAAATCTGTTTTGGCGTATAGTTGCAAATTTTACGAATATATTGATGTTAACGTCACATCTATCTCCATCGTTGGGTAATCTAATAAATGTTGAATTTGAGCTGGATTGAAGTTGATTTGGGGTTAAGAACATCGATCCTTGTCAAAAGGATCCGGCTTCTCTGTAGTTGTCTCATGCAGTTGTATTATAATTGTTCATCTTTGTATTTAAAGGTCAAGATTTTAAAAAAAAAATCTCTAGAACTTTTTTTAATTTCGACTGTTAAAAATACAATCCGACAGTTACGAACACTCCAACCATACCGACAAGACTTGTCAAAACTATTGGGTCTGTGGCTATGAAGTCTAAATTTTTAAGACACCAGAGGTAAAAAATAAATGATAATGATCTCGATATTCGATCATGTACGCTTTTTTTTTTTTTCCGAAACTCAAAGGTGTTTGGATTAGCATAGGTACACCTCAATCTTATACAAATTTGCACACGCCAATTGGCTCAACTGGGGCTAGCTTTGTTGACTAGAATTCTTGCATCTTGATAGAAAGTCAGAAGTTCGAGTCTCTCCACCTGCGTGTGGGTGTTATTTCTTTAGAGGGGTTTTCCTTGCTTTCTTTGTTTCTCCCCTATAATGGGCTTATTAGTTGAGTTGTTGAAATGCACACCGCATTGGGTGCGATCTTTCTTGGGATCCCAAACAAATAATTGGAGTCACTTAATTTGTTTAAAATATTTTTTCTAAGAATCTGTGTAAAAAATCAGCTGAATCGAATATCAATAAAGGACTTGATCAGTTCTTTATTCAATTATCATTTGTGTAAGACGTCCCTTAGATGGGCCTCGCACAGTACGGTGTGCAAAAGTTGTATCCCAAATGGTGTACCCATAGAAGGGCTCTTCAAAGAACGGAAATGATTCTCACACTTTTCTTTTTGCAATTCACAAACCATCATTACTTCAAACGATAAGAAAATGACAGGTCATTTTCACACTTCAGTTTTTTTCATAACCCCCTTTTTTGTCCCCCTGTGATTTGAATTTTCAATGTTGTCATTTCAATTGTGATATCGCATACAAATGAAACATTAAAAAAAAATTAAAAAAATCAATTACGTACGGAAAAATTATTAGCTAGGCACCTGAAATGTGATTTGGTTTGGATGAATACCCACCTAACAATCCAAGTTAGAAGTGACGGATGGTCTTTAATTAGTACAAGTAATAAGGTATGGTACGCAGGACCCTAGGATAGAAATTAATAAAACATAGGAAAATTATAGGGTTTCCAAAGGATATGTGTGTGGTACTAGCATTTGGATACATACGATGTGAGAATCAAGGAGAGGGGTTGTTGGGCATATAACTTTGTAGATGGTGCATCACGTGCCATAGAGCCCTTTTAGGTGGAGATGTCTACTGCATGTGAGTAGTAGGCAGGTGACTCAAACAGCTAGTACTCAATAGAGCATTATTAAAGATCGAGCACGTACGCAATTGGTCGGCTAAAATAACTCCCTGAAACTCTCATTTGTAAAATGGAAAACAAACGGCCGCGGAACTCTCTGGTGTCCGAACTTTTCGTCGTGAACAAGAGGGGCAGGAATCCAGATCTATTTCCTTCATTGTTGTTGAAAACACGTGCATCGATCGGGTAATTGTTCTGACTTTTTGGGTTCAAGTGTTGATGCACAAATCAGATCTTGAAAGGTGAGGATAGAGAAGAAGAGGCTTGCATCAGAGATGGATAATATTTGTTTATTTTTTTCCTTTGCTACAGTGCGTAGCTTCTTTTGGAGAGCTACATGCAGTAGCCTTTTGGTAAAATGCCTATGCTGATAGCTAGGTTGGTACAGCCTCATTTTATAGAAATTTTGACCTAAAAGTGTGATACAGAGGAGCTTAAAAGTGCGATAGAGAGGAGCTGGTGTACATTAGTACTACAAAAAACTTATTGCTAGACAGGTGAGAAATGCAGAAATTCTATTCACAAAGACAATTTGTGCAAAGATTTCAATGAGGGTTTCACTACGGATCCCCCACAAATGATTCGAGTCGTACATTAAATGTAACATATTTTTTCAATGGCACACGCAAAAAATCAATTCAATCCGATACCGATAACTACTGGATCCAATCATCTAACTTTTTATCATCCTAAAATCTAAATGGAAAGTTAGATAATTGGATCGAGTATCTGTAGGTATCAAATTGAGCTGACTTTTGTGAACCATGGTATTAAATTGTAAATTACTATACCACCTTAAGGCACAAAATTCCACCCCCGAACCAATGCAGTGACGACAATTAACTGAAGAACCTACCCAACTTAGAATGTCAAGATTATCCAACTTAGAATGTTAAGACTTAAGCCATAGACATCCTGGCTGGGGAGAAAATACTAATCTTTCACCATGTCGGGCGTTCCATCTCCAGTTTTCCTCCGAAATGCAAGTTAAATGAGAGCTCCCTTCCTCAACCATCTAGTCTCACATATCGACCTCAAGACTGGGGGAAGAGCAATCTTATGTTCGCTGTTCTAACCACCGAGAAGGCACAAATTACTCAAAAACAAAAAAAGGGATAAACCAAAAAAAAAGGTAGTCTCAAGTATCGACCTCAAGAAAGGTGGGGAGGAGCAATCTTACATTAGTTGTTCTAACTACATAAACTACCACCTCGGGCTTAGTGGTACTTAAAGGCACAAATACCAAAATTAAAAAAAAAAAATTTGAGGTAAATTACCCTTGTACAACTTGAATAAAGTATTATTTCTCAAACAACACTTAAACCTCCTTTATTTGAAAGTATCACTTAGGCCCCATTCCGTTAAGGGAAATAAGTACTTATATTTCCCCGTCGGATCCTTTCTTGGATGGATCCGATCTCGTGCATAACGGCCAGGAGGTTTCGGCTTCAGGTGGCGCTTTTCATTTGGGTGATTGGGTTCTCTAGTTAGTTCTTTCTCTTGGGGAACCCGTTTTGCTTAACGATGAGGGGTCCCTCGCGGCCTTTGTTTCATTACCCTCCTTTTCCTGCCTGGCCGGCCTCGTCTTCGTTCAATGGCCTTCAAGATCTAGTGGAGGTGGTGAGCGTGTATCGCAGTATTTTGGCTTTAGTGGCTGCTGATGGTATGGGGTTGTGGTTGAAGGTGTAACGACCCGGATTTTCAACCCAATTTTTTTTCGAATAAAGAAATTACTTTTAATCCAATAGTCGATAGTAATCGATTAATTATTTAAAAGTGTAATTAGATTAAACTAAAACCTAGAATAATTTTTGGTAATTAAAATTAGTTTAGCATAATTATCTTATCCTGTCTATTCTATTTTAATTTATTTTTCTTGTTATACATACATATAATTGCATGTATGCATAACTCCTCCCATCTCTCCATCTCCTACTCCTATTTGGTTTATACCTCCTCCGTAACCTTAAAAACGAGCTAAATTCGTCCATGCGAAAACCCGATTCGATTAGGACTCGAAATCATCCTTCTACATCAAAATTCTTCTATAAATACATAACTATTCCGACCCTAGGGCACGCACGAAAATTCTCACATTCCAATCGTCCAGAAAAGAGAGGAAATCGAAAGGAAATCAAAACTCCAAAGCTATGGAGTTCTAGAGAGAGAAAAGAGAGAGAGGAAAGTGGGTTTCGTGGTTTCGTTCGTCCGAGACCCAAATTGATCGTTCGAGTTGTTTACTACAGTCCCAAGGATCACCGTAGATCAATCAATTCGGTCCCAAGGTCCTCCGATCGAAGGAATTGAAGTCGTCTTCCCCAAAATCACGTTTTCGATCGAAAACGAAATTAATCCGAACCGAGGTATTATAATTCGATCCGAAGCCTTCTCTAAGTATATTAAATGTTTATAGACATAACCCAATAGGCCCCGTAGTCCCATGCATCGAAAAAGTACCAAAAAAACCGAACTCCCTTAGGCCAGACGCGCGCCTGTTTCGTTTTTGAGATCGAATGGGTTTTGCGACCTTTTAAAAATAGATTTTTACTCCAAAATTTTTATCCTAGGTTACCCATATTCTAAAGTTCATACCTTGTTAGTTTCATAATTTTTTTATTTAATCTTATATTTATTAAATTTCTGTTTGTAATTGTGTAATCGTTTGTAAACAAAAAATCAATACGACCTTATAAACTAATCTATAATTACCCAAACTATTTTCCTAGACTCCCAACATGTTAAAGGTCATAACTTGCTGATTTCGTAGTTAATTGATATATTTAGCTATTTATTTAATTTTTAACTAAAGTTATAAACGAAAATTAATAACGACCTTATAAAAAATATTTTTAATATCGAAAATATTTTTCTTAGACTCCTGCCAGCTCAAAAGTGATATATTGTTAAAATAAAATTTTATTTATTTAATTAACTATTTATTATTATTTAAGTATTGTTTCTTAATAATAATACCATAAAATATTATAAAGAAGGTTTAAAATTCCAAATAATTTTATTTATACTTTTTACGGCCCCATAATGTTATTCTGTAAATATAAAAATATTATCAAATATTTAATCATTTATTGTCTATTTAATCTTGTTTTGCCTATTAACTTGAATCTTTTATTTAAAATAACTACGTGAGCATCCAAACCCAACTTTTAGCACTCGAACTTATTATAGAGGACTGTTAGGACCTTAATTAAGGTTACGATAATTATTTTAATATTTTAACTAATTAATGTATTTAATTAGTGTTTAATTAACTTAATTACTTATAATTAATTAATAGAAGTCTAGAAAATTATTATTAAATCTTAATTAAATAATTCTTACATTCTTAAAGACTTTGTGATCATATGAGATTAAGGGCAACGGCCCAGTCATAAAAAGTTATGTGATTGCATTGCTTATGAATTTTTCGATCCATCTGTTATTTGTTTTAATTATTTTTTGTTTATAATTGATATTGTATCGATGCTTCATTTGACTGTTAGATTGGACCCTAGGGACATGGGGTGGTATGCGAATTAGAAATCACGTAGACGATGTTAAGTAATGGATAAATTGTGAGGTTTATTTTCTGTTTAGAGGTTGCCTGCAGGCGTGATGTTGTGATATGATGAGATTGTGATGAGAATTGATACTGGCGGGTCCAGTGATGAATTGATAGACTGGCGGGTGTCCATTGATGATTGTGAAAAGAATTGTGATGTGGTTTATAAGATAGGCGAACCCTAGTCGTGATACCGGCATGATAAGCTTACCCCTTGTTGTAGTTATTGGGGGTACACTCGGTACATAACTTAGGTGTTCCTGCGACAACAAAGGGAAGTGATCTCATGGGACTGAGCATGGCTAGTGGTTGAGGAGGAAAGATCTCGTGGAGAGATCTTAGATTTCATGTTAAGTTAATGGATAGCAATGAATCAGGTTATGTGAATTATCTCTGTTTTACTTTTTCGCACCATATATATTCTGTTTGTAGCTGTAAAGTAAGAGGGTGGTTGGGTTGGATTATTTTATCGGGTGATTTATCACCACTTGATATCGTCAGATCCTGCAAATCGATTGTTTACGATCAATTTGCTGGGTAGAGGTCTGTGATTCAATGGAGGAGATTCAACGATGATGCGGTTCGACCCGGAAAGAATATCAAGAATGAAGATCGAGTAATGCTTGGGATTCATATCAAGATTGAAATACCAAGATAAAGTGTATTTTGATTTCTCAGAATCTATCTTGAGATCAGATATTAGAAAATCTTTATTTTGAAAAATTTCATTTATTTTAGTTAAATTTTCTTGAGAAATTATTTTATATTTCACCCGAAAAGTCGGGGCGTTACAGAAGGGGCCGTTGGATGGTGGTGTGGGGTAATGAGTTTGGCCAAAGTTTTGGCTAGGTTTCGTTTTCAGAGGTTTTGAGAGGCGGAGATGGCGGCGATGGGTTTGGGTTTGATATAGTAGTTTCTTAGGTTTTTGGGGTTTTTTTTGTCTTTTTTGTTGTTGTTTTTTGTTTTTTGTTTTTTTTTCCAGGTTTGAGAGGTTGCTTGGTTTTGCTGTCGTTGGGGAATTGGTGTATGGAGGTGGTGGGGCTCAGGAGCAATGGTGCTGCTGTTGGCAGTTGGGGTGGTTTTGGTGGCTGATTTGGGGTTTGAGGCAGTGAGGCGGTTTAGGTGCAACGGCGTCGGCGGCAGATGCGGTGGTGGGTGATGGCTTTCACGGTTGAAGGGTCTAGCCAATGGGCGTCATGGGTGGCAGTTTGGAGGTTGGGATGCGAGGTGCTTACGACTAACGTCTCTGGGATTGGTTTTTGGGATTGGCGACATACAGCGGATTCAAGGCAATCTTCGCGTCGGCGCTGGAAGCGTTTTGTATTCTGTCAAGTGTGGTGGCAGATCAAGTGTTAGCACGGCAGTTAGGCATTGTTTTTCGGGTTTTAGGGTGTTTTAGGGTTTTGTTGGTCTTTAAACAGCGATTGGGTCTCGAGTATCTATAGAGATTAATAATTTTAAATTCCTTGTATTTTTGGCCTTTTAATCTTTGTAATTTTTGAATTCGGAGATTAATAAATTTATGCTGATAAAAAAAAGTAAGTATTTATTTTTTGAATTAAAGGTGATCTATTGTGAGAGAATGACATATCTCATAAAACAAAAAATAAATACTTATAAAAAATAAAAAACCTTAGCAAAATGGGCCCTTAACCACTCTCGTTATTATTAGCTAAAAAAATGTCATCATTGTGATCCAGTTACTATGAGCAATGCTACACGTATCGACCAAGCCATACCGATTGCGTACCAACGGGCTTGCGGGACCTATTTCGAGTCCCGTACAAAATGATACGAGCCGTTCAACAATTTTAATATAAAATAAAAAAACTGAGTGGGTTCCAGTAGAATCAATTCAATTATGTGTAGGAGTTTGATTTAATTTTTAATTTTTTTTTATTCAAATTTCAACTCAAATCATTCAGATGGGCCAACAATTTTTTATTTCGTTTCTGTCACTTCAATCAGCAACGTTCGCAGCTGAATCCCTCATTTGTTACATCAAGAAGTTGTCGAATGAAACAATTTCATTTTCTAGTAAAGAGACTACACAGCCCATTTCCTTTAGTAAAAAGACTACTCATCGATGACCACCATTCACCGTCAGTCGATCCTTATCCACTCCTCTCCTGCGCTGAATTTTATTGCCCAGAGAGTGGATCTCTAGGGATGGATATTTAACGAAAATGATATGTGCATCGACCAAAGTGTGGGGATTTCACCGATCGGCTGCGCCGGGTCATCTCCGGTCACCAGACGATCGATCCGAGCCGTCTAAAACTTCTATAAAAAAAACGAGGGGCTGGCGAGGGAATAAATGACATCTGATGTGTGTAGGATGCTTGCTCTAAACACCTTATACACGAAAAATAGGGTGTTTAGATCAATCACCCTACACACATCAGATGTCATTTATTCCCGTGTCGGCCTCCTCGGTTTTTTTTAAACAATTTTTTGGACGGATCGGATCGGATCGGCCGTCCGGTGGCCGGAGATGACCCGGCGCAGCCGATCAGTACGAAATCCCTACAATTCGATTGGTGCACATAGCAATACTCGATATTTAATTACTAGTATCTTAATTCATGACCCTTACTTATATTTGTACTCTACATAATGGGTATACAAGACCCCATTCTATTACAGTATCACTTTTTTCTACTTTTTCTACTTTTGTTGGTTTTGTCTTTATTCAAGATGAGACGAATCGAAAAAGTAAAAAAATGAGGTGTAAGACTAATAAACGTCAAAAAAATTTAAATAAGGACAAAATTGAAAAAAGTCCTTAAAGTTACTATTCGAACAAAAAGCTCAAAACATATGTGACTTTCAGGCTTCAGCCCATTTAGTTGTATTTTTTGACTTCCATGGAAGAGGTCTGGGGTTCGAATCTATGGAGAGACGTCAAATCCCCTTTGTTTTTAACTTACTAATTCACCGCTAACCCTTCACCGATGTATTGACAAAAAAAAAAATCAAAGGAGTTTAATAATGCGGAGTCTATTAAGTGTTAGTTTTATTGAAGGTCCTTTAAACCAAAAAAAAAACTTTCGTGCAGTTTTTAATTTTCCTGTGCACATTATAGTTGTGAAAATGAATCCTTTCTAGTAGCCTCATAGAAGCTTTGTTTTATTTTATAATTTAAGTGCTCAAATCAGCTTACGCCTAACTCGCCAAGGTGGAGTCCTAGCGGCAAGTGGTGGCGAGGTTGGAGGTTCTGTGTATGGCTGCTAGGTCTCCTAACGCTTTTTCTTGCGCCTCTTGCGGATTTTTCCTTACGCTGCCGATGAATATCAATGTGTATCTTCCGATCAGTCCTCTGACAGGTTTCTTCTTGCAAGGTCTGGAGGTTTTGGCGTGGTGGTTGCCGATGAATATCAGTTTTGAGTGTAGGCTTGGATCAAATCAGGGCTTTCAAGTTTTTCTTGCAGGTTTCTGGGGGTGGTGGGTTGCTCGGGTATATGGTGGGTGGCGGTAGCTGATGCTTGATTTAGATTGTTAGGGTTAGGTTTGGGCTTTTGGGGTTGGGCTCAGTAAGTGTTTGTATGGGCTTTGCCTTTCTAGGTGTTTCGGGCTTTGCCCACTGAATTTTTTGGGCTTTGTCCCATTATTATTATTTTTTCCATCTAACCTTTGGTTGGATATCTCTTTCTATCTTCTCCGACTTTATGTACTCCCTCCGTTCCGATTTGTTTGACCCATTTTTGACTTTTTGAGAGCGTTTGACCTTTCAAAGAATTGTCTATAATTTTCAATTCGTAATGTTTTTAATATGCAATATAGATCTTGTTTGATAGATCTCAATTAGTTTTATTGTAGAAAATCTTCAAAATCATAAAAAAAAAAACATTATAAAATGTAAGATATAAGTATATTTTTGAAATCCACGAATTTCGACATCGGACAAACAAATTGGGACGGAAGAAGTATCATTTATCAAGTTTTTTTGAGTAAACTTTTTTCCTATCAAAAACAACAAAAATTCTGGAGTCCAATTCCACCGCCACTTGTAGAGAGCTCAATTAAAGCCGAATCAAAACTTAATTGAGGAAGCTTTAATTTTGGTCTAGCCTATGACTTTCTCTTATAGAAGCCAAATAGTCACTACTCTATTTCAAGTGTCTACGAATATCCAAATGAACCTTATTACTTCTTATAGTGAAAATGGCTACTCAAACATGCACTTTCTTCTTTTTTAAGATTACAATGGTTCTTTATAGCTAGGCATTTTGCTTCTGCGCAACCTCACTGGCAACATTTTATCCAGTCTCTGGGAAGGACGGGCAAATGGTATGGAGAGGCAATTTTACCCAAATTCATTTTACAACGTACAAATTCAGCCGTGAAATCCCCCGCTTCCCCGACAAATGTTTTTTTTATTTGACAAGTATAGTATATACACCCGACTAAATTGTTAGTCGCCCACAATTTCTCCCACCACTGCCCGCGAAAATTCTGGATTGGTGCCACATTTTAGCCGAGTAAAATTTAGTCGGTAAAATATGTGTTTTGGCAGACCAAAAATGGTTAGTCGGCCATTTTCTTATGTTTAGCTGACCAATAATGATTTAGTCGGTGTTTGGTTTGTGTTTTCCGACTGACTCTTTTTCAGTCAGGAATAATGTTCTTTTTTTCAGTTCGGGAGTTTGCCGACTAACATGTGGTAAATTGAACACCTTCAAATAAATACATGGTAAATTGGTTACACTGTTGTGCACACTGAATATATATTGACAAACATGGTAAATTTATTATATTCATAATGAGACATTGTAAATTGGTTACATCGCACACTGAATATATCAATGAACAGTAAATTTATTACTACATTATATCACACATGACAAATACAATATTTACCATGACAAAATTATGAAAATCCAAAACGGACCCGAGCAAAATCTATCACAACAAGTTTGGTCAGGCTTATAGGAACTGGAAATTTTCTTGGGCTTGTAGGCAAGGTATAGTGTGGCAGCTCATGGGGTCGTATCTAGCCATCTTACAGGACTGCTCCCATTGAATTGGGTTGGATGCCCCCATTCGAGTCTTTCCTCCATTTTGTCTTCGAATTGGATTTCTCCTTTGCAGTCTTCTTGGGTATAGTTTGTTGAGATCAAAAAATAAAAACCATGGGATTATTATAGTATCTTAAGATCAAAAAATAAAAACCATGGGTTTCCCGAGATTCGCACCCACTTCAATTCCTTCAACCATATTCATAGTAATTTCATCTGCTATTTCACTTTCCTGTTTTTTTAATCCTTCGAACTCGTTCGCTCTATCGATGTTAACCTCGCCACACATTGCCGCCGGTGGAAAAAAATTCATCAAATCATCTATCTGTCTATTCTGATACTACGTTGAAAACTCTCGTTCTTGGCAAAGGCGTGAATGCTTTGAAGCGCATTCACGCGGGCGTGCCAAGACTTGTAGCGCCTAACTTTTGATGAAGATTCCTGTGAATCTTGACTTCTAACGTATGAGCGATTGCGTGTGACCCAAAGGTTAAAGATCACACTGAGGTTCGTGGTTTGTCACACGGTTGTGGGCTTAAAATTTCTTAGTCATATAGGAAATGGAACGTAAAACGTGAACTTTATTACTCCGGGATAATAAAGTTTGTACAAGAAAAGTAAAAGATCCAAACTACTTGATGAAGTAAGTTCGAATGGGGTTTGAGCGCGAGGTACTCGATAGGCTACTTTGCTGAAAGTAGTAAAGTGTTTGTAAGCGCTGAGCTTTGATTGGTGTTGGACCCATTTTTTGTCTTGTGAACTTGTATTTATAGGCACAGTAATAAGCTGATTCAGGTTTGAATCCGAATTCTGTTTTGCACCACAGGCCGACATGTGTCCCATTGCTTGCGACCAAATTGTGTGTCAAAATAAGGGTACCCCAAGCGTAGGGCTAGATCGGTTGAAAGCATAATAAAACCCGGAAGTCCGGGGTCGATTCCACTGGGAGCGCATCCATAGTTTGAATTGGAGATTAGCTTGTGTAGAGTTTTTGGCGTTAGGACCGCCAACCAAACTTTGGCGTTGAGACGGCCAACTGAACGATTTAGTTAACTGGCTACTTAACCTATCTACGGGTTTTTTTTTTACTGGAGATTAAACTAGAGGCTAGGTTTAGGGATAATCAACACCCATAACCCAAAGGCTAACTTGATTCTTCTCTTTTTTGACAAAGGTGTTAAACATGTCTAGGGTTCTTTTGAGACATTTAAACAAACACATGGAGGGACATAGCTCAAAGCATCAAATGTGGCAAGTAGTTTAACTCTTGCCTACATTTGATCAAGGAGATTAACACCTCTAAGTTTTGATTCATAAAATTAACCCTAACACATGCTTGAGCTAGAAAAACGAAAATTACAAGAGAAGAACAAGCAACACCCTTGGTTACGGGATGTTAATCATCCCACAACCTAACCTCACTACACTACTCGCACATATTGAAAGGAGACGTGAAATGAACAAGGGTAAAGACAAGGTGAAAATTAAACATCAATAATACTTGAAATAAAGACAAGATTCTTGAAGAGGAGAGAATTTCTTACAACATTAATGAAGCCAACTACCTCAAAACCCAACAATCAATGCCCATTAATGGAGGATTGAAGGTTGAAGAAGGGGGGGAGGTAGAGAGAGAAAGCTCTAGGTTAGCAAAAGATGATCTATCCCTGAAAAATGACCTAAAGATGTATTTATATGCCCCAAACATCAAGGTACAAAAGTCTAAATTACCCCTAAATTGCCCAAAAGTCGTGCACAGAATTCGCAGATTTTTCCAGCTAGTACATGTACCAATAGAAAGGCAGGTACATGTACTGTCACTTTTTCCTCGAATCTGTTCGTGCAGTACATGTACCAATAGAAAGGCATGTACTAGCTGGACAATTTCCAGCAACTTTTTGCTTCTTCAGTCTTCTGCCTTCCATCGTGCCGAACACCCTCCGAAGGCACTTTTCATCACTTTTGGGACTTGGTGGTGTAGTGCCACGTGGTCTCGGATGTACGGATACCCTTGTAAGTAATCCATGGAGTTAAAAACACGCCTTGTTCGTTGGTTTACCTGAAAATGCCAAAAACACACCTTCCGTGCAAAATCATTCAAATCAAACAAGTTACGCGCTTGCGTGTGACAAAAATGAGCGAGATAAGCCTCTTTATTTACACTAATGAGGGCTTATCACACCCCCCAACTTGGACTTTGCTAGTCCCTAGCAAACTTAAACAAAAAGTATAAAACTAATGCTATGCAATTTTCCCTTAAAACAAGATACGATAATTATGCTCAACGACCTCGGCAAGAGTCCAGACAAACAACCCTTCGAACTCAATCACATGCAACCCATGCACATGCATACAATGAACTAAGGTGAACAAATCATGCCAACGGCCAAGCAACACACATCCACTTTGAATTTCAATTCCAAGACTCAAAATAACGTACTCTGATATGAACTTCCACAAAGTAATAAACGAGAACATCCCATGATAAGCGCTAGCAAGAATTGCAATAGCAAGAGACAAAAAGCTATGCATGCTAATCAAAAGAGCGCCAACAAAGAGAGCTAAGCAAATATTCACAAACAAACTAAGCTAATGGAAATTCCATACTAAATTAGCATCTAATATCGATCATGCATCAAGAGGAGTTAGACGAGCGTACATTAGGATCAACTAAGGACTTCTAAGCTTATAACGACCTTGGGTTCAAAAAGGAGGGACAAAAACAAAAGAGTAATGGCCATAAACTTGAGCTTGGTTTCGACTACCCCTGGCCACTACTATTCCCTAAACTACCCCAAGCTAGGCCACATGCCGGCCAAACAAAGACAAAAGCTACCCAAACAGAAATAAAACTACTAAGACTCACCACCGACACTACTCACTCTCCTCCTCATTGTCATCCCCTTCCTCATCATCGGTGGTGTGCTCCTCATCTTCCGCCGTGGGGACATATGGCTCATTTAGGAAAGCTCCAGCTCTTTCCGTACACCATTTCAGCTTCCTCATCATTTTTCCCTCATTCCTCTTCCTCCTCCTAAGCTCCGTTTTGATTAGAGCTTGGTCTGCACTAATCATGTCCAATTTGCAACTGACAATATTGAACCAATCCTCCCACCTCGCATTTCCAATCTTGTCGGTGGGTCTAGAGGAAGCAACTGTGGCCAAAAGGGGTGCGACATTTTGGAACTTTTCCTCTCTGACCCTTTGGTGATGGCTTGAAATGACCCATGAAAACCCAGAATATCTCCCTTTTCTGCTTTAACCCCAGCCAAATTACACAAATGAGTTACCATGGCCGGAAATGGAATGTTAACATTTGCGGGTCCCCTTTCACGAAAATCAGCCATGGCATCCCAAATCCACTGCGCCCAGTCCACCCTCTCGTCTTCCTTGCTAAAAACAAATAACAATTGACCATCTTTGATCGAAGGAGTTCGTTCTTTACTGTGAGGGTTGAGGTTGAAATGCACAACCTTATTTATCAAACGAAACGTACCCCTCATTTTGCTTGCAGTGAACTTCTGTGTGTTTTTCTTATAAGAGTCTGGTTTATCAGTGAGGGCGCTCACGATTTCCTCCTCAGGGCAGGTCCAAGTCAGCTTTGGGTATGTAATGGCATCTAGGTCCGGCCGTTTGTACTTGCTCAAATAAATGGCTATCGTAGCAGGGGTCACAGCAACAGTTTTTGATCCTATCACTGATTCAATGGTTTTGGTGGTCCTATCGACACCCATGTTCGCATAAAAATTCTGGACCACACCCTTACGAAAACCTTTTAACTCTTTAAAGAAAAATGTGAGCCCTTGCCTACGGATTACCTTGATCAGAGGATGCTGCGAGCCAAAGTCATAATCATCAACTTGACGCTCGCAAGTGAAATTCCTCCTCCGAACAGACTTTACCCAATCCTCTTTCGCCTTTTCCTCCACATCTTGCTTCCTCTTTTTCCTTCGTTCTTCCTCCTCATTCACCTCGACCGGCGGCCTCTTGTTCGATTTAACCGGGTTCTTACTAGACCCTGCACCAGCCTTAGATTTCTTGGTACCCACCGTCGTCATAATCCCCACCAACACAGAAATCACACACAAAGCAAAGACACCCGAAATCCACGGAAAAGAAGCAGAGGTGGGGTTTTCGGTGGTTTTGTCGAGAAAAGAAGCAGAACGAGCCATGGGTATTTGGTTTTGGACAGAGTTTGGGTCGGGGCGAAGAGAGAGAGATGGGTAGTGTAACGGGTTACCGTGGTTCGTGCTTGAGCCGTGGGTTGGATGATTCTTGAAGGATTTTGGTTGAATCTTGGTGATTGATGAAGGTTTGATGGGATTTCGGTTTGGGTTTGAAGGATTTTGGGTGAAATTTGGGTTTTTGTTCAGAAATTAGATAGAGATGAGAGAATGGGGGTGGGTTTTGGTTTTTTTTTTTTTTTTTTTTTGCTTTTCTCTGGAGCCGTGGGTTTGAAAAGGAAGGAAAAAGAGTGGGTTTTGGTTTTATAAAGTGGAGAGAGGAAAAAGGAAAAGCAGATCGGGGCCCCCCCTTTTTTTTTTTTCAAAATTTCATTCTAGTACATGTACCAATATAAAGGCAAGTACATGTACTGCCACCTTTTTTTCTCGAACTGTTCGTGCAGTACATGTACTAATGGAAAGGCATGTACATGTACTAGCTGGACAATTTCCAACAATTCCCAACTTCATTCATTCCAACTCCCCATCACTTCTAGCACTCCATTGACACCCCCAAAACATCTCACAATATCGAAACACACTTCCCAACAACCCTCCGAACATCCGGTTTCCTAAGATTCACAATGAACAAGACTCGGACTTTGGTTCAAAAATTAGGACAAAGGGGACAAGTTTGGTGGTTTAATCATGCAAAAACGCCTTGTATCATTTCCTACATACGCCAATCAACTCCAATATGATGCATCAAAGATATCAAAACTACTCGAATATGAACAAACGGATATTATTTACGCAAGTGCGGAAAAAGAGACAAACAAGCATGGATGCTTCAAAACGAACTTCAACTCTAAGCAATGCATACTACTTGACACACCTTGGCTTTCAATTTGTTCAACAAAGTTCACGTATATGCATGCAACATGGATTCAACACACAATCAAATTCGACGGGGTGCACGACTCTTGCCATTATTAGGGAAAATTGAGCATAAACTAAGCATCTAGCACTTTGAATTCACAATTACAAGGGAAAATTGCACAAAAATTTAAAAAAAAAAAATTCTATGCAAAACAAAAAAAAAATGAGAACAAAATAAACGTAAAGCATAAACCATCCCCCCAACTTGAAATATGCAGTGTCCTCAATGCAAAAAGACAAAAAAAAGTAAGGAGAGGGATAGAACAAAAATACCGTTGGGGTGGAATGTCAACCACCCAATACCTCGACCAAGTTGGAGGATTTTGCGTCATCACCTCCGGTTGTCATCTGGACCGCTTCCAAGGCCCACTCCTGCAAAATACTTTAGAACCAACGACCTACTTGGAGGTAAATGACATTAGTACCGCCGGCTTGTGATAGCCCGGCACCAAAAATTATTAACAAGTATTTACAGCCAAGTACAACCACCAAATCGTCACGTGATTAAACGGGTACTACTTTTCTCCCCATGTTTCGCTTAAGGTGTCACAAAGTGAAAGAGACAACACCTCAGGCGAAACACGGGTGGCTATACCGGACCACAAAAGATTTGCCCTTACGAACCGGAGCTGGGTACACGACTTATTTGAATAGCGGCGTGCGAAGCTATAACCCCAAGTCAATGATGGGTACCTCCGAAGAGGCCGGGCCTTCCAAACAATTAAGTCCAGAAGTACGCAAAAACTCCCCGTGGAAACAATTTTAGAACTTTTTCAAACCAAAGGAACAGCAACATAAATCGGAGCGACCAAATCCTCCAATACCTCATCCTTTTCAAAATTTTCAAAAAATGGTTTTAAACGTTGACCGTTAACCTTGAAAACAGCCATTGGAAGGATTCACAATTTCAATTGCCCCGTGGGGGAAAATAGTTTGCACAATGTACGGACCTTCCCAACGGGACCTCAATTTTCCGGGGAACACATGGAGTTTGGAATTATACAACAACACCTTTTGCCCAACTTCAAAATTCTTCCGTTGGATATTTTTATCATGAAACTCTTTGACTTTGGATTTATAGATGTTAGTGTTATCATATGCATCCCGCCTTATTTCCTCAAGTTCGTTGAGTTGGAGTTTACGATGAACACCGGCATCGGGCAACCGATAGTTCAAAGATTTTATTGCCCAATATGCCTTGTGTTCCAACTCAACCGGAAGGTGGCACGCCTTACCGTAGACAAGCCGATAGGGTGAAGCACCCAACACGGTCTTATAGGCGGTCCGGTATGCCCACAAAGCATCGGTCAAACGTTGTGACCAATCCTTCCGATTTGGATTAACGGTTTTTTCTAAAATACGCTTTACCTCCCAATTGGCGAGCTCGGCTTGGCCGTTGGTTTGTGGATGATAGGCGGTGGAGACTTTGTGAGTGATTCCGTACTTCCTCATGAGGGCTTCAAATGAGCGGTTGCAAAAGTGGGTGCCTTGGTCGCTTATGATGGCTCGGGACATCCCAAACCGTGACAAAATGTGCTCTTTAATGAAATTCACCACCACTTTGGAATCGTTGGTGCGAGTAGCCACGGCTTCAACCCATTTAAACACATAGTCTACCGCCAAGAGAATATAGAGAAAACCATCGGAATTTGGAAAATGGCCCATGAAGTCAATCCCCCAACAATCGTAGACTTCCACGACTAGGATATTGGTGAGGGGCATCATGTTCCTCCGAGTCACCGCACCTAGTTTTTGGCATTGCTCGCAAGCCCGACAAAAAGCATAAGCGTCTTTGTGGAGGTTCGGCCAATAGAACCCACATTGGAGGATTTTTGCGGTGGTCTTCTTATGAGAGAAATGGCCGCCACAAGCTTCGGTATGACAAAATGAGAGAATCCCCTGATGATCTTCGTCGGGCACACACCGTCTAATGATTTGATCCGAGCAATACTTGAATAGGTAAGGATCATCAAAGAAAAATCTTTTCACCTCGCTAAGAAAGAGCCACCGGTCTTGAGGAGTCCAATGGTTCGGAATTCGCCCGGTGACAAGATAATTAACAATGTCAGCATACCACGGGCAACTCGATATGGCGAAAAGCTGTTCATCCGGAAATGTATCAACAATTGGAAGCTTGGAAAAAGAATCCCCGAACTCAAGACGAGACAAGTGATCCGCCACGACATTCTCCACCCCCTTTTTGTCCTTGATTGTGATATTGAACTCTTGAAGCAATAAGATCCACCGAATGAGCCGTGCTTTTGCATCTTGCTTTGTGAAGAGGTATTTCAAAGCCGCATGATCGGTATAGACAACAATAGGGGAGCCCACCAAATACGACCGGAATTTGTCCAAGGCAAAGACAACGGCAAGCAACTCCTTTTCCGTGGTGGAATAATTCATTTGAGCTTCATTGAGAGTCTTGCTTGCATAGTAGATAACATAGGGATTCTTGTCTTTCCTTTGCCCGAGAACCGCCCCAACCGCATAGTCACTAGCATCACACATGAGCTCAAAGGGTAACGTCCAATCCGGTGTTTGCACAATGGGAGGAGAAATGAGGCTTGACTTTAACTTTTTGAAAGCTTCTTCACAAGCCGGTGTCCACTCAAACGGTGTGTCCTTTGAAAGGAGATGGCATAGGGGCCGAGAGATGGCACTAAAATCTTTGATAAACCGCCGGTAAAAACCGGCATGCCCAAGAAAGGAGCGGATGTCCTTAACACATTTCGGGGTCGGAAGGGTGGCGATAAGATCAATTTTGGCTTTGTCAACTTCAATTCCTTTGGATGAAACAATATGGCCTAGAACGATCCCCTGAGTTACCATGAAATGGCATTTTTCCCAGTTAAGCACGAGATTCTTCTCCTCACACCTCGCTAACACCTTCTCCAAATTTGCCAAACAAGCATCAAATGAGTCACCAAACACCGAGAAGTCATCCATAAACACTTCAACAATCTTCTCAATCATATCGCTAAAGATGCCCATCATACACCGTGAGAAGGTTCCGGGCGCGTTACATAAGCCGAAAGGCATGCGACGATAAGCGAACATCCCAAACGGACAAGTGAACGTCGTTTTCTCTTGATCGGGCAAAGCGACCTCAATTTGGTTATACCCCGAATAGCCGTCCAAGAAACAATAGTAGGCGTGCCCCGCAACCCGTTCCAAGATTTGATCAATGAAGGGAAGTGGGAAATGGTCCTTTCGAGTACTAGCATTAAGCTTCCGATAATCGATACACACACGCCATCCGGTGGTGACTCGAGTAGGGACCAATTCGTTGTTGGTGTTGGGTACCACGGTAACACCGGACTTCTTGGGAACCACTTGGATAGGACTGACCCACTTGCTGTCGGCTATCGGATAGATAATCCCCACATCCAAGAGCTTCAAAATTTCAGCTTTCACGACGTCTTTCATGATAGGATTTAAACGGCGTTGTGGTTGACGAGAAGGTTTGACATCGTCTTCGAGCGCAATGTGGTGGGAGCAAATGGATGCATCGATCCCTTTGATATCGGCGATAGTCCAACCAATGGCTTTTGTATGCCGCTTCAAAAGTTCAAGTAGTTGGGATTCTTGCAAGCCATCGAGAGAGGAAGAGATCACCACCAGGTAGGTTTCATTTGCACCCAAGAAAGCATACTTTAATGTATCTGGGAGGACCTTCAACTCGAGCTTTGGTGGTTGAACACTCGAGGGAAGGGTCTTCCACTCGAAAGGAGGCAACTCTTCAAATTTTGGAGACCATAAGTCCGTCCCGCAAACATCGGCCATATCAAGCAAAGAACACAAATACTCCACCTCTGGTGATTCTAGAAATGATGCTTCTTCGGCGGTGAGACACACCTCCAACGGATCCTTACACAACACGTTGTCTACATGCTCTTGAACCAAAGAATCGATAAGATTTACTTCATGGACACACTTATCATCCCCCATTTGGCTTCCGATATTGAATACGTTCACCTCCATCTTCATATTGCCAAAAGTGAGATTGAGCAAACCGCTTCGGCAATGAATAACGGCATTGGAAGTGGCTAAGAATGGACGCCCAAGAATAACCGGAGTTGATGATGATGCTTGAGAGGAGGGTACCGGGCAAGTGTCCAAAACGACGAAATCCACCGGATAGATAAAATTGTCCACTTGTACGAGTACATCCTCCACCACCCCTCGTGGAACTCGGATACTCCTATCGGCCAATTGGAGGGTCACCGGTGTAGGTCTCATCTCTCCCAATCCCAGTTGTTCATAAACAGAGTATGGAAGCAAATTCACGCTAGCTCCCAAGTCAAGAAGAGCTTTCTCAATTTTTGTACCCCCGATAGTGATGGAAATGGTTGGACAACCCGGATCTTTGTATTTTGGAGCCACATTGGTTTGGATTATCGAACTCACTTGCTCCGTTAACAATACCCGCTTGTGAACATTCAACTTACGCTTTTGAGTGCATAAGTCCTTGAGAAATTTGGCATAGGAGGGAATTTGCTTGACGGCATCCACCAACGGAATATTGATCTTCACTTGCTTGAACAGCTCGTAGATCTCGGAGTTGGTATGGGCATGGGTCGGAGCTTTCAACCTTTGGGGAAAAGGAGCCGGAATGTGGGGCATGGGGGCCTTTGGTTCCTCCTCTTGAGACTTGGCCGGTTGCTCACCAACGGGACTAGGCACCGAAGTTGGTGAGTCAATCGGGATATCCGGTGCTTGCATGACAATTGGTGTAACCGGTGGCTTGATAGGCTTTGGAGCAACGGCCGTATCAACTTCCTTTCCACTCCGCAATGTGATAATAGACTTGGCTTGCTCGGGACTAGGCACCGAAGAGCTCGCCACAAAATGGGTTCCTTGCGGATGCACTAGGGGTTGAGTTGGAAGCTTCCCTTTCTCTTGTTGAAGTACCCCCACCGAATTGGTCAACTTGGCCATTTGGTTCTTGAGCTCCCCGAGAGTTTGAGTATTTTGCTCGTTGAGGGAAGTTTGACTTTGCATGAAAGATGACAGAATATCCTCCAACGAACGCTTTTGTGGTTGGAATTGATTCGGCACATGAGGAGGTCCGGTTGGTGCAAACCCCGTCGGTTGTTGATTTTGAGAGAATCGCGGCGCTCCTTGAGATTGAGAAGGCCGGAAGGCTTGGTGCTGTTGATGTGGTGGAAATTGTGAAGGTCCGGGAGGTTGTGGTTCGCTCCACCGGAAATTAGGATGCATCTTCCATCCCGGGTTGAAAGTTTGAGAATAAGGGTCAATCCGTTGATTAATGGCATTGACTTCCAATGGCCCGGTTCCTTGGAGAATATCCTTGACGGCGGGGAGCATTTGGCAATCCCCCGTGGCATGACCTGCAATTTCACACAACACACAAAATTCCTCCGTCTTGGCCACAGAGGCCACCCCAGCAACCTTATTAAGCTGTAACGTTTCAATTTGGCGAGAAAGCTGGGCAACCTTGTGGGCAAGCTCATTTTGTTCATTCAATTGGAATTTACCGGAACTGCTCGGAACCGGATTAACCACATTCTTATCAGATGGGTCCGAGCAATCCCAGTTTTGCGTTTTTTCAGCTAGTTCCTCAAAAAAGTCCCACGCGGCATCGGGAGTCTTAGCCATGACTCCACCCGTACACATGCTATCCATTAAGTGTCGAGTGCTTGGAAAGCATCCTTTTAAAACACACTCGACCTTTTGATAATTTGTGTAGCCATGGTGTGGGATGGAATTTAGCAAATCCTTAAACCTTTCCCAATATTGGTAAAAAGACTCCCCCTCCTTTTGTTTAAAGGTTTGAATTTGAAAAAGGAGATCCTTTGTTAGTTGAGGGGGAAAGAATTTCATGTAAAAAGCTTTCTACAAATCCGCCCAATTAGCCAAGGATTGAGGTCTCATGTTGTTCAACCAAACCTTGGCTTTGTCCTTTACCGAAAATGGGAAAAGTTTTAACTTGGCGGACTCAAGTTGTGCCGGCGAGGTTACTATCGTTGAAACCATTTCTTCGAATGCCCGCATATGAGTGTACGGGCATTCCTTGTCTTTTCCATAAAACGATGGCATCATGGTGAGGTGATGCATTTTCACAACAAAGTTATTGGCCTCGGTTGCGGCCGGGAGAACTACGGTGGGCCGCGGAGTAGTACGGGCCGGATTCATGTAATCACTCATAGTTCTCTCGGGCACAACCAGAGGAACATCATCACCTCCACCGCCAGCGTCTGCCATTCTTTCTCGAGAAGGGGTATTTGTTGAAAAATGAGTTCTTTGGGGTGGTGGTGTCCTCGCTCGAACCCGACGAGGAGTTTTGGGTCGAGGAGGAGAAAAAGATCGATGAAGCCTTTTAGAATTTGGGCTCCGAAAGGCTCCTCGATGACCACCACGCATACACTAACAACCCTTTGCTCGAGAAACAATGGACCGCAAATTACCAACTAACAGACAAGAGGGGCTATGCCGCCGCCTCCTAACAACAACTACGAGGGGCTATGCCGCCGCCTCGAAAAGTAAAAGCAATAAGGAAAACGGTAGTTTATACTTACGCTAGCTTCGTTACACCTCAAGTTAGAGAAGAAACTCAGGTTAGAGGTATCCACTAGATTAAGTATAAACTACACAAAGCAAAATTAAGCGAGATACTTACAATGGTTCGTCGAACCTCCAATATAAGCTATAAAAGAAAGCGGTCCCCGGCAACGGCGCCAAAAATGCTTGCGACCAAATTGTGTGTCGAAATAAGGGTACCCCAAGCGTAGGGCTAGATCGGTTGAAAGCATAATAAAACCCGGAAGTCCGGGGTCGATTCCACTGGGAGCGCATCCATAGTTTGAATTGGAGATTAGCTTGTGTAGAGTTTTTGGCGTTAGGACCGCCAACCAAACTTTGGCGTTGAGACGGCCAACTGAACGATTTAGTTAACTGGCTACTTAACCTATCTACGGGTTTTTTTTTTACTGGAGATTAAACTAGAGGCTAGGTTTAGGGATAATCAACACCCATAACCCAAAGGCTAACTTGATTCTTCTCTTTTTTGACAAAGGTGTTAAACATGTCTAGGGTTCTTTTGAGACATTTAAACAAACACATGGAGGGACATAGCTCAAAGCATCAAATGTGGCAAGTAGTTTAACTCTTGCCTACATTTGATCAAGGAGATTAACACCTCTAAGTTTTGATTCATAAAATTAACCCTAACACATGCTTGAGCTAGAAAAACGAAAATTACAAGAGAAGAACAAGCAACACCCTTGGTTACGGGATGTTAATCATCCCACAACCTAACCTCACTACACTACTCGCACATATTGAAAGGAGACGTGAAATGAACAAGGGTAAAGACAAGGTGAAAACTAAACATCAATAATACTTGAAATAAAGACAAGATTCTTGAAGAGGATAGAATTTCTTACAACATTAATGAAGCCAACTACCTCAAAACCCAACAATCAATGCCCATTAATGGAGGATTGAAGGTTGAAGAAGAGAGGGAGGTAGAGAGAGAAAGCTCTAGGTTAGCAAAAGATGATCTATCCCTGAAAAATGACCTAAAGATGTATTTATATGCCCCAAACATCAAGGTACAAAAGTCTAAATTACCCCTAAATTGCCCAAAAGTCGTGCACAGAATTCGCAGATTTTTCCAGCTAGTACATGTACCAATAGAAAGGCAGGTACATGTACGGTCACTTTTTCCTCGAATCTGTTCGTGCAGTACATGTACCAATAGAAAGGCAGGTACATGTACTGTCACTTTTTCCTCGAATCTGTTCGTGCAGTACATGTACCAATAGAAAGGCATGTACTAGCTGGACAATTTCCAGCAACTTTTTGCTTCTTCAGTCTTCTGCCTTCCATCGTGCCGAACACCCTCCGAAGGCACTTTTCATCACTTTTGGGACTTGGTGGTGTAGTGCCACGTGGTCTCGGATGTACGGATACCCTTGTAAGTAATCCGTGGAGTTAAAAACACGCCTTGTTCGTTGGTTTACCTGAAAATGCCAAAAACACACCTTCCGTGCAAAATCATTCAAATCAAACAAGTTACGCGCTTGCGTGTGACAAAAATGAGCGAGATAAGCCTCTTTATTTACACTAATGAGGGCTTATCACCCATGATGATCCTTCTTTCATGCATGCAAAATCATGGGCAGTTTCTGGTAGTTAAAAGATCATGGGTGATGTGGCAATAACTCTCCACTATCTCCCTTTTTATGTGAGTTTAACACATGACCAATTAACCAAGTCAATTGACCTTTGAACTTGAAGAAAATCAACTGCCTCCAGGAAGTAACCACTTCTCTAAAACCTTGGGCCTCACTTCATGGGCCAAATCAGCATTTTCTTCGTGTGCCAAACCGTGGGCTGTGTTCTTCATGGGCTACGTTATTCTTGGGCCCAAATGTAATAGAAAACCATGACCCAATACACTTAACAACCAATCAATTACCCAGCTTCAGCCCAATTTAATCAAAGAATCAATTAAAAGTCCAATCACATGCAGCTAGTCCGATCCGTTATGCCAAAACGGGTATAAACATACGTATATATCTTTGGTGTCACCCAATTTTGAGGCTATGTGGACTTTTGAATAATCCAGTACTACCCTCATCAAAATCACTTAATTCCATTTATCCAGCCTGTTAAGGGCAATTACAACTTGGGCAGGATGGTAAGTTTACTGCCAAAATTCCCTCCCCATGGTTCTTCTTCACAAGCTGTTACTGCCAAAAAGTTTTATGTGGATTGTCTTTGACGTGTTCGATAAAACGCTTCAGTGAGTATATTGCGTGGCTTTTGGTTTGTTAATTTCATGACAACGAGGCATAAAATAAAAACTTAATCTGAACCCCGTTGGTACATCTCGAAGTACCGTTACTACTAATGGACAACACTATAGGCCGGACACACGCGATTTGTGCGCAAGTCGAATTTGGACAAAATCGATCAAACATTAAACGGGAAGCTGTTGTGCAAATTTTGACAAAATCCGATTTACACACGCGTCGCGTGTCCCCCAACCTCTAGTATAAATGAACACTCATGTCTAGGAGAAAAGTAGATACAAAACAAAACTCGAGTTTCCTCTATTTCTTCATCTTTATTGACGAGTTTTGTTTAGATTATTTTTGACGTTGATTTGGATGTAATTCCTTTGTAGATGCCGAAGGCTTTCTCGAATGAGAATGAAAATGTTGCCCTGATAACAAAAAAATTGAGTGGTATCCCATTTGTTGACATTATGCACTTTCATGCATTTGATGAACTCCAAACCTCTCTAATTACAACATTTTGCTTTCCAACAGTAAAAAAACAAAAAAAGAGTAGAACTCCGGTACGGACAGGTAAAGTACAGATAATGTACTTACGGCATGTGAGGCCCACTTTTGAGTCCCACATAGACAATCCGAACTATTCATTATTTTGAAAACAGTTTTTTGAGTTGCCCTTCAAAAAATTAGATCGACTGATTACGTATAACTGGTTAATCCAATCTTTTACCTTTTCATTCAGTGTTTAGGATCCAGAATTCTAAGTTAAAACTTAAAAATTGGATCAACCACTTACACATAATCAATTGAGCTGATTTTTTACAGGGCTACTCGAAAAATTATTTTAGAATTAATAAACGGTTCAGATTATCCGTGTGTAACCCAAAAAATGGGCCTCACACGCTGTCAGTACATTATCGGTACTCTTCTCCCTGGGGTACCCCTAGCATTTTCAATTTTTATTTATTTATTTTTTTTTTGTGTGTGCGCGCATAAATTGGGGATAATGACAACCGAACCAACCAAGATGTAGTACAATGCAGTTAATAACTCCCCTGCGGATGAGGGGCCACGGAGGAGGTGACGTCTCTATACAGAAGAGGGAGAGGTCCCTGATCTGATGTCATATTTAATGCATCGCAGCAGATCATTGCATTGGGCTCCAAAAACCGGACTGGGGATCTAAACAATGTCTGACACTGTGTGTAGTAGGGAGGAGCAGTAATTACTATTCCTACAAATTTTAGCATCACAAATTTGAATGTGTATATATATATATATATATATACTAAAGAAAAGATCAAAATGTGCAGGACAAGGAATCTGATGAATAAACTCTGCAGTTGTATAATGATTCAAGTCTGTTCACACAGATATTTTCAAAATTAATTATGCACACAGATTTTTTTATGGATCCCATACAAACGATTAAATCCGTTCTTTAAATATAAAACGGTTTTTTAAGGGCTTCCGTGAAAACTCAGTTCAGTCCAATACTTATAAGTGTTCAATCTAATCATCTGATTATGAAAATTAGATGATTGGATCGAATACCTATAGATCTTAGATTGAGCTGATCTTTTGCGAAGACCTTTAGTGGGCCCCGCGCAAAAATCTGTGTACAATCTGTTTTAAAATTTCTGTGTGGGTAGCACTGTTGGACGTACAAGGAAGTAAACCCAACATTTGGAAGATGTGTAAATTGGACCTCTTCTAATTCAATCCTTGTCTGTGAGGTACACCATCCAACCAAAGAACAGGGACTTGACGACCGCAAACATGTGATACTATTTCCCAAATTTTTTTTTGTCTTACTTATAGCCTTATAGGAGGAGAGAGACTTTTCCCTAATTTGATTAAGGAGTTTCATGGGTCCGTCGACAACCAAAAATGTGATATTTGTGGTTATACTCACCCATTTCATATTGGTGGCCCTGCCCCCCTGTATTTTCATTTTGAATGTTTCAAAATGCATGTGGATTTTGAAACATGGGGAAGTGTTACAATGGAGTATACTATCTTTTTATTTGGATGTATATGATATGTACCCCAATTATTTGCAATTGGATGCTTAAGACATAATCATAGACTCTTAAAAAAAGTTTCGATAGATACAATTACCTGAATAATAGGTAACCCAAATAATTAAAAAAAAAAAATTAATCGTATTGTCTTTTTAATTCCTCCCTACGACCAAACCTCGCATAACCATGACGAACCTATGTCACTTGACCATGGCGGTCTGTATATCACTTGATTATCAAAGCCAGGCTGTGAGATAGGGGAAAGAAACTACTGAGAGATAGAGAGGGGAAGAGGAGAGAGAGAGAGAGAGAGAGGAAACCGAATTAGGGGAAATTTTAATTTGGGAAAGATTTCCCGCACAAGATTTGGAAAAATTTTATATGAAAAAAATTAGGTCCAATTATTTTTGAGAATTAATTTATGAAAAAAAATATTTATTTTTTAAAAAAAATTTGAAGCTAAAATTATTTAAGTGGAAATAATTTACTTTCTTTGAAATACATTGATCTGGATTTTACTAAGGCAAAAGGATATCATTGCCATAATGTAATAAAAAGTCAAATTAAGGCATTTTTTTACAGAATTTTTAAGTGTTTAAAATATGTTTGGCCAATTTTTTTGTTTTAATTTTTTAAAAATATAATCTTGTTTAATATTTTTCACAATACCTTTAATTGCATATTAAAATTTCACATAATAGTCGAATTAAAAGGGATAGCGGAGTCGGTCATCTGAATTAAACAAGGAGGGAACACTAACAAAGATGTTATAGGTGAATAAGAGAGGGATGGTTACCTGATAAATTTACCAATACATTTTAGGTTATCTTATGAGGAGTAATATTTAGGATGTGCTATTAATTTTTTGGTCAGCGGACGTACTCAGTGCTTTGTAAATTGGTGCTTGCAATCCAAATGCGAAAAACTAATACTCCAATTCGATAAGATAATCGATTGCAAGTGTTACCAAACCAACCAATTACGTAATTAAAACCACAGGAAAATATAATCTAGCATGTAATCTATTATTTGTGTTATTTGGAATGATTGATTTTTGAGACCTATTGCTATGTTGTTTATTTCACAATCGGTTGGAGGGCTTACAGAGAGCCATCGATTACCGAACCGATTGAGTAATCGATTTCACATTTCATAATTGTACTCAATTGCAAAATTGATTATAATTTCTAATTAATTACGGTATTGAACATTAAGAGAATGGATTACATATTTGATTACCTGATTGATTGCACAATTGATTTTATACTACTCAAAAATTTTGAGTTGTATGAAACGCACCAAAATGTTAGGATTTATCATGAAAAATGTTATGAACACTTCACGAGGTTTTTTCAAAAAAAAGTTACAAAACGTACCAAAATACTACGATTTGTAATAAAAATGTCACGAACCGTATTGCTGAAAAGGTTCTGAGCTATTTTTAAATCACGAAACGGACCAAAACATTACTCTATGATTCACGGTGAATGTTATGATTGTTGTATAAGAGTTACGAGATGCATTAAAAGGTTATGACTTTTTAGCAAAAATGTTATGAATTCTATTACGAAGTTTTTTGTATAAAAGTTACGATACATGCACACTAAAATGTTATGAATAACCGGTTCTCCAGATAATTTTTATGAGGTGACATAATATGAACCACACAATAAGATCATAGGTGCATATGGTATACACTTTCAAGGCGTGAATGAAGAGTTTTCCTTGAAAAATACACTACAAAGTTTATATCCCACCCCTCTACTAGTATAAAATTGTCGTAAATGCTTTTGAAAAAAAGAAAAATTAAGTTGAATTCAAATACATTAATTTCATGCCCTTTCAAAAAGTTTTAAATTTTCATCCAGAACTTAAATACTCCATGAATGAAGTAGGAGTAGTATCAGATCGGGGGGGGGGGGGGGGGGGAGGGGGGGGCGCAAGTATACTTCAAAGCTTCAACAAGAAATACTTTCACTGGACCTACCTAAAATTAAAGTCCTGATTGCATTGCTTTCATTTTCACGGTTTGAAAATTACCACAAAGCATGGCAAGAGAGCTCTAGGATTAAGCAAAAACAGTTCCTCAATATTTGAGTAGACACCCATTTTGCCGGCCAACGAGTCGAATCCGGATTGACCGGCGAGTTCTTGGATATTCTCCAGAGGCCTGTGGACTCTCCCAGCAATCACTCTGCATACTATCAGGGCCTTCCTCACTAAGGACTTATCATCATCGACGTCACCATTGTCTAGTTCAATCCCTTCCAATGCTCTTCCACTAGTTGAAGTGGTGAAAACGCCAATCCCACCTTTGATTTCATTCTTAGACGAAAACCCGTGTCTTAGAATTCGACAGACGTTGCATTTATCGAATGAACACAGGCTAGACGAGCCGTTTATGCCTAGAGGGCATTCGAGAGCTGTGCCGTGGAATCTCAGTAGCTCGTTTCCATCGGCTAGGCACCGGGGGTGTTTCTTTGGCAATTTGCTGGCTTTGATTTTTACAGTTTCTCTGTATTCTTCGAATCGGGCGATTGTTTTTTGCATATTGTGGACCTTTAATATTCTCTCAATGTTGCCGGGATTGTTGTCGGACTTCAACCAGCCGGTTCGGCAAATTAACTCTACAATCTTTCGGGACGAGTCTCCTTCAACAAGTTCAGTGACTGCACAACAAAAAAACACAAACTTTGAGCTCCCTCTTGGAATAACATACATTATTCAGTTCCAACATACATTAGTCAGTTCCAAAATGAAAAACAAGCCAAAGTTCGATTCACATAACAAACATATGGAGGCAAACGTTGAGCCTCCACCGGGTGTGTCTAAAGATACAAGCAATGCGGTCATTTCGGGCAAATACCCGACAGTATCCACCGATACAATGATGAATAGCAGTATAGATGTCCAAAATCCAGTAACGTGACAGCCCGACACAATTCGATGTAATGGCCTACATTTAGAACCCTGGCCTCCAGAGACTTTTTGGTTTCCAAAAGCAGTTTCTCAGAAGTGTATTGCCTAATTGTTACTAATGAAAATGGCTCAAGAAAATAGAAGGGGATAAACAATAGCCTAAAACCAAGCAGTTTGCAGATGTGAATATTCCTGATTGTGGCGCTCCATGTTTGTACGCAGGCGCGAGTGGAGTGCGAAAATCAATTTTCTATTCCCTATTAGGAAAACAAATAAAGACAATAGTGAATTTGCTCTTTTACCAGCATGCTTGGAGAGATGATGAGCTTCAACAGCTTCCCACTTGGCGAATTTTTCACCACACTTGTGACAACTACTCAAACTTGAAGAAGAAGAAGAACCAACAAAATCTTTACCAAAACTAGCCCTCGGGTTTGAAGAAGGAACATCATTGATTCTAGAGCCTTCTTCTCTCCTTGAAGAACTCCTCCTAGCCATGCTTCTCGAAATGCTAGATGACGAAGCCCTAGGGTGGTTGTTCTGTGGGCCTGGCGTACCGGGCCTGAGGGTCCCCACAAAGCCACTGCCATTGACACTGGTTTCTTGAAAAGGGAAAGCACCATTGACGCCAGTTATCTTGATTTCGCAGTTGGAATCACTGAAGACCACTTCATGGGTTATTGGGTTCAGAAACTCATTGCTCCCAATGGATCTTGGGCTGCAGTTGCTGGTGGGCTTTTCGATGTACCTCTTGCTCCCGTGGATCACATCTCTCAGATTTGAAATGGACCTCGAGCACCCTGACCTCCCTCCTTTCTTGGTGAGTACGTTGCTTAGGTTTCCAGCTTTGGCCTTTGGATCATGCACTTCCGATGGCTCTGATCTGCAATGGAGGGATTTCTTCAGAGCAAACCAAACAGCTGGCATCTTCCCCCTCTGTCTATCTCTGTCTCTCTGTTTGCTTCTTGTGTGCTTGAGAATTAAGACTTTGCTGGGAAAAACCCATCAGTTTCTATGAGAATGCTTTTCAGCCATTGGAAACAAATAGAAGGAAGGAGAGCAATTGTCCCTCTGTAAAGCTTTTTCTGTTTAGCCCCCAAGTATTGGTCCGGTTAGTTGGTAGGTTTTCTTTTCATACAATTGATTAGGATTTGATTATTGAAATTGTAAAAAAATAATTTTTTGTGAATTTCCTGATCTCGGCATAGATGACGGCTGTCTCTGATCAGCCCGGGAAATGAAATTAATCGAGGTGCGTTTATACTGGTCCAGACCTCTTACTCTCGGGAAAAAAAATATATAGAGAGAGAGAGGTTTTCTGTTTGAACATATATAGTAGTACAAAAATGGCCGTATCTGCAACTTGTTTCCCTTCTTGGACTAACCGAATTTAAAGCTGCTCCAAACGTTTTTTTTTTTTTTTCCACAGCGATATACATCAGCGGGGGTTAGTAAAAGTGTTAGAGTTAGCACGGGGAGACCAGAAGCTATCCATAGCCCTGGCTCCCTAAAGGGTCTGCCTCCTGTGGGGCTTGAATCCAAGACCTTCCACACAGAGGAGGCAATGACTTACCAACTGTATTAAGCAGTGATTGTCAAGCTCCAAACGTTTGGTTAGTATGAAACCCACAAAAATACATTATTTCAAAACTTGTATGCACTAAAACCAACACTTTGTCATAAACCACTCGTTGAACCAATATAGGGTGTTGTTATTAGTGCAGGTCCACTCCTTGGTGCAAAAATGAGATTGTCAAAATGATCTTTGTCAAATAATGACATTTCTTTTTCATTTGCAATTATCTTTCCCAGACTTTAAGGGTGATTGAATTTTGACACTAAGAATGAGAGAAAATCTTTTTCACGGTTCTGTCGTGAATAGTTGTTTACAACGCTAATCGCGATTGTCTAAAATATTTTTGGACAATCGCGATCACGACTGAACCGTGAATAAATTTTGAGAATGATCTTGTCAAGATTTGGTAGTATTAAATTTGAAACGAGGGTGGATAGCGTTTTGTCATCCGGAATGCCAACTTTTCACCTTGGCATGACATTTGGCAGAAGGCTAGGCTTTAAAGGTCCCAAATAATTGTTGGGCCGGCAGAATTATGAGCTACAAGAAGACAAAAAAGTAACATTCAAAGAGTTCGATATATTCGAATTTCATCAATTCTTCTAATCAAGATAATGAATTCTTGGTCATTGACCTAGGGAGGAAGGACACGTGAAGCGACCTGGAAATTGTTTAGTGCAGTGTCATTAGTAAATGGAGATGGCCCTCCTATTGAAGTCCATGGTACAACACATAGTAAAATAGAATAGTAAATGAGGACCAATAAATAGATGTTCAGAGGGGTACCACTTGAAACGTGGTTGGAATATTAAATATGTGGAAACTTAAGACTATTTTCTCTTAACTCAATGTCCAGATTAATTTGTGTACATCTCGACTAATTTTCGGATCCTAAGGTTAATGACCGGGCAAATCTTCTAGTGGCCCCAAGCTTTGGAATGTTTGACCTCTGTGAGATTCGAAAATGCAAACTCATGGAGGAGAATACTCCCTCCGTCCCCATTCTTTTGTCTCTTTTGAGAGTCTATGCCACCTTTCAATTGATTATATCTTGCAATCTATAATATTTTAGGTGATTTTGAAAACATCATTTAAAATAGCTCATTGAGATCTATCAAACAAGATCCATGTTGCATATAAACGGTATCACCAATTAAGAATTATAATTAGTTTTTTATCCGATTTTGGATAGGACTAAGGACAATGGAATGGGGACGGAGGGAGTATTAAATACTCCGTATATGGAAACTTAAGACTTTTTTTTTTTAATAATCGGATGTCCAGGCTAATTTGTGTGTACCTTAACTAATTTCAGGGTTCTGAGGTTAACGACCGGACAAATCTTTCAGTGGCCCCAAGCTTTGAAATGTTTTGCGTATGTGAGATTCGAACATGTCCACTCGGTCAAACCCTTTTGGTTGGAACTTTAAGACTATTGAAAACTTTGGAAATTTGGTCAGAATCAGAGGATTGCAATCGATGACCGAATTAAGTTCATTCCTGGCGCAATCTCAAATATAGGTCATAAAATTAAACTCGTCTAATTTTTCAATGCAAATCAAATGGCGATGAAGTGGGAGAAATACCATCTAAGTGGTAGTCCAGTTGGTGGGAGTCACCACTCTCTTTAACACCTGCGCCGGTTCGAGATCCGAGAGGCACATTTGTGATGGTACCCGGTGGTGGCATTAATAGGCTTTATTTCGAACGCGTATGTGGACCGAAGAGGGGGATTTCTCGCCACTGTGCACCAGGTGGTGCCGTGGTGACGACCCATTCGCACGGACGGAAGCTATGGCTCGAACTAGACATTCCATTGGCGGATAGGGAACCCCTATGGTCACACCGAAGAGGGAGTTACTATGTTGGTCGCCCCCTCCCACCCAATTTGAATATCAAAAAAAAAATTAGAAGAAATGGCAATGCCATCTCCTGTAACGCCCCGATTTTCGGTAGCAAAATAAAATAATTTTCTTAAGAAAATTTTGCTAACTAAATATAATTTTCCAATATAGGGTTTTGCTATTACAAACTCAAGATAAATTTACTGATTCAAAATATATTACTTCAAAGCCGACTCTAGGCTTGACACAGATCCCAAGCATACATGATCTTTGTTCCTGATATTCCTTCCGTGCCGAATTGCACCATCATTGAATCCCCTCCGTTGAATCCTGTGCCCTCTGGCAAATTGACGCCAAAGCAACCGATTTACCAGAATACAAACGTATCCGTGAGTGATAAATCACCCAGTAGAATAATCCAACCCAACTATCCTTCTTGCTTTACAGCTAGCAAGTAATAGAACAATAAGAATGCGAAAAGTAGAACAGAGATTTTCACATAAACAAATTTATTACTATCCGTTAGCCTGACGTATAATCTAAGATCTCACCGCGAGATCTTTTCTCCCCAACCACTAGCCATGCTCAGTCTCATGAGATTACTTCCGAGTGTGCACTCCTAATAACTACAGCAAGGGGTAAGCTTATCATACCTGAATCATAACTAGGGTTCGCCTATCTTATATACCACTTCACAATCATCAGTGGACTCTCGTCAATCTATCAATTCATCACTAGACTCTCACCAGTTTCAATTCTCATCACAAATCTCGTCATATCTCAAAATCCCGCCTGCAGGCAATCTTTAAAAAGAAAGAAATTTCACACTTTATCCATTACTTAGCATCGTCTAAGTGATTTCTATTTTGCATACCACCCCATGTCTCTAGGGTCTAATCTAGCATTTTAATTAAGTATCGACACAATTTTAATCACAATAATAAATAAAAATGAATATCAAGCGGATCAAAACAAATAATAGGCAGATGTAATCACACAACTTTTTATGACTGTGCTGTTGCCCTTAATTTTGTATGATCAAGATGTAAATAAGTAAGAACTTTTAAAAGAATTTACAAAAAAATATTTTCTAGGCTCTTATTAATTATTCTTAAGTAATTAAGTTGATTAAATACTAATTAAATGCATTAATTAGGTAACAATATTAAAATAATTATCGTGATCTTAATAAGAGTCCTAAGGGTTCTATGAAACAAGTTTGAGGGTCAAAAGTTGGGTTTATAGAGTTGCGGGATTATTCTGGAATAAAGATATTAAGAATTGGCCGAAAGAAGGATAAATAGATAATAAATAATAAAATAAATAAATATATGTTTAGGTTAACATCGTTTCATCTCAGGGATGTAAGGAGTCTAAATAAAATTATTCGGGTATTAATAATATAGTTTATAATATCGTAAAGTATTTTTGTTGAGAAATAATGTGTAAATAATAATAAATAGTTAATTAAATAAAAAAATATTATTTTAATAATATATCATCTTTGAGATATAAGAAGTCTAGAAAATATAATTTGGGTCTTTAAAACATTGTTCGGAAGGTCGCAACTATTTTTCGTTTGTAAACTTTAATTGAAAAAAAATAAAAAATTTAATAAATAGCTAATAAAATAATAAAAATATGAAATCAATAAGTTATGATCTTTGATGTAGGATAAGTCTAGAAAAAATAGCCCGGGGGTCAAAATCGGTGTTCGGGGTGCGAAAAATCAATTCGAACCAAAACAGTCCAACCCGTAAGGTTGGACCTGTTTTGACCTTGCGGCCGCGAGGTCCGCGCTGCTGGTTCTTGCGGCAGGGCAACCCGAAGGTTGCGATCGCGAGGTTGCTGTCGGTTTTTATTTTTTTGTTCGTTTGGCCTCGGTTTCGATGCATAGGACTACGGGGGACGTTGGGTTATGCATAAAAATACTAAATATACTTAGAGGAGTGTTTGGAGTGAATTATAATACCTCGATTCGGATCGAATGGATTTAAAACGAATCTTGAACTTTTGGAGAAGACAACTTCGGTTTTGGCGATCGGGAGACCTCGGGCTCGAATTGGATAATGTTTGGGGATGCTTGGGGTTGAGGGAAGAGATCGAAACGATCAATTTAAGTTTCGGTTGACGTAGATACGAAACCCACTTTTCTCTCTCTTTCTTTCTCTCTCTAAAACTCCATGGATTGGAGATTGATTTTCTCCGATTTTTCTCTTCTATCTGGATTGGTGGGACGTGGGGAATTTCGTGATGTGCTCTAGGGTCGAAGTAATGCGGTATTTATAGGAGAATTTTGAAGAATCTCGATAAAATTGTATTAACGAAGGTTTTATCTCTTGGATTTCGAGATGGACGAGATATGGACGAATTTACGATCGGGGAGGAAGTAGAGACCGTGTAGGATAGGGAGAGACAGGAGGAGGATAGGTAGAACTCTTAACTCTTTCTAATTGTATGTAATTGCATGCAAAATAAAATTAAAAATAGAATAGATAAAATAAAATAATGATATTTGTATAAATATATTTAAGGAAAAGAATTTTATTATTACTAATAATACTTTTTTATAAGATACGCATATATAGTTACAAGTTGAAATAATAATATATATATGCTAAACTAATTTTAATCACCAAAAATTATTCTAAGTTCTAGTCTAATTTAATTACACTTTTAAATAGTTTAATCGATTACTGTCGACTATTGGATTAAAAATAATTTCTTTGGTCGAAAAAAAAAGGGCAAAAATTCAAGTCGTTACATCTCCAGTGGTTGATCAAAATTATGGCTATAGATTAGAAAGACAAATGGCTATATGGTGGACTTGTTCTAGTGTGTAATAGTCCAGTACAATGCATACTACTCCTTCTGTTCATTTTTAAATGTTATGTTTTGTAACTTCAACTTATAAGAAGACATCATCATTACACATTTTACATTAATTTTTATCTCTACTTTTTCTACTTACCCTCTATGAAGATATCATCGTTACACTTTTACTTACTAATTTTTCAAAACTGAAATTTACTTTTAGTAACTGGCTTTGTTCGGTTTGGAACTCAAAAACCAAAATTTTGGACAAAGTAACTTTTGTATTTTCTCTCTCTCTAACTTTTTAATCATTACTCTTATTTCTTACTCTATCTTTCTCCACTTTTTATCTCTCTCCACAATTATTATTATTTCTCTCTCTACCTTTATTCAAAAATACTATTCAAAACCCATAACCGAACAAGGGCTTAAGGGCAAAATAAAAAATGTATCAACTTTTATCCACTAACTTTACAAAATGGACAATTATTAAGAGACAACCAAAAATAAAATACTGGACTCCAAAAAAAGAACAAAGCGAGTATGAGATACTACATTATTATGAACTGGGAGAGTGTGCTAAACAGCTACGTGTTGCGCAGCGTGCTGTCTTGCTGGCATCGGTCCGACGATCGGAGACGTCCACTGCGTAGAGCTTGTCGAGTATTACAAGTGTACCAAAAATCAACCCGATCAGATATCGTCAAGTATCTCATCGGAACACATATAATTTGAAAAGAATGGATTCAGTGGTTTTGATCCAGTGTTTTGTATCCATTAGGATTCATTTTTTTTCAAGTTATATGTATTCCGTTGAGGCACTTAACGATATTTTCTCGGGTTGATTTTGGTACACTTGTAGTACTCGACGAGGTCTACGTAGTGAACATCTCTGATCGTCAGACCAATGCCGACAAGGCGGCGCCGGAGGCCGCACAGCACGCTGCACAGCACGTAGCTGTGCAGCACACTCCCCCGTTCCCATTATTATATATCCACTAAAAAAACTAGTGGTACTCAGGATAGGCAGGTGGGGACCACTTACGGACCCATAACCCGACTTGACCCCGTGGCCTTATGACCCAGCTCATTTTGAACGGAAAATAATTTTTGCGCACCATGTCTAGCCGTGTAGGCCCATGAATCTTGAATTCTTGCACCAAACTGGGGACCGATATGGGTTAGGGACCATTGGTGACGTGAGCATACGTACATAAAGATAACGGAGATGGCGGCGTAGGTAACTTTTATTCTTCCTTTGGGTAAACTGGTATTCCATCCGTCTCTTTTTAAATATCTCGCTTCTTAACTCCAATTTATTAAGAAAATATTATCATTACACATTCACATCAATTTTTAACTCTATTTTTCCTATTTACCATCTATACAGACATCATTATTACACTTTTATTCACTAACTTTTCAAAATGGAATCTACTTTTAGGGGTAAAATAAAAAATGTACCAATTTTTACCCAGTAACTTTACAAAATAGACACTTATTAAGGGACAGTCCAAAATGAAATACTGAACTTTAAAAAAGGAACGGAGGGAGTAGTAATGTTAAAAAAAAAAAACTACTCCGTAGTAGAAATTCCTTCCACTATTGGTACTAATTATCTGAGGGTTTTTTTTTTTTTTTGGTCATAAAAAGGAGCTAACATAAATTAGGAAATACAAATAAATCTGGAGTATTTAACTTCTATAGAATCTTGTTGCAAATAAAAAGACAATACTCGAAGGAATGACGGAGAAAGAAACAAATCCAAATGCCTTTAGTGAGAGCATTCTTCGTCAAGATATCTGCGCAAATATTAACCTCTCGGAACTCGTGCTTGAGCCTCACGTCCGCAAAAGACGCCATGAGATATGCAATCAAATATCAAAAGTGCTCAAATAAAAAGACAAATAATTGTCGGAGGGGTCCTTGAAGATACCAAACCTGGTGTCTCTAACCATTTGTTGAAGTTGAGCTCAAATATGTTTCGTGAGATATTTAGGAATGTGTTCCTTCAGTGGTTGAAATCATGAGTTTGGAAAGTAGCTCTGACTTCTCGTGAATAGGAGTGCAAACTAGCCAAGTTGCGCTTCGTCGTGTTCGAGCTCGGCTTGTCTTTAAATGAGTCGAGCCTAGCTAATTTACTTAACGAGTTTCTTTAAATGAGCCAAGCCTATACAAACGAGCCGAACTTTTGAGTGTCTTGAACTCGACTCAATTTCTAAACGAGTCACAAACCGTTCAATTCGTTTGCAGCCCTACTCGTGAACAAAGTTGAACCATTTTTTGCTCCGATCATAGCGTTCATGTACGTTCTTTACTGCTTCCAGATTGGAAAGCCTGTGTCCACTGATTGGAAAGCATGACTAGTTCCAACATGGACTGGGCGTTTCTCTTGGTAGAAAACTTCCGCCATTTGGATCCGACTAGAACAGAAGATTGGAAAACCCCTCGGCATGTAAGCACAAGGATTTTCGACACAAAAAATTTGACGCCGGAAAACACCTGGGCCTCCGTGTTGAAGAGTTTTCCAACTGTTGGAACTTGGGCCTTGAAAAAAAACACAAACACACACACAATCCAACGGCCGATAACCTCTAGGCACGGGAGTTTTTGGCAAAGGATGTAGCGCCCACTTGAGAGTGCAACATTCAGCAATGCTCCATTTTTTGAATGAATTTAATAGCTATCGGTTCTGCACTTAGTCAAACTCAAAAAAGGGGAGAAATGACGGTCCAGGACGTACTTTAATAATTAATATCCGCCAAGAACATTTTCAACATTAAAAATATTTTCATCATGTCCTTGATATTAATTATCAAAACACGTCATTGACTGTCATTTTCCCAAAAAACAAATAGGTAAAAGGGCCATGGGCCCATGGGGCTTATCTCCAGCCCTTACTCTTCACTTTTCTTATTCAATAAAACTTGATCATTTTTTTTCTCACCCAAATCAAGGGAGCTCCATTTAAATTATCCTACCTAAACATGACACTGGTCCTCTTTTACAAATAAATAAATTATTACTCCTTTCATGTACTCAACTCATACTTTCCACTGAAAGCAGACACGTCAATAATATGGAAAACAGCTATCATTCAAATATGAGCGAATTTTTTGAGTAATGAATGGAGATGCAATATAGGTTTGACCATTAGCCCCGGACCTAGAATTAGTGGATACGATTGTTCCAACTACATATCATATATATATATATATATATATAGACACACACGGGGAAGATAAACGAAATATCTGGATAAATGTATGATCTCGAATTTACGATCTAGGAATATTGGACTGCCGTAAGAATAACCCTAACAGTGAGCAGTCCATAGATCCAAGCCACAAGATCAATGCCAAACCCTGCTGGTGATACCCTTCTTTCCTTGTTCCTCGTGGTAAGGAATCCACATGCACAAACGCAAAGCAGAAGCAAAAGCAGAATAAAGAAAAATTTAACAGAAGCAGCCTTTTTTCCCGTCCATTACGCATCAGCTAATCTGGTATCAATCTCCATGCAGTTCTCTGTTTTATTCGGATCCTCCCCTCCATGCTGCACTTACATACCTAATCAAAAATCAAAAGAGACGGAGAGAGATTGCTTTCCTCAAAAAACCAGCTGATCTTTCAGAGCTCTGAATTCTCGGGAAAAAAAATGGACAAGAATATCGCCTCAATCAAAATGGAAAAGAACATCGGCCCGATGGTTTGCCTCTTGATCCTCATCATGGACATCGTTGCGGGCATACTTGCCATTGAAGCAGAGATAGCTCAAAACAAGGTAGTATGTTCGGAACTCTGATCCAAGCAACGAAAAATGAAACAATTAATTTACTGATATACTACATTTTTTCTACTGGGCAGGTGGAGAATCTGAAGATATGGGTTCTTGAGTGTAGAGACCCAAGCTATCAGGCATTCAAGCTAGGGATGGCTGCAGCAGTACTTCTGGCCCTTGCCCACACCCTTACTAACTTACTTGGTGGGTGCGTTTGTATTTGGTCCAAAGAAGAGCTGGAAAAAGCATCTGCTAACAAGCAACTGGCAGCGGCCTCCCTCATTTTCTCCTGGTAAGCGTATTCGCATATTATTTGTCAACATATCTATATATTGGTATACCCAGTTTAAGTACCCAGAAACCAGAATATGTGAACCAAATGCATGATATAATAAACATTACACCGAGCTTGAACATATACCATACACTAAAACCCAAAAATATTTTCTGGACACTTATTGAGGGGTACTGATTATTCATACAATGCATACTATTCCCAACACGGGTTTCTGTGATGCATCAGGATTCTATTAGTAGCTGCATTCTCAATGCTGATCTCAGGAACACTAGCTAACTCAAGTGCCAGAAAATCATGCGGGATAGCAAACCATCGTCTTCTCTCAATTGGAGGGGTTTTGTGCTTTATTCATGGATTGTTTATAGTGGCCTACTATGTTTCAGCAACTGCCACTGTTAAACAAGAAAAGAAAGCTCCTCAACATCATGGCAATGCTTGATTTTCTAAGATCCTTTTTTTTCCAGGGCACTCTATTGTTTACCGTTCAAGACCTATGTTCCACCAAAAATTTGAATCTCATATTTTTCATTGAATATTTTCCATGTTACAAGAGCTCGAAAGGATGCTAAATGCAAGGGGAACCAATGATGGAAAACAAAGATTTGCAATTCCTATGCTGCAATACCAAAAATCAAATTTCCACTAATAGTCACTTGTCCCATTAAATTTAAGCAATAACTAAATATATGGACACAAAATCCCAAATGCCACAGGCAAACATCAATCATGCTATTATTCATTTCTCACAAGGCATGTGAAAGTATACCACCATAAAAATTTACCAGCACAGTACTAAACCAGGACGCCACAACAATAGTGACATAGATGGAACCCAAGTTAGTTCACAAGAACTGAAACGAAAGATAATAACAGAAAAATCCATTTCCGCCCAAAAAGAGGTGATTTCAAGTCTCCACACGCCACTTGTTGAACAGGTTCATCATTTTTCTTCTGGTAAATGACTAATACAAAATTACCAGGAACAAATTGCAAAAACAACATCCGGACCATGCCACAACGATATACACCAATACCGAAAACACCATTGATACCAGCATAAAACAAAGAATTACTAATAGCAATGACACTTGAAGTTAAGAATATACATGGCCCTGTGATCACAAACAAGCAGTTAACATTCTGAGCCCAACTTTAGCCATAGTGCCACACCGTTTGTCAAAAAAGCTCGAGGCTAACTCAAAGAAGGATAAAAGTTAAGCAGTTAAGCGTTGTCAACTCACAGAATCTAAGAAGGTAACAGCACAAAACCAGAGCATTGACTAAAGCACCAAAATAAAGCCTGATCGGTGTGCTGCACCAAACGGTTTGAGTCATACCCTTAGCCTTAGTTGCAGGGAGCTCCTAAAATGGTGCCGCTCCCACCTTGGGAGCCCGCTTTTGCGCTCCTTAGTAAGGAGCTTGACGGGAGCTCGCTCCCATCGAGGTGGGAGCTCGCTCCTTACAACGATGGGAGCTTTTGTATGATATTTGTATAGAAAACCAAGGATTTATCACTTGGCTTTATTAATTAGTCTTCGATGAACTCATATATCTGGCCTAAGTCATGATATCTTGAAAAGAAAATCATATGTTGTACCACCAGCCCATTTCTTACACTTATGGAGGACTTGGCCCATATTTTTACTTCATAAATTTTTGTACTTTTACAGTGGAATATTCTATGCTACATTATTATCATAATATATGTACACGCTTCTCTCACCCTCCCAACCTTGGGAGCTTCTATATTCCCTCGCTCTCCCGCTCCCGCCCCCGCTTCCGCTCCCGCACCCGCTCCCGCTCCCGCTTCGTGCAACTAAGCCCTTAGCCACATAATCCTGCAAAATGCCCTACGCTTCCACTCTCAATCCTCGCTCTCGCAGATTTTAGTAGGTTGGGATGTGTTCAAAGACGCTTTCATGCTCTCACTCACGCATGCGAACTATGTGACTTAGGTCATATCAAAGACGAGACTGGCCGAGCCAAAACTGTAGAATGAATTCAAATTCTTCAGTCACAGTTAGCATTCCGTATACAGTGAGCATTATGTATCAAGTTCTCAGACACTCAACTACATTTTGATGGTAAAACCTTGTAGATACCAACCAAACAGAAAGATGCATGAATAAGAACAAGTCCACCCATTGGTTTCAAAATGATTTTGCCACAGCCATTTTTTGACTTGATAGTGTCAGAGCCACAAAATGGAAATGCTGTTGCACCAGTCTAGTTCCATTTTGGCAAAATCTTAATTCAGACCAACAGATGATACTACTATCATTTTCTGATGTAAATCAGTTGGCTTGGGTGATTTAGCAAAAGCCAAAGTTGCTACCAAATTTGGCACCAAAGATGCCTTTGCCTGTTTCTGGCACCAAATTATGACTTTCGCAGCCAGTACAGCATCATTTCCAATTGAAATGACCAATGCCAAACACATTCTAAAGAAGACCCTGCTAAGCAAAGTTGCAAACTTATATGAAGCTATAGAACGTAACAGACCACAAACACCCCCATCCCAAAAAATCAAGAGAGAGAGAGAGAGAGAGAGAGAGAGATGCAAAAAAAAGTTTTCGTATGAATTCTTAAGGACTTTAAAATATCTAACTGTTCTGACCAGAGTATCTGCTTCTCGGGGTAGACCACTTCTCTTTGAAGTTTGAACTGATTCCCATCAAACATCCACAGATTTCACAGCTCTGTGAACCATCTGATTCTGAGACAAGCTACTTCATCTGGATGAAATTACACCTCAAGGATTTTCTGTGTATGGAATCAATCAGATGGGAATATCTATTGCAAATCTTTCGTCGCCACTTACAGTCTGCCTACCCTCCTAATTCTTTTATAGCTTACACTTCATGCAATTAAATACCTTGCAGCACAAAACAAGTCTATCTCGGATGTCCTTTCTATTTTAGTCCCCAGTTACTGCTGCCAGAGATTCTCAAGAGATGGGTAAATGACTTGCTGTATCTTACTACCAAACATTTTGCCTACACGAAGCACAGATACCCAGATAATTACCCATTACGAGCTATTCAACTACACACAATGCTTCAATAAGTAGTTATCCATTTTCCAAAGTCCAAGCAGAAGCTATAAATTCTTGCCAACTCCCAAGTGTTCTAATTCCTCGATATATACCCAATTATTTCCGTCCTTTATACACGGTCATCACAAATTTCAAATCACTTCATAAATTTCCCATCCTGCAGATAAAATATGCCTCACTTCCATTCTAAAGATCACTTTCTTAGCTGCCTTAATACCTTTCAAGTACAATAAAATCTTCCAGTCTGACTATTATGGGAGGCTATGACTAATAACTTTGCTAGTTGGACTATGCCTGTAAGGACCATTTTCCGGAGCCTTTGTGTATTGGCAATTCTATTTGACAAAACACATATTTTATATCGAGTTGTAATTTTATTATTTCTTATAAGCTAGTGAGTCTGTATAGGATTAGAGTGGAAGGAATCTCTTTATTTGTAATTGAGAGTGAGTGTATTGAATAAAATAAGAGGTCAACTATTGCGAAGACGAATCGATGGATGGATCAACCCGAATATCAATCGGCACCTCCAGTTGGTTTAAATAAAAAGCAACGTGAATGAGGCCAAATCACAAGATTGATCTTTTCTTCCTATGGTGGGGACCGCAACCTTATAAAAGAAAAGGGTTGGCAAGGAAACAGTGTTGCCCTATTCTACTGACTACGTATATATATACGGTGATCGAAAAGAAAAAAAGGGGCAGCAGTAGCATATCTCGTGTGGCGGCAGTAAATGGAAAAATCGAAGCAACTGGATTTTTGAAGTGCTATTCCTAAGGGATTTCTATTCGGTCTATTGGAGGGCTTGTGGACTCAAGGTCACTGGCGATTAAGATCACTGGGTGCGATGTACGTGTGACTCGGCAGGTAGTACTTAGAACGTTGTGAGGATTTACACCGTTTGGATAGGTATATCTGTAACTGCACAATAGTTATAGTGATTTGATTCCTTCCTGTGGTTTTTACCCATTCTAGGATTTTCCACGTATATCTCTACATTGTGCGATTGATTGCTTTGCATAGTTTTTGCTGATAATTTTACGTAGTGATTCGCGTTTCATACTGTTTAGGGTTTTTACGGATTATTAGGGAACCCTGATTTTTCAATGCCAACAACCAATATTTGACACATCAATATCCCTCCGTTAATACTTCCAACTCCTATTTGCGACAGCTGCACAGTTCATGTACACCAATGATGTGAGTAACAAATAGAAGATCCCACAATTTTCTACAAACAGTTTTGGCTATCTTGCTGCTCCACTAAATGTGCCACTAAAAATGATTATTCAGTTACCATCTCCCACATTGCCATTTCCTAAACCTTCTTCATAAGATGCGCAAAACAGAAATACAGCACAAACAAATGATTATAGGCAGTAAAGGGACACTTCAAACCTCTGTTCTAAAAATCAGTCTTGGCGGCCAACTAGTTGGCGCCTAGGCACAAGGCGGCGGTCCAACGCCTCGATAAAAATCGATCTAGGCACCGACTAGTAGGCCTCTAGGCACCCCTCTTCAGCCCGACTAGCGTGTAGCGACTTTTAGAACACTGCTTCAAACATAAGGTATGTGCAGGCTTAAATTCCAGAAGATAAGGAATTTTGTGTCACTAAACTAAGTAACCTACGCCTAATTGTTAAAAACCATCAAAGACAACAAATGAAGGGAGGCTATGCCTCACAGTATGGCACAAGTTTGCCAAACAAGTCACAGTACCAAATTCCCACATAACAAGTAGCAAACAACACCACCAAAGCTAACAAATAACATGACATACCAAAGCAAAAAAACCCAATTCTAGCGATCAATATCAGAAAATCAGAACCAAGCAATCATACTCAAAGGCAAGCTCAGAAACATAAACGCCACATATTCATAATCAGTACTAACTACCAAACTCTTACAGATACAAACACAGCGAATTAAACCCTTAACACTAAACACCCTAGTGTTCACCATCATTCATCAAACCAACAGCCCATAATTTTACCTGACTAGAAAAAACCCTAATGCCCCATCGACTTCTTCATTGCCTCCAGCACTAGTTTCCCCTGCTCGCGAACCAAGTCCAACCGCTTCAAGTAGAGCTCCACTTCCTCAACCCTGAACTGCCTCCACTTCTCCATCATCTCCAACTTCTTGGACCCACTAAGCAACTCCAACCCATCCTTGATAACGACCTCCTCGATGCTTACATTGAACCCAATCGCCCGCTCTGCTCCAGCATTTGGCTCGACCTCTCTCCTTGCCCCTTCCTCGACTCTCCCAGAGTGCTCCTCATCCACTATGGACAAACTCTTCTCGTTCTTTCTCCCTTTCCCACTAACTTTCTTCGAATTTCCAACTCCTAAACCATCACTATCCTCGCCCCATATCTTCTTGGACAAGTCGTAGGCCCGTTGCTCATGCGGATTCGAAAACGACCGGTCTTGGCCGTCCTTCCCCCTCTTCACGTTGTTCTCGAACTTCTTCTTCATCCTCCTGACCTTGGTGGAGAACTGGGACTTGCTGACGTCACCCAAGTGCAGCGATTTCTTGATGAAGTCGTGAAAAACGTTCAAATCGGTCATCGGATCGTATCCTTTCTTCGCCCTGAAGTCGATAAGGCCCTTAAGGATCACGATCTCGTCGTCCTCGCTCCACAGCCGCTGAAACATCTGCTTGCTCGGCGTCGTTTCGTTGTTGTTGTTAATAACAGCAGCCACGTCCTTCTCCTTCTGCTTCTTCTTCGCCCTCTTCGAGTCTCGGGCTCCGTTGCTCTCGCTCTCCGCCGCCGACCGTTTAACGGCGGCGGCGCTGGACTTGGCCGCCGGAGTGGAGGGAGTGGGGTCGGATCTGGGCTTTTTGGTGGACTTGGGTGAGTCGTCCATGGGCTTGGAGGTGATGGGTTTGATGTTCGGATCGGGTCGGTGAGTGGAGGCGATGGCGGTGGGCGGGGAATCGGAATCGGATTCATATTCCGAGTCGGAGTCGGAGGAGTTGGGTTGTGGTTTCTTGGGAGCGGAGGAGTTGGGAGTGGGTTGAGGTTTCTTGGGAGTGGAAGTGTTGATGTTGTTGTGTTGCTGTGGTTGGTCTTGGGTTTCTTCTGATGATGATGATCCTGAGTCGTCTTCTTCTTCTTCTTCCTCTTCCTCCTCAGAAGAGGACTCGTGCTGTTGGGCTTCTGATTCGGGGCGACGGTTCGGTGCCATTGGAGAGGGAGAGAATGAGAGAGAGTGAGGGAAGGTTTCTGAGCTAGGGCTTGCGCGGTCTCGTATACTATAGAGTAGAGAATTGAGGGGGGGGGGGGGGGAGCTGGCGGACCAAATCACTCCCTCCGTTCCTATTTTTGTCCCTCGTCCTATCACCGGATAAAAAAATAGTCCATAATTATACTGGCCTTGTTCGTTTAACACATTTGGGTTTTTTTGTTTTGGTAGTGGGTGGAGAGAGAAATAGGGTAATAATTGGAGAGAGAGGTAATGAGTGGAGAGAGATAGAGAGATAAATGAAATTAATAATTGAAAAAATAGGATAATGATTGGAGAAAGATATAGGGTAATGATTGAAAAACAAAGTTAAAACAAAGTAAATATGCTAAACGAACAAGACCAGTAACTTTTACTGTAATTAGTACTACTCCCTCCGTTCCTTTTTTATTGTCCAGTATTTCATTTTGGGCTGTCCCTTAATAAGTGTCCATTTTATAAAGTTAGTGGGTAAAAATTGGTGAATTGTCTATTTTGTCCTTAAAAGTAGATTCCTTTTTGAAAAGTAAGTGAGTAAAAAAATAATGATTATGGGTAAGTAGGGAAAGTGGAGGAAAAAGTTGATGTGAAAGGTATAATGATGATATTTGTTTAATAAGTTGGAGTTACGAAATAAGACACTTAAAAAGGGACGGAGGGAGTACTATTTAGGGAAAATTTTATAAATGGTCCCTCTAATTTGTTCAAGTTCTCATTTTCGTCTCTTTAATATCAATTGTATCAATTTTTACCCTATAATTTTCATTCCATCTCAATTTCGTCCCTCTCCCAGACGCCGTCAATGAAACAAACGGAATTGGAGGGCAAAATTGTCATTTTCTCTCATAGAGGGACTAAATTGAGATTTTATATAAACTAGAGAGACTATTTTTAAAATTTTACATTTAACTTTCGTTTTTTGCAAATAAATAAAAAAGATCATAAGTAATGTATTTGATAACTGAATTATTTTTTATTGGGTAATCAAACTATATTGAAAATTTTTATATTTCATTACACATTACAAAAATATTAGAAAATGCACAAATCAACCCCTTAACTAATGTCTTTGTATCATGTTCTTATAATCTCTTTATTTTTTCACCCGATAAAAAAAATATTCAAAATCCGTGTTTATTTGTTATATAAGCGATCTTCTGAGTAGGTCCCAAAAGAAATACACTTATACCCATATTTTAATGTATTTGATCTCTTAATATTCAATAGTATTTCATTGCTTAATTAAACAGAATTACAAGATTTTTAAATACTACAGAATAACTTTTTCTTTTTAATCATGTGACAAAGAAAATAATAAAAGTGAAAATTCAATTGAAAAAAAATACAATACCAAGACATTTAACATATGGGTTGCTTTTCGAATTTTCTCATATTTTTTATGATATATATAATAAAAACTTTAAAAAACTTCAACATATTTTGATTATTCAATATAAAATGAGATGAGAAATATATTACATATGATGTATTTTAAATTTATTTACCAATACAAAAGTAAAAAATAAAATTGTAGAAATAGCCCCTCTAGTTTGTTTCATTAACCCAGTAAGTGATAAGCACCCAATATCGTAGATGATTGGTGCTCCTAGTCCCGCTTTAGGATGTTTATCTTATGTTTCTTTGTCGTTTATAGTGATTTTGTGCGTAAGGCTATCTGTTGAGTGTTTCAGGTAATACGCGAATAAGAAGGTTTGTTTTGGTGTTTTGAACTGCCCTTGAGGGCAAGCGAGTAGGCGAGGCCTTGAAGAATTCAGCCATCGAGGCTTGAAGATGAAGAACCGTAGTGGCCGAAGTGTGCCATGAGCCGTCGGGTGTCAAAACAAAGCCCAAGAGCTAGAATGCCAGGAAGCAGAACCGTATTGATACGTTTTTCGGAGTATTGATACGGCTTCAAAACAGAGAGAAACCCAGCCTTCAGCGTATTGATACGTTTCTCGGAGTATTGATACGGCTTCAAAACAGAGCAAAATCCAAGTTTCAGCGTATCGATACGGTTTTCGGAGTATTGATACGGGTCCGCTACGGGGAACTTTGGAATGCAACCAAAACAGAACCGTATCGATACGGTTTTGGGAGTATTGATACGGGTGACTTACCGACTTACTTTTTGACAGCTTTTTACTTTCCATAAGTGGCAAGTTTCCACTTTTGGCTTCTTTTTGGATATTTTGGAGGAGAGAGAGGGTCTCTTCTATAAATACTCTTCTCTCTCTCACTTCTAATCGAGTAGATAGTTAGTTTAGGTTAGTTTTCCTCCATTAAAGTCTTTCAAGCTTTCTAGGTTAATTTCTTCAAGAACACTTGTAAGTCTTTCTCGTTTGTTAATTTTTCGTTTATTAATGTTGTAGCTATGCTTTAGATTCTCCTTAATATCAAGTTTGTTTTCGTTTTCGTCGGTTAAATATGTTTGTCATTTCTAGCCTTATGCTTAATCTTTCTAGTATGGTTGAGTAGTTGTTTGGCTAAGTCGCGGGGTAATCTTTCCCGATGACTTAGGGTGTTATTTGGTTCTCAAACCTTCGTGCTTAAAATCATGGTTTTTGGAATTGAATTAACCTAGCCATTTTTGGTCTAAGCGAGGGGTGTTAACTCCTTGATATGAAGTTTAGTCAAGCGGTCTTGGCAAGCAACATATCGAGGGCTCGTGGCCTCCTACGTGTTAGATACATTAGCAAAAATAGGTTGGTTTAGTTCTGTTTAATCACATCTTTTGATAAACGTAGTCTTTAAAGTTAAATCCTCCGGGCGTGAGCGCGCGGTCGTGACTCTCCCTGAGTTATAATCGAAAACCGGTAACGGCCTTTGTCAAGGGTTAGATGATCCTTAGACTTGCCTCTTTTAGTTCATAAAGTTCATTTCTAGTCTTTCGTTTTAGTTTTTCCATTTTCAAAGCAAAACCAAGTTGGCCGTCTTAAACGCCGAAATCCTACCATAAAACCTACAATCCGATTAAGCTATATTCGATTCTCTGTGGGTACGATCCCGGACTTTCCGGTTATTATGCTATCGACGACCTAACCCTACGCTTCGGGTTTCTATCAACCTTATATTTGAAGGCAAGGTTTCGACGTAAGCATTTTTGGCGCCGTTGCCGGGGAAATCTTATTATAGTTTATTTGGAGGTTCGACAAACCATTATAAGTATCCCGCTTTATTTTGTTTTGTGCGACTTATACATAGTCTAGCGGATACCTCTAATTGATCTTCATATCAAGCCTGAGGTGTAACGAAGCTAGATTCAGTATGGATTGCCTTTTTTTTTTATTGTCTCTATATCGTGGTGGCGGCATAGCCCCTCTAGCCTGTTTAATTTATGTCTTATATATCTAATAGAAATGCGGTGGCAAATGGGGAAATAGTCCCCATGACTATGTGGGAAAACTCTTATCCCGATCATGCTTATCCATATTCTTGCATTGTTGCTCCCACCGCTCCTGTCGTCAATGTATTTAGGATACAAATGACATTTTCCAATTTGTTACCCCGCTTCCATGGCATGGAGCACGAACACCCTTACAAACATGTTGCGGCTTTCAAGGGCAAACTTGGTACCCTTGGTGCCATTGTGAAATCAGAGTCTGCATGGGTGAAATTCTTTTCTCTCTCTTTAAGGGATAGTGCCAAAACTTGGCTCAATTCCTTGAACCCTCAATCTGTGTTGACATGGGTTGATTTGCTAAATGCATTCTACAAAAAGTTCCTTCCCATTTTTTATACATGGGATCATAAGAAACAAATTCAAACCTTTGTTGAAAGAGAGAATGAGTCTTTTTATGCATGTTGGGGAAGATACAAGGACCTGCTCATTGCGGTCCCGCATCATGGCTTTGAAAATTTCCAAATTGCGAACTATTTTTATGGTGGACTTTCTCAAAAGAGTCATGCATTAGTAGATGTGTTGTGCGATGGCAACCTGTTTGATAAAGAACCCGTTGACGCCTTAAATTTCTTTGATCGTTTGGCTCAAACTTTGCAATCTCGGGTTTTTGTTAAACATTTTCAAGATTCCAACTCAAATGCCATGCATGAGGAAAGTGAGCCACCAATTTTTGTTAACGATTTTGAACAAACCAACTTGAATGCCATGGAACCAAAAATTGCGCCATTGAACCTTATTGGAAGCATTGGTTTAGATTTTGATGACTCCTCCGAGCTTGGACAGAGTGATGAGCTTAATTTCCATTGTTCACCTCATGTGCAACCTAGTTTCATAGACGATTCTGATTTGGATTCCGAAAACTCCTCAGAGTTTGGAGGGAATGATGAGCTCAATTTCCAATATTCTCCCCTTGAGTCCTCCCCTCCCATTGAGTCCTTACCTTTGTGTGAGGATCCGTTGAAAAATCATCTCATAGCTGAAAAGATGACTGTGGATGAGACCGAAAGTTGGTCTCCTATTTGTGAGGACCCGGCTCTTGTGGTGAGCACAATAGATCAAGTGTCATCTCCTTGTGGTATCTACCCATTGGGGAAATTACTCACTATTAAGGAAATGGATGAGGAGGTGGATTATTTGTACTCCTTGTTAGAAGAGCGAGACCAACAGATTGAGACCAACAGCTGGTCTCCTACTTGTGCGAAGCAAGACTTCGTTGGAGTCGAATTAATTGAGGAACCTTTTATGGACTCCTTGTGGGAAGAGCAAGATAATGCATATGAGACCAAGAGTAGGTCTCCTACTCTTGAGAATTCGAATCTTGTTGGCGTAGAACAAATTGATTTTCTTGGAGTTGATAATTTTGATTTTCTTTATCGTGCTTACATGGTAGATTTTGTCAACAATCTAAAAATCAATCTTATTTTGCCCTTGGGGGAATTCAAATTTTTGATACGAATTCGGCAAATGCTTTACTCTAAATATCTTTTCTGGTGGCATGGTCGGATTCAATTTTTGAAACAGAGTGTGGAGTGGAGTGCGATGTTCATTTTATTAGCTTTAGTTGGCATGATCAATGTTCGGAACCCGCGTTTGGCTGCATGTACATAAACTCTTTCTTTTTCTTTTTCTTTCTCTTTTCCTTTCCTCTTTTGATGGTCCGGTATAGCCACCCGTTTCTTGCTTGGGAAATGGGGAGAAAAGTAGTACCCGTGTAATCGCGTGAAGATTTGGTTGTGTTTTACTTTCGGTTGTTTTTGGGCCCGGATAACATGAGCCGGGTGGTACTAATGTCATTTGCTTCTTAGTAGGTAGTTGGTTCTTAAGTCTTTTGCAGGGTAAGCATGCTACCACACCAGCCTTGGTGGTTTAGGTCTAAAAGTCAGGGTGAGTGAGGCATTCATGAGCCCTAAGCATGGGTGCGGCTACGTGTCGTGGTTGTAAGACCAAGAAAGCCCCGGCGATGACCTTGTGTGACTAGCTGTGGTTCCGATGGCGGAGTCGAAAGAGTGAGCCTTGGAAGCAGTTCCAATGATGAAAGGAAGTTATGACAAGAAAGCCTCCAACTTAGTCGAGGTATTCGGGGGTTGACATTCCTCCGAAGGTACAATCTTTTGTTCTTTCTCCTCTCTTTACTATTGTTCTCCATGCTATGAGGACATAGCATCGTTTAAGTTGGGGGGAGGGATATATATATGTTATATATATGTTCATGAGACTTGTCTCATTGGTAAAATTTTTAAATTTTTTGTGCAATCCTCCCTTGTTAGTAGTGTTTTCGCTTTTTAGATACTTTAAATATGCTCAATTGTTTTCAATATGGCAAGAGTCATGTATCCCGTCGAATTTGGTTATGTGTTTGAATCCATGTCACATGCATATACATGAATTTTGTTGAACAAGTTGAGCCTAAAAGTCAAGTCAAGTCAAGTAGTGTGCATCGCTAGAGTAGAGATTCGTTTCTTAAGCATCCCATGCTGTTTGTTCTCATTTCTCGTATTTGCGTAAATAACATCTTTTGTTCATGCTTGAGTAGTGTATATATCTTTCTTGCATCTTGTTGGAGTTATTGGCGTATTTAGGAAATGATTCAAGGCATTTTTGTTTGATTAAACCACATAAGAGTCACCTTGTCTTATTTTGAACCATAGTCCGAGTCTCTTCCATTGTTCAAACCTAGGTAACCGGATGTTTGGAGGGTTGTGTGTCAATGGTTTTCAAAGATTCAAGGAAGTTTGGAGGTGGTGTGAATGTGATAGAAGTGGTTGGGATGTAAGAAGGCGAGAAAATCAATATGTGATTTCCTATATCTCCTCTTCCACTACAAAAGCTAAAATCCCAAATTTTCATCTCCCTCTCCAAATCTCTCAAAATTTGGCTCCAATCTCTCTTACTACAAATCTCAATTCAAATGACCCTATTCCTCAAAGAAAAGCAAATCAAATAAATGCTATAAAAAGCAAAAGCATATTCAAGAGGGTTGAATACTATGATGAGAGGATTGGTTTGACCTCCGGGCTAGCATACATTCCGGATAAGAAAGAGTCCGATGGAAAGGGGGAGCTCGATGCTTAATACCGTGAGGAGCCGGATGAGGATGACGACTAGGTGTGGTGGAGTCGGTGGTAGTAGTTTTTCTTTATTTCTTCTTTGTAATTTTGTTTGATATTTGGCCGATATGTGGCTATGCCTTGGGTAGTTTAGGGTCGGTAGTGGCCAAGGGTAGATGAACCATGCAAGTATATGGCCACTACATTTTTGTAGTCCCTTTCTCTTTGTATCCAAGGTCGTTATAAGCTAATAAAGTCCTCCGTTGATCTTTAGTACGCTTGTTAATTCCGTTTAATGCATAATTGATATTTATTGCTTTTTGAGTATGATTTATTCCTAGTCGTTCCATACTTGTCGATAATTAGCTTTCTTTTTGTTCTAAGCGCTCCTTTGATAGCATGCATAGCTTTTTGTCTCTAGCTATTGCATTTACTCGCTAGCGCTTGTCATGGGATGTATCTTGTATCTCACTGTGTGAAAAGTCGAATAAGAGCGTGTCCTTGTGAGTTTTGGAGTCGAAACTCGTTGTGGTGCATGCATGCTTGATTGTTCTAATATAGCAAAGTTTGTTCATCCTAGTTCATGGCATGTTTGTGCGTGGATTGCATATGATCGGATTTGAAGGGGTGTTTCGGACTCTTGCCTAGTTGTAATTGTTGAGCATAATTTTTGTATCTTGAATCTCGAGAGGGTTGCATAGCTTAGTTAAATATATTTTGTTTTAGTTTGCTAGGGACTAGCAACGTTCAAGTTGGGGGGTGTGATAAGCACCCAATATCGTAGATGATTGGTGCTCCTAGTCCCGCTTTAGGATGTTTATCTTATGTTTCTTTGTCGTTTATAGTGATTTTGCGCGTAAGGCTATCTGTTGAGTGTTTCAGGTAATACGCGAATAAGAAGGTTTGTTTTGGTGTTTTGAACTGCCCTTGAGGGCAAGCGAGTAGGCGAGGCCTTGAAGAATTCAGCCATCGAGGCTTGAAGATGAAGAACCGTAGTGGCCGAAGTGTGCCATGGGCCGTCGGGTGTCAAAACAAAGCCCAAGAGCTAGAATGCCAGGAAGCAGAACCGTATTGATACGTTTTTCGGAGTATTGATACGGCTTCAAAACAGAGAGAAACCCAGCCTTCAGCGTATCGAGTATTGATACGGCTTCAAAACAGAGCAAAATCCAAGTTTCAGCGTATCGATACGGTTTTCGGAGTATTGATACGGGTCCGCTACGGGGAACTTTGGAATGCAACCAAAACAGAACCGTATCGATACGGTTTTGGGAGTATTGATACGGGTGACTTACCGACTTACTTTTTGACAGCTTTTTACTTTCCATAAGTGGCAAGTTTCCACTTTTGGCTTCTTTTTGGATATTTTGGAGGAGAGAGAGGGTCTCTTCTATAAATACTCTTCTCTCTCTCACTTCTAATCGAGTAGATAGTTAGTTTAGGTTAGTTTTCCTCCATTAAAGTCTTTCAAGCTTTCTAGGTTAATTTCTTCAAGAACACTTGTAAGTCTTTCTCGTTTGTTAATTTTTCGTTTATTAATGTTGTAGCTATGCTTTAGATTCTCCTTAATATCAAGTTTGTTTTCGTTTTCGTCGGTTAAATATGTTTGTCATTTCTAGCCTTATGCTTAATCTTTCTAGTATGGTTGAGTAGTTATTTGGCTAAGTCGCGGGGTAATCTTTCCCGATGACTTAGGGTGTTATTTGGTTCTCAAACCTTCGGGCTTAAAATCATGGTTTTTGGAATTGAATTAACCTAGCCATTTTTGGTCTAAGCGAGGGGTGTTAACTCCTTGATATGAAGTTTAGTCAAGCGGTCTTGGCAAGCAACATATCGAGGGCTCGTGGCCTCCTACGTGTTAGATACATTAGCAAAAATAGGTTGGTTTAGTTCTGTTTAATCACATCTTTTGATAAACGTAGTCTTTAAAGTTAAATCCTCCGGGCGTGAGCGCGCGGTCGTGACTCTCGCCTGAGTTATAATCGAAAACCGGTAACGGCCTTTGTCAAGGGTTAGATGATCCTTAGACTTGTCTCTTTTAGTTCATAAAGTTCATTTCTAGTCTTTCGTTTTAGTTTTTCCATTTTCAAAGCAAAACCAAGTTGGCCGTCTTAAACGCCGAAATCCTACCATAAAACCTACAATCCGATTAAGCTATATTCGATTCTCTGTGGGTACGATCCCGGACTTTCCGGTTATTATGCTATCGACGACCTAACCCTACGCTTCGGGTTTCTATCAACCTTATATTTGAAGGCAAGGTTTCGACGTAAGCAGTAAGTAAGAGTGAAGAAATTGAGACAGAATGCAAATTATAGGGCTAAAAATAACACAATTGATACTAGAAGGACGAAAATGAGAATTTATGCAAACTAGAGGGATCATTTGTAAAATTTGCCATACTATTTGTATACAATATGAATTTTATTTGATAGATCTCAATGAACTATTTTAAACGATGTTTTCAAAATCACCTAAAACATTATAGATTGCAAGATATAATCTATTGAAAAGTGGCACGGACTCCCAAATGGGACTAAAGAACGGGGACGGAGGAAGTTTTTTTTGTCCTTATTAGAAAAAATCGCATTTGTGAATTTTTGGTCGATTTTTTTTAGGATTATTGCTTCATAATAACGAGAGAAATCTAAAAATTACGATCAAAATCTAAAATTTTTGAATAAAGACAAAAAAAAAAATTGAATTATTAGCTTATTTTTGTCTTTATTCAAAATATTGAGTTTTAATCGTAATTTTTTACTTTTTAGATTCATCTCGTCATGAAGAAGTAATAATCATAACAAAAATCAACAAAAACCTAACAAATGCAAAAAAAATTTGAATAAGGACAATTTTGCCAAATGACCCCTAAATTTCGTCACTGGCACTGGTATTATTTTTTTCTTATTTTTTTGGGTTTCATCCATCGTTGGTAGTAGACTAGTAGCATAATGTATATTGAAGGACATTTTTGTGTTTTAAGAGCAAACATTAAGTCATTAACGCCGCTAATGCTTTAGTTAACGTAAGGAGTAATTTTGGTAATATTTTCAAAATTAGAGAACTCTTTGCATTTGTAAGAAACCTCAGGGGAGGTTAGTGAAATTAACCATAAAAAATTTACTGGTAATAGTATTTGAAAAATCTTAGATCCTCTAGGTTTATAGATTTGCTATTTTTAAATCTCAATCAACGATTTACCAATCAATAACTAAATAAATCACACAAACGAAAGCAACCAAACAATGAACACCAAGATATACGTGGAAAAACCCAATACGGGAAAAAACCACGGGAAGAAATCAAGCACTACTAAAAACGAGGTTACAAGAACTCTTACGATAAGTTTGAACTCCACAAACCTAAACCTAGACGTTCTTGTCGAATCCACGCACACCTCTCTGAATGCTTGACCGCCGCTGCCTTGAATCCTCAAGCCTTCCGATTGCCTCCCGGAATCCACCGAAGGACTTTGCTTAGAGATTAACTAAGTTGATGTTGTAAACTTCCATATTGTTTAAACTTCAAACCACTGTCTGCTTTTTCGGCTGCCCCGATCTCTCGTTCTTTTCAAAACCCACGGCCACGACCAGTATATTGGAATGGAACGAATCTCTGTTTATTGATTCATCTCTGAACAAAACCCACGTTTTCTTTTCCCACTGCTGCTGCTACGTTTTCTCTTTTTTTTTTTTTTTAACTTTAAAGCATGTGGTTTTCTGCCTTTTTTTCAGCCGTGACCTAGCTGCCAACTATAGGAAGATATTTATAGTAGCCAACTCATCTCGTGCCCTAGCAGCCCTCCTATTAACCTCCTTTCGAAAATTATTCAGAGTTGTCAAATCACAGAATATACCAACCTAGAAAAATATCTTCATCCAATCAGTTTGTCCGTGATTGTTGGGAGACCGACAGACGACTCGATCTAATTGGTTTTAGGAGAGATGGTGGAAAAGCGGTCCGACAAGTGGTATCAGAGCCAGGATGTCATGGGTTCGAGTCGCGGGAGCGTCATCGTGAGGGAGGGATTGTTGGGCCCGGAGTGCCCCCATGGATTTGGTTACACAATGCCACTTCCTGCGACCACTCTAAAAACAGACTTGCGGGTGCAATGTCGAATGTCATAAAAGACTTAATTGAAACCCTTCCTACCACCAATTGATTTTAGGAGAGATGGTGGAAAAGCGGTCCGACAGTTTTGATAGCCAAAACGTATTAATAAAAAGGATTCTAAAAGTAAGAACAAATGCAAAATAGGAAGAGACTCACAATGTTGAAACCCGATTCCCATGTGGATGTGGGTTGCGAAATCATCATCTGCAACAAATTAAACCTCATTCTTGTTGGTGTCACTTTGGTCAATTCCAAGAAATGCCAAAAGCTAAACAAGATGTGAGCTGTCACAATGCAAAAATGATAGGAAAGTACAAGATATTCTTCTCTTTTTAAGAAAGAGTATCAACTATCTCATAGCTATGGAGGATGAAGGGGAGGAGGAAGAGAGGGAGGACATGGGGTGGAGCTACCTCAGGAAGAGAAGTAGGAGAAGGGCAGTGATGGCTTCGGAAAGTTGCTCTCTCTCTCTCTCTCTCTCTCTGAAAGGGAAGCTCTCAACTATCCTTTCCTTATTGCATGTTTTGTTCAATATCAGATCACAAAATATAAATATATTCTTCAATATAACTCGTAGAAATTAATTGAGAAAGTAAGAATTGTAACGTTCTGAATTTTCATGTCAATTTTTTTTGAAAAAAATTAAACATTTTATTATAATTCTTTTACTAAAAATCATTTTATCATTTATTGAAGTGATTGTATTATTATAATTTAACTCTAGAGCTAGCCATTAAAAAACCTTTGACATCATAGGATTTTTTCATATCTTGAACTTTGATATCCTTGTACCCAACTATTATAGAACCCTAGCCTTGAGTTCATGATTCTAAAAGTCTAGGAAAGATATGGAAAAAATTAGAGAAATATGCATTGCTCTCCAAGCCTAGATCTAGTATTACCATAGGATCATTATTCACTTTAACGTAGGGGAGCTCTTGACATATATATATATATATATATATATATATATATATATAAAGAGAGAGAGAGAGAGAGAGAGAGAGAGAGAGAGAGAAATCTAGAAAAAGGTTTAACGGAGATTGAGAGAGAGTTGGCGTCTTAATGAACCAAATTAGGTGTCTCTATATTTATGAGAATATTATAGATAACCTTAGATATACTTAGATTTTATATAGATTATTCTTGATAATATAAGATATGAATGGATATCCAATAGATATACTTAGATTTTTTTAGATTTTACAAGATATTATTAGATAATATAAGATTATGTTTAGATATTATAAGATTATACAAGTGTAAAGACCCGAATCTCGGGCCAATTTTCTTTCGAATAAAATTAAACATTTTATTGAAGTATTTTTGTAGATATAATGGATTTTGTTAATTGATAAATCTAAACCTAGATTTTTTTTTTTTTTTACTAATCCTAGCAAGTGGGAGAGACTGATATTCAAGGATAATCATAGTGTATAAATATAGATAAGGAGAGAATCATAATTGTTATCTTAAGAAATCCTAGAAAAATCTAGCTATAATATGCAAAATCTAGTTAGGATCCTAGAAAAATCTAGCTATGATATACAATCTAAGATTGTGATTCCCTCAAATCTAAGGAGTTTATTGTAGGAGATTGAGAGAGAGATTTAATATAGATTTTTCCTAAATATCCCTAGATTTTATAAGATATATTAAGATTGGATTGGATTTTATTAGATATTATATAGATTTTGCTAGATATTGTTAGATTATATAGGATTATATAGGATATGATTAAGATATTCTAGATATGATTTAGATCATTTCTTCACTAGTATAAATAGGCATAATCCTTTCCATATTCACACCACACACACCACCAAGTAAATAGAGAAAGGAAAGAGAGAATAGAATGGGAGAAAGAAAAGAGGTAAAAAAGTTGAAAGTTTATTTTATAAATAGTTAGTGATGTTTTGAATGTTGGATATTGGTGGGCTAGTGGTGCATTTAGTCCAAATGTGGAAAAATATTTTAACGTATTGATTCGTAGACAAAACGACCGGTCATATTTGAGGTAATCCAGGGAGTATACGTATGCTTCCCTGTTCTGGAATTCTTTCTTCACTCTCATTTTTGTACTCTTTTTGATTATCTCATGACAATTGTTCAATCGTATGGATATCATTGGAAAGTGGAATAATTGGTATCGAATATGATGTTGTTGGCTGGGTACTATAGAACTGTTTAGTACAGGGATTGAGTGAACTCATGAATAGCCTATCCAATATCCAGGATGGGTCGAGGGTGACTTGGTGAGAAAGGTATTGGGGGAGGGTCGCTGGTCATGTACTGAGGAGGACATGGTATGAAATCCCTTGTGATTGTTGCTTCAACTTGGTGGTCAGTTATTGTTTATTGATTCCACCTGAATATGAGTTTTGTTATTCTGTTGTATCGTATACTTCCCGGATAATTTCTTTTTCAGGTGTGGAGCCGGATTAGTGAAAATTGAGTCGGAGCATATAAGGATTAATTTGGAGAGGTTTTGGAAGAGTTGATAATTTTGGAGTATCTAGAAGATTATTTAGCTGGCGACTTAAATTTATTTGGTGATGTAATTTATTTATGGAGAGAATAGGGGCTTAGAAGTGCTTGAAATACAATGGCTTTGTTCGTTTAGCAACTTTAGGTATTTAGTTATGGTAGTGGGTGAAGAGAGAAATAGGGTAATGATTGGAGAGAGAGATAATGAGTGGAGAGAGATAGAGAGAGAAATGAAATTAATAATTGAAAAAATAGGGTAATGATTGGAGAAAGATATAGGATAATGATTGGAAAACAAAGTTAAAACAAAATAAAGATGGGAAACGAACAAGGCCAATGTATTTTGGAGTTTATTTTTTGAAAAAATAGTAGGGCGTTACAACAAGATTATGATCTAGATTTGATTTGATTTTATAGATATGATCTAGATTCTAGATTCACTAGTGTAAATAGCCTCACACCCATGCACACCAACTCACACCTCACTTCTTCATTCTTTTCTTGCTTGATCTTGCATTTATTTAAAGAGAGGGAAAGTGAGGGAGAGAGAGAGAGAGAGAGAGAGAGAGAGAGAGAGAGAGAGAGACGGGGGGAAAAAAAATTCCAAGCACCACTACCTTGCCATCACTACTCAAAACCAACATTCAATCTTTAAATTCCAAAATCTAAAAGTTGTTCGGATTTGTAATTTAGAGAAAATTAATTTTCTTTTCATCAAATTCCAACCGAGGCGACGTCACTTCATTTTGACCCGACGAATCCGTAAAGAACGATAGAAATCTCCTATTTGCTCACCTAAGTATAATGTTGATGTGCTATATATTTAACTATTTATTTATTATTTTTATGATATCACAGGATTAAATTGTTTAAGTTGAAAAGTGATTTTTGTCGTTGTAATGCTTAATTAATTGCATGTTTGTTGATAAGTTGTGATGTTATAATTTTCAATGTTGTCGAAAATAGAAGTGCATGAAATTAGTAATTTATTATTATCACATGATTGTAAAAAGTTTTGAAAGAATAATGTGAATGCGAGAAAATGATGCATGATTACGAGACACGAGAAATGAGAAGTGGAATACAAAAAGGAAAAAGGAAATGAAATGTGAAAGATTAATAATTGTGTGAGTATGAGAACCCGATGAAATCTGAAAGATGGTTAGCGGAATCATGGCTCAGGCGTGCATGTGTGAGCCTGAGAGCCCAATGGAATCTAAAAGATGGTTAGCGAAATCAGTGCTTTTGGATAGAAAAATTAGCCTGGGAGCCCGATGGAATCTGGAAGATGGTTAGCGGAACCAAGTGCTCGAGAAGATATAATGGAAAGTGGAATCAATACTTGAAAAATGATGACACAATTTACGATACGCTACAATAACTCTGAAAGGACACCGACACCTCTGTTTACCTCTGTGATGTGAAATTTTTGCGAAATGATAAACTGTTATATGCTATTTTTGTTAGTATATGAGACATAGAGGTAGGAGTTAGCTACTAAGTTTAAAAGCTCATGGTGCTACTTTTGTGGCCCTGACATTTTATGTCAGACCTAGGTGACGAACAAAGTTTACCAGCTGGAGGAGTACGGTGCTGCTCAGAGACTTGCCAATGAAGAAGAACGACGCGAGGAGTAGAATTTGCCCTAGTGCCCTTCCTATCATATTTGTTAAATGTACTTTGAAATTAAGGAGAATTTAGTTTGTAATAAATTTATATTTAATAAATGTTGAAAATTTATTAAATTGACGTTTTCAAAAATTGGGGCGTTACAAGAACATTCATTGAGTTTGAATAAAATTTAAATTATGAGTTAAGAAATTCTAGTTCGTTTACATAGTTTGACATTTTCTTCTATTTTATTCGAAAAAAAAAAGTAGATTTAGGATTTTTGCGGTTGGAATAAAGTTCTAAAATAAAAAATGTAACATTTACAAAATCCGAACATGTTATGCCCGCGGCGTCGTGAATGATATTGCAGAATTGACAAATTAATTTTTGGTTTTATTTATACTACAAACTAATATATTTGAACTCATGTCTAAATAAAGGAATGAGGATTCAACTATTCAAGTCAAACCTAAACTTGCAAATTCCAGTAGAGAAAAAAAATTAGGATTCAACAATTCACACAAGACATGAGCTCACAAACTCCATGTATGTCCCCTTTGGGCCCCTTTGTATGGGTATAAGGGAGGGGTATGAGTTATGTGATGATGAGAAGGTGGGGCCACACTTATCCTTGGTTTGGGAAGCATTTTGTACAAGGGGATGAATGTAGCGGGGGGATGAGAAGGTGAGGCCGACACTTATCATTGGTTTGGGAAGCAATTGTACAAGGGGATGAATGTAGCGGGAGGATTAGGCTCCGTTCCAGAACGGGAATAAGTTTCTTATTTTTTAAGAAGGCAATTTCAACCTCAAAAATAATGTGTTTACGCAAATAATTTTTCTACCACTATGGATCTTGTTTGATAGATCTCATCAAGATCTTACGGTGCAAAAAAAATAAAAAATTATTTTTCGTTTACATTATTTTTAGTTTGAAAATGTGAAATAAACTGCTTATTTTTTAAAAAGATTTCTGGAACGGAGCCTTAGTTTAGTTGGGGGGGGGGGGGGGGGGGTGTTGGTGGTGGATAGATTTTGGGGTGTGATAAATTAATACCTCCGGATGAGGCTAAAATAATACCTCGTTCTTGTCCATTTCAACTACAAAATAATGTTATCGTTTCATCCAAATTAAGTATTATTTTATCCCTCCATTTTTAATACCTCATCTAAAACTAACTATTTTTTATTCACCATCTATAAAAGTCACATCAATATCATCTTATCCTCTTTCTACAAATAATAGTCCATACCTTATCCCGAATTCAAACGAGCCCTTAAAGTTGTTAGTTTTATCTTGAGTCCCGTTTGGATGTGAGATAATGTTTGAGATATTATTTATCTTGGACTCCATGACCAATTTTATTTTTTTCCACACGGTGCATATGGCAAAACATAAAAAGAATTGCAAGTTTTAAATCTCTCCTCGTATGTTCAAATCTTTCCTCCTGTGTTCGTTGTTCAGACCTGCCTCCCACCGTCCCACGCTTGAATTGACCATCCGTTTTGTTTACCTATCGCCAACTTTATTGCCCATAAATTTCACGCGAAGAAGTTGCGGAGCATCAAGTGGAAATGATTAAAGTAACGAAGATGTGAGGAGTTGTTTGGTTTGGTAAAGGGGAGTTCTTTAAGTGTAATAGGCGGAGAGATAAATAGAGAGATGAGAATAACAATTGTGCAGAAAAATCTTACAGTATTAAAAGTCATGCGAAGAGATAGAGAAGTTGGTTTTGGAAACTCTGCCTTCGTAAAGAAAATGAGCGCAAGTATGATTTTAAGAATGTACCCTCCAATTTTGCAAGATAATTTGATTTAACTGTAGGTTTATCGATACCCAATTAACAAAATTATCTTTGTACTCGGGGGTGTTTCCACTAACAAAAAAACGTGAAAAATTAACGTATTTTACTATCTAGTTTTCACTAATAAAAAAAGTTTAAGCATTTTATCATCTCGTTTTCACTAACAAAAAAGTTGTCAATAATATTTTTTGGCTACAGTAACTCTATTCACAACCCATCAATAACTTATTCACTGTCGGAAACACCGGAGTAATAAATTCTCAACCATAATAAAAATTTACAAATTTTTCATTACCAAAAACACCCCCTCAATTTGCTTATTGCCGTCTCCATTCGATCTCGAATGCTCATGGCCTCGTGCAAGTTACTTATTCTTTCCGATGTTAATTTATTTTCTCGAAAATTCAATTTTGTTAGATTCCATTCGTCCGAAAACATAGGCACCAAAAAAATCCATATTTGAAAAAAAGGCAATGAACTTTTTTCAGTTCTTCTCGTCGAAATGACCAGAAATGTTTTTTCCTATCATAACATTGGAAAAAAGCCACTATATTTGAAGAGCTGTTTTGGTCAAAATTCTTGAAATTACTTAAATGCACAAATAAACAATGCAAATCATTGTTGGACAAAAAAACAGAACACCTCATAATCTCTTAATAAGTACTATCAACTCATTTGCTCTGCCTTAAACTGGGACCTCCACTAGTAGACGGGTGGATTTATGGTTCCTATGACTAATCGAGATTCACTTAAGTTGGCCTGGACGCCCGATTATCACATTAACACTCCAAGCCAAACAGGCCCTTAAATAGTTGGTTGGTGGGATCCCTCAAACGTTTGTGGAAAGTAGGAAAGGTCACCCGCCCGCCACTACCACCAATTCCTCACCATCATCCCCTTCTCCCTTTTTCCCATTTTCGCAATTTCAAATTCCAAAGCTTTATCGCTTCCCCAGATATCCCCAACTTCGTTTCCTCGATTCACTTCTCTCTTCGAATTGGAGAGACACGATGGTGAATCCGGAGGAGAATTCCAATTGGCTAGTCGATTACGGCGTCATAGAAAACATCCCTGTCCCCGGCGGCGACTTGCCCTCTCTCGAACCAGGTTTCGATTGGTGCCCCGACGCCCTCGCCTGCTCGACCGGCCTCAGGTCCGCCGATTTCTCCCCTTTTTCGTCAAATTGCTGTACGTTATGGAATGCCATTTTGATTGGTTGACAGTATTGGTTATTGCGAATGGATTTGTGATTCTTGAAGTTAATTTCGATTCATTCAAGTTTTTTTTCTACTTCCCCAATTGAAAATTGTGATCGGTGATGTTATTTGTACGTGCTTGAGTCTACAAACCGCATGGGTTATTTCCGCGTGGCAGGGTGGTAAACTGCACAGGGGTTATGGTCTCTGTGGAAACTTTATATCAAACTCAAAGCCAATTGGCAATGAGTGGAGAGTTCCCAAATGTTATTAAGTGATTACCAATGTGAGACTGTATTTCCTTAACAGTCTCCATTAGCGTAATTATGTCAAACTATAAAGTATCATTGAATGCATGTGTAAGATGCGTGTACCGCAGACACACTCGTGCAATGATGCAAAATTAACAAGTGCAATGCGTGTACGACTTAATATTAGCCTTCGCCAACTCATTGATTTAAAGCTGAACTGACTGTGAACTACCATTGTGAGCCATTCTCTAGATCAAACCTCTAACCCCATAAGCATGTATTTATGCCATGTTCACAGTGTGGATTTTGAAGACTCATTTGGGAATTTGGACGGTATTAAGGAATGTGGCTCCAGAAAGAGGTCTTGTCAACTTCTTCCCTTCTATTATTCTTCTTCCCTATTATATTATTCAGTTAAAGGAAAAGTTTTGCTTGGTCTGAGGACCTTCATTTTCTTCAACTGATTACTCATGATTTCTGATGATGGTTTATCGTTCTTTTTCTTCCTACTGAACATTGTTGTTTTTACCACTTCTACATTGGATCTCCATTACTTCAGATCTCCTTGCTCCAGCCTTTTTTGGTTTGTTTTACACTGAGATTACTGAAAATTGGATTGCAGGATGAGGCCCGAATCATGCAGTGCATCTGATTCCAAAGCATGTAGGGAGAAAATGCGAAGGGATAGGCTGAATGAAAGGCATGCACTCTCCATCTCTCTCTTTCTATCTCTTTGCGCGAGTTGTGTGCTGTATATGTGTGCTGTGCATGGTTGTCAATAAATTGTTGGACTTTGGCATGTCTCAAGGTTCCTAGAGTTAAGCTCGATCCTGGAGCCAGGAAGGAAACCCAAAGTGGACAAGGCTGCTATATTGAGTGATGCTGTTCAGACATTGACGCAGTTAAGGGATGAGGCGCAGAAACTCAAGGAGTCAAGCGATAGTTTGCAGGAGAAGATTAATGAACTGAAGGTGTGCTTGTTTTTTTATTCAATACAGATGTTGGAATTTTCTGGAGTAATTTAGGGGGAATCTGCTATAGCTTTTGTGTGGGTAATTTTAGATTCTGGCCTCTTGGAGGTTTTGCCAATGTGTTTCCCATAACTTCCGATTCTTCTTGATGGCATAAAAATATAGCTTTTAGACCTGCTTAAAAGTTTTTTTTTTTGGAACCAACCTGCTTAAAAGTTGATTCAGAGAAACATCGACTTAGATGCTTTTGGATTCTGATGATTCTCGGAATCAACTTAAATGCTTTTGTATTATCTAAAATTTTGTTGTACACCTCCTAAACGTTTTAGAAATGTTTACATACCTAGATGCTATGCATATGTTGTTTACTTGTTACAAGTACGTATCATTCTTGTTTGTTTTGTTGACGAGACTCTTCTTTCGTAGGCTGAGAAAAACGAACTTCGTGATGAGAAGCAGAAGCTGAAAGTGGAGAAAGAGAAACTTGAGCAGCAATTAAAAGCCATGAGCTCTCAACCTGCCTTCTTCCCTTACCCTTCTGGAATTCCTACTCCATTTGGGGCTCCAGCCCAAGTTGTTGGGAGCAAACTGGTGCCCTTCATGGGCTACCCTGGAGTTCCAATGTGGCAGTTCATGCCACCAACTGCGGTCGATACCTCAGAGGATCATGCTCTCCGCCCTCCAGTTGCTTAAAATTTGTGTAGCTTTCTTCGCATGGGAGCGTTCGATGAGTATTCTTTCGTGAAGCCGTAACATTAGAGCAGATAGTGAATGGTGTTGAGAATAGTATCACACCTTATTTTTGTTTTGCTTATCAACCTAGCTATAAACTCCTGGTTTTGAAGATCTAGTCATTTGATTTCTTTTTATGATCTGTCAAAGCAATACCATGGCCATGTAAGCACAAAATATGATTGACCATCGGAATTATTATCTTCTGATGTTGACCAGAAATCATTTTATTGCGTCAAAATTAACCCAAGCTGTCAATATGTATTTTGTTAATCTTCTGATGTTGACGACAACAATGATTATATGATTAGTTATGTCATGTATGGTCTTCAATGCATGCGGCGATAAGCAAACATACACAAGTGATCTTATCTTTTATGGTGAGTTCCAAGAGCCCACCATTGCACACGCATGAACCACTCAGCCAGAGTGAATTTTGTGTAGATTTTGCATATTATTATTGGAAAATGATTTATACACTTCCTTCTTTAACTATGGCACTCCATTTCTTGTATTTTAATGAAGCTTTTGTGTATATTTTTCCCACTAAAAGATAAGAAAAGAAGTGTCATAATTAAAAAGAGGAGTGTAGAAATCATTGGCCTTACTATATTTAACGTGTTCTAGGAATTCTTTTTTTGGTATTTTTGAAAAGGGGGTGGCACGTGCCACCTCCCCCTTAATAGTTCCACCTCTACGCGCGCGCACACGTGTAGAGGTAGTGAGAGCAGCGTGGTGAGAAGAGAGGAGAGACCTGAGTATGAGAGAGAGGAAAGTTTCAGTCTGTTTAACTCCATTGTTACTGCCGTAATCAAAACAGTGTATTTTCTCCGTAGAACGGGTATTTTTCGGCCAAAGGACGTACATCCTTGGGTCTGAAGCGTGTGCGTCGACCTGTGGTGTGTTCATAACCAACAAAAGGACACATTATGGTAACGCGTTCTTTAGCAATCACAAAGCACCCAACTACCGAGTGAAACATAACAGCATGCCCACATAAGTTGCCAGTTTGGTGGCAAGGCCAGCAAAAGGGTGCATTTCGGTCATGCGCCGTTACACTGTGTTTCAATAAAATGTTTGAAAATTCTTATTCTTTGTAAATAGATTATACAAAATGCAATCTTTGAATAAACGAACTCACACATCGGACCCTGTGATTTTTTTTTTCTTCTTAAAAACTCTTCATCAGTCTTCTCCCCATGAGTTCTCTCATGTGCCTTGGATTCACAAGAAATCTTTGGCATAAGGTTTTACACGCCTTGAAACCAAAAATGGATTTACTCTCGGTTTTTGTTTTTGTTTTTCAACATGGTGTTTTGAACCCCATGTATCTCCCACTTGTATAGTCTCTCCAAACATGAAGAGCTCCAAAACTGGTTATCAGAACAGCGCTAAGAGCCATCACGGTACTAACTGAGAACACAATGAGGGATGCCCTCCCATGCTTTTCCACTGCACCATGTACTACCTTCAACCCAATAAGCGCTGCGACAAAACAAAGGAAAGCGAAGCCTAGAGCTACGTATATGTGCTCCATTCCCAATAGTAAGTACTGAATTGCTGACATTGTAGCTGAGAAGAACACCATGAACGAACAAGTCGCAGCCGTCACCTGTGCAGCATCTGTGAAGTCAGAAGTGATTGCCAAGAATGCTAAAATACAAGAAGGTGATACTAAGAGTATGATACTATTCATCTCATAGTGCTTGGTTGGAGATGCTCTAATAACTCACTTCTGGAGCTATTCCAACTTGAAGGAGAAGTGGGCTTATGAGCATTCCGCCGCCTATTCCAAATACTCCACCCAACATCCCTGCTAATAGAGCCATCACAGGGAAAATGAGCATGCTTGGTTCTCTCTTTTCCTATCATGAATAAACCAATACAGAAGTTCAATTTAGTCAGGATTTTCTTTTGTGAGACTCCATCCAAATCCTCCACTCTTTGGTTGATAGAAAATCTAAATACACACTTTAGATATACATAAGCAAAGGCACCTGCTGGGGTAAAGGTTGATCATGTGGGCTTTCTCTTCTGTACAAAATCCATGTAGTAAAAGTTAATGCAAGAGGAACTTGGAATGCTGAAAGAATCCAATATCCTACTCCACAAGGCTCCATTGGTATTATACTCTGCATACATTTTCCAAAAGTTGCCGATCAAAAAAAAAAAAAAAAAACATAATACTCCAAAAGTTATGTATGTAATACATGCACCAAGGATAATCAAGTTAATTCAGTTACGGGATAAGCTATACCATGGAATTAGGTGCATAGAGGTGATAAAACAGTACTTTGGGATGACCAAAGACATTTTATATACAGGAAGAATAGTTGTACTAGGTTTGGTTAGAATGAAATAGCAGAGAAATATCTCTTACTGTAATGGAAAGGGGATAATAATTCCACTTCTTGGGATAGCTAATACCACGGCAGTTCCCAAATAAAAAAAAAAATACCACAGCTGGGGGTTGATGTTCTTGCTTCCCTTTGGAGCATAGATTATAAGGAGATAAGCCAATCTGATCCAATTATTGAAAAAAATAATTCCCAAACAGTAAGTGACAAGGAAAGAGACAGAAGGTCCACATGTTTTATTTCCCTAGCCCCCACTTTGTGAAACAAACAAGCCCCTTACTCTATCGACGTAATGAGGTTATGCAAGTATGGCAACCTATAAAATAATCCATTCCAGCCTACAGCTGAGTTCCCACTTCAGAAATCCACTGATTAAGTACATATACTAATTTTATTTCATTTTCTTTTCACATGTAGGGATTCATACAGAGAAAGTGACATATCCCATTTGATACAGCAAGCCCAGAGTTCACCTATTAAACTTGTGTCTTGAAGGTATTAGAAAACCAACCGTAGCTGTCAAGTGTATCTGCAGTTTCTTCTGCTCCATTCTTTTCACTTCTATATGAAATGCTTCCTCTATAAGGCAGCATATTTAATGATGATTTTTTGCAACATATGATAGTTGTTATGATACGAAAATGAGAACAATAATGAGCGCAATCACACAACATTAACATAACGCATTTAAGTAATTTGGCTTAAATTCTTCTACTATCGTTCTATCATAGGAAGAAGAGGTTCAATTGACCATGTCTCGTAAAAATCCTCACATAAAACAATGAACTCCTTAGTACGCTTTACCATGGATAACAAATCGTGTCCAAAATATAATCAATAAAACTGAATTAGGTCTAAGATACCCATAGGGTTGAACCTAGCATCAGTGGGTCTTGACAATGGTAATGCCACCCCTCACTAGGTGATAGCTTCTTGCAAAAACAGATCTCATGACCTCCGCTAATAGGGGATGGCAATGTCTATACATTATGTAACACCGACACTTTGCCAGAAGTCATGTCCGGTGTCAGACACTCTTTGGGCACTTGACACCCAAATCTGAATGTCCTATATTGTTCTCAACTATTTTCATTTGGAGTTTTGGACTGGGAGATATTAGAACAAGCTAGGACATTCCGAACACACGCTAGAGACATAGGTGGTCTTTTTCTCGTGTGATATATGATGGTTGATTGAATATGAAGACATGTGTGATTGATGAAACGTTTTTGTGATAAAATACTTTAGTTTGAACTATACACTGATACACTATGATGCACCGAAACCGACACGGACACGGACACGGACACCGACACCGACACGGGGACACGGGAATTCTAAAAAAATGGGGACACGGACACGGCGGGGGACACGCCACGTGTATATTTATTTATTTAAATAAATATTTATATAAATAAATAAATATAGTTTGACACCCAGAATTTTTTAAAAAAATTACAATTTGGCCCCAAATTTTTAAAAAAAATTACAGTTTAACCCCCAATTTTTTTCAAAAATTACAGTTTGGCCCCTCAAAAATTACAGTTTAGTCCCTCAAAAATTACAGTTTGGCCCCTGCCGTGTCCCCATCAGTGTCCCCAGCCGTGTCCCCGTAAAAAATTTAAATTAAATTATGGGACACGCCACGTGGCGTGTCCCGTACGTGTCCCTGCCGTGTCCCCGCCGTGTCCCCGTGTCCCCGTGTCTGACACTCCGATACTTCGACCTCTAGAGGTGTCGGTGCTTCATAGCTGATACATGTGAAAAACAAGATACATGGTCTTTTGACTGTAATTAAAGCTTGCCTTTTATTTTACACGAACACAATTAACTACGCACATATATTTTCCTAAGTGTGTTCTCAATGTGTATTGTGTCCTTCAATTATTGGAAATTTAAGTGTTGGTGTCATGCCTCAGCATGTCCGCATTGGTGCTACATAATGTGTACATGATTGAATGTAACCCACATGGTTAGAGGTAGAGGAATTTTTGAAAGGCAATCACTCAAGCTTCCATACATCAAGAACATGGCAATCACTCAAACTATAAAATATGAGGAATCATTGAGAAAGAAGGTCAGTCCAAGGTGACTAAATTTTGGACTTTGTTCCAGAAATCACAATGTTTACATGATTGTGGATATGGTTAATTGCGAGGTGCTTTTATCTATCTTAACTCTCAGAGTTACTCTATAGGGATTCACAACACCCCACCCCCCACCTCTTTTGAATAGGGTTTTTGTAACAGAGAAAGCAGTAGAAACAATGATGCATGAGAAACCTGCAGACAGTCCTCATTGCCTATACAACATTGGTTTTCCCAATCCACCATGAAGGAAGGCACATAACCATAACTATGTGTTTTGTGCTTGTGTGAGTATTTACATGGTGGACTGAAGGAAGGATGAGCCTTGGCGACAATCCTATCCAAATTTCCAAGTTTCATCAGAATTGTAGTGGTTCTTTTTCTCAAAAATGTCAAATTTATATAGGTTCACACGCCCAATATTTTGTTACTAAAAATCTAAGGCGCGAGCATTCAAATTTTTCCTGAAAAATTTCCTTCTCCTAGTGTACGCCTCTATAAAAAACAAGAAAAGAAAACTAGGTTCAATAGTTTATCTTTTCTAATAGATATGAATGCACAAGATCGTATGTATCCATTACATGGTTGTAATTTTATAATTGTATAGGAAGATCCAAAAAAATACACGCTAATTGTTTTAAGACTGTTTTTAGTAGGAGTAATATGAATTGATATGTGACAACAAAAATTTAATGTTCGTCCAAGGTTGAAACTCGCTTCCGTCCTTGAGTATTTATTTTTTCTTTATTGTTTATCCAATTAGGAAACATCTTGCAGTTTTTTACACAACGAATGTCAAGATGATCAAGTTGTCTAACTCAAAATTAACCACCTGAAATGATGTTAGTTGCTTAAATTGTTGTTCAATGAGGAGAACACAGAATGACAAAGCAAACTAGGAGAGCAAGGCCATACCTGTCCATATCGGTTGCCACGAAGAAGATACAGAAGAAAGAAAGAAAACCAAACCAGAACCAAAACTCCAAGTTTCATCCGTGGAATGGCCAAATTGCAGTCCTCCAATCCCTTGCACAAAAGAGGCTCATTGGTGCTGTTAACTCCATCTTTTCCACAAATCCCATCTCTCACCAACCCACTTCCCAATTCTCCAAGCCCATTTCTCCTCCCCTCTTCTGATTCTAATTTCCAATATACCACCCCAGATTTACATGTCTTAAACGTAGACCAAGCAAGAAAAACTGCAAAAAGTATAGTAATAAGCCATTCTGGGAACGCAAGATTGCAAATCACCCCAACACTCACCCCAAGTAACAGACATGGCTCTGATAGAAGTGCTATATCATAGTCTATCAAACTCTTTCCCCCTGACTTTGGACTTTTCACGAACATGTGGCAGATAACATTGGCAATCGACCCTCCTGTGACCATGAAAGCCGAAAAACTCGAGGCTGTTTTGAGGTCTAAACCAGCCACTATGGTAAGTATGGGTATGAACAACCCACCCCCACCAATCCCGCCAGCACACGATATCGCAGCCGCGACGAAACAGAGCACCCCTGCTATCACCGTAGGGCCTGTTAATCTCAGTTGGGTGTTCTGGTGAGTTTGCATCCACCATTGAACAATAGTCAATGGGAGCTGATCAAGTGTTTGTATTTCTGAGATGGGTTGGGTTTGATTTGCTCTGGAATGATTGAAAGTGATGAAAATGGTGAGGGGGAGGAGGATAACCCATTCCAGAGAAGTGAAAATCTTCATTTCGTGGACTACTACTTGTTGGTGGTGGTGGTGGAGATGGGTTGTGTAATGGCCTGATGGGTACATATAAGGATGGAGGAGGAAGATGCTGCTGCATGGATGCCATGAGGGGGATAAGAACCAAAAAAATATGGGGATAGAAAATGAGATTTTATTAAAAATGATTTTGTAATTTTCAATGTCCAATCATGACATGAGTGATTCTATGTGACCTTAGTCAGGTGTGCTTTTTTTCTTGTGGACACCACTGACTCAACAAATGAATCAAGTAACTGCATGATTAATAACGAAATTAATCTGCGACCAAACAATAATGGACATTCGTTAATCCCTGCGTGGATACAACTTGCGGACAATCCCTTCAAAGCAATAAAAGCGAGCTCAATTCCACACAGATGTTAGGGGTACGAGGAATACTAAGGAAGATTTAGTAATGCGAATAAGGAAAAAATAGAAGAACGAGTGAGCAAAAATAAAATAAAATGGAGAAGCCTATGGTACACGTACACCTCAAATTTTTATTTTTATTTTTGAGCGATGCGGCGGTGGTGAGTTCTTTGACTGGCCGCTTGGCGGCAGCGGTTGGTGTTTACGGCAGAGTGGAGGCAGCCGGCTGCTGGGGGGTTTTTGTCGAGTTAGGATTTGTTTGGGTTTTAATATTGGGCTTACCTCCTTTTATTTGGGTTTTTAGGCCCTTTAAGTGTTTGAGCTGCGTTTAATTTGTGGTTACTGTTTTATCTTAGCTTTTAGGCCTTTTAGGTGTTAAGCTCTGTTTTGCATTATTTTACCTGGACAATTAGGCTGCTTTGGGGGTATCTCTTTAGTGAGCATCTTGTCAATCGAGGGTTTAGGTATTGGAATGAGCGCTTTTTGTCTTTCTCTTTGTTCCATTTGGTCTTTGTTTTCTTTCAAAGATTAATAAAAAAAATTGGCTATTTAAAAAAAAACAAAAAATTTGGTTTTCAAAAAACTGAGTAACTCGCACTAAATAAAATATATAACTTACTAAAAAATTGAGCTACAATTTTGGGGTATATCGTAGACCCTAATCGTAACTTTAAAAAAAAAAAAAAAAAAGTACCTGATACCATAAAAAACGTAACTAATGAGCCAAAAAAATGTGTATGATACATTAAAATCACTCGTAATCGACACAAAATATGAGTACCATCCTCCAGAACTGTTTATACCCCTTATATTTCAAGGAGTGTCCTTTTTGTAACTAACTAAAGTATGTGTTATATACACCAAAATTACGCGTAACATACACACACAAAAAACACGTAACATATCTCTCGATAAAAAAAATGAGTACTACTTGTAGATTATGTACTTCACCTAATTAATGTTAGGTCCATGTAACCTCAGGGGTTGGCCAAGTGGTCTTGACTCAAGATTTAGGGGTTCGCTATGTTGCATAAAAGAACAAGAGCTGCATCGAGAGTTGCCCTGCATTACAATCTATAGGGATTTATGGAGTAGTTCTTTTTTCTCAGAACAAGGAAATTAAATATCTATGTAGCTAGAATTATAAATTGGTAAAATTACCAAAATTACTTTAATTTGGGCAACCCACTGTGGAGTAGAGCCAGATATAGACTACTACCCATGCATCAGGTTCCAGATGATGTATACAATTACAAGGAGAAAGAGAGAAATGTAGTATAGATCGATATTGAGGAGAATCTTGTTATCTTGTTTGTAACTACGACTTTGGAATCTTCTTCGCTTTTCTTTCCCCTTTCGATCGTCTTTTTGTGTTTTTCTTGGCTTTTCTCAGCTAATTAAATTCCGCGCGCCCTTGGATTCTTGGGTTGAAGGTTTGCAACTTTAGATCGAGAGTTGAGTTGAGGACAGTCACACTATATGTTCACTTGAACTATGAATTCCACTGATATAGTTCTGTACTATATAAGTTGTATTCGTGTCAGACACACTGATATTCTTTTCATACTATTCGAGGAGATGGATCACACATAAGTATATCCAGGAATAAGAAGTTTGTTTAATTAAATTTAACTCTTTAATATATAACTCTTTAAAGTAACGGATGTTGGATTCAAAGAAGTTTAATAGACAAATGCGATGTAACAGAAAAAAAAAAAAAACTACCTCCAGTCTCCACTTAATTAGAAATTCCAGTATCTAGTTCATGAGTAATTATTCAGTACTTCCGGTATATACTCTCTCCTTTCACATAACATGTGGGGCCTGAGTGTACCTCATATGTGAGAGGAGGGAGTATTGAATAATTTTCCCTAGTTCATATTGTAAAAATTGTAACTAATGCATTATTTTGGTGGGAGGGGGTCAACTATTGGATGACTCAAAAGTCAGCCAAATTTTTTTTTGTAAACCAATGCATTGTTCAGTTAGTCTCCATACTAGCTAGTACCTATCCAGTGGAAGGTAAAAAAATTCCTATCATCACTAGTTAAAAATATGGGTGCCAAATGGATGAGTTTGGATCAAATTGGGTAAGTTATAAGTGGGTTGGGTCTTTAATGGATCATTGACCCATTTAGAATTCATTGGTTATAAGCTCAATTACCCATACCCATCCCGACCCATTTATTTAAAATTAAATCCGACCCGTCCATTAATCCAATTACATATATATTTAAATTCTAAAATGAATAAAATATTCATGTACACTGAAATAACCATACTACCCCTATACATCTAAATGACTAAAACACCCATATACACTTATAAAATTACCATATTATCCCCCCTTTTTTTAACATGACATGATAACAAAATATTTAAGTTGACCCAATTCACCGCCTTTTTCTTTTTTACATGTATGCTATAAAAGATTTTTGACGTGGTAATTGGGTACATCCACTGCTCCTGTGAGTTCCACTTAGGCTCCGTTTGTGGACGTAAAATACTTTTTGATAAAATATTTTACCAATTTTTCATTATTTGACTAGAAAAAGGAGGGAAATAATGGGTAGGGCATAAATCGAAATGTATATTTAACAGATCCTATCTTAATCTAAAAAAACTAGTACTTAGTAATCTACTAGGATTTTTTGAAGTAATCCGATAAGACAGTGTTTGATTCTTTTTGGTTCCTACAATGAGTTGAAACCGTTTTCCATCCTTGTACATGTGACAACCAGGGGATATGAGAAATCTAATTAATGTTTTTTCTTTCAATTAATGAGATCGCATGATCGAATTCAGCCAAACATTTCAATCTTTGGGGCTATCGGAGAGTTTGCCTATTTGTTAACTTCAAGACTTGGATTAGTCGAGGTGCGCGCAAGCTAGCCCGGACATCCAGTTATATAAAAAAAATTGGTACGTGAGAATTTTCCTGGTAGAGTGGATTCGGAAAATGGATCATTCACTAGGGTCCCATCCAACCCGATTACGTATCCAGTCTGATAACTTTACTTTTGGTTATTTGGGCTGTATACTTGGATCAAATTTCGATCAACCGATTGATTTTTGAGTTTTGGTGTTCTTTCAAGATTTCAACCTTGGTGTTGTATATGTTGAAAACATTGATTTTTCAATAAGATCAGATTTGGATTCTGTCCGATCCGATTCGAATTGAATCCAACCTATTGACAGACTAACTTTATTAAAAGAAATATATCCTTCATCATTGATCATAATCTTTGAGAGGAGCTAGCGATATTATAAAATGGGAGTTGGGGGGCCAACCCCCACAAGTAGAATGGCAGTTCAATTCTAATTTTAAATCATACCATGCACATGGCTAAGGACTTGGGCTATATCCATGCACTACTACGGGACAAGCCAAGAATTAATTTTGCTATAATTATCATTAATCTAAGACAATAAGCTGGTAAAGGTCAGTGAAAGTTAGGAGGGCAAATGGAGCGAAGGTTGTGTGTGTACACGTTTTTCTAGATAAAGAGAAGAGAAGACACTACTAGCCATTATAAATTTATAATGCCACTTAGGGATGTAGAAACAACTTTTTTTCTTGTCATTATTTTTTTGGGTATTGCTAATGCCAAAACCGCTATTGTTAGTGTCAAAAACTGTTGTGCCTAAAGGACTTGTACCATGTGCAAGGTACAAGGATATTATAAACTAAAGTTTTGGTATTAACGAAGAAAATAGTTTTGACATTTATCATTCTTCTTTTTTTAGTTATACTTAAAAATATAGATTTGTCAAACAATTGTCTATTTGTCATAATCTTGTAATATTTTTTATGAGTCCGAAAATTTCGTTTGATGAAATTGATTAAGATCTATCAAACAAGATCCATATTTGATTAAAAAAAATATATAAATTAAAAAATATAGTCAATTTTTTAAAGGTCCCAAATAGTAAACATGACTTATAATTTGGGACGGAGGGAGTAACGGATTAGGGTCAGAGCCGATCCTGTCTATTTGATGAGGAAAAAGGATAATGATCTTTTAATAAATTAATGAGAAGTAACAAACGCCTCTTCTATGAAGTAGTAGATGAATCATGGCAAGGGTTTTACAGGATATAAATTATTAATCAGCACTTTTAGCAACAAAGTGGCTGTAGTTTAGTGGTAAGAATTCCACGTTGTGGCCGTGGAGACCTGGGCTCGAATCCCAGCAGCCACAGTTTGGCAAAATTTTTTAGACCTCTGATATTCTAATACATTTAATCTGTCTTTTAGCCCTTCAATTAACTGTTTTTCTGTGGAAATTGTGTAATTAGCCAAAGGTCAATGATCAATTAACTTTCTCACAACACTTATTTTATTAGGAAAACATAATATTCCGTGGCGGAATTAGAACTTTCGGGGTGTCAAAAATGAAAAGTTCAACCAAGAATCTTACTACACTAATGCATATAATGGAGTTTGTGCTTTGGGGGTGCCAATTTATTTATTTATTTATTTTTGATCGGCAAAGCGGGGTGGTGCCCGGGCATTTTGCAATAAAAATAGGCAGAGCGGGGTGGTGCCTGGGCACCCCACGCTTACATTTTGTTCCGCCCCCGATAACATATACTATAGTAGGTTATTAAGAAGTTGATGTATTTCATCATGGATGTATGGATTTGCTTAGTTGGTTTCGTTTTTGGTTAATGTTTTTACCATTGCCGTTAGGCTATTCAGTCTGATCTGAAGATCGAATCCCTGAAAATCATGGCAGACTTTGTCGCAATCCAAGGGATGATCTGCTCGTAGGCATGCTATATAGCAGCCGATCAAAAAATACAAAAAGCATGCTATATCGATCGCACGAGGATACACAGAAGTTCTATTAAACATTCTTATGATCTAGAGTAGAAAACATATCTTGCGTTAGAACCTCACATGTACCTGCTAATGAAAATATTTACACTTGTGTGTAACCCGTTTGTTGTAGCGAGTTTGACTTACCCATTTATTGTAGAATACAAATAGTACCGTTATCGATCCCTCTCTATCAGCTTAATCTTTTAAGATAAATTGGTGGCTTACAACTTTACAAGTTAACATGGTGTCATAGCATCATCAAATCCAGCCTCTCCTCTTTCTCGTGTTACGCCCCCGCCCCCGAAAATGGCCTTGATATCGCAACCAATGACTTCACATTAGAAGGAAGCACAAGAGGTCAACCCAACCCAAAAGTTGATCATTTCAGCATTAGAAGAAAGTACAAAAAGTCACGTGAATACAAATTGGCAAAAAATGAATTAGTCCAGTACTTCCCTATCCAAGATCAGTTCAAATCAGTATCCAAGAGAATTAAAACTTTTCCGCAGATGTCAGCAAATTCCATTTTTATCTTGACCCAATTTTTTTTTGCCTAGATTCTCGTAAAACTAGTTGACCTATTGCTATCTTGACGCACCATGCATACACCAATTATCTTATTATTATTATTATTATTATTATTATTATTATTTTGCCTAGATTCGCGTAAAACGAGTTGACCTGTGGCTATCTAAATGCATCATACATTAAAACAGATAATTGAGACTTTCTGCTTCAGCACCCCATCTGGAAGGATTTGTTGTTTAAGTTTCTTGGCACCACAGTTTAGTTTTCTGGTATTATTACTGAAACTCCTTGTCTGCGGGTCATTTTGATGTATTTTTCACTATCAAGAATCATAGTCATGAAAACAACCGTCTTTAGACTTTGCAAATTCATACAACGATCGAGTTTGCCAATGATTTTGGTGGCGCAAGTTTCGAATATTGAAGCCAAAATCTAAATGCCAAAAAGCTCTGTTCATCATTTCAAGATGGTTGAAATATCCATGGTATCATTATTTCCTCCTGACTAGCATCACAACTAGTGTCTAACAAACAGTAGATATAAAACTAGTTGAGACAGTATCTGGCAAATGACAAATTCACAGCTCAATTTGCCTATCATAAATGCACAAACTCAACAAAATCTAAGATCAATGTTTACACGCACGCATCCATTTCAACAAATCAGTTACGGGAATTTCGAGCTAGCCCATGCGGTTGGGTGCTTGTTCCAAGTTCACCTAGATCTAGAGTTCAGTCGCTTCCCTCTTCACCTCAGATAGTTTGTTCTTGATGTTTTTGCTTGTCTACCAAAATGAACAGTTCCGTTAAGTACTAGATGGAGGAACCTGTGGAGGGTTCCGGGGATGTAAAGGATCTGGTCCCAACCACACTGGACGAAGATTGATGAGACATGGTATATTTACCAAAAGAGAGTGGAGGTTCCGATGGTTTAGGAAGGTCTGTTGTTTGGCCTTCGAGCATCAGAACAACCTTTGACATCGAGGGTCGAAATTGAGGGTTTTCTTGGACACACAACAAGGCAATGTGAATCCATCTACTGACTTCTTTTATTGGACAATTGCTGATCAAGTTTCTATCTATCAACTCTTGTGCTTTTCCGCCATCCCATAGTTGCCACGCCTGTTTTGCGTAGTATTTCATTATGCGTTCAAAAAAGGAAACAGAAAATAGAAAACTTGATCTTATGTTAGTGGAATAATTAGATAAGGAAGAAATAAGGAACGTACGTATGGTAAAAGCATTTTGGTGTGCTCTGGGAGAGTTGAGTCACTGGTTTTTCTTCCGCTAATGATTTCCAACAGTAATACTCCAAAGCTGTAAACATCTGACTTGATGGAAAACGATCCCCCCATCGCATACTCTGGTGACATGTATCCACTATAGGGAAACAATATATCGAAAACAATGATGAGTACTTGGGCGAAAGGAAAAAAAATGGAAAGAGAAACTATGCTAGATATTACTTGGAGTGAAGAAACAGCTTACTATGTGCCCACAACTCTGTTAGTGCTGGTTTCAATTTGGTTGCCATAGAAAGTCCTGGCTGTCCCAAAGTCTGATATCTTGGCATTCATCTCATCATCCAACAATATATTACTGGCTTTCAAGTCCCTATGTATGACTTTTAGCCGGGAGTCCTCGTGCAGATATAGAAGTCCCCTTGCTATTCCTCTTACTATATTAGCGCGCTTAGCCCAATCTAGATCCTTACATTTTGTAGCATCTGAAAGAAATGAAGAGGAAACAGTAAAGAATTGTCTTGTCATGGAGAGAGAGAGAGAGAGAGAGAGAGAGAGAGAGAGAGAGAGAGAGAGAGAGAGAGAGAGCACAAACTGAAGAGAAACGAGTCAAGACTAGTGTTAGCCATGTACTCATAGACAAGAAGCTTTTCATCTCCCTCAATGCAGCAACCTATGAGCCTCACAAGATTCCGGTGTTGAAGCTTTACTATCAACTTAACTTCAGTCTTGAACTCTTCAAGACCTTGCCCGGCATTCTTCAACAGTCTTTTAACTGCTATTTCCTTCCCATTGTGAAGCTTTCCCTGGATACATATGGTACAAGCTTTTTAACAAAAGAAAAGCCACTCCACAACTAAATAATCGAAAACGAGCTTTTACCTTATAAACTGGGCCAAAACCACCTTGTCCAAGCTTATTTCCATCTGAGAAACCATTTGTTGCAACATCGATGGTTTTTAAATCAAAGTAAAGCATCTCTCTTCCGTCTTCCTGCTCTTTAGAATCTGTACTTTCGTCCACATGGTGTGTCCTTGTTTGACGTTGATTATGTGATCCTTTTCGTGATCTCCTTCTGTAGCAGTAGAAGCCTACAAGAGTCAACAAAACTGTGGTAGCTGCTGATGCAATGCCGATTACAATCATAATTGTGTTCTTTCCTCCATTTCCTGCCAATTAAGGTAATCTGATAAGTGGTCTATCTTTCTGTAGCAGTGGGCCGTTCAATCTCAAAATACTATTAAAGAGCTCTAATAATGGTCAATTGTCAAAGTAACCTAGTGCAGATTGAATAAATTCTTTCCTAAATGCAAAGACTAAAAGCAGGGGCGGAGCTTGGATTTCCATTGGAGGGGGCTGAACTAGGGGACAAATTTTCTCCCAAAAAATTTGCTATGTGTCCAAGTTAAATATGGAGAGGAAAGAAAATCTATGTGCCATAAGGATGAAACGTTTGATTCTCACACAGCCTTGGTCTCCTGCCCAGGGCCTCAGCCTTTGGTAAAAGGCCCACACAAAAATTCCTAGAGTGCTACAGTTAAATGTAAGGCACCTCCGAAGGGCTACTACCCCGTAAATTTTTTCTGACTTGATTAAAACATCTAAGATTATATGTATGAAGTAGACTGTTACCTGAAATTCAAAATCCAGAGAAGAAAAAGAAAATAAAGTTACTCACTGTTGCTTGGAGGTGGCGGCGGCGCATTTGACACCGATGAAGGTGGGACCAGTTGTTGCGCAAAGAAAAGGTACTCCTCATACCTCAAATAGCAACTCGGCGCTAATATCCGCCACCCTCTCCTCCCTTGGCAGTACTGCTCGAAGTTGCTCATCAGTTGCCCCAAACAGTCGCTACATGCACCACTACTTATATCTCTTCGACACTGTGCTAACCCATATCTAGGCTGAGAACCACCAACACCCGATGCATCAACACTAAACATCATATCTGTAAGTGGAGCCTTTGACACCAATGTATACATAAAAGCAAACACCGCGTCTGTATCATTGGGGGAAGTATTGTTATTCCAAAGGAAAGCTCTCGGGTATGTTTGTTCCAAGCCGAAAATGTTACTGTTATTAAAGATTACCATGCACTCGTCGTACCATATAATTGCCGTTTTGTAAGATGGGCATCTGTTTTGGACATCTTGACTTGCATTTTGGACACAATTCTGGCATAGCTCACCTGTGACATCGCCTCTGCATAGGTAGAGGCTGAAGATGCCATTGAAGGTACCGTTGGAGAAGCTGTATACGGCTGCTTTAGAGGAGAGCGAGTCCAAGAGGGTGTTAAGGTTGGTTTTGTAGTGGGTGTTTGCTGTGTCATTGGAACTGCCTAAACAGACGTGGTAACTGTATGTTGCCTGAGTAATAACAGAGCCGATTCTGATCGTTATTAGAACTAGCACTAAAGTAGCTCCAAGGTTTTGAAGAAGAACCATTACACTTGATATTTCTCCAATGAAGAAAGAGGGGTGATGATAGTCATTGAGAGTTGATCAAGGTATGTCAAGGTTTGGACCAAGTAGAACGACCCGATGGTGGAGACAAAACTTCCTACCCTCATCGAGTTCATTAGAGAATAAAATAGATCGAGCCACCCAATTAAATGCCTTTAGTTTTTTTGGTTGACAAGCTCAACAGTTACGCGGATAGCTGACTAGCTGTTATCCTAAGTAAACCTAAAATATGTAGCACTCTGTGTTTTCTGAGATGACATATTACTAATGTCACTCTTCATCCCTCCTGTTGAGAGATTTCCAATATCGAAATCAGATATAGACACGCTAACTGCCTCGTAAAGCTTGTTGCCAACAAGTACAGCCTGCGGTCCTTTCAACTATTTATTTCTTTTGGGTTAAATTAGAACCTTTCAAGTCAGACATGGACTAAGTCCAGCATCTGACCCTTTCTGGGTAAGTACTAAGGATATGCCTGAAACATAAGACTTAGTTTTGCATTTGTTGCAGTTCCGCATTGAAACAATGAGTTGTGAATCTGATCATAACACGACTACATAGCATCCCCATTTGGGAATCAAAAGTAATACTATTAGGTAGGCCTGTCACAAGACCAGATTTGATTCGAATTCGAATCTGATAACGTTGATCCCATAATCCGAATCCGGTACCGGATTAAATCCGGTACCGGATTAAATCCGTTATCAATCCGAATCCGAACTTCTTTTTTTTTACTTTTTATAATTTTTTTTTAAAAAAACATTAAATTTTTTATTTTGAAAAAAAAAATGTTTAAGAAGTTGTATTTTTATTTTCAATTTTTTATTTTATTTTATTTTTTGGCTAAAATTTTTGAAGTAAAAACGTTCTTGGATCGGATTCGGATTTTCGGATCGAATCCGGATTACCACTATCGGATTTGAGTCTTTATCGGATTCGGATTGGATTCAAGTCTTATCGGATCCGGATCTGTTGAATCCGAATCGGATCCTGCCCATTGACAGCCTACTTATTAGGATCTAGAAAACCCAATTCAGACAAAACTTGAAATCTGAAGAACTAACAGGGACAATCAATGATAAAAAGAACCCTACAAACAACATTCAAACTCCAAGATTGTTAATGAACTCTTAAGTAAATTATGCAAGATGTATTCACATTCGAGTTGGTTGTTTGCATCAGAGCTGACTTACAGAAGTGCATGGCTAACGCAGCAAAGAAAGTTTCGTAAGGGAACTGGAGCAGGCCACCACGAGTCCAGGAGTCAAAAGATCCTCTGTCTACATAGATTTGATTCGGAACTATTATACGTCCAAGATCCAATATTGAAATAAATTAAGAGGTTTTCCTTGATTTTCTCCATGTCAACAATTCGAAATATCTAGACTATTTCAGAAAGCCAAGTCGAATATGAATACATCTCTCCTACCTTTACAAAAGCACATTGTCTTCTTCTTCAAATCCACCAAGGTTTTAGACATAACATGTCAATATCGTAATCCCCGTTTGTAGAGTGAGAGTGGGTTTAGATATACTTGCAGTTTAAACGGGTTTGCATATACTTGCAGTTTGAGTTTTTTTTAAAAAAAAAAAAAAAAAAATACAGTTAGCAGTCTAGTTCCATAATTGATCATGCATCAGTAGTTCAAAACTTCAAATCCATTTAGTGACAACTGCGCTGATTCACTTTTAGACTGATCTGGATCTATAGCCGTTGAATTCAACTCAGCAACAATTCTCCTCAGTCCATCTTTTCAGGCACCAAAAACTGCTGGAAACGAAGGCAGAGAGACACTGAAAGAGAGACTAATGAGCATTAATTAGAGCATGTCAACAACAGAAGCCATGGTTGGTCTTTTCGGCTGGTTTTCCATGGACACATAATGAACAAATACGGATGAATCTCAAAATGTAGCTTCTATTACTGACTGTCAATGTTGAAACTACCATATCCGTAGCTGTATTCTTCCTCCAGCTATTCCTTATCTGCCAAAGTTCAAGGACGTGGACACGAAGTTTTTAAGAATAGCTTAACCACTTCTCTGACTAGGTACTTCCTCCGCCAGGATTTGTTTGCACCATTTTGTTTTTCACGTTCGTGCCCTTTGACTAACTCAACAAACAAAGTAATCTCGTGGGAAAACAAATCGAGAATTTTCTATTAACAAATTGACATATTTCAATTAGTTTTTGTATTTGAGTTTTGAAAATCATTTAAAACCAATGATTTCACAGATGATTTTTGTGGCTGTCATGAATAGTAAAAATGGACAACAAGTTTGTAAAGAAGGGATAGTAATCTAAGTTGCTGCAACTTAAATAACCAATAAAGTAGCAAGCTAGCCTTTCAGGAACTTGACCCAAAAGCCATTTTCGTTTTTTCTTTCCTTTCACAGGGGGCAGGGTATCCTTTCAGGAACTTGCTACTGCAAATATTAGGCAATCTGTAAACTCCCTCTCTTCTTGCTTAGGCCCCTGAATATTATACTTTCTGAACCAAAACTCTACTCGGTTTTACTCGCTTTAATAATGTGACTGCTCACCCAAAGGAAAAGTTCAAAATGAAAAAGCATTCATCTTAATAAGCTCATACTTACATAGCTTAGAAGGTTCTCTCCATTCTCCTAACAAAAGATCTTTTGGCTGATCAAAATTTTACTTCATCCTCACACCAAAACTAAAGACATACTCGGGAGAAGCGACGAAAGTTTTATGTACTCAAGAGCTATATATCTCCTGCACATTATCATCCATCACTATCACTCTCAATGATAGCACATTTGTGTGATAATGATCAATTAGCTCGACTTTTTTTTTTCCCCTGGGTAATGAAGAATGTCCCGGGCTAGCTTGTGCGCATGTCAGCGAACGTCTAAGTCTGAGGCTTTGACCAACGGGCCAACTCTAATGGCCAAGCGGCCCAAGCCCATGGGGTTCAATATGCTGGACTCGTTTGCATGCTGACTATCTTCTATTTGGTGGTGTCAATATATGAAAAATAAATTCAAAAGATGTTGCTAAAAGGAACAACTCAGAAAGAGGACACTTCAAATGGTGTTCGATGTCAAGAAAAGGAACAGCTCAGTAAGATGACATTTCTAATGGAGTTTGGCGAATTTCCCCTTCCCATTAGAGAGTTCCGAATTGTGGAGAAACCTAACAAAGTAGTGAACTCTTAGCACAGGAGTTAGATCTAGACCTTCTCTTTGTAGCACTTTTTCTGATAACATGTAAGCTTAAGTTCTGTGATAGGAAAACCACTTGTTATCCTTTCAGAAATATTTGTTATTCCTCTCCTAGTCTTCCATGTTAGTAAATGAGTTAAAACCAAAATAGGAATAAAAAAAGAAGACTTCCAGGCCATTTTTCGTGCTTTGCGACTTTGTCAATCTTAGCCTCAGTTTATTTCCGCAGAGACAAAAGCTGAGAAAGCAATCGTGTACAGAGTATTAAGATAGTGAACAAGCTGATTTTGGAACTCATATTTTGTCGAGATCAATCAAATATTTCTCACGATTGGGACATAAATGGACTTATATAATCTGTTATCGACTTATCACTTATGGACACTTGAGATGCTTCACATGGCTGTGAAGGAAAAGAGGTCTTCTGCAGAATGCAGAGACAAGGATTTTGAGATATTTCTACTTTACCATCTGAAAACTATCTTAAAAAACCACATTGAAATTTTAGCCTAGAACTTGAGCTGTTGACGTGGACAGTAAACCACATTCACAGAACAGCCAAATATTAAAACATAAAAGAAAGTGAAAACTAATACAATTACAATTTCGTCTGTTCAAACATTCGACTTCAGTGTTCATCTGGCAATCTGAAGTACAGGTCAAGGGGCTTGAACACTTGAACGGTTATAATTCAATTAACTGGCTTTCAAATAAATTTTCCAAATAGGTGTGAAAAAGTGCTCGTGCCATGCCTATGCCGTGCTCGTGCCGTGCCTTTGCCGTGCTCGTGCCGTGCATATGCCGTGCCTTTGCTGTGCTCGTGCCGTGCCTATGCTGTGCTTGTGCCGTGCCTTTGCCGTGCTCGTGCCAGCCCGACCCGTTCAACAGTACTTCTATATGCATGTGAATTGCTTCTCAATTCTACTCATGTACTCAGTCCAAACAAAAAGCAATAAGGTTCATTTAGTGCAAATAAAATCATAGATGAAAACTGGATGGAAGAAAAATAGGAAAGTGCAACTCATTTTCAAAAAACTTTATGTTCCAATTGAAACGAACCAGAAAGCAATAAAAACTGCAATGGGAATAATCCGATCAAAAAAAGGCAAGCAACTACATAACTCCGCCACAAATCAGAAGCAGTAAAGCAATACTATGCACAAATCATTTTTTACAGAAAAAATCTACCAAAGAACACTGCAATGTTTTTTTTCTATGAGATACAGAGCTAAAACAAGTATTGAGTTGATGTAAACAATCAACAAAGCTTTCCCGATAATTATAAAGGAGGAATAGATACACTTGACAATCTTCAAATTGGCCTTAACTTCTCATGTCATCTGTGGTCTAGTTCAGCAATTGATTCTTCATTCACACGCAATGTCATCGGCTTGTCTATAGGCCGGTCCAGCTCTAGGCCTTGGAGTGTGCTTGAGGTTGTTTTGCTCCGAGCAAAGAATGCAGGTTATCGAGGTAATGACATGGTGGAATTATTAAACATGGAAAGATCTCAAAGAAGATCTTGAAGATTTCCCTTGACAGATTGCTGATTTCCAGCATTAACTTAGTGATTTGCTCTACTGTATTTTCCTTGTATAGTTCTCTTGATTTCTGCAGTTTTCCTTGTAAAGCATAACACAATGTATTCTTGTCTTATATATATCAATAACTGAAGGTATCTCCAGACATAAGAAGGGAGAGAACCATTCTTAGCATCCAACCTTTTCTTCTTAGTATATTCTGTAATATGGTATCAGAGCAGTGAAAGATCTTGACTCTATAGCCATGGCAGACAAAGAGAAAGACAAGGATCCTAGTTCGATTGCTGTACTAGGATCTGATGACCCATACTTCATACACCATTCAGACAACCCTACTGCCGTTTTAGTTTCTCCACTTCTTTCTGGAGATAACTATGGAACATGGCTTCGTGCAATGACCATGGCGCTTCGCACTAAAAACAAACTTGGCTTTGTCGACGGTTCAATCGAAGAGCCCAAGGAAACCACCCAACTACGTCAATGGGAGCGCTGCAATGACCTTGTCAGTTCATGGATCCTCAACTCCGCAGAAAGTGAGATCCGTGTTAGTATTCTATATGCGCAAACTGCAAGGGAAATATGGATCGATCTACGTGATCGATTCACCCAAACTAACGCGCCGAAAATCTATCAACTGAAGCAATCTATTGCTAACACCACCCAAGAAGACTCGTCAGTCTCCACATATTTTACAAAGATGAAGGCATTATGGGATGAACTCAATTCCCTTTCTACTTTGCTGCCTTGCACTTGTGGCCATGGGAAAGCTAATGCAACCCTCCAACAGCAAGATCGTGGGATGGAATTTCTTCAAGGCCTTCATGGGCGTTATTCCGGTCTTCGAAGTCAGATCCTGCTAATGGATCCATTTCCAAATGCCACCAAGATGTATGCCTTAGTGCGACAAGAGGAGAAGCAACAAGAGATACATTCTTCAAGACCATCCATCACTACTCCAGAAGCTGCTACTCTTGCAGTGAACTCGGCTGTTACAAATAGTGCAGAAAATAAGTATGTGCCTGTCCAAAACCGTGCTAATTTTAGCAGCAATAACAGGGCTCCTCATCAAAACCATCCATCGAACCGTCAAAATGCATATTCCAATCAGCGCAATAGTGGTGCAGAAAATCGTCGGATGGGGAAAACACGAATGCATTGTGATTACTGTGATTTGGACAATCATACTATAGACACCTGCTATAAACTGCATGGTTATCCAACAGATAAACCAAGGAATTCTCGCAGAAATCAGGGCCATTCGAACTCTCTTTCTTCAGGACCTTCTCGGGCTAATGATCGAGCAATGGTCACTGCTCCTATGGTTACACAAGAACAGTACAACAAAATTTTGGCCATGCTCTCATCAGGTAGCACAGATTTCAATGCTAACTTAGCAGGTATAGCGCTTTCTGCTCCATCATTTTCTGCTTGGATTATCGATACAGGTGCTAGCAACCACATGTGCTCTTCCCTATCACTTTTCTCATCTTATAAACCTTGCCCTAATCCATCTTTTGTTCAATTGCCTGATGGCTCTGATGCAAAAATCACCCACATTGGAACTGTGGTTCTTTCACCAGATTTGCAACTTGATAATGTTTTCTACATTCCATCTTTTAAATTCAATCTATTATCTGTGAGTCAGCTCACCAATTCCCATCAGTACTCAGTTGTTTTCTTGCGTGATCGATGTATTTTTCAGGACCTGTCCGCGAAGAGGACAATTGGATTGGGTAGTGTACATGGCAATCTCTACTATCTTCAAGCATCTTCTGCAAACCTAGTTACTGGAACACCTACCATTGACATCTGGCATTGGCGGCTTGGACACCCTTCCCATCACCGAATGTCTGAACTAGCAAAGAATGTTTCCTCTATTTCTTATTCCCCTCTGCATGTTTGTGACATTTGCCCACAAGCAAAGCAAACCAGATTATGTTTTCCTCATAGTTCTATTTCTACAAATAAACCATTTCAATTAATCCATGTTGACATTTGGGGTAGTTTCTCCAAACCATCCACGAGTGGTGCCCGATTCTTTCTTACCATTGTGGATGATTTTTCACGTTGCAAGTGGATATACCTTATGCGTTTCAAGTCTGATATGAAATATCATTTGAAATCTTTTTTTTCCATGGTAAAAACCCAATATCATTGTCAAATTAAACATATATTTTCTGGTCAAGGTGGGGAGTTTCTCCCAGAGATTCAACAAATTCGATCTGACAATGGCAGTGAGTTTTTATCCAATGAAATGCAACATTTTTTTTCTGAAAATGGGATTATTCACCAACGTAGTTGTGTGTCTACACCTCAACAAAATGGTGTTGTCGAACGCAAACATCGTCACCTCTTAGATGTTGCTCGAGCATTAAGATTTCAAGCCAACTTGCCCCTTTCTTTTTGGGGAGAATGTATTCTCACTGCAGCTTATTTAATCAATAGAATTCCTACACCCTTACTTCAGAACAAATCACCTTATGAAGTACTATTTTGCACCCCCGCTTCCTATTCACATCTTCGTGTGTTTGGTTGTCTAGTTTTTGCTCACAATGCTCACATAAAACACAAATTTGACCAACGTGGAAAGCCCGGGGTTTTTGTTGGATATCCTTATGCCCAAAAAGCTTACCGGATTTTTGATATCAACACTAAAAGCATATATGTGTCAAGAGATGTTGCATTTCATGAAACAATTTTACCCTTCAAAGATATTTCATCAGACTACACTCCACCAGCGGTCATTCCTTTACCTATCGAGGATCATCCACAATTTGATTATGCACCAACTCAGCCCGTCTCTTTACCAGAACCAAATCTAATTCGCCCAGACAGACCACCCATCACCCAAATTTACCAACGCCGCCACCAACCTATCCAAAATGAACCTGTTGAGCTTCATACTCATCCATCTCCCTCAGTTCCAGCAGCCACAACTGAACCTACCACCATGCCTCATGTTGCTGATAATTCCTTGACCATTGACAATTCCCGTGACACCAGTCATACCAATCGTCCTCCTCGTGAGCGACGAACACCATCTTATCTCAAGGATTTCCATTGTTCTGCAGTTGCTAATGCTACACTCCCAACTCCTACGTCTTCGCAACGGACAGGTATTCTCTATCCTCTTGAACAATACATTTCCTACACCAATTTTTCTGCTAATCACCGAGCCTTTCTCTCTTCACTTACCTCCACCGAAGAGCCAAAGTCCTTCTCCCAAGCAGTTAAACTCCCACAATGGCGTGAACCCATGGCTGCAGAAATCGATGCACTCGAAAAGAACCATACCTGGAGTTTGACTCATTTACCACCCAACAAAAAACCTATCGGGTGTAAATGGGTTTATAAGGTCAAGTTTCAATCTGATGGTACCATTGACCGCTACAAAGCTCGCCTAGTTGCGAAGGGATTTACACAGGTACAAGGTCTTGATTACCACGATACCTTTGCGCCTGTAGCAAAACTTGTTACTGTTCGTGCTCTCTTATCAATTGCTTCTATAAAACATTGGTCGCTTTATCAACTTGACGTTAACAATGCATTTCTTCATGGTGATTTAAATGAAGAAGTGTATATGACCCTTCCACCTGGGTTTGCTCGACAGGGGGAGACTCGAGTTTGCAAGTTACATAAGTCTTTATATGGTTTGAAACAGGCTTCTCGCCAGTGGTTCGCCAAGTTCTCTCAAATTATTCAACAAGCTGGTTTTTCCCAATCACGAGCAGATTATTCCTTGTTTACTCGTATTAGTGGACAGTCTTCCACCTTTGTTTTGGTATACGTTGATGATATTATTGTCACAGGCAATGATCTCATAGCGATTCAGCACCTCAAAGATTATTTAGCGAAGAATTTATTCATCAAAGACCTTGGACGACTCAAGTACTTCCTTGGCATTGAGGTAGCCCAATCACAAAAAGGATTATTCTTATCTCAGCGCAAATACACACTGGATATTCTCCAAGATGCAGGTTTACTAGGTGCCAAACCTTCTGATTTTCCTATGGAACAACATCTTCGTTTAACGCCAACTGACGGTGTTCCCTTATCTGATCCGTCCACCTATCATCGCCTTGTTGGACGTCTCATCTATCTTACAGTCACTAGGCCAGACATTGCATATTCAGTCCATGTACTCAGTCAATTTATGCAGGACCCCCGCACCTCCCACATGGATGCTGCTACTCGTGTTCTTCGTTACCTCAAAGGTTCTCCCGGCAAAGGAATTCTATTATCTTCAACTAGCTCACTCAATATCAGCGGTTTTTGTGATTCTGATTGGGCTGGTTGCCCCACAACTCGTCGCTCTACGACAGGTTTTTGCATTCTTCTAGGCTCAAGTCCAATCTCATGGAAAACCAAGAAGCAAACTACTATTTCGCGCTCTTCCGCTGAAGCTGAATATCGTGCCATGGCAACCCTCACCTCCGAACTTCAATGGTTAACCTATCTCATGAATGATCTTGGGATTCCACACTCATCGCCTATCAATCTCTATTGTGACAATCAAGCCGCCATTCACATTGCTGAGAACCCTGTATTTCATGAGCGTACGAAGCATATCGAGCTCGATTGCCACTTTGTCCGTGAGAAAGTACAATGCAAGTTGATCTCTCCTTGTTATATCCGATCAACTGACCAAATTGCTGACTTATTTACCAAACCATTGGGAAAGGACCATTTCAGTCGTCTCACTTGCAAGCTGGGCGTTACTCACATACACGCTCCACCTTGAGGGGGAGTATTAAACATGGAAAGATCTCAAAGAAGATCTTGAAGATTTCCCTTGACAGATTGCTGATTTCCAGCATTAACTTAGTGATTTGCTCTACTGTATTTTCCTTGTATAGTTCTCTTGATTTCTGCAGTTTTCCTTGTAAAGCATAACACAATGTATTCTTGTCTTATATATATCAATAACTGAAGGTATCTCCAGACATAAGAAGGGAGAGAACCATTCTTAGCATCCAACCTTTTCTTCTTAGTATATTCTGTAATAGGAATAGCCGTTGAGCATCCGAACTACCTTTGCCATGGAGGGCCTCGCATCCGGATTGGGTTGGGCACACAACAAGCCGATATGGATGCATCGATTGACTTAAGTTTGGATGTCCTTTTCGAGAGTAACTTTCAATTCTCAGTACAGTTTTCAATAAATCTTTCTCTCTATCTCTCTCCACTCATTACCACTCAACTCTCAAAAATAACTTTCTAAAAGCTCAACCAAACAAAGTGATACATCTTTATCCCAACTGTTTGACAAAAACGATGGTAGCATTAACTTGAGTGTGAAAATAGTGCTCATTTCTTGAATAAGATCCTTCCAAAGCTGGATCTATCGAGTCCAAGGGTGTTCCATCTTTCCAGAGTTTCCAAGCCTATAACAACACAATCATAATGTGATGATAGGAAGATACCATAGGCGATATGTTCTGACATCCTTGAGCAAAGAAATTATTGAGAAAGTGCATTGTATGATGTAGATGTGAAGGCCTCCATGCTCAAGAAAGTCAAAATGATCAACAGATTCCACTTTGTTGTATATTTTTGCGAGAATACTTTATGAGCAAGGACCATTGTTAATTTTGACAGCAAAATAATGCTATGATCCCCAAGCATGCACTCCTTATCACTTTGTTCCTTGAAGGTTTATTTTTTTCGTTCGGCTCATAAGGTTTTAAATTGAGTCAACTTGAGTCAATTTCAAATGTCTTCTAAATAGTAAGTGATTATGAAATAGACTGATTATCGCTAAAATGTGTATCATGTGCCAGTTAGTGTCTAATGCTTCAATTCTTGTCAATTTCACCCCTAACTAGAATAATTCGCTTTTAAATTGGTTATGTTCCAAATTACTCTTTTGTAGTAAACACTATACCATTATGTTGATCAATGGTAGTATGAAAAAGTAAGTCCAACTTCACAGAAAATTAAATCAACTTTCTATTCATGATTTCTTCTAGACGGTGGAATCATGGCACTCAAAATTACATTTCAGCTTTTTCATAGAATTCCTACGGTTCCAATCACGACCTTCCAACATTTAAACACCAAGTTTATCTAACTCTAACTTTTGGCAACTAAAATGTCAAAGACACGTAACTTAGTTACTTATGGACTCTAGGTGCTTCTACAAAAACCTCTGCATCCTTTATTTAGACCTGTTTATGTAGCCTATGTCTAAACTCTAAAGGCACTGTCAACACCAGCATGAGGTCAAAACTATCTTAGTTAGTCTGCCAAAATATCTTTTTGTGCGTGTCCCTATCGTTGTGATTTGTACTCCAGTATAGATATAGATTAGAACAATCTCACTCAAATTGAAAACTTTGCAGATATTGACAAAATATTCAACTTTAGAATAAAGTGACATGGAACACATACTTCAGGAGCCATAGTTATATTACTCTAATGTGAATGTGCGTTTTATCACTCACATAGCTCAGAAGGTTCTCAACACAATCAGGGTTGTAAAAGCTATTGGTCTTTTTGCCAGAAATGATTTCCAAAAGTACGACACTAGAGCTAAACACATCAGACTTCACGGAGAATTGTCCATGCATTGCATACTCCGGAGAAATGTAACCACTGCAGTCAACACCATCAGTCCGCTCAATGAAATCAGATAATAATAACAAACTCTAGCATCAAAATCTTAGTATGCATCTCTACAGGATGATGTTTACTTCAGATCACAAAGGTCATAAGAGCTGTCCCTTCCTAGGCTTTGACGTTTGTTGGAGTTTAATTCCCTGCCCTTCCCCGAAGCTTTCGGTAATTGGATTTCAGAAGGAGAACTATATATTCAAACATTTTTTCATGTAGACATATATGTATTCTATTTCATTTATAATGTAAGAAATGATGTTTAGTGAGGTTGCATAAAGCATGCACCCATTAACTCCAGTTATTAAAGATGAACACATGAGGTAAGGGGGCATGGGGCTTACTATGTTCCAACTACTCGACTTGTAACTGCTTGAGTTTGATCCACACCGAAGATCCTAGACATGCCAAAATCTGAAATTTTTGCATTCATATCCCCATCTAATAAAATATTACCAGATTTAAGATCCCGATGTATAATTCGAAGTCTGGAATATTCATGAAGATAGAGCATCCCCTGAGCTATCCCCTGTATGACCTTGTAACGTTGTGGCCAATCCAACTTCTCTTGTTCTTGTGAATCTGCCCATTGACAAAAATACGAGTTCAACTTAGCTATAATGCAGTTTTTTGCCATTGTGCACATGTATTAAAAAATACAGTAACGTTTTTACAGATGCCATTTTTTTAAAAATATTTTTGTACAGAATTAATTCTAAGTATAAAATGATGTGACTTTTGCAGTCTGTACATTCGTAAAGAACAATTGTGGCTTATAAACTTCTAAAATACCACAGCGCATATCGTTCCGAATGTTTTGTTTTTCATAAAATACCCAGCTTGCAAATCATTTTGTAATGTCACTGAATTCAAGTATCCAAAAAGTTGGCCATTTTTGTAATGCTTCTCTTGGATTGCATGCCAACTGTTTGAAAGGAAAATTCCCGTTTACGTGGGAAGAATGTGATCATGGAATGCATATCATATTATAAAACCGAGTAAAGGACACCATTAAGGAACAGAAAGAGTTAGGTTTGCCAAACCAAATAGGAACTTGTCGAGGCTTTTGTTAGGCAGAAATTCATAGACGAGTATCTTTTCTTCTTCTTCCGAGCAAAATCCAAGTAACTTCACTAGATTTACGTGCTGGATCTTTGCTATCAATACCGCCTCATTTTTGAATTGTTGTACACCTTGTCGTGAGTTTTTAGATAGCCTCTTCACAGCTACCTCTTCTCCATTCGGAAGTGTGCCCTGGGAATATATAAAATTGAAATGCACTTTATATCAAAATATGGGTTAAATACTGATTGAACCCCTGTGAAACATGGGATATAAAATACAATCACCCAACAAGGGTGGGAGATACTGCTTGAACCCCCTGTGAAACATGGGATATAAAATACAATCACCCAACAAGGGTGGGTGGAACCGCGGAATAACCAATCCGGGCGCATAGATAATCCCCTTCCTTTGACCCCTAACAAAGAAGCCATCAGGTTGCATATAAAGTTTTTATGCACTATGAGAGTAGGTCCCATTCCATCCCACATTACAGAAAAAAAAAAAAAGAAGCCAATCCACCCTCACGAGGATGGACTGTGTCGTAAAAATAGACTACGTGTATGATAAATTTAAAAAGGAAAATGGTATTTTAGTAATTAAAGAAGGAGAACAGAAGGGGATATAGCAAGGATAGAGGCGATGCTGTCAGTATTATATCCCCTTCTGGGGATGTACCATGGGAACCACAGATAATTGCTCTTTTCATCCATGTAACAATCACCGGATGAGGGTGGGGCGGGATGACCATCCAAAGCCATAGATAATTCCCCTTCCTTTGACCCCTAACAAACAGATCACCCTTGGGTGGGATACGATGCTCGATAAAAAGGCTGCATCATAATAGACTGAAAAATAGACTACACGTAAAGCATCTTAAGAACGACTGCACGTGGACGATGTATGGAAATATAAGTCTTACATCGGTTGCTTATAGCTAGAAAGGTGGTAAGGTTCATCTCCTTTCCAGGGACTATATGCCAGTGCATACTTTTATTTGCCTGGCACCACCATTCTGGCGCGTGGAGTTAGGGACTCCTCATATAATTAACTTCAGAATTTGTAAGCTGAAGTATTTGAAAAAGGAATAAGCACAGTTAGATGCAGTAACATATCTTGTAGACAGGACCAAATCCACCCATACCAATTTTGTTATCATCGGAGAAGTTGTTTGTGACAGCTCGAATCGTACTCAAATCATATTGCAACGACTGTAACGTTGTGATTGCATCCTTACCTGTTCAAATCAAATGATCAATCTGATTTAGATCTGCCACTGAAAGGATTAAATTAACAAGAAATTATATGATAGAGTTTTTTTTTTTGTTATCTGTTTTTCTCCCCTCTCCCTCTCTCTCGTCTTACTAGGAAGTGGTTTACTAGTGAAATATTTCTTCCTTCTTTTGCTACAAAGGAAACGGTCAATACATCAGATTTCAGTTAAGAGAAAAGAATAACGCAAAAAAAAAAAAAAAACCCACTAACAATTGAAATCAAAATCTATTATACAACAATGAGAAATTGGTCCTAGGATTAGTCAAGGTGCGTGCATTATTCTAAAAATTGGGCCAGGTGACTGATTAATCGGCACCTAGGTGGTAGGTGGTGACCTGCCGCCTCACCTAGGGGCCTAAGCGTTGATCTAGGCGCCAGGTCGATTAATCGGCTAGGCGGGATTAATCGGCAAATTAGGCCGATTCATTGGAGAAATGGAGAAGAGGAGGAGGAGTACTTGACTAGTGATTTTGTACCACGTAGTTTGATTTATGAACTTAGAGCATTGAATTTTGTAATTGATTAGTTGTTTGGTACTACTTCATTTTTATTTTTGATTACTCAGGCATCCGGGCCAGTTTTCTTGTACTTCGACTAATTTTGGGGACTACTCGCACCGTCCACTTGCGGGAGTTCCGATTAAAGTCATAGCAAGGCTCTATATGGACTGACCCCAAAGGAGTTAATAACACCTAAGAGGTTTCAAACTTGCGAGCTTCGGAAGAGCAAACACCTAAGTCTCAAGGCTTGACCACTAGGCCAACCCATTGGGTTTACTACATAGTTTCATACTTTCATTTGGTTTGAATTTTGAACATTGAACTTCGCTTATTGAATATATGGATTGACTAACTATTTGGTTTTACTTAGTTTCCATGTCTCTACTTTGGATGTTATTTTGGCTCTGTTTGGAACTCAAGGAAAGGAAAGGAAAACTAAAAAATTCTCCCTCCTATTGTTTGGTTGGGAGAGAGAGAGAAGAAAATAACCATTTTAGGTTTTGAGAATAGTAAATTTTTCCTTCCATTTTCCTCTCATTTTCTTTTCTTTTCTTTTCTTTTCCACAAGTTCCAAACAGACTTGTTCTACTCATGTTGTTCTACTTACTCAAAATTTGGAAGGGACAGAGGAGAATATTTTTAAGAAACAAAAAATTTGAAAATTCGACTAATCTCTAGGGGCTAGGCGGTCCTCGGCCGCCCAACCGCCTAACGTCTTTATCTTGGGTGTGTGTAAACTTACTTGAACACTTACCTGAAGTAGGGGGAGGCAGCGGTGTTGCAGAGGCGTCAAGTGAGTAAAACTGGTACGTCTCATACCTGACATTACAACTCATATACAGAACTCTCCCCCCTTGTTTTCCGTCACAGCAATAAGGCAAATTTGAGACAGCCGCCGTTATACACGTGCCACAATCTGCGCTAGTTATGTCCGGTGTGCATTGCAATAGCCCATACAGCGTCTGATTCGCCGTGAACTTGACTTCTCCTGTGGCGAACTTCTTTATCTCCCGACTGGGTATTCAAAGAAGCCCGAGTCGATAACTTGCCCATTAACTCTCTCAGCGACTCGTTAAACTGTCCTGGCTGCTCAGTTATGTTTTCCGCACCGGCCAACATGACGTTGTGAGTTATATCCATGGTGGAAAAGATGGAGGTGTCGGAGTAATGCAGCATGCATTCGTCATACCAAAAAAACTGAACATGTAAAGGGAAAAAAGGATACAGAGGGAAAAAACATAAAAGTCTGGGAAGGCAGTTTCTTTTTTTTTCAGTAAAACGGAAATTAAAAGTTTGGGAAGGCAGTTTCGGCAATGCAGAGAAATGTGCGAATATACTGGTTTTGCCCCTCAATACCATCAACGTGTATCCAATTAAAGGATTTGATTGGAAAAATAGAGGAAAGTTGTCCTTTAGATTTCTTCTTCTTATATGTCCATCGGCAGATCGGTACTCACAAAATTTTGGACATTTGCATTATCTTTCAACGTTCGCTGGACCATGTAAGTCAAAAGGGTAACGACTCGTTTTCGTTCAAAACTTCTTTTCCTTATTTTGATTACTTTTCCCCCGTAGTGCAGGATATTATTAATTATTATTGTTATTATACAGAATTAGATAGTAGTATACAAATTCACAACCGACATAAAGTGTTTTTTATTTATGTTTCTTACTAGTATTTTTATTGTGCCCTTATACGTGTCGGTGCCGTGCCGATACTAAACGTGTTTTGCCTATGGCGTGCTCGTGCCGTGCCTTTGCCGTGCTCGTGCCGTGCCTATGCCGTGCTAGTGCCGTGCTCGTGCCGTGCATATGCCGTGCTCGTGCCGTGCCTTTGCTGTGCTCGTGCCGTGCCTTTGCTGTGCTCGTGCCGTGCCTTTGCCGTGCTCGTGCCAGCCCGACCCGTTCAACAGTACTTCTATATGCATGTGAATTGCTTCTCAATTCTACTCATGTACTCAGTCCAAATAAAAAGCAATGAGGTTCATTTAGTGCAAATAAAATCATAGATGAAAACTGGATATAAGAAAAATAGGAAAGTGCAACTCATTTTCAAAAAACTTTATGTTCCAATTGAAACGAACCAGAAAGCAATAAAAACTGCAGTGGGAATAATCCGATCAAAAAAAGGCAAGCAACTACATAACTCCGCCACAAATCAGAAGCAGTAAAGCAATACTATGCACAAATCATTTTTTACAGAAAAAATCTACCAAAGAACACTACAATGTTTTTTTTCTATGAGATACAGAGCTAAAACAAGTATTGAGTTGATGTAAACAATCAACAAAGCTTTCCCGATAATTATGAAGGAGGAATAGATACACTTGACAATCTTCAAATTGGCCTTAACTTCTCATGTCATCTGTGGTCTAGTTCAGCAATTGATTCTTCATTCACACGCAATGTCATCGGCTTGTCTATAGGCCGGTCCAGCTCTAGGCCTTGGAGTGTGCTTGAGGTTGTTTTGCTCCGAGCAAAGAATGCAGGTTGTTGAGGTAATGACATGGTGGAATAGCTGTTGAGCATCCGAACTACCTTTGCCATGGAGGGCCTCGCATCCGGATTGGGTTGGGCACACAACAAGCCGATATGGATGCATCGATTGACTTAACACTTTGTTTGGTTGAGCTTTTAGAAAGTTATTTTTGAGAGTTGAGTGGTAATGAGTGGAGAGAAATAGAGAGAAATATTTATTGAAAACTGTGCCGAAAGTTGAGAGTAACTCTCAAAAAGAGCAACCAAACACAGCGTTCATTTCTTGAATAAGATCCTTCCAAAGCTGGATCCATCGAGTCCAAGGGTGTTCCATCTTTCCAGAGTTTCCAAGCCTATAACAACACAATCATAATGTGATGATAGGAAGATACCATAGGCGATATGTTCTGACATCCTTGAGCAAAGAAATTATTGAGGAAGTGCATTGTATGATGTAGATGTGAAGGCCTCCATGCTCAAGAAAGTCAAAATGATCAACAGATTCCACTTTGTTGTATATTTTTGCGGGAATACTTTATGAGCAAGTACCATTGTTAATTTTGACAGCAAAATAATGCTATGATCCCCAAGCATGCACTCCTTATCACTTTGTTCCTTGAAGGTTTATTTTTTTCGTTCGGCTCGTAAGGTTTTAAATTGAGTCAACTTGAGTCAATTTCAAATGTCTTCTAAATAGTAAGTGATTATGAAACAGACTGATTATCGCTAAAATGTGTATCATGTGCCAGTTGGTGTCTAATGCTTCAATTCTTGTCAATTTCACCCCTAACTAGAATAATTCGCTTTTAAATTGGTTATGTTCCAAATTACTCTTTTGTAGTAAACACTATACCATTATGTTGATCAATGGTAGTATGAAAAAGTAAGTCCAACTTCACAGAAAATTAAATCAACTTTCTATTCATGATTTCTTCTAGACGGTGGAATCATGGCACTCAAAATTACATTTCAGCCTTTTCATAGAATTCCTACGGTTCCAACCACGACCTTCCAACATTTAAACACCAAGTTTATCTAACTCTAACTTTTGGCAACTAAAATGTCAAAGACACGTAACTTAGTTACTTATGGACTCTAGGTGCTTCTACAAAAACCTCTGCATCCTTTATTTAGACCTGTTTATGTAGCCTATGTCTAAACTCTAAAGGCACTGTCAACACCAGCATGAGGTCAAAACTATCTTAGTTAAAAAGGAAAATGGTATTTTAGTAATTAGAGAAGGGGAACAGAAGGGGATATAGCAAGGATAGAGGTGATGCTGTCAGTATTATATCCCCTCCTGGGGATATACCATGGGAACCACAGATAATTGCTCTTCTCATCCATGTAACAATCACCGGATGAGGGTGGGGCGGGATGACCATCTGAAGCCATAGATAATTCCCCTTCCTTTGACCCCTAACAAACAGACCCTTGGGTTGGATACGATGCTCGATAAAAAGGCTGCATCATAATAGACTGAAAAATAGACTACGCGTAAAGCATCTTAAGAACGACTGTACGTGGACAATGTATAGAAATATAAGTCTTACATTGGTTGGTTATAGCTAGAAAGGTGGTAAGGTTCATCTCCTTTCCGGGGACTATATGCCAGTGCATACTTTTAACTTCAGAATTTGTAAGCTGAGGTATTTGAATTGGAATAAGCACAATTAAATGTAGTAACATACCTGGTAGACAGGTCCAAATCCACCCATACCAATTTTGTTATCATCGGAGAAGTTGTTTGTGACAGCTCGAATCGTACTCAAATCACATTGCAACGACTGTAACGTTGTGATTGCATCCTTACCTGTTCAAATCAAATGATCGATCTGATTTAGATCTGCCACTGAAAGGATTAAACAAGAAATTATATGATAGATGTTTTGTTTGTTCTCTGTTTTTCTCCTCTCTCCCTCTCTCTCTTGTCTTACCAGCAAGTGGTTTACTAGTGAAATATTTCTTCCTTCTTTTGCTACAAAGGAAACAGAATCCGATGACACCAATTGGGACAGTAACACCAACAAGTACTCGCCATAAGATTCCCCCCTTTCCTACACCCAAAAAAGACAACGGTCAATACATCAGATTTTAGTTAAGAGAAAAGAATAACGCAAAAAAATCCACTAACAATTGAAATCAAAATCCATTATACAACAATGAGAAATTGGTCCTAGGATTAGTCGAGGTGCGTGCATTGTTCTAAAAATTGGGCCAGGTGACTGACGGCACCTAGGCGGTAAGTAGTGACCTGCTGCCTCCCCTAGGGGCCTAAACATTGATCTAGGCGCCAGGCCAGTTAATCGACTAGGCGGGATTAATCGGCAAATTAGGCCGATTCATTGGAGATATGGAGAAGAAGAGGAGGAGTAATTGACTAGTGATTTTGTACCACTTAGTTTCATTTGTGAACTTAGAGCATTCAACTTTGTAATTGACTAGTTATTTGGTACTACTTCATTTTTATTTTTGATTACTCAACTGTCCGGACCAGTTTTCTCACTTCAACTAATTCTGGGGACCAATTGCACCGTCCACTTGCTGGGGTTACAATTAAAATCAGCTCTATATGGACTGCCCAAAGGAATGGATAACACCTAAGAGGTTTCAAACTTGCGACCTTAGAAGTAGCAAACACTTAAACCCATTGGGTTTACTACTTAGTTTCATACTTTCATTTGGTTTGAATTTTGAACATTGAACTTCGCTTATGGATTGATTAACTATTTGGTTTTACTTAGGATGTTATTTAATGACTTGTTCTACGTACTCAAAATTTGGAAGGGAAGGAGTAGAATATTTTTAAGAAATAAGAAAAAAGAAAAATCCCTAATCTCTAGGCGGCTTGGTGGTCCTCGGCTGCCCAACTACCACCTAACGTCTTTTAAAACTTTGGGTGCGGGTAAATTGATGTCGACACTCACCTGAAGTAGAGGGAGGTGGTGGAGGTGGAGGTGGAGGTGGAGACGGTGGCGACATCGGTGTTGCAGAGGAGTCAAGTGAGTAAAACTGGTACGTCTCGTACCTGACATTACAACTCGTATACATAACTCTCCCCCCTTGTTTTCCGTCACAGCAATTAGGCAAATTCGAGACAGCCGCCGTTATACACGTGCCGCAATCTGCGCTATTTATGTCTGGTGTGCATTGCAATAGCCCATACAGCGTCTGATTCGCCGTCAACTTGACTTCTCCGGTGGCGAACTTCTTATCTCCCAACTGGGTTTTCAAAGAATCCCGAGTCGCTAACTCGCCCATTAACTCTTTCAGCGACTCTTTAAACCGTCCTGCCTGCTCAGTTACGTTTTCCCCATGTTTACCAATTTTTTCCTTCTCCGGAGCGAATCGACGGAGAACGAAAATAAAAGCAACAAGCCAACAACAAAAAGAAAAGCAAATGCGGCTCGTCTCCACAAACGGATTTGAGGTTCCTTGCCGTGTTTCAGGACTTCATCGGAGATAAATGGCGACTGAATCAAATGATATTTTTGGTGGGCGGTGTGGATTGATGGTTTAGTGAAGTGGGATGGAGCGGAAGAAAAATAACAAATGGACTTTGTTATTTTTCCAAGGTAGAATTACAATAAAAAAGGACGGATCCTCATTGAAAATAAGGGAGTTAATTTAATCCTATTCCTAGGAAGACAAAAATTAAGAACAAAGTTAAGACTTTGATTTTGTTGAAAGAGTTTACAATGAAGCCAAAAGAGGCTATTTATAGAAAAATACAATGTGTAGAAAATAACTTCCTAATTTCTCATTACTCTTCATCATCTTCCAAGTGTCTAAATAACTTCCCACAAACTCCAAAGTGTGTAGGAGCATGCCACTTGTCCAAGTAATTCTTCTTCAACTTCAAAGTGTGTAGGACAATGACAAGTGTCTTTTTAACTTCCACATGTATAGGAGCATGCTAAGTGTCCTGCACTTTATTAAAAGAAATAAAAACTAGTTATATTATTAATACGAAATAATAAAATAGGAAGCGTTACCATAAACGACACCTTTCGGTCGATTATCGACAGGCGGTGAATATATGGTACAAACACCCCACCAGGCAACATGACGCTCAATGTAATATCCATGGTGGAAATAATGGAGGTGTCGGAGTAACGCAGCATGCATTTGTCGTACCAGATCGTGGCCCACTTAGATCTGGGGCACAGTTCGACTACATCTCCGGCAGCGTAATCGACGCAGTCTCGACACATGGCGGCGGAGACATCACCGCGGCAGAGGAAGAGGCCATAGGCGACGTCGGGGGTGCCGCTGCCGGCAATGAAGTTGTAAAAGCCGTTGGACACGGTGGAGTTGTAGGAGAGAACGGAGAAGAGGGCGTTGAGGTTTGTTTCGTAGGTGCTGCTTGGTGAATACGTGCTGCTGTTTGGGCATTGGATGGCATTGTAAGTTGGGGTGGCTTTGGAAGTGGGGCTGAGGCTGAGAAAGTGAAGAAGCGTGAGAAGGAATGAAATCAGGATGGCGGATGAGAAGTTGGAGGAGGGTGAAATCATGGTTTTGTGTGACAATTAGATTAATGGGAGGGTGGAAAATTGGCTGAGGTAAGTACTACTTTAGACTAATAAAGAGTAATTGGGCATTAATCTTCTCTTGTGGGTGTATTAGTTTTATCAAAAGAAAAGTGAAATCAAAAGCATGATCTGGGTTCAGATGTGTTATTGATGAGGAAATGGGTAGCGGGGATGGATGGGATGCCATTGGCATAGCTACGTCGACTTTTCCATGTTCAAGCAAGTCCCGTCAATGAAGCCGTGTGGAATTATGGCATCGCTCCCCCAGTCCCCACACAACTAATAGTTTTCCGTGCCATTAAGTTGTACGCGTATACGAATTGAACGAGATCAAACAACTTGGCGATCTTTATAAGTACTTTTAATTAAACTTAGCTTGTTAATGAGAATAAATTTCCAATGAGCTTTAACAGAGCTGTCAGGGCCGCCCCTAAGTTTTTGGAGACTTAAAAACAGAAATAAAAAATGAGGCCTTTTACTAATTTCTAAGACAAACATAAAATAGACAAATCATCTTTCCCGAAACAAAGAAGCACTGATCAAAAAGAAAAAATTTCATCTGTATTCAGAACAAATGATCTATCACTTGGTATATTGCCACCGTTCATGCACAGATTTTTGATGATTTCCAAGTTCAACACTCTTGCTATGAAAAGGAGAAATTAGATTTTTTATGTTAAATACTTTGACTATACGTTTGCGCCTAAAAACAAAAGAAGAGAATTAGATTCCAATGAGGCACGATTAAGCCGTTCGGTTGGGGCAACCACTGAAACAAATCCTCTCTTTTTCTCTAAACCTTCTCTCTATATGTTGGTGAATGTATTTTTCCTGAACCAAATTAATCAATTTAGTCAGTGAAGAAAGCATGTCGCCAATCACTCTAGGTGAAAAAGCAACGGCACGAAAAAAATATGGGTACAGAACGACATGAGTAAATATAATAGGAAAAGCTGTTATATTTAGTTTTTAATATTTTGCGTAAACTACTTTCAATGATTAACAATTTTGTTTGGCCGAGTAAAACAAAAACCTTCATAGTCCATGGTTTTACTATCGAAAACCTGATTCCAATTAGTAAGATGAATTTTCTGATAAAAATGGACCCTTTAATTCTCCAATTGAATTTTCTGATAAAAATGGACCCTTTAATTCTCCAATTTACAAGTATGCCACCAAGTATTTTTGGGGCTTGGTTTGATTGGATACATGTTGGGCTTTTATTTTATCTTTGGATGGACTTTTTCTTTGATACATAATACATATGACTACTACATATTTTGGGGTCCTAAAAATGAGAAAATTACCTATGGGTCTAGAAAATCTAGACTTAATTCCCAATAAGGATGAACTCAATTTTTATTTACCTCTAAGGACAACCTCATATGAAGATTATCCTTTTACCCTTCATTAAATACAACCACCCCCTCCCACCTCCATTGCACAACCCACCTTCGGCTGGCAACCCACCTTCGGTCGGCGACCACCTCCGGTCGACAACTTTTCTGGCGACCACCTCCGATCGGTAACTTTTTCCGGCGAGTACAAATTCACAATACTTTTCACAAATTTCACGGAGTGTAATTCTCAATTTCACAACAGATTGTTTCCAGTTGAAGAACAGATTGTTGTTAAAAGTAGACAAGGTTAATGGATGATTAAGCTTTCAATCTCCTAGAAAAGAGTTGATGAAATTAATTTTATTTGGGTGGATTGACACTGAATGATGTAGCCAATCCCTCAGGCACGTAAGTAACAGTTAGGTCAAACCATAGAATCAACAAGATCTAACACCGACACATAACAAAACACCGATTAAATTTCACAATGCTTTTCACAAATTTCACAGTGTGAAATTCTCAATTTCACATAATTTCACAATGTCACAATTTCGTAGTGTGAAATTCTCAATTTCTCATAATTTCACAGTGTGAAATTCTCAATTCAATTTAAAACTCCTAGACTATGTAAGTAATTCTGAAAATTGTGACATTAAACATCAAATCGTGAGCATTGGTGCACAGAAACTACAGAAGAAGCTACTCAGAATCGCCCAGTTGCATCAAATTGTCTATGCTGGAATGGTGAAACCACATCAAAGCTGTTGCGGATTTTTTTTCAATCAACATAGTGGTAATTGTATTTGCCCCTAGGAAACAAAAATGGGCAATTTATCCACCATATGAAAACAATCCGTTTTATGTTAGAATTCCATTTTCAAGCAGAGAGCGCACAACTGTATACGGGAAAAATCAAACTAGACAAGCTGCTTGTGCGACTGCTATCTACGGAACTACATCGAAGAAAACACTTGTGTGTGACCAAGATATTTGAAGGATGAAGCCAGCTCTTCATAGCTTTTATTCCAGGAGGGAGACTGGGAGAGTCAAACTAGTTTGGAGATGCCGGGATGCAAACATCATTGCCTAGGCGTAATACCAGCCCGATTTCCTATGGACACATGGGCAGTTTATGGACTTGCAAGTATCTCAAAATGGCTCAGTACAAAAAAAAAAAAAAAAAAAAATATATATATATATATATATATATATATATATATATATATATATAAAATTGCAGTGTGAAATTCGCAGTGTTATTTTCATTTTTCCAGCGACTTTTTCAGAAAAAAAACAAAATCGTTGTAAAAAAATTCGCAGTCAAAAACAAATTCGCAGTGTGAAGTTCCTTTACAAAAAACACCAAAACCAAAAAACAGTCTTCTTTGAAACCTCAATAAATCCAGAGTAGAAGCTCTTATTCTACTCAGTAAAAAAATAAAGAAGAAGGAGATTTAAGCTCTTATTCTATAAGTTACTACTATAATTTGTTTTGGAAAAACAATTTTACCTGGAATATGGCCGGTTTTGCGAGGGTGAAACGGGTCACCGACCCGCTAAACGACAGAGTCAAGGCTCTGATCGTCGGGAAAGGCGGCCGTGAACCGGTCTACACCAGCAGCGGGAGCGAGCACGGCGGCGAGTGTACTCGCTTTCTCCGACCTCATCCACGGCTTCCTTGAGGATGACGCCGGTGGCGGCGGAGGTGGTGGTGATAGTGAGTCGCTGGATTACGAGTCCGATTCCGAGCGCGATCCGTCAATGTGCGATCCGACGGACGTGATCGAGGACCTTGAAGATGACATATGTGAACTGGCAACATCGCTTTGCACCGACTATGACGACGACAAAGGTACGAAATCGAAGCTAAGTAAAGACGACACAGAGAGGGAGATCGGATTGTCTACAATGCCGACACCTTCAATTGTCGGCAAGATCACCTCTGTCCTCGTTGAAAAACAAGTGCAAGGACCGCCGTCAGCGTGTGGTCAGCTTGAGGAGTACCGCGGCAGCGATCGAGGAATAGGATGGAAAGGGAGGGAGCTGACGTTGGGGGAGTGCGAGAGGGAGAGGGACAAGATGTCGCAAACGGAGGTAGTTTTCTCTCAGAGCATCTCCTACCCATACTCTATATCTCTATTCAAGAGTATCAAAGCACTCCAATCCATCCTCTCAACCCTCCTCCATTTGAGAGTATATTTAGAAGGTAAGAGAAAATATAGAGGATTATCTCCATAACACTATTCACCTTTTTAAAAGACATTTTTGTCCTTGTAAGCTTTTCTTACTAAATTTTTATACCAACCATATCCTTATGAGAGTATAAAAAAATGTTTTTTTTTGTAAAGTGATTTTAGAGGAAAAAATAGAGAGTTTGTGGTTGGAGTAAATAGGAATAGTAATTTCCTCTAAAATCACTTTATGAATAAAATAGAGTATTTTGGTACTCTCAAATAGAGTATTAGATTGGAGATGCTCTCATGAGGGTTTTTTGGGCATATAAGTTCGTGGAATCCTTAGCGGTGAATTTTGAGATTGGGTTAGAGTTCGAGGGAATACGGGCCTATTTTTTGGACCGGCCGAGAAATTGGCCCCTAAAAATTTGTCATTTTTTGGGCCTAAAGCCTTGGCACCGTGACCTTTAGCCCAAGCCTGGACATAATGGCCAAGCATGAACTAATCTGAAGTGCCTTGATATTTTAAACATCATAGGTCGAACACGTTAAGAAGTACATAATTTGTTTGAGCTAGATTTGAAAGCTTAACGAGTTTCAAAAACTACTTAACCTTGATTTGATTATATAATCTCTCTAATGAGTTTTAACAAGTGAACATGATTTTGAAGTTGAGAGGTCAGGATTGTTTTTTCAGCCCAACTCTTGGAAGAGGGATTAGCTGCCCTCAAAAATCAATCCGCCATATACTTGGCCATATTCTCTCTTTATGCATCCCATTTTGGACTAAAATTGATGACCCAAACTGTTGATATCTTGCATCACGTATATAAGAACACCTCTAAACAAGTTCGGTTTGATCGGCCATCAACATGTGACTAATTCGTATGTTAGTTAATGGATTCGATGGCTGACGTTTAAAATTGCATTTACAATCAGTACTTCCTTCCGTATCCATGAACTTATCAATATTCAATCAAATTAATTTTTCCAAAGACGTTCTTCGATGCATGATGTACGATATCAATGGGTTGGATCATCAACGTGAGGCCAAATAGGGTCCCCAAAGAGAGAATATATGGCAGATTGAATTTTGGAGGGGAGCTGAGCCCCAGAAGAGTAATGGATCAAGCTTCTCGGGAGGCCTTTGTTGGGACAACACTGTGTAGTGGTAGGACCGTAGGAGTAGAACAACTATTGTACCAACTATTTTAGAGGCCGGAAGCGAACACAGTCGATAGATTTTAACGTGACTAATTATTATACCATTGTTCAGTCAAAGCGATCAATGTTCCCTCAATTCTCTCTCTCTCATCCATTTTTGGTTACAGTACATAGAGCAACTCACTTTCCCCTTAACTTCTGCCCTTTGAATGTCTAACCCACACCACGGTTCACCACTCCAATTCCTCTCGTCGCTTTGCTTTTTTTGATCTCTTTCTCCTCTATCCTCTCTCACTATTAATCAACCATGCCGCCTCATCCAACTACTTCGCCTTTCACACCCTTTACGTAACCAGTACAAGCTAACCACCCTGAATCCCCTATATGCTTATAGGTTATGACAATATATAACTGAAAAACAGTAACGAAATTCTACCAGAGTAAACATATGAATCTCTTTTCAATCAACCTGAGGAATAAGTGGAAGAGCATTATTTCATTTTTTTTTTCTTGTCCCTCTTCTAAACAATAGAGATAAACTGAGCAATGCGTATGGAAATTGTTGCTCGATTGTGCAGGTAAGAGGCAATATCATTGTCAATAATCTGGTCCTGTGTGGCAAGACAAGGTTGGATCTGTTAACAAATATAATCCCCATACATTTATTTTATTCTAGAGTACATAGTTTTTAATCGTACCTTTTATTTTTTCAAACTCCAATCATCAAACAAATACAGTAGTTATTTCAAAAAATTCTATGAGACTCTAAGAAAACAACCAAAACATTAACTTATATAACCAAAAGGGCCCATAAAACTACATGCTCTTTTTAGACAGCTGAACAATTATTCCCAAGAACAATGACAATGCATATAATAAATGCTCCTCATCATTCAAGAAAAAACCACTACTATAGCCAATTGCAAGATTATAGGTCTTTTGGCAAAAACAATCAATTTAACTAGCGTAATTTTTTGGTTGTTTCAAAAAAAGAACAAAAAGATAAGACACCTTGGTAAGACCAAAATGAGGCCCTGCATCCATACTCATCTTGGCCTTTTCACTTAAAGATCGCGAGAAACTGTTGCTTATTTATCTCTTGTTCTCCCTTGACGCACATAATCTTTATATTAGCATAGTGTGTATTCAAATCACCTAGGTTCTAGCTCACTAATTGATACTTCATTCACAGACCACTCTAATGGTTTGCTCCATGAACTGTCCAACTCTAAGCCTGTTCTACTCCAACCACGGAATGCAGGCTGTTGAGGAAGGGACAGAATAGAAAAATAGCCATCAAGCATCGCAACTACAGTTGCCATGGAGGGCCTAGCACGTGGATCGTCTTGAACACATAATAAGGCGATATGGGTGCATTTAATGACTTCATCTTTTGAATAAGGACCTTTCTGCAATGGATCCATCAAATGCAATGGTGCCCCATCATTCCAGAACTTCCAAGCCTGCAAGAATTCCCTATACAGCACTTAAACAGATAGACAGAAAAAGAATAGTGTACATAATTAGGTTGTAGTAAGGTTGATCACTTACGTAGCTCAGAAGGTCTGGGGCAATGTCTGATTGGCAAAATATATTATTCTTCATGCCAGTGGTGATCTCCAAAATTAAGACACCGAAGCTAAACACATCAGACAAGGTAGAGAATTGCCCATGCATTGCATACTCTGGAGACATATAACCACTGCAATCCCGGAATAACCGATACTTTATCAATAGAATAGAAGACAAGACAAATAAGAAATCTGCCAAATGGCGGAAACCAATTGAGGGCGCAGTGCACCAAAATCTAGTTGGAAAAAAAAGCCCAAAAGCTGTCATTATTCAGGCAGCCACGCATTATATTTCCTTCCCTGTGTTTGAGCCCAAGGATTAAATTTTTTGTTTTTTTGGAAGAGTTGTGTTGAATACATAAATTGAAATCGCATAAAGTACTGCCCGTTACTCGAAGGTATGGAAAAACCTAACACGGGTATGTGAACACAACTTACAATGTCCCAGTGATTTCACTTGCATTTCCTTGAGTTTGATCTACTCTTAAAATCTGTGCCATTCCAAAATCTGAAATTTTTGCATTCATATCTCCATCTAATAGAATATTGCTCGCTTTGAGATCACGGTGGATAATCCTAAGTTGGGAATCGTCATGAAGGTACAACATCCCTCGAGCTATACCGTCAATAATCTTGTAACGTCTTGACCAATCCAGAATCTGTTCTTGCTGATCTGTGTATTGATCAATCCAAATGCAAGTTCAAGTTAGAAATAATGAACTAAACTTTGGTCCAATGTGTATACTGTAATTCCGTTTCTCGAAATTGAGACACAAGCAAAAAGAACACATTAAAATGGTCTCATCTATGAGCATGCATATGAAATGCTCCTCAACACTAGATTCATATTGCGTGCCATTCATTCAGCTCTACATACTTGTGTGTTTAAGAGGTAATACCTTAATTGGATTATGTGACATAACATCCATGGCATGGAGTTCAAAATAATTAGTAACAAGCAATATATACGAAGAGTTGTGTTTAGATTGCCAAACCGAATAAAAAGTAATCGAGGCTCTTGTTGGGCACAGATTCATAAATGAGTATGTTTTCTTCTCCTTCCAAGCAAAATCCCAATAGCCTCACTACGTTTCTATGTTGAAGCTTGGCTACCAATAACACCTCATTCTTGAATTCTAGTGCACCTTGCCCTGAGCTTCGAGATAACTTCTTCATAGCTACCTCTTGTCTGCCTGGAAGTAAACCCTAAGAATACGAAAAATCTCGTGAAACTTTTAGATCTAAATTTGGACAAATTTTGTAAATTTAGAATGATAATAGAGAAAAAGTAAAAGTACCTTGTAGACTAGACCAAATCCACCTTCACCGATTTTGTTATGAGAAGTTGTTTGTGGCCGCTTGAATTGTACCGAAATCATATTGCAAGGACTGCACTGTTGAGATGTCATCCCCACCTGGACAAATCAAAAGTCAAACAAGAATAAATGGTCAATAAAAGAGAAGAATTCTTTAGTTTAGTTTGGGTGAAATGTTGAAAGTTTTCTTTGTCTTACCATTAGCTTCTTTTACAAAATTACACTTCTTCTTTGCCCTCCTAGTCACGAAACAGAATCCTACTACGAAAAGCAGAATAGAGACCCCAATTGGAACGACAACGAAAATGATTACTTGCGATGAGACTCCCCCTTTTGCTGCAATAGGAAAATTATTTCGTCAACAATTTTCATTAACAAACTGTACGTAGTGCTCACTAAGGCTTCAAACAATCTGGTTCAAGTGGTATAGTAAGTTGTTTCAAGTTGTTTTACCACCACGATTTCAAGTTGTTTTACCACCACGATCGCTCACATTTTGAGGACTATAATTTCTATACGCCTTTGGTATCACATTCTTGGTCCTTTGTGGGAGTAGAGTCAAAGAAATTTACTCCCTCCGTCTCTTTTTTAGTATTCTAATTTGACGTTCACACAGTTTTAGGAGTTAAGATAATTTGTACCTCTAAAATATTACTTTTCATACTTATACTTCATGAAGATATTATCATTACACTTTTACTCATCAACTTTTCAAAAGGAAATCCACTTTTATGGGTAAAATAGAAAATATACCAACTATTACCCATTAACTTTATAAAAGAACACTTATTTAGGAACAACTCAAAATAGAATACGTGACACTTAAAAAGGAACAGAGGGAGTATAAAAGTTTGGGGACATCCAAACAAAAGATGGCCCAAGAATACGGAACAAAAGGAATAACTGATTACTGCTAAGGTTACTGGAGTACAATTCTACGAGTGAAACTTAAAAATTAAAATCCAAAAACCACGTTTTTTATGAAAGGAAGTTTTACGATGGCTGCTTGTAGTAGTACTACTAGGCGCTGGCGAAGGTGGCAGTGGAGCAGCACTAAGGCTGGCGTTGTAAAACCGGTACATCTCATAGCGGACAAAACAGCTTGGAAAATGAACTTGCGCTCCTAGATTTCCATCACAGCAACTCCGTAATATTGACATACAAGTCCGAAGGCATGTATTGCAATCATCAACCGACAAATCCGGTATGCATTGTGCTAGTCCGTACACGGGTTGAAGCGCTGAGTAATTGAGTTCGCCAGCCGCAAATTTCCTACCTGATTCGTGACTTGAAGCTCGAGCGGAAACATCGTTCAGTACCTTTTCAAGTGTAATTCATACTAATAGTTAGAAGTGGTTTGCCAAAAATTAGAACTAGCTATGAGAATAAAAATCATTTTCGTGGTATACCGCATAAGCAATGACAGAAACCAAACTAAATTACCAGAAAGACAAAAGGTTAATCCGTTAAGGCCCCTCATAATCGACCAAAGCTGGTGGCAGACCAAGAAAAGCTTCAGATTTTGAATTTGAAGGGATTGAAACAAATTATCAAGATTTTGAAGGGGCTACAAAGTTAAAAATCCCGAACGTTTTTGATATACGCACCCACTACCATAGTTTTAAATAGCGGTATCGGTCGCAGTATCGGTGTATCGGTATCGGGGCGTATCGGCGATACGTCGCGGGAATCGGGTGTCGCGGTCGTGAATTTTTTAAAATCATTAGCAACTCATATAAAACTTTATGGTACACTTTTTGCCGTCTCGGCCGAGATAGGCTCTGTATCGGCCGATACGCCGAGACGTATCGGGAACCGGCGAGACAGGGTGCGATTTTTCTTTCCAACGCTATATCGGCCCGTATCGGTATCAGTCACTCAAAATACCGGTACGTACTGGCCGATACGGTACGTACCGGCCGATATTCAGAAGTATGCCCACTACAAGGCACAAATCCAATTTAAATTTTGATACAAGTACTCCGCTAGTCTTGGATTGTTGTTTCTCCACAAAAAGTGTAAAACCAAATCGGTTTAGAGTTGTGGGCGTGCCAAGACAGGATTGCTGTCTGAATTTGTATCAAGGCCTGGAAGCCTCAATTTGACTTCTAACAGAATGAAAGTGCACGGCCTAAGGGTAAAACCGTGAGGAGATTCGTGGTTTGCCTTAATGAAAAGGACTTAAAAATTTTCTAACCGTTGTTAGAAAATGGAAGGAAAAGTAGAACAAGGCCTAAAACAGAATTAAAAGGACTTTATTAACGGTTTAACAAAGTCTGGTTATAAGGAAATGAGATAAAACCTAGGCTTGGTTAGATTGAGAACAAACTATGCTAGAAAGTAAAGATAATTGAAAGATAAGCAGTGGGCTTTGATGGTCATGGACCTTTGCCAAGGCCTTCAACTCTAGTATTTATAGGCAAAAGTTTCAGGCCTTGAGCTGGTTCCACAGGCCTTCATGCATGGCTGCCAAGTGTCCTCCTGGTAAAGGCTTAGGCTTGAGCTGCTTCTACTTCCTCCAATGAGTGATTACCACCTATCCAAGCCTTGCTCCTCACTCCAAGAATTTAGCTGAGGCCTGAAAGGCCTAAAAAAACTCTCTTTTCCTGCATAAAAACTTGTAAAAGGGCAAAAGAAATTTTGGCTGTGTAGAATCTCCAAGCCTTTTGAGTTGCTTGTAAACTGCTTGAATGCTTGGATAGAAGATCTTAGGCCCACCAAGGTTAAAGGCCAAAATTTTTCTAGACCTTTCAGCCATTATATAGGCTTTTGAATCTCTTTTGAGGGCCCACTTGCTCTAACTTCAGTCACCAAGCCTAGTTGAGCAGCTTGTAAGTTGCTTGAATGATGTTAGAGAAAACCTTTTAGGCCTTTGAGCTGCTTGTGCAGGCCTAAGCTGCTTGTGAGCTGCTTTCATGCATGGCTGCCATGTGTTGCAAGCCTTGCTTCATGCTGAAGGATAGTAGAGACTCAAGCCTTGAGCTGCTTGCAAGCAGCTTACCTAGATCTGCCCAGCAAGAACATTCTAGACCTTTGAGCTGCTTGTGAGCAGTTTAAGGCCTTTTCCCTGCCAACTGAAGGCCATAGGTGACGTTTTCTTTAAGAAGTAGGCCCATCTGTTATTTGGACCCGAACTCAATGTGAATCATGGGCCTTTGTCCATTGTAAGCCTTCTGAACCCAAACCTAGTGAGAAAACCCAGGCTTTAACTGATTTGGACCTATTTGTAGGTCTTGTTACTTCTAAGAACTGGGCTACACCTGAATAAAATGCTCAGGCTTAGTGGGTCAATTCAAGTCTTTGGCCAATCTTGAGCTTGAGCTTGTGATAACGAAATTTTAGACATCAATTTGACCCAAGCCTTTGCAAAATTCCATTCAGTCAATGGCTTCCAAACTGGCCCAATTTCGTGGGCCACTAATTGTAAGGTTTTGCAAGGCCTGAGACTAACATTCAAGGCCACCTTCTAACCGACAAATTGATTTTCTGAATTTTGGCCAAAAATGGGTGTGAACAATTGTCCTTTATGTTATAACCCAATAAGTTGGGTTTTATTCTTTTAAACCTTGTTTAATTCGCGAGTTGAAAAAAAAAATGGGATTAACAGTCCAGGGATTAATAGTTTCTGGACTATTTGTCCCGAATTAATTTCATTCCTAACTTTACCCAATCCCACGTTTGATTCGTGTGGAATTACGTATGGGATAAGGAATAGTATTTTTTTTAAAAGTTTTTGAAAAGCATTTTTTGAAAAAGGAATGTTTTGAAAAAGAAACAGTTTTTACAGAACAAATTTTTGGGAAATTTTTTTATTACAAAACAATTCGGGAAAAGTTTTTTGTAGAACTAATTTTTGAAAAAACAATTTTCTTAAAAAAAATTGAAAATAAAAACTATTCGATTTTTTTGGTAAAAAGGTTTTCTGAAAACATTTTCCAAACAAATTAGTTTTTGAAATCATTTTTTGAGAAGAGAAAGTTTTACAAAACATTTTTTTTTGTATTTTTTAAAAAAAATAATTTTTAAAAACATGTTTGAAAAACAAGAAAATTTGGGGAAAAAATTTTAAAATGTTTTCGTAAAACATTTTTTGAAATTAATAGGAGTATTAAAAATAATTCTAAAAATACTTTTTAAAATCAATCCTATTATCATCAAAATATTTTAGAAAACAATCCATTCTTTGTAAATCCTACATTTTTGGGGAAAAAATTTTAAAATGTTTTCGTAAAACATTTTTTGAAATTAATAGGAGTATTTTCTAAAAATACTTTTTAAAATCAATCCTATTATCATCAAAATATTTTAGAAAACAATCCATTCTTTGTTAATCCTACATTTAATCCACCTCCCCCTGGGATAATACAATACCCCCATATAGGAATAAAATTAATACTGGGATTAATAATCCCGACAGTCATTTCGAAAATCAAATTTGAGATAACGTAGGATTAGATACATTTAGTCCTATCCCATGTAGTTAATCCGTGAATAAAACGAGGGCTTAGGTTTTAATCTAACAAGTAGGGTTTTCATCTATATAATATGGGAGGGATGTTTTCAAATCCGTATATTTTAGACTATAGGATCGGTACATATTTTTCCGACGACTGAGATCTACATGTAGTAGGGCTGCCTCCCTCACCCTCACGCGTTAATCCAGGATTAATCCTCTCCCACATTCCACGAACCCACATGGCCACAACTCATCCCATGTCTCTGTCTCTGTTCAACCATGCATGGAAACTACTCTTATTCTAGATAACCGATTCAAACCAGATCATTCAAAGTTCAAATGTCGTTCCTCACTCGCCATCACTACAAACCTCCGATCACCATCACCATCACCATCGTACACCACCGCAAAACACCATCTTCGGCAACAATAGCCACAAGTCCTTCCTCCCTCAACGTCGTCACCTCAATGGGTATGACCATTCAATTTCTCCACCTTTTAATGATTTCATGTTTGATTCCTCAATTAGGTTTTTTCTTCTTAGTTTTTTCTTTTCATGATATCTTTACTCCTTAATAATTTCTTGTTTGATTCCAACTAACTGTAATTTTTTGGGTGCTTTTGTAGTAATTAGAGGAGGTTTGATTCACTTCTAAATTACCCCAACGTAAGTTTTGATCTGATAAGTTCAACATTTTCTTATGGTGATTGCGTGGTTCTATTTTGAGTTGTGTTGGTTTCAATAGAGATTACGGTAACTGAAATTGTGGTGACTGATAAAGTAATTTTGGTTCTATTTTGAGTTGTGTTTGGTTTCAATAGAGATTACGGTAACTGAAATTGTGGTGACTGATAAAGTAATTTTGGTTTGATTCTTTAAATCAAATTTCTCGTTGTTGTAGGTTTTCTAACGCATCACACACACACACACACACACACACTCTCTCTCTCTCTCTCTCTCTCAAATTAGATGTTTGAATGGGTATCTATGGTTATCTATAATTTCGTTCCTGTTTCAATTTCAAGAGGGAGAACTTGAATGGTCAGTGATAAATTTTGAATTGTTTCTATATGTCATCGCTGAAGAAAGTTTAGAAACGATTGGTGTTTCATCATTCATGTTCTTTGGTTTCTAGAGTTACTATGCTTGGGAGAAATTTTTGTTGCAAATCGGGTACCACGTGGCACCTGTGCAGCACATCTGAGCCGTTCAAACAATGCAACTAATGGCTCAGATTAAAACACTCTTTTCCTTTTCTTGAAATCCGTTCGGTACCTTACAATCTGAGCTGTCGGTTTCATGTTTGGACGGGTCGGATGTGGTGCATGGGTACCTCTTATTAGGTGTTTGTCGAAAATGCAATGTGACGGGTGTCCAGGAAAATATAGAGTTTTACTACCTCTTGGCTTATTTAAAGTACTTGATTTCAAAATTCCAAGTTAGTGGATCCCTTGAAACTGAAACACTACTTATAATGAAATTGTTGCTTATGTGAACTGATTTGTTGCTTTTTCTCTCTTTCAAGTTCAAGTATCCCTACGTAGAGTATCTGTACTGAGGTTTGTTGAAGTGTAATGGGCATGTGGAATAGTCCCCAAGGAGGACTGTGATCTAGCTTTCCATTGGCATAATGTTGATTGAATTTTTTTATTGAAAGCAAAAGGATTATGTACTTACTCCCTACGATAAGTTGGCTTTCTGTGTCCTTGTTTGGGGGTGAATTAATTCAATCAAAGGAAAAAGATTGTATGCTGGCGTGCCAGAAAAGAACTAACTTCACAAAAGAAATTATTCTTTTCAATGTGGTTTGAAACAACTAATTTATATCAGGCAATTGTGCTATCTGTTCAATTACCTCAACTAAGAGGATTTTCCTTAAAATGTCAACCAAGACTAAGGACTGGCTTCCTTCAAATCAAAAAAGATGAATGAACACAAACGAACCCGAATCTAATCAAAGGTAAGTTTGTATACAAACACTCTTAAGACCTTACTAGAACCAAGCAACAAATATAAGCACACTGAATTTAATCAAAGAGAACTTATAACCAATTAAGATGATTGAGCACAAACAAGCCTGAATCGAATCGAAGGCAAATTTGTGCACAAACACTCTTGGATTTTTCTAAGACTAAGCAGAAATATAAGCACACTGAATTTAATCAAAGAGAGCTTATAAACGATTAATCTTTGGTAAGAAAAAGACTGAAAGAAATAAGAAAATTGAATTTAATCAAAAGTAGTCTTACATGCTAACAAGCCTTCGACTTACAAATTAAACTAAACTAAGTCCTAAACTAAGATAGATCTCTGAGCAATCATATTGAGTATGAGTTGTCAGATGATAAGGATTTTTGTCGGGGGTTCTATTTTCAACTTCTTCTCTTATTTATAAACGCCGAGCATGTCTTCGAACTCCACGTCTCCAAGTGCTTCCCACGTTTTCATTCGAACTGCCCATGATCCCTTGAAAAGCGGTTGAGGGGAACCCTCGAACGGTTGCTTGGATTGATTTCTTCATAATTCTTCTCTTTCCACGTTTGTTAATATCCATCATGGCTGTTTTCTGGATCTTGGGTTCCCTGCTTTTATGCAACGTGAGTTAATGTAACACGATTGGGTCTCAAAAATGATTCCCTGCATCCACGCTTGATTGCTGCACAAAATAAGAGATTTAACCACCGTTCGATGGTTCAAAATAAACAATCCACGGCTTAACTTAATTGCTGTCTTAATTGCCCTTAATTGAGGCCCAAACGCCGCCGTTTCCCATCAAAACGATACCGTCTAGTACTAAAATAATATCGCCATTAACCCTATGATCTTCTGTATCTCGGGCCAAAATGGGATATGTTCTGATAGGCCAAAGCATTGCTTGACGCCACGTGTAATTTTCCCATTGGGTGGTGTATTTTAGGATGTAAACAGTCCTTACTCCCAAAGATAAGTTATTAAGTTTTTCGCCGTTTGGGAACACGTACTTCAATTGCCTGCTAAGTGTTCGATAAAATGTGCCAACTACAATAGTCTTATACCTTAATTTGTGTCTTGAGCTGGGTGGTATATGTATTGTTCTTCAATCTTCATCAACTACATAATTTTCTAACCTAATTGGACTGAAGCATTATTACAAGGTACTAAAAAACACTTACATGGGGGAAGAAGAAAACACTGCACACAAACACAGAATGAAATGGCCACTCAGTGAAAAAGCTGAGTTAAATTAGAAACGTGAAAAAAGCTGAGTTGCAGCTCAGGCACTTTAGTTAAAATTAGGCTAATGTGATAAGAAATCCGTCTATTCTACTCATCAATGGTTAGTTTTGACTATGTTCATATTTGGTTTACCAGATTCGTCATCATTTGCATTTTTAAAGTTGTGAGATAAGTTTCTAACATGTTTTTGTTTAAGTAGTCCGAATGTTCGTTGAAATGTATGAACCATTAATTTTGTACACCGCCTGTGTAAATTTTGTTTCTATTACTCGAAATGGAGACATTAAATCGTGTTCTAGTATCCGAATATATTTTGGAAAATTGTGTGAATTTATGAAATATTCAGAAATAGTCCATCGCACATGCACAAAATACGTTTAACGGAGAAGCAAGCGAGTAACGCATTTTAAAAATGCGCTATAAAAGTCAAACTCACCGAGCAAACTCAAACTCACCTTGTGCACAATCCTTGAAGTGAGAGAGAGAGGACATTGGGTTGAGTTTCTAGAAATGCAAATCCAACACGAAATCGGTCAGGAGTTTAGGGATATTGTTTGGGTGCGAAATGATTTTTGTGGGCGACGGTGCAAATCATCCATCTTTGGTGGTGGTGGTGGTGCAGCAGTTGGGGACGACGGTAGTGGTAGAGGCTGCCCGATGGTGGTGGTGGAGGATGATGGTGGTTGTGGTGACATGGTGGTGGCGTGTGTGGTGTGCTAGTGGTGTACTATATTGTTGTGGTGGTGGTGTCAACGGATCGAGAAGATGAACAAAACGACGGCATAGAAGAATCCATAAAGGGAGAATTGGTTTCTGGATATGAAAGGGCAAATATGGTAGTTTATGGATATTTGTTAGATTACATATATCAAATTGTTATAAAATTTGTGGGTTAGACTTAAAACAGTCTATGTATAAAAAATTTGTGATTGCAAATAACTCGATCCATCAAGTATTCATCTAGGAATCAACCAATATTTCATAACTAAGCATTCTAATAAGTGCATCGTTTTGGGGAGTATGTATAAGTAAATGCTGGCGTGATAGTGTGGAACTTTCCTCGCATAAAAAAGGAGTCGGGGTTGTTTGATAACCCAGTACTACACTTAAAATTGAATGTATTAAATGCAAAATTATTAACTTCGTTTGATTACCATATCTCATCATCTAAGTTGCGGATGATTCTATTTTATATATAATAATTGCTTTTTTTAAAATTCTTGTCACTTGTCTCCACTGGTTCCATCCTTATGTGTCGTAATTGGTATATTTCTTTCTAGGCCTTTCCTACGCTTTGGTTTTAATTTTGGCTTTAAAACTTGTATGCCTTTGATTCGTAGTATATCTTGATCGAGGATTTTTTCTCCGTTCTCTAATAAAATGGTTGATGGCCAAAAAAAACACCTTTTAATCTCGAGGATTTGTCCCCCTTCTCTAATAAAATTGGTGATGGCCAAAAAAAAGAAAAAATTTAATTGCTTTAATCTCACGCTTTACATGAAACTGAGATTAATGGTGAAACTAAGGTTCTGTTTAGAACTTAAGGAAAGAAAAAGAAAATGGGCAGAAAATGAGAGAAAAATGAAAGGAAAACTATTCACTAAACTTGAAATTATTTTCCTCTTTCTTTCTTTTCTAACCAAACAATCGAAATAATTTTTTTTTTAATTTCCCTTTCTCTTTCTTAAGTTCCAAACAGGGCATAAATTTGAACGGTGGCGATAATGCCAAAACTACTTTTGTTGGTACCAAAACTTCAGCACATAAAAGACTTATACAATACACATGCATGGTACAAACTTTTTGTGTACTAAAATTTTAACACCAATAAAAACAGTTTTGGAATTATTATTTCCTTAATTTAAAAACAAGTGCCTCGTAATTTATTTAACCTCAGCCCTCGACTCGACGCTCCCTCTCTAGTTCTCGTCTCCCTCTCCCTCTCCCTCTCCTCTCGCTCCCCCACTATGATGGCTCCTTTGGCTGGTGGGAGGAGAAAAGAGAAGAAAGGGGAGGGATCTCCCTCCTTGGTGAGAAAAGAGAAGAAAGGGGAGTGGTTTCTCATCCTCTCATCCAAACAAAGCTGAGAAATCCAATTCTCTCCCTCCTATTCCGGTGACCTAACTCTCTCCGGCGAAACTCCGGCAACTCGCCGGCGGCTTCAAAACTCAGTTTCAAGGACAGATCTGGATTCGCCGAGATCAGACGAAAACAATGGTTCAAGAAAAACGACGATCCGGTGAGGGGGTGGACTGCACTCGCGGCTGCCGGAATTCCACGACGTCTCCCCTTTCTCACGGAATCGCGCCAAGTATGGTGAGAAACGAAAAGGGGGGTTGAAGGGGGTCCGGATTCTCACGGTCTCCCCCCCTCTCTCCCCGCTGGAGCCATCCAAACGGAGGTGAGAAACGGTTTTCTCACGGAATCGTTTCTTTTCTCACGAAAACCCTCAATCCAAAGGGGCTGTGAGTAGGCCTGTCAACGGGCCGGATCGGATCCGGATCCGATAGATCCGAATCCGATAAAACTTGGATCCGATCCGAATCCGATAAGGCTCAAATCCGATAGCGGAAATCCGGATCCGATCCGAAAAATTTGGACCCTATCCGAAAATTCGAATCTGATCCGAAAACTTTTTTACTCCAAAAATTTTAGCCAAAAAAATTATATTTTTTTAAAAAAAAATACAACTTTTTTTAAAAAAAAAATATTTTCCAAAAAAAAATAGAAGAAAAAACTGAAAATAAAAATACAACTTCTTAAACATTTTTTTTTCAAAATAAAAAATTTACTGTATTTTTAAAAAAAAATTCAAAAATTTATAAAATTTTTTTAAAAAATAAAGTTCGGATTCGGATTGATAACGGATTTAATCCGATCCGATCCGGATCCGATAACGTTACCGGATTCGGATTATCGGATTATCGGATCGACATTATCGGATCCGGATCCGGATCCGGGTCGGATTTTTCGGATCGGATCCGGATTGAATCCGGTCCATTGACAGGCCTAGCTGTGAGTGTGTCTGTCTCGACGGGAAAATGTGAATCCAATCCCCATCGATCTCCATAGGCGAGGAAGAGATCCCGCGACTAGCAACATCAGGCGATAGATAAGGCAACCAGGTATATCTCCCCCTGTCTCTGCAATTATACATATATGTACCCCCAATTCATAAACCCTATAATTGTTTCCTCAAATTAAACCCATTTCGAAAACCCTAGATCTCCGTGTATGTATAAACTTTATGTGTAGCATCGATTTCATTATGGGCGTGTGAGTATTTTATGATTTTTACATATAGAAGATTCGATATCCTTGACCTTTTGAGCGAGTTCTGCTCAAGTGAACCGTCGGAATTAGGTTTCCTTTGTTTGAGGCAGAGGGTACAGGCCAAGTCATTCTCAGGATCCAGAACAATTCCATTTAACCCCATTTGTTTGATTTTTATCTATTATTTATTTTGCATAATAGGAGTTAAGTTGAAAAGAGTGAAAAAGGAACAAATCACAGCAGGGAATTGATTCATCAAATATCAAGAAACACCAAACCCATGCTAGCAGAAAATTAACAACACGTACAGCTACTAGCACTCGCGGGATTGTAATCCCACACACGGAACAAGCAACCCAGGGGTTCCATAGAAAGAGGGCGCTTTTACCGAGTTGCCTACCTGCTTCATCTCCGTTGGTAGGAATCGAACTTCAATCAATCAAACGCGAGTAATTATCTTTTTGCTAAGGATTACTACCTGCTGTCCATCCGTAAGTGACAATTCTTTTATATAACAGTTGACAACATTCTATTTCTGTAAGAGGACCAATCTAATGCATAACATTAAACTTATTCTGACATTGTAAAACTTTTATTGGTCTGCTACCGTAATAAAAATGCAATTACATATTCTAAATCTCTCAAACATCTCAATAAATCTTTCACGTTGAGACTCTAGGTTATTCATCGTACGCCATAGATCACACACTGATTCGTTGCATTCGCCTAGATTTCTCGCATCATCTGGGGTCTAGTTCCGTAATGGATGCTTCATTCACAGACCATTGTATTGACTTGCTCGTAGATTGTTCCGACTCTGGGCTTTTAACAGTATGCGACCTCGTTTTGCTCTGACCAAGGGATATAGGCTGTTGAGGAATTCCAAGAGTAATGGAATAGCTATTGAGCATCAGAACTACGGTTGCCATGGAAGGCCTGGCATCTGGATCATCTTGGACACATAACAAGGCAATATGGATGCATCTCGTGACTTCATTTCTTGCATAGGACCCTTCAAGAGTTGGATCCATCAAATCCAAGGACGTTCCTTCTCTCCATAGTTTCCAAGCCTGCAACAAGTCGTTATATACATGGATTGCCAATGTGAAGAAGTTGGCAATAAAAGGTATGATACTCCCCTTGTTATGTCTAATATCTGTGGTCGCTGATAAAATAAAAAGAGTCTAATATTGTTGGTCTCGTTATGGAGTGTTAACGTTCTAAAAGGATATTGATGAATTTATTCACATTCACATTCAAAGGCATTATTTAATATTCTTATATATATATATATATATATATATATATATATATATATATATATATATATATATATATATATATATATATATATATATATATATATATATATATATATATATATATATATATATATATATATATATATATATATATATATATATATATATATATATATATATATATATATATATATATATATATAACCGGGAAGGGCTTGATCTGAGCAGTTTTTTTCTGAACCGTTCAATAAAAAAACTACTCGGATCAAGCCCTTCCCGGTCATTTTTTTTGCTGATTTTTCGCGGAAACCCTTTAAATCACGTTCTGATCACTTTAAGCGGCTCGGATCATCGAAATTTGATCGAAAAATGTGAGAAATGGGGAGGTGCGGACCTGAGCTCCGGTCCACACCTCCTGACCTGAAGCCGACTGTATATATATATATATATATATACACACGGGGTGGTTCAAGAGACAATTAATTAGACACCTAAAAAAACACCCTTAAATCATGGATAGAAGACTAGCAAAATGGAAACACACGGAGTAGCAAGTAGAATGTATGAAAAAGAGCTTACATAGCTCAGAAGGTCGGCAACACCATCTGACTGGCAAAAGTTACTGATCTTTTTGCCAGAAATGATCTCCAGAACTAACACACCGAAGCTAAACACATCAGATTTGGCAGAGAATTGTCCATGCCTTACATACTCTGGAGACATGTAACCACTGCAATCCACCATTGTCAATGAATCATGAATAGATGATTGGAAGAAACAACCTATATATTTTCGGACAAAATCAGACATGAATCAGTTAAGGACATATTGCCCCAAACTTTTAACTAAAAATAGTATGTGAATTGATTTAGCACTCCTTTTCTTTTCTTTTTTTTTCTTTTTTTGGTTACAACAACACGTAAAAAACACACGGATCCAAAAAGGAAAAAGTATCTTCCGATTTGAAATATGTGAAGAATTGATGGATAGGTAATCAGGTAAATTAATAACCAATAATAAGGTTAAAAAGGACTAGTATTCTAACAAAGAATAGAATACTAGAGTGTTAAAAACCATTTAATAGCATATCTGTTTCTTTACCCCCTAGGGTTGGCTTTTGATGAACCAAATGATGCGTCGATAGAGACTATATATAGTCACGCCTGGTACTGCAATTAAAGAAAAACGAACAGATGGGATTCAAGGACGCTACTTACAATGTTCCAACAACTCGACTTGTACTTTCTTGAGTTTGATCAACTCCGAAGATCCTAGCCATGCCAAAATCTGAAATTTTCGCATTCATATCACCATCTAACAAGATATTGCTAGCTTTGAGATCGCGGTGTATAATTGTAAGCCGAGAATCTTCATGAAGGTACAACATGCCCCGGGCTATCCCTCTTATAATCTTGTAACGTCTTGACCAATCCAACTCCGTTTGCACTTGTGGGTCTGTCCATTGATCGATCCAAATGCAAGTTCAAGTTAGAAGTAAGCAACTAGACATGGGAACAACAGATGGTACGTTATTCAGCCAACGAACACATTAAAGTGGTCTCATTCCTGAGCATGAACGTGAAATGCTCCTCAAGCAATTCATATTGTGTACTATTAAGCTATGCTTGGTAATTCCTTAGTGGATTCCAAATTTAACATTCATGGCAATAAAAAAGTAACAAGCAATATAACAAAGACGGATTTAGATTTCCGAACCGAATAAATAGTAGTCTAGACTTTTGTTGGGAACAAACTCATAAATGAGTATCTTTTCTTCTCCTTCCAAGCAAAAGCCCAGTAGCCTCACTAGGTTTCTATGCTGAAGCTTGGCTACCAATACCACCTCATTCATGAATTCTTGTGCACCTTGCCCTGAGGTTCGAGATAGCCTTTTCACAGCTACCTCTTGTCCATCTAGAAGTACGCCCTGAGAACAAAACATCCCGTAAAACCTTTTGATCCAAAGTAGGACAACTTCTGAGAATTTGGAACGATTTTACAACAAATATAAATATACCTTGTAAACTAGACCAAATCCACCTTCACCGATTTTGTTATCATCTGAGAAGTTGTTTGTCGCAGCTTGAATTGTACCGAAATCATATTGCAAGGACTGAACTGCTGAGATGTCGTCCCCAACTGGACAAATCAAAAGTCGAAACAAGAATAAATGGTCAATAATTCTTTCTTTAGTTTGTTTTGGTGTAATGTTGAAATTAAATATTACTTGGTCTTACCATTGTCTTCTTTTATAAAGTTATACTTCTTCTTCTTCGCCCTCTTAGATAGGCAACAGAAACCTGCTATGAAAAGGATAATGGCAACCCCTATTGAAACTACAATGGCAATGATTACTTGCGATGAGATTCCCCCATTTCCTGCATTTGAAGAATTATTTCATCAACAATTTTAACTAACAAAAGTTAGCACTCATACTAGTGTAAACAATCTTATTCGAGCACTGTAGTGATCCCGAATAAGGGTTTTGACAAGTCAAATATGAGTCAATATCGAATAGCTTGAATTTGTTAACACCACGATCACTCACATTTTCAAGACTATAATTGTTTTATATATGCCTTTCAGCTCATAGTCCATTGTGGGAGTTTTGGCAAATTAACATGCAGACATAAGTGTTTCAGCCTCCCAAAGTTAGTCCTTTCTATTTCCTATCAAGTACCAGACATGCAGCTACCAGGAGTAATGTTTGTGCAAATAACAGAGCATTGGTTTTGCCTATATATGGGGACTTTGTTCTGGGTTATTTGTATCTCTCAGAGTGTGAGATCAGTGAGGCTAGCAACAATGTAATCAGAGAGATTGAGAGAGTGTAGTGAGTTAGGAGAGAATTACTCCACTTGTAAAGCTTGTCTTGATTCATAGTGAGATTTCTCCGATTCCTCCATGGATGTACCCGATTTTGGAACCACGTATTTTCTGCGTTTGTGTGTTTGGTTTAGATCCTTGGGGCACAACAATTAATAACCTTATTTCTTAATATCCCGCCACTTTTTCTCCGCTTCTGAATGTGTTTATAATAGATGGATTTAGAGAGGTACGAGGATTTTCTTTTCACGTTTCAAAATGGACCATATTTGGGGACATCCAAAAAAAAGAACCAAGAATACGGAACTAAAGGAGTGACAGACTATAGCTAAGGTTATTGGACAATTCTAGAAAACGTGAAAATTAAATTCCAAATCCAGCTTTACAAAATAAAGTTTTACCAGGGCTGCTCGTAGTTGTAGTACTAGGAGGAGGAGGAGGAGGAGGAGGAGGAGGAGGAGGGAGGACTGGTGAAGGCAGAGGCGGAGCGGCACCGACGCTGGCATTGTAAAACGGGTACATCTCATACCTGACAGTACAGCTCTGAAACAAAACTCTCCCTCCTTGTTTTGCATCACAACAAGTCGGAAAGAATGCAATACAATTCTGAAGGCATATATTACAGTTAGAATCAGACAAATCTCGCGTGCATTGCGCTAGTCCATACAACGTTTGAAGTGGCAAGTAATTGGCTTCTCCAGTCGCTAATTTCTTGCTAGAGTCATACTAGTAGTAGTTAGTGCAGTGGTTTACCAAAAATAAGAACAATATTTCAGACTAAAAATCATTTTTTGGGTGTACATACTGCGAATGAAAGAAAGAAGCCAAACTAATTTACCAAAAAGACAAGAGGTTAATTAAGGCCTCTCATACTTGACCCAGCAGTGGCAGACGCGCAGAGCCCATCTATATATAAAATCACTGTAAATTTGAAAGGATTAGGGTAAACTAAAAGGTGAATTTGGAAGGATTAAAACGTATTTTAAAGAACAAAGCTATAGGGATTTGGAGTACAATACCCTCAGCCGCGCGTCCTTTTATGATAGTCGCACTCATCAAGGGCCGAATTAAAATTATAATACCAAACCTAGATTTATGTTGAGTTGTCCTTTATGTCCTAACCAAGTTTAATTTTAAATTCCTGTAGGTTTTAACAAAACAAGTTGAGTTTTTATTCTCTTACTCTATTATACGCTTTATCCCAAGAAAACACAAAACTGAACAAAAATAAAAAATATTTGGGGGGAAAGTCATTTTTCCTTCAAGAGGCCCATATGAAGCATTGAGATTGTATGGGTTGAAATACGAAATACTACACTGCCCTGGGTTGCCCCAGTGGTAAGGGCGGATCTGCGCCTGCAACATGCTAGGATTTGATTCTCCTTTGAGGTACTCGGGATTTACGTGAGGAGCCTTGGCGGTAGGTTGCTGTCCGAGGAATGGGTGTTACAAAATCAATTGTGATGGAGGCATGGATAAGCATGGGGGGCGGTGTGGAATGGGAATGGTTGTACGTGATTGGGACTGGGAGATTTATTGCGGCAAGAGCAATTGGCAAACAGTTCTTGACAGATCCGTTGGTGGTGGAGGCGATGGCAGCAAGGGATAGCCTTCTTTTTGCTATGGAAATGGGGCTGGAATCAGTTACTATTGAAGGGGATTCGCAACAATTGGTACAGTTGGTGCAAAGGCGCAAGGAAGGCCATCCGGGGGTTGGGGTGCTTGTAGCGGATATCATGCATATTCTAGCCGGTTTTTCTTCTGCGGAGGTGTCCTTTGTGCGAAGGAGCGGTAATGGGGTTGCCCATAGTATCGCTCAAAAAGCGGTGAGAGGTCTTGTCTCTTCCACGTGGTAGTTTAGGCTTCTGGTGTGGCTTTTGTCCTCTCTTCAGAGGGATGAATGCCCTTTTTGATCTATTTTTTTCGCTCTTATGGTTTTATCAATATAATCGTAGTCCTATTGATTGAACAAAAAAAAAACCAGTAACTAATTGGATATACTCGTAGATTTGAAAAATATTTCCTTAAACAATCTTCGAAACTTTCATTTTATGGACTCTAGTGGATATTATTCAGATAAAATATACTCACTCACGAGATCCATAATTTTACTCCACCTTTCTATTCAAGGTGTCCCAGAATACATATCCATTCTTTTCTAAATGCTTAAAGAAATCAATGAACCTGATCCCTTAATATAGGACATTTAACCAGATTCCATCTACGCGCGTACTTCTCAGTATTCTATCGTCCTGATTTTGGAAGATGGTTCATACGTTTAAACGACAAAATCAACAGTCGAAAAGATAGAGTTTATATTCTTGTTCAGTCATATATAGGATTAGGATCATACGAGAGAGCACTGACTACGTACTGAGAATCCTTATTCTGCATATAGTACTATAAGAGCTCGATCGTAATACCAGTACCTCTCCCAAAACTTCGTTTAAAAGGGTCGCATTCGTCACATTCTGCGGATTCCACAAATATCCCACGACCGTCTGCTGAACAGAGAAGATGGACTCATACGAGTACCTCAGCATACATTCGTCGTACCAGATCATGACCTGCTTTGACCTGGGGCACCGTTCGACTATATCCCCGGAAGCGTAAGCGACACAGTCTTGACACACGGCGGGGGTGACGTCGCCGCGGCAGAGGAAGAGGCCGTAGGCGACGTCGGGAGGACTGCTGCCGGCAGTGAAGTTGTAAAAGCCCGTGGATGTGTTGTTGGAGTTGGAGGAGAGAACAGACAAGAGGGTGTTGAGGTTTGTGTGGTAGGTGCTGTTTGGAGCATAAGTGTTGGTTGTGTTTGGGCAGTCCATGAATCGGAAACTCGGGTCAGCTCCTTCAATTATTGGGATGAGGCTCAGCAAGCAAATCATCAAGTAAACAAAGAGAGCCTTTCTGGGCAATTTGTGGGGCAAATTAGCCATTGTAGAGCACCTGGGAAGGATTTCGGGAGTTTCAAATTCTTACTGTAAGAATGGAGATTGGGAGAGGGCTATCAAAGAAATGAGTAGTGGAGAGGAGAGATTGGCAAAATTATCCATGGCTATAGCTCCGACGACTTGGAAGCGAGTCAATGAGGCCCTATTGTATTCAATTGGATTGAATTGTAGTGTTCCCTGGTATACCAGAGGGAGTTTGGTTTGAAAAAGTATTTGAGAGAGAGAGAGAGAGGGGCCACGGGAGTGGATTGTGTGATCACGCCCTTTAAAAGAAAATTCTTCAAGTTTTTGTTATTGTCAAAATTTTGGCGCGGAAAAGTATTGGGATTGGAAATTTTTGCCGTTTATTAAGGAGACTAGACAGTGTTTGATTAAAGAAGTTGAAGAAACATATGACCCATTACCGAAGAAGATTTAAATATTACGTAGGCCAATATTGGACGTCCAAAAATATTTTGAACGATCTAAATTAAAGACAAACTCTTAACAGTAAGAAATATTTATAACCGGTCAAAGACTAAAAACATATTTCAACTGTTGATTGTCGAAACTGACGGATGAGATTGGCCGTTTTCCGTAAACGACTTTTTCACGGAAGCTCAGCGAATAAGTTTCTCCGTTGTCAAAAATAGTGAATTTCTTAGAAGCTAGATAGCGATGTCTCTGTTGAAAGTTGGGTTGACTTGACTCCATAAGTTGATCAAAGTTCTTTGCAGAAGACTTGTTGAGTAATGGACAGGCAATCTGATGATTTTATATTGGCATAAAGGAAGTAGGAAATGAGGTAGAAACAGGAACGAATCTACTCGTGTAAAGGTGACTAACACTGAAAAAATGTTTTTGTAATAGTATATATATTTATCATATGTGAAAAGCTCCAATACACACCCCGTATAACTATATATGTTATGCCTATTTTGGAAAAATGTTGTGCCTCTAAGTGGTAAATAAATATTTATGTCTCTCAGGGGGTGTTTCACTTTTGTTAAAAAAGTACTTTTTGAAAAAAAAATGGTAATTTCAAGCTCAAAAATCATTTGTTTACGCAAATAATTTTTTTACCAATATGGATATTGTTTGAAAGATCTTATTAAGATCTTTTAAACGATGCAAAAAAAAATTGAAAAAATATTTTTCATTTTCATTATATTTGAGTTTGAAATTACCTTATTTTGAAAAAAAAAGTACTTCTACAAAAAGTGAAACACCACCTCAATGGTTAATGGTGTATATGTACCGTATGCACAGTTATGCCTATTTGGTAAAATGTTACGCTAATATTATGCCTATTGGTAAAATGTTATGTCTCTCATTGATAAATGTTACTACTCTCAGTGGTAAATGTTATGGGTGCATATCATACACTAATATGCACTGTAGCCGTTCCTAAGAGTTCTATATATATATATAGTATAAACACTTGTGTATATATATATATATCTTAAGATTTAAGATAAATCTTAAGATATAGAGTTAATTTTATTTTTCAACTTTCGTAGTATGGTTCACTTAGAATTATTTTGGTTTATAACAACAGTGTCTGCTTGGACCTTTTATTTCTTGATTATTTTTTTTTTTTTTGACCGTTAGGGAGAAACATCTTAAAAGAAAATCATAATAAGATTATCATGATCATGTTAAAAACTTGTCGATGTTAATGTCAAAAATGCTCTAAAAGTTTTGTTTAATATTTCATGCTCATTTATGGATACTTTTATAAAAAGTATGCATTATAAAATTTTGTAGTTACTAATCCATGTCTTAATATAGTAGATTTTGGTTAGAAAAATATTTTTTTACGATTATAAATGCTAAAGTACCCCCACTAGAGCTGATAAAATACAAAAAAAAAAAAAAAAATGTACCCCCACTAGACTAGATTTTTTAATACGCTGGTAGAAACACAAGCTAGTCAAAAGTATATGTGGTTTGGAATTTGGTATATTTCAAAAGCCTCAAAATGTAAAGCAACTTCCAAGAAATTACTAACAACTTCTTTGGATGTTGCCAACCAGAATTGCGTGTCCCAAATCTCTTTTCAAGGCCTTCACATACCATTTGCATAATTCAGGTCCCGCTTCAGCTGAGCTACAAGTTGTAGAGTGCAATTTTTTTGTTTTGTTTTTATTTAACATTTTTTGTGTTTGTTAATTTTACGTCAAATTTTTATATATTATTAGTTTGTCTCGACGAGAGGAATTACAAAAGTAAGTAAAAAATTATGACTTTCATCCAAACTTTTAGAAAATATCCAAGTAAAAATTCGGACTTTTTGGCTTTTTCATGGATATTCCAAAAATACTTGTGTAAAAGTATAATTTTGTCGTTTCTCCAATTTTTCTCGTCAAGATAAACTAATAATACATAAAAATTTGGTGCAAAATTAACAAACATAAAAAAATTGATAAAACAAAAAAATTCTAGTCTACAACTTGTAGTTTAACGGAAACATGGCCTCAATCAATGTGATCATGTAAAGACTGAAGAAGACCACAGCAGTAGTCGATACGGATATACTACTTTGCGAGTCTTACAAGACGAATGATTTAGATTAATGTAATAAATGCATGATTGGGCCCCCAAATGGCGGTGATGGAAACGTGGGGTTCTCCACCTAAGGTTGAAAGAATTTAATCTCAGCAGAACGTTTTTTCTTATTTCCTTGAGGGCATGAAATTCCTTTACAAACGCTGTCATATTGTATATATCATCCCAACATAGTATATGATGCAGCGCAGCCTCCTTTTACAAAATAAGTTGCGAGAAAAGATCACGAACTTGCTTATGTTAAAGATTCTCTTTGAAACACAAACATGAATAGAGGAAACTCTCAATTTTCATTCATAAACATCAAAAACTCAACCCACTTGTCCTAAGGCTCATATCCTTATTTACAATAGTAGAACTCATAAACCTAGCCAACATTCCTAAAATACCAAAAAGGAAAATAAGACATAAAGAAACAAAAGAGTGATAGAAAAAAATGTTTTAATCTATCCATATTTCGTATAGAGAAATATTTCCTCCGTCTCTAAATAAGTGTCCGGCGCACAAATCTAGACCTTAAAAAGAATGCATGTTTTCTTTAAAAAATTTAATTTTTTTCACAATATAATAGAACTCATTGCTATCTATTCATTTGTGAAAAAAATTAAATTTTTTAACAAAACAAATGCATCTTTTATAAGACCTAATTTTGCATGCCGGACACTTATTTAGGAATGGAGGGAGTATATTTATACTGTATATATGGATTCCTCGCCACAGAAGATAGCAAAAATCAAATATTCCCTTACCAAATAGGAACTGAATTTATCAGTAGCAGTAAAATATTTACTGTTTTATTAACTTATCCAAACAATAGCCATTACAACTTGATTTACCCAAAAAATAGCCATTACAACTTGTTAATTTCGAGAAAATTACTAATATTGATGTTATTTGTTCAACTTTGATAAACTTTATAAAATCGAAATGAAAAATTTACCAATCCAAAGAAATTAATGATTAGCCTTGAAAGAATAATAAATTAGATAATTAATGAAGGAAAAAGAATTAACTGTAACGCCCCGATTTTCGAAAATAAAATCGGAGGCATTAAATATTAATTTTTGAAAATTTATTAAATCAAATTCGAAATCCAAAATAGATAATTCATCCTAAGGGTTCATTTATTACAAACCATTGTGGAAATACTAAAAATAGTCTTTGTAGTAATAAACTGGACAAAATAATAGAGTCGTCTTCTTAAGATTGATACGGATCCCAAGCGAATTCTGGCTCGACTCCCACCTCTGGATTCTCCTTTACATAAAACTGCTCACTTTCGGGATTTTGTGTTTCTTCTTGATTTTCCGCAAAATCTGACACGGATGCCAGTAAATCCGTGCCTGAGTGATAGAGTTCACCCCGTAGTATAATCCAACCCAACTACCCCTCTTACTTTACATTTAACAAAAAGCAGCATAAATATGATACAAAGTAGTATAACAAAGATTTTTCACTTCAATCGATTTATTACTATCCATTATCCTATTGTATGATCTAAGATCTCATCCGCGAGATCTTTCCTCCCAAACCGCTAGCCACGCTCGGTCCCATGAGATCACTTCCCTTTGATGTCGCAGATACACATAAGTTATATACCGAGTGTGCATCCCAATAACTACAATAAGGGGTATGCTTTTTTGCCACAGCGATATACATCAGCGGGGGTTAGTAGAAGTGTTAGAGTTAGCACGAGGAGACCAGAAGCTATCCATAGCCCTGGCCCCCTAAAGAGCCTGCCCCCTATGGGGCTCGAACCCAAGACCTTCCACATAGAGGAGACAATGACTTACCAACTGCACTAAACAGTGGTTGTCAATAAGGGGTAAGCTTATCATGCCTGAATCATGACTAGGGTTCGCCTATCTTATGCACCACTTCACAATCATCATTGGACTCTCGCCAGTCTATCAATTCATCACTGGACTCCCGCCAGTTTCAATATCATCACAAATCTTATCACATTTCAAAATCACGTATGTAGGCAATCTCTAAAAAAAAAGAAATTTCACAATTTATCCATTACCTAGCATCGTCTAGGTTATTTCTATTTCGCATACCATCTCATGTCTCTATGGCCCAGTCTAACATTCAAATCAAGTATCGACACAATATTATTCACAATAATAAATAAAAACGAATAACAAGTGGATCAAAACGAATATTAGGCAAATGCAATCACACAACTTTTTATGACTAGGCCGTTGCCCTTAATCTTGTATGGCCACGATATCAATAACAAGGTAAGAACTTTTATATAAGACTTTAAAAATAATTTTCTAAGCTTTTATTAATTATTTAAAAAATTCGATTGATTAAGAAACTAATTAAATACAATAATTAGGTAAAAATATTAAAAAAATTATTCTGACCATCATAGGGGTCTTAAAGGTCCTATACAACATGTTTGAGTATCAAAAATTGGGTTCAGAGAGTCGCAGAATTATTTTAAAAGAAGACGTTAAATAAAATAGCCGAAAGTGAAATAAATAGATAATAATTAATTTACTAATTTAAAATATGCTAAGGTTAACATTGTTTGATCGTCGGAAAGTAAGGAGTCTAAATAAAATTACTCGGGCATTAATAACATTGTTTATAATGTCGTAAAGTATTTTTGTTTGGAAAAAATGTGAAAAATAATAATAAATAGTTAATTAAATAAAAAAATATGATTTTAACAAGATATCATCTTTGAGATGCAAGGAGTCTAGGAAAAATAGTTTGGGTGTTAACAACATTGTTCGGAAGGTCGCAAAGATTTTTCGTTTGTAAACTTTGATTGAAAACAAGTAAAAAATTTAATAAATAGATAATAAAATAAAAAAATATGAAATAAACAAGTTATGATCTTTGAAGTATTAAAAGTCTAAGAAAAATAGTTCGGAAGTCAAAAACGAAGTTCGGGAAGTCGAAAAGTCGATTTGAACCAAAACAGTGCACAACGCAAGGTCTGGACAGGGGAGAGTTCGCAGCCGCAAGGTTCGGGGGCCTGGTTCTTGCGGCTGGGCCGCTTGCAGGTCGCGGCCGCATGGTCGCGACTTTTTTTTGCTTGTTTTGCTTCAGTTCTCGTGCATGGGACCATGAGGGCTATTGAGTTATGCATAAAAACACTTAGGCTCCGTTCCGCAACGCTTCTTAAAAAATAAGTACTTATTTTCTCTACTTCTAATTCAAAACACATGCAGCCTTCTTATTTTTTCCAAATAAAAAGTTCCTTTCATTTTTTCAAACTCAAAAATAATACAAATGAAAAAATAATAATTAATTCTTTTTGTACCGTATTAAAGACCTCAATGAGATCTATCAAACAAGATCCATAGTGATAAGAAAATTATTTGCATAAACACATGATTTTTGAGCTTCAAGTTGCCGTATATAAAAAACAAGACTGTTGCTATTATGTTGGGTGCCGGCGGAGGGAAATCGTACCGGCGGCCGTGTCCGGCCGGCTCCGGCCACCGGACGGCCGATCCGAGCCGTCCAAAAATTCTAAAAAAAAAAGCCAATGGGGCTTACGCGAGAATCAACGTCATCCGAAGTGTGTAGCGTGCTTAATCCGAGCACCCCCTTTCAGTGTACATATGATATTGAAATCGTACACGGAAAGGGGTGCTCGGATCAAGCAGTCTACACACCTCGGATGAAGTTGATTTTTGCGTTAACCCCCTTGGTTTTTTTTTTATAGAATTTTTGGACGGTTCGGATCGGCCTTCCGGTGACCGAGACGGCCCGAAGCGGACGCCGCCCTCCCCGGCCGTTGGGTACCCATATAAATTCTTGGTCTTACTTGTTTTAAAAAATAAGAAGGCAGCAATTGTGGAACGGGGCTTCCTTTTCAACAAAAAATAAGAACTTTTTAGAGTTCTGGAACATAGCCTTAATATACTTAGAGAAGTGGTTGGGAGGGATTATAATACCTTGAATTGGATCGGATTGATTCTTGATCGAAACTTGAACTTTAGAGAAGATGACTTCGGGTTCTTTGATTGAGGAACCTTGGGATCAAATTGAGGGTTCTTTGGTGATGCCATGTCACATCCTCAATTTTCAACATAATTATAAAGGATTTCCATAAATAAAACCTTGCAATATTCTGTATAATACCCAAAAGCATATAGCATTTCCATTCCAAAATTCTACGTCATGCACTTTAAATATCCAAACGATTACATTTCTGGCTCTGAGGCCCAAATTAACATAAGTATCAAGAATAAAAGAGGATTAAGTGTTTACAATCATTCCTTAAGTCAAAAGATTTACAATAGGGTTACAAATATATCTTTCCAAAAATACTAGACAAAAATGGCCAAATAACCCTTCAAGTTAGCTTTCAAAACGATGCCCACATTCAAGCACTCCAAGTATGCACTACTGTCCCATATTAGCACCTGAAAATGAAGGAAGGTTTGAGCTACACTAGCCCAGTAGAAAACTCTAATCTAACAATGTATGCAAATGACATGTAGAAAAGATGAATAAATGAACGACTGTATCAAGAATCAATGAGGGATCGACAAGAGCAATCCAATTTTACACTTCTTTTCTAAAACCAATCACATGCTTTAATAAACGATTTTTGAAAATCACCAAATGCCAAAACGTGTCTCGTTCAAGTGTCATGAGCCGAAACTCCTGCCGAGCCAGTTAAAGGACCTCGATGTCCTCTGTCAGGCACCTTACCCATAGGGAGGTCCTGAAATATCAAATACGAGCATATAGCTCCTGCTGGGCCAATTAAAGGAGCCCGATGTCCTCTGCCAGGCTCTCACCCGTCGATGAGTCCTGAATGTTCGCGTTGCGTCCGTAAAGTTCCAAAATCCACTGATCGTCAAATTCGTACCAAATTCGGATCATAAATATTTTAAAGGGATATACCTACACATTTGCCCAAACCAAAATTAGAACTCATGAAAGTACCCCCATTGTTTTTAATAACAGCAAGTAATCCAATTAAAACTTTCTTCGAAGTTGTTTGAACGGATTAGGAACGATCGAAATTAATAATAGTAAAATATGAGTCAAAGAAGACAAGACATTGCAATTCACTGGTTGTTATCGATAACAAACATAAGGTTATCGATAACTCATGGACGAGAAAAAGGAAAAATCACAACGTTATCGATAACGAAACGAGAGGGTATCGATAACTTCAGAATTATGGTTAATCGAAACGCGATGGTATCGATAACAAAGGGAAAGGTATCGATAATAATGAGGTTAAGATCATTCCAGACGTGAGGGTAGCGATAACAAGGGCAGAGGGTATCGATAACATTGGATTTTCTGGGTTTTGGTACAAAGTGTTATCGATAACACTGAAAATGTTATCGATAACAAAGGCTTTCGAGCGGATTTTTGACAGACGATCATGGGTTCTCCAACATCAACAATCTCAACAACAATAATAACGATCAATGGCAAGAATCGAGCAACAAGAAACACATCATAAACATATATTGAGAGTTAGAATTTCCTACCTCAAGATCAAAGAACGAAATCAAATGATTTTTTTTTTTCAAGCCCTAGCTCCAATCCTTGAACTCGAACGAAATGCACCTCCACCAAGTTCGAACCAACGAAGTTCAGACCGCAATACGCACAGGAATGAAGGATTAAAGGTAGCTTTTAGTGGGTTTTGGGTTGTTTTTGTGTGAGAGTGAGAGTAAGAGTGAGAGAGCTGAGAGAGAGGAGAACGGGAGAGAGTGAGAGGAGAAAAATGGGAAATGTTATTCCCTACACACACACACATGCTATATACATACATCATACACACTCACCCCTCCTATTTAAATTTTAACACTTTAGCCCCAAATCTCAATATTCCGAATCGATTTCTTTGTTTTATTCTTTATAAAACATTTAAATAAAATTTAAGAAATTGCGGGTCTTTACACCCTACCCTCCTTAAAGAAAATTTCGTCCTCGAAATTTAAATAACCATGACATGTAAACCAACAAGTGCATTATGAATGCATGCAACTATCATGCTCCTCAACATCATGCAACAAGTCACGTAATATGAAATTTCGATATTTAAACACTCACATCAATTGATTCCGGAAATAGGTGCGGATATTTCTTCCTAACCTCGTCCTCTCGTTCCCATGTCGATTCCTTGCTACCTTGACTACTCCACTGTAGGGTCATATTCCCAAAAAGGTATAAACGTGAGCCGAACACGTGATGGAAGATGTGCAATGAGAAAAGTGATGAAAGGCACCATGACGATAGGAGACGGTGACCCGAAGTATGCACCGAACAGAGGACTATTCGGGAACAGGGATATAAGATATCCTAGTACAAATACAAGCTGTTCGGCTGGATAGGTTTGTATCCAAAATAGTAGCACTTATAGTGCAGTCTGTTCGGCAAAGAGCATGCCGGACAGATAGAGTCCTTGATAAGCAGCTTTAAGAGATAAGGCGAAGGCAGTATTCAAGGAGGAGTGTCCAATATCCAGTCGGGATAAGCGATGGGATAATCCTATTACGGAACGAATTCCGTAAAGACGAGACTCCTAATAAGAAGTACCGAACAGATGGAGTTAGCAATAAGGGACTACATTTTAAGTGATAAGACGGTGGGAATGTTCCAGAGAGGGAGACCCCGTATTTAGATAAAGATAAGTTTAAGAACAGTCCTATTATGGAACGAATTCTATAATAAGGAAAATCCTTGCAAATAGAGGATTTCAGTTGATTAGGGCACGAGAGTCCCTAGAAAGCCAGGTCTCCTGTACGGGATAAGAGTCCTGGGGTGATGAGGATGCTTGGAGGATAAGCAGATCTATGTATATAAATATAAGATAAACCTAGAGGCAAAAGGTACGCAATACATTGCATGCATTACATATTTTCCTACTGATAATTAGGGTTTGAGACCAGTACGAGATACTAACTTAGGCATTGGAAGGGCCTTTGCCACGAGAGGCAGAGGTGCGCTCACCCCTCGTCTGTCTTGCAGATTAGGTTTCCGGCGGAGGCATAAGGGTATCAACCGAGAGTCACGTGGATCCATTACGAAACAACAGTGTTCCAGGTACTCTCTGTTTTTCTGCACCTACAATTGGCGTCATCTGTGGGAAACGAACGAGTTCCATTTGAAAAACGACCATGGTGGAAGTAGATCCAGTCACACCGCTCATTGAGAAAAACCAGGCTGGTAGGGAAGGAGACAAATCCCCTCCAGGTGCTCCGAAAAAGCATGCTGGTGGCCATAGTAGGAGGGCGACGAGCAAAGATCGTCCTCTAACCATTCGAGATGATCCCAAGAACATGGAAGGGAGAACTGCTACGGACTCCACGAGAAGGAGCAAGTCCCACCATAGAGGAGAATCTGTTGCACAATCAAAAGGTGTGCATAGCCGCAGTGACATCCTGGATAGGAAGAGGCAAGAAATCGAAGAGGCTGCTCGATTAATCAAGAAACAAGAATATGAGATCCGAGAGATGGAAAGGATCCGAGATCACCCTGAGGATTCTGGACTGTCACGAAGGCATTCCGAAAGAGAAAAAAGGGCTATGGTAACATACAAAGCCACCCCTTCACACCGAAGGAGCAAGAGTCCCTCTCTAAGGAAGAGGCTTTCTTCACGAAGAAGAAGAAGTAGGAGTCCGAAGGAGCGAGGGCTTTCTCCACGAAAAAAGAGAAGCAGGAGCCGAAGTTCCTCTGTTGAAGAAGATACCCGAAAACACCATAGAGACAGGTACGAGAGACCTGAGTCCGACTGGGTTAGGGTTCGGGCGCATAAAAACAAGGAGCAAGAGGCTGGAACAATGACTGCACGAGAAGCAGCAAGGAAAGCCCTGAGTAATATAACAACTTCCCCCTTTACTAGAAGGTTACAAGACGCACGACTTCCGAGCAGGGTGAAGCACGGGGCGTTCGTACTTTACGAGACAAATGCGAACCCCGTTGCTCACATACAGCATTACCAGCAGGCTATGTTTATGCACAAAGGGGATGATGGTATTATGTGTAAGATGTTCCCGTCAAGTTTTGGGAAGGTGGCTTTGTCTTGGTTTCACAAATTGGAATCACGATCCATACGAGGATGGACGCAGTTGGCCGAGGAATTCACTGCGCGGTTCTTGACAAGTAGGAAGGCTCCCAAAACATTTGAAAATCTCTCCACGATGAAGCAGGGAGATAACGAGCCGATCAGAGACTATGCCAAAAGGTACTGGGAAACCTTTAACGAGATTGACAGTTGCAGCGAGGAGTATGCAATTGCTACTTTCAAGACAGGCCTGCCTGTTTGGGAAGAACTCCGCCGGTCTTTAAACAAACACCCTGTGTCAACTTTGGCACACTTGTTGGAACGAATTGAGCAGCATGCCAGAATGGAGGACGATATCCTCCGAGGAGACGGCAAAGTGATTGCCGAACAGCCAAAGACACCAGCGAAAAAGGTGGACAAATCAGAGCCCAGAACTTACAAGGAGAGGAAGGAGTATGGGCAGGGTAAGAAAGAGCCATATAAAGAAAAACCAGCGCCAAACCCCAAGTCATTCTTTTCAATAACAACAGTCTGGAAAGAGCCTATTTACAGGATTCTTTATCGAATAAAGAATCAGCCCTACTTCAAGTGGCCCCCAAGTCTGGGTGGAGACAAGGATGCGAAACGTGCTACGAATCAGCACTGCAGTTACCATAAGGATTGGGGCCACATGACTGAGGATTGCGAAATGTTCAAAAGACATCTGGATGATTTGGTCTCTCGAGGCTATCTGAAGGAGTATATTCAGGAGGACCCCAAAGATAAAGGGAAAGCCATGGAAATGGATTACGAGCAGAATCCAAGGGGGATAATCCATATGATACATGGGTTAGTTGCACCTTATACGAGAAATGAGGTTAGGCTACTCCAGAGGCAACCCAAGCATGACAAGCACGTTATGCGATTAGGAAAAAAGAGGGGACGAGAACTTGATGGAAGCAGTGAAGGTATAGTCTTTACTGATGAGGATCTCGGAGATATCCAGATTCCTCACAATGGCGCTTTGGTTATTACCCTGAGAATAGGGGAATATGACATTGAAAGGATCTTGGTAGACTCTGGGAGCTGTACAGAGGTTTTGTACTACGATGCGTTTAAGAAATTGGGATTAACTCAGTCTGATCTAGAGCAGTCAGTAACACCTCTGGTCGGGTTTGGAGCTGGAGCGGTCTGGCCCCTTGATAAGGTAACTCTACCTGTTCGAGCAGGAACAGTGGTCTTAAAAATAGATTTCTTGGTGGTAGATGTGCTGTCCTCCTATAATGCGATTATAGGGAGAACTTGGTTACATAAGATGAAAGCGGTCTCCTCTACCTATCATTAGTTGGTGAAGTTCCCTGGATCCAATGGAATTGAGAAAATAAGGGAGAATCAAAAAGCAGCACAACAGTGCTTGATTTCCATTATTAAGAAGATTCCGAAAGCTCATCAGGTTCATGCAGTAGAGGCGCCGGATCAACCGACCATCGAGGATGTAGGTAGAAATCCAACAGAGAGAGTGGTGGAAGGCCTGAAGAAAATACAGATCAACGAGATTGATTCAGAGAGGTATTTTCTGATTGGGGAGTCACTCCCAGCTGAGGAAGAATACGAACTGGTAAGGTTTTTGAAAGAATACGTTGATGTGTTTGCCTGGGTACCAGAAGAGATGCCTGGAGTTGGTGCAGACGTGATCTGTCACCATCTAAATGCAGATCCTCAGCACAAACTTATGACTCAGAAGAAAAGGAGGGCAGCTGTGCAGCATGTTGACGCTGTTATTGAAGAAGTAGAACGATTGTTGGAAGCCAAGGCAATACGTGAGGTTTACTATCCAGAATGGCTGTCCAACACCGTAGTAGTAAAAAAGAAGAATGAAAAATGGCGTGTATGTGTGGATTTCATGGATTTGAATAAAGCATGCCCAAAGGACAGCTTTCCCCTACCTAGAATTGACCAGTTGGTTGATGCAACAGCCGGATACGAGCGGATGAGTTTTCTTGATGCATACCGGGGTTATCATCAGATTGCCATGTTTGGTTCCAGATCAGGAAAAGACCTCTTTCATTACGCCTCGAGGGTTGTATTGTTATAATGTGATGCCTTTTGGGTTAAGGAATGCAGGAGCAACGTATCAGAGGCTGGCAACCATTATGTTTAAGAAGCTGCTTGGCAAGACTATGGAGGTTTACATAGATGATATGGTTGTGAAAAGCAAAACCAGGCAAGATCACGTAGCAGACTTGAGGGAGGCCTTTGATAACTTGAGAGAATACAAGTTAAAACTCAACGCCTCGAAGTGTGCATTTGGAGTTAGATCAGGAAAATTCTTGGGGCACCTAGTAACCATAAGGGGGATTAAGGCAAACGCGGATCAGATATCAGCATTGCAAGGATTGCAGAGTCCCAAAACGACGAAAGAAGTACAGAGGTTGACTGGGATGGCTGCTGCCCGCAATAGATTCATCAGCCGGTCCAGTGATAAGTGTAAACCCTTCTTTCAGCTTTTGAAGAAAAGAGAAGGATATGAATGGGGAGCAGAATGCGAACAGGCAATCCAGGATTTGAAACAATACCTGGCTAAAGCCCCACTTCTGTCAACTCCTGACCCGGGTGAGTCTTTGATTTTGTATTTAGCAGTTTCTGAGCATGCTGTTAGTGCTGTTTTGTTAAGAAGTAAAGGATCAGACCAAAACCCAGTTTATTATGTGAGTAAGACACTGTTAGACGCAGAAACGAGGTATCTGCCCCTTGAAAAATTGGTCCTTGCGTTAAGGACAACAACGAGGAAGTTACCTCATTACTTCCAAAGCCACAAGGTCGTGGTTTATACTGAGTATCCATTAAGGTCATTACTACGAAGGGCGGACTTTTCAGGACGGATCTCGACGTGGTCTGTCAAGTTGAGCCAATATGATATAGACTTCCAGCCGCGTACGGCAATAAAAGGCCAGGTGTTGGCTGATTTTGTGGCAGAATTCACTCCAATGGTAGCATCGGGCCTCCTACGAGAAAGAAGCAATCCGTTCAGGAACCAGGCAAGAAAAGAAAGGTGATTGCCGAACAGGACCCTTTGGAATGGAAGTTATTCGTCGATGGTTCGGCTTGTAACACTGGTTCTGGAGCAGGTGTTGTTCTGTTCCCTCCGGTTGGAGTCATGGTCGAGCTCTCTGTTCGGCTAGGTTTCAGTGCGTCCAACAACGTGGCAGAATATGAGGCCCTGCTGATCGGCCTCAAAAGTGCAAAAACATTATAGGCGAAGAGAGTAAGAGTTTATTGCGATTCGCAGTTGGTGGTATGTCAACTGTCCGGGGAATACGAGGCCCGAAGTGAGAAGATGGCAGCTTATGTACAGGCGGCCAAAGATTTGCTTGATACCTTCGAAAAGGTATGTATTGAACAGATAAGCTCAGGACAGAATGCCCATGCGGACTCCTTAGCCTGGTTGGCTGCTGCTGTTCCTACTGAGTTAAAAAGGAAAGTAGCAGTCGATTACCTGGATGAACCAAGCATTGGGAAAACTGTAGAGTTGGTCCTGGACGTGAACCAGGAACCAAGTTGGATGGATCCAATCATAGGGTTTCTACGAGATGAGACTCTTCATTCTGATTAAAAAGAAGCCCACAAGATTAAAACCAAATCAGCAAGGTTTTGGCTGTCTCCAGAAGAGAAGTTATACAGAAAGTCCTTTACTGGGCCGTACCTGCTCTGTGTGCACCCCGAGATGGTGCAGAAATTTCTCCACGAGATCCACGAAGGGACGTGTGGGAGTCATGCAGGAGGTAGGTCCATAGCCCACTGAGCAATTACTCAAGGGTATTGGTGGCCGCATATGCAGGAGGATGCAAAGGTTTACGTGAAAATCTGTGAGAAGTGTCAGAAGTTCTCACCAATGATCGGGACACCGGCCGAAGATTTGGTGCCCTTAACTAGCCCCTGGCCTTTTGCTCAGTGGGGGATGGACATCGTGGGTCCACTCCATAAGGCTACTGGGAACCGAAAATTCCTTTTAGTAGCCACGGATTACTTCACAAAGTGGATCGAAGCTGAGCCTCTGGCTAAGATTACTGAACCTATGATAGAGAGGTTTGTCTGGAAGAGTATCATTACTCGTTTTGGGGTCCCATATTCTTTGATAACAGATAATGGTTCCCAGTTACAGAAAAAGTTCAAAGTTTTTTGTGCCCAGTATGGGATACAAAATTATTATTCAACCCCTGCTTACCCTCAGAGTAACGGGCAAGCAGAGGCATCCAATAAGACCATCCTGGATGGGATTAAGAAGAGGTTGGATAAAGCAAAGGGCAAGTGGCCTGATGAATTGCCACTGGTGCTGTGGGCGCACCGAACAACACCTAGGAGATCTACGGGAGAGACCCCTTATTCTTTGGCTTATGGAACAGAGACAGTTATCCCATTGGAAGTTGGCCTTCCTACCAACAGGACTGCATTGGTTGAAAGTGGAGGAAATGACAGGGCTCTTGAAATTGAGCTCGACCTTGCCGAGGAAAGGAGAGAAAGAGCCCTGGTGCATTTGGGCTCCTATTAGGAACAGTTGATGAAGAACTACAACAAGCATGTCCACCCACGAGAGTTTGGTGTTGGAGACCTTTTGCTTCGCAAGGTGCTCGGCAACACCAAGGTTGCCAACGAGGGCAAGTTGGGGGCTAATTGGGAAGGCCCGTAACGAGTTACTGAAATTGTGGGCATTGGAGCCTATCGTTTGGCAGACTTGGATGGGAACCCAGTGCCACGGCCTTGGAATGTCCACAACCTGAGGAAGTTCTTTGTTTAAAAGACTTCGGTTTTATTTTTTATTCTGTTTTAGAATAGTGATTGTGTGGGAATTATGAATAAAATTCCCTTGTGTTTCTTTTTAAGTTGCATGGGGTACGCATAACGACCTCTTGAGTTTTTAGGATTATGAATAAAACCCTCTTTTTCTGAAACAATGGTTCTATAGCAGTTTTTGTTTTTTATAACATATGCCTGTCTTTAACCTATAAATATGAATAAAGGCCTCTACTTTCCCTCATTCATATTGGGGAGCAGGGGCATGGCTATTTTAGGCATGAGTAATTGTCTTGGTACGTACGAATGCACGTTTCAATTACTCAATTTAAACATATGAGAATTTATTTAAGTACGTAAGACTCAATATTATCCAAGTATGTGAAACTCACAAAATACATGGCACTAACAAGTACGAAATACTTGTAAAGAAATTTACAAGTACGAAATACCTGTATTAAAAATTACCAAGTCTGAAAACTTGGGTTTGCATACGAGAAAATGCAGAATTACCAAGTCTGAAAAACTTGGGTTTGCATACGAAAAAATGCAGAATTACCAAGTCTGAAAAACTTGGGTTTGCATACGAGAAAATGCAGAATTACCAAGTCTGAAAAACTTGGGTTTGCATACGAGAAAATGCAGAATTACCAAGTCTGAAAAACTTGAGTTTGCATACGAGAAAATGCAGATTTACCAAGTCTGAAAAACTTGGGTTTGCATACGAAACAATGCAGACTGTAGATCTACCAAGTCTGAAACACTTGGGTCAAAAATAGTCAGTATGCATGTTTATATGACGTAGATACAAGTATGAATAAACTTGTGAAGTACGAAATACTTAAGCAAACCTTGAAATACCTACATGCATCAGAATATATGCAGTAACACACATGTTTATGGCCACGAAGGGCCGAGCAAAAATGACAAAAGCCTCAAACGGCCACCAAAATTCAAGTATCAAAACACAGCAGAACCGATCACCTGTGTTATCAAAGTTTAAATGTATTGATGCCACGCAGGGCTGAAAACCACGGTCACGCAGGACCTGACAAAGCTAATGTTTGAAAAATTGAAAACAGACTTACCAAATCTAGTCCAGGTTCTGGACCTCGGGGGTAACTTCTCCTGAAACGTCAGCAGCTGGTTCAGTATTGCCATCGGCAGCATCATTAACCGTTACCTCCACCTGTGATTGCTCGTTCTGAGCATCATGAGCTCCGGTTGGGGTATTTTGTGACTCCATTTGGATGTCACCATCTGCATCCGCAAAATTGTCGATCTGTTGTTCGACATCATCAGCATTGAGCTCTTCGGTCTCGATAACAGCTGCCCCACGGCTGCTCGGTAGTTCAACTACCCATAATGGAGAATCATCAGGAACGCCGACCTTGGTCAAACACGACTCTCAGCCTGCGGCAAAGATCTGATCCTGCACCGCTGGCATCTGCTCAACGTAGCTGGTCGTCGCTTCATCAAAGCCCTTTTGATAACCCTCTTCATGGGCAGCTTTCTTGGTGTTATCAATTTCGGCCAGAGCCTGATTCAGGCTATCTTCAGCAGCTGCAAGTTTGCCCTTGGCCTCCTCGTGATCAAACTTGGCGTTGTTTCTTTCACTCTCCAGTCTAGCAACTGACCGGAGTAATCTTGTATTTTCATTCAGGAGTCTAATTCTCTCAGACTCAGCATCCTGGTATTTTTGGCCAAGTGCCATCATTTTTTGAATAAACTGAGTTGTAACAGAAAATAACTCAGAGTTAGAGAAGAATGCTACGATAAAGGCATGAACTGAGTAAATGGAAAGGGGTTACCTTTATCCCACTAACAAGCCCAGTGGAAACAAGCCGGTCAGGGGATGATGAGGATTCCTTCTGCATGTCAACTAGAAGCAGCAGGCCTTGAGCAAGAGCCAGCGCATTCTCCGAAGAGCTGGCGCTGTCACCGACGTTCACTGGACGGTCGCCTCTTATGAGTAGAGGGGCCCAGGTGGGTTGAGTAACGTTGGAGCACGGTGCAGGAGTCTCTAAGGTTGACCCAATGGCCAGTGCGTCAGATTCCCCAGCGTCCAGGTTCCTCGAACGTTTCTCTCGACGGGCATCAGCAGCCTCGAGGGAACTGTTACGTTCCCGAGGAGAGGAGGAGGATCGTGCTGAACCCCCTGCTGCGACGAGGTGGTGGAGGAGCATGCCCAGTAGAGGGTGCACGGCCTAAACCGCGTCCACGAGAAGACACGGTGAGAAGCGAACTCAAATTCAATGGTTGACGAGTGATCGTACCTGAATGTGTTGGGGATGCAGAATAACCAGAAGAAGAAGATTGGGAGGTGTTACGGTCAATAACTAGCTGTTCGGTTTGTGGTTGAACAGTGACCTATCTTCGAGTGGATCGCCTAACTGCTACACGAGGTAGAGGTACCCCTTCAGAGATGGGGACTTCCCCTGGCTGTCCGGCTAAGGTGACCCCTGCGTTGGATCTAGGATTCCTTGACTGGGGAGCAGTTGACGTCGACGCTGCGCTTGTGCCTAGCCTGCGATCTATGAAACTTCTGTAAACGGGATCGTAGCCCAAAAGAACGCTTGCGTCGCGACCCCGACCAGCCGTCAACGTGCCAGGTACCCCTTTGTATCTAAGGATCCTATTGATCTCCTCTGTTCGGACGTAACTAGGCTCACGTCTGGGGCGTGTATTTATGTTTTCCGCTGCAAATTTAGAAAGGGCAAACGTAAATCAAACACTTGTTGAAATTTGGAAAGTAAAAACAGTAGAAATAAGACAAAAGCGAATCAGGAGCATACGTGGGTAGCCCCATACGTGGGGGCAATGGAATCCCACCACTTGGTCATCTTCCCCTCTTAGCTCAAAAGCTTCGGTGACATATAGGAAATCCATCTCGTGGTCACGAGCAGAATCTGGCAAGTTAAGCACGAGACGCTTTTCTGCCTTCCTTACTTTGAAGTAGTAGGTGTTGTACTCAGGGTTTACTACGATACTGTACCACCATTGGATATCCCAGATTCCAATTTGGGTCCCTAAAATCCTATTTAGGGCCACTATCCCCATCACTAATATGAAAAAATTAGTAGATACTTGCATAGGAGTAAGCCTATACCAGTTTAACACTCGTCGAAGTAATGGGTCGAGGGGGAAACGAACTCCACCCTCGACAACGGCTACGATGGGAATTCCCATCATCTCCCACGTGCCAACATCTCTATCTGCTCCAAGGGGAGCAAGTTCGAGTGCAACATTGTCAGGAATGTTATATTTTGTCCTAAAGGCCGCCATGGCAGTATGGGTCTCACAAAGGTGTCTGAACTTGCCTGGTTTGGGTTCCTTACTGCTCTCATCCGCCATGGATGTATTCAAAGAAAGGTACGAGTAAAACGAAATCAGAAAATAGGTACGATTCGAACCCTAAGGGTGACAGGATCTGAGAATGAAGATCTCAGAAATAAACGAAAAGAGTGGGGAATGAGAGATCTTACGATGATTGCGACCGTCGTTGGAGATACAAACGGGAACTACGGGCGGCGGTAATGGCTGAAACAGAGCTCTCGCCTGAGTTTCAAGACAGAGAAAGAAATGATCTGGGTTTTGATTAAAATAAAACCGAAAAAAACCCTCTTTTTGGGTATAGACGTAAAAGGTGGGAGACTGAGCATCTCCTGTCACTCCATTAGGGTGAGAAGTAACGGATTGAGGATTCTATTAGAAAGCCGTTTCAACGCCGTCTGATTCGAACGTCAGTCCGAATTAAATGCAAAATGTACGAATTACGCCATGTGGAACCCGTGCTTCGAGAAAGCATGATGAATAAACTGCCAAAAATCAAATGGTCATCAATGCTATATCTGCACGGGACATCGTGAAGCTTGGCCTAAGGTTTGTCCTTTAAAAGCTTTACCCATTGGACCGAGCAATTCCATTGGGCAAAGCTGGGGAGCAATTGTAGGGTCATATTCCCAAAAAGGTATAAACGTGAGCTGAACACGTGATGGAAGATGTGCAATGAGAAAAGTGATGAAAGGCACCATGACGATAGGGGACGGTGACCCGAAGTATGCACCGAACAGAGGACTGTTCGGGAACAGGGATATAAGATATCCTAGTACAAATACAAGCTGTTCGGCTGGATAGGTTTGTATCCAAAATAGTAGCACTTATAGTGCAGTCTGTTCGGCAAAGAGCATGCCGGACAGATAGAGTCCTTGATAAGCAACTTTAAGAGATAAGGCGGAGGCAGTATTCAAGGAGGAGTGTCCAATATCCAGTCGGGATAAGCGATGGAATAATCCTATTACGAAACGAATTCCGTAAAGACGAGACTCCTAATAAGAAGTACCGAACAGATGGAGTTATCGATAAGGGACTACATTTTAAGTGATAAGACGGTGGGAATGTTCCAGAGAGGGAGATCCCGTATTCAGATAAAGATAAGTTTAAGAACAGTCCTATTATGGAACGAATTCCATAATAAGGAAAATCCTTGCAAATAGAAGATCTCAGTTGATTAGGGCACGAGAGTCCCTAGAAAGCCAGGTCTCCTGTACGGGATAGGAGTCCTGGGGTGATGAGGATGCTTGGAGGACAAGCAGATCTATGTATATAAATATAAGATAAACCTAGAGGCAAAAGGTACGCAATACATTGCATGCATTACATACTTTCCTACTGATAATTAGGGTTTGAGACCAGTACGAGATACTAACTTAGGCATCGGAGGGCCTTTGCCACGAGAGGCAGAGGTGCGCTCACCCCTTGTCTGTCTTGCAGATTAGGTTTCCGGCGGAGGCATAAGGGTATCAACCGAGAGTCACGTGGATCCATTACGAAACAACAGTGTTCTAGGTACTCTTTGTTTTTCTGCACCTACATCCACAATACTCGCACTAAGGGTATCGTCTTACCCCTCAACACTTGATCACACGTATCCAGGATACGTATCGGTTCTTCCTCGTAAGATGCTTCGGCTTCCAATTTGAGTTCGTACTTCCTCAACATGGATACATGAAAAACGTCGTGCACATTCGATAACCTCGGCGGCAAAGCTAAACGATAAGCAACCTCTCCTATTTTCTCTATAATGTCAAACGGACCGATATAACGCTGTGAAAACTTTCCCTTCTTCCCAAAATGTGACAAGTCTCGACGTGGCGATACTTTAAGAAATACGTGATCTCCCACTTCAAATGACAACGGACGACGACGACGATCAGCATAGCTCTTTTGTCGGCTTTGAGCGGTTAGTAACCTTCGGCGAATTGTCTTGACTTGTTCGGTTGTTCTCTCTTGAGCCTCTAATAGTCATTGACGAATCGATCTCATACTCTCGGTGGTCTCTCTAATCATATCCGGCCCCACTAACGTTGCCTCTCCCAATTCGGTCTAACATACGGGTGATCGACACGATCTCCCATACAAGGCTTCATACGGCGCCATCTCGATACTCGATTGATAACTATTGTTGTACACAAATTCGACTAACGGCAGATGATCCTCCCAACTGCCCCGAAAATCCATAACGCAAGCCCGAAGCATATCCTCCAAAGTCTGAATCGTTCGTTCGGATTGGCCATCGGTTTGTGGGTGATAAGCAGTGCTAAACAAGATATTCGTCCCCAAAGCAGCCTGCAAACTCTGCCAAAAATGTGCGGTGAACCTCGGATCTCGGTCGGATACAATGGATATGGGAATCCCGTGAAGCTGAATGATCTCCCGAACATACAAACGGCCAAGCGCTTCCACGGAATCGGTAGTATGGATAGGTAAAAAGTGTGCGATCTTGGTAAAACGGTCCACGATAACCCAAATGGCATCATGCCCCCTCGGTGATCTCAGCAAACCCGTGACAAAGTCTATCGTCACATTCTCCCATTTCCACTCAGCCACCGGTAATGGTTGTAATTCTCCCGCGGGTCGCTGATGTTCGGCTTTTACTTGTTGACACGTCAAACACTTGGACACAAAGATCACCACATCTCTCTTCATCCCAGGCCACCAAAATTGCCTACGCAAGTCGTGATACATCTTTGTTCTTCCCGGATGGACGGCTAGCGGTGAGTGGTGAAATTCTCGTAGGATTTCTTCCCGACACGAAACGGGTACGAACAACTTCCCTTGATAACGTAAACTTTGGTCGGCATGAATCATCCACCCGTCTTGAGCATTTCCGCTAAGGAATTTGGTACGAAGTCCTTCCGCTTCTTCATCGTGTTGTTGAGCTTCTACAACTCGTGCAGACAAGGTCGATTGAACAGTGAGATTGCACAATGTAACTCCTTCTTGAATTTCCTCGAAGTGCGAAGCATAATGGCCTAAATCGTTCAACATCTTCCACTCACATATGGCTAAGCTCGCTAAATGTATCGATTTTCTACTCAACACATCAGCCACGACGTTCGCCTTACCCGGATGATAATGCAATTCAAAATCATAATCTTCTAAGTGTTCCATCCAACGATGTTGATGCAAGTTAAGCTCCTTTTGAGAAAAGAGATATTTTAGGCTCTTATGATCAGAAAAGACTTCAAATCTCTCGCCGTAAAGATAGTGACGCCAACTCTTCAAAGCAAAAACAACGGCCGCGAGTTCTAGGTCATGAGTTGGATAGTTTCGCTCGTGAGTTTTCAATTGTCTCGATCCATATGCCACTACTCGTCCCGCTTGCATCAATACGCACCCCAATCCTTCCTTAGACACATCACAATACACGGAGTAACCAACCTCGCGTTCGGGCACAATCAAAATCGGTGCGGTAGTCAATCGTCTCTTCAATTCCTCGAAGGCAGTCTCACACGAATCACTTCATACGAATCGAGTCCCCTTACGCGTCAATCGAGTCATCGGTGCCGCTAAACGAGAAAAATCGAGAACAAAACGGCGATAGTATCCGGCCAACCCCAAAAAGCTTCGAATCTCGAACACATTCTTAGGTCGTTGCCAATTCATAATGGATTCTATCTTCCCCGGATCAACGGACACCCCACCTTTCGAAACCACGTGACCTAGGAATTTGACCTCGGGTAACCAAAACTCACACTTACTAAGCTTGGCGTACAAACGATGTTCTCTGAAGAGTTTAAGAACGATGGTAAGATGAGTTCGGTGTTCCTCCTCTGTGGATGAATAAATGAGAATGTCATCGACGAATACAACTACGAAGTGATCGAGGTAAGCACGAAAAATACGATTCATCAAGTCCATAAAAGTAGCTAGAGCGTTCGTCAAACCGAATGGCATCACAACGAATTCGTAATGACCATAACGAGTGCGGAGAGCAGTTTTAGAAATGTCCTCTCTACGAACCCTTAATTGATGATAATTGGACCTCAAGTCGATTTTGGAAAAGCAAGTTGCACCTCGGAGTTGATCAAACAAGTCATCGATTCTTGGCATGGGATACTTATTCTTAACGGTCACACGGTTGAGCTTACGATAATCGATACATAGACAAAGTGAACCATCCTTCTTCTGGGCAAACAAAGCCGGTGCTCCCCACGGTGATGTACTAGGACGAATGAACCCTAAATTCTCTAACTCTTGCAATTGAACTTTCAACTCTCTTAAGTTCGGCGGGTGCAAAACGATAAGGAGGAATCGATATAAAAGCGGTGTCTGGAAGTAAGTCTATCGTGAATTCGATTTCTCTTTCTGGAGGCAAACCAGGTAACTCTTTCGGAAAGACGTCAGGAAATTCACGAACTACTACGGGTAACTCCTCACGTGTAGACAAATCCTCATCTAATGTCAAACTCGCCAGCATAAGGTAGACCGACTCTCGTTCCCGAGACCCACACAAATACGGTGCTAACGGTTCTCGACGCTCCCCATGGAATTCGAAACAAACACCCTCAGGCGGACATACGCGAACACGACGCTTGAAACAATCGATCGTAGCGTGGAACGTAGATAACCAATCCATTCCAAGTATGCGATCGAACCCCGACATGTCCAGCACGATAAAGTCAAAGACAAAGCGTTGGTCACAGATAACGAGCTCACAATCCTTACAGATACGACTCAGAGGTGACTTTCCCCCTAATGGTGTCTCGACGAACAACGGCGTATCAAGATTCTCAGTGTCCAATTCCAATGCACATACAAATGACGCAGCAATGAAAGAATGCGATGCTCCAGAATCGAAGAGTACTCTAACAAAAGAGTTAAATAAAAGAAAAGTACCCCTTACAACTGATGCCTCTGGAGCCTGAGAAACAGAAGGTGAAGCATTGGTGTTGATGTTGAAAACACGCCCCTGGATACCCTGACCCTGCACAAAGCCTCCCCTCTGACCAGAACCTTGAGAAGGTGCAGATGAACTCGCTCCTCGGTCACCCTCAGAACTCAGAACTGACAATGTCTGACGAAAATGAGGCCGCTTCTGCCTCTGAGAACCCCTAAAGGACTGCTGGCCAACACCATGCCCTGCCCCTGGCTGCTGCACCGAGCCTGACTCAATACGCGCCCCCGCCCCTTTAGGGCAACTCCAAGCACAATGATCGGTCTTACCACAATTGTAGCATGCCTTATGAAGCTGTGGACACTGAGTACGGATGTGCCCGGGTGGATTACACTTGTAGCATACGGTCGGTGGTCTAGACAAGGCACCCCGATTTCCCGAAGAAGAAGGCATCTTAAAGCCAGTTTGATGAGATGGTTGTTGAGATGGTTCCCTTTGCCTTTTCCGCCCCTGACTCCCAAAACTTCCTGAAGATGAACTAACACTCCCCATCGGTTGCCTTGGTTCCCACGCCCTTACATTCCTCTGAGCTTCCTTTGGAACCTCAATGCTCCTTGCGCACTCCACAACCTCTGAAATCTTCGTCCTACATTGGACTGCCACTAACCTCCTTAGTGTGCTGTGCAACCCCTTCTCAAATCGCCGACACTTCCTTTCCTCCGTTGCCACCAACTCCGGAGCAAAGCGAGACAAAGATTGAAATTTCTGTACATACTCCGAAATGGTCATATTGCCCTGTTCCAGTTTCTCAAATTGGTCTCTCAAGTTGTCACGAGAAGTCTCCGAAAAGTATTGCTCCTCAAAGAGCGCTTGAAACTCCGCCCATGTCAAATTCGCAACGTCCAGTTCGTCTACTTGAGTTGCGGTCCTTGCCGCCCTCCTCGCATCCTTCCTAATCTCCAGGATAGACTCCCACCATTCACCGGCCTCCCCAACTAATTAAACGGCTACAATACCCACTCTGATATTGTCCTCAATGATGTTGAGAGCTCGAAAGAGTTTGCGAATCTGAGTTAACCAATGGTCAGCTACCAAAGGGTCACTACTTGTCCCATCAAACACCGGAGGGTTTCTACGGCTAAACTCCCTCATTGCTACCATAGCGCGATCCTCGACATTCTCCCTAGGAGCTTGGTTCAGAAGATTTGCAGCTGTGAGTGCCGCAACGAGATCCCTAGCAAACTGAGTCTGATTGGGAGGTACTCCTGCACCTCGACGGGCCCCAGCCCCCAGATTCCCACCAAGATTCTCCCCGTGCTGACTAACTTCATCCTCAGGAGGCATCCCACGGCCACGGCCACGGCCTCGACCACCCCGGTTTCCAACCCCACCTCGTCTAACGCGCGATCTCGAAGGCATCTTGCTACACGACATAAGAAAGAAGACTATTAACCACAACATCGTAACTATGGGGTTTAAGCCCTCAACTTCCCAACACGAGTTAGTAACTCGACACCACTCTACGATAATGAAAATGCAATGTCAAGTAATCACGTGAATGTTAGTCACACAAGCATGCACATGTTATGTTAGAAGGCGTGACATTTTGAACCCATGAGACGAAATGTCTCCCCACGGTCTCTAAGTGTTCTTGACCTATGCTCTGATACCAAGTTGTCACACCCTCAATTTTCAACATAATTATAAAGGATTTCCATAAATAAAACCTCGCAATATTCCGTATAATACCCAAAAGCATATAGCATTTCCATTCCAAAATTCTACGTCATGCACCTTAAATATCCAAACGATTAAATTTCTGGCTCCGAGGCCCAAATTAACATAAGTATCAAATATAAAAGAGGATTAAGTGTTTACAATCATTCCTCAAGTCAAAAGATTTACAATAGGGTTACAAATACATTTTTCCAAAAATACTAGACAAAGACGGCCAAATAACCCTTCAAGTTAGCTTTCAAAACGATGCCCACATCCAAGCACTCCAAGTATGCACTACTATCCCATATTAGCACCTGAAAATGAAGGAAGGTCTGAGCTACACTAGTCCAGTAGAAAACTCTAATCTAACAATGTATGCAAATGACATGTAGAAAAGATGAATAAATGAACGACTGTATCAAGAATCAATGAGGGATCGACAAGAGCAATCCAATTTTACACTTCTTTTCTAAAACCAATCACATGCTTTAATAAACGATTTTTGAAAATCACCAAATGCCAAAACGTGTCTAGTTCAAGTGTCATGAGCCGAAGCTCCTGCCGGGCCAGTTAAAGGACCCCGATGTCCTCTGCCAGGCACCTTACCCATAGGGAGGTCCTGAAATATCAAATACGAGCATATAGCTCCTGCCGAGCCAATTAAAGGACCCCGATGTCCTCTGCCAGGCACTCACCCGTCGATGAGTCCTGAATGTTCGCATTGCGTCCGTAAAGTTCCAAAATCCACTGATCGTCAAATTCGTACCAAATTCGGATCCTAAAATATTTTAAAAGGATATACGTACACATTTGCCCAAACCAAAATTAGAACTCATGAAAGTACCCCCATTGTTTTTAATAACAGCAAGTAATCCAATTAAAACTCTCCTCAAGGTGTTTCGAACGGATTAGGAACGATCGAAATTAATAATAGTAAAATATGAGTCAAAGAAGACAAGATATTGCAATTCACTGGTTGTTATCGATAACAAACAGAAGGTTATCGATAACTCATGGACGAGAACAAGGGAAAAATCACAACGTTATCGATAACGAAACGGGAGGGTATCGATAACTTCAGAATTATGGTTAATCGAAACACGATGGTATCGATAACAAAGGGAAAGATATCGATTATAATGAGGTTAAGATCATTCTAGACGTGAGGGTAGCGATAACAAGGGCAGAGGGTATCGATAACATTGGATTTTCTGGGTTTCGGGACAGAGTGTTATCGATAACACTGAAAATGTTATCGATAACAAAGGCTTTCGAGCGGATTTTTGACAGACGATCGTGGGTTCTCCAACATCAACAATCTCAACAACAATAATAACGATCAATGGCAAGAATCGAGCAACAAGAAACACATCATAAACATATATTGAGAGTTAGAATTTCCTACCTCAAGATCAAAGAACGAAATCAAATGAATTTTTTTTTTCAAGCCCTAGCTCCAATCCTTGAACTCGAATGAAATGCACCTCCACCGAGCTCAAACCAACGAAGTTCGGACCGCAATACGTGCAGGAATGAAGGATTAAAGGTAGCTTTGAGTGGGTTTTGGGTTGTTTTTGTGTGAGAGTGAGAGAGCTGAGAGAGAGGAGAACGGGAGAGAGTGAGAGGAGAAAAAATGGGAAATGTTATTCCCTACACACACACATGCTATATACATACATCATACACACTCACCCCTCCTATTTAAATTTTAACACTTTAGCCCCAAATCTCAATATTCCGAATCGATTTCTTTGTTTTATTCCTTATAAAACATTTAAATAAAATTTAAGAAATTACGGGTCTTTACATGCCAGGAGTTGTAGGAAGAGATCGGGATGGTCGGTTTCGGTTTCGGTGGCACTATGAAACCCACTTTTCTCTCTCTAAAACTCTATGGATTGGAGCTTTGTTTTCTCCGATTTTTTTTCTTTTCTGGACTGGTGGGGCGTGGGGAGTATTGTGGTGTGCCCTAGGGTCGAAGAGATGGGGTATTTATAGGAAAATTTTGGAGTAGTATGATAAGATTGAATTTTAACTGAGTTGGGTTTAAGGGATTTAGAATGGACGAATTGGGCTTGCTTTTAGGGTCAGGGAGGAAGTAGAGACTGAGTAGGAGAGGGAGAGATAAGAGGTGTGTACATGCATGCAAGTAATTGTATGCAAAATGGAAAAGAAAGTAAAAATAAGATAGAATAGGATTATGTTTGTATATATCTATTAAAGAAATTTTTTTTATTATTACGATTAATACTTTTTAATGATATTATTAATAATAAAAATTACGGGGTGTTACATTAACTAATTCTATAATCTCTCTACTTTAATGTACGACATTATTGTCTACTCAAATAAATATGATATTTTAACTTTATCTTAATACTAACGTTTATCCTAGGTCCACCCTCAAATCATGATCGAGTTTAAATAATCCCATATAAAGGTTAATGATTTTCACACTCATTTTTTTTTATAAAGGCACTCCATTTTTTTTTTCCTTTCGTGAAATTTTTATGTGTAATTTTTCACTAAAGGACAAAAGTTGATTGCATTTATCAAAAAGAATATTGTAGAAATTATTTTCCTATATAAATACTCATTCATGCCATATTACGTCCTGTTTTTTTTTTTCAGTGACAACAAAAATATTCACTCAAATAAGGACATAATGTTGATTTCACAAACGAAAAAACTAAGAGCAGGGACACTTTGCAGGGACCCGTGCAGAGACAATCGTGTTTGGCCTTATTTCGGGTCCCAAGAAAATCTAGAAAAATATCCATAAATTTTTTAATATTATTTTATGGGACCATGTAAAAAATCAACTCATGCGGATATCGGTAAGTATTACTTTTGGATTCGTAGGGACAAACTGAGCAGTTCGTCCCTACGAATCCAAAAGTAATACTTACCGATATCCGCAGGAGCTGATTTTTTACATGGCCTCATAAAATAATATTCAAAAATTTATGGATATTTTTATAGATTTTTTTGGAACCCGAAATAAAAGTTCAAACGCGATTGCTATCGCATTTATCCTCAGAACTGTCCCTGCTCGTAGCAGGACTCTTTCACAAATGCCACTCATTTAGTGAGAGTTTTTGCAATGTCACAGATTTTGTCACTGATTGGTTCTGTAGTGACATTTTTCTTGTGACGGAGATGAAAGTGTCACAAAAAGGTTTCTTTAGTGACAGTTTTCTTGTGACAAGATAAAAGCTGTCACTTAAGGGCCATCATCGGGCCGGCCCAGCCCGCCAAGTCACTAACCAAGCCCGCCCGTGGGCTGGGCTTAGTGGGCTTTTATTTTTTTTTCTTTGGCTGGGCTACCTCTGAAAACTTAAAGCGCAGGCCCACCCACGGGCTTAGCCCAATCAATAGGCAACCCGAGAATCGGGCGGGCCGGCGGGCGAGCATTTGGGCGGACCAGCTCACAACGGTCAGAATTCAAAAATTGCCTCAAAAGTGGGGGTTTTTTTTACATGCACACACTGTGTATGATAGTTTTTAAAACTCCCCAAAGTTGGTTTCTTGGTCCCCAAATGGATAGACAACTTGAAAATAATAAATTATTTTTTCCAAAAAATAAGGAGATTTTAGGGCTTGCAGCGGGCGGGTCTCGCGAGTGGGCTCACGAGCCAGGTCGACGGGTGGGCTGAGTAAAAATCTATAGGCCCAAGGTTGGCCCATAAAAACTTCGGGCTGGGCTAGCCCGCCCGTTGGACGGGCTCTGGCAGGGAAATAGCCCGCCAGGCCGGGCGGGCTTCGAGCGGATCGCGGACCTTCGGACTAAATGATGACCCTTATACTGTCACTAGAACAAATATACAGTAACAACTTCAATTCTCATCACAGAAAGTTACTATTTTGTTACAATCTATAATCTTATCACATAATTTTTGTCACTATAGAGCATTTTTCTTGTAGTTATATAACTTTCAGTCATTAGTGAACTTTACTAGTTTTCCAGAAAGGGTACTTTAATAATCATGCAGCACATGCACTTGTCTTTATGTTTGATTGCAAAAAGTGCATGTTCTTGAGTTCAAAAAATATAAATATAAAGAATTTTTGGCAAAGTTTCCCAAATCTTTTGAGTGAGTTCTGCTCAAGTGAACCGTCGGAAATTACGTTTCCTTTGTCGGAGGCAAAGGGTAGGAGACCAAGTAGGATCCAGAACAATTCCGTTCAACCCCATTTATTGATTTTAAAATTTTTTTTTTAACGGAAAAATTACATCTCGATAAGTATTTTGCTTAATAGGAGTTCATTTTCTTTTTTGTCAAAATGGTAAGCTAGTTCTATTGATGATAAGGCAAATGAATACATCAGGCTCTGACCTCTTTCTAAAAACTTCGGCCCCATCTCCCCCAACTTAGGGTTTCCAGCCAGGGTTCTGTCAGGGCGCCCGCCTGCCATGCCGCCCCCCTTCCATGCTCCCTGTTCTTTCTAAGTACTAAATAAATCCCCAATTGTTTTTGCCGCCGCTCCGATCCCCCTCTCTCTTTCTCCGGCAAGCCATGTTTCTTGCTCAGGCGTTTGTTTCTCAAGCGCTCGAGACCTCCTTCTCCAACAATGTGGCCCGGCAACCCTGTATTTCGCCACTAATCACACATGCAATATGTCTCCCTTATTTTCCAGTTACTCGGCCCCCTACTCCGTTTATCCATTCCCCATCTGAGTGACTGCTCTCCCTCTCCCTGTTTCCCCTCTTTTTCCAGTCACTCGGCCCCCTGCTCCGTTTATTCCTTCTCTGTTACAGTGGTTTGTCGAACCTCCAAATAAGCTATATAAGAATCCCGGACAACGGCGCAAAAAATGCTTCCGCCACAACCTCGCCTTCAAATATAAGGTTGGAAAACCCCAAGCGTAGGGCTAGATCATCGGTAGCATAATAAACCGGTAAGACCGGGATCGTTCCTACAGAGAATCGAAAATAGCTTAATTCGGATTGTTGGTTTTATGTGATAAGATTTCGGCATTTAAGATGGCCAACTTGATTTTGCTTTAAACGGTAAAAATGCTAAATAAAAAGACTAGAAATGAGTTTGATAAACTAAAAGAGGCAAGTCTAAGGATCGTCTAACCCTTGACAAAAGCCGTTACCGGTTCTCGACTATAACTCAGGCGAGAGTCACGACCCCGTGCTCACGCACGGAGGATTTAACTTTTAAAGACTACGTTTATCAAAAGATGTGACTAAACGGAACTAAATCAACTTATTTTTGCTAATGTATCTAACACGTAGGAGGCCACGAGCCCTCGGTATGCTACTTGACTAAACTACATACTAAAGAGTTAACACCCCTCGCTTAGACCAAAATAGCTAGGTTAGTTCGATTCCGAAAACCATGATTTTAAGCCCAAAGGTTTGAGAACCAAATAACAACTTAAGTCATTAGGATAGATTAGCCCAAGACTTAACCAAGTAAACTACTCACACATGGCTAAAAGACTAGAAAGCATGCTAGAGAAAGAAAACATGATTAACCGACGAAAGTGGAAATAAACTTGATATTAGTGAGGATCTCAACCGTAGCTACGACATTAATAAACGAGAAAACAATAAACGACTAATACCTTAAGGAGTTCTTGAAGGAATTAAGCTAGGAAAGCTTGAAACATTAATGGAGTTCTAACATAAAAAGACGTACAATAAAAATGTAACTAGCTAATGACTAAGGGGGAGAGAGAGGGGTATTTATACAACTCAGTCTCTCTCTCAACAAAATATCCCAGAACTTGCCAAAAGTGGCAAGTATTCCATAAATAGAAAGTCCAAAAAGCAGCAAAAAATCTGCAGAAAAGAAGTCGTATTGATAAGGCAAGAATGCCTGTATCGATACAAAACCTCTACGGATTCCAATAGCTCTGTTCCAATTATGTATCGATACGGCAAAAATGGTTGTATCGATACCATTCTGTTACGGTAGATTTTGACTGAACTTTGTGGGCTCGCTTCGGATACTCCTGAACTCGGATTTGGGTATTCCTTAGACGGTTGGAAAGCTTATCGAGTCTACTTTCTAACCCAAGTGATTTGGATCCAACATGATTTTTACATCAAAAGATATGACAATTCTACCATCAGTTGGTCGAAAAATGAAAAGATTTGGCAAAATCCTCACATCTCCTTCAATTCCCTTGACCTTTAGGCGACCCGAGCAACCTCCAAGCCATTCATGACTCTTCGAGCACCACAGCGGGGTGGCACATGGCCTTGAGCATTTGGTTGCACCCGGAGCATTCCTTGACGTTCAAAACCGCCTTATTAGCACGGTTTACCTGAAATACACAAAAACCTACCTTAAGTGCAATATCGCAATAAAAACTAAATAAACACAAGATAAAACAATATAAAATGGGATTAGTCGCACCAAATATCTACAATATTGGGTGCTCATCACATCCCAAAAACATTGATCTAACTGCTACGAATCTGCCCTTAGGCGAGCCTGGTTGAGCCGAGCTTCACCCCACCCTTCCAATCTTGAAACAAGCCTGTCCTTTACATAAAGGAAGACCTGCCGTTTTGAGCGACCAATCTCCACTGGTAACCCCAGATATCTACCCATTGCTGCATCTTTACGAATGCCTAGCCTCTGGCACAGCCCCTCCCGGACGTGTGACGGAGTGTTAGCACTTAAGAACACACAGCAGACTTTGCATAATTAATCATTTGACCTGACGCCCGACCAGAGGAATTAAGAATATCCCGTATGGTCGTCGTCTCTCCCTCTGTCGGTCGAGAAAATATAAAGGTATCATCTGCGAAAAACAAATGATAAATGACTCCCCGTCTCTCCGCATCTAGTAGTAAAGTCGACAGTCCTTCTGCAACTAAAACAAATAGATATTGGGACAACAGATCACCTTGTCAGATTCTCCTCGATGGAGTGATGAAACCGTGTCTATGGAGTGATGAAACCGTGTCTAGCACCGTTGATCAAAACCAAATAGGATGGCGTGGATATACACTCCATGATCCAGTTTATGCATCTATCATTGAAACCCAATCTGCGCATGATAGCTTCCGACAAATCGCCACTCCACCCTGTCATATGCCTTACTCATATCCAACTTGGTAGACATTTCAAGCCAACCGCCCCTACGCTTAGACTTGAGGTGATGAATTACTTCTTGCCCCAAAAGCACGTTGTCCGTGATCAGCCTTCCCGCCACAAATGCTCCTTGATTTTTTGAAATAATTCGGGGCAGAGAAACGCTGAGCCGATTAGCTAGAACTTTAGCGATAATCTTGTAAGTCACATTTCATAAACTGATTGAACGAAGCTGCCCCATGTTCACTGGGCACTTGACCTTTGGAATGAGAACAATATGAGTATGGTTCATCCCTCTCAACAACTGTCCCGAGTGAAAGAAACTCTGGACTGCCCCAACGATATCACTGCCAACTATATCCCAATGGCCTTTGGAAAAAAACCCGCCATAAACCCATCAGGCCCGGAGACCCATACGACTCCATTTGAAACACAACCCTCCTCACTTCCTCTGCTGAAGCCCTTCTAGTAAGCAGACTATTCATTGCACCAGTGACTCTCCTACCCAAAGGAACAAACCACAACAGGGAATTGCCTCATGAAATATCAAGAAACACCAAACCCATGCCAGCAGAAAATTAACACCACGTACAGCTACTAGCACTCGCGGGATTGTAATCCCACACATGGAACAAGCAACCTAGGGATTCCATAGAAGAGGGCGCTTTTACTGAGTTGCCTACTTGCTTCATCTCCGTTAGTAAGAATGCTTCAATCATCAAACGCAAGTAGTTATCTTTTTGCTAAGGATTCCATCCAAGCATTTGCAATGTAATAATCAAAAGTGAATAGTTAAAACTTGCCACCTCAGCTTTTGATTATTTATTTAGGGGTTATTTTCAAAAACACCCCTTCAACTATCACGTTTTGTCAACATGACCCCCTCATGTTTAAAACTCATCAACTCCATCCCTTAAACTATCAAAACTCATCAACTACACCCCTTCCGTCCAATTCTGTTAGAAAATGTTAACTTTTTGGACGGAAAATGGTTAAGTTTGACAGGAAATGACATTCTAAGCCTAAAATGCCCTTTTTCCCTTCTCCCTCCCTCAGATCTGCCCTCCTCTCCAGTCTTCCGCTCACATCCCACCTCCTCCCAACAACCAACTCCTTTGTCATCCTCACCGCCGCCGCCTCAACCATCCCCATCCCCTCCATCGCTGCCGCCGCCCTCAACAAAATGCAACCATCTTCTCCGCCCCACCTCCATCTTCTCCGCCCCAACTCCCACCGGCTCAACCATCGCCATCCCTTCTGCCGCTGCCGCCGTCAACATCGCCGCCGTCAACAACACCTCCCTCCTCGCCGCCACACATTTCAGTCCTTCAATCGATGACGACAAAGGAGACTTCAATCGACGACGACGACGAAGCAGCTCTCTCTCTCTCTCTCTCTCCTTGCCTTTCACAAATCTAGATCGACAACGACGAAGAAACTTGTTCTGATCGACGACAATGGATTCTGGAATCGAAATCCAAATCGATGATGGCGTAAACGAACTCAATGACGCCGGTGACGGTGGGTATACGGAGAGAGAGAGAGAGAGAGAGAGAGAGAGAGAGAGAGAGGAGGGAGAGAGTTTGCCGGTGACAGTGCCGCCGGAGTGCCATCAGACATGGGGGGATTGGTTTCTACTGTGTATATACATATAAGGGATATATAATTATGGAAATAGTTTTAAAAAATTATATATATATTTATTGCTAAAATTCAAGAAGTAAAAAAATATATTTTCTGGAATCATACTTTATTTTAAAAAAAATTCTTTTTTTTTCTTGTTAATTGGGTTTGAATAGAAAAGGGTAATTTAGTCTTTTTGTGCATTTCCATCCAAATTTTTAATGGAAGGGGTGTAGTTGACGAGTTTTGATAGTTGAAGGGATGAGGTTGATGAGTTTTAAACATAATGGGGTCATGTTGACAAATCGTAATAGTTGAAGGGGTGTTTTTGGAAATAACCCTTTATTTAGAGGGTTGCTAAAATTAGCAATGTGAAGTCCCACATTGTTACTTTTGATTATTCAAATGCCCAAGTTTGATTATTGGTTAGGAGGTTGCTAACTTTGATTATTACAATGTGAGCACTTTTTTAAGCACACATTGCTAACTTTTGCAAATTTTTGATTTTGATTATTACATTGTGGATGCCCTAAGTGACAATTCTTCTATATAACACTTGGTAACATTCTATTTATGTAAGAGGACCAATCTAATGCATAGGAATAAACTTATTCTGACATTGTAACGCTGTGCTGAATTTATAAAACTTATATTGGTCTGTTACCCTAATAAAAGGTATGATACTCCGTTATGTCTAATATCATTGGTCGCTGATCAAATAAAAATAGTCTAATATTGTTGGTCTCTTTATGGAGTGTTGACTTTTTAAAAGAATATTGATGAATACATTCGCATTCGAATTTATAAGCATCATTGATGGCATTATTCAATATATCTCTTCTTTTAACATATATTTGTAATTACTTACAAGCGTTCATTTAAGAACTTTCAACAAGGACATGCATTTTCGAACGTTCTTAAATCATGGATAGAAGACTAGCAATATGGAACACACGGAGTAACAAGTAGAACGTATGGATGAGAGCTTACATAGGTCAGAAGGTCCGCAGCACCATCTGACTGGTAAAAACTACTGTTCTTTTTGCCGGAAATGATCTCCAAAACCAACACACCGAAGCTAAACACATCAGACCTAGCAGAGAATTGTCCATGCCTTACATACTCTGGAGACATGTAACCACAGCAATCCACCATTATCAATGAATCATGAATAGATGATTGGACGAAATCGGACATAAAACAATGAATGACATAATGCCCCGAACTTTTAACTAAAAAAGTATTTGAACAGATTTAGCACTGCTCTTTTTTTTCTTTTTCTTTTTTTACAACAACACTATTTTATCCTTGTTACTGTTGATTTAAAAGTTCCTACTGATTTTGGAAATATGTCAAGAATTGATGGAAAGGTTATCAGGTAAATTAATAACCAATAATGAGGTGAATAAACAATTATTATTCTGACAAAGAATAGAACACTAGAGTTTTGAAATCATTTAATAATAGCATATCTGTTTCTTTGCACCAGGGTTGGCTTTTGATGAATCAAATGATGCGCCGATAGAGACTGTGTAAAGTCAGTGCCTGTTACAGCCATTAAAGGAAAACAAAACACACGGGATTCAAGGACACTACTTGCAATGTTCCAACAACATGACTTGTACTTCCTGGAGTTTGGTCAAACACCAAAGGTCCTAGCCATGCCAAAATTTGAAACTTTTGCATTCATATTACCATCTGACAAGATGTTGCTAGCTTTGAGATCGCGGTGAATAATTGTAAGTCGGGAATCTTCTTGAAGGTACAACATCCCCGAGCTACCCCTCCTATAATCTTGTAACGTCTTGACCAATTCAACTCAGTTTGCACCTGTGGGTCTGTCCATTGATCGATCCAAATGCAAGGTCCAATTTTTTTAGGGTTTTCTTAGGATGGTGCCACTACATTTTTCCCCCCTAATGAATGTTGTTAGTTTGTTTATATGTAGTCACCAACAAGGTCTGACAATTTCTAAATATTAGGTTTCTCTGTGTTATTTAGGTTTATGTATGCTCTATAATGAAGGTTTTTTTTTTATGTCAAAAAAGGGCTAGTGGGGGATTTGAACTTCGAGGCGCTGGTTGGATAGATTCCTGTTTTTTTTTTTTTTTAATCTCAATCTAATGTTGTCTGGTTTTGAAGTTGATTCAATCGTAATGCTTATACGGATTTCCTGGCCCTGGACAGTAAACAAAATAAAGATTTAAAAAAGAAAAACCAAATCAACTCTTAGTTTTCAAACCATGTTTTCTGATACTTAATATTGATGGGTTAATTGTTAGTAGGAATTTTGGGCATTAACAATGCTTTCTGTTGTGATTGTTACCCCCTCTCTAGCTTCTGGTATTGTCAAAGAACAACAATGGCTATGACACCAACTGCAAAAGAAGCAATGTGTCTGCCCCTTAAGGCAACGCCGCCACCTTCTTACTCTTCTCGGGTGGGAGACAAAATCGAGCTGACGGATAACGAGAGGCTGCTATTCGGCTTTCTTCTTCAGGTTACACGCCATTCTGATCTCTATACTGAAATCCGTATTGCCGGTGGTTGGGTTCGTGATAAGCTTCTAGACAGATAGCGTGCTTCTGATCGTATCGAGGTTGTTGTGGACAACATGAATGGTAGAAAATTTGCAAAAAAGTCAATCTGTTATTGTCCTCTCGTGGGAAAGAGTACAGAAAATTACAGGCATTTGAAACAAATTCTTGCAATGTTTGGATAGAGCGAGGATGTTGCTGTTTGACATGCGCGTTGATTTTGTGGAGTTAAGATCGGAGCACTACATTGAGAGTAGCAGTCGCAGCCCCGTTCCAGGAGTGAAATATGAAGTGGATCCATCTCTAAGGGATTTTACCATTAACAACTTGTTCTACAACGTCAACACCACTTCAGTTGAAGATTTTACTGGAAAAGGTATGAGAGACCTTAAATCTGGGAAAATAATGACCCCTTTGAACCCGAAGACAACATTTTTTATGATCCCATTCGAGTTTTTCGAGCTATTCAATTAGCTACAAGTCTTGGATTTGAGCTAGATGAAGAACTACGAGCTGCGATTGATAGTGATGTGAAAGCTGCTATCAATCTTGTATTCTGGAGGGAAACTATCATCTGCCAAGGACAATCAACATGTTGAGGCAATAAGAATGATTTGTGACATGCACTTATTTTGGGATGTCTTCAATGTGGATTCGTGTTATTGTGCTTTTGTTTTGCCTCCAAACCCGGATGTATTGGAAACGTTTTATATTGCTTAATTACATGGATGATGCATGGAGACTTATGCAACGAGTTCGACTCTCTACCTTCAGTCATGAGCAAAGGAGGCTCGCTTTGTACGCTGCATTATTCCGGCCACTGTATGATAGGGCATGCGTAGGCCAAGGTGCCGTCAGGTTATTGTTTCAGAAGTCTCTCGTGCTAAAGTCCAGTGATGGTGAAAAAGTTAGGAGTTTGCACTGGTACGCTCCCATATTCTCTGCCTTGTTTCCCTTGTTCTTGGCCATTGCTGACCCAAAACCACCTCCAGCTGACTACTTTTGTGATGGTTGTAGGGAGGTAATCCCGAACAGGTACAAACATGGCCCGAACACGTGGTGCGTGGGGCCTAGCAGCAAAGGTAATCAAAGCGTCCGCCGTGCAGTACGGTGAACGGCGATAAGGACCGGAGACACGAGAGGTCCCAGGTCCAAGATATCCGAGCAGAAGTATGGTCCAAATAGCAAGGGAAGTTGTTGGACCAGTCACATGATAAAAGAACCAATAATATGAGAGATCATTGGTCCAGATAGGCTGTTCGACAACGAGAGGGCCGAATAGGAGCAACCTATCGGAGGCGGCACGAGACGCTCCACAGGGATCCAGTAAGGGAACAAGATCTGAAGAAGATACCCAACGTGAATGGGATGGACGGCCAGTTATGGAAAGAATTCCTAAATGGTCTATAAGGCAATAAACAGTTAAGGGAATGAGAATCCCTGATATTATGGGTTCCCTATACGAGAAAGGGAACTTAGGGCAACGAGATAGCTTGGACAGCAAGCATATGTGGATCTATAAATATGAGGTAAACCTAGAGGTAAAGGTACGCAATTCTTGGCTATTCGTTCATTACCTAACGATAATTAGAGTTTTCATTAGTACGAGATACTAACTTTGGCATCGGAGGGCCTTTGCCACGAGAAGGCAAAGGTGCGCTCACCCTTTGTTTGTTTTACAGGTTCAACTCCGGCGGTGTGTTAGGGTTCCGGCGAGGAGTAAGAAGTAGCCGTTGGACACTGGTGCTGTTCGAAGGCCTTTCTGTTTTCCTGCACTAACAATGGTGGTTATGAAACTATTTTCACCCTTGATGAAATTTCTTTGAGCCTTCGAGTAAAGTCTGGTATGATTTTGCATGTAATTGGAGATCTTTGGCGTGTTCTACTGTTGCTGTCAACACTGTTGTACCGATCCACTGATGATGCCACTGCAGCAACTTGTTCTTTGGAGGACTATCTCGATGTATTTCACAAAGTTGAGGGTCTTATTAAAAATATGTCTGGAGAATATTTGGAAAGACAAACCACTGCTCAATGGAACAGATATCCTGGGAATGTTTTACATTGTAAGCATAGTTTTAAATCGCGGTATCGGTCGCAATATATCGGTATCGGGACATATCGGTGATACGTCGCGGAAATCGGGTGTCGCGTTCGTGAATTTTTTAAATTTGAAAATCCCGTCGCGGGAAGCTCTGTTTTTTTTTTTTTTGGCCGAACTGGTCCGTTACAGACCGATATGTATCGAGAATCGGCTGGTTCAGCTGTGATTTCCAGTCTCCCCGTTATACCGGCCTATATTCGAACCGAAACCCTCAAATTCCAGTACGAACCGGTTCGTATTGGCCGATAATTAAAACTATGATTGTAAGTGGGCCGCTTGTTGGGCGAATGAAGACAAAAGGGCTCCAGTGGCAGCTTGCTCATCCCTCAGGGACTGCTGAAGATTGTGGGAATTGGATGGGGAAACAATTTCCATTATTTTTGAAAAAAAGAAGCTCAAGTTAGGGTGTCGTATTTCGCCTCTTTCCAGTTGGGGTATGTGTAGGGGGCCAAATTTCCCTTAGTTCCTAAGGTCCAAAAGGGGTACCGTCGTATCTCGGTATGACCATAAGGTGTTATCTTTGTTCATATTTAAGTTTCGGGGCTTTCATTTATTATCTTGCCAAAGCCATATCATTATAGCCGAACGATTTCAACAAGTATTATCCCACAAGTATTGCCGAACATTTGTCTTAAGTACGCTCGGGGGTTCTTTATATTATTCGACAGTTCTTATTATCGCTCGGTAGTTCTTAGTATCGTTCAGCTGCTCTTTGTATCACTCGAAGGTTCTTTATGTTACTCGGAGTACTTCACCAGCTCGACAGACATCTTTATCGTTCGGTAAAATATACAATCGCTCGCTATTGCTCAGAACGTATGGCTATTGCTCGGTATATGGATGCGGTAAGTTGTGATCTTCTAGAAGTTTCTAGAAGCTTCCTTTGCACTTTTTACATAGCTTACTCCCCAAGTTTCCTTACTTTCCATTTATAGTAACTTTCTATTAATAGCTTTTACTTAGTCATTAAGTTTCACTCACTTTTTCTCTATATAAGCAAAAGTTTCACTCACTTCTCCTCTCTCTCTCTCAACTCACACACAACACTCCTCTCCTATATAAATGGCTTATATTCTATGCTTTATGTTTCTATTTATCTTCCCCGGGTACTAACTACCTTGTCGGAGGCTCTACCCGGAGGAACCCCCTCCGGTTTGCAGGTACGATATACTATTCTGACGATGGGGTTCAAAAAGGAGCTATGCTACGGGTCAAATCATCGGAGAACGTCGAGGTCAAATTTTCACGCCCCCGCAGTATGGGTCCGTTCATTGTTCATTTACATTAATGGTCTCTACTTGGTCTCTTGGTGTATTAACTTGTTGGGATTCTGCTTTTTGTGGCATCATTTCCTGATTATTTTGTCGATTACCACAGATTGTATGAAACTGCTGCTTGTTTTTCTTCTGAAACTCATTTTCTGTAGAAATATAGAATTTTGATAGGACTTCAAATCAGGGGAACACATATTGTTATTCTGCCGTTTAGTATACCTTAGGAAAATATCATCCTCTTCTCAGAGTGCATATGGATTACTAGCTAAGAAGCACAGAAATGTTTATCGGACTCAAGTATCCGTGTCCGACACGTGTCGGTCACAGACACGATGCGACAATCTCTAGACACGTATTGGACATGCCTAAATACTGGAACATGCTAAGGACACATTAAAATGTCTTTGTCGTTTATATGAAATCATAACATACCTCTATAATACAAATACACTTTACATTTGACGTCTCTGTCTTAATTTTTTGAGAAATGATGTGTTAGGGTGTTCCTATCATATCGTGTCCGTATCTTGTATTCATGTCTGTGCTTCTTAGATTACTAATTAGTAAGTAGCTTCTGACGACACCTTGCCACTGTCAATCACAATTGTTTTGAACTAACATTTTAGCAGCAGATTATGTATTGGGCCAAAAGACTTCTGTCGTGTCGTGTAACCTGGTTCTCTAGCTTGCCAGAAATATGTTGTAGTGCCTAGCTAGAATATACAGCTGTCTTTTGTCATTACAATCAATTCATGGTTTTAGCAGCAGAGTGATTACATTATGCACGCCGTAGAATTCATACAATGCTTATAATGGTGTCTTTATAACACGCAAGACTTCATACGGTAATTTTGACGTTTTGCTCTTTTGGATCCAGGAAGAAAAACTATCTGTATATCGAGAGCTTGCTAGATTGGAGGAGGAAGTCGGCTGGGAGAACCACTGGGCGTTTTAAGGATATTCTGGAATGAACAGTTTCTTCTACTTTGTCTTTTTCCCCTAGTAACCGAAACTTTTACTATGGAGTCTATGGGAATGGTTGTTTTTCCTATCACTCTTCGTTTCCCTTTTTATATACCTTATCGTCTGGAGCAGTAGCGGAACGGTTCCCTTCTATCACCGTTCCTTTTATTTATGTAAGGTTACCTTGTGAATGATTTGTTTCATGGACTAATCAAGTTAATATGGTTTGCTCTTGTCATGGCTTGTGTTTATTCTCCTGTCGACGTATTGATGAAGGCAAAGACATGCTTGGAGAGTCACTCAAATCATAGGGATGTTGCTCGAATCTTTCATTCTAGCAACTAGTTGGGCATGGTGGGATTTCATTTTGTGCAAACTGACCCGTGCACTTATAGACATACTACATAAAGACGTGCATCAAGTCATCGACAGCAAGATTTATGTGATGGTTCTTAACCTTCTTTCATTTTTTCCCATTTCAATCATCGGGATCTATAATCTTGAGTTACTACTGTCAGTCTCAATTGTTGTTGGTTTGAGTTGTCACTAGATCCACTCATTTTTGTTGGCTTGAGTTGTCGCAGATGAACACAATAAATTTACAAGGCGGGGGTTGTAAGAATCACAACAACTTGGGGCAAAGTCTTCTCTCACGCTGGCTGTTCGGAGTTGTGGGTTTATCAGTCATTCATTTGTAAGTCTCTGTATTTTTCTACTTCTTCCAAGTGGAACGGAAGAGTTGATTTGACATAATTACTGTGGCCAGCGTGTCTATGAAAAAACGTGCGGTCTAACAAAATGCAGCCCATTTAGCATCTATGTTATCAAAGCTTTGCTCGTATTCGTTGTTCTTATTCTAGTTGCTGCCCCGAGTCTCATCTGATCATTGGGCATCGGTAAGGGATATTAGCTACTTCTGCCTAGGGCTGTAAATAAACTGAGCCGTTCGTAAATTATTCGAGACTCGACTCGGTAAAGGCCCGTTCAAATTCGATTCGTCTACTTAACGAACGAAACCTGAACCTCAATTTTAGGCTCGTTTCATAAATGAACCGAACATGAACATAGTAGTATTCAGATCGATTAGACTTGCAAACTTGGAGTACATGTATATCATGGGGATTTATATAATTGCATAGTGAAAATTTTAAAACTTGTACAAGTCTAAACATTTACAATTACTAAAAACTTACTTATGTATACGTTTTTATCAGTTTATATGTATATAAACGTATTTATGTACATACTAAAATTTTTACTTACAGCTTTAGACCTGCATGATAGCATAAATATTTGATATTAGTGGGTCGTTAAGGCTCGTGAACAAGCTCGAGTTTGACCCAAACCTAAACAAGCTCGGTTCGAGTTCGGCTCGTCGTACTTTTTATTGAGTTCGGCTCGAGCTCGAATTCGCTAAAAAACTTAATGAACGAATCTGAACATTCTAATATTTGGCTCGTTTACAGCCCTAAAGTTCTGCCGTTTCTTGTCAATAATGTCCTTACAGTCACATCTGATCATTGGACATTGGTAAGGGATATTGGCTACTTCTGTCGTTTCTTGTCAATAATTTTCTTACAGTTAGCTGGGCGAAATTCCTTCGTTTTGATCTCAATTAAGATTAAGACACAGAGAACAGTAAAAGAGATAGAGTGATTTGAATGCCATTTACAGCTTCGGATTAAAAATTGCTAGTCAGTCTACATATGGGGACTTGATAACCTAGCATGATTGTGTTAAAAAGTTACTGGTCAGGGCACTAAACAACATTTTTGAGTAATTATAAGTAGAGCTTAAAAATCGGGCTACATGAAGATAATTTCCATGCCTGCCCTAGGACTCCCATTACTAGTGTTCCTCTTTGAAAACTACCACCATCTCATGTTTGTTTGTTATTTTAAAACAAAAATCCTATTTTCAGATCAGAAAAAAGTACTTTTTTTTGTTGTTGCATATTTTTAAAATTTTGTTGGTTTTCCTTCTTGTGGGTGAGTTGGGTTCCGCTGACAATGCTTACATGTATAAATGTGAACTGGAGAGGTGCGATTGGTTGATGATTAGCAGGAAGGAAGAGGGAAATGAGAGAAACCTTGGGAGTGAGGGATGGAATAAGAGGTACGAGAGAAACAAATGCAGCGTGTCCCTTGTATTCTCCGCGGGGTGGTGTCGACTTTCTCTGGGCTCGAACGGGTGAGATCACCTTCTCTCCGGGGAAGAATGTTCTCCTTCCTCGAAATCAGTGCTCCCACCTGCTCCTTCCCTCGAAAAGTCTGTCGTCAATCATTGGGAATGTCAGGGGTATTTATAGGGCACCTGGGCCTAGGTTAGGCTCAGAACGGCGCTCCTGTAGGACCCCAACACGTGTCCCTCCCGTACCTCAGGTCGCGGATAAGCGCGTTGTCCTGCGGAGGTCTCTTCCGTGGGAGAGCGCTAATCTCCGCGACGCTACCTCCATCCCAAGCCACAAGAATCTTCCCAATTCCCGCTGGAGCGAAGACGCGACTCGCGGCGATCGTGTACCTTCCGCCGGACCCCTTCCGGACCCTGCCTCTAGGTCCAGGTGGAATCCCGGGGTCTTCCTACGGCTCTCTGCCGCTGTGCCCATTTCAGTATATCTTTAGTCCTCCCGTGGGGACAGCGAAGGTCCCGCTATGGTTACCCCTTCCGCGGGCCGTTTCCGTGGATGTCATTCTTTACGCAGTACACGCGTTCTTTTCCTATTGGGTGGTCAACCCTCTTCTTTGGAATGGATTCTTTGACCGAGGGTCCCTTTCCGCGTGGACCCTGTCGCCACATGTTCGCGACCGATTGGAGGGTCAACAAGTCTTTCCAAAACGCATTAATGATTTTGACTGCACCTACACTTCTCGTGAATTACTTAAAGCAAATAGGATTCCAAAAGTTCATATTCAAACGGATATTTGATAAGAAACTTGAATATTGTATCGAATGTCCAAGATTGAAAGCTCCGACTTGAAAATCACTGTTGCTTGTCAACAATGACTACAACCAATTCGAGATGGGTAAGTGTTAACTGGTTCCTTGTTTTAGGATCCGACCCATCTAAACCTAGTGAATCACCACCCATCACAGGGAAAAGCCTTATCAAATATCAAGAAACACCAAACAAATCTAGCAAAACACACTGGTCAGCAGACGGAGCTGTTAAGGGGCTATGAGGGCCACGGCCCCCGCGTAGTTTCGGGGTTTTTTTTTTTTTTTTAAATTTTTTAATGTGAATACTTCAAGTTCACACGATCAATTGAGAAGTATTGTCAGGAATTGGGAGGCTTAGACAACATTTTTAAGAATGAAACTTAATTATTTTGAGCATAATGTTATTCGGCATCAGGAATCCAAACAATTGGGACTTATTTCTAGGCTATATCAATGGTTGATTGAGACTAGAAGATCAGCAATCTAGCTACTTATTTGTCTACAGAGTTTTGGTACTTGTGCGTACTTGTCATAGTCCGGCCCCTCTGCTTACGAAATCCTGGTTCCGTAGTCTGGTCTTCTTAAATACATAACTTTCCTGGTGACTGCAAATTAATATTTTATTTATTTCCATTAACATCATAACATGCAATCTGTCTTATTGGACCCCAAATACCGACCTCTATGAAAACATCTCTTAGAAAGGGAGGAGTTAACAGAGACAAGTACAGCCTACCATAAACAAACCAGTAAACATTGTGTGTACTGATTCCGTACACATGCTTTAAACCTTATATGCTATGCTAGGCAATTTCTAAATCTCTCAAAAATATCGATAAATACTTTGCGCCTAGTCTCCAAGTTAATCATCTCACGACGTAAACATAATCCTGAATCTCGGTATTGGCCTGACTTTGTCACATCATCTCGGTTCTAGTTGAGTAATTGATGCTTCATTTATAGACCACTGTATTGACTTGCTTGTAGACTGGTCTGACTCTAGTTCTTTGAAAATATTGGACCCTGTTTTGTTCCGGCCTAAGAATCCAGGCTGCTGAGGAAGTGAAAGCGTGGAGGAATAACTATTGAGCATCATAATTACTGTTGCCATAGAGGGCCTGGCAACTGGATCATTTTGGACACACAACAAGGCGATGTGGATGCATCTAATGACTTCATTTCTGGAATGGGACCCTTCAAGAGTTGGATCCATCAAATCCAATGGCGTTCCTTCCCTCCAGAGTTCCCAAGACTGCAACATTGTATATACATGAGTTATGGATGATATGATGACATTTGCAGTAAAAAGTGTAGTACTCCTTGAGTTATGTCAAAGGTTTAATTTAATTTATTTCTATTGTTGGTCTCTTTCTAGATATGTAACTTTTTGAAAGGACGCATAATGAATAAATTTGCATTCCTATTTAAAGGCATTATTTACAGCATTAATCATTTGTTTTATTATTAAAATTTTAAAAATATATTACCAGCTACTTATAAGGGATAACTCAAGAACTTTCACCATGGACAATTGGACATACATTTTAAATATTCTTAACATGGATTGAATACTTGCAAGACGGAGGGAGTATTTACTAGAATGTATGGCTAAAGCTTACATAGCTCAGAAGGTCCGGAGCACCATCTGATTGGTAAAAATTGTTGTTCTTCTTGCCAGAAATGATCTCCAGAACTAAGACGCCGAAACTAAACACATCGGATTTGGCAGAGAATTGTCCATGCATTGCATACTCAGGAGACATGTAACCACTGCAATCAGTTGATCATGAATGGAAAATACTAGCTCTTTTCACAAGAAATCAGACATGAAACAATGGAGGGCATAATGCACCAAAAAAATTTAAGTCAAAAAGTACACCAACTGATTTAGCACTCCCCGATTTTTTATCACAATAATTTCTTTCTTTATTAATATTGTTGAGGTACAAATTTATCCTAACCATATAGAAAATTGCCAAAAATAGATGAAAGGGTAATCAGGTAAATCACAAATGATAAAATAAATCATTTCCCAGTATAGTACTATAGGTACATCCATAAATTGTTATTAAGTACCTAGGCCAAACAACACATGTTTGCTTAACCCAAGGATCAGCTTTTGATAAATCAAAATGATGTATCAGTTGAGATTCTATAAAGTCAATTCCGTTAATGCGAGTTATAGAAAACAAACATGTGGGGCGCATGAAACTACTTACAATGTTCCAACAACCCGACTTGTATTTCCTTGAGTTTGATCAACTCCAAAGATCCTAGCCATGCCAAAATCTGAAACTTTTGCATTCATATCACCATCCAACAAGATATTGCTAACTTTGAGATCACGGTGTATAATTGTAAGACGTGAATCTTCATGAAGGTACAACATCCCCCGGGCTAGCCCTCGTATAATCTTGTAACGTCTTGACCAATCCAATTTCGCTCGCTCTTGTGGGTCTGTGCATTGATCGATCCAAATGCAAGTTCAAGTAAGAAATACTCAAGTAAGAAGTACTTGCTAATAATACGTAGTATGTTATTCCGTTTTCTTGATATCGAGACACAAGCAGTAAAGTGGTCTGATCTCTGAGCATGCATTTCAAATTCTCATAGCATACCATTCAGCCAAAAAGAGTTAAACAATAACACAGAGTAGTCGATATTGCCAAACCGAATAGAAAGTAGTCGAGGCTTTTGTTGGGCACAAACTCATAGATGAGTATCTTTTCTTCTCCGTCTAAGCAAAATCCGAGTAACCTCACTAAGTTTCTATGCTGAAGCTTGGCTACCAATAACACCTCATTCTTGAACTCTAGTGCACCTTGCCCTGAGGTTCGGGATAGTCTCTTTACAGCTACCTCTTGTCCATCTAAAAGTAAACCCTGACGAAAAAAATCATACCATGAAACTTCTAGATCCATAGTAAAACAACATATGAAAATTTCGAACGATTTTAGACCCAAAAAAAAAAAACAAAAACCTTATAGACTGGACCAAATCCACCTTCACCGATTTTGTTATCATCTGAAAAGTTGTTTGTGGCAGCTTTAATTGTACCCAAATCATATTGCAAGGACTGCACTGTTGAGATGTCATCCTCATCTGGACAAATCAAATGTTCAAACAAGAGTAAATTAATGGTCAAATTAAACAAAAAAAGATGAGAAGAAGTTTTTTGGATTTCTCTCAGTCTCTCTTTTTCTTTAATTTGGCCAGATGAAGTTTCTTCAATGTAGTGTGGAGGTAATTTCGAAATTTTCCATTGTTCTTACCATTCTTTTCTCTTAGAGAATTATGCTTCCTCTTCGCCCTCTTAGATAGGAAGCAAAAGCTTGCTATGAAAAGCATAGTAACAACCCCAATTGGAACTACAATGGCAATGATTACGTGGGATGAGATTCCCCCTTTTCCTGCAGTAGACAAATTATTTCCTCAACAATTTCCATTGATGTAAGGTAGCGCTCACTAAAGCTGCAAACAACCTGATTTGAGTAGCGTAGTGAGTTTTTTCGTTTGTTTGAAGAAAACGAATAATGTAACGAGTTTGGCTTGTTTTCCAATCGAGCTGAACTATAACAAGCATTAATTAAACTAATCAGGATCTCAAGTATATTAGTGAATTGTTCAAGCTTTGATTGAGAACTTACCGAATTTGGAAAATGTGTTTAGACTAATTGTTTGCTAGGTAACAAGCTGATCCTCAACTAAGTTTTAACAAGCCGAACACGAGTAATCATGAAATAGCTTGAATGCATTAGACGCCACGGTTGCTCACATTTTGTATACTATAATTGTTTTACGCTTTTTGCCCCATATAATTGGTTCTTTATTTATGCTAACATGCACTCCGTGCAAATCTAATCAAATTGATAAAGCATTATTTCTTAATTAAACTCCACTTTTTTCAAGTTCTATGGATACATTCACAATGCTATTTTTTTAATTTTTTTTTCCTTTTGGCATATTTCAAATGGAAAATACTTGGAGACATCGAAAAGAAATAACAACGAAGAATAAGGAACAAAAGGAATGTTAAAAATTTTAAATTTCTGAATTCATGCACAACGAAAGAAAGTTTTACCAGGGCTGCTTGGAGTTGTAGTACTAGGAGGGAGGACTGACGAAGGTGGCGGAGGAGCACCACCGATGCTGGCATTGTAAAATAGGTACATCTCATATCTGATATAACAACTTGGGAACAGAACTTGTGCTCCTAGTTTTGCTTGAGGAAGCTTCGAGATACCATTCAGAAGGCAGCCATTGCAATTAGAATCAGACAAATCCGGCGTGCATTGCGCTAGTCCGTACACCGGTTGAAGTGCTGAGTAGTTGACTTCTCCAGTTGCAAATTTCTTACCTGAGTCATCACTCGAAGCCCGATTGGCAATATTCTTCATTACCTTTTCAGGTGGAGTTCATACTAACAGTTATTAGTTAGTGAAATGGTATGCGAAAAGTTAGAACATTTAGAACAGCATAATTAAGAGTAAAAAAGGATTCATATTCTTGCTCAGTCATAGGAGGACAATAGATAGTATTTGGAATCCTTAATATTACCTCTCCCAAAACTTCGTTAAAACGGGTCTCATTATTGGTCACGTTTTGCCTATTTTCCAAAACTTCCCACACCCTTGTTTCCGCAGCGGCAAAGATGGACAGATTGGAATACCTAAGCAAACACTCGTCGTACCAGATCGTTGCCAGCTTCGACCAGGGGCACCGCTCGACCACATCTCTGGTAGCGTATTCGACGCAGTCTCGACACGAGGCGGCGGCAACGTCGCCGCGGCAGAGGAAGAGGCCGTAGGCAACGTCGGGCGGGCTGCTGCCGGCGGTGAAGTTGTAAAAGCCGTTGGATGCGTTGTTGGAGTTGGAAGAGAGAACGGAGAAGAGAGTGTTGAGGTTTGTTTGGTAGGTGCTGTTTGGGGCGTAGGTACCGGGTGGGTCAAGGGTTGTGCCAAGGGTTGCGTTTTGGCAGTCTACGGAGAAGAGTTTTGGGTCGGCTTTAATTACTGCGATCAGGCTGAGCAGGGGAATTGCGTAAACAAACAGAGCTTTTCTAGCCATTTTGTGGGGTAAATTATTCATTCCTGAGCACCTGGGCAGGCTAAGGTTTTGAGGGGGTTTCTTTCAATTTTGATGAAAATGGAGACTGGGAGAGGGTGAAGAAACAAGTGGTGGTGAGTGGAGATTGGAAATCAGAGCTGTAGCCTGGACGACTTGGGAACTTGGAAGTGGGTCAATGATAATAAATTGGATTGAAATTTAACAATCTCTGGTACAGGAAACGGGGCCCCAGGAAACGATAGGGGATGACACCGCTGTCGAAAAGTATTTCAGTGTCGAGCAGGCACCGGCCTCGTGATGCCGAGCATGCATTTTGGCCGTCCAAATTTATTTTGGACGGCCCAAATTTATTTGGGCTTGAGGGAATGTTTTGATAATTTTACACTTAAAAATTATTCAAACAAATTTGGACCGTCCAAAATATGTTTGAACGGCCGAGATGGTGTTCGGCACCACGTGTCCGGTGCTCACCCGGCACTGAAAAACTTCTCGATCTCGAGAGGGGGGGATGGGGATGGCGATCGGATTACGAAAAGGAACAAGCCTGTTCACACAGGCATTTTTAAAATAGATTGTGCACAGTTTTTATTGTGAGGCCCATTAAGGGTCCAAGACAAATAATTCGGGTCATTCATTAAATGTAAAATATTTATTTAAGAGTTCTCGCAAAAAATCAGTTCAATCTGATAGCTATACATATTCGATCCAAGCATCTAACTTTTCATTTGCAATATATGATTATGAAAGTTAAATGATTGGATCGAGTATTTATAAGTACTAGATTGAACTAAGTTTTTGCAGAGACCCTTGAAAACATGTTTTACATTTAATGAACGGATTGAATTGTTTATGTGGGACCTATAGTAGGCCCCACACAAAAATCTATGCACAATCTATTTTAAAATGTCTGTATGTGTAGCACTATTGTTACGAATAATCCAATCCAACTATTCACACATATTATTTGTGCATAGATCATTCAAGTCTCATGTAAACAATCCGAGCTATTTATTAAATTTAAAATATTTTTTCAAGGGCCCCTTTAAAAAATCAACTTTATTAGACATGAATAGGTACATATATTTTTTTTTGGTAAATGTGAAGTTGTATTCAACTGTGAAGCGAAAGCTTACATAACAGAGAGGAATTTCATGGGGCAAATGGGCGTCCACATACAAGACAAACCATTAGAGAGGGCAACAAAGGACAACAGACAATATGTGCAACCCTATTTCAAACTCGCCTTGTAATATCAGGTTCGCAAAAAATAAAACTAATGTCAAGCACATGACTAACAAACTACCGGACTAAACAATGAGTTCTATTCTCAAAAACGAAAAACCCAAAACTCGTTTTGGATATGAGTTCTAGAATGAGAGAGCCAGACAGCCAAAACTCGAAAATGAGAAAATGTAAATGTAAAAAATAGGTAACCAAATAGGCCCAAAGTATCAACCAACTAGACTAGCTCAGTTAGTCAGAACTTTTGTATCTTACTAGGTGGTCAAGAGTTTGAGTCTTTTTACCTGTGTATGGGTATTCTTTCTTTTGTATTTATTGGGATTATTAATTTCTCCCCTGAATGGAGCTTCGTAGTTGAGTTGGGCTTATTTATCCTGTTAGTTCAGTTGTTGAGCTTAATAATCTTGTAGACTCTCACAAAATGAATGTAGTGTCCCGTGATTTATATTTTGTACTTCGTACTTGATATAATGATTACTCCTACCGATTGGGGAAAAAAAACACAAAGAAAGAAAAGGCCGTAAGTATCCAATCCGCGGTGGTTCAGGCAACAATTTATTCTGCCATACTCGTCAGCTAAAGTATTGCTTTGTTCTCTTTACAATTTAAAAAGAATTTTTCAAAAAATACTCCCTAGATTTCACCTAGATTTTTCATACTTCCAACATTTCTCTCTCTATCTCTCTCCACTTATTACCCCTACTATTTTTTTAAAAACTTTTCAAATATTAATCCAAACAAAGTAACGGGAGGTTCACGGGACTATGTAAGTCAAAAGTAACGACTCGTTTCCATTCGAAACTTCTTTTCTTTATTTCCTTATCACTATGGACTTTTTTGACTTTTAGGGCTTCTTTTGAATGTGCTCTTATTTAATTTAATTTTATTTTTTTGTGTTTTTTAGTTTTGCGCCTCATTTTTTTAGTTTATCGATTTGTCCCGTCAAAATAAATTGAAAAAAGTAAGAAATTATGACTTTCACTAATATTTTGAGAAATAACCACTTTTAAGCAAAAAAAAAAAAAAAACATAGAGGCCACTTTTGACTTTAATTTGCTCAAAAATGTTTTTCAAAATATTTTGATAAAAGTAAAATCTTTTTACTTTTTCTATTCGTCTCGTCAAGATGAATCCTTAACAAAAAATGGTTAGCGCAAAATTAAGAGACACTTAAACATTAGAATAAGGACAAAAAATTCTAAAAGAAATAGTGTTTAGCGGAAGGGGCTTACTTTTTCAGTGCAGGATATGATTGTATTTAGGGCTGTAAATGAATTGAGCCGTTCGCGAACTATTCGAGGCTCGGTTCGGCAAGAGCTCGTTCGGGTTCGATTCATTTGCTAAACGAACTGAACCTGAACCTCAATTCTAGACTCGTTCCGTAAATGAGCCGAACCTGAGCCTAACGGTATTCGGCTCGGTTAGGCTCGCGAACCTATACTAAATTTAATTAATAATTTTATAGGGGTCTATTTGTAAATATAAAAAATTTTAAGGTTGTATATATAATTCAATACTTATTTTTCTCCTAAATTCTATACGATCAATGAACGAGTTTGGGTTCGCTTGAGTTTAATGAGCCAAACCGAACCAAACCCGAGTCTTGATGAGCTCAATTCGAGCTTAGATTCGGCTCAGCTCCATTCGTTTGAGTTTAACGAGCCAAACTCGAGCCAATATGTTCAGGTTCGAATCGAACCCGAGCCAAACTAGTACCTTAACGAACCCAACCGAGCCGAACCCGAGCCTTGAAAAATTTTAACGAGCTGAACTCGAGCCGAGTTGTTTAGGCTCGAATCGAACTCGAGCCGAGCTAGTACCTTAACGAACTCAAGCCGAACTTAACAGAGTTCGGCTCGATTCGGTTCTTTTACAGCCCTAATTGTATTTTAGTAATGCAGCCATATCAATCACGAGTAGCCAATAAATTAACGGAGTACTGCTAGCCGTACCGACGGCCTCCCCACCGAAATCGTACCGACGGCCCTGCCAAGCTGTCTCCGGCCACAGGACGGCTGATCCGAGCCGTCCAAAAATTCTATAAAAAAAAAGGAGGGGGTTTTCGCGGACATCAACGGCATCTGATGTGTGTAGGTGCTTGATCAAAACACCTACCTACATCGGATGCCGTTGATTCCTGCATAAGCCCCCTCGTTTTTTTTTTAGAATTTTTGGACGGTTCGGATCGGCCGTCCGGTGGCCAGAGACGGCCCAACGGAACCGTCGGTACTATTTCGATGGGGAGGCCATCGGTATGTATATCATTTTCGAAATTAACGGCAGATGGAAAATCCCCAAGTTTAGGCTATATATCTTGTTGCCTGATGACAAGATCGAACGTGCGTAATACGTATGCATGCGTTTGTAGCGTTAGAGCATCTTTTGGCCTAAACCAAACATGTGCTCTTTTTATGGGACAAATTTTTCGGTGTCGGGTGGGTACGTATATTCCACAGGTACCCGCTTGATACAGTGGAGAGGCCGCCCAGGCTCATATACTAGTTTTAGAGGAAATAATTAATTAATATGGGACAAATCCCAACACTCTTCCACACGTGCGACTCCTGACACGCACTTGGAGAGGTAAATAAATGATCCATAATACTTGAATCACAACAAATAATGGTGCACTTATAGCACAAACAAGGGGACTAAATTTTTCGAAACTCTAGCTCTGATACCAAGTTAAGACATCTAACTCCAAACCAATTGGCTAAGAGTGCAGAGGCCGTCCAGACTCATATACTAGTTTTGGATTAGATAATTAACCGATGCGAGACAAATTCCAACACTGCCAAAAAAATTTGCAACAAAAACAAGAAGAATTACCACTAGAACACAAAGTGCATCAAAGCCCCAAAAGAAACTTGAGCAGAAACAGGAAAAGGACCACAAGAAAGAGTGCACGACTGTTTAATACTACCGTCTACCCGGCAACCATAACTCGCAATAGACAATAGTTAATTTGATATTTCGATTTATGGTTCTACTTCAGAGAATCCCAATTGTAAGTCTTGCTTATATAAATTAGTAGTAATAATTTTAGCACTTTGATATGACAGTACAAATTAGTGAACTTTTTGTAAAGTCTTGGTCATAATTTCTATTATTTTTTATTTTTTCTCATCAAAATGAATTAATAATTCACAAAAATAATTGATGTAAAACGAACACAGATTAAAAAAATTGAACAAAAAAAAAAAAAAAATCTAAACGAATTATTAGGTCTTTTTTTAAACACGGAAGGGTAAGAAAGTAAATTCACTTATCACCTCCACTAGCTAATTGCTGACTAGCTAGTGAAAATCACGAGCTCAAAGGGAGTGAAATTACGAGCTCAAAGCCAATAAAATTCACGAGTTCTAAACCAGTGAAATTCATGAGTTCAAAGCCAATAAAATTTACGAGCTCAAAGCCAATGAAGATTATGAGCTCAAATTCAGTGAAATTCACGAGTTCAAAGCCTGTCAAATTCACAAGCTCAAAGTTAGTGAAAATCACGAGCTCAAAGCCAGTGAAAATCACGAGCTCAAAGTTAGTGAAATTCACGAGCCCAAAGTTAGTGAAATTTAAAAAATCTATTAAAACTCACGTTCTCGAAGTGTGAAAATAGTGAAATTTCAGAATTAATGAATTCTAATAACCTTTTAAAAATTAGTGAAATTTGCCAGACAAAAAAATCACAGCCCGAAAGTGGTTGTTGGGTGGAGGCGGGAGGGGTTGATGAAAAAATAATTAAGTATGAAATTGTATCTATTAAAGGGTAAAATGATAATTTTCATAATAGGATCGTCCATAGTGGTAAATAAAAACTGAGTTCCTCCTTAATGGAAATTAACATGCATTTTTCTATCTTTAGAGGTAATTTGCTGTCGCAACTTCACCATCGTGATGCACGTGTCAACTCGAGACAAATGACTTGTCTCGGGACTTTTTTGTTTTTCTTTTTTATGGGCATGGAAAATGATAATGCCAAAACTGTTTTTGTTGATGCGAAAAATCTAGTGCACAAAAGGGTTATATACCATATGTAATGTACAAGACTTTTATGCACTGAGATTTTTGACACTAACAAAAACAATTTTGGCATTATTTACACGGAACAGTTGATCAAAAAAAACAAAAAAAAAACACGGAACAAACACCGTGAAATTAGGAACCAAATAGTAGCACCGAGTGGGCGTGCCATATTTGGTTGGTGTGCTTATGGCACAACTACTCGGTCCCTGCCTTCTATAAATAATAAGTTTAGCACTGCACACAAACACTTACACACAATCATAAACTGTGAATTTGTGACCTTTGGCACTTGCGAAAAGAAGAGGACAATTCCCCCAGGCAGACACACACGGGTCAAAAAGGGCTTGGTCTTGGCTGATTTAAATAGAGAGAAACAAACGACTTTGAAAGCTTGTACGCAATTGCCCAAAACTAACAATAGATAGAAGAAATCTGATCTTGCAGAAAACTTTTATGGGTTTCGGTATTATTTCATGAGTGAGGTTGGTCTTGTCAGAAACCAAGATGGACCGTAGGTTCGATAATTTACTTTATGAGCGAGGTCTCTGGTTCAAGTATAGGTTACCAGTCAAAAATATCTTTTAATGCCAAAAATACTAATGAATTTTGTAATGGCAATTGGGATGATATTAACCGGCCCCTATTTATTTATTATCTATTTTATGCTAGATATTTTATGGATACAAGTTATTTAATGTTTCAAATTCTTCTTTTTTTGATTCTAAACCGTGAGAATTATTTGTTTTGATCTCTATTTTCTTACCGGCAATAGGTATTGGTATTTATCATGATTTTGTTCTTTCATTATCCCTTGACAAAGTCGAAATTATTCTCTCTAAATTTTTTTCTAGATAGTTTTCATGAATAAAAAAAACGAATCCTATGATTTTTGTAATTTGTCTGTTGTACAATGAAAAAAAAAAGGTCTTTTTTTCTTCTCTTAAATTTTTTTTTTAATCATATATGTTTTGTCTTTCAGAGAACCATGTGAATCACTCCAATACTTAATTCAAATGGTTCTTGCCTGAAACACCACATTTAACGCCATTTGATAGACATTTAACGTTTGGGGGAATTTGAAGATAATTGACGTACAAATTTGATATTAGCACTTTGATATGACAGTACAAATTAGTGAACTTTTTGTAAAATTTTGATCGTAATTTCTTTTATTTTTTATATTTTCTTATCAAAATGAATTAATATTCCACAAAAATAATTGACGTAAAATGAACACACATTAAAAAAATTGAACAAAGACAACAAAAAAAAATCCACACGGATTATTAGGTTTTTTTTTTTTTAAAACACAGAAGGGTTAGAGAGTATTTCCACTTACCACCTCCATAACTCACAATAGTTAGTTTGCTATTTCGATTTTTGGTTTTACTTCATAGAATCCTAATTGTAAGTCTTGCTTATATAAATTGGTAATAATGTTAGCACTTTGATATGACAGTACAAGTTAGTGAACTTTTTGTAAAGTTTTGGTCATAATTTCTATTATTTTTTATTTTTTCTCATCAAAATAAATTAATAATTCACAAAAATAATTGATGTAAATCGAACACAGATTTAAAAAAATTGAACAAAGACAAAAAAAAAAATCCAAACGAATTATTAGGTCTTTGTCTTAAACACGGAAGGGTAAGAAAGTAATTCCACTTACCACATCCACTAAGCAATTGCTGACTAGCTAGTGAAAATCACGAGGTCAAAGCCAGTAAAATTCTCGAGCTCTAAACCAGTGAAATTCATGAGTTCAAAGCCAGTAAAATTTACGAGTTCAAAGCCAATGAAAATTATGAGCTCAAAGCCAATGAAATTCACGACTTCAAAGTCTATCAAATTCACGAGCTCAAAGTTATTGAAAATCACGAGTTGAAAGCCAGTGAAAATCACGAGCCCAAAATTAGTGAAATCTTGCGAAATTTGAAAATTAATGAAATTTAAAAAATCTATTAAAATTCACATGCTCGAAGTGAGAAAATAGTGAAATTTTAGAATTAATGAATTTTAATAACTTTTTAAAAATTAGTGAAATTTTGCAAGCCAAAAAAATCACGGCCCGAAAGTGGTTGCTGGGTGGAGGCAGGAGGGGTTGATGAAAAAAAAGTAATGTATGAAATTGTATCTATTCAAGGGTAAAATGATAATTTTCATAATAGAATCCTTCTTAGCGGTAAATAAAAACTAAGTTCCTCCTTAATGGAAATTAACATGCACTTTTTTATCCTTAGAGGTAATTTGTTGTCGCAACTTCACCATTGTGATGCACGTGTCAACACAAGACAAATGACGTGCCTCGGGACTTTTTTGTTTTTTGTTTTTGGCATGGAAAATGATAATTCCAAAACTGTTTTTGTTGGTGCAAAAATTCTAATGCACAAAAGACTTGTACCATATATAATGTATAAGACTTTCATGTACTGAGATTTTTGACACTAACAAAAACAATTTTAGCATTATTTACACGGAACAGTTGATAAAAAAAAAAACAAACAAACAAAAAAAAAAACACAGAACAAATACCGTGAAATTAGGAACCAAATAGCATCGCCGAGTGGGCGTGCCATATTTGGTTGGTGTGCTTATGGCACAACTACTCGGTCCCCGCCTTCTATAAATAATAAGTTTAGCACTGCACACAATCATTAACTGTGAATTTGTGACCTTTGGCTCTTGCGAAAAGAAGACGGCAATTTCCCCAGGCAGACACACACGGGGTCAAAAAGGGCTTGGTCTTGGCTGATTAAAATTGAGCGAAACTACGACTATGAGGGCTTGTACGCAATTGCCCAAAACTAACATTAATAGATAGAAGAAATCTGATCTTGCAGAAAACTTTTATGGGTTTTGGTATTATTTCATGAGTGAGGTCGGGGAAAATTATTATAACAATGTTCTCAGAGATTTTCAAAAATTAGGTGTACTTGTATATATGATACCCATAAGTACTTGCATAATCTCAGATAAGTACCAACCATCATACATGCATCGTACAAAAAACATTAAACGAAAAAATTACCTCTAAACGTTAAAAACATTAGGCCATCCACAGTGGTATAATCAAAAGCCAATTATTTTTAAAGTTAACAATATTGATGCAAAAAATGGCTCACAATGGTATAATCAAACTTAGCAACATCCTTAGAAATAATCAAATTTTGGGTTTTGGATAACCAAAATTAGCAACATTTTTCAATAATCAAAATTTGTGGATTCCACACCACATAAGTTAACTAGTTCCAAAATTTATATACACGCGTGTTTCAATTGATATTTTTTTCTTCTCTTCTTCATCTACTCTATATCTTCTTCACTTCACCCATAAACTATTTCTCTTTCTTTTCCCTCAAAAAGTAAAGTTTATATCTCTCGATCATCTATAATTCAACCTATCATCGCCGAATTAAGGTCTTTAACTCTTCTTTCTCGTTTCTATTTTTTCCCCCACCAAAAAAAATTCATAATAGGAGGGACGAAAGTCACCGATTTTTTCCCAAAATTACAAGAGGGAATCGATATATATATTTTTACCCAAAAAAAAACGTAAATGGAAGGAAATAAATGGCAAGAAACAGAGGGGGAGAGAAAGAGTAAAATTGTGGTGGACCTTTATTTTGGTTATGGATTAGAAGTGATCATTAAGAAGCTCAACATTGTTAAGCTTAACAACTTCTTAAATAAATAATCAAAAGCTGATGTGTCAACTTTTGGTTATCCTTTTTTAATTATACCACTGTGGATGGCCTTAGACGAATTAATTACCGGACATTTTTTTAAGAATTTTGATAACCACGTACGTGACTGGCCAACTTACATGCACCTAGATTAGTCCCGGGGGACCATAAATTTACCATCCACTAGCGGGTTCCCACTTGAACTCCGAGCAAATGCTCTCTATAGACTAGCTCCAAATGGCGTTTCATTTTTCACTTTTTGCCTTTTTGGCTTTTGGGATTATGATGAAAATGTATTTTGTATTTGGTAGAGTGTTTGGATGATATGTGCAGAATGTATTTTGCAGTAGGAGTAGTGTTTGGAAGATATAGAATGAAAATGAATTATGGATTGATTTTTTACTATGTTGCCCCCGGTTATTAATAATAGTGTATAATGTATATAAAATAATGTTTGGGCTGAATTTATTTAAAATTTAATTCCGAAATTCTGCTATGTAATTGATATTTAGAAGACGAAAATGAGACTCGGGTAAAATTAGGAGGACCATTTCTTTAAATTTTTCTTATTTTAAGATGAAAAATTAATTAACTAACTTATTCTCCATTTTATTTTCCTTCAAATTAATTTAACTTATAAAAAAAAAAAACCCAACGTGCATATGCCCAAACCACCCTCCCCACCTTTTAACATCTCCTCTCTCTCTCTCTCTCTCTCTCTCTCTCTCTCTCTCTCTCTCTCTCTCTCTCTCTCTCTCTCTCTCTCTCTCTCTCTCTCTGTCTGTGTGTGTGTGTGTGTGTCTCAGAGAACGAAAAGGGGAAGAACACCCCAGAGAAGAAAATGAACAGAAAATCTCGACCTCGATCGATCGATCGGAAAATGCAGGTAAAATCTCGTTCCCTCTCTTTCAACCCTCCCCTCAATCGACCCAAAATTTTTCCCAATCACACCCTCTGTCCTCTCTCGACCGACTGGAATGAAACCCCCGTATCAATCCATGATTCTTAGGTTGAAAACAGCAAGATCGGGGAAGAACAAACACGCCCATATCGAGTTATCTTAATGGTGGAATTTCTTCGCTTTTTTTTTTTGTGATCGTTGGAATTTCTTTGTTGATTTCTCCTTTTTTTAGGTTTTGGAATCGATTTGGTTTTCACAAATCGTTGGTTTCAAGTTGATCTTTCATCTTGTGTGGTGGAAGAATGCGAATAGAGTGACAGTAGAGAGGATGATGTTCGAGGGTTTTGTGGAATTATAGACAAACGAAGAGGGTATGGATGTCATTTGGTGTGGCTGGAAAACGAAAATGGGAAAATGAGAATGGGAAAAACACCTCTGGACCTCTTTCTCACTTCTCTTCTCCTTTCATCAAATCTGAAAAACCATTCTGGTGGAATGAGTTCTCTCATTCTCAGCCAAACAACCAAAACGCAAAAAGGAGAAATGAAAAATGGGATAATGAGGCTACCAAACGCCCCCGTCCTTAAAATATAAAATGCATTTTTCGGGCAGGGAGCCAAACACTTCAAACCGAAAAACGAGAAATTGAAAATGTAACAACGAAGCATCCAAACATTTATTATTGTTCTCCGAATGTATCTCTACTTGCAAGCATAGCTGCATTCACAAAATATGTTCTTGGGCATGTCGCGAAAAGAAGTACATATGCCTTTGCTTGGGACGTGAGGATGTAGTGATTTGCAGTTCCTGTTGCATTCAAGTGCATCACCACATCGTCCTAAACCCTGGTAGCATGTATATGCCCCCACCACTAATTTGATCTTCACTGTATCTAAGCAACAGATAAAATTGGAACGATAGACAGGTGAACGATGTAAATATAAAATCATACACATAATACATGCATATGTATTGTGGCACATGGGTGTGTAATTTCTTCTCATGTGGAAACTATTATACACAATCATAACAAAATGGTGTCATACAATAAGCAACATAATATGAGAATTTTTTTTTATATATTTTTTTGTAAGAAATGCTATCCCCTAATTTGTCCAAATTTGTTTGATACTTTAACAAGACAAAAAATTAATTATACTTTTTGACTGATAGTAGTTTTAGCAAGCAACATGGATTTTATTTGATATATCTCATTTAGATCTTTTAAAAGAAATTTAAAATCGGATAAGACTTCATAAACTAAAAGATACGGAGTATGAACAATTTAATTAAAAGTGGAACTTCTAAAATGGACTAATAAATTGGGTTAAAGGGGGTATAATGAATATTTTTTACTAAAATGAGAATAAAACGATTAGGTCTATGATAGACCTCAACGATATGTTAGTTCTTAAAATTCTACGTGGTTGCTTACTATGAATATTATCAATGAGCTTTATCATTGCAAACAACCATAATCAAACTAAACCAAACTGGGACGAAATCAAAATTTCACATACGATCGAGGGGGCCACAACATAAATAATTCTTTCATATTAAGAAAAACATGAACAACTCTTTATTAAGTCAAATTTTACATGCAAATCAGTAGGGGGCCAACTGTCAACATGTAAATGTTTAAACGTAAAACAAAATACAAAAATTCAAGATAATTATGGAATTTCCCAAATATGGGGTGGCCTTGGCCCCATAAGCCAACCCCTAGTTTCGTATTTAGAAGCAAACCGAGCCTTATGTCCCAATAATATGTACATGTAAAACGGCCTCTAAATAAGTTTTAAAATTCAGAGGGACATCTTATAAGGTCTTTTTGAAATACTATGTAACAAGATAATAGGAGCCATAAATAATCTTTATAGAAGAGAACATATGAAATTTTAAATGGTAAAAACTTTTTGCAACATGATAAAGAGGGATTGCACTCGTATGACTACCTCCATTCTTCATTCATATGACTACGGCCCCGTTCCAGAACGGGAATAAGCTCCTTATTTTTTAAGAAGGCAATTTCAAACTCAAAAATAATGTGTTTATGCTAATAATTTTCTTACCACTATGGATCTTGTTTGATAGATCTCATCAAGATCTTTAATACGGTGTAAAAAAAATAAAAAATTTATTTTTCATTTACATTATTTTTTAGTTTGAAAATGTGAAATAAGCTGCTTATTTTTTAAGAAGGTTTCTGGAACGGGGCCTACATCCATCCTATATTCTTAGTTCAGTATTCCGGACATCTTAAATAATTGTCCGTATTTTCTTCTCTATTCTCATTAAGAATATTTTGAAAGGTTTTCGGGAAGAACTAATTGAGAATTTTTAATTAGTGGAGAGAATTCAAACAAATGTTTATAGAATTTAATGATCAAATAAAAAAACACATCTGTCAAAAAAGTACAAAGAATTTACCCAAAAAAGGTACCAAGAATATGGAACGGATGAAGTAATTTATTGTTTGAACAATATTTTTCTCATAGCATGCCTTCTGATATTTATTGAAACTCTGTCTCGGGGGAAATTATTAGAACAATGTTTTCAGAGATTTTCAAAAAGTAGGTGTATGTACTTGTATATATGAAACCCATACGTACTTTAGCAATATGAATTATTGTAGTTTGATTTTTATTTATTTCTCAACAAGACCTCTTTTTTGTTGAGAAAGTGTAAGAACTTCAATAAATTAATCAACAGTTTACCGGAGAAACCAACCAAACGATAAAAGCTACAAATTAAGGATTAGAGAAATCTGCAGTAGCTCTAACGAAAAATTGATCGCCACCCATCTCAACCAGACTTAATTTGTAAATACCGAAACATATATACCTGATGCATACAAGAGAACCACTAGGAGAAACCATACAGTTGGGGAGAGCTTATCCATCACCGGAAGAGTATTAAACTATTAATATAATTCTTCTAATTTTCGTTTCTGTGTTCTGCAATTTCTACTTATTGTGTTTATTATTATTTATAGGGAACGCTAAAAACAGTCAACTATAAAGCATGTGGATGTTTTCTGGGGTAATTTGGTTAATTAAGCCTCTATTCTCTCCCATATTCGTTCTGCACTTCATTAATAGCTAGCTTTTCTATTTTGTCTAATAGACAAACGAATTTTGACGGAAGGAGTACCATTCAAAGAACTCGTTGAAAAATAGATAGAATTTCAAGAATATTAGCCTTAAAGGATGTACGAAATCCTCTTGGCCTTCAATTAGAATAAAATATTACATTGATTACCATAATCTTTAATTGGATTCACCAATTAAATAGCTATAATCAACCTCACCTCCAACTTTACAATCCATTTACCAATAACAAGAAAAAGAAAGCCAGTGAAAGTAATTTATAAGGGTACCAGATTCCGGTTTCCCAAACCCTTAAGATTGCCGCTATCCAATTACGGTCTTCTTGTGATCACAGACAAGTATTTTTACAAAAATTAAAAGTTTGAAGGCAATAATAACATGAAAAGTGTAATTTGGGCACCATAGACATATTTTGGCAATATTTCGCATTAATTATGCAAATTGGACTAACTAGAGCCAAATTAAAAAAATTCAAATACAAAAGTACGAAGTTTAGACTGAAGTGAAACTGAATATATACTCAAGGGACTAAAGTTGAGCGATTTACAATTTCACAAACAGGAGGCTCCAAAGCCACGACCCATTTTGTAAGCGCCATGCGCGAATTTTTTTGAACTTTGAGAGGAGTAATTATTCAATAGTCCCGGAGTATATGAACAGTATACTACTCTGAAAGTATTGAATAATTTTCGCTTTGAGAGTTTTTATCTCCCCCCAATTTATTCCACTTGCCTTTTTATCTTCCTAGTTTACGAGTACAATGTACTACAAAAGTAAGTTTTACATGGAAGTTCCGTGAAAAGTAATATTACACGGTTAATTAGTCAGTAATTAGGGATGACAATCCCGCCCGATCGAGCCATACGAAGGTGGGCTTCTTTCGGACCGGTCCTATGTAAATGGATTATGTCCCATCAAGTCCTTCCGCACAAAATGCACACAAGTACTTTCCCACAAAATGCACACTAGTACACGCACATCTTCCACCCTCTGTTTCTCTCTGTCATCTGCCACGGCCCATGCGCCCATCACTCTCTTCTCACTCCTGTTACATGCGTGCACTCCTCTTCTCTCTCCTCTCTCCTCTCTCATCCACGGGAGCACTTCAGCTCCAGTATTAAGTTGCTCCAGTCCGGTCCAGTTTGGACCCGTTGTGGGCCCCTCCCGAGTCCACAAGAATAATCGGAATCGTTCATTTTGTAGAGCTCGTTGAATATGTTATCCACGCCAAAAATTAGCTTCACCAAACATCAATAAGTATATGGATGAAACAGATTTGTACATGAAAAAAATGGGCAATTATTAATTTTAACTTAATTTTTGTCATCGTTTTTTTTTTGTACAAATCTGTTTCATCCATGTACCTATTGATGTTCGGTGAAGCTAATTTTTGGCGTGGATGACATATTCGACGAGCTCTACAAAATGAACGATTCCGATTATTGTTGTGGACCCGAGAGAGGCCCACAACGGGTCCAAACTGGACCGAACTGGAACAACTTAATACTGGAGCTGAAGTGCTCCCCTCATCCACATTATATCACCTCTCTCCACTTTTTATTTTGAAGTTTTAAAATCTTATAGCCCTTGTTCGGTTTGGAATTCCAAACTCAGGGTTTTGGATAAAATAACTTTTTTACTTTTTCTCTCTCTAACTTTTCAATCATTACTTTTATTTTTCACTCTATCTCTCTCTACTTTTTACCTCTCTCCATAATCATTACTCTCATTTCTCTCTCTACCTTTATTCAAAAATACAACTCAAAACCCATAACCGAATATTTTTTACATATTTTTTTTATTAAATTTTTATTTTTGAAATTTACTTAGGGTCCGTTCTGGAAACCTTCTTAAAAAATAAGTACTTATTTCTCAAACTTCTTATTCCACCTTCTTATTTTTTCCAAACAAAATGTTTTTTTAACATTTTCAAACTCAAATATAACATAAAAGAAAAAAAAAAATTTATTTTTGGCACCGTATTAAAGATCTCAATGAGATCTATCAAACAAGATCCATAGTGATAGAAAAATTATTTGCGTAAACACATGATTTTTGAGCTTGAAGTTACCTATACAAAAAATAAGACTGGAACCTATATAATTGGCGCCGACGGACGAAAATCGTACCGGCGGCAGGCCACTATCTCCGGCCACCGGACGGCCGATTCGAGCCGTCCAAAATTCTAAAAAAAACCAAGGCCACGCTGGAATCAATGGCATCCGAGGTGTGTAAGATGCTTGATCCGAAGCGCCCTTTTTCCGTGTACTTATCAAATATCATACATTACACGAAAAATGGGTGCTCGGATCAAGCATCTACACACCTCGGATGCCGTTGATTCTCGCGTAAGCCCTCTTTATTTTTTAGAATTTTGACGTTTCTCCTTCGGTTATGATACGTGACGATGCGCCGGTACGATTTCCCTCCCCGGCGCCAATTGGAACCTATAAAATTCTTGGGGAAATAAGTGGCAACTTCTTATTTTTGTGGAACAATGCTTATTATTGGACAAAAAAGAAGAGCTTCTTTCCGTTCTGGAACACACTCTTATAGAGATATAAACAATGAGATCAATATTAAATATAAAATTATGAAAAACAAAAAAATTATCCTTGATTTTTGTTTTGTTTTGTCCTTAATCTATAATTGGTAGTGTAAAAGTACAATTAACAATGTAAATTAGCAATTAATATATTAAATTAACAATTAACTGTTAATTAACAGAATAAATTAACTGTTAACTGTTAATTAACAGAATAAATTAACTGTTAATTAACGGGGAAAAAATAATTTTACACAATTTCATATGCAATAATTAGTCTTATTTGATACATCTTATTGAGTATATTTTAAAAATATAAATTTTATAAAAAAAAATTACAGGAGAAATAGTTATAGGTCTTATTATTAGATTTTAAATAAAAAAGTAGGGGCAGTTCCGTTCAGCTAAATAAGCCAATTGACTTATTTTTTTTATCTTTATTCAAAAAAAATTCGTATTTATTAGTTTTTTTGTCAATTTTTTGGGAATTATTGGATCGTTATGAAGAGAAGAATCTAAAAAGTAAAAATTACGATCGAAACCTAATTTTTTTGAATAAAGACAATATTAAGTCAAATTTTTCGTCTTTATTCAAACAATTTCTGCTAGTATATATATGGTTATATCAATCGTTAGAAGCCAGTCAATGAGACCGCTGCGCGGACCAATTCAATATAGGTAATAGACAACGGAGTAGGGTTAACTTTTTTTTTCCCTGGCTTTGGAATGTTTTTTGTACTTTTGTTAAGCTGCTGTTGAGTGATATATATGATTATATATGAGTTCAAATATAAACATATAATATTAGGTTATAACATATAACATTGTAATGTTATAGTGTAATATTATATGACGTTATATATTCTCCTTTTACTTGTTTACATATATCATTTTGTTCTGGTTGTCATTTTGTTTTGTGAATATATATGGTTATACATAGCATAACGTTATATGACGTTATATATTCTCCTTTTGGAAGTTTACATATATCATTTTATTTTGGTTGTCATTTTGTTTTGTGAATATATATGGTTATATATCCAATTCTGCAACTTGTATCATGTCATCATATTGTGATTTTTCTGTTATAGTGTATCTTGATACATATAACGTTTAGATTTTTATTTGACAGCAGATATCGAAACATATATGGTAATATACGAATTCTTGAATCCTTTTTTCCTGTTTAACTTTTTTCTTAAATGTGCAGAAATGACGAATCCAAAAGAAATAGGAGTATGGTTTCATGAAGTGCCAAATTCAATTTATTGCAAATTGGAGTATCACCACAATGACACCATGATAATGGAGTTTAGAATGAACTCCAACCTCAAAAGAGCCCTCCACATCTAATCCTTCTACCAAAGGTACCTCATGAAGTTGAAGAGCCATATTAGGATCGTTGATCCTGACAAGACAGCCAAGAACATTAGATTAAGAGTTTTAATTTGGTTAAAGTCTTTTGGTGTAATTTCTTTCTCTTGTTTTCATATTGCTATTCAAAAGAGTCTGAATCCGTTTTGTAAATCTATTAATCAAATTTATAACTACGTAGTTGAACAATAGCAGACTCTGAATTCATTTTTTATTTATTTTGAGCACTAGATGTTTTGATTAGTGGATGTAATGATTTCAATAATTGATACTTGTTAAAACTTGAACATATATATGCATAAACATATAACCATAATCATATATATAACCGTAGATAATCTTATATGAATTGGTCCGCGCAGCGGCTTAACAAATCTAAACATATAATGTAAAATGTAAGTATCTCACGTAAAATGTAAGTATCTCACGTTCAATGTGAACTGATGAACGAATCCAAAATATATGATATGTTAACGTTGTTGTACTTATATAACGTTATATAACATTGTATATTCTGCTTTGTTGAATTTTTTTTTGAGTTTCGCTGCACAAAAACTCTCATATAATATTATATTTTCACTTTATTGAATTGATCCGCGCAACAGCCTCAATGACTTGCTTCTAGTAACAATAATACACACAAGAAAACGTAATACATGTGACAAAACATAATCATATAACCTTATAACGTTATACATGAGATTTTGTCATTTCTAACTCTAAAAAAAAAAAAAAAGGAGATCTCGTAACTTCTTTCCATTATATTTTCACTTTATTGAATTGGTCCGCGCAGCGGCCTCAATGACTTGCTTCTAGTAACAATAATACACACAAAAAAAAAAACGTAATACATGTGACAAAACATAAACATATAAGATCTTGTAACGTCTTTCCCTTCGTTGTTGTCGCCTTCTCCACAGTCGACTTCACAGGTAACTTAATACTCTTCACCCCTTGAACAACTGCACAAATAACAGCGTTTAACAAAATTAGTATATAACCAACATTGATATCACCATAGATACTATCAATTGAATCCCTAACTTAATTCAACCATACCTTAACATTATATGTTCAGGTCTGTTAGGCCGCTGGACGGACCAATTCATATAAGGTTATATATGGTTATGGTTTATTCTTCTTTTATAGGGTGATATGGTTATAACGAGTAAGGAACAATATGGTTACATACATCTTCATTGATTATGTAGTGTGAAACTACAGATCAACAACCAAATTAATCACCGCCGACTTCAATTGGTCAAAAAACCAATTCAAAGCATAAACTGAAAAAGATCAGATTCAATACATGATAAACTGAAAAAAATCGAATTAGACTAAACAATATCGGATTAAAAAGGAAAAATACAGAACAATATAAATACGGAAGTCTATCACGAACGAATCAATCACGAACAACAATCAGTCAATCACGAATATAGGATTCAAACAGAAAAATAGAATAAAAAGAGACATACCGAAGTCGATCGCGAACGAATCGATCATGAACGACAGTCAGTCGATCACGAATAGTCGTCGACCCTCTCTCTCTCTCTCTCTCTCTCTCTTGTTTGGACTCTGTTTCCCGTCTGGATATGGTAACAATGTGAATATGGGAGATTTTATAGAAGTGGGATATATCAGATTAACAGTTTTTAAAGGTAAGGGTATTTTGGACCTGAACTAATTCCTTTTTTAATTGAATTGGACTTAAGGCCTCACCAAAACCTAATTAGTGGACTAGAGGGGTTATGAAATTTAGAAGTGGACCTAGTTGGTTAGAAACATGCTATAGTGGATCCTAAGCCAATTGATATATGATTCTATGAAGGCTGCTCTGTTCTTGTAGTGGCAGTAATTATGGTTGCTAGGGTTAGGGGTTAGTTTTGGATCTTGAGCTGGGCTTATTTTTTCAGATGTGGGCATTTTAATGCATTTAGGTGTTCGGACTTTTGCCCGTAAGGTGTATGGACCCTGGTCCACTGTTTTTTTCATTTTAAGGGTTGGATTCTCCTCCCTTACCTCCAACTAAGCTTTCTCAATAACATTTTTATTGCCTATAAAAATATTATAAAAAAGAAATCACTGATTCGATGTGTTAGTAACTAGCGGTGTTGCAGTGCAACATTGAATATTGCCATGTGCGTTGGCCGTTGAGAGAATCCTCCAAAACTTGATCTGTGTGGTTCTGTTCGACTATAGATAAAAATTTAAGTACTTCAAAATTACGAAAAAAAAACAAAATTGATTACTTCTTTATATTTTGCATCATATTCTTTTTTCTTTTTTTTTTCCCGCATGGGGCCGGGTTCCTTTGTACGTCCGCCCCAGGTAAACTTAAGTGACCTAGCAGGTTTTTTCATCCGGCAATGAGAGTCGAAAATCTTTAAGCTTGGGATAAGCCCCTTATTGTGATTAACTTCTCAATATACTAGGGGGCAAGGCAACGTGCCTTGCACGTCTGTAATGCCTGTTGAGTTGTCCATTAATTAACATCATCAAAGGCTACAATTCCAATTCTTTTCCCATTGCGATAGCTCAATTCATTGAATAAAAGACTGATACAGGGATAAACTACAAATAATTTGGATAGAATGGAAGAACTAATATATTTGGACCTAAGTACAAGAAGATCACTTCGAGATGAAATGAAGCATACATATCTTTATGATTTTGTTGTTGGACACCTTAATCCTGACTTTCTGCTTTGTGCTTTCCAAACTTGGGAAGACTATCTTACTGATTGAATTCATGCCTCATGACAATCACTAAACTTTATTGAGGTAGCTGCTCACACTAAGCCACAAGAGTACTGGCAGTAATTGACACTGCATTGCTTCGCACTCAAGTTCAATCAAAGATCAAATGCCTAAATATTCAATAAACGTGTCCAAAAGAGTACAATGGAAGGCTTCTATTAGTATATTTACAGTATGCACTTCTACCGTCATTCCATCGGCAATCTAACAAAAAAAGGTCAAACAGACAGCACAATTCATAAATCAATGAAGGGCAGCAGGAAGTAGAAAACATCACTCAAAGGAAAAACGATTATCAATATATGTGATGTCTTTGTTATAATAACAGTGAGAAACCCCAAGCTAATCCAAGCTCTAAGTACCAAAAGATGGTAAGAAGCACGGAATCACAAGAGACCACCTTAAGCTCGTTCTGCTAACTATCGTTTTTTTTTTCTTCCCCTTTTTCTTGCAGACTAAAAATAATAACATAAGCAGAACCGAGGGGGGTTAAAAATAGTTTAGCAAGCCACACATATGGAATGAACACAAGTAACTAATGGATAGTACCTTTCATAAGCCTCGCACCACCAATACCTCTCTCTCTCTCTCTCTCTCTCTCTCTCTCTCTCTCTCTCTCTCTCTCTCTCTCTCTCTCACAGATACAAATACACTCACTTGAAAATAAAGGTGGTGTTCCAAGGTTTTCAATAATGGCAGAAGAAATAAATTATGAGTTCCATATTATTCCAGTAGTTTGGGGCACTAGTACTAATCAGCATATGAACATTGGCTCTTATATTGGCCAGAGACTATAACATGGTGACTTAAAAGACCTTGATACATTCCTTGCTCAAATAATGTGGCAAGCTTATTGAGGTAACAACATTCAATGCTCTGGTAAGAAGTTAAATCTCATTTGGAGAGAATAATTTAGTTCACAAGATGAAGCATACATGATGCGTGTTTAGATAATTCATTCAACGTGAATTTACACGGCGCGATCAAAAGTAATGAACTAAATCAAGGTTGTCTTCCATAGCTGATAACTCCAAAGAGTGACAGAAGTAACTCTTTGGCAGCTCACAGGTTTCTAAATATTAACGAAGTGCAGGTATAAACTATATCCATAGAAAGCAACTATGAAGGCAGTTTCTTATGAATGTTTTGCCCCTGCTAAGAATCCTAAGATGGTGAACGAAAGGCATACCGGGAAAAATCCCCTCCATTTCTGAATTCCATGACAAAAGAACACATCAAAATAAAGCAGATCAAAAAAATAAAAATAAAGAACACATCAAAATAAATCACATTCCTGAAATTAGTTATTGCAAGATTTAACACACTTAATCACTCAACTCAATAAGCATTTGGCATAAGTAATTGGAGTGAGCTATATGGACTTGTTTACTCGAAATAAATCAATCTAAGACAAACCATACTTAAGTTTACAGTAATTATGTCCTTAAATGCTACATAACCTGCCCGAGTGGCAAGTAGCGAAAGTCAACAGCACATGACAGAGGCTAACCCTGTCAGCAAATCCATAACCACCTCCTTTTCCAGAGCTGAGAGACGACTGTGCACTACAAGCAGAATAGGATACGAAATGCATTAGACCTCACTAATAGTTTCTTGAGCTGCTACTTAGATAACATGAACCACAAATTAGTGAGAGAAAAGATGAACCACAAATTCGATAACATGCTTCATAACATGAACCACAAACCTCACTAATGTTAGGTAATTTCTAAACAAAAACAATTACTTAAAATTGGACAAAAAAGTAGGCCCAGTTTGGCTGATGTTTACAAAATCGAAATGGCATAACACTTACCAAAATTGCTTTTTTTTTTTTAAACCAATCAATGAATTCATATGTTTCCCGTTTTTGAATTTTATCCAAAAAAAATATTCTGAGTATAGGACAAACATCGCTGTTAAACAAGTTTTGAGATAAATGTTCTGCTAAACTGACTCTGAAAACAACAACCAAACAAGGACTATTCAGCTTAGGACAAAGAGGATTGAAGATTTCACTTTCTTTTCCTTGTATAGGTTTTTCACCAACCAATCAGAGTATAAGACTGTTGCAGTGAATAGCCAAAGAAAACTTAACAGAATGAACAAGATCGAACATCTCTAATGGTAAGCCATCTCTCAAGCCAAAGCCATCATTTGACATGAGATCCCCAGAAATGAGCTCCAATGGTAGGAAGGGAGCTCAACATGAATTAATTCCTTTCCTGCACTTGCCGTCATAGCCATTGGTGTTATTTGACAACACTAGAACCTAAGGAGGGATAGGGCTGCAAACGAGCCAAGCCAAGCTTTATCACGTTCAAGCTTGTTTATTAAGTTTTTAACGAATCCGAGCTCGAGCTCAGCGAAAACTTAACGAGTCGAGCTCGAGCCGAGCGGGCCTTGGCTTGACTCGAGCTCGAGCTTGTTCACGAGCCTCGACGGACCAAGACCAACGAAATATATATACATCAGTGCTCTTCCGTTGCGGACCACCCCATTTCTCCCTTTCCCTATTGAATTTTGATGATCCGAGCCGTTCAATGTGTTCAGAACGTGATTTTAAGGGTACCCGCGAGAAATCAAAAAAAAAAGACCAGAAAGGACTTGATTTGAGCAGTTTTTATTTGAACCGTTCAATTGAAAATAAACAAAAACTGCTCGGATGAAGCCCTTCCCGGTATTTTTTTTTGCTGATTTCTCGCGAGTACCCTTAAAATCACGTTTTGAACACATTGAGCGGCTCGGATCATCAAAATTCGATCGGGAAAGGCAAAGTCCGCAACTTAGGTCCACAACGGAAGCCCACTATATATATATACATATATATATATAGGCAATGGTTCAATGAACACCCTAATAAAACACCCAACGGGGACACCCAAAATCTCAATCTGATAATTCCCGATTGAATTTTTATGATCCGAACCGCTCAATATGTGCAGAACGTGATTTTAAGGGTGTCCGCAAGAAATTAGCAAAAAAAATGACCGGGAAAGACTTGATTTGAGCAGTTTTTATTTGAACCGTTCAATAAATAATTGTTCAAAACTGTTCAGATCAAGCCATTCCCGGTCTTTTTTTTTTTGCTGATTTTTAGCGTGTACCCTTAAAATCACTTGATTTTGATCGGGAACCATGAGGTGTTTTTTTAGGTGTCCCCGTTGGGTGTCCCCAGAACCGCCCCCTATATATATATATCCTTGTATAGGCCTTATACAACCAAATATATTTTGATTGTGAAGGTATATATCTTTCATTTTCCTATGGAGCGAGGGTGTACTGGTGTGCGTGTGCTCTCGCCTCCCTTAATTGACCGGAAAGTGAAAACGGAAAGAATAAATTGTGAAATAACAATAAAAACCCTAAACTTAAGTATATATACCCCAGCTCGCGAGCCGACTCGAGCCGAACTTATCCTAGCTTGAGCTCAACTTGTTTACAAAACTAGCAAAAAAAAAAAGCTCAAGCTCATTCGTTTAACTTCCGAGTCGAGCTTGAACGAGCCGAGCGGCTCGGTTTGTTTGCAGCCCTACGGAGGGGTAACAATCACATCAGAAAGAATAATGCCCAAAATTCCTACTAATAATGGGCTGACTAAAACGTGAAATAAGGAATTGAATTGGCAGCTTCTTTACTAGGTGGGCCCATGAGTTTTACACGGGGGCACCAAAAAGGTTTTCGGGAGAGGAATTTATTCGGGGGGCTACAATCACAGTTCACGGACAAAAACAAGGGGCTTCAGCACCTTTGACAGCAAATCACTTTTCGAAGGAACGGGGCTGCCATTCGGCTAGCTAAATCTTATGTGATTGTAACTCACATCTAAATAGAAATAAGGCATTATAGAAGGTATAACTTTTCCCTATGATTTCGGGACATTCAACTTCACATAGAAGGCATAAATATCAACATATTTACCTCATGTCTAAATAGATGGCATGAATAGAAGGCCGAAAATTTAGAATTAAGTCACAAAATGCATCCGGATCACTCGGATGTGTCTCCAATATGATCCAGATGCCAGGCCCTCTATGGCAATGGTAGTTCAGATGCTCAATAAATATTCCTCCACGATTTCAGTGACTCAACGGCCTGGATTCTTAGGGCAGAACAAAACAGGGTCGAATATTTTCAAAGAACTAGAGGCAGATCACCAGTCTACGAGCAAGTCAATACAATATTCTATCAATGAAGCATCAATTAGTGAACTGGAGCCTAAATGATCTGACAAAGTCCAGGCCAATACTGAGATTCAAGGTTATTTTTACGTCCTTAGATGAGTAACTTTGGATGCTAGATGCAAAGCATCTATATAATATGGGAGTGGTTTTCAAATCCGCTATATTTGTTGTCCTATGTTGGATCTAAAAGTTTCGCGGGATGTTTTGTATTCTCAGGGTTTACTCCCAGATGGACAAGAGGTAGCTGTGAAGAGGCTATCTCGAATCTCACCCCAAGGTGCACAAGAATTCAAGACCGAGGTGGTATTGGTAGCCAAGCTCCATCATAGAAACCTTGTAAAGCTACGGGGATTTTGCTTGGAAGGAGAAGAGAAGATACTCATATATGAATTTGTGCCCAATGAGTATCTTCTCTTCTCCTTCCAAGCAAAATCCACGCAGCTTTACAAGGTTTCTAGGATGGAGCTTGGCTACCAATACCACATCGGTCTTGAATTCTTGTGCACCTTGGGGTGAGGTTCGAGATAGCCTCTTCACAGCTCCCTCTTGTCCATCTGGAAGTAAACCCTGAGAATACAAAACATCCCGCGAAACTTTTAAATCCAACGTAGGACAACTTCTGAAATTTGAAAACCGCTCTCCTATATTATATAGATGCATTGCATCTAGCATCCAAGTTACTCATCTAAGGACGTAAAAATAAACTTGGATCTCAATATTGGCCTGGACTTTATCAGATCATCTAGGCTCCAGTTCACTAATTGATGCTTCATTGAAAGAATATTGTATTGACTTGCTCGTAAACTGGTGATCTGCCTCTAGTTCTTTGAAAATATTCGACCCTGTTTTGTTCCGCCCTAAGAATCCAAGCCGTCGAGGCACTGAAAGCGTGGAGGAATAGTTATTGAGCATCTGAACTACCACTGCCATAGAGGGACTGGCATCTGGATCATATTGGAGACACATCCGGGCGATACAGATGCATCCGATAACTTCATTTCTGGAATATTGGGACCCTTCAAGAGTTGGATCCATCGAATCCAATGGCGTTCCTTTCTTCCAGAGTTTCCAGGACTGCAACAAAACAGTATATACATGAGTTATGATATTTGCAATAAAAAGTGTGGTAGTACTCCTTGAGTTATGTCTAAAAAAACATTTCATTATTATTTGTGGTGTTGGTCTCTTTCTGGATTTTCAATTTTTTGAAAGGGTGCGTAATGAATAAATTGAATTCCTGTTTAAAGGCATTATTTATAGCATTAATCCTTTGTTTTAGTATTAAAAATATATTACCAGCTACTTATAAGGGATAACTCAATCAAGAACTTTCACTATGTACATACATTTTCAAATATCCATTACTTAGAGTGAAGACTAGCAAAATAAGACGAAGGGAGTATTTACTAGAATGTATGGCTAAAGCTTACATGGCTCACAAGGCCCGAAGCACCATCTGATTGGTAAAATTTGTTGTTCTTCTTGCCAAAAATGATCTCCAGAACTAAGACGCCGAAGCTAAACGCATCGGACTTGGCAGAGAATTGTCCATGCATTACATACTCAGGAGACATGTAACCACTACAAGCCACCGTTATCAGCTAATCATGAATGGAAATGGAAAAATATTAGCTCGTTTCACACAAAATCAAACATGAAACAATGGAGGACATAATGCACCAAAAAAATTAACTCAGAAGGTACGCCAAGTGATCATTGAGCATTTGGAAAGAACTATTATTCTAACAGAGTTAATTACTCCCTCCGTTCCATATTGAGAGTCCACCATGAAAAGTCGTGCCATTTTTCAAATCAAAAAATCAACTACTTCCGTGTATAATTTTTTGAATTTTTTCGCACCAAATTAAAGTACTAATCGAGATCTTTAATACGGTGTGAAAAAATTTGAAAAATTATGCACGGAAGTAGTTGATTTTTTGATTTGAAAAGAGGTAAGAAAGAGAAAGTTGGACTGTGATTTTGGAACGGAGGGAGTAAGTAAACTTGTACGTACTTGAGCATATGAGCATCACCATAGTCATAATATGAAAGACTCCCAGGTTGTGATAACCCAAACTTGTACGCACTTGTATGCATGCAAGGGTACATGCTCCACTGCACAAATAGGAGCAAGTAAACATTCAGTGATTTGCGTATAATATTCATACAATAGAATTCTATCTTAAATCCAAAATCTTGGATACAAGTATACAACAGGAAAAAAAAAAATGCCGCAAATAATGGTCAAATACACACATTACTTTCTTTTTTTTTTTTTTTTTGGTAGATTGGAAATTACACACATTACTTTCTAAAGACATGTAATAGGTATGTAGTTTTACATTGCTCACAAAGCAACCCCAAACCAATAGAACAATTGCTGATCAAAGGCATCACAAATCTCCAAACTCAATTTGATTGTATCAAAGTATAGAAATTCCAGATGTAAGTACCTGAACATGCAATGCATCAGGAAAAATGAAATTCACATGCTCATATGCAAGGCCTTCGAAGAAATTGATAAAGCTTCCAGCTGAATTATAAGGAAAGCTATTGTTTACATAACTAACATCCACTGGAGGTTCCAATTCATATTGAACGAGCCTTCTGTTAAGAAAGAGAGAATCAAAATCACTATCATTTTACGTTAAGGAAACTGTGAAACAAATGAAAACCAACCGGTGGATGCAAACCTAATTCTCCTGCAAATTCAAGTCTTCAGATCCACTGAACGACTGGGAAATAGCTCATTATAGATTTCTGATCACTTTATATCTTTCAGAGCATCACAGAGCAAATACACGAACAAGTTGATCAATTATAAAGAAAATATGTTTTCAAAACTCAAATTAATCAAGTAATGAAACAGCCAAGTATTAGAAAATCCACACTAGCGAAACAAGGAACGATTTAGTCATGCACGGCTTAGATCAAATGGTCGATCAAAGAATTAAATTGACTTGGATGATGTTATCAACAGAATATATCAATATATAAATTCAACTGGTCATATAACCCTAGATAAAGCAGAATGGCATAAAAAGATTCACATAACTAACCATTTGAATGCAAAACAAGGCTTAGTTTACTTTGATTTGATCAAATGCCTTCAATTTACCACACTTCTTGCATTAACTATGGCCTAAGGATCGAGAGTGCAAACAGTTTTTGAAGTTTGAAAACATCTTTCTCCTCACAATTATTATAAGATGTAATAACATTGCACAAGAGATTCAAAGTGAAACTATTTTCGTGGGACCAAACAGGACACAACTGAAATCAGCATATTAGAAATTTACGTCATGAGGATCACCAAAATAAGAAGAGATATTAATTAGTTGTAATTAATTGAAATTCCATCACCTTGACATATTACAGCTAATTTCACAGCAACGTCACAAGATTCACCAAGAACTTCAAAGACAAATATACCCAATTGGGGGCGTGCATTGCCCTCTTGTATATCTTGAGCTTTTCGTTAACACGCTTAATTACCCAAAAGGGGAAAAAACACTAAACTTGCTTCTGAAAATAACAAGCAAAGGCAAAATTCTAGTCCATAAAGCGTAAAGCCATCAGTAGGTGCTACATAGGGTGAAGTTAAAAGGCATTTGAGGAAGTTTTTTCAGTCATAAGCTAGGTCAGATAATCCTCTTGCTTTCAATTCTCACTCATTTTCGTTCCTGCACCCACCTTATGTGACTTAGGTCATAACAAAACTCGGTAGTGAAGAAGCAATAGTCAGAAGATGGTGAAATCATATCATCTTTATGCGGAATGCAAAAAAAAATGCACGATCATTATTCAAATCAGCTCTGAACCATGGATTGCATGGACAATATCTCAGAGTGTATAAAAGAGAAATAAACTAATGATTTTTTGCAAACATGATCCCCACATAATAGTCGAAGATCTATAACTTCCACTTTGTTCAAATGGCAAGTTTCTTTGGAAAAATGATTATTGATTGCCATAGTTTTCACTACTGTATATAAGTTGAATTCTTTATCCTACAATGTCCTTGGTTTACGGTTCTCTATTAACATCTAACTAAGTAATGTCGTCCCATTTCCTTCATTATTAGCATCTTATTGACTAATGTAAAATCATAAGGTATTTTATTGCTTAACCAGTCATTAGATGTTGTCCATTAATGAATAGAAGTTGCCACCAAGTCTATTCCTACAGATAGATTATTTAACGGAAGATATTTCATTGCCAAAAGATAAAGAATTTCAGGATCGATTCGAAGAAAAAATTACATACAAGTATGATCGCACACCGAAATAAAGAGCATATGTTTGGGTTGATGATCTTCATGCACCTTGTAACCTGGTTTTGGAACCATTGATAGTTAGTACAATTAGTTACCAAAAAACAAAAACAAAAAGGAAGAAAATTGTCGAATATAATAGCTAGAAACCATACTTGCATTCCAGTGGTTGCTCCTCCGGCATAATTTGCTTATCAGATGCAAGATCCTATTGGCTGGGTGCCACTAAGCTAGTGTCAGACTCCTTAATACATATGATAAGAGATAGACCAAATCTTTAGTTTCCATACATTCAGGTTCTAATTCCACTCATCAGTATTGAAGAAGTGCAAGGATAATAGAAACTTTTCTATAAAGTGATTTGGCAAAGAACATGCCATAAACACTAATCGAAGCTTCGTTAAACTACACTACCTTATCCAGCCTGGAGAACGATACATACCGCACAAATTGTCAACCTTCTTGGCTATTTTTTATTTCCTTCTCCGCTTTGTTGATGCTGGTAGAATAAGGTCCCAATCCCTGTATAAATTGTTTCAATTAATCACTTAAAGTGAAAAAAATTCCAACCAAAGAACCATAGAACTTACTTATCTCTCTGCACAAAAAACCCACCAACAATCACAATCCGCATCATATGCACATCCATCAGTCGAGTATATTGCAATAGTTTCCCTTCGTTAAAAAACACACAAAAAACTTTAAACCTCAAACAAATAGGAACTCACAAGCAAGTTACAAAAAGCAGCAATGATATCTAAAATTACTAATTTATGGGCACAATGATATCTAAAAGCAGCAAGGACATAAAAACAGAACTATAGCGTACAAACAAAATATGAACCAGAGCATCTAACCACTCCACAATCTGACCTCAAAACAAATAAGACCTCACAATCAAGTCAGTAAAATCAGCAATGCATCCATTTTTACTAATTTATGGGCACAATGATATCTACAAGCAGCAAGGACACACCCACAGTGCCATAGCGTACAAACGAATCATGAACCAGTGCATCTAACCACCCCACAATCTGACCTCTCAGATCCCATTTCAGATTGTCACCGATTAATATCATTTGATGAAGCAGCAATCAGGTATTGAACACCTACTTGCATATTACGGATTTAATCAACAAGCCGATAAGAAAAATTAATTAACAAATCAATTACAAACTGTGTGCCATTAAAACCCTACGCGGACCATCATTGCATGTGTGCATATGGGTGTTGTATTAGAACATCTCCAACCCTGAACCAAAATTAAACTCAAATTTTGAGTGAAGCTAGAGAAAGAGAGGTAGCACAAGAGTTTACTGGGATGGGAGAGGGAGAAATTGATGGGCTTACAGATTCAATTTGGAAACATACATTGACTATGGCCTTCTCTTTTCTCTTTGCTTATTACAAACCCCCTAAACCAAGCATATAATTTATTTCTATGAAAAGACATGCATAAGGGAGTTTGATATTCAAGAAAATGCACCAACCAATAGAGGAAATAGACTATGCAACCTTTGACCAAAATTCCAATGTATCAGGCCCTAACAATGTCTGTTCACCCTCCAAATGTCCACTTTGTAAGTCATCTAAAACAGAATTAGGTAACCGAAGAAAAAGAGAAAAGAGTGTTGAAATCATGAGCAACTCTGAGTGAAGCTCTTCCTTGGAAACCCTTCTTGCCCATTCTTCCTCACCAGCCACGCTATTCATGCTATAAGAGCTGAGATGCCCAAGCACCGCCAATAACAACCAAGATCTTGGAGGCTATCTCTTTGACAATGTAAACTCTCCATTTTGACAATGTAAACTCTCCATTTTAAAGAGGACTATTGAGTCACTAATCGAATAAGATAGTTTGTTCTCGACCACAAACAGAATAACCAAAACCAAAACTAAAACAAGATTACATGAGAGCAGTGTCTTTGATGGGTTTTCGATTAACTAAATGAAGCAAGGTTCAAAATAGCATAGACTAATATGTTGTATGTATTCACAACATGAGATTTGAAAAAATGTTACAAATGCAAGGGCTATTAGGATAACGCAAGGAACGGCGAATTCATCATCAAATTGACTATCGAAAGGAATAGAAATATACCTCAAAACCTTCAAAGAGTAAAACATCACAAAATCTATGAGATTACAAAGTGTTCTTTCATTTGAGAAACAGATGTTAAAAAATAAAACCAGTTAACCACAAAAAATAATAAGGCTAATTAAAATTGCTGAAATTATGGCAGCTCTAAATATGCTAATGAGCGATAACCGAAAGTGAAGAGCAAATAGAGATCACTATCTACTCTGCAATCTCAGAATTTAGAAATAAATGTATTGTATGTCAGTGAATCAAAATCTGAATGACAATTAGGCTTTTGCTTAGGGATTCACCTAGTCTTTTCTCTTTGCTATCTTAGTCCTACTTAACTTGACCGAGAGGAAACCACCATCATAGACCAAAATATTAAGAGGGTAAATGCAGACGAACAAACAAATATAATGTATCTAAACTTTACCGATAACCCATATGGCAAAAGTACAATCCGAAGAATTGAAATGCACAACAGAGCAAATAAAGGACTACCCAAACAGAAGCACAGAACCCTGTAAACAAAAACCAAATCGAAGAGGCACAATTCTATGAATTCAAATTCGTACACCACTAACATCCTTTTTTTTTTTTTTTTTTGGGAAGTGAGAGGGGAATTTAACTCACCAAATTATGCTACACCAAAAGGCAGAACAATAAACAGAGTGACCCAAGTTGCGCTGCAAAAGAGAAACAATATCGGAGATTGTGAGTTCGACAGAAGGAGCGAGAAACTCCTCAAATGAAAAAAAAAAAAAACAACTAAGATTCATCTTAAAGAAACTCAAATTTGAGACTCAAATCTGACATCAAATAACCAAAATTTGATGTTGATTCAAACCCAAACCCAAACTCAAATTCCAAACAATGGCGGTACAAAAAGCTTCATCACATGAATAAATAAAACAACATTAGAGAGCTAACCCTTAAGGAATAATCTTTTCCTTAAGGGCATGAATTGAAGTACGGGATAAAAAGGACCTTAAGATGACCACTCATAAACAAAGCACTTACAGAATCACCACCCTTGGTTGCAGAGCCGGAACTTGACTGGGGGAACAAGAAGGGCCTCTACGAAGAACAATAGTGTAACCAGATCTGTTTCCGAAACTACCGAATCACTGATGCTCGATATCACTGATAAAAGAGCATAGATGTTCCTCATTTTCCCCGAGCCGCTTAGCATAAATACAAGATGTATTCCTATTTCCCCCACCTCCTAATGCTGCCATAAACTCTAAGTTAGGCTCTGCTGTTCTGTAAGATGTATTCCTATTTCCCCATTTTCCAATAAGTAAACAGTTCATATAAATAAAATAGAAGTACATAAATACAAGAGGCATACCCCAGGGAGACACAAAAAACAACCAAAAAAGCTAGCCACACAGGCCTGATTCAAACCCAAACCCAAATTCCAAACAGTGGCTGTACCTGGTGGTTGGCGGTGGCAACGCTGGCTGTTGGCGCCGAAAGTGGCGGAAGCTGATGGTTGTTGGCGGTGGTTAGCGGCGGCAGTGGAGGGCTTTGAAGGACATGATCTGTTGAAGGAAGAAACCTGCAAAAACAAAGCATATCTTCTTTTGATCTCTTCTTTGAAGTTCTCCCATACCTGTATGAATTTTCAACAGCAGGCCAGTAAAAGACTGGCAGAAAATTCAAATGCCCACAATCGAAAACTGAACAGTCAAAAAATAATAATAATTCAATATTTCTACAACAAATAATAAATCTACCGGAGCAGGTCTTCTGATCGGTGAGCTTCGAAATCAAAACAAGAAATCCGACTGCGTGAATCGGTCTGGGAGAGACGTAGAAGTAACTGTCTCGATTGGCTCGGAGCCCACGTGAACAGCTTGTTCGCCAGCTAATCGATAGATGAGTGGGCAGCCATGGCGTGGTGAAAATTTTGGTACGCGTGAGAGAGAGAGGAGAAGGATCTGGAAAGAGGGGGAGGGGGTATGTGGAGGAGATTTGTGTATATGTGGTAGCGCAACACGACGCCAGCACATCAGGAACTGAAAAGACGAAAATATCCAAGAGGACATGAGCAGGAGCTCTCCAATCGAAGGGCATAATTGGCAAAATTGGGAAAACTTGGCAAGCAATCAATTGGGCTTTCAACGTTCTTAGTATATTACTAGGTTAGCGGCATGTGCCAGCACGAGGTGTCTCATGCCTTGTATTGGGAGGAGGTGTTGTATGTGTGTTTGGTGTTGTGACAAAACAGGAACAACAGGCAAAATGATAAGAACAAACTCTAAGTTGGAAAACATAACAAGAATCATTCTAGGTCAGGCATAATCCTGCATGAAGCAAACCAAACTCGTAGATAAGAACAAACCTATCTATTTCACCATGAAGCAAGAGAAGACCATAGGCACAGAACCATAGGAATACTTTTCGTCACAAAACAAGAAAAGTCGATAGTCAGTTTTTTATCCGGTTGGGATAGGACAAGGGACCTATTCATGGATAGTTCGTCACGAAGTCACAAATCAAAATGAGGCTTGGCTAATTTTCTTCAGTTCAAAAAAACAAAAACAAAGAAAAGAGTCTTTAAGTCCAGCACGCGCAAAGATTGTAGTTTATCGATCACGTATAAGCTGTAGTCTGGCTTCTTTGTAAGGTTACTATCAAGCAGACTAATAGCATCTCCATGTTCAAATTTGGATTGTTTACCAGTCACAGACGAGCCTTAAAATGACCAAACGAGAAGTCGCTCTTGAGATCGAGTCCAGATGAGTTGATGGAGGAGCTGCTCTTGTTGTGTAGCTCATCTTCGTTGGAACAAAATAAACAATTTCTGAAAACCTCGGTTTCTATGGCACACACTTCTACTACTTCTGAGTCTTAAGATTTTGCTCATATAGGTTGACTGCTCCAACCATGAAAAGAATCACACTATGAATTCTGTTTCCGAGTTGTAAACTGGGGAGGAGAAAGATACATCTAATGGATTCGCATCCTCCCATTCACGCATGCATATACATAGAGGAGCACACATGTGTGCGCCCGATGCTTGCATAGAACTTAGCTTCCTCTTCAGTTATAGATTTGGGAGCCCAAGGCCAAAGGAGTATTTCGCAAGAGTTGAATAGAACCATAATTTGTTATATTTCGTCAATTTGTTTATGAGACATCTACAATATTCCATGCGCTACTCAATACTTCACCAGGTGCTGCTCAAAAGTTCTACAGTCAGCCAATGTTTGGGGCGGCAAACAAATATTCCATTCCACTAAATCAAAGATGCATAAAAAGAAACACTGCAACACATCTAAGCTGCTGTTTCTACTTTCAACCAAAAAAACAGAAAAAACAATAAAAGCAGAACCAAGTAACATGATATGGAAAATACTTAAATTGGAAATTTTACCCCATTTTTTGGTTGCTTGTGCTTTGGGGACTTATTTTCACCATTCCCTTTGCTGAAAAATACACTGCATTTTATGCAAACTTGCAAAGTCACCCTTTCATTCATGAATTTTGTATTTAATTAGGAATTTATAAGCGAAAGTTGGCTTTATAATTTCACAAAATAGGGACAAAAGGTGGAGTGAATCTATACACAAAGGAGAGAGTGAAAATCATTTCCCTTTTCTTTTCACAAACGAAAAGGAAAGGAAATGCCAATGAAATTATGACCCTGTGAAGTTCCAAAAATCAAATGCTACTAAAGCTTCCTTGGCGAGGGCAGAGAAGAATTACTCAGAAATGAAGATTGAGCAAGATACGATCTTTGTCTACTACCTCTGGTTGAAGAACTTGAAGGACCAGATGACAATGAAGGATGAGCATTAGAAGAAGATGGAAACCTACTTGACTGGCTTCTTAGCTTCTTCTTCTCAAAAGCCCTATCTTCTGGTCTAACATGCCGCACCTTTGTCTCATTCAAACCCGCAGGGAGCAGACAATTGCAAAGAAGACCTTCAAAATGGGCAAATTTGATGCATAATATAAGAAGACATGAAGGAAATAAAGAATGGCTCGCACTATAAATAGTCTTTGTCATATAGCACACAAGTATCTTCCTTTCCCATGAATTTTTAGCATATAGTCTCCTTCCTCAGTTATAAGATTCTGAACACCATTTTAATCACAAGTATATTCCTTTCCCGTGAATTTTTAGCATTTAGTCTCATTCCTCGGTTATACATTTCTAAACAACATTTTAATCAGTAAAAGTCAGATTTTTACTTACAATTTTCATTTCTTACTTCTCTAACAATTCCTGTAAAGCTTTTGCTGTTTCTTAGAAGGTAGTGCTGATCTTGGCTCCTAGAGTGGGGCTTCTGTTTTTGTTGTTGACTTTGCCCTGTTGTCTTAAGCAAATTTAATATCCTTAACAAGTTAAAAGATTGATCTCTCCCAACCTTAATTTAGTTAACTCCCAATTTTAAGAAGCATCAAGGGCCTATAATAAGCCCCACCATCAGCTACTTCATGATATACCAAAATCAGCATCTGCAGGTGCCCAACACAACACAACACAAAACTATATCCCACTTTAGAGAATACCCCAAGACTCCCAATCTTAGAAAACCAGACATTACACCCCACACTTAGACTCAAATAATACTCAACTTAGACACCAAACGCAAAATCAGACACTGGCCACACCAGACCCCAAACATACACTCACATTCTATTACCATACGTACCCACAAGCACACATGTGGATCTTCGAAGGTTGCATCCAGAGCATATATTTCAAAATCGCTTGGAGTAGCATGGGATCCATATATGAAACCAATAGATAGCAATCACTGTATGAAATGACAAGTACCACACTATAAGATGTGAAGCCTTAGCATACAAATTGTACAAACTTGTTCATCCACAATCAACTTTATTAAATACCTATTACATAATCATCAGAATATGGACTAAACAAACAACAATCAAGTGAAAGCCATGAGTACAATGGGTAAAACCATATTTTCCTGACCCCAATGAATTGGCCAAGTGGCAAGAATTGGGACTTAGGGGTTGAGACCTTGAAACCTCACAGGTGCTATCAAATCCTTTGGGGCCAACGCCCGCCTTTAATTGGGATCTCCGCAAGTGCGCGGTGGGATTAAACTCACAAGTTGGCGGTGTGCTTAAGCTAGCCCAGAGACTTGAGTTATTAAAATAAAATAAAAACCATATTTTCCTAGCATCCAAAAGAAAGAGGAGGCTCATAGATTTCCTCAAACAGAAATCCCAGATATCTTTCCTCCCAAACAATAGAGTTGAATTAATTAAAACCAAAATTCACCACTGTGCATCAAGTTTTGAGGGCCGAAAGGATATATGAAGCTAATTAATTTTCTTTTTGAAAAAAAAAACCTCACATGTTGAGTATGTGAGGGAGTAGGCGATCAGAGATGCGTTCAGATGGCTTGTACTCACAAGCTCCCTCGCAAAGCCCTTCTCTTTGCTCATCCTTTACAGCTTCCTCGTAATCTTCCATTACAAAACCCAAACGAAATCACAACAGCAAAAAACCCACACCTCCATACTCACTCAGACCACATGCACACGAGAAATTGAACAACAAAATCACAATAATCGATCAACAAATCTTTTCACACCGTCCACAAAACGTAATCGACCTACGAAACGTGATCGACCTACAAATCTATTCACACCATGTCCGCAAGAAAAAAAAGGAGAAGACAGACTGGACAGGGGGAAAACGACGTTAACCCTGAAGGGACAGAATCTGACCTGGTGCGACCACCTCAAACGCCAACACCACCGGAATAATGGATCGGCTTGCTCCCGCAGCAAACCCACAAACGCTGTTCTCTCTGACCGTCCGTCTCCTACGCTTCTCGTTCTTCCGTTCCTCTGTCGGTGTCCAAGACTATCTCCTCTCTCTCTCTCTCTCTCTCTCTCTCTCTCTGCTATGTCTCTCTCTCTGCTATGCCTGCTCCAAAAAACCAGACGAACGAATGGAAAAGAAAATAGCGGAGACGTGGCTTGATCAAGAAAATAGCGGAGACGTGGCTTGATCTGGGCCAAGTTCTTTGCATGAGGCGAATGGACGAAACTACCCTCGATGCCAAAACTAGTGGCTCCCTAGTTGAGGGGCACAATTGAAAAAATTGGACAAAAATATGGCAAGCATTCCAATTGCTTTTAACGTTTTTAGTTAAAAAAAAAAAAAAATATATATATATATATATACTAATGGAATTCGAGGTGATCTGCTCGTGCCAGCACGAGGTATCTCATGTCTGATATTTTTTTTTTGTTTGGAGCATTCTTATTGTAAATTGAGTTTTAACTCAACTCCCAATACTAATGGAATTCATTTTTTATTTTTTTTATTATAAAAGAAAAGAAGGCGAAACTAATTTAAGAATTGAGCATAATATTTGGAAGCGATGAAACAACTAAAACTGTAACTATAGCTATGAATATTGTCAATAAACTGAATGTGCACAAACAAAAACGCTTCCAGGTACCTTCCATTCCAAACTATGGTATGTCATTAATTAGTACACACGGCCGTTAGTCTAAACCGGAAAATCGATCGAAATCGAAAAAATCGGATCGGATCGGATTTTTTAAACCAGTTGAATAATTTCGATCCAATCCGAAAAAATAATTTCGATCCGGTTTATGTGTTTTAGAAACCGGTTTTTCGACTTATATATATATATATATATATATATATATATATATATATATTATATAAAATCATCCCCATATATATATATATGTATATATATATATATATATATATATTATATAAAATCATCCCCATATATATATATATATATGTATATATATATATATATATAAACTGTTTTTATGGGCTTAATTATATTTTTATTGGGTTTTTTTTATGTATTGGGTTCAAAATTGATCCTTATTTGTTGGGCCCAAAAAAAGGGGGTTCAATTATGGGTTTTTGGTTGATATTTCAAGGGTTGAATTGTGGATTTTTGATGTCTTGGGCCTAAAATATGTCCAGTGAATGAAAACCGGATAAACTGGACTGGAACCGGTTGACCCAATCGAAACCCGACCGGATTATCTCAACCGGTTCCGGTTTCTAAAAATTTCAAACCGGATAACCGGTTTAGACCGAAAAATATACCGAAACCGGTCGAAACCCGACCGGTATCACCCCAAGTACACACTGCCAAAACAAAACCAATTTCATGGTTTTTTTGTGCACCAAGTCATAAGCAGAGTTTTTGTTACCCTGGACTGCAAGTACCAAAAAGTTTAACTACATATTGCCATATAAGTTCGTCAAGACCAGCACTAACTCTATACATATTGGCTAGGATTTCATCATCAAAATAAGCAGATATGATGCAGAAGTTCAAGCATTCTATACTACCTTTCCCTATTACCACCCATTTTAAAATGTAAAACAGGACCACCAAATTTTCACAACCATTCAAAATTTCTCTACAAAGACAGACAAAATCTATCCATTTCAAGCGTAATGCTTCAATGAACTCACGGAAAACAGGATAATTATTATTGAGGCCGAAGCCAATATTACAACTGGAAGTGGGAGAGTACAGCAGCGGAGGGAGAGGATTTTAGAGAGGGAGAGAGAGGGTAATCCAAAACCTATCTAAAACTAAAGAAATGATGGGTTTACATAGACCCAAAAAGGAAACAAATGAAATCCAAATTACAAACAAATTACACCCAAATTAAATAAAGATTCCTGCCGGGAACACATGGGGCCCCATCGTCACATTAGTCTCCACCGAAAGTAGGGTGTCATCATAACTGGCCCATAATTGAACCTTTACCACCGAAAGCTGATTTGGCAGTATGCTGAATTATTGATGCTTTTTTCTTTGCCTTTATTGGTCAATCTTTCAGCCATAATTTCTGTCATACTGTCCCAAAAGTCTCCCAATGTTGGAGTGTTCTGTTCGTCTTCATAGGGATCCTGAGATTCCCCCGCAAGACATGTAAAAGGATTATTATCCTCATCATTGCTTTTTGCTGATGTCATTGATTCATCATCAGCTTCTTGATGTACAATTTGAAGGAATTGTTCCTTCATGAAGTCCATGGTTTTTAATACGACTTCATTGTCTGTCAAGGATGGATCCTTTGCTCTGATTTGAGCGGAAATTTCCAGAAACGGATTTTTGATGGACAACTTCTCCTTTTGCTTCAATTGTTGTCCTAATTCTTGTGTCTTGATCTTGATATCATCAAGAGTCTTCTGGCCATCAATATTTTTCCACCAGCGGTATTGAAAAGTTCTTTGCAGAACTGACAAACCCAAATAATTGGTGCCAATTTGAAGGTCCCATTTCCAAAGCCATGGGATACCAAAGATTGTAAAAATATCAAGAAACAATTTTCTTTCTGGGATTACTCCCCTCAATTGAGAGTATTTGGTAGAGAAGGCCTCTATTTCCTTCTCAAAATCCTTTGGTAAAATATCTGGCAAAGGTCCAAATTTAGACCACCATTCATAAAACCAATTTGAAAATTCGTTTTGTCCAACCAGCAGAGGACACAATTTTAGAAACCAAGAATGTTTTCTTCGCTGGTTTTGGTAGTAAAAAGCTTTGGTCCAAGCTTCAATATAATCCCAGTAGTTATATTGAATTTGAACACCATTTTCTGCCTTAATTGACAGAGTTTTGGATTTGGATGGGTGGATTCCCCATTTTTGTATTGGAATGACTGTCTTAATTACAGCCTTGCTATAGCTGATAGGACTTTTTTGTCCAATTTTGCTATCATAAGTATGGGTGAAAACTACTGACCCTGATTCAGTCAGTATCGCTTCATAGACATATCTGTATTTCCCCTCAGGGACTGTATAACTCATTGTATCCAAATATCTGGACTTGATTTCCCATGGATCATTCTTCCATTGTTCATCAATTTTTTCCAAGACCATAATTGTCTTGGTAGTTTTCAGTGATTTGAAAACTTCTTCATTTTGAATTACTTCTGCCATTGAAAGTGATGAGGATGATGCAGAACCAGCCTCCTGTAGTGATGGGAATTGCAATTTGTGGGCCTTTAAGTAGGCTTCCACTTGGGCTTGGGTAATCATATCTTTGGGCTTACCCCTGCCCCTAGAGTTATTGCCTCGACCACGTCCTCGATCTGGAGGTCTATTCATCTGTAAAATTAAGCACGAGATAAAACATTCAGTCTATTCTGGATTTGTTTCTTCCTCTTATTATTGTGACTATTAGCCACTGAATACTCTTCCTCATCATCTGAGTATCCATATTCTTCATAAAATTGGACTATGGCAGAAAGAGCCCCAAACCATCTCTTTAAGTAAAATCTATTTGGGAGGTATCTTTTCCAGTATTGCTCCCTATTGGTTTGGATATGTCTGTCCATAGCTTTTCTGAATTTTTTATCTTTTTCTATTATGAATTTAAGCCTGGATTGGGCAATTGAAGGACAGGCTTTCTTGATAAAGGATTCTTCCAGATTGCTAGAAGAAGCATATATTTCTTCAGCCCTTTCCTGGCTGAGAGTTGGCATAGTGGACATCAGCCCTGTAAGAATTCACGAGTGAGAAAATCAGGGAGAGAATTATTTTCTCCTTTTATATATTCTATATCAAAGTCAAAGGCAGATAATTCGGATTGCCATCTAGCAAAAATTTGCTTGGAAGCAAGATTTTTTATATCTTGTTTCAAAACTTGTTTTGCAGCACTACAATCAATTTTCAAAAGAAATTGCTGGTTTAACAAGTCATCCTAAAATTTATTAATGCATTTAATTATAGAAAGAATTTCTTTCTTAATAGTGCTGTAGTTAGCCTGAGCATTCTTGAAGAGTCCAGAAGTAAAACGAACTAACTCTTCCTTAGAAGTATTTGGATTATATTGCTTTAAAATGCCACCATAACCAATATTAGTGGCATCTGTTTCTACTATCTTCTTCCAATCAGGATTGGCAATTGCCAAACAAGGTAATTCTTTTGCTTTTAATTTGATTTTCTTAACTGCCATAGTATGACGTTCAGTCCAAGGAGGAGGATTCTTCTTAAGTCTCTCATAGAGAGGAGCAGAATCCTGCGCTAAATCCTTGTAGTAGTCACCTATGTGATTGAGGCTGCCAAGGAACCTCTGCAATTGGGTTTTTTCCCTTAATTCATCAGGGAATTTAGAAGCAAATTCTATACTTCTGTCAATTAGAATAATTTTCCCTTGGTGAATATTATGACCTAAGAATCTGACCTTAGTCTGAAATAGTTTCATCTTAGGTGCTGAAACAACAAGACCATTTCTTTTAATAACATCTTTAAAAATTCTAAGATGCTTAATATGCTGATCAATGTTTTGTGAAAAAATTAAAACATCATCAATATAACAAATAGCAAATTCAGCATGAGGATAAAAAATATCATTCATAATATTCTGAAATTCTGAGTGAGGTTGTCTAACATTCGTCTAAAACAAGCATTAATCAAGCTGATCCTGATCTCAAGTATCTTAGCGTTGGAAAATTTTTTCAAACTTGGTTTGTAAATAATGAACGTGTCTCGAATTTAATTTCTAACAAGCCGAGTATGAATCAACATCAAATAACTTGTATCCATTAAACAGATAGGGATAAGGGATTGCATTACGAGTCTAGCTATCAAAATCTGAGTCATGTTTAGCATTGTCTAGAATTTGGCTAGTTTGCTAATTTTCACTTCTCTGCAATATTGCGGGCCAAAGGTGAGGCTTTGAGAGCGTGACTTTGATACGCCTAAGTATTTTGATTGTTGCACGTCCACCAAACATTTTTAGGTAATCACGACCCAAGATTAATTACTCACCACTGTCCCCGGCAACATCAGTCCTATTGGCCGAAGGAGCTTGTACTAGCGAAGGTGGAGGAGGAGCGGCACCAAAGCTGGCAGTGTAAAAAAGGTATGTCTCATACCTGGCATAACAGCGATGAAACATTATATTCGCTCCTTATTTTGCATCACTGCTGTACAGAAACACAGAGATAGAACTCCACAGGCATGCAGCACACTCAGAATCCGACATGTACGGCATGCATTGCGCTAAGTCCGTATACTGATTTCAGGGCTGCGTAGTTGACTTCTGCTGTCACAAATTTCTTTCCAGATTGATCACTCGATGCGCGTTTGGCGACATCGTTCATTACATTTTTCATGTGTAGTTCATGTTAATGGTTAGTGAAGTTGTTTGCCAAAAGTTAGAACTAGATATCAAAATTAAGACCATATTTATGTATACCGCAAAGAGATATGCAAACCACTCTATATTACTCTGAATTGGAAAGAATAATTGTGGTGGGAGATGCAGAAAACTGATAAAGAGGGAGCCAACTGTATAATTACTCTGAATTTGAAAGAACTGTGGTAAAAAAAAAAGGGGTCAATTTTCATTTTGAAGAGACTGAAGTAAATTACCAATATATTGAATGGGATAAGGAATTAAAACGTTAAATAACAAGATATACGAAATTGGAGTACAATATCTCTCAACCACACCCCGTCCTTTTATGATAGTCACACTCGACACAAATTAAAATTACTCCATACTAATACAAAATTAACGTTATGTTAAGTTGTCCAATGGCGCAACCAAGATTTGGCTATGGGGGTGGCACTTTCCGGTAGTACGCAAAAACTAGCTCAAACACCCGAGTTATCAAAAAAACATTTTGATGGAAGTTCACTAATACTTTGTTGCATGATGTTTGTAAAAAAACAAAGGAAATGAAATCGTAAAATCAAACTTCGTCTTGAGTTCTATTTGTTGGTTATAAAGAATAAAGGTTTAGTTCAAATATCTTGTAGTCTTTAATGAAAGTCATTGAGAATTATTCATATGAACCGAACAGTTTATTTTTTCAATAGCAATTTTTTCATTATTTCTATTAAAAAAAGCTAAGTTGTTCAAGTACGGATGAGTACCAAATACCAAATCAACCTCCAATGTTGTAAAAACCCCTATTTACCTCCGCACCTGCTGTTCGTTAGTACTTTAAGGAGAGACTGTAAAAACTAAAATATTTATGATGATCTGAAAATTTGTTCCGAAGGCATATGCGGCAAAACAACCATTTTTGGCCGTGTGTGAGTGAGAGAGAGAGAGAGAGAGAGAGAGAGAGAGAGAGAGAGAGAGAGAGAGAGAGAGAGAGAGAGAGAGAGAGAGAGAGAGAGAGAGAGAGAGAGAGAGAGAGAGAGAGAGAGAGAGAGAGAGAGAGAGGAGTTATGAAAAAAAAAAAAAAACAGAAAACAAATAAGACTGCTGCTAGAGAGGCCGGTTTGAACTCCCGCACAACAGTCCTTACACCTCAACCTCACACCACAGCACACTTTTGCGCAATCTTTTGACAGTTTTTTTGTTTAATGTAAGACTGTTTTTTTTTTTTTTTCCCGGATATTTCAGAAATTGGGGTGGCACGTGCCACTCCCCCACTCTTAATAGCTCCGTCCCTAAGCTGTCTTTTATGTGCTAACGTTTAACTCAATAAGTTGGGCTTTTATTCTGTAATACTCTACCATTTATTTGAAATAAATATCAAGGCATAATATTTTAAATGGTAGAAAGACAAATTATTGGACTTCGGCTAATAGTCCACGTGATTTGCTTGGGGTGGGCATTCTCTACTAGGAACGGATAAGGGAGCAAAAGTAGAAGTATAAACACAAAATTGACTGCTTATTATGACAACACTCAAGTATGTTGATGCACATATGCTGAACAAAATGATTATTTTAAATTCCATAATTTATGGCTATTTCAAATTGATAATGGTCCCGTTTGATAAGAAAGAAAATTGTGCTAGAAAGTAAATACATTTTTCCTCCATGTGCATAATTGAAATGAAAAGTTTGGCCAAAATCTTGCAATAAAATACTTATAGGTACTAACCTTACCCTTTACGGGTTATGATATATAGGAAAGGAAAAAATATGGGACAAATAGAAAGTGGGCGACAACTTTCACAAGAAAATAAAGTTTTCTTATCTTTTTGCAATAAAGTGAAAGCTATGTAAGAAAATTTACTTTCTAACACTTTGTACTATTTTCATGCCAATCAAACAATAAGAAATTGTCATGTTTTTTTCAACTTTCTTGGATTTTTGTGTCTACATTGTTTCTAGCCGTGCATGGCACAGTTTTTCTGTTGGTAGTAAATTAATTCAACATTTACCTGTCCTAAAGCTTCATTGAAGTGCATCCCAGTAACGTTCACTATTGCAACCCCCCCCCCCCCCCCCACCCAATATTTGGACTCCCAAGGTCCATCCTTAGTGAAGAAGGTGGATTTGTTGGAGTAGCTCAACATGCACATCTCAAGCCAGATCGTGGCCAGTTTTGAATCAGGGCACTTTCTAACCACGTCTCTGGTAGCGTTAATGATACAGTGTCGACACACAGTGGTTGAGACATCACCACGACATAGGAAGAGGCAGTAGGCGACGTTACGGTGGCTGCTGCCAACGCTATAGTTGAAAAATCCAGAAGATACATTGGAGTTAGAGGAGAGAATGGATAGGAGTGTGTTAAGGTTTTTTTGATAGGTATACTACTGGGGGCGTAAGTATAGACAGGGTACCCAGACGTGTTAAACAAGGTTGGGCAGTCTAAGTGGATAATACGGTCAGCTTTGACCAATATTGGAATTGGATTGAGGCTGACGCAAATTGAGTAAATAAATAAAAAGAGCCAAAGTAGTCAAAGCATGTTCGTTTGCCAAAGCTCGAGTCCATCGTGTCTTCTCATCTGGAAAAAGAACAAATCTCCTGTCAGACAAAAATTTAAATCATTTGCATAACACAATCTTATCTCACTACTATAAGTTTTAGAGACCAAGTTATGAGTTTGTGGTAATGGGGTGAGCATTAGGGACCAAATGCACAACTTCTCAACACACGATTCACATTGTGTACCATTCAGCTATGTTTGTCTGCTTGAGAGTTAAATATTCCTTATAAGGTTACCATTCAACTAAACGTGCCATGCCTATGGCGTGCTTGTGCCGTGCTCGTGCTGTGCCGTGCCTTTGCCGTGCTCATGCCAGCCCGATCCGTTCAACTTTACTTCTACATGTGAATTGCTTGACCAATTCTAGCATAAAACAAGTCTTCTAGATAAAATTCTTGCTATTTTTGCTTGACCAATTCAGCTAATCTTGTCTTTGTTGTATTTTGTAATCTTGTGTATTAAAGGTGGGCGGTGTATGTGTGGAAGTTAGAGGAGGATTTCAAGTAGGGTAGAAGTCAATAGAGGAGGCTAAGTAGAGCAGAGAATGTGGTGCATGAATAAGCTATATGGGACAAGAGAGGAGGTGGGAGTAATTGTGCAGGGCCAATCCAATTGGTCTATTCAGTGACTGTACGTTGGAGAGCAGACCTTATCAAACATGTGTTTGGAGGCTCTGTGGATGGGCCACATATCTTGACTCTGTACTTGCGTGATTGTGTTTAGAGGAGGATTGAAAAGGGACATGTGGCACAACTACTCGGTCACAATCATAAACTGTGAATTTGTGACCTTTGGTTCTTGCGAAAAGGAGACGACAATTTTCCCAGGTAGACACACACGGGGTCAATTCCCCTCATACCCAGTACACGGCAACTGCCCAAAAAGGGCCTGGTCTTGGCTGATTAAAATAGAGAGAAACTACGACTTTGAGAGCTTGTACGCAATTGCCCATGAGGTTTTCTTGTAAAACCACTTTTGTAGAGAGAAAAGGTCTAAGTTTTTGTTTGCTAGTTTGATTAGGAGTTCACAGGAGGATTCCCCGAAGTCATGTTATAATTCCTTTCTTTTTTTTTCTTCTTCTTTTTTGCTATATCAAGTCTTGTACTGGAGTAATTGATTTCCAGATAGAGTCATAGCCCAAAAGCCATAAATGGTTTTCTTTCTTTCATTCCTAAAAGTCCTTTACAGTCACGTTTCTTTATTTTTTTCCCCCGAAGTCCACGAGTTTAGTCCCTTTTGTTTTGGGAGTTTTGTTTCTATTCTAGTCCGAAAGCATACAGTGCAGTTTTGAACCCTAAGAAAAAAGTCTTGTCTTTTTCGAAAGATTCACACACAAAGGAAAATATTTGGGCGTGGACAAATTCTACTTCATAGAGTTTTGCTCCATCCGGATCACAGGAAGAGAAAAATGTTCAAGAATTAGTCGGTGTCCAGAGTTCAGAAAGATTTTGTGCGCTTAAGTTTAAGCATAAGTCGCATGCAATTGCTAGTTTGCTATTTCGATTTATGGTTTTACTGGGAAACCCATTTTCTTTCTTTTTTTTTTTGGTCAAGCGGAAAAACATGCATTAACTTAGACAATCAAAATCAACAAGTCAGAAAAACGGCATATATAAAGGTTCAAAAAGACTACAAGAGTCGTAGACTAGATCCTAAGATGACCAACATCCATGATATTGGCCAGGGCAAATTCCCTAGCCGCAAAAGAAATGGAGCTAGAGACTACTAAATCTTGATCATGTTGCGATCCAAGTCTGGCCAAGCAGTCGGCAGTTTGGTTGGCTTGACGATAGATGCGGACGACGGATGAATTTGTCCGGGCAGCAATTCTTCGAGCTTCTTCAACTATGTGGCAGTGGGGGTGATCAACAGATGGTCCTTGATTGCAAAAACCAAATGCCACACTCGAATCAAACTCTATGGTAACATTTGACATGCCCATTTCCAGAATGATCGTGAGGCCTCTGTAAATAGCCCATATCTCCACTTCCAAGCTGTTGGTGCAGGTTGCTTTGCCATAATAACCTAGGATCCAATTCCCCGAGCTATCTCTGATCACTCCTCCAAAGCTAGCCGTATCGGTGGACTCATAGAAGCAGCCATCCGTGTTCAACTTCAGATTTCCTGGTGAGGGTAAAATCCAAAATATCAGAGTCCCATGATGTTTATCATTGGCATGCGAAGCCTTAAAAGCATTAAAAATTTCCTTAGCGTAGATATTAACTTGCCTTAAGCACATAGTTGATGTTGTTTCAATATTGTCAAAGCTCATCTTGTCGCGAGCTTTCCACAGTTGCCAAAGTGAAACCACAAAAACCATGGCCCAGGGCATGTTAACATCCAAACGAAAAGGAGTTTTCTTTTTGGAGTTGAAAATAATCCAGTCTTTGACTGATAAATTAAGGCTCGCACTTAACCAATGATGATGACGGAGGCGTTTCCAAAAATCTACAGCTTTAGGACAAGTGCGAAAGATGTGATTAATGTCCTTTTTCTTTCACTTTGTAATTTGTAGTTCAGGTACAAGGTAATAAGAAAAATTACTTCTAATTCAATCTTTATTTTGTTATAGTTCTTTTCATGTAATCCTAATTGTAATAATGTTAGCACATTGATATGACAGTACAAATTAGTGAACTTTTTGTAAAGTTTTGATCATAATTTCTTTTATTTTTTATTTTTTCTTATCAAAATAAATTAATATTCCACAAAAATAATTGACGTAAAACGAGAACAAATTAAAAAAATTGAACAAAGACAAAAAAAAAATCCAATTTTCAATCCGTTTGAACCGGTGAGAAAAATTTATTTATTTTGATCATTTTAACCTACAATGTCATAATTATTTTTGTCTCTAGGGCTCTCATAATGAAGTTTTTACTCTACAGGATCCTAAATAATGAACATAAACTTAATTATTAGGGCTCTAGAAATAAAAATATATGAGGGCTCTAGAAATAAAAATAAACTATGACCCTCTAGGGTAAAATGATTAGAAAAATAAGATCTTCGTACCGATTCAAACGGTTTAAAAACTGGAACACTTAATTTTTTTTGACCGATTATATATTAAAAATTATGGTAAAAAAAATTAAGTGCTCAAATTTTCAATCTTTTTGAACCGATGCAAAGATCTTATTTTTTTTGATTATTTTAGTCATTTTATTTTTGTCCCTAGGGCCCTCATAATTAAGTTTCTGTTATATAGAGTCCCAAATAAATAGCAAAAAGTTAATTAAGAGAGCTCTAGCGACAAAAACATATTATGACCCATTAGGATAAAAATATTAGAAAAATAAGATTTTCACACCGATTCAAACGGATTGAAAATTGAAATACTTAGAAACAATTTTCATTTCATACCTATAGTTCGGTTTATATATTAAAAATTATGGTAAAAACATTAAGTGTTCCAATTTTTAATCCGTTTAAACCAGTGTGAAGATCTTATTTTTTGATCATTTTATCCTAATGAGTCATAATTTATTTTTGTCTCTAAATCTCTCATTATTAAGTTTTTGCTCTACAGGGTCCTATGACAGATAAGATATAAACGAGGGAAAACTGTTGTTTTAAGTTGAAATTGACCATTAGGTGGAGAAGGTTTAAATGAGGCAAAACTGTTGTTTTAAAATTGAAATTGACCATTAGGTAACGTGTCATCTACAAATTCTTTTGCCGCCCAAACCAATCTACACAGCGGAGCCGTGTAGAATTTAAATTCATTCATCGCCGTTTAGAATTTAAACTCATTCAAGACTTCGTAACGGCGTGTCTCAGGACTCAAAATTTATAGGAACCAAAAATAGCAACGCCGAAAGGGGAGTGCCATATTGGTTGCTAACTTCCAACGCCCTGTTCGGTTGGATATTTAATCCCGTGTAGAATTTAAACCCGTGTAGAATTTAAACCTGTAGAATTTAAACGTGGAGAATTTAAAGGAAACGTGCCGGAGGAGTTTGATTCATTTAGAACGGCAAACAAATTGACTTGTTGCGCAACGGCCCATGAGGTTTTCTTGTAAAACCACTTTCGTAGTGAGAAAAGGTCTTAAGAGTTTACGTCATGTAAAAGAGTTCAATTTCAAAACGAAAAAATGAGAGCTCTGAATAAAAGAGTTTCCACTTTTCATACCTCACCCAAAACTTACCTAAAACTGGTCGCATTCGTCACCTTCTACGGATTTCTCAAAGTTTTCCAAATTGAAGTGTCCAAAGCGGAGAAGATTAAACCCGTGTAGAATTTAAACATGTAGTAGAATTTAAACGTGTAGAATCTTGTAGAATTTAAACCTGTGTAGAATTTAAACTCATTCATAGCCGTGTAGAATTTAAACTCACTCAAGACTTCACAATGGCGTGTCTCAGGATTCAAAATTTGTAGGAACCAATAATAGCAACGCCGAAAGGGGCGTGCCATATTGGTTGCTGACTTCCAATGCCCTGTATGGTTGGGTATTTAAACCCATGTAGAATTTAAACGTGTAGGATTGACTTGTTGAGGAGGAAACATGCTCGAGGAGTTCAATATTGGTTCCTTAAACGTGAAGAATTGACTTGGGGCGTGCAGGAGGAGTTCGGGAGGAATTTAAACTTGTAGAATTGACTTGTTGCAGGAGGAAACGTGCAGGAGAATTGACTTGGGGCGTGCCATATTGGTTCCTTTAAATGTGTAGAATTTAAAGGAAACGTGCATGAGGAGTTCGATTCATTTAGAACGGCAAACAAATTGACTTGTTGCGCAAATGTAAAACATATCAAAGCTGCCTCATTGGCACGTGTAGAATTTAAAGGAAATGTGCAGGAGGAGTTCGATTAATTTAAAACGGCAAACAAATTGACTTGTTGCGCAAATGTAAATTATATCAAAGCTGCCTCATTGGCACCATCCCGGTAGTTTCTGTGATGGATTTGATATATGGTCATGTATATCGTGCCCGTCACGCAATTCCCGTGTAAAATTTAAACGTCTAGAATTTAAACGAATTTAAGCTCATTCATCGCCGTGTAGAATTTAAACTTAGTCAAGACTTCGCAATGACGTGTCTCAAGACTCAAAATCTGTTGGAACCAAAAATAGCAGCGGCGAAAGGGGCGTGCCATATTGGTTGCTAACTTGTGCCCTATTCGGCTGGGTATTTAAAAAATTTTGGGTTTGATTTTTGAGATAATAAGTGGAGAGATAAACTAAGATAATAATTGAAAATAAGAGTAATGAGTAGAGAGAGATAGAGAGAAAAATAAAAGTAATGATTGATAATATGGATAATAAGTGAAGAGAGAAATGAGAGTAATAATTGAAAGTAAAAGTATTGAATGTGGTGACGGCCTGTTCTCACGGACAATAGCTATAGCTCAAACTAGACATTCTACAGCGGGTAGGGAGTCCCTATGGTCACGTCCAAAGGGTTGCTACGCTGTTCGCCTCCTCCCACCCTTTTTCTGATAAAAAAAAGTATTGAATGTTTTTGAAGTTGGAAATTTTATTCAAAATTATGAACCGATGAAAGCACATTGGTGTCCCTATGGATACGAGAAATGTTAGGAGTACAGCGGCCCAGGTACAACAGTGAAGTACAAATTCATTTTGTATCTGTCTTGGGTCTCACAAAGATGATCGGAGTCACTTATTTTGTTCAAAATATGTTGTTTAAGAGCTCTGTAAAAAATCATCTCAATCCGATATCGGTAAGAGCGTTTACGAATTATGCAATTTTGCTTCAGAATTTCATGCCAAATTTTGAAGCAAAGTTGTATAATTCGTACAAGCCCTTACCGGTATCGGATTGAGATAATTTTTTACAGGGACCTTAAGCAACATATTTTGAATAAAATGAGCGGTTCCGATCATCATTAACGGATCTGTACTTGACTGCTGTACTTGGGCTGCTGTACCCCTAACACTTCCCTAGCGCACACACACGGGTCAATTCCCCTCTCATACACAGTACGCGACAACTGCGCGCCCGAAGAGGTCTTGCTGCTTGGACGGCAACTACCCAAAAAGGTCTTGTTTGGCAGATTTAAATGAGAGAGAGAGATCACTAATAGAACTTTGAGAGTCTTGTACGGCAACTGCACATGAGATTTTCTTGTAAAACCACTTTCGTAGTGAGAAAAGGTTCAAGTAGAAATGGCAATCTCAACCCATATTTTTTAAACCTATCTAAACCGCCCACTTATAACCCAATCTAACCCGTCCATATTTTATAATGGGTTGATATGGGTCAACCCATGTAAACTCATATTTACATGAGTTTATATGAATTGAAAATGAGTCAAATATGGGTTGGACTTAAAAAACCCAAACTCTCATATTTTTCTATCTGCTTCCTCGTCATTGTCGCATTTTCTGTTGTTTGATCTGTAACTCCACGTACACACAACAATTGATAGTCAAATATGGGTTGGACTTAGCTGACTTCCTGTCGTTCCCAAAATAATTTCAAATATTAGTTCGTGGAAAATTTAATTCAAATCCTGCATAATATCAATTGATTTTTTAGGACAAATGGTGGAAAATTAGTTCGACAAGTGGTATTTTGATTATACAATGCTATTTTTTGCTACCGCTGTAAAAGCATACGTGCAGAAATTGAGCAGGAAAGTTCAATCGAGATTGAATTATTAATTCGAAGGTTCGACTCAAATTCACTTGTTACATACTACTTCCTCCGTCCCCAATTGCCTGCCTCAATGAAAAGTCGTGCAATTTTTGGATAGAAAAAAAAGCACTTTCAAGCATCATTAATTTTTAAAGTTTCGTTACACCAAATTAAAGTTCTTCATGAGCTCTTTAATATGTTGCAAAGAAATTCAAAAAATTATGCCCGGATGCAAAAAAAAGATTAAGCAACCTATCTTGGCCCTGTTAAATGCAAGGAAAAAAAATACAACCACGAACGGAATTACCCTACTCATGATTTAGAACTTGTGGCCGTCGTTTTTGCTTTGAAAAGTTGGCGTCATTATTTGTATGGTGAAAAATTTGAAGTCTTTTTCGATTATAAAAGTTTGAAGTATTTGTTTTCTTAAAAAGAACTTAACCTTCGACAACGCCATTGGATGGAGCATTTGGAGGATTACGACTTTGAGTTGCAATACCACCCAGGGAAAGCGAACGTTGTGGCAGATGCGTTGAGTAGAAAATCGACACACCTTGCGAGTCTAGCTACCTATGAGTGGAAAATGATGAATGATTTGGGCTTTTATGGTTTGCATTTCGAGAAAGTTCGAGAAGGGGTAACGTTATGTAATTTGACGGTGCAATCGACCTTATCGACTCGAGTAATTGAAGCTCAACAACACGATGAGGAAGCAGAGGAACTTTGTGCTAAATTCCTTAGTGGAAACGCTCAAGAGGGGTGGATGCATGATACACGCCGATCAAAGCTTGCGCTATCAAGGAAAGTTATTCATACCCGTTTCGTGTCGGGAAAAAATCTTGCGAGAGTTTCACCATTCTCCATTAGCCGTTCATCCGGGAGGAACAAAAATGTATCATGATTTACGTAGGCAATTTTGGTGGTCCAGAATGAAGAGGGACATTGTGGTTTTTGTCTCCAAGTGTCTTACGTCTCAGCAAGTGAAAGCCGAACATCAACGACCTGTGGGAGCGTTGCAACCATTGCATGTGGCTGAGTGGAAATGGGAGAATGTGACCATGGATTTCGTTACAGGTTTACCGAGGTTGTCGAGGGGGCATGACGCTATTTGGGTTATCGTAGATCGTTTGACCAAAATCACTCATTTATTGCCTATTCATGTTACCAATTCTGTGGATGCACTTAGCCGTTTGGATATTAGGGAGATTATTCGCCTTCATGGGATTCCCGTATCCATCGTGTCCGATCGAGATCCGAGATTCACTGCACCTTTTTGGCAGAGTTTGCAAGCCGCTTTGGGCACGAATCTTTTATTTAGCACCGCATATCACCCTCAAACCGATGGGCAATCCAAGAGAACGATTCAGATTTTAGAAGACATGCTTCGGGCTTGTGATGGATTTCCGGGGTAGTTGGGAGGACCATTTGCCATTGGTAGAATTCGCATACAATAATAGCTATCAATCTAGTATCGAAATGGCACTGTATGAGGCATTATATGGGAGACCGTGTAGATCGCCTATGTGCTGGACCGAATTGGGAGAAGCTACGTTAGTGGGGCCGGACATGATTAAAGAAACCTCCGAGAGTATGAAAGCAATTCGTCAACGCCTTAAGGAAGCTCAAGAGAGAACGATCGAACAAGTTAAGGTGATTCGCCAGAGATTATTGACCACACAAAGTAGGCAAAAGAATTATGTCGATTGTCGTCGTCGTCCATTGTCATTTGAAGAGGGAGATCACGTGTTCCTTAAAGTATCGCCTCGTAGGGGTTTATCGCGTTTTGGGAAGAAGGGGAAGCTATCACCGCGTTATATCGGGCTGTTTGATATCATCAAGAAAATTGAGGAGGTTGCGTATCGCTTGGCTTTGCCACCGAAGCTATCGGGTGTCCATGACGTGTTCCACGTATCAATGTTGAGAAAGTACGAACCGGATCCATCACATTTGCTAGAGTGGTCCGAACTTGAGTTGGAGGCCAATGCGTCTTACGAGGAGGAACCGATACGTATCCTAGATTCGCGTGATCAAGTTTTGAGGGGTAAGACGACACCGTTAGTGCGAGTCCTGTGGAGAAGTCAAGGTAGCGAGGAATCGACGTGGGAAAGAGAGGATGAAATTAGAGAGAGATATCCACATCTATTTCCGGAATGAACCAATGGGAGTGTTTGAGATTCAAGTATCATGGTAATTGACATGTTGCATGACATTGATGATTATAAGTGTTGCTTGCATGGGTGATATATGTGTTAACTAGCCTTGGCATGGAAAATTTCGAGGACGAAATTTTTTTAGGGAGGGTAGAATGTAGAGACCCGTATTTATTGTATCGAATGTTAATATTTTATAAATGCATGATTATTGGAAAAGAAAATGAAATATTGGTTTTTATGTGATTTGGGGTTAAAGTGGTAGAATTGATTGTGGAAAGGTGCAATGTGTAATTTGTAGATATATGAGTATATATAGGAGGGTGAGGGGGTATGAGATCAATTTTTCTCCACTCCACCCCTCAGGGCTCTCTCTCACCTGGCCTCTCTCCCTCTATCTTGCTCTCACTCCAAAATTTCACCAACTCACCCAAAACCCTCACAAACTAACATCCATTCCTTGTTCTGCACGCGATTTTGGGCTTGCTCTTTGTCGATTGAAGCTCGGTGTGGTATTTTTCCATTCGAATCAAGGTTTTCGGAAAGCTAGGGCTCATAGGTTCTCGGGAATCGTGCTTCAGCTTTGAGGTAGAGATTCTACCTCTCAATATATGTAAAAGAAGTGTTTTCTATCATTGAATCCGTGCCTATTGTTGTTGTGGTTGTTGTTGTTGTTGAATTTATGAAAATTTGCAGAAAATATGCTCGTAACCATTCCATATCGATACGGGTTTTTGCCATATCGATACCATTTAAAAACAGAAGCTTCAGAATTTCTGGTTTGAATCTCGTATCGATACAGCGTTTTGCCGTATCGATACCAGATCATAATGGACAATTTTTCAACTTTTGCGCCAAACTTCGTCGTTTTGACACTCGATCACTTCTAACTTGTTCTAAACACTTCCAAATCACCTTATAACATGATTAATCGTATCCATTGAGTTCGTGAGACATCTATGCTTTTTTTGCCTTTGTTCGGTGAACCTTTACTTGAAAATCTCTTGAGTTATAATTGAAACGAAATGACACATAATGTGAGTACATACGAGATTCTTGGGCACTTGTTGACGCGATGACACTATTCAGAACCCATCGACGGGTGGGTGCCTGGCAGGGGGTATCGGGATCCCTTAAGTGGCCCGGCAGGAGCAAAAGCTCATATTGATTACATTCAGGACCTACCGAAGGGTATGGTGCCTGGCAGGGGGTATCGGGATCCCTTAATTAACCCGGCAGGAGCTTCGGCTCATGACACATATGGCGAATGGATATTGGACACTTGAAAGATGGAAATGGTCTTGGTTTGAGTTACCTTGTAAACGTTAAATCATCTTTGAGTTCTTTGACCTACGATTCGTTGAATGTACAGAAAGTGTTGTTTAATTACCTATCTTGAGTTCATCCTTGCATTTCTTTTGCATATAATGTTAGTGTAGAATTTCCTACTGGGCTAGTGTAGCTTAAGCTTTATATCATTTCAGGTACTAACTCAGGACCGTAGCATGCATGCTTGGGAGTGCTTGGAGTTGATCATTCTTTTGAAAGCTAACATTGAGAGTTACTTATCCATCTTTGTAAATCTCTTTTGAAGACGTGTTTGTTACTTTAATTTGTAAATCTTTCGATTATGGAACATTGTAACTCCTAACTCTATCGATACTTGGTACTTATGTTATATTTGGGCCATGGAGCCAAAGTTGTAATATTTTGGGAACTGTTAGATGTTTGTAGTGTAATTATGGAAATGGGAATTATTTTGGGGATCGTATGGATTATGGCAAGGTTTTATTTATGAAAATCAGTTATATTTATGTTGAAAATCGAGAGTGTGACATTAATCTTGTATGTTTCAAATCAAACCTAGCTAATTGAAGTCTCCTCAACTATGAAGTGTTTTAATTATAAACTACTACTTATGTTTATAACCAAGATGCGGAGAGATTTAAAGTTATTGAAAACATAAACTCATTGAGTTCTAAAGAATTGGATTAGAGTTTTTATTAAAAAGGCTTTATGACATATCGTTTGAATTGGTCATCATTCTATTTTTTGAATGGTTACAAATTTAGTTTCTCTAGTCCAAACTAGATTTTGATAAGTTTCGAAATTAAATTTTATGGTGATTGAAAAATACCAATTATTGTGTTATGGTATTTTACTATGTTTGAGCGAACTAAAGTTTGATGACCATTTTATTGAAAATTCTCCTTATTCTACATCATAATGTTATTTTGGTTAGTACCCTCATAAATGAAAAATTACTTCATCTTGTGACATAAACGGTTGAAACATAGTTTCAAGAAACGTATTGAGAGATTAATATATAATAGAAATTTTATTAATCTCTTGTATGTGTGAATTGCATTAAGTACAAGCAAATCACATACATAAGGAAGTAAGTTACAAGAACTAATGGGCTTCTTAAAGTATTTCATATAGACATAAGAGACATATTTTATCACCTGTAGGATGACCTTTTACTTTATGTTAACTATTCTATTTTATGAAGATCTCAATAAATGAATACTCTAAAGGTAAACATTATTGAGGTAGGAAGGACAAATAGAAAATAATGTAAAAGTCATCAAATAGTACATGAGTGTTAAATATTATGGAAGATCTGTTCTACAGCAGAATGAAGTAGTTGAAAGGCAATCGTACATTATTAGATATGGTTAAAAGTATGTCTGTAACTCCGAAATACCCATTATGTGGTGGATAAATACTTCTAAGCCTGCTGCATTTATGTGTATCAGGTTTCTAGTAAGACAGTTTCAAAATACTTCTTTTGAACTGTGGATGGGAAGGAACTTGAACTTAGGACACTTGAACATTTAAGATTGTCCAGCAGAGGCTAGAATTTTTAATTCACATGACAAAATTTGAATTTTAGAATGAGCTATAGTGACCTTATTGGTTGCTCTAGAAGATTCAAAGGTTATGAGTTTTAATATTTAACCACAGTACGAGAATTATAGAAATTGATCATTTAGATTCATTAGGAATGGTAAAATTAGTGGGAGTGGTAAGCCATAGGATATGGTTATTTAAAAGTTATGGTATAAGTGTCTTTACCAATAACTTAGAATGATGTTGTTCTTACCGTTGTCAAACAACATAATGATTTAGAACAACAAAGTAAATTGTCAATCACTCCATAATGAGATTAACACCACTGACGAAATTGTAGAACAATCAAAGAAGACAACATTAAGAATATCTCGAAGGAACAAGAGATTTGCTATTTGAATTTGATTTATCTACAAGAATGTGTTATGATCCGATTTTATTTTCATAAGCCGCATAAAGTGATAATTTTACTAAGTGGATTGATGCCATGAATGATGAGTTGAACCAGTGAAACATAATGAAGTTTGAAATGTCGTTGGATTGCCATAAGAATACTAAAAAGAATGTTGCAAGTGGGTCTTCAAGATTACACTTGACTTAGAGGGTAACATAGAACGATATAAAGTCAAACTTGTGGCTAATGGTTAAACTCAGAAAGTAGGCGTAACTGTAAAAAGACCTTTTCTCTTGTATTCGAGAAAAACTCACATAAAATTATCATGGTATTGACAGGTAACTCTTTATGTTTGGGAGTTATGTTTGAACATGAAAATAAGCTTTTGAATGAAAACCTAGATGATGTAGTCTATATGAATCAACCTAAGGTTTCTCAACTAAAGTAAAAAAGCACACTTTGTTGCAAACTTGAGAAGTCAATTTTTGGACTTAAACAAGCTCCTACCATTGGTTTCTTATGTTTGTCGATACTATTGGTTTTCTTTGGACTTAAGAAAAAACACTATTAACTAGCGTATATATCCAAAGATTAGTGGAAGTAAGTATATATTTTTAATGTATATGTTGACTGTTTTTTGTTTACTATAGTGATACTTATGTTGTTTGCACTTAAAAATTTTTCTCATAAACTTTTAAACTAAAGATTATATGCTCACATTAAGGAAGTTTGATGATCTTGAATTTATTAGCTACTCAAATTCATATTTTTGTTTGAAGTTTTGATAGTAGAAAGCTTACTTTTGATGAGTTGTTTATATTATGTGAAGGAGCAAATAAAAGTTTTAAAATAGCTATCATTGCTTCATCGATTATATTGATAGAATTGTGGCATGCTTTGAGGCCATACTTCATGGATAGCAGTTGAGAAGTTTATCTTAGGATTTGGGGTTGTCGACACCATTACCAAGTCGGTAGGAGTTTATGATTTTGCAACTATTTTCTTTTTTAAGAAATATTTCAGAAACAAAAGTGTCACTTAAGGCATAAGCACAAAGCTTATGATTGCATATCCAATAATGAAGGGGTTAATGCAATGACATTTAAGATATATGCTAATAGAAAGAGTCTAGCTTAACCCATAACAGTTGTAACTTATGGACTGCAATATGATGACAATAGTGTTTGACACTTTGAGAGATCTCAATTAAGTGTTTATGACAATTTAATGAATACTGTACGTACATGTATGTGATTGATTAATGATTACAGGAATAGTCTTTGACAAAAGACATTATCGTTGGACCTTATGAAAACGCTTCTCACTTAAAGACTATGTTAAATAGTTTGCTAGTGATTGTGGTACATGGAAGGGACTACGTCATTGTGATGTAGAACCGCCATGACTCGCACTAGTGGATTGTTTAATAATAGTATTATGATTGTGACCAAGTTAAGAAAGAATTGATATGGATTTATGGTGCGTCTTATGTTTACCTTGTTAAACTCTACTAAAGTTATCATATGGGCCAAGTGGGAGAATGTAAGACTAAATTTTTGATTTGGTCTTGTGGTGGCCCACATGTATTATATATGGCACATATGAATTATGGGTTTAATGAGATTCTCCATATCTTATGCCTAAGATTTTATTCTACTGGTCAAATAGAGAAATTATTTCCTAAATACGCTATACTTTGATGGGAAGTTAGTATCAATGTTTAATAAGGAAAGCGGTCCTCTCTCTGCCTATAAAAGAGCGTCTAGGGTTCCATCAATTTAACGTGATATACTAAATAGCTAGAAAGTGAGGCAATGGAGAGAAACCGTCTTCCACCTAGGGCTTAATGCTCTAGTAAAATTATGGTCGATATAGTCGCTTACCGGATTGTTCAAGTTCCGCATAAATGGATCCGGCTACGCCGTTCTTGATTTCTTAAGTTCCGCTTAATGTTTGTTATGTGATAATCGTGATAGTTCTATATCCTGGCATAATATAGGGTGTTAAATAAAGATCCCCAGTAGAGTCCCCAGCAGAGTCGCCTATATAGGGTGTTAATATAGGGGGCCGAGAGTTTGATTTGAAAAAGAAAGGCTTTTGGTCTAGCGAAAACGTTGAGATTTTTGATCCGGGAGCCACGTTACGAACGGGGAAGGTTTTGTTGAAAAAGTACCCCGCTCGCCCGGTAAAATCGGTCTCTACTAAGCATTTTAAATGGGGGATTTACTACCATTTGAAAAACTTAATTTTAAAACATATACAGGGAAGGGACACGAGATTAAATATAACACCTTGGCGTGCTTGTGGTGCGAACTGTACAGTATGAAATGGATGAACAATATACAGAAAGTGAAACAACAACAATACAGCAGACTGCCAATATCACATGAAGTGCCGCGCGACAAACCAGATATACCGCGCGGTGCAACCAACGTGTGCGGTACACCTGTCTACACATTCCAGAATCAGTTTGCTTTTACATGACAAAACAAACCATAGGTCCGCAAAATAGTTTGTTATATTTCTGGATCTTCGAAAAATGATTTACGGGACCCTTTTGTTCATCTTATCATGTAAAATAATGTTAAAAGTCTTTTTGAAATGTTGAAAGATCTCATAAAGTAAAAAAGAAAGAAAGACTTTCAACATGAAACTTGAATCTAGAATGTACCCGCACGATTTTTAAGCAATATTAGTCGAAATGTGAAAAGAAAAAGCAAAAAGGAAAAGAAAAAGAAAAGAAAAGAAAAGAAAGACTTTGAATGTAAAGCTCGTTTGAGACCCAAACTCGGTATAGAAAGACCGAGAAGGATCTCGATCGGCTCCCCTCAAGGCTAAATGTAGTTTAGCCCAATGAAATGGATTTATACCTTTTGATCGAAGCTTGGATGTGCTTGAAGGTGGAGGAATGGAAGTTGATTTGGATTGAACTTGAGAGACTTGAGAGCAAATGGGTGTAGAGAGAGAGATGTGTATAGTAGTGGTGGGTGTAAGAAGTTATAGAGAGAGAATCAAAAGGAAGTATTTTTAGAGAGAGATAGTGAGAGAGCCAAAAAAATGGCAGAATAACTTTACTTGGAGTTGAAGGGGTACTTCTCAACTAGAGAGGGGGTGTATTTATAGGTAAGAGAGCCAAGAATGATCACTAAAGGAGGGGAGGTGATCAATAAAACTCATTTTCCGCACACGCTCCTCCAGCGTGGCGATGCCTTTCTGCGATCGTAACTTTTATCAAGGTGCCGTGCGACGTAGTGGAGTCCCGTGCGAGAGAGTGATTTTTTTTTAATTTTCTAAGGTGCCGTGCGCCCCTTTGAAGTGCCACGCGCTATGTGAATCAGCACAGCACACCAAACTTCGCGAGGGCGCCCCGGACACTCCCGAACTCGGATTTAGACGCGGTTCGAAGCGTTGGAAAGCTCGTCAAGTCCTCTTTCTAACCCAATTGGTTTCACTCAAAGCCATTTTATACATTAAAATACACTACAACAAAAACGGCTTTTTAGGGCAATCAAAACTGCCTCAATAAGAGACCTGTTGGGGCAGTTTGTGTATTGGGGCACTCCACCTTAGTGCCGCGTGTATCGATGCAGCTATAGGTCTAATGCGGCACTTGTTATGAGGCACTTTAAGGTGCCTCAAGAATTCTTTTTCGCTGCACTTTTAGGTGCCACATAGATTACATATTGGGGCATATTATGAAGCCTCTAAATCTCTCTATCGCTGCACTTATACGTGCCACAAAAAGTGTTTGAAGAGGCACACAAAACTGCCACATAAGCATATGTGTTAAGGCATTTCACAGAGCTGCTACAGCATGTTCATCGTGACTTCTTAACCATGGTTAATCATCTATAGTGACATTTTAAAGTGCTGCAATAGCTTCATTGATGATGCACTTGGAATTGCCTCTGTAGATTTCTTAACAGGGAACTTTTAACTGCCCCAAAAAAAGCCTCTCTTTAAAAAAAAAAAAATTACAGCTAGATGCTAATTTAATCCCATACTACTCACCAAGCATCCAAAACTGAGAACTCAATTTCTTAAACATATAGAATCGCCAATTTACACTTACAAATACTTGGATCGAATTTATAAATACAAGATCCTACAAATCCTACTAAGTTACAACTAAGATGAAGAGAAATAGTCAATCAACCATATTTATGAGTCACTGAAGCAAAAAAAATATAACGCCCGCGAAATCCTCTCCGCAATCCCTATCAGCTTAATTCTCCCCACAATCACTATCTTAATCCTTCGCTACCTGAATTGACAAACAATGATATATAATAACAAATACACACTCAGAAAAAGGAAATTTAAGGAGTTCTATTATTGTTGCCAAGAATTAAAAAACAAGAAAACTAAAGAGAAAATCAGTCACATCTTCATTTTAACAACCATTGTGGCATACCAAACTCAATCTTAGCAAGTATACCCATGTCTTCTGCAAACAAGGGTAGAAATAGGTATCTTGACCTGGATATCCTTTGAAAAAATGATCATTGTAATCCAAAAGGAGCTTCCTATTGGCAACAACGACGTCATAGAATTCAGGTAAAGGAGCATTTCTCCTTGAATTAAGTTCAGTCATGCTTACTTTTCTCAAGTGCAGTTTATTCACATTCTCCAAATGTACTCGTAACCTACAAGAGAATGCACTAAACTAACATCATGCTAGTCAAGTCTTGAAAATGTCAAGAACTAAATGATGAAACGATTTTACGGTAACTATTACATTTCAGATAATGCAACTGACTCCTAATTTTGACTTGAAGCAGCTTACCTGTAATAAGTTAGCTCTTGAGGTCGTTTATTTGGAAAAAATCATGACGACACAGCTGGCTCAAGTATACTATTCCTTAATCTTGAATAAAGTTTCTGCAAAGAAGAAAAGAAAGTACTCAGAAACATGTATTTATAAACTGTCCTTCAAAAACAGTTTGATAAAATTGGGAACTTGAACTTGTCTTACCTATAAACAGTGGCGGAATTGGTTGTCATTGTGCATGTCATGCACCGGATTGCAAGCTGCCATCGTGCTACGTTAAAGCGGTTTTTACAAAATTCATGAGCGCTGCCTTTGCAGCTTCGATTACCGCATGGAAATCGATATGTGAGTACGTTCCCCTGACATCCACAAATGGACCCCCTCTTAAGATATAATGCTCTACCGTAACCATGGAAATTAAATGTAATCTATGAAGATAACTGCCACACAAATAGCCCAAACACATCAGGAGTGCAACAAATTACTATGGGGTGTATGCAGCGCACACCATTTTAAAATGGAAGTCAGTTCCATTTCTCATTCCCTTAGAAAACAATTCATGGGTTTGTGCAGGATGTCTAGAATTCTATGCACGATGTGATTTCAAATTTAGTACCACGTGAATTAGTTCAAGTAGAAATCTGTAGAATGATACCAGAAATGGGTTTTAGACCAAGTCATTGAACGGAATGCTGGACTGGCGATGCCATGCATTATCCTCACAACGGCTCTGGGAGTAAATTTGGCTTGAGAATTACTCTGCAAAAAGACCTATTACAACAAGAAGAGAACATTTAGCATCACAACATATGATGTTCCTTTAAGAATAAATGTACTTCAAAAGAGTTTCAGTTTTGTCAACCTGCTTTGATCCAGCTTCAATCAACAACCAAGGCACGAATAAGTTTTATAGCTTAGCAAGACACCAACTTGCGCCATGAAAATAACATAGGATAAAACACTACGAGAAGAACAGCTCTATGCTTAGTAAGAACAAAAGCAAAATCAAACAACAAAATACCAAAAGAAATGCACTTGTGAGTTTATCATTTACTTGGTTCGTTAACGGGCTGAACGATGGCTGCATCATCCATAGTTCCTTAGTGCTGCTGATAGGAATTAGGCTGCACATGGACTCGTCCAAGATTACGAGTCATTGGGGCCATGACCTAAAAACATGTTAATGAATAAAGCATACCACAATCATAGTGAGGACAATAGATATAAAACAAAAAGACACACCTCTTCGGTCAAAAAAAAAAAGAAGAGGCACACCTTAAGTTGGATCCCTGTATGTAATACTACAAAAGCAGAACATATAGATTTTTGGTGGGTAAAATAGGGACAAACCTCATCCTTAGCTTGATCTGGATCCATTACTTGAGGATCACAAGCCTAGTGATTTAAGCACAAGGAATTGTTCTTGTTGCCATCAGCTGTATACTTTTAGAAGTCATTGAAATAAGTCGTTCCATATGAAGTCGGTCGGGTCAGAGGTTCTCTTAGTTTCTACTCTGTATAATACTACAAGTAATACTACAAAAGCATGTGCGAAATTGAAATTATACTGCAAAAGTAGAACCCTAGGAATAAATATCGATTAACATGAACTTTGATTACAAATTTAGAACAAAAGCAGAACCCTAGGTCAAATAATACTACAATGCTAGAAAGAACCATTAGGTACGTGATGATTCGCAAGATTCTTGGACTATGTCGACATAAACAAGAGAAATGCACCACAAATCTATGAAGTTTAAACCCCAAATAAATTTCTGGATCCAAGAATCATAAACCCCAAATTCCAACGCACAAATGAAAATTTTTCTCTTACCCAACGAAATAAGACAAAAGTGGCGAGCTCTATCCGATGAAGTCCTTCGATCAATGTACGACGAGACCTGCAATTCAAAAGACAACAATCTCCAGCGAAGGGATGATAATTAGCAAGTAAAGAGATGCAATTCCACGGATAAGGAGAGTAAGGATTCATGAAACTGGTACAAATATCCTCAGGGAAGACCAATTTGGTTAGGGTTCAGCGTAGAGAGAGAGAGAGAGTTGTTGCAGTAAACCTAATTTTTATAAGGATTAGAAAATGGGACAACGGTATAAGAAAATATTTACTTACACGTATTTTGGTGAATGTCGAGAGACGGGAGGGCCTGGAGTGGCGGAATGGAGGTCAAACGGCGATGCCGGTGTTCCTCGATAGGCAGCGGCGACGAGTTTCGATGGCATCGTTCTCGGTAGTCAGTGCTTGTGTGTGTGCCGGTATTATAACGATCGATCTGAACCATTAAGATTTCATATCTTACTAATTCCATTCAGTGTCACCCAAATCAAAGATCATAAAATATTAGAAAACCACGTTATTGGAGACATTTAATACGTTTGGAGGAATTAAAATATGATAATGCACCACTCGAACACTACCCAAGGTATTTCTTCGCGATCAGAACCGTCTATCTTTTAAATATGATAAAGTAGAATTAGTAGATCATTCAAACCCAGAATCAAGTTTATCGAACACCCATAACCGCCTCATCGAAATAGTTTATTCATGCAAAAAATGATTAGACTCATCTATTTTTCTATATAAAAAATTTTCAATGAGGTAGTCGCGTGTGTTGGATCAATTTGAACTTTTGTGTGGAGATTCAATTCGACGAGTTCTGCAAGATGAATGGTTTGGATAATTGAGTAAAGAGCCGGATGTGTCAAACTACGCATTGCAGTATTCGAGTGTAGAACATCTATCCTTATGCAAATGTTTTGGCCAGTTGAAAAAAAAAGAGATGAAAACGATTAGGCTTGGTCTAGTGTTTACTCCAGGAAATTTTTTTTTTCCCGGCAAACTCAGTTAAGTTTGGCAATGAATTTTTTTTTTCCGGCAAGAAATTATTTCCTCACAAATTATGGCAAATTGGCAAGGAAATTGTTTTGCGGCACTTAAAAGTGCCTCATTAACTACTTGATGAAGCAGTTTGTAAAATGCCCTTTAAAAAGTGCACAAAATTCCCTTGCCAGTTTTTTTTTAAAAAAAAGGTCGATCACAAAAACGTCGTAGTTTTATATCTCCAAGCAAGTGCCCTATTAAATCTAGCTTTTCGAGGCACTTTAAACCGCCCTATCAAATTATCATAAAAAAATTAAATATGTTAAATTTGGGGCCAATACTGACTGCCGCAATAGGGAGAATCAAATAGGGCACTTTAGAAGGTAGTGCCACATTAATAACTTGATAAGGCATTTTTGAAAAAATGTCCTTTCAAAAGTGCCCCTAAATGCCCATTTTGTTGTAGTGATATGTGCCCATTTTAACCTCAATGTGTCACGGAAAAAGTTATTTTTGACAAGTTAAACACATTTTTCTCTTTTGCATTTGAACCGAGGGCCACCCTAGATTGTTGAAAAGGGATTTTCTTGAGGTTAGAGAAGGAGTAGCAAATGAGCAACAATCCAAGTCTCGAAGGTACATTTTTCCTTATTTCATCATCGGAGAAACTTAAAGATTATTCGAAGGTCCAGATTGGGGTGTCTATAGTTATCTAACCCCATTAAGAAGTAAAACTTACAAGAGAGACATGCAGAACCCGTGCAACTGATATATATAGTGCGAGTGACTCACCGACATCTAGAACCTATACTTTTTGCAAGTTCTCGATTCGTGGACATGACAATATTTTTAAGATGGGAGTATGTACTATCATCTTTTTCTTTTTAATTATCCTGTATATCATTTCATTAACTTAAACAGTGAATTTTTTTTTTGCAGATAAGATATGTACATGCATAGTAGAAACATATGCTTCATCTAGATTATTGTGCCTCGATCAGAAATTCAGAATATTATCAAATTCTCATTAAGAATCCTAAATTTTAATCTCAATCAATATAGACCTAAAAAAGCTTAATCATGATGTTAGAAGAGAGAGAAAACGAACAAGGGATCGAGAGACCTACCTCAAATTCTCCCAGAAGAGCTGTTTGATTTTTGGTTTTTTAACTTTTTTTCAGACCGAGAGTAGAAGAACTGTGCTGTTTAATCGGAGAGAGAGAGAGAGAGAGAGAGAGAGAGAGAGAGAGAGAGAACTTGTGTATATTCATGGCCAGAAACGAGTGGTCTGGGTTTGAGCCGAAATCAGGCGGGCTTGGTAGGAAGCGCCGGAATAGAGTCGTCTGCCTGATATGGGGAGAGAGAGAGAGAGAGAGAGAGAGAGAGAGAGAGAGATGAGGGTTTGTCGTGGTGAGAAAGGGAGAGAGAGCACAACAAAGGGAGAGCTGTGAAGATGAGCACTGGCGAACTCAAAGTCCCTGATCTTCTCCAATTCAAGGAGCACTGGCGTTGGGGATTTCGTTCCTGAGAGAAAGAGAAGCAGCAGCAAATGTCGTGCAAACGTTGTGGGGTCTCGGTGGAAAAAAGACATAGTCGAGGGAATCTCCGTGTACTTTCACGTTCATCTTAAATAGGAGTTAGAGTGAAATTAAAAAGAAGATAACTCAACAAGAGAAGAAACGCAAGCCATGACGAGAGCAAACCATACTAACATGATCAATCCATGACAAAATTAATTCACAATGTAACTTAACATAAATAAAAGGAACAGTGACAGAAGCGAACCGTTCCACTACTACTCGAGACAAAACTGTTCATTTCAGAACATCTTTCAAACGCCCATCCTTAAAATGCTCAGTGGTTAACCCAGCCGACTCCCGCAAGCTCTTGATATATAGGTAGTTTGCCTCCCGCAAGCATTGTATTTATTACACGGCATGCATAATGTGATCGCTCCGCTGCTAAAACCATGAATTGATTGCAATGACACAAGACAGATCAGCGTATTCTAGCTAGGCAGAACATATTTTCGGTGGAAGCTCATTGAATAACAAACTCAAGAAGTGTAAAAGGGTCCAGAAATACTTGACTACAAACCAGTTCACAAGAGAACCAGGCAACAATTATTACAAGAAAACAATCATTACAAGAAAAGTTACTAACAGGTGTGCAACTAACATTGTCGTAATTCCTATGTACTAAAAGGCAGAACAACAGTTTCGGGTTCCCCTGATTTGAAGTCCTATCAGAATTCTATATATTTTTAGAGAAAATTATTTTAAGAGGCTAAACAAGCAGCAGTTTCGTACAATCTGTGGTACTCAACAAAATAATCCGGAAATAATGACACAAAAAGCAGAACCCCAACAAGTTAGTATACCAAGAGACCAAGTACAGACCACGAGACCAGTAATGTAAATGATTAATGAACCCATACCTAACTGGAAAGAGGCGAAATAGACTGCCGCTTTCTTCCAGAAGTCTTGAATATCTTTTCCTCGTCCAATCCTTACAACCTTCAACAGTCCCCGAGCACTTTTTCCTTCATGTGCCCAACAACTGGTCCACTTTCAAGGTGGAACATTTCCTTGATATCCGTTCCACTGAGCAGTGGTTTTGACTTTCCAAATATTCTCCTGACCCGTAGTTTTAATAAGACCCTCAACTTTGAGGAATATTATACTGAGGCGCTCCTCCAAAGAAGAATCTGCTGCAGTAGCATCACTTGTGGTGGTGTACACCAATGCTGACAGCAACAGTGCAACGCGCCACAGATCTTCCATTGCATACAGAATCATACCTGCAATTACTCAAAAACTCATACAAACTGCATCATCAACATGCCTATGGTAGTCAAGTTGAGCTGGTTTTGTGTCATCAATGACCAAGAACAAGGGTATCAAGGCAAGGAATCTCTCAGTAGCATAGTAGTGCAAGCTCAAAACCATTGCACCATCGCTGGACTTTAGCCTGAGAGAGTTCTGAAACATGTACCTGACGGCTGGAAAATCATCACCACGAACGCCTATGGATGCCCTATCATGCAGTGGCAGGAATAATGCAGCATACAAAGCGAGCCTCCTTTCCTTACGACTAAAGGTAGAGAATCCAACTTGTTGCATAAGTCTCCGTGCATCATCCATGTAAGCAGCACACAGCCTGTCAAACCCATCATAGATTGGAGGCACAACAGTACCACCAAAACAAAGCGGACGAACTTTGAAGACGGCCCAAAATTACTGCAGGTCAAAAATCATTGTTATTACCTCAACAGGTTGATTGTCGTTGGCAGATATCATAAGATCAACTTCATGACCGTTCCCTCCATAATGGCTTTTTCATAGCAGATTTCACTTCACTATCGAATGCAGCTCGTAGCTCTTGATCTAGCTCAAATCCAAGACTTGTAGCAAATTGAATAGCTTGAAGAACTCGAACGGGATCATCCAAAAATGTTTTTTTCCATGCATACAGGTCCTTATTTTTCCAGATTTAAGGTCTCTCATACTTTTCTAGTAACATCTTCAACTGAACTGGTGTTGATGTTGTAGAACAAGCTGTTAATGGTAAAATCATTTAGATATGCATCTTCTTCCAGTTTCACTCCATGAAAACCGCAACTCTCAGTGTAGTCCTCTGATCTTAACTTGACAAAATTAACCCGCATGTCAAACAGGAACATCGTCGCTGTCTCTGAGCATCGAAAAGATTTGCTTCTGATGAGTATAATTTCCTGTACTTCTTCCCCACGCGAAGAAATAAACATATTGACTTTTTCACAAACTTCTTTACCATTCATGTTGTCCAAAGCAACATCGATATTAGGACACTGTCTGTCTAGAAGCTTCTCACGAACCCACAAGCCAGCAATACGAATTTCAGCATGGACATCAAAATGCAGTGTAACCTTACGAAGAAAGTCGAATAGCAGCCTCTCGTCATCCATCAGCTCAATTTTGTCTCTCATCCGAGAGGAGTAAGAAGGTGGCGGTGTTGCCTCAAGGGGCAGCCACATTGCTTCTTCCTCCTCGGGAAGGACAACATGAGTTGGTTCCTTTCCTTTACGAGAACTAGTCTCCAGTCCAAAAGAACACTGGGGGGCCGAGCTCCACGTCCCTGCCAACTTTGCAAGCCAGACCGGGACTCCATTTGGAAATATGAAGTGGCCTTTTGTTCCCTACCTCCACACTTGCCGTCATAGGCATTGTTGTTCTTCGACAATATCAAAACCTAGAGAGGAGTAACAATCACAACAGAAAGCATTATTAATGGCCAAATTTCCTACTAACGTTTAATTCATAAGCTAGAAACTGCTATCAAATTCCATTCATTTACTTTTTTAACAAATAAGCCCCCTCATGACTTGGAAATCAAAGTCAAAATATTGAAGCTTCCCAAAACCGCAGAAGTTAGAGAGAAATTTATTAGAAGAGAATGATTGAACAAAAACCTGGCAACAAAAAATAGAAAAATACAACAGTGAGAGCTTAACTGAAACTAGGGCTGCAAATGGTTCGGATCGGATCGGATTCCTATGAATCCGATCCTAATCCGCGAGTCATGGTTTTTTGAAAATGAAATCCGTGTCCAGGCCAAAATTCTCACAGTTTGTTCCAATCTTAACTGTAAGTCATGGTTCGGTCCCGGTTTTGTCCACGTATTGCATCAACCAACAACCAAACATTTCATATTCTCTGCCATAAAAGTACCTCAATGAAAAAACAGTTTCAACACTTCAATACATGATTCAATAGTTCCTACTTCCTGGTCCACTTCCAGTCCCATTAAAAAAAAACAGAGCAAAGTCCTTAAAAAAAAAAAAAAACATTTCCAGCAAATTACTTCAATAAAAAAAAGGGAAATTTTTTCATAAGTCCACTATAGCACTTTCCAAACCCATCTAGTCCATTTCTAAGTTTCATAACCCACTAAGTCCACTAATAATTTTAATGACAAAAATATCCCACCTAAGAAATAAGGGCCTTGTTTGGCTAACACGAAAATATATTTTCCATTTTTTTCGTTTTTGTTGCAATCAAGCCGCTGCCACCACCACCACTGCCGCCACCGCTGGCGCCGCCGCCACCACCGTCGCTGCCGCCATCACGCCACATATAACATTATATGTGTAACAAAAAACGTATTTTTTCATTTTTCTCTATTTTTTTTATTGAACCCGCTACACTTAACATTAACGTTATATATATGACAAATTTCTCTATTTGTTTTTTCCTATTTTTCTTGTATTGATTTTTTAACGTTATATGAGTGATAAAAATTTCCTAACATACAACATTATATGTGTGGCAAAAACTTTTTGGTTTTTCTTATTTTTAGTCTTTAACGTTATATATGTTGGTCCATACAAAACATATAACATTATATGTGATTTTTTGAATATCTAAATATCGCAAAAAAAAAAACTGAACATATAACATTATATTTGAGCTCCTGCAACTTTTAATCTCACAGAAAATAGAACAGAACATATAAATTATATGTGAGCTTCTGTAGTTCTATATTTCACAAAAAAATAGAATATATAATATTATATCTGAGTTTCTGTAGCTCTAAGTCTCACAAAACATGACATATAAAATTATATGTTCTCAAAACAACATCATATCTTTTCAACAATATTACATATCCTAAAAAATAACATTATATGTTCACATATCATGCCACCATTATATTTGTTTTCAGCCGCGCCTTGAATCCCAAGTTGAATGTTGATGAGGCCATAGGGGGTCGAACTTCATTTTTTCACCGTTTCTTCATCAAAACCTTCATCAAATCCTTCAAAAATTGTGATTTTCTGCATCCGAATGGCATTCTCATAATCTTTATATCTGCATATATACATATTCAAAACAACATTAATATATCTCAGAAACAAGATATAATATTATATGTCTAACCCTAGTAAAAACACATATTACACACGACAGAAGTTCACATATAACGTTATATGTTTCGTCGTCCATCACTTATTGAATTGGTCCGCGCAGCGGCTTCTTCGACTTGCTTCTGATAATATATGGATATATCCATATGTGCTTTTGATAGGCCACTGCGCGGACCTATTCAATAAGAGAACGTATAACGTTATTAGTTCCTCTCCTTTTTTTTTGAGTTTTACAGGACAAAATCTCATATACAACGTTATATGTTCTATATGCAAATTGAAATATTTTTTTATGTCAATACAAGCTCATATATATATATATATATATATATATATATATATATATATAAAATCATATATGGATATATTCATATGTGTTTTTGAGAGGCCGCTGCGCGAACCAATTCAATAAGGGAATATATAACCTTATTAGTTCCTTTGTTTTGGAGTTTTACAGGACAAAATTAGGTACCAAGGGCAAATTGTCAAATATAACATATATGTCTTAGTAGAGAAGATCACTTATAACCAAATCACATCGCTGACTGAGCTTCAAATCACATATTTTCATGTATAAGTTGAAGAGGCCGCTACATGAACCAATTCAATAAGTGATCGACAACGGAGTATATACCGTTATATATATATATGACAGAAACTCATATATAACGTTACATGGTAGAAAAGGTCATATATAATGTTATATGTTCCCTTTATTAAATAACATAGAATATTTCTAATCTAGAATGTTATATATAACAATATAACGTTATATATTATTATATCTCTCTCTAACTAAGAATATTTTTAAAAAATGACACTAAATAACAACAAAAACATATATTTTTGTGTGACACGAAAAACACACATATAACCTTATATATTTTTTCAAAAAACACAACATGTTCCAACCTTATATGTCTAGCCCTAGGAAAAACACACATATAACCTTATATATTTATTCAAAAAACTCCAAATATATCAGAACTAAGTTGGAGAGGCCGCTGCGCGGACCAAATCAATAAGTGATTGATGAAAAGCACAAATATAACCTTATATATTTATTCAAAAAACTTTAGATCTCTAACCCTAGGAAAAACACACATATAACCTTATGTATTTATTCAAAAACCTCCAATATATCAACTACAAAAGTAATTCACTAACCTTAAAACTAAAACAAATCAACTACAAAACCTAAACTCCAATCTCCAAGACCTCCAAACAATCTGATCCAGCCGCGTACATAAACCACTTCCATGTGCCACCAAAACCTCCAGTTCTTATTCAAAGCATTCAAGACATATAACCGAAACTAAAATATTAAACCCAAACTAAAATATTATTTACTGGATTCTAATTACTGTAGAACCAAAATTCGCACATATCACCACAACACACTTGGTTGAGGGGATGCGCACCGTGTCAGATGCCGATGTCGGAGATGAAATTTCAGGACGATCCCATTCGCCAGCGGCGGAAGAGGAAGAAGGTACAAGCGGTTGGAGGTTCTCACGCGAGGTTTCTTCAGCGACATGAAACGGCGGCGTATCGACTCTCACTCTTGCAGTTGAAGGTGAAGGTCTTCTCTATCCGTCAACGTCACGGAGTCTACAAGAATCAAGGGTTGGGACTGGTGTCTACGGGGAGAGATCTTCGCCTCGGTATCGTACGTTTTCCTCCGCCGGCAACAAGAGACAGGAGGCTGTGCTCCAAATTTATTTTTGGTCTAGGGTTTCTCCCTATATGACAACTTATATAGAAGGGCATTTTTGTCTTGGTTTAATTTTTTTTTTTTTAAAAGTACACTTAAGACCTTACTAAACTATATTAGTGGACTAGAGGGGTTACAAACATTAGAGGTGGACTAACTGGGTTACAAGTTCTGTATAGTGGACCCTAGACCAATTTTTTATAAAAAAAACATCAACGTAGATCTTCCATTCTCTAGAGTGTGGCAACCGGCAAGGTATGAAACTCATTCTTGAATTGGATTAAGAGAAACCTTTTGAGCTACAATAAGTGTAAAATTACACTAATTATTTACTATATGTTACATGGCGGCTTGGAGTTTGGGTATTGATGTTAAAAACACCTTGTCACTGTAACAAATGTATTTTGCTAATCTCTTTTAATAATAGGAATAGATCGGGAAATTTTTGTCCAGTTAGAATCTCTATTTATAGGAAACCCACCTCTTGATTTACGTACCGAACCAGTTGCAATTACCTTTCAAACCATGAGCAGGGGAGCAATTTATAGCAGAAAAACTGGGCCACATGACGTCTGTTCAAAGCAGTGGGGGTTTATTCTTGCTCTCACAATTGGTAAGTATTTTGTGAGGTTTGTTCATACGTACTAAACTGATTTCTCCTTTTCACTTGTTTGGGTCAAAAATTTGGTTTCATCAGATGGTGCTCTATTGAAATGATGTGCTACATACAGCATTTTGATATTTTATTTATTTGTGGTCTTGATGCATTTTATGGCCTAATTGTTCATCCTTATTGCCTTGTTGGGGCTGGTCCATAACCTAACCTTGTAAAACATATATTTGGATACGAGTTATTCTGACGCCTGACTTACTACTGAGGAGGTCTCACTAAACATATTGGCCAGTTGGAATAAAACTTGTGGGGATAAACCAAACCAAACATAGGCTTGTGTCTTAATCAATTGGGGTGGAATAAAACTTGCAGGGTACTAGTCTATCTAAGTAAAAAATAAGCACTCTCGTTTAGAGGAGAAGTTTTGTTATTTCAACTGACTTGAAAGAGGTGTGCGCAACGATGGAATTGGTAATTTGAGAAGATATTTTCTGATGCTTAAATTATGTATGTCTTCTCTGTCTTTTACTTTGGGGTATTTTGCTATCCTTGAGTCTTCATCACAAGTGTTTTGCTTGTCCTATGCAGATTTTGTTGACTGGAGCAAAGGGGTAATACGACTGGTCCCAAGTTAGCGCAAAAAGGTTATCTATGAGAGTATTCCTCACCAATGATGTCTTGCTTCTCTTAATCCTAATGACTCTCTTATGTCCTGCAGTGCAGTATGTCCGAGACTGGAAACGATGCCCACTTGTTTTGTTGGAGGAAGAGGGTCAATGATTATGGTTAGGTTAGATATGTCTTGTAATTTTATGGCACGTATTGTAGTACGATATCATGGCGAAACAAGGCTTAAAGAGTCTCAGCCCAATTTTACTGATCCTTCGGTTGAGGAACAGAATTCCATCGTTATGCTTAGAAAGAGGTCATTAATTTGAAGGAATATGGGAGCCGCAAGAGCATCGTTCATCTTCCTAGCAACCTGCATGTCATGTAGATTTTTGTCTTGTCTTGTTTGGATGTTTGGATATAATTGGGATTGGTAAATTATAATTTGCATATATCTGAATTTGGATGCATCCGGATATATTTACGATTGTCTTGTCTTGTTTGTGCGTCATGTAAATGTACTTCTGTTTGTGAACAAGATTGGGTGGAATTCACGTATAGATGATGGAGTTTTGGAATGGAAAAAAAAAATCATAATTAGTACAAAAAAACATTTGCCAACGCAACCAATTGTAGGTATAGGTGACAAATTCTTCTTATTTTGCCCACATTTTGCCGACACTAGAATTGGTCGCTAAATCTCATGCCTTTGCCCACACGTCGAATTTTGTGTTGTCAAAAAAAATTTAGCGGCTTCTTAGCGATGCCACGATTTTTGTTGGCTAAGAGCATCCGCATCAGGCTCTTCAAATTTTGGGCCAAATTATACCTCAAAAGCTCACTTTATTACTTTAGCTACTCACTTTTAGAATGTCTACTGCATCAGGCTCTCTACATTAAAGTTGTCTCATTAAAAATATTATTTACTCTTATTTTCTTCTCAATTAAATATTTCTTGCCAAGGGCCCTATTTGGGGCACAACAAATGGGTAAAAAAATTTGAAGATTTTTGCAGAGCCCATTACGAATTTTACAAAGATCATACAAGCCGCAAGTCATTCCTGAAATGTTTTTTTATGGGTTCCTAAAAAAAATTAACTCAATCCGATATCGGTAAGAGCTATTTCAAAATTCAAAGGGCGAATTCGTAGGACGCTCTATGAATTCTGAAATAGCTCTTACTGATATTGGATTGAGCTAATTTTTTTCAGGAACCCATGGAAAAACATTTCAAGGATGACTTGCAGTTTGAATCATTTTTGTAGAATCTGTAATGGGCTCCGCAAAAATTATCAATTTATTGCCCATTTGTTGGGGTTCAAACAGGGCCTTTGGTAGAGTGCTGTTGGGAATGGATGTGGCGTAAAAAATAATAAAATACTGGTTTAACCCTTGAATAGTGTCTCGTCTCTACAAACGAGTGACTGTAGATTTTGTAATTTAATCCAATGAGCAGCGAGGCTGAAGCACAAAGGATTCTTGCACAATTACTCGCTACTCTAGTGCCATGAGGGCAGTAGCGAGGCACATGCAGATGCCCTAAAACGCTTACCGACGAAATTGTATGTTTAGCGACTACTTTACGTGGGTTGGCGAAACTGTTTTTCCTTGTAGTTGGCTTTCTTGCTGTGGACAGATCCAACTCTTGTCACTACAAGAAAAATTACATTGGGTGACGAATGAAAATCGTCACAAATAATATAGGTTACGAGAAAAAAATTTGTTGACTAAAGGTTATCGAGGATTCCTACCTGGTGACGAAATCTATTTTTCGTCACCTATAGTGCCTTTTGATGCTTCATTTAGTATTGGCTGACTTGATGTGGACTGATCCGACTCTAGTTCTTCAATCCTATTCGACCCTGTACTGCTCCAATCAACAAATACAGGCTTTTGAGGAAGTGCGAGAGTAGCGGAATCGCTATTGAGCATCATAACTACTGTTGCCATGGAAGGCCTGGCACTCGGATCATCTTGGATGCACAACAAGGCGATATGGATGCATCTAGTGACTTTATTTCTTGCATAGGACCCTTCAAGAGTTGGATCCATCAAATCCAAGGGTGTACTTTTCGTCCAGAGTTTCCAAGCCTACAACGATTCATCATATACATGTATTGATGAGGATGTTATGATATTGGCACTATAAGTAAGATACTCCCTATGTTATGTCCAATATTGCTGGTCTCTTTTTCAAGTTTTTACTTTTTAAAAGAACATCTAATTCATAAATTCACATTTTAATGGAACGGCATCATTTATAGCACTAATCCCTTATTTGACTTTAAAAAACATATTTAAAGCTACTTATAAGAGATAAATTTAAGAACCTTCAACATAGACATACATTTTCGAACATCCCTAAATTGGATTGGAGACGAGCAATATGGGAGGGACGTAGTAGCAATAAGAATGTGAGGCTAAAAGCTTACATAGCTGACAAGGCCTGCAGCACCATCTTGGTAAAAGTTGTAGTTCTTCTTGCCAGAAATGATCTCCAAAACTAAGAGACCGAAGTTAAACACATCGGACTTGATAGAGAATTGTCCACGTAATGCATACTCTGGAGACATGTAACCACTGCAAGCCACCATTATCAATTATCAATTAATCACCAATATTCTAAAAGAGTGCAAGACAAGTGCTAAAATCATTTCCCTGTACAGTAAAGTCCATAAATTGTCATTATGCAACTAGGCATAATCACACATCGGTTTCGTTACCCCAAGGGTCGGCTTTCGATGAATTAAAATGATGTGTCGATTGAGGCTGCATAAAGTCATGGAAAACAAACATACGGGATGCAAGGGCACTACTTACAGAGTTCCCACGGGTCGCTTTGTATTTCCTTGAGTTTGATTAACTCCAAAGATCCTGGCCGTTCCAAAATCTGAAATTTTTGCATTCATGTCACCATCCAACAAGATATTGCTAGCTTTGAGATCTCGGTGTATAATTCTAAGCCGTGAATCTTCGTGAAGGTACAACATCCCCCGGGCCACCTCTCCTATAATCTTGTAACGTCTTGTCCAATCCAACTTCGCTCGCTGTTGTGGGTGTGTGCATCGATCAATTCAAATGCAAGTTCAGATTAGAAGTAAGGAACTGGACTTGGGAATAATACATGGATGTTATTCCATTTTGTCAAAATTGAGACAAAAGCAGAAGAAAATTAAACTGATCGGATCTACGAGCATGCATGTGAATTGCTTCTCAACACACGATTCACATTGTGTACCATTCAGCTATGTTTGTCTGCTTGAGAGTTAAATATTCCTTGTTAGGTTACAAATTTAACTTTCATGGCAATAAAAAGTAATAAGCAACACAACCCAGAATTGTGTTTAGAATGCCAAACCGAATAAAAAGTAGTCGAGGCTTTTGTTGGGCACAAACTCATAAATGAGTATCTTTTCTTCTCCTTCCAAGCAAAATCCCAGTAGCCTTACAAGGTTTCTATGCTGGAGCTTGGCTACCAATACCACCTCGTTCTTGAATTCTAGTGCACCTTGGCTTGAGATTCCAGATAGCCTCTTCACAGCTAACTCTTGTCCATTTGGAAGTAAACCCTGATAATACAAAACATTCAACGAAATGTTTAGATCCAATGAAGGATAACTCCTGAAAAGTTCAAACGATTTCAGAAAAAACAAAAAATACCTTGTAGACCGGACCAAATCCACCTTGACCAATTTTGTTATCGTCTGAGAAGTTGTTTGTGGTAAAATGAATTGTACCCAAATCATAAGACTGCACTGCTGAGATGTCATCCCCAACTGGACAAATCAAAAGTTGAAACAAGAATAAAGGGTCAAAACAAGAAAAGAAAATTTTTCTTTAGTTTGTTTTGGCCAGAAGTTTCGTTACTTTAGCGTGGGGGTAGTTTTGAAAATTTTCCTTGTTCTTACCATTGTTTTCTTTTATACAATTATATACTTTTTCTTCGCCCTCCTAGTTAGGAAGCAGAAGCCTGCTATGAAAAGCATAATAGCGACCCCAATTGAAACTACAATGGCAGTGATTACTTGCGATGAGACACCCCCATTTCCAGCATTTGAAAAATTATTTTATCAACAATTTTCATTAGCAAAAGGTAGCGCTGACTAAGGCACCAGACAATCTGATTCGAGTAGTGTAGTGAGTTGTTTCAATTTGTTTGCAAAAAAGGAAAAATATAGTATAAAGTGAGGTTTGTCTAACATTCGTCTAAAACAAGCATTAATCAAGCTGATCCTGATCTCAAGTATCTTAGTGAATTGTTCAAGCTTCGGTCGAAAAACTAATGAGTTTAGAAAATGTTTTCAGACTTGGTTTGTAAGATAATGAACTCGTCACGAATTAAATTTTGACAAGCCGAGTACGAGTCAACATCAAATAACTTGTATCCATTAAACACCACGATCGCAAACATTTTTGCAAATATTGCCTTTAATCCCATATTCTTGGTCCTTCGTGGGAGTTTAGGCGAAGTACATGAAGTCTGCGTCTATTCAAACAAAATAGCATTATTTCAGCTATGCCTCCATTTTTTCCACTTCTAAAAGTCTCTGTAACGGATTGACTTAATTAGAGAGTTACAAAAAAAATTCTTTTGACATTTCAAAGTAGATAGTCTTTGCTGACATAAATAAGAAGGGACAAAGAATATGAAACGACAGGAGTAACACAATATTGCCAAGGTTATGCTACGGTTATTGGACAATTCTAAAACCTTCAAAATTGAATTCCAAATCCATGGTCTACAAAAGAAAGTTTTACCAGGGTTGCTTGTAGTAGGAGTAGTGCTAGGAGGAGGAGGCGAAGCTGGGAGCGGAGCGGCACTCAAGTTGGCATTGTAAAACGGGTACGGCTCATACCTAACATAACAGCTCGGAAACAAAATTCTTGCTCCTTGCAATGTATTACAGCAAGTCGGAAAAGTTGAGATACAATTCCGAAGGCAAGTATTGCAATCAGAATTAGAAATATCAGGCGTGCATTGCGCTAGCCCGTACACCTGCTGAAGGAGTGAGTAATTGGCTTCTGCAGTGGCGAACTTCCTACCTGATTCATCACTCGAAGCCCGATCGGCAATATCGTCCATTATCTTTTCAAGTGAAATTCATACAAATAGTTAGTGAAGTGGTATGCCAAAACTTAAACTAGATATGAGGATATAAAAATCATTTTTTTTTTTGATATACCGCAAGGACAGACAAAACCAAACCCAATTACCACAAAGCCCAGAGGTTAAGTCCTCTCGTATTCGACCACAATTGGTGGCAGAGAAAAGTACTAAAGAGGGATCCAAATAGCCAACTACATAATTGTTTTGAATTCTGAAAGGATTTTGGTAAATTCTATTTTGGAGGAACTAAGGTAAAATTATCATGTTCTTGAAGGGATTTAAAAATAAGAATAAATAAGAAAATCTTACAAATGATCCCTCTAGTTTCACCCTTGTCTCAAGTTCGTCCCTATAGTTTCAATTGTAACAATCCTAGCCATGAACTTTGGCATCTCAAGTTCGCCCCTCTTGTTTCATTTGTAACAATCCTAACCCTCAACTTTGTTTGGCGTCTCAAATAGGTCAAATTGTTTAAGGAAACTACACAAATAGACAAACATGTGCGTATCCACCATTTTAAGAGGCAACAAACTGAACTTTTTAGCCAACAAGCCAGATTTGGGATTGTTACAATTGCCCAGGCCCCTGAAATAAGCACAACTCCGTCTATTTGCCGAGCTGCCGTAAACAATTTTACCTTTTTGAGATGTCAAACAAAGTTCATGGTTAGGATTGTTACAATTAAAGCTAGAGGGATGAACTGGAGACGAGGGTGAATTAGACGGACCTTCTGTAATTCCCAAAAATCTGCGTAACCTTTGCAGCGCGCCAATTTCGATAATAAACAACTTTAAATTTGACTTTAAAACATGTTTTAAACAAAAATGAACTCAAATTAACAAGATATCAATGGCTTTGCACTTCAAAAAAAGATATCAATGGCTTTGACATAAAAAAGAGAGCATGTAGATTCCTTAATCTGGTTTATAAAAGAGATCAAAATAATGCCTCACCCAAAACTTCGCTAAAACGGGTCCCATTCGCAAATTTATTCGGATTGTACAAAATTCCCTGGAACCCTGTATCCAGAGTGGCGGAGATGGACACGTTGGAGTACCTCAGCATGCACTCGTCGAACCAGATCGTGACCCGCTTCGACCCGGGGCACCGTTCCACTACATCTCTGGTAGCGAAAACGACACATTCTTGACACACGGTGACGGAGACATTGCCGCGGCAGAGGAAGAGGCCCTAGGCGATGTCGGGTGGGCTGCTGCCGGCGGTGAAACTGTAAAAGCCGTCGGATGCGTAGTTGGAGTTGGAGGAGAGAACGGAGAAGAGGGTGTTGAGGTTTGTTTGGTAGGTGCTGTTTGGGGCGTAGGTACTGGTTGTGCTAAGGTTTGTGTTTGGGCATTCTGTGAATACGAAAACTGGGTCAGCTTTGATTATTGGGATGAGGTTGAGCAAGCAAACCGTGCAAACAAACAGAGCCTTTGTTTCTGGGGATTTTGGGGCACAGATTATCCATTCTGGAGAACCTGAGCGTGCTTTTGGGAGTTTCAATTATGATAAAAACGGAGATTGGGAGGAGGGTGAAGAGATAATTTTTCAGTGGAGAGGGTAGATTGGAAATCATGGCTGTATCTCCAGTCCACTTGACTTGGAAGTGGTCAAAGAGGCCGTAGTGTATTGAATTGGATTGTGGTGTTCCCTGGTACAGAGGGAAAGAGAGGGTGCTGGCTGTGGATAAAGTATTTCAGAATCAAAAAGGCTACTCACACAATCATCCCCACACAACAACTCATACAACCGCTGACGGTATGCTGACGTCAGCTCAAAATGATGTCGTTTTGATTATAAAAAAAAAAAAAACAGATCCCAGGTCTTCAAACGAACTCCCACTCCCTTTCCCTTCCATCCCCATTCACGATGAGAAGAGAACCGAGAGAGAGGGTTGCTCCCGCCACCACCACCGCCGGCAACGAAGCTTCCACCTGCACCGGTGACCACGCTTCCACCTCCACACCCAACCCCAAGTCTTCTATTCTGAAATCCCCTCTCCCTATCTCGGGCTGATTCTCCTGGTCACCTCAGACGAGGGCAGCGCTCCCCACCTCTGGCGACCGCCACCACAACCGGCTTCTGGGCAGTCCGACGTTACCCCCACCACGAAGGTCTCTCTCTCTCTCTCTCTCTCTCTCTCTTTCTCTCTCTCTCTCCTTGAACTAATTGCTGAGTTGATGGGAAAAAAACCCTAAATTGAGTTTCCTGGAAAAGAAAACCCTTAATTCAAAAATTAGGGTTTTGTTTTGAACTTAGAGTCAAATTGGCAATTGAAGGTGACTGAACAATTTGATATGTACGTGAAAAAAAAAATTTACATGAGCAGTTGGGTTTCTTTTATGTAATGTTTTTCAAGAGCTTGTTCAGCAAAGTAATTGCTCCGCTGCTGTGCTGATAGGGGAATTTTCATTTCGATTAGCATGTATCAAAATCTTTTAGTCCAAGGGTTTTCTGTTGGCCAATGCGATAATCATTCTTTCCTTTGCATGGCAGAAGTTTCCTGTCGGTGACTGGCACTGTGTGTATTGTTCTTGCAAGTTTTGTGGCATGGTTGGGAGTACATGTCAGAGTGGTGATCCAATTGGCTCTGCATTGCTAACGTGCCGGTTGTGCGAGGAAAAATGTATGTACTACACTTATCACAGTGCTATGATTTTAATTTTTTGGGATTTTTTCAACTCTGTATTTCACTATTTGATTCCAGGATATAGCTAGTATGTATTTGATTCCAGGATATAGCTAGTTTGTCTTAAATATCGACTATGTTGATGGCATTGGCAGATTAAGATCTGTCGCTAGTAGTGGCTATGGTGTTTAGGGCTTAGGCTTTCCTTGTGTAACCCAAAAAACAAAAAGGATATATGGGTTTTGTATATAACGGTCACCGCTAGTATCTTCCCTGTAATTTCTTTGATGTTGTCTTTGATCACCACCTAACCCAAAAAGCAAATCCTACACTCTCTTTTGTCAAAGAGAAATCAATTATAAGATTCTGTGAAAAACTTAAATCAATCCTTCAAAAGCCAAAACTAAGGAAGTCGATTTAGCTCTATATTAGAAGACTCTAGCTATCTTAAATCAATATTTCAAGTGGTTGCATGGTAGATTCGTAGAATGACCAGATAAAGAAATTCTCTGACACTCTCTATGTGGTTTCTAAAACTTAAGCTATTGAGTAAAGAGGCAAACTACATATTGATTACAGCTTAGCCATTGCTACCATTTTCAAGCATGAACATGCTACTGGACCTCAGTTGAGTTTACATGAGCAGTTTTGGCACCATATGCTAACCACATTATTTATCTGGAACTGTGGCATATATTCCTTCTTATAGTACGTTCTTTTTCACTGCTTACTTGGAATTTGGGCACTTTTGCCTTTTGTAATGTTATTCTTTTCATTACTCTAGATGTTCGTTGGTGGAGTTCGAGTGGAGAAAAAATATGGCGCGGCCAATTACAATGTTAGCTATGGAACCAATAGCTTTGCAATGACTAGTGGAGACTCGAAAAGACAGTGACTAGTGGAGACTCGAAAAGGCAGTGAAAGAGATTGAACTATTCAAGTGAATCAAAGGCCAAGGAAAATGATCAATTTGTTGTAGTTTGGAATATCAATATGTGCTAAGTTTTGAAATATCAAGTTGTAATATTGCGAAACCTAACTATGTATGTAATTGATAATTGTAATGAGAACAACCCGGCGTGGGTATGTAATTGATATTGTATTATGGTTTTCGTTGTGAAATGATAATTTGGCAATAGATTTTGGCGTTGAATATAGCTTGTGACTGGTTATTTAGAATAAGAAATGCCCGGGATGGGTTTGTGCATAACCTCATGTTGTTTCTATTGTTGTTATTGTTGTACGGACTGAGACGCTAGGTGTCGGGCTAGGACTAAAAAACAAGGGAGACTATGCCGAAATTTTTCCAGAACCAAATACATTACCATAATTGTGCTTTTATTCTAAGCTATCGATAACACCTTGAACTAACCAAATCATCCTCTATAAAAAAGAAAACAAAAACTTTCAAAATCTTATTTGATGGAACTATGAATTCAACAAGCAATCGGGTCATTGCAGAAGCATAAGGAAAGTAAAGAAAGGGTGCAATTTTATGAACAAAAGTAGGTTGTGTCTCATTAAGAAGTCAACTTCAAACAGAATTCTCCAAACCATCTACGTTATGAAAAGTCATTACAAGACCAACAAGCAATCAGGTCTTTCAAGGACACAAAAGGGACACGGGACACATGACACGATAAGGACAGCTTTCAAAGACACAAAAAGGGACACAAAACACATGATACGATATGGACAGCTTTCAAGGACACAAAAGGGGACACAGGACATTGGACACGATATAAAACAATACAAGCAAGTGAACTACTCTTCAACATTATCCGGTGCATTCATCATTTGGGTATAACTTTGTTGTCCTCCGCATCCTTGCCATTGACTTTCCAGCATACTTGGTTGTGGTCCTCCCCAATAATGACCTTGAGCTTCCAAAATACCTTATTGTCCTCCTCCCCAAGCTTGACCACCCGCAATAGTTGATTGACCCATCCAAACTTGACCATTTAATAAGCTTTGTGAACTTGGAAAAGAAGACATAAATTGGTTCAAGCTTGTTCCGGTGGGGCATACAGTTGGGGAAAATTGGAAGATGCTTTCACCTTGTGCCATATTTGGTCGCATAGGATGGGGCATCATGTTTGGCCACATTGAGTGTCCCATATAGCTTGGGTGGCCCTGTCCATTTAAAAAAATGAATTTTGAATAACAATTACATGACACGTGAAATTATGCAATTAAAAATAAAATTACTCACATTTACATTTACAACACTCTCTTGTGTCTCGATATGGTGGCTAACCGCAATCTCCTCAACCTCATCAACCTCCTGAAATTAGCAAATAATATAACTATTACACATTCATCAAATAAATCTATATGTCCATATTAACTAGTAAGCAACAAATCGTAAAAATCTTATACCTTGGATTTATCGTTGGACAATGGCTTCTTAGATGTTTGTCTTTTCTTCTTAAAAGCTTTTTCCACAGCACCGTTCTTTCTTTTGCACGGCGGTCTCCCTTTTCATCGAAGACCTTCCGGGTCAAGTATGTTCGTGCTCTGTTTAGGAGGTATAACTCCATCTCCAAGTGAAAAAGAACTTTTGCGAGTACCCGTGTCATCACCAAGTGAAACCACATTACTTTCACAAACAACCGAAACTTCCATCAACTCCCATTTTAGCTCGTGTACCCGTTTCATCACCATATCATACTTCTCTTGAGATTCTTCCGCTAAATCAGCAACTTCATTAAAGATATTGCACATGTTGTCATGCCGACGTGCTTCGATTGACATTGATGACTTATCATAACAAATTCGAACTTTTGTGTGGACCCTTTTCACATTTTTACCCCATCTTCTCAACACATACCTATCAGGCACTCTTTCAATTCCTTTTTGATGCCACACAAATAGTTGATGTTTACACACCATTCCTCTAGACTCAAACAATCGACAATTACAATGTGTTTCATTGGATTCAGCATTGAAATCAACAGTAAATGCCACTTGAATCCTCTTTTTCTCTTCTCCTTCACCATATGTAACCCACTCATTTATTTCATGTTCGGACACGATACCATCAACTTTCACCGGCTTATCACAAAAACAATGAATTTTATCGAAAAATTGTTTCTGAAACTCCTTAACCTTTGCATGGGTATAAACACTTTGAAATTGCTTCTCCAACTCATCTTCAGTCATTAACGGGATGAAAGTGTTCCAACTTTTCACATCTGCTTGATTTTCACTTTCCACCTTATTCCTCAAAGCATTTTCATATTGTCCTACAAATTGTTTCAGGGTTGTCTTTGAATGAACGTAACCATCAAAATACGCATTTATATTCTCGCTTCTTTGTGTGGATGACATCCCCGCCCAAAACACATCGTTCAAATAAGCAGGCACCCATCGTTTCCTCTCCAAATACAACCCCTCTAACCATGTGTTACTTTGAAGCTCGTACTTCTTGATGAATACATCCCAAGCATCCTCAAATTGTTTTATGGTAAGTGAAGCACAAAATGCCCTACGCATACACCAACTAATACTCTCATACGCATTGTACCCATTCAACTTTTCCGTGATCTTTTTCATAATATGCCATATGCACCACCGATGTCGGGTGTTAGGGAATATATCTTCTATAGCATTCTTCATGGCCATACATTGGTCGGCAATAATTGCTTTCGGAGTACAACCCCACATGCATGTCTACAAGTCTGAAATAACCACGAAATGACTTCATGTCTTCGTGAGAGATGAGCTCGCATCCCAATAAAACAAACTGGCCATGATGATTCACGCCTGCAAAAGGAGCAAAAGGCATGTCATGCCTGTTTACCAAGTAAGTTGTGTCAAAGGTCACACATCACCGAACTCCTTACAAGCTGCCCTACTCCTTGCATCAGCCCAGAATACATTCCTTAGTCAACCCTCATCATCCAAATCCATTGCAAAAAAGAAGTCAGAATTGTCGACTTTCATCTTCATGAAATAATTGTGCATCGCCTGAGCATCTCCTTCCACAAGTAGTGAACGACGCGCTTTATCCACATGATTTCGGCAATCTTTCTGGATATAAGGAAGCTTACCAGGTCCCCCAGCCTCAATCTGAAGTGAGGTATAAGTCTGGTTAAGATTGATCCCAGCTTTAACATTCAATTCAAGTCTTCTTTTCACGTGTTCATCGAGTACCCTATTGCTCCTCAAATACCTTGCCTTTCCCGGGCTCTGGTCATGATTGTGAACTAAAGCAACCCGGTTTAACCTCCACTTTCCCTTCGGGTGCAACACAACGGTAACATGAGCTTGACAATCAATTTTTGATTGTGGCCGTGGTTTGACCGGGTTGCTTGTCACCCTTGCCTTTCCAGCACGACTGCATGCTATAGTTACATCCTTCAACTTTCCATCTTTTTCCTTTCTCGATGTTCTTTTTGCCACAGCAAACCCTTTTTCTTTAGCATATCTTGAGTAATATGCATAAGCTTCCTCCGAGGTGTCAAAGGTCATTCCCTCTTTCGGTTTTTCAATTTCATCTTCACAATTTTCTGTTGCCTCCTTCCCAACTCCGCTAGTATTTATTTCACCACAGTTTTTGTTTGAAGGACTACTCCATACCTCTTGTTCGTCTTCACGGTCTCCACTCCATACCCCTTCTTCTTCTACACACTCTTTGTTTGGAGGCATTGCCGATGGAACAGAACCCGACGACATCAACTATTGGTTAAAAAAATGAGACAATTATATAGAGATATAATCAACTGAAAATGCAATGAATAGAGTGAACAACAATATAAGATACAAGAAGACTATTAGCTTGAACCGAAACCACTTATAGCTTCTCCAATTAACACTAAAATGAGACCAGGAAAACCAGAAGCCGTGTCAACTACATACCAATGCAAACAACTCGAACAATCTAGGGTTTCTTGAATTGTATTTTCATCCTCAACTACGAGGTTTTTTGCACCCTCAACTACGATGTTTTTTGCACCCTCTATATTCTTTGCAATTATACTACTCAAGTTAATAAATTATCTGTTCTTATACAAAAAAAAGAACCCTTAAATCTACAATAAAAAGTTAAAAAGAATTTAAACAATATTGATATAGAGGAGTAATAAAGTCGCCTCAGGCTAAAATTCCATTCTATCAGTAAAGTCAAATTTGAGTAAACATATGGGTAAGCGCCGGAGATAATTGCAGTCAAACAAATTCCAACAAAAACGAGTAATTCAAATCAAAGCCAAGTCCACGTACTACAATACAAACCCTAGAATTGTTAGAGTCTGATCCAAATAGTAATGGTTACAACATATACTACCTATGCTCCTAACCACCCAACTAAACCCCATTTCGACTCAAATTCAAACTCCATTGAAGTGAAGAATCTCTATCTATTCTCCAAAATAGTAACCATTCTACCAGTAAAGTCCTAGATCTAGTAAGAATCAAAATGCATAATTACAAAAAAAAAAAAAATTACACATTTCTAATTTTTGCAGTCCAGGAAAAAAATGCAGAGAGAGAGAGAGAGAGATATATATATATACCTTCAGTAGTTCTCTTCTTCGTCCTTTTCAGCAAATAATCCCTAAGAAACGAGCCAGAGAGAGAAAGATTCAGCTCCACTCTCAAACAAACCCTAACTTGAACAAAATCAACCCAGTACAGAAATCGGTGGTGGTGGGTGTAACAATGTTGGAGTTCTCAGAAATTGGTGGTGCTGGTGATTGCCGGTGGTCGTGGGAAGAGTAAGTGGTGGTGGTGGGAGCCCTTTGAATGTTTTGAGCGTCAAAAATGGAGGGAACGAAGAAGGGGAAAGGGAAAGGGGGGTTTCTTTGTACGTGATCTGTTTTTTTTTTAATCAAAACGATGTCGACGTCAGCATGACGTCAGCGATTGTGTGAGTTGTTGTGTGGGGATGGTTGTGTGAGTAGCATTTTTGTTTCAGAATTCAGAGAGAGAGAGAGAGATATGGGGTTTTAAGGAGAGCAATTTTGTTCACATTCTTTAAAAGATTATGAACATTATCCTTCTTTTTATTAGTTAAACTGGTATAGATTTCATTCCTGTAATACACTTTTTGGTAAGTATGATATTACTATACAGTAGCATCAACATCATTTTAATCAATAAGAAAAAGGATAATGTTCGCCCAAAACTAAATTCGATAGGGACGGGAGTTGATTGTATATGGTTTTCTTCTTCTTTTTTGTGGCTTTGATGGTCTGAGTGTCTCAGCTAAGTAGCTAACTTATACGCACCTTAATTATTCTTATCTCTGATTCAATTAAAGGCATGTCATTCTCACCGGTACAAATGGATTCACAAAAGATCTCTCTTTCACAACCTGGCTCTAAAAGGTCACTAAGGTTCGAACTAATTTTTTTTGAATTTTTTTGAGTTTACATCTTATTCCTATTGGCATTTGAACTACTTCTCTTAGAGCATCCGCAATGGTAATAATCAAAATCAATAATCAAAATGTGTCACGTTAGCATTTAATTATCCATTTAGTCCATAATCAAATTTAACAATTTCTACCTCCACATTGATTATTTTTACATCCCTAACCAAAAAAATTCCCACAATACACAATGCACATTTGTTCAATCGCAAATAAGTTCCAATCACGCATCCGATCACACCAAATTGTTTGTCTCGATGAGATGATTCCAATGTGCTTACGTCGAAGCATTGCCTTCAAATATAAGGTTGATAGAAACCCGAAGCGTAGGGCTAGGTCGCTGCATGCATAATATCCGGAAGTCTGGAATCGTTCCCACAGAGAATCGAATATAGTTTGGAATGGATTGTAGGTTTTGTAAGTAATGGATTTTGGCGTTTAAGATGGCCAACTTGGTTTTACTTTAAACGGTAAAAGTGCTAACGAAACAACTAAAAACGAGTTTTATGAACTAAAGGAGGCAAGTCTAGGGATCTTCTAACCCTTGACAAAGGCCGTTACCGGTTCTTGATTATAACTCAGGCGAGAGTCATGACCCCGGAGAATTTAACTTTAACGACTACGTTTTAATGAAAGATGTGATTTTCCGGAGACGAACCAACTTGTTTTTAATATTTATCGAACACATAAGAGGCCACGAGGTCTCGGGATGCTACTTGCCAAGACCGCTTGACTAAATACCATGCCGAGGGGTTAACACCCCTTTGCTTAGACCAAAAATGCAAGTTAAGCCCTATTCCAAAAATCATGCTTGAAAGCCCAATGGCTCAAGAACCAAGTAACCGCCTAAGTCCTCGGAAAAGATTAGCCCGAGACTTAGCCAAACGACTACTCACACATACTTAAAGCACTTAACATAGCTTGAAAACGAGACATAATTTTTAATCAATAAACATGGAGATAAACTTGATATTATAAAAGATCTAGTCCACGGCTACAACTTTAATAAATGAGAAATTAAAAAACGATAAATACCTTAAGGAGTTTTTGTAGGAATTAACACAAAATCTTGAAGAACATTAATAGAGTCCTAAAAATTTAAAAGACTTAAAGGTAAAAATAAACTAACTACTAAACATGAAAGTGGAGAGGGGTATTTATACAAAGCCTTCCCCCCTCTCATAATATCTTAGAAAATATCCCAAAAGAGGCTGGAAATGGAAAATATCCTAAAAGTAGAAAGCTGGAAAAAGCAACAAAACGTGCAAAGATTTTGCAGCATGAACCGGTACAGCCAAAACCCCGTACTGGTTCATAGGTTTTGAAATTTTAATTCCAAGTTCTGCCAAGTGTGAACCGGTACAACCAAAATCCCGTACCGGTACAAGCTTGACAGATTTTTGGGCAAACTTCGCGGGCTCGCTCCGGACACTCCCGAACTCGGATTTAGGTGTTCTTTGGACCGTTGGAAAGCTCGTCGAATCTTCTTTTTAGCCCAAGTAGTTTGGATCAAAAGTACTTTGTACATAAAAAGTTATGACGATTCTACCCTCAGCTGGTCGGAAGATGAGTAGCTTTGGTATAATCCTCACTTCTCCTTCAATTCCCTTGAACCTTGGGTGACCCGAGCAACGTCCAAACCATCTCTTCATGACTCTTCGGGCACCACAACATGGTGGCACGTGGCCTTGAGTACTTGGTTGCACCCGGAGCATTCCTTGACCTTCAAAACCTCTTTATTAACACGTTTTACTTGAAATACACAAAAACCTACCTTACGTGCAATATCACAATAAAAGCTAAATAAACGTAAAATAATACAACTTAGAACGGGACTAGTCGCATCAAATATCTACAATATTAGGTGCTCATCACAATGTGGGGTGTTATTGAGTTTTGAGTTCGGTTATTGAGTTTTGGTTATTCGTAAAAGTTCTTGAGTTCGGTTATGAAACGAGTGTAATTTAGTTATTTGCTGAAAAACTTGTAACTTTACTTATTACATGTAAGGTGTTTTTTTAGCATTGTAGTTAAATTTGCTTATCTACATCCATTTGCTTATTACAATGGGGATGAGTGTTAATGGAAATAGTAGGATTTTCCGTTCTTTAATTTTCGTTTTGCAATAATAACCGAAAATGTTTCCAATAAATTTAAATATTCTTATGCAGGGGTGTTTAGTGATGAAATGCTAACTTCCACTAGAAAATTTTAGGGGAGTTTCGTGATCTATTGAGGTTTCCTGGACCATGTAAAGTGTGTGAACAAAATTGAACTGAGATAGACCTAACTCAATTGAGTATAGCGATAGTAGTTTCTGGAGATTTTTTTTTCCTTTACATCCGAAGTTTATAGAGAATCTATTAACTCGTTTTTTTTTTTTTGTTTTCATATTGAAGAAATCTATGAGTCGACTACTCATGCCAAGAGATTCAACGACGTCTGACTCGTAGTATTCCCTCCGTCTCAATTTAATTATTTTTTTAGAAGTTTGTGTCATTTTTTAATTGATTATATTTTATAATTTATAATATTATATGTTATTTTAAAAATATTGTATTATAGAACTAATTGAGATCTATCAAACAATATTTCTTTTTGATATGAAATTTATTACGAATTTAAAAATATAATTAATTTTTTTATCGATTAGAATAGAACAAGAAATAATTAAATTGGGATGGGGAGTATTAAAGTTGGCTCGACTTTGACTCGATCAGTCCGTGAAGAATTGACGCTCCATGAGTAGATCAAAAATTCTTTAAAGGGAAGACTTTTTTATTAGATGGAGGCAATCTGATGGTTTTATTTGCCTAATAAGTATGGTTTGAAGCTTGACATAGGAAAAGCTACATGGATAGAAAAAACACCATTAAAAAGGCCCCTAAAGTTGGTGTGGGGCCCATCCACCCACCCAACTCAATTAATTTTCATTTTTCTTCCCCTTCTCGGCCAAGTCCTCATTTCTATTCTCTCTCTGCTCTTCTCTTCCTGCAAGGACCATGTGTGTTAAGGGTTTCTTTCATTTTGGAACCCGCCAAAACTGAAATCTCTGCAAAAACAAACACCAATTCTCTGCAATCTCTAAGTAGTTCCGTCAAAATCACTCTCACAACAATCTTTTGGATTTGGAGTCGAAGAAATGAGAGATTCGCCAAATGGGAGAAATGAATGAACAGAGATTCAACTATCTTCTGGGGTAGAGATCGATTCATTCTTTGACGTTTGGTTCGGGAAGGTAAACGTGAACGTGCGGATCTGGTTTTTATGCGAACTTGACGCCGGCGGCAAGATTGTAAGATACAAAAAGATATACTTGAAGAGCAAGAGGAGAGAGAGAATAGAAACCGATTGTAATATTGCTTCAATCTTTGAAGAGCAATCCCCTGCTTTTTGTTCTATTTTTTTTTATTATATTTGCTCTTGATATCAGGGGTTTATACTTTGAAGTCACGTGCACTGGTTTTTTTTTTTTTTTTTTTTTTTGTTGATGTTTTGATTTTCTGAGCATTGCCTCTGAATTGAGTGGTCTGGTTCTATTTGCTGAGCAGGAGCAGGGGAGGGGGAGATGAGGAGAGAGAGAATAAAAAGCAGGAGTGGAAGCAGAAGTAAAAAAAGAAAAAGAGAATTAAATGAGTTGAATGGGTAGGTGAGCCCCACACCAACTTTAAAAATCTTTTAAAAGGGTGTTTTTTCTTTGTAGGTAGCATTTTTCAGATAGAGATATAGTTCAAAAGCCTCAAAACATCAAGCAACTTCCAAGAAATTACAAAGTTCGACGACTTCTTTGGATGTTGTAAAAGGCCGCTGCGTGTACGTCTCTTTGAGAAAAAACCGAGAAGCCACTCTTTCACAAAATCATAGCAGCCACAAATATCTTTCTTTTCCTTTTTTCTCCTCCCAAGGTTTCACCACCTCGTACGGCCGTGGCAGAGAAATGCCATGATAGAAGATCTAAACATATGTTTTTTTTAAGGCAAATGCTAACCGGTGCAATATTGCACCGGGTATGTGGGTCCAAGTGGTCAGCTTTACAATTCTCTCTGTACTGGATGATGACTGCCACTTTTAACATGTTTTACAATTTTGCCCTTAGTTTTGTAAATAATAACAAAATAACCATTTACTCAGTCAGAAAAAGTAGGCGACATTTCCCAAGCATATTTCCCCCCGCCCCCTCTTTTTTTCTCTTTAGGCGCCATTTCCCCTGCATTTGTTTTTCACCTTTTTCTTCTTCTAAGCTCTCTGTTTCTCTCATCTCCTAAAAGTTGTTTTGATCGACTGGAAGGTCGGAGAACTCTTTATTACACTTGAGGTACTTCAAAAACTCTTGATTACCCCTCCTGTATGGGTCATTTTCCCTTCGTTTTGTTCTTCCCCCTGCATTTCCTTTTTATTTAGCAGGAACATGATGGTTTATGGAATTTTTAGCGTTGTTTGAGTTCTCACTTAATTATGCAGTTACGAGTTGATTTATTTGTGGATGGACAATTGTTTCCAGTGATGTTTGTGGCTTCAAGTGTTTAGACATGGCGTTGCCAAAAATATATTGATAATATTTTTTCTAGATTCGTAGGGTAAAACTACTCAGTTTTGTCTTTACAAATCTAGAATGAGCAATTTTGCTCTACAAATTCAGAAAAAATATTTACTGATATCAATTAGAACTGATTTTTTTATAGGGTTTCATAAAAAATTATTTTTAAATTTATGAATATTTTTTTGAATTTTTGTGGTATTCGGAATGGCCTACACCTGTGCGAGTAAACCTGGAAAGAAAAAACAAAAGAAAAAAGCAAACGTGGAAAAGCAAGCAAAAAGTGTAACATTGAAAAAGATAAACAGTGTTAACAAAAGAAAAGTAAGGGAAAGGGTAGATTTGGTAAAGCAAATGACTGTCAAAAGACTCAAATTCATGATGGTGACATAAAGTGAATTAACTACTACGAAAAACGATGTTAAATGGTGCACCATGGCACTGTTAGCCGGAATGTTTTTTTAATAATTTTTTACTTTGTTTTGTTTAGTTTTTTTTTTATTTATAATTTTGATGGTTTTTCATCCGTTTCTTCAGATCAACAACTTGTCATATGATTTCTAAGAGTTTGGTTTCTCGTCTTCTTGAAAGTTGATAGTTTCGTTTTTGGACGAATATTTCGTCTCTAGATCAAGGTATTTCAGGGACAGCAATGCTTCACAATGATATCTATGCGAACAGTGTTCTTACCCTACATGAAATTTCATTTAAGGGTTTGATTTTTGATTTTTCTAACATAATGTGTAATATGTAAAAAGTATTTATTTAAAATTTTCTCAACATATTTTGATTAACCAATAAAAAAATTTGAGGTGCGAAGTATATTACGTGATGTTATTTATTTTTATTTCCAAAAACAAAAGTAAAATGTAAAATTTTAGAAATAGTTCTTCTAGTTTACATAAAATCTCACTGTTCAAAAGAAATAATTTACATAAAATCTCAATTTTGCCCCTCTGTGAGACAAAATGACAAATTTGCCCTTTCTTTCCATTTATTTTATTTATGCTGCTAGCAAGGGGTATAAAATTGAGACAGAATGTAAACTAAAGGATTGAAATTGACACTATAGGGACGAAAATAAAAATTCATGTAAATTAGAGAAACTATTACTAAAATTTATCTCTCTAAATATAAAATAAACTCTAAGGATTCATCACCATAATACGTGTGGGTCCATGGGTAACACTTGACCCTATATCCGTACGCTCATCTGCAGGTTGCATCCTTTTCGTGAACAGAGTTTTTAGGGTTTTGTTAGGTTGGTGCTACTATAATTTTTCCCCCTCATGAATGTTGTTAGACCCTGTTTCAGAAACCTTCTTAAAAAATAAGTACTTATTTTAGAATTTCTCAAAAAAAAAAAAAAAGAAGGGGTCATTCCACGAAACCCAAATAAAAAATTTATTTCACATTTTCAAACTCAAAAATAATGTAAATAAAAAAAATAATTTAATTTTTTTTGCACCGTATTAAAGATCTCAATGAGATCTATCAACCAAGATCCATATTGATAAGAAAATTATTTACGTAAGCACATGATTTTTGAGCTTGAAATTGCCTTCTTAAAAAATAAGGAGTTGTGCTATGAGTAATGGGCGCTGGGGAGGAAAATCGTACCGATGGCCGCGCCGGGCCGTCTCCGACTACCGGACGGCCGATCCGAGCCATCCAAAAATTCTAAACAAAAAACCCGAGAGGGCCAACGCCAGAATCAACGGCATCCGAGGTGTGTAGGGTGTTTGATCCGAGCACCCCTTTTTCATACCGATGGCCGTGTCGGGCCGTCTCCAGCCACCGGACGGCCGATCCGAGCCGTCCAAAAATTCTAAAAAAAACCCTAGGGGGCCGACGCGGGAATCAACGGCATCCAAGGAGTGTAGGGTGCTTGATCCGAGCACCCCTTTTTCGTGTATATATTCTGAGCACCCTACACACCTCGGATGCCGTTGATTCCCGCTATGGCCCCCTCGGTTTTTTTTTTTTTTTGAATTTTTGGAAGGCTCCGGATCGGCCGTCCGGTGGCCAGAGACGGCCCGGCGCGGCCATCGGTACAATTTTCCTTCCCGGCGCCCATTGGTACCCATATAAATTCTGAAAAAATAAGTACCTTTTTCTTATTTTTGTGGAACAAGCCTTATTATTGAACAAAAAATAAGAATTTATTCAAGTTGTGGAACACAGTCTTAGTTTGTTTATGCGTAGTCACCAACAAGGTCAGACAATTTCTAAATGTTAGGTTTTTTTTTTTGAGTGAAAATAAAATTTCATTAACTTATAACACGAAGTTATAAGAAAACAGAATTAAGAGTACACCGGTCTGACCATTTAGACCCTCATCTCCAAACACACGGAGGGACTGATTTAAATCCAACAGACTGAACCCAAACACCAAAAAAGGGCCTGCCCGAACATCTAGACCCAACCCTAGCCCAAACCCAAACCCTACAAGAACAAAACAACACCACCTCCCGCCGCCACCCCCCGCCGTAGCCACCACCACCCCTGCCAACAACCACAGCCTAGCCCACCGCCGCCGCAGACCACCATATAACATAGCCACACCAAACAGCCTCCAGCCACAACCCGCCACCTCCTACCGCCACCGTCGCCGGCTGGGGAGAACCCAAACCGGTTTTGCACGCACGGTCCTATCCTTCGAACAAACCAAGGCTGAGGGCAGTCCAAAAAAACGATCTGGAGCAGCGAGGAGAAGAAACAACAGTCATCGGCAACGATAGAAACCCAGGACGATAGGCACGAAACCGGTCAGGCCACGAGATACCAACTGGTGGGAAACAACCGCCCAAAGCCCCAAACACCTGCTCGCCGCCCTCCACCACGCCGTTAGGCCCAAGACCGGATCCATCCAGTAAAGGATCCGACAGGAGAAGCCTACAAAACAGAGAAAGGAAAGGGCACAGTGAGAAAGGCTATGCCGGCGAAGACAAAACAGGGAAAAAGGGATCAAATCTGACCTGAAGAGAGAAGGTAAGGGAAAAAGGGAGGGGGAGAAAGCCTGGGGAGGAGGGGAGAGGGACGCCTCCCCCCCGGCAGCGGCGATGGTGGGAAGATACCAGAGGTTAAGAGAGAGAGGGCGAGAGGGAGAGAAAGGGTCTTTTCTAAATGTTACTCCCTCCGTCCCAAATTCTTTGTCCAGTCTGTAAAACGGAGTGTTTAAAATAATGCAATTTTTTCAAAAAAGATTCAAACTTTTTTCACAAATTAAAAACATTCATTGATATCTAGTATGATGTTGAAATTTTTTTGATTTTTTCTTATAAAAATTGTATTATTTTTAACACTCCGTTTTGCGGACCGAACAAAGAATTTGGGACGAAGGAAGTAGGTTTCTCCGTGTTATTTAAGTTTAGGTATGCTCTAAAATAATTTTTTATTTTATTTTATTTTTGTATATGTCGAAATGGGCTAGTGGGGGATTTGAACTTTGAGGCCCTGGTTGGATAGATTCCTGGTTTTTTTTTTTCCTTTGAGCTCAATTTAATGTTGTCTGGTTTTGAAGTTGATTTAACTGTCACGCTTATATACGGATTTCCTGGCCCTAAAACCAAACCAAACCAAACCAAACCAAACCGAGTCTTATGTCCCAATCACTTGGGTCAGTTACATGAATCTGTTTTCTCCATTGAGCTCTGTCAAGGGGCACTTGTTCACACAGACCTAATATACTCATATCTTTGCGCACCACAGCATCTAATGTCAATTTCGGTCTACCTCTCCCCGTAGCATTGCTATCCAAAACTATTCTATCCGCTCTCTTAACTACCGCATCTTCTGGTCTCCGGTAGACATGCCTAAACCACCTTAGCCTATTTTCTCTCAACTTCTCTTCTATAGGTGCTACATCTATCATCTCACGAACCGTTTCATTTTTAATTCTGTCTCGTCTAATCTTACCACACATCCACCTTAACATTCCTGGCCCTAAACAGTAAACAAATTAAAGATTTAAAAAAAGAAAAATCAAATCAACTCTTTCAAACCATGTTTTCTGATACTACTTTATATCGAGGGGTTAATTGTTAGTAGGAATTTTGTGCTTTCTGTTGTGATTGTTACCCCTCTCTAGGTTCTGGTATTGTCAAAGAACAACAATGGCTATGACGACAAGTAGTGCAGGAAAGGAACCAATTCATGTTGGCCTTCCTGAGGAGGAAGAAGCAAATGTGTTTGCCCCTTAGGACAACGCCGCCACCTTCTTACTCCTCTCGAGTGAGGTAGAAAATTGAGATGATCGACGGATAACAAGAGGTTGCTATTCTACTTTCTTCTTCAGGTTACACGCCATTCTGATCTCTATATTGAATTCCGTATTGCCGGTGGTTGGGTTCGTGATAAGCTTCTAGACAGACAGCGTAATTCTGATCGTATCGAGGTTGTTGTAGACAAAATGAATGGTAGAAAATTTTGTGAAAAAGTCTGTTATTGCCCTTTTGTGAGGAAAGAGTACAAAAAATTACAGGCATCAGAAACAAATCCTTGCGATGTTTGGAGAGAGCGAGGATGTTGCTGTTTGACATGCGCGTTGATTTTTTGGAGTTAAGATCGGAGCACTGCACTGAGAGTAGCAGTCGCAGCCTCATTCCTGGAGTGAAATATGAAGTGGATGCATCTCTAAGGGATTTTACCATCAACAGCTTGTTCTGCAACATCAACACCACTTCAGTTGAAGATTTTACTGGAAAAGGCATGAGAGGCATTAAATCTGGAGACAACATTTTTGTATGATCCCGTTCGAGTTTTTCGAGCTATTCAATTAGCTACAAGTCTTGGATTTGAGCTAGATGAAGAGGTACGAACTGTTGGGAATGCCTTGTATTCTTTAGTCCCACATTGGTTAATTATGTTGTTCCCGTTTTTGTAGCCTATTACAAATGAGGCTTTTGGGGAACTTCTAAAGTATCTTTTTGGGCTTTCATATTGTGACGTTTCTAGAGTTACGGATTACAGCCGGCTCTTTGTATCTCTTCTTCACATTGGTTAGTGAATCCTCTCTCTCCTCGTCCGTGGACGTACCCATCTTGGGGAACCACGTATATCTTGTATCTTTGTGATTTCTTGTTTAGTATTTAATTTCTCGTTCTTAGCTTGCATTCATAGCGTTTGTTACAACAAATTGGTATCATAGCTCTAGGTTGCAAAACTAGGGTTTCGTTTCTGATTGTGGCTATGGCGGCTAAATTCGAGATTGCAAAGTTTGATGGGCAGAGCAACAGTTTCAGTCTTTAAAGAGTAAAGATGAAGGCTTTGTTAACCCAACAAGGATTGCATAAGGTTTTGTTAGGCAAGACTGGTTCTGGAATCAAAGAGGAAGATAGGGATGATACGGATGCCAAAGCTTTGAGTTCTATTCAGTTGAGTCTGATAGATGATGTTCTTCGCGAGGTGGAAGAAGAAACTTCAGCAGCAGGAATTTGGCTGAAGTTGGAAGGCATATATATAACGAAGTCGCTCACCAACAGGTTATATCTTAAACAACGTCTTTATACATTTCGTATGCGAGAAGGTATACCTGTTAAGGATCATTTAGACGAGTTCAATCATATTATTATGGATTTGAAAAATATTGATAGTAAAATTGAGGATGAGGACCAAGCTCTAATTTTGTTATGTTCTTTACCGGTTTCGTATGAGCATTTTGTTACAACCCTATTGTATGGCAAAGACACAATATCCATGGAGGATGTTAAGGCCAGTCTTTATTCGAAAGAATTAACGAAAAAGGTGTCAGGTGAGGGTGATGCACATGCGGAGGGTTTGTTTGTTAGGGGAAGAACAACAGAAAGGGAGGAGTCGAGTAATAGGGGAAGATCGAGGTCATCAGGTAAGAAGAAGGGAAAGTGCAATTATTGCAAGAAATCTAGGCATTGGAAAAAAGACTGTTTAAAACTCAAGAAGAAGGAAAAAGAAGACCAGAAATGGGGTAAAGTAATTGCTGGAATTGCTGAAAGTTCAGATGAGTCAAATAAGGTGTTATCAGTTACAGAGGGTGATTCTCGCTCTAATATCTAGTGGATTATGGATTATGGATGTTCATACCACATGTGTCCGCATAGAGAGTGGTTTTCTACTTATGAGGCGGTCAATGGTGGTACAGTTTTGATGGACAACAACATGGCCTGTAAGACTGTTGATTCAGGAACGATTCAGCTTAGGATGCATGATGGTATTATTAGAACTTTATCTGAGGTTCGACATGTTCCGGATTTGAAGAAAAATCTTATATCCCTGGGTGCTCTTAATTCTCATGGTTGCAAATTCCTCGGTGAAGGTGGAGTTTTGAAAGTCTTGAGGGGTGCATTGGTACTGATGAAGGGTCATAACCGTGGTAACCTCTATACACTCCAGGGCAGTACAGTTTTAGGTGCTGCAGCAACGGTTGCTTCATCCAAGGTTTCAGATTCAGACTTGACTCGTTTGTGGCATATGCGCCTTGGGCATATGAGCGAGAGGAGGATGACAGTTTTGAGCAAACAGGGTTTGCTATGTGGTCAAAAAATTGAGAAGCTGGATTTCTGTGAGCATTGTGTCTACGGCAAGCAGTACAGGGTAAAATTCAGTACAGCTGTTCATCGCACCAAAGGCATGGTGGATTATTTTCACTCGGATCTTTGGGGTCCCGCAGAGGTAACTTCTAAAGGTGGTTTTCGCTATTTTATGAGTATTATCGATGATTTCTCTCGTAAGGTTTGGGTGTATATGTTGAAACATAAGAGTGACGCCTTTAATACATTCAAACAATTTAAAACTTTGATTGAGAATCAGACTAGTAAGAAAATAAAACGTTTGAGAACTGACAATGGTATGGAGTTTTGTTTTGGCGAGTTTGATAGGTTCTGCAGTAATGAGGGCATTGTGAGACATCACACGGTAAGAAAAACCCCTCAGCAGAATGGTGTGGCTGAACGAATGAACAGGACTCTTTTGGAGAAGGCACGTTGTATGTTGTCCAATTTTTGATTGGGTAAAGAATTTTGGGCTGAAGCCGTTTCCACGACATGCTATTTGGTGAACAGGTCTCCGTCGAGTGCTATTGAGTGTAAGACTCCTTTTGAGGTATGGTCAGGTCATCAAGCTGATTACTCTATGCTGCGTGTGTTTGGGTGTCCAGCTTATGCTAATGTGAATGAGGGTAAGTTAGAGCCACGGGCAAAAAAGTGTATTTTCTTGGGTTATCAGGCAGGTGGGAAGGGGTACAGAAAGTGGTGTCCTGAAGATTCAAAGTGTTTGATTAGTAGATATGTTACTTTTGATGAAAACTCTATGATTAAGGGGTCTAAGTAGGTTGATGATACAGTTCAGGAACAGAGTGTTCCAAAGCAGGTGGAGTTTTTGAGTGAATCTTTCGACTCAGGGAAGAAGCACATTGAGAAGCCAATTGAAGAGGAGTTCAAGAGTTCAGACACAGAGGTTGATGCATTAGTTGAGCAACCACGCACTATTGCTAAAGATAGGCCAAGGAGGGAGATTCGGCCTCCTAAAAGGTATTCGGCTTATTCTGAGATGGTGGCCTATGCTTTATCAGTTGCTGAAACAGTTGAGTATGAGGAGCCTTCAAACTATACGGAAGCTGTTTTGAGTGCTGAGTCTGCACAGTGGTTTGTCGATATGAATGAGGAGATTAGTCTCTTCAGAAGAATCAGACATGGGAGTTAGTAGAACCGCTGAAAGGGAAGAGGCTTGTTGGGTGCAAGTGGGTCTTCAAGCGCAAACCGGGTATTCTAGGGGTAGAAGACGCTCGGTTCAAAGCTCGGCTAGTGGCGAAAGGATACAGCCAGAAGGAGGGTGTTGACTACAATGAGGTATTTTCACCAGTTGTAAAACATAGTTCCATTCGCACTTTACTTGCTATTGTTGCATGTTATGACCTTGAGTTAGAGCAACTTGATATCAAAACTGCATTTTTGCATGACGAGCTTGAGGAACAGATTTATATGCGTCAGCCTGAGGGATTTGTTGTTACTGGTAGGGAGGATCACGTTTGTTTACTTCGTAAGTCTTTGTGTGGCCTCAAACAATCCCCTAGACAGTGGTATAAGCGGTTTGATACTTTTATGATAAGCCAGTCATATTCTATGAGTGAGTATGACAGTTGTGTGTATTTTTGAAAACTTCCAGATGGTTCATTTGTTTATTTACTGTTGTATGTTGATGATATGCTTATTGCTGCCAAGAGTGTATCAGAAATTAACAGGTTGAAACAACAGTTAGGTGGTGAATTTGAGATGAAAGATTTGGGTGCGGCAAAACGTATTTTGGGTATGGAGATTTGCAGAGATCGAGTAGTTGGCACATTATTTTTGAATCAAAAATCTTCTATTCTTAAAGTGCTTGAGCGCTTTGTCATGCAGAACTCGAAGCCAGTCAGTACCCCTTTGGCAGCACACTTTCAACTTTCAGCTAAGTTGTCACCACAGTCAGAGGATGAAGAGAAGTATATGTCTCAGGTTCCATATTCGTGCGCAGTTGGGAACCTTATGTACGCCATGGTATGTACTCGTCCTGATATTTCACATGCAGTTAGTGTTGTTAGTCGTTATATGGGGCGTCCAGGAAAGACACATTGGGAGGTTGTGAAATGGATACTACGGTATTTGTGCGGAACTGCAGTTGTTGGTCTATTATTTGGGGTTGCCAATTTTGGCGATCATGCTGTTGGTTATGTTGATTCGAATTTTGCCGGTGACCACGATAAGAGGAGGTCTTTGACATGTTATGTCTTTACTCTGTCCGGAAGTGCCATTAGTTGGAAAGCTACTTTACAGACTACAGTCGCGCTGTCTACAACAGAAGCGAAGTATATGGCCATTGCTGAAGCTGTGAAAGAGGCATTGTGGATGAGAGGTTTGCTTTGTGAGCTTGGTCTTGCACAGGGTGTGAGTTCAGTATTTTGTGATTCACAGAGTGCTATACATTTGACTAAAACTCTGATGTATCATGAGAGGATCAAGCATATTGATGTCAGGTATCACTTCGTTCGGGATATCATCTTACAGAAGCAAGTTGAGGTGAAGAAAGTGGGTACGACAGATAACCCAGCAGATATGTTGACTAAACCGGTTCCGGTTGCCAAGTTCAAGCATTATTTGGGCTTGCTTGGTATTTGCAGTTGATCGCCCCTCGGGGGCATTTGGCGAGTGAGAGGTTAGAAAGGGGAGAGCTATATTTGGTGATTTGATTCTGTGGAATTCAAGTCAAGATGGAGAATTGTTGGGAATGCCTTGTATTCTTTAGTCCTACATTGGTTAATTATCTTGTTCTCGTTTTTGTAGCCTATTATAAATAAGGCTTTTGGGGAACTTCTAAAGTATCTTTTTAGGCTTTCCTATTGTGGCCTTTTTAGAGTTACGGATTACAGCCGGCTCTTTGTATCTCTTCTTCACGTTGATTAGTGAATCATCTTTCTCCTCGCCCGCGGACGTACCCATCTTGGGGAACCACGTATATCTTGTGTCTTTGTGATTTCTTGTTTAGTATTCAATTTCTCGTTCTTAGCTTGCATTCATAGCATTCGTTACAACACGAGCTGCGATTGATAGTGACGTGAAAGTTGCTATCAATCTTAAATTCTGGAGGGAAACTATTGGTCATGAAGTTTATCTTATGATGTTATCTGCCAAGGACAATCAACAATAAGAATGATTTGCGACATGCAGTTATTTTGGGATGTCTTCAATGCAGTTATTTTGGAACGGATATCATGGGTATGTTTTACGTTGTAAGTGGGCCGCTTGTTGGGCGAATGAAGATAAAAGTGCTCCAGTGGCAGCTTGCTCATCGCTTGGGGACTGCTAAAGATTGTAGGAATTGGAGGGGGAAACAATTTCCATTATTTTATACCCAAATGCTGCTTCTGGCGGGTTTATACCCATTACTTCGTACCACAATAGCAAACGTGCTTCATAACCGGCAGCCCATCCTATAGCTTCGTCCAATGCATTCCTCTCCCACCATATTGGGATGGGCGGTAGAGGGTATTGAGGTTGTAAGAAAACTTACACGAAGTGATTGTTATTAACACGGACAATAGCAATTTCCCGGCGGTATTCTAGTGGAACTGGAGGAGACCTCAATGGCAAATGAGTAAAACAACCGTAAACATCCGCATCAAATGTATGCAGTACAAGGTTGTACCTTGTTGCGATGACAATTCCTAAAGTCATAGCCTCCGTCCAATGTCTGTCTGGTGCCGTATGCTCGAACCAATTCAGTAAGATTACTAGACGGTTTGGCCAATCATCTACTGGAAAAACCGTACTGTATAAATCATGATTTTGTTGAATCTCTTCAATAAGCTCCTGTCGTACTCGAAACCAACCATTTTCACCATACCCGATTTGTGTAGCTATCGCTCTGAATCCACAATGACCATCACCAAGCACATCAACAATGTGGGAAATATAACACTGAAAAGCCTGAGGTAATCGCTGAATGTAGCAATCAGGAATGGGTGGAACTGTAAATTGAGTGTTGCGAACTCCCGAACCCCTCCCACGTCTCCCTCTCCCTCTCACTCGCGATGTTGCAGTCCTTGATCCTGAAGTGGATGCTTCTAAGGAAGAAGGTATGCGACGTGTACTTTGCTCATCTCTACCTGCAGGTCGACCTCTATGTTCTGTGTTGTATGATGGAGGTCGAACTGTGCTACGAGATGGATCTGCCATATCGATAATCCTGTCTATAATATGCTCTCGCATACGTGGATCCATCCCATCTAATATCTCAACGACCTGAGATGTCCTATCGGGTCGTGTTCCGTCCTCATTAAACTCGGTTGCATGCATAGACAACCTAGTCCAATGAGCGTGGATATTGCATAGCGGAATTGGAGTTGAAATGGAACGATAATATGCAAGATCGTGCATGCATGGCAATCCGTGTGTGATTTTGATCGTACAGTTGCAATAGTCGACACTGTGGGGGGATACTTCTAAAGCGCTTTCTAGCTGATCATGTATGAACTCCATTGCCTCTAATGAAATGCGACACCTTACCTGATCAAAAATGCCGTCATGTATTTGTTTGTGGCGTGGAATGTGCAATGATTTCTCGAACGACTTCTTAATTTCCCCGAACTGAGTTTTCAACATCTTTTCTATTTTATCAAAAGATGTTTGTAGCGATGACATGGTATCTCCCAAATATAGCTTTAGTCTCGAATGTGCAGACTCTGCCCTGTAATAGAATAATACATTGTGTATAAATAGGAAAGTATCAAAAAGTATTCGTTTGTGTACTAGAGAAATGCAAAAAAATTAAAATTTACTAGTAAAGTTAAAAAACGATTATACCTTTGACTTGAATTGCTTCCGAGGTGCATACAAGTATCTGTCCATGCTGAAACAAATCGCTCTTTGTACGACCTTAACCACGTTTGCCACAGGTAATTTATGACATTCGGGAATTGGCGAAAATCGTCGCACATGGCTTGCCACTTCTGTTCGAAAGACGAATGTGTAGATGAATTGATAAGCGAGTGCCATGACATGAGAAAACGCTTCCATTCAGGACCAAGCAGACGGCTGCAGTTCTTCATGACGCACTGATTTATGTGCCAAATACATAGGATGTGCCGTGCCGTGGGGAAACATGCTTCAATTGCGTTCATAAGTGCTAAATCCCGATCTGAAACAAATACCAATGGCAACGATGCCCCCTTTTGAAGCATCCAGTTTTTTAAGGTATCCAATGCCCATGTCAGTGTCTCTTCTCTCTCGTTACTAAGATATGCAAACATAAGCGAGTAAGTTCGCCATGTGGATGTGATACCCACAACCTCCAATAGTGGTATTCGATACTCATTGGTCTTGTACGTGGCGTCAATGATCAATACGGATGGAAAGTTGACAGATAGCTCTAGGCTCATAGGATGAACCCAAATAATATCTGTGATTTCGTTGGTATCTGGATTTGTAAGAAATTGATGGAGGTAATCTTTCTTAAGTAATTGATTTATGACATACTGAGTAGGAGTTAGACCATCCAGTTTGGTTGCTTTGTTTTTAAAAATAGCGTTGTAAATGCTCTTGATGCCCGTAGTGTTTGACGGGTCTTTTTCCTTCAAAATATTAAGCATCTCACGAGGCGCGGTGCTGTTGACCATGTCGGCCACAAATTGTTTCTCTATTGGTTTTAGCCTAGACGGGTACTCGTGGCCCTCAATGTGTTTTGCTATCTCATGGTTATGGACACCTTCAACAACCTTTAAACCCCACCTGATACCGTATGGAGGTTCTGGTATACCTCGTAGCTGAAATGAGCAATCGCATTTTTTAGTTCCAGTGTTTTTTGCAAGGATTGCCCTTCAACCAGATACCGTGGCCGTTCGTACTTTCCTCCTCTTTCACAACCAAGAATGCACTTCGGCAGCTTGCCGCCTTTTAAATTAGCAGAATTTAAAATAACAACCACAATACCATATTTTAAACCAACGCTCCGAGCCCAAGTTAACATATCTTCTCTACTTTCAAAAATCTATATAAAAAAAAGGAATATGTATGAGTACAACATTAACCAGTCTTAGCATAAATAACGAATATGCAAACAATAACAGTAAAAACTAACCTGGTCGGTGGTAAATTCGGGTGTATAATCGCGACGATTGTGGGAGATGCTCTCCTCACTACGAACATCATTCTCAAAAGACCAAATATCTGAAATTGAAATGTTGTAGTCATCCATTGTTCCGGTAAAAATTTTCTTTTTCTCTCGAAACTAAATTTTGATTAAACTACTAAATTTTTTGGATCGAGAGGCTGGTCGGGTGGTGAATTTTTCACAATATGTGAGTTCTAAATCTTGACAAATGGTCCTATTTATAGCAAAATGAGAACCTCTCTCCCCCCCAACCCCAATATGGCCGGCCCCCTCAGCCCAATCTTGACAAATGGACCTCAATATGGTCGGCCCCCCCTCCCCCAACCCCAATCTTGACAAATGGACCCTAATATGGTTGGCCCCCCCTCCCCCAACCCCAGTATTGACAAATGGACCCTAATATGGTTGGCCCCCCCTCCCCCAACCCCAATCTTGACAAATGGTCCTATTTTTTTTTTGTTCTTTATAGATTAAAAAATATAGTTACAAAAATAAGTATTTCAATTTTCATTTCATCATAAAATGTTCGTAATAAATTTTTCGCGCCATTTAGAATAAAATCATCAAAAAAATTCATTATGGCAATTTAGAATAAAATCAAACTGAAAAGAAAGAAAAGGAAATAAAATGAAAAAAAAAACAAATTGGAAAGAAAGAAAGAAAAGGAAAAAATAAAGAAAAAGAACCAAACGGTAAAAAAAGAATAAAAGAACCCTGAATAAAAATAATAAAAAACCAAACTGGAAAGAAAAAAAAAATTAACCCTACGACTTTCTTAGGGTTAATCAACGTTCAAACGGATTTAATTTTGGAACACTTAATTTTCCAACCTCTTTATATTGTTTAAACTACCACAAAAATATATAATTCTTTCATTTTCCATTATTTCACCATCAATATTAGTCTCGTTTGATAGGTTTCGTTGAGTAGATTTCAAAAATATAAAATTTATTTTAAATAAATAAGTCAAAAAAAACTTATTACCATTTAAAACAAAAAAAATAAAATGGAAGAGAGAGAGAGAGAGGAGCGGGGCCGGGGGTAGAAAGGGAAAAAGGGGAGTGGGGCCGGGGGATGTCACTCTTGGTGTATTAACTTGTTGGGGTTCTGCTTTTTGTGTCATCATTTCCTGATTATTTTGTTGAGTACCACAGATTGTATGAAACTGTTGCTTGTTTTTATTTTGAAATTGATTTTTTGAAAAAATATAGAATTCTGATAGGACTTAAAATCAGAGGAACACATATTGCAATTCTGCCTTTTAGTATATCTTAGGAATTAAAGCAGAACAAATGTTGTCTTTGTAAGAACTGCCCAACCCCCCCCCGGCTTCCCCCCCCCCCTCCTCATGCTCTAGGTAAGCAAAATATCATCCTCTTCTCATAGTGCACATGGATTACTGGGTGGTAAATCCTATCAGCTTCTTCTGACGGCACTTTCCCACTGTCAATCACAATTGTTTTATACTAATAACATTTTAGCAGTGAATTATGTACTGGCCAAAAAACTTCTGGTATGTAACCTGGTTCTCTTGCTAGAAATATGTTGTGGTGCCTAGCTAGAATACACTGAGCTGTCTCGTGTCACTGCGATCAATTCATGGTTTTAGCATTTGAGTGATTACATTATGCATGTTGTGGAATTCATACAATGCTTATGGTGGTGTGTTTATGACACTTGCAACTTCATATGGTAATTTTGACGTTTTGCTCTTTTGGATTCAGGAAGAAAACAACCTGTATATCGAGAGCTTGCTGGATTGGAGGAAGTTGGGTGGAAGAACCACTGTACGTTTTAAGGATTGATAAGTGCCAAAATATACATATTTTGGCTCTTCAAACTACATTTATTAGTCTTTTATTTTAGTTACTTGATAATTATTTTTTTCTTTTTATGTTTATAGGTTGCTCGAGTCCGTTGTCCGAGATTTTGGATAAAAACAAAAGTTAAAGGAAGTTTGGGGTTAAAGGTGCAAAGGGCTTTCAAAGTTGAATTGCTAATTTCTAATAACGTGAAGTCCAAGGGCAACTTTATGTAAAAAATTTAAAATGTATTAAAAGCCCTACTGCTATATTACTGCTATATAAGTGATTGGATGGGCTTGAAGTCGGCAGCAACTTCTGGCTGGGGGAAAAGAGAAAACGTAAAAGAAAGCAGAGGCTTTGGTCGAGTCAATGAAGGCAGTGGACGAAAGATGCTGCTCAACATGGAGATTAAATTGAGACCGTTCAATACTCTCATTTCCATGGGCAACTAATCATCGCTCTTAGGGTGTGATGAAACCCTAACCAAGTAATTATGTTTTTATGTTAATTTTGGGATTCGATTATCGAAACGACGGTTGTATAACTCGAAGACTTGTTTTTATGATTCATTCTTATTCTTCCAATCTAGTATCATGTATATGTTTTCTGTGATTGCAAATACATACAACCTGGGATGGAGAACTCATCTGAACTTCTCTTGGAAACAACAAGCTTCGAGCAATTCTCCTACTCCACCCCAAAGGCCTATGTTTACCAACTCTTACAATCCTTCAGCCTATCATCCGACTCAATCGTTGCAGCCATATCAGTACCATAATATTCCTCCACCTCAAAGAAACTCTAATTTTGAGGATAGGGTGCTGCAAGCTCTCTAAGGGCTTGAGGCTACTTCGCGTAAACTTGAGGCTAACACACAAACCGTCAACTCTCACACACAATCCATTTCTAAGATAGAAGCCCAAATGGGCCAACTAGCTAATGCATTCAGTCGACGAGAGGAGGGTAGGTTACCGAGTCAACCAGTAGGCAATCCTAAGAGTCAATATGTTGTAGAGAACGCACAAGTGAATGATCCTTACCATGAGCAAGCCAAGGCAGTAGTGACCCTAAGAAACGGACGTGTACTTGAAACTAGACCTGAGGGCAACAAAGGTACTTTAGAAGAGTTCGTCACTAACTCCCAGAGTTCTGAGGCTACGATAGACCAATCACCTCTCCAATCTCTCCTCCTCAATCGAGCCCTACTCCGGCATCCTATGTGCCCAAAGCACCATTCCCTACCTGGCTTGACTCTCTTTCTCCTCGTGGTAAGAAAGGTGCTACCATAGAAAATATAATGGAGGTTTTCAAGTAGGTGACAATCAATCTCCCACTTCTTGATGCCATTCAGCAAATCCCTTCATATGCGAAATTTCTCAAGGACCTTTGCACCCAAAAGCGCAAAACTCGGACTCATGTGTCCAAAAAGGTCCTTCTCACTGAGCAAGTGAGTTCTATTATCCAACATAACACTTCTACTAAGCTCAAAGACCCAGGTGCTCCTGTTATCTCCTGTGTTATTGGTAATCATTCCATTGAGCGAGCACTCTTAGACTTGGGAGCAAGTGTCAATTTGCTCCCTTATTCAGTTTATGAGCAATTCGGGCTTGGGGAGTTGAAGCTCACATCAATCACCCTCCAATTAGTTGATAGGTCGATTAAGGTGCCACGTGGCATTATAGAAGATGTCCTTGTCAAGGTTGAAAACTTCTATTTTCCTGCCGACTTCATAGTACTTGACACGGAACCAGTGCATAACCTTAGAAAGCAAACACCTATCATACTTGCTCCTTTTCTTAGCTACAGCTAATGCTAGCATCCATTGTAGGACTGGGGCGATGGATGTCTCATTTGGTAAGCAAACCTTGTGCTTAAATGTTTTCAATGCCTCCGAACAACCTCATCAAGAGGAGGACTACTTTGCAGTTGACATGATTGATAACTTAGTAGATGAGGCACTACCTTATATTCTTGCTGAGGACCCATTGGAGGCATGTTTGGCTCATTTTGGCTTTGATGAATTTGATATAGATCAGTCTATTGCGGAGGTAAATGCTCTACTTGATGCTACACCCCTCTTGGATTTTCCCCTTGGAAAGCCGCAGTTGAGCCATTGCATAATCTTTCTAGTACACCAGCCCTTTTTTCTATTGAGTGTTCGCCCAAACTTGAGTTGAAGCCATTTCCATCTACATTCAAGTATGCTTTCTTAGGACTGAAGGACACCTTACCTATTATAATTGCTTTTGACTTGACTAATGACCAGCAAAGTCAACTTTTGAGTGTGCTTGGAGAGCACAAAGGTGCCATGGGATGGTCTATAGCAGACTTGAAAGGCATTGACCCCTCTATTTGCATGCATCGCATATATTGTGAAGATAATGCGAAACCTACTCACGAGATGCAACGAAGATTGAATTCGAATATGAAAGAGGTTGTGATGAAGGAAGTTGTGAAATTGCTTGATGCAGGTATCATTTACCCCATCTCCGATAGCAAGTGGGTGAGCCCTACCCAAATGGTGCCCAAAAAGTCGGGCATAACTGTTGTTGAAAATGATAAAGGAGAATTGGTTCCCACGCGCACCACCACTAGTTGGTGCGTATGCATAGACTATCAGAAATTGAATTCCAAGACTAGGAAGGTTAGTAGGCAAAAGCTACTACTGTTTCCTTGATGGTTATTCAGGATATAACTAAGTGCCTGTTTACCCAGAAGACCAAGAGAAAACCACCTTCACTTGTCCTTTCGGTACTTTTGCCTACCGACGGATGCCATTTGGACTTTGTAATGCACCTGCGACCTTCCAAAGGTGCATGATGGCCATATTTTCCGGCATGGTGGAAGATTTTCTTGAGGTTTTTATGGATGATTTTTCCGTGTTTGGGACCTCTTTTGAGTTTTGTCTCCTAAACTTGTCTAAAGTTCTTCAACATTGCAAGGAGACAAACCTAGTTTTGAGTTGGGAGAAGAGCCATTTTATGGTTCAAAAAGGTATCGTGTTAGGCCACATTGTCTCCAAGAGGGGGATAAAAGTTGATAAGGCCAAGGTCGATCTCATCTTTAGGCTTCCACCCCTACTTCAGTTAAGCAAATCCGATCATTCCTTGGGCATGCGGGTTTTTACCGCTGTGTAGACACCCCAATCTGGGCTTCCAGATTAGTTTGCTTTCGGTTTTTAATTCCCCGATGATGAAATGGATCAAGAACACCCCGGGAGTGATGGCATGTTTGAGCTTTGAGTGTTTTCAAAACTTTTTTAAAATTCTCGGAACCCTACTAGCACGCGCCGATTTTCGATCGGCGCGCGCTGGTTAAATTTGCAACGGACCCGCAACTTTCCATTTTTGGAAGGTTTTTGGAAGCTTTCCATTAACGGACGGATTCTAGAATGTTCTAAAATATTCTAGAATGTTCTAGAATGTTTCCATTATTGGCATTTCTATTATTGGAAGGATTCTAGAATATTCTAGAATGTTCTAGAAGAAATTCTATTAATGGAGGGTTACCATTAATGGAATGGTCTTGCCTTATAAATACCCCCCCATGCTAGTCTTTTTAAAGGGTTCATAAAAAATCAAACAAGAAAGCTTAGAAATCCATACACCTTGGGTTGGAAAAAAATGATATAAAATCTTACACCTAATTTTTCACACCTTGTTTCTATTACTCAAAAGCATTCAACCTCAACTCAACTCAAAGCTCAAGCACTCTTCCAACTCAAGTTCAAGCACTTTTTCAAACTCAACCAAAGGTATAGCATACCTATTGTTTTCCTGTTCTGATCTCTAAGGGGGGCTGGCAGGGCCAAGGCTGGTAATCAATACCAGTTTTGGCCCTAAAGTCAGTAGACTTACAAGAAACCGTAGCCTAGCACTCCCTCGCGCGATGGACTCACTCTCACGCGCTACAGTCCTCTGTCTCGCGCGATAGTCCACTTGGGGTTTGGGATGCTGGCCTTTCTTGTGTTATCATGTAATTATATATTTTTGAAGTATGTTAGCTTTTAGCTCACTGTTGTGCAAGTTAAAACACATAGCTTAGCTTTTATTGCTTATTTACTTTGTTAGAATGCTTCTGGGTTGCTTCTGGACATGTACCAGAGCCCAGAACATGCAAAGCAATTCCTGGAAATCTAGTCAGGACCCTCGCGCGATGGTGTCACTGTCTCGTGCGATGGTGCTCTGATTTCCAGTAGCTGCCCTTGCATGAGCAGCTTGGCCCTCAGCCTCTGTTTTGTTACCCGCACTGTTTAGGGGTTGTATTTCAATTTATTTAGCTCCTGTTTGTAATAATTTGTAATGATTATTTACTTCCAGTCCATATTAACTGCTTGGTTTGCCTCCTGGGTGTGCACTGGTCCTTCCAGAGCCCAGAAGAGGATTAAATTCAACCTGTGAATTGACATGAACCCTCGCGCGAGAGAGTGAGTGTGTCGCGTGATGGTCTGCTTTGCATGCACGTTGATCCATGCATGCAAAGGTGGCCATGGTGTATGGCACATTCATTTTATGAGCATCCCAGTTTATTTCTCATCAGGGGGTTGGATTTAATCCTATTTTTATTATGCCATTCATCCATGCTATGTTCAAATCACATCTTGCAAATATGTTACAGTCTTAATCCCCGATTAATTGTTCCTCCGCCCTAACTGGCTTAAAATTGATTAAAGAAGAAAACGAATCACAAATATTTTCACAAAATGTCTAAATAAAGACCGATCTCTGGATTGGGCGAGAGAGGTGCCTTAAAAACCTTCCTCTCTCGTAACCTGGCTCCCGAACCCAGATATGGTTATGACGGACTGGTTCCTTCACTTTTTCAAATCAAATAGCGCGGTACGTGCTTCGAAATACGGTTCCTTGGGTGTTGGACCTTCAAACCCAGGTGGCGACTCTGTATTTCGAGTGCTTGCCTGCTTCTGCGCTCGCGGTCTCTCGATTATGGGCCCTTGCATTTTGGAATCCAGAAATTCCAGGGCATGCTGCCCACACGCTGCTTCATTAAAGACTTTAGCAAGATATCTCGACCTTTGTGTGAACTTCTCGCTAGAGATACTCCTTTTGTCTTTGACAAAGCATGTCTGCAAGCTTTTGAGAAGCTGTGTGCATTACTTTCGTCCGCCCCGATTATGTAGGCCCCCGATTGGAACCTCCCCTTTGAGATTATGTGCAATGCATCCGACTATGTGGTTGGTGCAGTATTGGGACAAAGGTGGACAAGGTCCCTCATGTCATCTACTATGCTAGCAAGACTCTTACGGATGCACAATTGAATTACACTACTACTGAAAAAGAGTTGCTAGCGGTAGTTTTTGCTTTAGATAAGTTTCGTTCATATCTTCTAGGATCCAAGGTATTAGTGTACTCCGATCATGCCGTTTTACGGTATTTGCTCTTAAAGAAAGACACTATGCCTCGGCTAATTCGATGGATCCTTTAGCTAAAAGAGTTTGATTATGAGATTCGGGACAAGAAAGGTTCTGAAAATTCAGTAGCAGATCATTTGTCTAGGATCCTGGTAGAAACCTTGAGTGACCCTCTTCCCTACAAGGACTCATTTCCAGATGAGCAACTTTTTGCGGTATCACAGGTCAATCCCCCATGGTATGATGACATAGTAAACTATCTTGCTATAGGCAAAATCCCTTCGCATTGGTCCAAACAAGACAAAGACCGATTTTTTGTTCAAGTTAAGCTCTATTTCTGGGAGGATCCAGAATTGTTTAAGTACTGCCCAGACCAAATTATTCGTAGGTGCATCCCTGAGAGTGAATTTCATAGTATTCTTAACTTTTTTCATACTCTCGAGTGTGGCGGCCACTTCAATGGGAAGCGGACTGCTGCTAAGGTCTTACAGAGTGGCTTTTATTGGCCAACTCTATTTAAAGATGCACATGAGTTCTATCGAAATTGCTTGAGATGTCAGCAAATTGGGAACATGTCGCGTCGAGACATGATGCCATTTACCTCTATTCTTATTGTGGAAATCTTTGATGTGTGGGGTATTGACTTCATGGGTCCCTTTCCGTCCTCTTTTGGTTTGAATATATTCTTGTGGTAGTGGACTATGTCTCAAAGTGGGTGGAAGTGGTAGCCACTAGGACTAATGACCACAAGGTGGTGGTCAAGTTCTTACAAAGTAATATCTTTAGTCGATTTGGCTTTCCGCGGGCGATCATAAGTGATGAGGGTACCCATTTTATCAATTGACACTTCGCGGCTTTAATGCAGAAATATTCAATCACTCATAAGGTAACCACTCCTTATCATCCTCAAACAAGTGGTCAAGTCGAAGTGTCAAATAGGGAGGTTAAGAGTATTCTTGAAAAAACGGTGAGACCCGATCGTAAGGATTGGTCTCTCCATCTAGATGATGCATTGTGGGCCTATCGAACAGCCTACAAGACTCCCATTGGCATGTCTCCTTATCAGATGGTTTTTGGTAAGGCATGCCACCTATCGGTTGAGTTAGAACATCACGCGTTTTGGGCCATAAAGAGATTGAACTTCGCTATGGATGTCGCTGGTTCTACTCGAAAACTCCAACTTAATGAGTTAGATGAGATTTGCATTGATGCCTATGAGAGTTCTAAGATTTATAAGGCTAGGACAAAAGCTTTCCATGATAAGCATATTAATCGTAAGTCCTTTGAGCCTAACCAAAAGGTATGGCTCTTCAATTCTAAATTGCGTCTCTTTCCCGATAAGCTTCGGTCTAGATGGGATGGTCCCTTCATTGTTGTGCAAGTTTTTCTCCATAGTGCAGTAGAGGTGCGGAACCCACGTAATGGTAAAGTTTTTAAAGTTAATGGCCAACGTTTGAAGCCGTATGTGGATGGTATTTCGGATGGGGAGGTGGTTGAGTCTGTTGATTTGTTCGATCCTAAATATTTAAACTTTTGAGCTTTAATGATGTCTGGCTGAAGACGTTAAATTTAGCTCTTCTTGGGAGCAAACCCAAGTATTGTATGCATGAGTTTTCTTTGTTTTAGTTATTAATTCTTTCTTATGTTCTTGCCGTTTTTTTTTTAAAATTTGTTGTTCTTTTGTTTGCTTTTCTTTTCTAAATTTAGCTCTTCTTGTGGAGGCTCACATTTTGTAGGTTTGTCCATCCAAGTTGGGGGGTCTCCCTCTCATTATATTGTACCCTGCTAAGTCACTCCTGTTCGAGGTGATATCTTTCCTTTCTTTTGCTATTTGTCCTCTCTTTTCACGTTCATGGTTTCAATGCGGACATTGAATAGTGTAAGTTGGGGGGAGGGATCACCTTGTTTCACAGTTAGAAAATGAAAAAAAATTTGAAAAAAAATAGTTGGATTACTTTTGCATGAGACTCGAGACTTGTTGAGATTAGCTCTTGGTTGATTGAATCTGAGATGTGATGATCATTGCTTGGAATTTGGATATCTCTGTGGCATTGTAGTTCTTTTTGCTAGCTTTTTGTGAAAAATTTGTCATGGCACTTATTCTTAGCATTTTTGCACTTCACGTTCATTTGGGCTTTGGCCGCATTGTGAGTTGCATACTGATTGTTCTTAATTGCTTGTTTAGTGGAGACTTATGCCCATGTGAGTTTAAAGCCTTATTTTTTTTTTGGAGTGGTGTAACATAAACTCTCTTCACAGAAGAGCATATTCGTAGTTGATCTAATTATCTTTGTTGTCAAGCATTAGGAACTTAATGTGATGCTTATTTATCTCTTTGGTTTGCAAATTTGCATGGTTGTGTTGCCCCTAGGAAAGGATCATAGGCCATTTTTGACACTTTTGGGCCAGTTCGTTTCTTTCTTTCATGCACTTATTCCTTGTGAGCCCATTTAAGCCTCTTGCATGATAACCTTTCCTTGTTGAGCTCCACCATCTATATTGTGTCTGGACAAGGCTTAATTAATCATGTTGAGGTGATTTATTGACAAAAGATAGGGTAAGAGGAGTTGGTAATAGAGCTTTGTTTATGGTAGTCCTCCAGGAAAAAAAAAGTAATTTACCCAAAAAAAAAAAAGTATCAAAAAAAAAAAGAGAGAGAGAAGAAAGATAAGAAAAAAAAGGACACCAACCTTAATGAAAGAAGGAGTAACTCATCTTATTTTGGGAGGGTGTTGAAGGATAGGAAAGAGAGATGTGGCGAAGTTGAAAAGAAAAAAAGAATGAGAAGAGGGCACATTTTGTGAAACTTGCCCTATATAAGTTGTTGTGAGCCAATTCTCAGACACTTGAATTTTACCCTAACCTTAAAACATGCTTTCTCCCTTACCTAACGCTATAACTGGAATTGAAAGTCCTATTTGATCTTAGGGGCAACGGGATGTGGATTGATGAATAGAGAGAATTTCCGATGCTTGCATTCCGTTCATGAGATCATGTGTCCACTTTATAGAGTGTTCTGTTCGTGTCTTTGTGTGCGGAATATTTTGTTTTCATGTTGCATATCTTCCACCCGCACATGTTGAGAGTACATAATATGCACCTTGTTTTGAGTGAATTCATTTGTTGAGTGCATGACACGTTGAGATTTGAAGTTGAGACTCGGTCCGGAGAGAATTTTTAGTTGTTACTCACCTCGCGACCGAGTCCCTTATTCACACACGTTAAGTATAGGTGCCATGGCTTATTTTTATGACTTGATAGCCTCTAGAACTACTATTGCCTGGTATGTCTTTGCAATAGTTTCATTTTCTTTGCTTGAGATGTCGATGAGTTGTCTTACAGGTTTTTGCGTCTCATGTGAAAAAGATTCAGTGTTTGTGGGAGTTCATTGTTGCAAACCCTCACAAGACTCCACTCATCCTCTAGGGATCGTCTAGGGGTTTAAAAGGCTTGTTGCACGTGCTAAGTGCAATCGTGAGTCCTACGAAAGTGGCGTTATTAGAATTTTTTATTTATTAATTTTTGCTCGAGGACTAGCAAAATGTAAGTTAGGGGATGTGATAAGTGCCAAAATATACATATTTTGGCTTTCCAAACTACATTTATTAGTCTTTTATTTTAGTTACTTGATAATTATTTTGTCCTTTTTATGTTTATAGGTTGCTCGAGCCCGTTGTTCGAGATTTTGGATAAAAACAGAAGTTAAAGGAAGTTTGGGGTTAAAGGTGCAAAGGGCTTTCAAAGTTGAATTGCTAATTTCTAATAACGTGAAGTCCAAGGGCAACTTTATGTAAAAAATTTAAAATGCATTTGTGGGCACACGCCCCTGAAAATTCCCATTTTTAGTTCGTGAAAATAGGGTTGTGCCCTTTTTGTCTTGAAAAGCGTGACGAAATGCCGAAATGTGAGAGTCGTCACTCGGATTTTGCAGAAAACATCCAAGGAACCGGTTTTGAAAACGTTTTTGTCACGTTTGCTTGAATTGAGAAAGGCTTGTAGACTGGACCGTCATCACCTTCGATATCTGAGGTTCGGGAGCCAGGTTACGAGAGGGGAAGGGTTTTATTGCACCCCTCTCGCCCAATCTGGAGATCGGTCTCTACTCAGGCATTTTGTAAAACATTTGCGTTTTTCTCTCTTTAATCATTTTTTTAGCCAATTAGGGCGGAGGAACAGTTAATGGGGGATTAACATAATGGCAAGTTGTATTTACGTGGCAAAATGAGATGTATAGTTTATGAACAATTCGATAATAGATTGAGAACAAACACTCCTGTGAGCGTTTTGGGCAGACTGGAGTGCGCTGCCCGGGAGTAACATGCGCAAGCAACGTACCAGCATGCACTGGCCAGACCAGTACATGCTAACACCACTGGCGCACGCCACCCCCTTACTGGCGCACTTCAGTGAGTTTAAACTCACAGCTTCTGTTCTCAACCCTTTGGGCTCTGGAATGGACCAGTACACACCTAGGACAAACCACGCAATTGATATCACATATTATATACAGTTACAGATTGCAGCAACAAATCAAACAGAAATGGAATGGACAGAAAACCCCATAAACAGTGTGGGGATCAAACAGAGGCCAGGACTAAACTAATACGCAATGGGTAGCCATTGGATCCTTAGAATACCTGGCGTGCGCCAGTCCTTAAGGACCATGCGCCAGTTATGCCATTTATCCAATGCTTGGCTTTGCATCATCTGGGTTCTGGAGCATTACCAGAAGGATCTCAGAGGCCTTCCTGAATAGTTATACCAGATTCCTAACTATACAGTTCTAAAATATGGAAAAGCAGTAAATTGGTTTTAACATGCTACATGGTGATCAGATCAAAGATAAAGCAAAAAAGGGTGATCTGTGATCCCCACGCAAGCCTTGCCATGCAGCCATGACTGGGGCACGGCATACAACAACTGGCGCGCGCCACATATCCCCTTACACGATCATTGAATCTTTGCCAGCTTTAGGGCCAGGACTGGTATTGATTACCAGCCTTGACCCTGCCAGCGCCCCTCAGGGATTAGAACAGGTTACAGAAACAAAGGTGGTATACCTTTGGAATGAGATTGAGTGGTGGTTTGAGTTTTGAACCTTGAAATGAATGGATGATGAATGAGGAGAGCAATATGAAGAATGTGACTGATTCTCCTTGCTTTATCTTGCAATGGATGAAAGGAAAACAAGAAAGAACTAGAGAGAGGAGGGAAGAAAGAGTTTGGAAGCTTTTAATGGATGTTAACCCCTTGCAAATAAATGCAAGGGGAGTATATATAGGCCAGAGAAGAAGGCTGGGATCAGTTGGCCTTAAGGTTTGTTTGGGTGGCAAGGAGGGGGGGAGCCTCCATGCATTAATTGCATGGGACTTGCCTTGAAAGGCAATGTAGGAGAGAGGGAGACAAGCTGCATGAATACAATCATCAGCAGACTGTAGATTACATCAGGGTGGCCAAAAAAGTCTCGGGCAAGTGGTTGCATAAAGGTGATTTGACTGGGGTTGAGTGGTGTGCGCCAATGGAAAGTGGTTGGATACTTGATGACTGACACGTGGCAATGAACCAGCATGCATCAATTGATTACCAGCATGTGAAAGCAGGGTTTTGCTAAGGCCATTTGGTTCTGGCTTGAAAGATTTGAAAAGAGGTTTGGAAGGGTTTGAACGAGGTTTGGAACGCTCAAAGCTCAAACACATCATCAATCTCGGATGTTCTTGACCTTTAATCATCATTGGGGAATCAAAGACCGTAAATAAACTAATCTGGACAGTCCAGAATAGGGTGTCTAAGCATTAAAAGCCCTACTGCTATATAAGTGACTGGATGGGCTTGAAGTCGGTAGCGGCTTCTGGCCGGGGGAAAAGAGAAAATGTAAAAGAAAGTAGTGGCTTTGGTCGGGTCAACGAAGGCAGTGGACGAAAGATGCTGCTCAACATGGAGATTAAATTGAGACCGTTCAATACTCTCATTTCCATGGGCAACTAATCATCTCTCTTAAGGTGTGATGAAACCCTAACCAAGTAATTATGTTTTTATGTTAATTTTGGGATTCGATTATCGAAATGACGGTTATATAACTCGAAGACTTGTTTTTATGATTCATTCTTATTCTTCCAATCTAGTATTATGTATTTGTTTTATGTGATTGCAAATACATAGTTATATAACGATATTCTGTGTGCATGACATTGAGAATTAGAATAATCTATGCCTAGGAAAGACGAATCGTGCCTAGGTTAATTAGTTATAGAATCAAAGACGATTTGTGCCAACCGAAGATAGATTATGTCCGATTTTCAATCACATGCAATTTTCTTGGCGATATCACTAGGGCTTGTAGCTTTTAGTGAATCAATATCGTTTTGGTAGTCGGTTTCTTAAATTAACATAATCGCGTGGTTACGAAGTTCGGGTGGATTCAAAACCCTAAAACCTTTTTCCATATTTGAATTCAACATCTCTCTTGCTTTTAATTACTTAGATAACTTTAGATAATCAAAATCTAATCACTCTTTCTTGAATTGAATTAAGAATCGATTTTTGAAATAAATAACTTAGCCTCTTGATCCTCGTGGTACGATACCTGGACTTCTATTCTATTTGAATTGAGGTTTTCACTCAGTTTTAATTATTTAATTTTGGTGTGAAAAACGACCTACCAAGGATTTATGAAATAAACAGTTTCTTCTACTATTTCTTTTTTCCCCGGTAACCGAAACTATTAGTATGGAGTCTATGGGAATGGTTGTTTTCCCTATCACTCTTCTTTTCCCTTTTTATATACGTTTATTGTCTCAAGTAGTTGTGGAACGGTTCCCTTGTATCACCGTTCCTTTTATTTATGTCAAGTTACCTTGTGAATGATTTGTGTCATGGATTAATCATGTTAATATGGTTTGCTCTTGTCATGGCTTGTGTTTATTCTCCTGTCACACGTATTGATGAAGGCAAAGACATGCTTGCAAAGTCACTCAAATCGATCATAGGGATGTTACTCGAATATTTCATTCTAGCAACTGCTTGGCATGGTGGGATTTCATTCAGTGCAAAGTGCAAACTGATCCATGCACTATAGACATACTACATAACGACGTGCATCAAGTCATCGACAGCAAGATTTATGTGATGGTTCTTAAACTTCTTCCATTTTTTTCCCTTTCAATCATAGGGATCTATATTCTTGAGTTACTACTATCTGTCTCATATCCTAACCCTCTTTGCAGTCGTACTGTTGTGAATGGGTTCTGTCAATTGTTGTTGGTTTGAGACTTTGAGTTGTCACTCGGTCCACTCAATTTCTTGTTGGTTTGAGTTGTCGCTGATGAACCCAATAAATTTACAAGACGCTGTAACAGTTACAAGTCCTCTCTTACGCTGCTGTTTGGGGGCTGTGGGTTTATCAGTCATTCATTTGTAAGTCTCTGTGTATATTTTCTACTTCTTCCAAGTGGAACGGAAGAGGTGATCAGCCCATTTAGCATCTATGTTATCAAAGCTTTGCTCGTATTCGTTGTTATTCTTCAAGTTGCTGCCCCGAGTCACATCTGATCATTGGACATCGGTAAGGGATATTAGCTACTTCTGCCGATTCTTGTCAATAATTTCCTTACAGTCACATATGATCGTTGGACATCGGTAAGGGATATTAGCTACTTTTGTCGTTTCTTGTCAATAATTTTCTTAAGATTTGCTGGGCGCAATGCCTTCGTTTTGATCTCAATTTAGACACAGAGAACAGTAAAAGAGCTAGAGTGATTAGAATGCCATTTCAAGCTTCGGATAAACGAATTGCTACACAGTCCACATATGGAGACTTGATAACCTAGCATGATTGTGTTAAAAAGTTACTGGTCAGGTCACTAAACAACATTTTTGAGTAATTATAAGTATAGCTTAAAAATCGCGCTACATGAGATAATTTCCATGCCTGCCCTAGGACTCCCATTACTAGTGTTCCTCTTTGAAAACTACCACCATCTCATTTTTCTTTGTTTTTTGAAAAGAAAAATCCTATTTTCAGATCAAAATAAAGTACTCCACCTTTTTTTTTTTTTTTTGCGTATTTTTAAAATTTTGTTTGTTTTCATTCTTGTGAATTACTTAAAGCAAATACGATTCCAAAAGTTCATATTCAAACGAATATTTTATACAGTAAGAAACTTGAATATTGTATCAAATGTCCAAGATTGAAAGCTCCGACTTAAAAATAACTGTTTCTTGTCGACAATGACTACAGCCAATTAGCGCTAACTGGTTCCTTGTTTTGCAAACTTGCTTGAAGGAGGAGGATCACTCAGAGGATCCGACCTGTCTACACGTAGTGAATCACCATCCATCACATGGAAAAAAGCCTTATCAAATACTACCAAGAAACACCAAACAAAAGTCTTGTTAAAAACATAACCTTCCAGGTGATCTACTGATTAATATTTAATTTCCATTAACATCATAACATGCGATCTGTCATATTGGACTCCAAATACCGGCCTATGCAAACATGTCCTACAAAGGGAGGAGATAACAGAGACAAGTGCCTACCATTTACAAACCAGTAAACATTGTACGTATGTGCATTAATTTCGTACAGATGCTATAAAGTATAAACAATATATTCTATGCTAGGCAATTTCTAAATCTCTCAAACATATCAACAAATGCTTTGCGTCTAGTCTCCAAGTTAATCCTCTCATGATGTAAAAATAACCCTGAATTTCGGTAATGGCCTTGACTTTGTCACATCATCTGGGGTCTAACTGAGAAATTGATGCTTCATTCATAGACCATTGTGACTGGCTCGTAGACTGGTCTGACTCTAGTTCTTTGAAAATATTGGACCCTGTTATGTTCCGGCCTAAGAATCCAGGCTGTTGAGGAAGTGAAAGCATGGAGGAATAACTATTGAGCATCATAATTACCGTTGCCATAGAGGGCCTGACATCTGGATCATTTTGGACACACAACAAGGCGATATGGATGCATCTAGTGACTTCATTTCTGGAATGGGACCCTTCAAGAGTTGGATCCATCAAATCCAATGGCGTTCCTTCCCTCCAGAGTCTCCAAGACTGCAACAAAGCGGTATCTACATGAGTTGTGGACGTTATGACATTTAGAGTAAAAAGTGTGGTATTCCTTGAGTTATGTCTAATGTTTTTTTCATTATTATTTGTGGTGTTGCTCTCTTTCTGGATTTTGAACTTTTTGAACGGACACGTAATGAATAAATTTGCATTCCTATTTAAAGGCATTCCTATTTATAGCAATATTAATCCTTTGTTTTAGAATAAAAAATGTATTGCCAGCTACTTATAAGGGATAACTCAAGAACTTCAGCATGGACATACATTTTGAAATATCCCTTACTTGGATTGAAGACTAGCAATATAAGACGGAGGGAGTATTTACTAGAATGTATGGCTAAAGCTTACAAAGTTGAGAAGGTCTGGAGCACCATCTGATTGGTTAAAGTTGTTGTTCTTCATGCCAGAAATGATCTCCAGAACTAAGACGCCGAAACTAAACACATCGGACTTGGCAGAGAATTGTCCATGCATTGCATACTCAGGAGACATGTAACCACTGCAAGCCACCATTATCAGTTGACCATGAATGAGAAATGAAAAATATTAGCTCTTTTCACACGAAATCATACATGAAACAATGGAGGATAATGCACCAAAAATTTTAAACTCACAAGGTACGCCAACGAATTTATGGCACTCCCCCTTTTTTTATAACAATAATTTTTTTTGTTCATTATTGTTGATGTACAAAATTATCCTAACCATTTAGAAAATCGTCAAAAATAGATGAAAAGGTAATCAGGTAAATCACAAGTGATAAAATAAAAAGGGCTATTATTCTAAGAAGATGAGTGTAAAAATTATTTCTCAGTATAGTAACATCCATAAATTGTCATTAAGTAGCTAGGCCAAACAATACATATGTTTGCTTAATCCAAGGATTAGCTTTTGATAAATCAAAATGATGTATCAGTTGAGATTCTATACAGTCATTTCCATTAAAGGGAGTTTTAGAAAAACAAATATGCGGGACGCACAAACTACTTACAATGTTCCAACAACCCGACTTGTATTTCCTTGAGTTTGATCAACTCCAAAGATCCTAGCCATGCCAAAATCTGAAATTTTTGCATTCATATCACTATCCAACAAGATATTGCTAGCTTTGAGATCACGGTGTATAATTGTAAGACGTGAATCTTCATGAAGGTACAACAACCCCCGAGCTACCCCTCGTATAATCTTGTAACGTCTTGACCAATCCAACTTCGCTTGCTCTTGTGGGTCTGTGCATTGATCGATCCAAATGCAAGTTCAAGTAAAAAGTGCTCAAGTAAGAAGTACTTGCTAATAATTAGTATGTTATTCCGTTTTCTTGATATCGAGACACAAGCAGAAGAACATTAAAGTGGTCTGATCTCTGAGCATGCATTTCAAATACTCATAGCATACCATTCAGCCAAAAAGAGTTAACAATAACACAGAGTAGTCGAGATTGCCAAACCGAATAGAAAGTAGTTGAGGCTTTTGTTGGGCACAAACTCATAGATGAGTATCCTTTCTTCTCCGTCTAAGCAAAATCCGAGTAACCTCACTAAGTTCCTATGCTGAAGCTTGGCTACCAATAACATCTCATTCTTGAACTCTAGTGCACCTTGCCCTGAGGTTCAGGATAATCTCTTTATAGCTACCTCTTGTCCATCTAGAAGTAAACCCTAACGAAAAAACCAATCCCATGAAACTTCTAGATTCATAGTAAGACACCTTATGAAAATTTCAGATAATTTTAGACAAAAAGGAAAAAAGGGAAAAGAAAAAAAAAAACCTTATAGACTGGACCAAATCCACCTTCACCGATTTTGTTATCGTCTGAAAAGTTGTTTGTGGCTGCTTTAATTGTACCCAAATCATATTGCAAGGACTGCACTGTTGAGATGTCATCCCCAACTGGACAAATCAAATGTTCAAACAAGAGTAAATTAATTGTCAAAACAAGAAAAGACGAGGAGAAGTTTTTTGGATTTCCCTCATTTTCTCTCTTTCTTTAATCTGGCCAGAAGGAGTTTCTTCATTGTAGTTAATTTGGAGGTAATTTCGAAATTTCCATTGTTCTTACCATTGTTTTCTCTTAGAGAATTATACTTCCTATTCGCCCTCCTAGATAGGAAACAAAAGCTTGCTATGAAAAGCATAGTAACAACCACAATTGGAACGACAATGGCAATGATTACATGCGATGAGGTTCCCCCTTTTCCTGCATTAGAAAAATACTTCATCAACTTTGATTGATAAAAGAAGGTAGCGCTCACTGAAGCTGCAACCAGCTGATTCGAGTAGCATAGTGAGCTTTTTCAGTTTGTTTGAAGAAAACGAATAATGTATCCAGTTTGGCTTGTTTAACAATCGAGCTGAACTAAAACAAGCATTAATGAAACTAATCAGGATCTCAAGCATATTAGTGAATTGTTCATGCTTCGATTGAAAACTAATTATCGAGTTTGGAAAATGTGTTCAAACTTTGTTTGCAAGGCAACAAGCTGTCTTCAACTAAGTTTTAACAAGCCAAACACGAGTAATCACCAAATAGCTTGAATGCATTAGATGCCGCGATTGCTCACATTTTGTATACTGTAATTGTTTTACGCTCTTTGCCCATATTCTTGGTCCTTTAGATATGCTATAACATGCACTCCTTGTAAATCTAATCAAATTAGTAGCATTATTTCTTAATTAGCCTCCAATTTTTTCCAGTTTTATGGATGCATTTAGAATGTTAAATTTTTTTTCCTTTTAACATTTCAAAATGGACAATATATACTTGGAGACATCCAAAAGAAATAAGAACGAAGAATAAGGAACAAAAGGACTACTAAAAGTCTAAAAAAGTTTTGAATTTTCGAATTCATGTACTACAAAAGAAAGTTTTACCTGGGCTGCTTGGAGTTGTAGTACTAGGAGGAGGGAGGGCTGACGAAGGTGGCGGAGGAGCACCAGCAAAGCTGGCATTGTAAAACTGGTACATCTCATATCTGATATAACAACTCGGGAACAGAACTTGTGCTCCTATTTTTGCATAAGGAAGCTTCGAGATACCATCCCGAAGGCAATTATTGCAATCAGAATCAGACAAATCTGGCGTGCATTGCGCTAGTCCGTAAACCGGTTGAAGTGGTGTGTATTTGGCTTCTCCAATCGCGAATTTCTTACCTGAGTCGTCACTTGAAGCCCGATTGGCAATATTGTTCATTACCTTTTCGGGTGGAGTTCATACTAATAGTTAGTGAAATGGTATGCCGAAAGTTAGAACTAGATGTCAGAATTAAAACCATGTTTAGGGTATACTGCAAATATACATAAACCAAACTAAATTACCCGAAAGACAAGAGGTTAAGGCCTCTCATACTCGACCCAATCTGGTGCAAGACACAGAAAATGCTATTTTCGTATAGGACCGAAACCAATAATTGCACAATCATACAACACAAGATTTACGTGGTTTCCGAAGCAATGGTACATCCGCAGAGGGCAGCAAATTGATTCGTTTTATCTGTATAGGATTACAATCACTGTACGTGCACACTCACAATACAGCTTTACATTCACTCGTGTTCCTCTCCTCTGTTTCTTATAAAAATGCAAGGAGCCAGAGCCATAGGGCTCTCTTTAAAGGCCAAAGTATTGAATACGTTTAAAACACATTATTTCGTTAAATAGTTTTGGAATCTTTCACTTTTCTCAACTTCTGTTCAGATAGAATACTCCCACCAAAGCATCCATATTTTTAGTCTATTTTCCATTTCAAAATACTCCCTCCAACTCGACCCGCTCGGCCGAGATTCGCTCCTCGGGCGGTAGGTGTGGAGCTTGACGTTAGTGCCGACGGCCTGTCATCGAGGCGGCCGTGCAGAGGGCTTGGGATGCGTTTGGGACCATTGATGTTCTTATCAACAATGCTGGTGTTTTAGGTGATCACATTTGACAAACATAATCCCTTGTTAGCATTCTACCATTCTGATCTAAATTTGGGAAGACGGAGCTAGAATTTTGTAAACGCAGGGTTGAACTATGAACAACATTATGAAATTTGAAGGTTCCAAAATCTTTGTTAAAGTATTCAACTCCAAACCAATTGGTAAATAATGGATAGGCCACTTAAGCTCATATACTAGTTTTGGAGGAGATATTGAACCGATGTGGGACAAATCCCAATACTCCCCCGCACGTGCGACCCCTGACTCGCACGTGGAGAGGTCAACAAAAGATCCGGAACATACGGTTCACAATTAAATAAAGTGCAATTATGACACAAACAAAGAGAAAAAGCCTTCGAAACTCTAGCTCTGATACCAAATTAAAGCATCCAATTCTAAACCAATTGATAAAGAGTGGAGAAGCCGCCCAAGCTCATATAGTAGTTTTGGAGAAGATATTTAACCGATGTGGAATAAATCCCAATAATCTTTATAGTTTGTTTGGTTTGGAGGGAAGTTTTTTGGGTAATAGATTAGATAGAAAAAGAAATAAAATTAATAATTGAAGGAAAAACTTTTGAGAAACCATGCGCTCAAGGGTGAAGTGAGGTGAGTTGAGTTTTGGCATCCAAAACAAACATATCTTTAAAGCATTTAAATAATACTCCTCAATATCAAACACAATATTTAGGTGCACCTAATAAACTAAAAACAACTAATATTAATATTGAAATTCAAAAAAAAAAAAAAAAACCCGAACCTACGCCTTTCTGTGGCCCCATATGCCCCTTACTAGTTCCGTCTCTGAAGATGGTTAAAACATTTAGAACAACATAACTAAGAGTAAAAAAGGATTCATATTCTTGCTCAATCAGAGAAGGATACGAGATAGTATTTTGGAAACCTTAATATTACCTCTCCCAAAAATTCGCTAAAACCGGTCCCATTATTCGTCACGTTCACCCTATTTGGCAAAACTACCAACAACCTTGTGTCCGCATCGGCAAAGATGTACACGTTGGAGTACCTGAGCAAACACTCGTCATACCAGACCGTGACCCGCTTCGACCCGGGGCACTGCTCGACCACATGTTCGGTAGCGTTAACGACACAGTCTCGACACACGGTGGCGGAGACGTCACCGCGGCAGAGGAAGAGGCCGTAGGTGATGTCGGGCGGGCTGCTGCCGGCGGTGAAGTTGTAAAAGCCGTTGGATGCGTTGTTGGAGTTGGAGCAGAGAACGGAGAAGAGGGTGTTGAGGTTTGTTTGGTAGGTGCTGTTTGGGGCGTCGGTACCGGGTGGGTCAAGGGTTGTGTTTTGGCAGTCTACGGAAAGGAGAGTTGGGTCGGCTTTAATTAGTGCGATCAGGCTGAGCAGGGGAATTGCGTAAACAAACAGAGCTTTTCTGGGCATTTTCTGGGCTAAATTATTCACGCCTGAGCACCTGGGCAGGCTAAGGTTTTGAGGGGGTTTCTTTCGACTTTGATGAAAATGGAGATTGGGAAAGGGTCAAGAAACAAGTGGTGGAGATTGGAAATCAGGGCTGTAGCCTGGACGACTTGGAATCGGGTCAATGATGGCGTATTGTAGTATTGAATTGGATTGCGATCCCTGGTACAGCAGAGGGGGCCACCGGTGTGGAAGTACTTCAGGGAAGAGAGTCAGGCGATGGAATTGCGAAATCAAACAGACACCAACCATTACAGTATTACAACATCCACAACATTATTTCTGGAGCTCAATTCGAATCCTACGAAAATACACAAAAATAACTATAAATTTATAATAATATTTTATAAAATTTTGTAAAAAATCAATTCTAAAGGATACCGATAAATCCTATTTTTAGATTCGTAAGGGTGATATTGAATGAATATCTGTAACTGTTTTTGAATTTGTAGAGCAAAACCACTCAGCTTCGGCACTACAAATCCAGAAATAAGACTTACAGATATCTATTAGAGCTGATTTTTTACATGACTTCATAAAATATTATTTTAAATTTATGATAATTTTTATGTATTTTTGCAGGATCCAAAATAAGCCCCACAAAAAACATACTCCCTCCGTTCCAAATTAAGAGTCTCTTATTCCATTTTGAGACGTTTCAAAATGATTGTCCTTTTCCAAAAATAGAAGTGGACATTTGATAAAATTCTAAAAGTGTCCCTCTTATTTGAATACAAATTATGCAAAATAGATAAAATATATAGGTAATGGTGAAAAAAAGATGTAATGATTACATGTCTCCTAAAAAAATTGAAATTCTAAAGATGAACTCTCAGTAATGATTTGGTGTAGTGTACTGACTTACCGTAGCCTGGACGACCTGTACCGCTCCAATTACGGCACGACCAAAACGGCACCGTTCTGCCTTTCTCGTATAATTAGGCTTCCTTTATCACTTTTTTTTTTTTTAAAATATGCAAAAACGCCCCTTGGACTCCTCTATCAAGGTTTTTTTGTTTTTTAAATCCGCTAAAGGAGCCAAAGTTTGTTGCATAATAAATTGGCATGATTATTGATGATTTTGTGAGATTCATTTTAGGTAAAAAAAAAATGATGTAAAACACAAGTTATTCTTAATTTTTTTATGTGTTCTTTTAAAAAATTAGATCAATCCGATATCCATTTAGATTTTTTCAACATTTGTAAGAGTCCTATGAATTTTAAAATAGCCCTTAATGATTTATTGATAGGTCCCAAAAAAATAATTGAAAGTGAAAGTTATTCTTAAAATATTTTTTATTGGGTCTTGTAAGAGATTAGGTCAACCCGATATTTGTAAAGGCTTTTTCAAAATTCGTAGAGTTCTATGAATTTTAAAATAGCCCTAAATGATTTATTGATGGGTCCCAAAAAAGCAATTCAAAATGAAAGTTTTTCTTAAAATATTTTTTACTGGGTCTTGCAAGAAATTAAGTTAACCCGATATTCATAAAGGCTTTTTCAGAATTCGTAGAGTCATATGAATTTTAAAATAGCCCTTAATGATTTATTGATGGATCCCAAAAAAAAATTCAAAATGAAAGTTATTCTTAAAATATTTTTTATTAGGTCTTGTAAGAAATTAGGTCAACCCGATATTCATAAAGGCTTTTTCAGCATTTGTAGGGGCCCTACCAATTCTAAAAAAGCCATTAACAATTTATTGATGATTTTGTGGGCCTCATTTTGGATCCTAAAAAAATAATTCAAAATGCAAGTTACTCTTAAAATATTTTTTTATGGGTTCTTGTAAAAAAATTAGGTCAATCCGATATCTATAAAGGTTTTTTCAGTATTCGTATGGGTCTTAAAAATTCTGAAAAAGCCATTAACAATTTATTGATGATTTGGTAGTGTAACAACCCGGATTTTCGACCTTTTTTTTCTTTTCACTATTGTAACAACCCGTAATTTTGTTAAAAGAAATAATAATAATAATAGAAATTATTTTCTTAATACATTTTTTTTTTGCATGCAATATAGGCATGCATGCATTTTTTTTCCCTACACACAAGCATGCATGCGTACACCACTTCATCTCCCTCACCTCACTCTTCTGCAATGTCTCTCTCTCTCCCTCCCACAGCTCATTCTCTCTCTAGCCATTACTCCCTTCATTTCTTTTTCTCCAAGAAAAACCAAATTCATCCCCCATTGCCCAAACTGAAAATTTCTTGATCACCAAGCTCAATTCGAATTCAATTCGTTCATATCCTTTTCCTACCTCCTCTTTAGCCCCAAAAACAGTCACAATTCATCCAATTCAAGTTCCATGAAGCCAACTCCATTAAATTCAATCTTATCTTTTCCTTCCAAAATTCACCTATAAATACCCTACCCCATTAACCCATGAGCACATCACGATACTCACCACTCACCACTGGTCTGAAAAGAAGAGAAAAACCGAAGCAAACTAAGCTCCAAGCTATGGAGTTCTAGAGAGAGAAAGTGAGAGAGAGAAAAAAGTGGGTTTGTATCCTAGATCCAACCGAAACTCAATTCACCCATTTCAATCACTTCCTACAACTCCAAGCATCCCCAATCATCATTCAATTTGGTCCCAAAGTTCCCCCATAGCCTAATGATTAGCACCTAAGATTGTGAGATCGTGGTGCCAAAAGTAACCTAGCATGTGGCGTTTTTAATTATTATTGCCGGTTTTTATGTGATTTTACTCGTAAGGTAGTTAGTTTAGGTTAGTCTTTCTCTCTTAATGTCTTCCAAGCTTTCTTAGTTAAATCCTTCAAGAACACTAGTAAGTCTTTCTCGTTTGTTAATTTCTCGTTTATTAATGTTATAGCTACGCTTTGGATCTTTGCATAAATCAAGTTTATTTTCGTTTTCGTCGGTTAAAAGTAATGTCTTATTTTTATGCTTTCTTTTGTGCTTTAGCTATGAATGAGTAATCTTTTGGTTAAGTCTCGGGCTACTCTTTCCTAATGATTTAGGGTGTTATTTGGTTCACAAACCCTCGGGCTTCAAATCATGGTTCTCGAAATTAAACTAACCTAGCCATTTTGGTCTAAGCGAGGGGTGTTAACTCCTTGATGTGAAGTTTAGTCAAGCGGTCTTAGCAAGTGTCATATTGAGGGCTCGTGGCCTCCTACGTGTTAGATACATTAGCAAAAATAGGTTGGCTGAGTTTCGATAAATCACATCTTTTGATAAATGTAGTCTTTAAAGCTAAATCTTTCGAGCGTGAGCGCGCGGTCGTGACTCTCGTTTGAGTTATAATTGAGAACCGGTAACGGCCTTTGTCAAGGGAAGGATGACTCCTAGACTTGCCTCGTTTTAGTCCATAAAGTTCATTTCTAATCTTTTACCTTAGCATTTTACCGCTTAAAGCTAAACCAAGTTGGCCGTCTTAAACGTCGTAATCCTACCACATAAAACCTTCAATCCGAATCAAGATATATTCGATTCTCTGTGGGAACGATTCTGGACTTCTGGATATTATGCTACCAATGATCTAGCCCTATGCTTCGGGTTTTTCCAACCTTATATTTGACGGCGAGGTTTTGGCGTAAGCATATTTTGGCGCCGTTGCCGGGGACTTTCTTATTATAGCTTATTGGGAGGTTCAACACACCACTGTAAGTACACCATTTAATTTTCATTTTGTGCATCATATACTCGGCCTAGCGGATACCTCTAACTGAGCCTCCAATTCGATTTGAGGTGTAACGAAGCTAGTTTGAGTATCCCTTGCCTTTTTCTTTTCTTATACTATCTATGCATATATTGAGGTGGCGGCATAGCCCCTCAGAATTGTCTTAAGAGAGAGAGGCGGCGGCGTAGCCCCTCCAGTCAGTTTTTCTTATTGCAGAGCGGTTACTTAGCTTTAAAGTTGCTCAAAGCACCAGTTCATGCTTGTGGTTTATCAAGGGCCTTGGGTGTATCGTAGTCCTCGCTCAAACTGCTTGCACTGGTCTAGTTCTCCACCTTGCGTAAGAAGCAGCACTCTACGAGCTTGCTCTCCACCAAGTAGCTATTCTTGGCCGTATTCTCCATCAAGACAATCAATGATGGATGAGGAAGCTCCTCCGGTTAGGACTCTCAAGGACTATTTGAATCCGAAAAGGGTCACTTAACGGTCTCCAATAGTTTTCCCGCGCCCCACTACTGTTGCCGGCACATTTATTTTCAAATCAGATTATCATCGGTGCATTCCATTCTTCCATGGTATGGAGCGTGAGGATCCGTACCAACATATCTGAGAATTCGAGGAGACCCTCCAATCGTTTGTTACTGTGGATGCTCATCTCAACCAAGCGAGGTTAAGGCTTTTCCCGTTCACTTTGATGGATAAAGCCAAGACATGGTTTCACTCGTTGAAGCCGCAATCGTTAACCACACGGGTGCAAGTTCAAGACGTTTTCCACAAGAAGTTTTTTCCGGCCAGCCGAACAAAGCTCTTGATGGATCAAATCCAAACCTTTAAACAACGTGATGGAGAAGCTTTCCACCAATATTGGGAGCGTTACAAGGATTTGCTTGCGGCGGTTCCTCACCATAATTTTGCTTTGTATCAGCTGATTCACTACTTCCATTTGGGATGCTCCCAACAAAGTAAGCAACTGCTTGATACCATGTGCACTGGTGGGTTTATGAATAAGTCCCCCAAGGAGGGTTGGGATTACATCGATGAAGTGGCCAAGAAGTCTTTGACTTGGAGTTTTGAGGATGCCGGGGACAGAGCTATGGCTAACCAAGGTCCCGGAGGCTCCGGGAAGTTCTCCATTAATGAGCACCAAGCCATGGAAACACGGATGGAACAATTGGCGAAAAAATTGGAGAATTTGGAATTAAAAGGAGTGAAGGAAGTCAACGTGGTGGGAGCGGTGGAGGAGCGTTGTGTTATTTGTGAAACGACGGGACATTTAACCGACAACTATTCATCTATTCCCACTCTCAAGCAGCACTATAGCAACCTCAACCTTTCGATTGAAGAAGTTAGTGCAGTGAACCAAAGGTTCGAGTCTTTTCCCCAAAACTTCAACCAAGGCCAAAGGCAACATCCGGGGTTCCGTTGGAACAATCAGATTGAGGGAGGAACTTCTCAAGCCCCACCTCCCGGTTCTTAAATGCAACCATGGCGGCCTGCTCAAGGCCAAGGGCAGCCTCGTTTTTCACAAGGACTGCCAGGATTTGGCCCGTCAGGACCATTTCAAGGTCTAACCAATTCCAACCTCCGCCAAGGCGATCTTTGGAGGATACTCTCCTATCTTTCATGCAAGCTTAATTTAATTACAATGAGGGCAACACGCAAATGATGGGGGAGTTAAAGAATAAAATGGGGAAGTTAACCACATCCATCGGGCTTCTATAACAAGAACGAGGCAAATTCCCTACACAGCCTCATGCAAATCCACAAGGTCAACTTCTCATTGGCACTTCTTCGGTACCTCCGCCCAAGCAAGCTCAAGCGATCATCACTCTAAGGAGTGGCAAGGCCGTGGACAACCGAGTGGTTATGCCATCAGATACACCTACTATCGTGCCATCTCCACCACCGCTAAATTCTCCATCACCGGATGAAAGTATCGAGCACGATTTTGAGGAAGACGGGGAATCTCCCGTGCAAGTTTCAAAAGAAGCCGAGACCGCTCCGAGTCCACAAGTCTCGCCCGTTCCGGCACCCTATCCTTCCCGATTGAAAAAGCTGGATCCTCCATCCAAGAATGCTGATACACTTGATGTTTTTAAGCAAGTCAATGTTAACATTCCGTTGATGGATGCCATCAAGCAAATCCCTTCATATGCCAAGTTCTTGAAGGATTTATGCACCCAGAAGCATATTCAGCCTATACTCAACTCACTTCTAGCACAGTTTGGCTCATTCAAAATTCATTGTAATGCGAACAAGAAAAAGTGGAGTTTGAATGAGTTAACAAACTTGTGTGTTCATGAGGAACTGAGATTGAGAAAGGAAAAGCATCACACTGCATTGGCAGTGACTCAAGGTGCTATGAAGAAAAAGGGTAAAGTGAGAAATATTCACCAATGAAAGTCAATGAACCTGAGAAAAGTAGTCAGGCTTATAATGGTTTCATTGTCAAGTGTCACTTTTGTGGCAGTAAGGGACATGTGAAGGAGGACTGCAATAAGTGTAAGGCTTGGTTCGAAAAGAAAGGGATACCTTTCAACCCGAAAACTGGAAGAAAGTGAGAGATTTGTCTTCATGGGGAACCGTCTCAAGGCTGAAGTGGTAGTTGTTGGTACCTATCGCTTGGCTTTAGAGACGGGTCATCAGATAGATCTTGAAGACACTTTTTATATTCCCTCTATTTCTAGGAATTTGGTTTCTGTATCTAGATTAGATTGTTCTGGATATTCAGTTTCATTTGGTTGTCGAAAACTCAAATTGATGTTTAATTCAATAATGGTTGGTTCTGGTGATTTATATGATGGTTTATATAAAATTGGTTTGAATCATGAGTTTGCACAATCATTAGTGACCCTGCATTCGGATGTTGGTTTAAAACGTGGTCGAATTGATGAAAAATCATTTACCATGTGGCATAGACAATTGGGGTATATCTCCAAGGATAGAATTGACAGAATGGTGAAGAATGGGAGTTTAGAAGACTTAAACTTCACTGATTTTGAAATTTGTGTGGATTGCATTAAGGGAAAGCAAACCAAACACACAAAGAAAGGTGCCACTAGAAGCAATGCACTTCTTGAGATAATCCACACTGATATTTGCGAAATTCCTATTCCATGTTTTTACTGGAAAAAAAATTACTTTATCACCTTTATAGATGACTTCTGATGTTATAGTTATGTATATCTAATTCATGAAAAGTCTCAAGCTGTTGACATCCTTGAGGTGTACATTACTGAGGTCAAGAGACAATTAGATAGAAAAGTCAAAATAGTGAGGTCGGATAGATGTGGTGAGTTTTATGGGAAATATGATGAGTCAGGCCAAAATCCTGGCCCATTTGCCAAACTATTAGAAAAGTGAGAAATTCGTGCTCAATACACAATGCCTGGTACGCCACAGTAGAACGGTGTTGCTAGTTAGAAGTATGATGAGTTTTTCAAATGTACCTGTTTCCTTATGGAGTGAAGCATTAAAGACCGCGATGTATCGCTTAAACATGGTTCCTAGTAAGGCGATTCCAACTACTGCTTTTGAGTTATGGACTGGTAGGAAGTCCAGTTTAAGACATTTACATATATGGGGTTGTCCAGCGGAAGCTAGAATATATAATCCACAAGAGAAAAAGTTATATTCTCGAACAATTTCTGGATATTTTATTGGTTATCTAGAAAAGTCTAAGGGGTATAAATTTTACTGTCCTAACCATAGTACGAGAATAGTTGAAACTGGAAATGCGAAAGTCCTAGAGAATGGCGAGAATAGTGGGAGTAAGAAATCGAGAAAGGTTAATTTCGATGAAGAAAGAGTTGATATACCAACAATTCTTTCTCATCGAGAAGTTGTTATTCCTCAACTGGTTAAGGAGAATGAACAACATGTAGGTAATGATTCTCCACTTCATGAGAATACCGCCATTGAAAATTTTGTAGAACCACCACAACCGGTAGTTCTGAGAAGATCTCAGAGGAAAAGAAAGTTTGCCATTCCAGATGATTATGTGGTGTATGTATCTACAAGAATCGGATTTCGACATTAGGGTTAAGAAAAACCCGGTTTTGTTTTCACAAGCCATGAATAATGATGATTCTAATAAATGATTTGACGCTATGAATGATGAGTTGAAATCAATGGACCAGAAAAAAGTTTGGGATCTCGTTGAATTGCTCGCTAATTGTAAAAAAGTCGGCTGTAGGTGGGTCTTTAAGACCAAGCGCAATGCAAAAGGCAATATCGAACGATTTAAGGCCAGGCTTGTGGCCAAGGGTTTCACTTAGAAAGAAGGCGTTAACTATAAGGAGACCTTCTTTCCTGTGTCAAAGAAAGACTCGCTTAGAATCATTTTGGCCCTTGTAGCTCATTATGACTTAGAGCTGCATCGCTTAGAATCATTTTGGCCCTTGTAGCTCATTATGACTTAGAGCTGCATCAGATGGATGTGAAAACTGCTTTTCTGAATGGTAGTTTGGATGAAGATATTTAATGGAGCAACCCGAAGGATTCGCAATAAAAGGGAAAGAGCATTTGGCATGCAAATTAAAGAGATCCATATATGGTCTTAAACAAGCTTCCAGGCAATGGTACTTAAGGTTTAATGATACCATTACCTCCTTCGATTTCAAAGAAAATGTTGTTGCACAGTGTATATATCTGAAGGTCAGTAGGAGTAAGTTTATCATTTTGGTGCTATATGTGGATGATATTTTGTTAGCCAGAAATGACCTTGGTTTATTACATGAAACTAAGGGATATCTCTCGAAGAACTTTAAAATGGTTGATATGGGTGAGGCAGCTTATATTATTGGCATAGAGATCTTTAGAGATTGATCTCGAGGACTGCTAGGACTGTCTCAGAAGGGGTATATTAACCAAGTTGTAGAGAGATTCAATATGCAGCTTTGCTCAGTAAGTGATGCGCTCATTGTCAAGGGTGACAAATTTAATGAAAGTCAGTGCCCAAAGAATGACTTGGAAAGAAAACAAATGGATGAAATTCCATATGCATCAGCATTAGGGAGCTTGATGTATGCCCAGACTTGCACTAGACCGGATATTAGTTTTGCCGTAGGGATGCTGGGCAGATATCAAGTAATCCAGGAATGGAATATTGGAAAGCAGTGAATAAGGTTATGAGGAACCAAGAACTATATACTTATAGAAAATCGGATCATTTGACATGATTGGATACTCGGATTTAGATTTTGTTGGTTGTCTCGATAGCAGAAAGTACAATCTCATGAAATGTGTGAAGCATTCTATAGCTTACTGCACATAATGGAAACCGAGGTTGTGGCGTGCTTTGAGGCCATATATCATGTTTATAGTTGTGGAACTTCATCTTTGGTCTTGGTGTTGTCGACTCAATTGCCAGGCCGAATGAAGAGTTATTGTGATAATTCCGCTGCATTTTTATTCTCTAAGAATATCAAGTATTTAAGTAATTCTAAGCACATGGAAGTAAAGTACTTGGTTGTTAGAGAACGAGTCCAGAAATAACAAGTGTCAATTGAAAATTGAGTACCACTCTTATGATTGTTGATCTGTTAACAAAGGGATTGCAACCAAAGACTTATAACATGTTGTTAGGATGAGTCTTTTAACAACCCTTGATGGAGTGGTTATTGTGCATGACACTATTTAGCGCAAATAAAAGTTTGTTTCTGATTTTTCTGTTTCCAATTATGCGTGCACATATTATTTTGGATTATGTTCAACAGGAAATGTCTTGACAAGACAAATTATAGGGGCTTTAGGCATTACAGCCTGAATAATGATATTTTTCCTATTATGGACTTGGTTAGTGAAAGTTATCAATGGTGTGGTGCATAGAAGGGAATATGGCATGGTGCTATACAACCGCTATGACTCACATTGGTGGTCTGAATTAATTACAGTATTAAAGTTTCTAATTGGTTTGAACCTATTGGCTATTTTAAATCCGTGATCACGTGTCAAAGTTTTTTGTATGGAGCCCACTCGAGTCGCTTTAAACAAAATGCATATTTTGAAGATATACACTTTGCAACACAATCGGCTTGATGGGCCAAGTGGGAGAATGTTAGTTTTTCTCTATTAGTGTGGCCCACTAACCTCCACGTTTTGTGCATGTGGGACTCCACTATCAGATAAGCCAACGAAGTGATATGGTTCATTACGATAACTAATTAGAATTACAGATGAAGAAAAACTCTTGATAATAAAGGAGACCTTGATGGACTAGGTGTCTTTTAATAATTATCTCTAAGGCCCTCTTCTCTCCTCTATAAAAGGTAGAATACCCACCCCTTATTCCTACGGTTTTTTCCATCAATTAAAGTATTGGGTTATTCTAGAAAAGTAGAGATAGAGAGAAGAAGGTGAGCCAAGAATTATGGTGTTTCTAATTAAGGGGTTTGTTCTCTCTCATCCCGATGGCCGACAAAGGTACGTCATTTATTGTTCTTGAGATGTATTGAATTCAAGATCCTACTATATCTGTTTTCCACATAATAGTTTTAATACAGCTATAGATTTACCCTACATGCATGTGAATTGCTTCTCAACACACAATTCACATTGTGTACCATTCAGCTATGTTTGTGTGCTTGAGAGTTAATTCATTATTAGTTTCCAAATTTAACTTTCCTGGTAACATAAACACGGAGTTGTTTAGAATGCCAAACTGAATCAAAAGTAGTCGAGGCTTTTGTTGGGTACAAACTCATAAATGAGTATCTTTTCTTCTCCCGCCGAAGAAAAGAGAAGTTGTAAAAGATTATGTCAAGGGAGAATCAGGATCAAGCTTCTCGGAATCAAGTAGTCGAGGCTTTTGTTGGGCACAAACTCATAAATGAGGATCAAGCTTCTCGGGGGTGCCGCGGCCGGCAGTGAAGTTTTAAAACCTATTGGACACGGTGGAGTTGGAGGAGAGAACGGAGAAGAGGGCGTTGAGGTTTGTTTTGCAAGTGCTGTTTGGGGAATACGTGGTTATGTTTGGGCATAGGATGGCACTGTAAGTTGGGGTGGCTTTGGATGTGGGGCTGAGGCTGAGAAAGAGAAAAAGCGTGAGAATGAATGAAATCAGGATGGCGGATGAGAAGTTGGAGGAGGGTGAAATCATGGTTTTGTGTGACAATTAGATTAATGGGAGGGTGGAAAATTAGCTAAGGTAAGTACTACTTTAGACCAATAAAGAGTAATTGGGCGTTAATCTTCTCTTGTGGGTGTATTATTAGTTTTATCAAATTAAAAGAAAGAGAAATCAAAAGCATGATCTGGTTCAGATGTGTTATTGACGAGGAAATGGGTAGCGGGGATGGATGGGATGCCATTGGCATAGCTCCGTCGACTTTTCCATGTTCAATGAAAGCCGTGTGGAATTATGGCATCGCTCCCCAGTCCCCACGCTCACAATATTAGTAGTATATGTATTATGAGGGATCCCACGTAATTTTATGAGAACGTCCTACTAGATGTCTAGAACTGAGGTGTATGCGTAAATGAATTGAACGAGTTCAAACAACTTGGCGATCAATCTTTAAAAGTACTTTTAATTAAACTTGGCTTGTTAATGAGAATAAATTTCTAATGAGCTTTAACAGAACCGATAGACCAGCCTTGAGTTTTTGAAGACCTGAAGCAATAATAAAAAATGAGACTTTTTACGAATTTCTAAGACAGGCATAAAATAGACAAACCATCTTTCCCAAAACAAAGGAGCACTGATCAATAAGAAAAAATGTCAACTGTATTCAGAACAAGTGATCTATCCCTTGGTATATTGCCACCGTTCGTGCACAGATTTTTTATGACTTCCAAGTTCAAAACTCTTGTGCTATGAAAAGGAGAAATTAGATTTTTTATGTTAATCACTCCGACTACACGTTTGCGTCTAAAAAGGGAAGAGAATGAAATTCCAATGAGGCAAGATTAAGCCGTTCGGTTGGGGCAACCACTAAAACAAATCCTCTCTTTGTCTAAACCTTCTCTCTATATGTTGGTGAATGTATTTTTCCCGAACCAAATTAATCAATTAAGTCAGTGAAGAAAGCATGTCGCCAAAAAAAGCAAGGGCAAGAAAAAAATACGGGTACGAAACAACATGAGTAAATATAATGGGAAAAACTGTTATATTTATTTTTTAATATTTTGAGTAAATTACTTTCAACGATTAACAATTTTGTTTTGCCGAGCAAAACAAAAACCTTCTTAGTCAATGGTTTTACTTTGAAAAACCTAATTTCAATTAGTAAGATGAATTTTCTGATAAAAATGGACCATTTAATTCTCCAATTTACAAGTATGCCACCAAGTATTTTTGGGCCTTGGTTTGATTGGATACATGTTGGGCTTTTATCTTATCTTTGGATAGACTTTTTTTGGGTATATAATACATATGACTACTAGATATTTTGGGGTCCTAAAAATTTGCCATTTTTTAGGCCTAAGGCCATGGCACCTTGGGCTTTAGCCCAAGCCTGGACATAATAGCCAAGCGCAACTAATCTGAAGTGCCTTAAGTTTTTAAACATCATGGGTCGAACACTAAGAAGTACATAGTTTGTTTGAGCTAGGTTTAAAAGCTTAACGAGTTTCAAAAACTGCTTAACCTTGGTATGATTACATAATCTCTCTAATGAGTTCTTGACAAGTGAACATGATTTTGAAGTTGAGAGGTCAGGATCGTTTTTTCAGCCCCACTCTTGGAAGAGGGATTAGCTGTCCTCAAAAATCAATCTGCCATATTTGGCCATATTCTCTCTTTATGCATCCCATTTTGGACTAAAATTGATGACCCAAACTGTTGATCATCTCTTGCATCATGTATATAAGAACACCTCTAAACAAGTTTGGTTTGATCGGCCATCAACAAGTGACTAACTCGTATGTTAGTTAATAGATTCGATGGCTGACGTTTGAAACTGCATTTACCATCACTTTCGTATCCACGAACTTATCAATATTAATTCGATCAAATTAAATTTTTCAAAGACGTTCTTCGATGCATGATGTACGTGATCAATGGGTTGGATCATCAACGTGAGGCCTAAATAGGGTTCCCAAAGAGAGAATACGGTAGATTGGATTTTGGAGGGGAGCTGAGCCCCAGAAGAGTAGAGTAAAGGATCAAGCTTCTCGGGAGGCCTTTGTTGGGACAACACTGTGTAGTGGTCTTTTGTGGTCTTTAATTTGTCTAGTGGTAGGACCGTAGGAGTAGAACAATTATTGTATCAATTATTTTAGAGGTCAGAAGCGAACACAGTCGATGGATTTTAGCGTGACTAACCATTATACCATTGTCTAGTCAAAGCGATCAATGTTCCTCAACTCTCTCTCTCTCTCTCTCTCTATCTCTCTCTCTCTCTCTCTCTCTCTCTCTCTCATATTTTTGGTTACAGTACATAGAGCAACTCACTTTCCCCTTAACGGCTGCCCTTTGAATGCCTAACCCACACCAATTCCTCTGGTCGCGCGCTTTGCTTTTTTCAATCTCTTTCTCCTCTATCCTCTCTCAGTATTAATCAACCATGCCACCCCATCCAACCCCTTCGCCTTTCACACCCTTTTTTCAATCTCTTTCCCCTCTATCCTCTCTCAGTACAATCTAATCTCCAATATGCTTATAGATTATGACAATATATAACTGAAAAACAGTAACGAAATTCTACCAGAGAAAACATATGAACCTCTTTTCAATCAACCTGAGGAATAAGTGGAAGAGCATTATTTCAATTTTTTTTTCTCGTCCCTCTTCTAAACAATAGAGATAAACTGAGTAATGCGTATGGAAAGTGTTGCTCGATTGTGCAGGTAAGCGGCAATATCATTGTCAATAATCTGGTCCTGTGTGGCAAGACGAAGTTGGATCTGTTAACAAATATTATCCCCGTACATTTATTTTATTCAAGTGTACAATTTTTTTATCATACCTTTTATTTTTTCAAACTCCAATTGTCAAACAAATAGTTAATTCAAAAAATTCTATGAGACTCTTAAGAAAAATACCAAAACATTAACTTAACCAAAAGGGCCCATAAAACTACATGCTTTTTTAGACAGCTGAACAATTATTCCCAAGAACAATGACAATGTATATTATAAATGCTCCTCATCATTCAAGAAAAAACCACTACTATAGCATAACTGTTTGGTTGTTTCAAAAAAGAACAAAAAGAAAAGTCACCTTGGAAAGAGCAAAATGAGGCCCCGACATAGGGGGTTCACTTCAGCTCCAGTATTTCCTCGCTTCAGTCCGGTTCAATTTTGGGCCGTTGTGGGCCCCTCCCTGTCCACAACAATGATCGGAATCGTTCATTTTGTAGAGCTCGTCGAATATGTCATCCACGCCAAAAATTAGCGTCACCGAACATCAATAGGTACATAGATGAAACAGATTTGTACATGAAAAAATGGGCAATTATTAATTTTAACTTAATTTTTGTCATCGCTTTTTTCATGTACAAATCTGTTTCATCCATGTACTTATTGATGTTCGGTGAAGCTAATTTTTGGCGTGGATGACAAATTCGACGAGCTCTACAAAATGAACGATTCCGATCATTATTGTGGACCCGGAAGGGGCCCACAACGGCCCAAAACTGGACCGGACTGGAGCGAGGAAATACTGGAGCTGAAGTGAACCCCCTGACATAATCTTTATATTAGCACAGTGTGTATTCAAATTACCTAGGTTCTAGCTCACTAGTTGACACTTCATTCACTGACCACACCAATGGTTTACTCCTAGATCTGTCCAACTCTAAAGCCTATTCTACTCCAACCATGGAATGCAGGCTGTTGAGGAAGGGACAGAGCAGCAAAATAGCCAGGACAGAGTAGCAAAATAGCCATCAAGCATGGCAACTACAGTTGCCATGGAGGGCCTAGCACATGGATCGTCTTGAACATATAACAAGGCAATATGGATGCATTTAATGACTTCATCTTTTGAATAAGGACCTTTCTGCGTTGGATCCATCAAATGCAACGTGCTCCATCATTCCAGAACTTCCAAGCCTGCAAGAATTGCCTATACAGCACTTAAACAGATAGACAGAAAAAGAATAGTGTCCATAATTAGGGAGTAGTAAGGTCGATCACTTACGTAGCTCAGAAGGTCTGGGGCAATGTCTGATTGGCAAAAGCCATTATTCTTCATGCTAGTGATGATCTCCAAAATTAGGACACCGAAGCTAAACACATCAGACAAGGTAGAGAATTGCCCATGCATTGCATACTCTAAAGACATGTAACCATTGCAATCCCAGAATAACCATATCAATAGAATAGAAGACAAGACAAATAAGAAATCTGCCAAATGACAGAAACCAATCGAGGACGCAGTGCACCAAAATCTAGTTGGAAAAAACAAGCCCAAAAGCTGTCATTATTTAGGAAGCTATGCATTATATTTCCTTCCCTATGTTGAATACATAAATAGAAATTGCATAAAGAAATGCCCGTTAATCGAAGGTATGGAAAAACCTAACACGGGTATGTGAACACAACTTACAATGTTCCATCGATTTCACTTGCATTTCCTTGAGTTTGATCTACTCTCAAAATCTGGGCCATTCCAAAATCCGAAATTTTTGCATTCATATCTCCATCTAATAGAATATTGCTCGCTTTGAGATCATGGTGGATAATCCTAAGTTGGGAATCCTCATGAAGGAACAACATCCCTCGAGCTATCCCTGGCCTCCAATAATCTTGTAACGTCTTGACCAATCCAGAATTTGGTCTTGTTGATCTGTGTATTGATCAATCCAAATGCAAGTTCAAGTTGGAAATAATGAACTAAACTTTGGACCAATGTGTATGCTGTAATTCCGTTTCTCGAAATTGAGACACAAGCAAAAGAACACATTAAAATGGTCTCATCTATAAGCATGCATGTGAAATGCTCCTCAATACTAGATTGCGTGCCATGCATTCAGCTCTATATACTTGTGCGTTTGAGAGGTAAATATTATTGGATTCTGAGACATAACATCCATGGCACGCAGTTCAAAATAATTAGTAACAAGCAATAAACGAAGAGTTGTTAAGATTGCCAAACCGAATAAAAAGTAATCGAGGCTCACGTTGGGCACAACTCATAAATAAGTAGCTTTTGTTCTCCTTCCAAGCAAAATCCCAGTAGGCTCACTAGGTTTCTATGTTGAAGGTTGGGTACCAACACCACCTCATTCTGCAATTCTGGTACACCTTGCCCTGAGGTTCGAGATAGCTAGCCTCTTCACAGTTACCTCTTGTCCATCTGGAAGTAAACCCTTAGGATTCAAAACATCCCGTGAAACTCCTAGATCCAAAGTACGACAACCTCTAAAATTTCAAACCATTTTGGAAAAAAAAAAAAAAAGACCTTGTAGACTGCACCAAATCCACCTTCACCGATTTTGTTATCGTTGGAAAACTTTTTCGTGGCAGCACGAATTGTACCCAAATCATATAGCAAAGACTGCGCTGTTGAGATGGCATCCCCAATTGAACAAATAAAAAGTTGAAACAAGAAGAAATGGTCAAAACAAGAAAAGAAAAGAAGTTTTTTTTTTTTTTTTGTGGTAAACAGAAGAAGTTTTTCGGATCCATCTCATTCTCTCTCTTTCTTCAGATCCCTCTCTTTCTTTAATTTCCCCTATTCTTAGTTATTGCCATTGTCTTCTCTTAGAGAATTACACTTTTTCCTCGCCTTCCTTGTGAGGATACAGAAGCCAGCTATGAAAAGCATAATGGCGATGCAAATTGGAACTACAATGGCAATGATTATGTTAGAATAATGTAGAAGATTGTAGAACATTTCAATTAAATAGTTAGTACTCTCCATATTTAGAATAATGTAGAAGATTGTAGAACATTTCCCTCTTGTATAAATAGTAGGGCTTATGTACATGATTATTCAATTCAATACAATATTTACTTTCTCCATATTCTCTCTTTTTCCATATTCTCTTAACATGGTATCAGAACTAGGTCTTGGGTGGCCTCACCTCTCGTGGGAAAGTCTCTGTCATCTCTGTCGCCCGAGTCAGTCAGTCAGCTTCTGGTCTGTCACCTCCACGTGCACCCGGGCTGCACGTGAGGAGGAGAGTTAGACTTGTCCCACATCACCCATCTAAGCCACCCAAGCTTGGTTAATAATTTCTAGAGGCTACTCTACCTATTGCCAATTGGTTTTAGGTTAGAACCCTCCAAGAAATCTAACATGGTATCAGAGTTATGGTTCACGACCTAGCTTCTCATCCAACATCTCTGTCACTATCGATCATCACCGTATTCATCCCGTTCATCACCGTTTTCGTCATCACCATATTAACCATCAACTAAACCATCGCCCTACCAAAGCCACATGTCAAAAACCCACCGCCTGCTATATCATAATCAGCCCTAAACTTTGTCTAATATATAATTCCACTTTTCCGCCACGTCCACTCACCAAATCTAGAAGTGCTCTTCACTCTCGCTATCCCACGTCGCACCTTCTGAAGCCCGATACATTCAGATCGGTTTGATCATCTAAAATCGGTTTGGTCCAATTTCAGAGGTATTTTTTTTGTTGGGCTATTTCTTAACAAATTCAGATATCACATTACCGTCTCTGTTCCTTGCTACTATGGAACAATTTGACATATCGCTATATGCTCACGCCATCTTGGAAGGCCTCAAACAATATCCTCCTTCCATACGCTTTTTTAAAAGCGATCTCCCGTCTGTATTTATACAGATTCTCTCTAAATCTGGATTGCTTTCCCACTCCGGTAAGCATTCTTCCACTGCTTTGTCTGCCACTTCAGGTAAATCCTCATGGTTCTTTGATTCTGCGTGTTGCAATCACATGACATCTGATCCACAATTTTTTCCACAAAAGCTACTAATTCTCGGACTCCATCTTTCTGATGCTTACTTGGTTCCTACCCTTACCTTGAACCTAATCTCTATTGGTCAACTATGTGAACTCGGTCTCACGATCACCTTTTCTTCTACTGGTTGTCAGGTGCAGGATCCTCGGACAGGAAAGACGATTGGGATAGGTCGTAAAGTTGGACGTCTATATGAGCTCATCAATCTTCACATTCCATCTCAGCTCTCTGCTATAGCCCAGTCTTCTCTTTCTGTTCCTCCCGTTCAATCTGTGAGTTCCTTACAATGTTCTGTAACCTCCAATGCCTCCACTTCCATAGGTCTTTGGCATTCTCGATTAGGTCATGTTTCTTTTCGTCGACTACGTACTTTAGTTTCAAATGGTCATCTAGGATCGGTTAAAGATGAACATACTGATTGTCTTTCATGTCAACTCGCTAAACAACCAGCATTATCTTTTACCCAAAGTGATTCTGTTTCGTCAGCCCCATTTGATTTAATTCACTCTGATATTTGGGGACCTTCTCCCAACACCACCATGGGTGGATCAAAATATTTTGTGATATTTGTTGATGACTATTCCCATTTTACATGGATTTACCTTTTGCGTAGACGATCCGAGCTACCACAAATTTACTTTGATTTTGCAAAAATGGTTCAAACTCAATTTTCTCGTACTATTAAAGTTTTTCGTGTTGATAATGCCATGGAATATAGAGAAACATCATTTTTGAACTTTCTTCATCAAAATGGAACTCTACCTCACCGATCCTGTCCTGGCACGTCTCAACAAAATGGGCGTGCTGAGCGTAAACACCGACATATTTTAGACACCACTCGTGCACTTCTTATATCTTCCTCATGTCCAGAACGTTTTTGGGGGGAAGCAGCCTTAACTGCTGTGTATACTATCAACCGTGTCCCCTCTCCCATTATTGGGAATCAATCACCTTATGAACATCTTTATGGTATTTTGCCTGCATATGATCTCCTCAAAGTCTTTGGCTGTGCTTGTTTTGTCTTACTTCAACCTCATGAGCGTACATAGTTGGAACCCCGAGCTCGTCTTTGTTGCTTCTTAGGTTATGGAATTGAGCACAAGGGGTATAGATGCTGGGATCCACTTTCTAAGCGTCTTCGTATTTTTCGTCATGTCATATTTTAGGAACATAAGATGTTTTTCTCCATGTCAAAGTTTTATTTACCATCTGCTTCCACTTCATCATTCTTTACTGATCCTTCTGTGGAGTTGCTATTTGATGAGATTGATGCAGCTTCTTCTGAGCCAACTGATACAGCCTCTCCCGATGTACTTGCTTTGTCTAACGATCCTGCTCCTGCACTTGGCTCTTCTCTCCCTGAGCCTTCAAACCTTGGCTCTAATCTAAGTGAGCCCCTTGCATCATCCAGCTCTCCACCTACAGAGCCTTCCGAACAAGTTCTATCTCCTGATTCACCACTTCGTCGCTCTACTCAAGTAAGAGAAATACCTGTCCGTCTTCTTGATTATCATTGTTTTTCTACTATCCTCTCTCAGCATGAACCTCACTCCTACCGTGAGGCCAGTTCTAACCCTCTTTGGCAGAAAGCAATGGAAGAAGAATTACAGGCTTTGGATAAGACTCATACTTGGGATTTTGTTGATCTTCCTCCTGTCAAGATTGCGATAGGCTCCAAATGGGTCTATAAAATTAAGACTCACTCTGATGGTTCTATTGAGCGCTATAAAACTCGTTTGGTTGCAAAAGGTTTCACTCAAGAGTATGGTATTGATTATGAAGAGACATTTGCCCCTGTTGCTCGTCTCACCTCTGTTCGGAGTTTAATTGCGGTTGCTGCATTACGCAAGTGGGAGTTGTATCAGATGGATGTCAAAAATGCCTTTCTTAATGGTGGTCTAACAGAAGAAGTTTACTTGCAACCTCCTCCTGGGGTGATCCACCCTCCAAATAAGGTGTGTAAACTAAACCGTGCTCTCTATGGTCTCAAGCAAGCTCCTCGAGCCTGGTTTTCCAAGTTCAGTACTACTCTTCAGACATTTGGATTCTCTTCAAGTTCATATGATTCAACACTCTTTGTTCGAAAGGCGGCTCATGGGATTATTTTTGTTCTTCTCTATGTCGATGATATGATTATTACTGGAGATGATATCAATGGTATTTCTGACCTCAAAGCCTTTCTCCATAAGCAATTTGAGATGAAGGATTTGGGCACTCTAAGCTATTTCTTGGGTCTTGAGATTTCTTCTAATTCGATGGTTACTATATCTCCCAAGCTAAGTATGCATCTGATCTTCTCACACGTGCTGGCATTATTGATAGCATGACTGCAGACACTCCTCTCGATCCAGCTACTCGCCTCACTCCTCTAGATGGTAACCTACTTCCTAATGCTACTCTTTATTAGCAACTTGTTGGCAGTCTTGTATATCTCACAGTTACTCGACCAGATATTGCCTATGCAGTTCATATTGTAAGTCAGTTCATGTCAGCTCCACGGTCACCTCATTATACTGCTGTTCTTCGTATACTTCGCTATATTAAGGGCACCTTATTTCATGGTCTGCATTACTCCATCCATTCTTCTCTAGAGTTGCGTGCTTACTCTGATGCAGATTGGGCTGGTGACCCTACAGATCGTCGTTCCACAATAGGCTATTGTTTTTTTCTTGGTGATTCTCTCATATCTTGGCGTAGTAAGAAGCAAACTCTTGTTTCTCGCTCTAGTACTGAGGCTGAGTATCATGCTCTTGCCGACACTACTCAAGAGTTATTATGGCTTCGCTGGCTTCTTACAAATATGAGTGTTGTTCATTCATCTTCCACTATGCTCTACTGTGACAACCAAAGTGCTATTCAGATCGCTCACAATGATGTATTCCATGATCGTACCAAACACATGAGATTGATTGTCACTTTATACAACAACATGTTGCCCAAGGTGCCATTCGCCTTGTCTCAATTTCCTCTTCTAATCAGACAGCTGACATCTTCACCAAGGCTCATCCTTCAAGCCGTTTCCATGACTTAACTTCCAAACTCAAGTTGGTCTCTGCATTACCTCCTTGAGTTTGAGGGGGATGTTAGAATAATGTAGAAGATTGTAGAACATTTCTATTAAATAGTTAGTACTCTCTATATTTAGAATAATGTAGAAGATTGTAGAACATTTCCCTCTTGTATAAATAGTAGGGCTTATGTACATGATTATTCAATTCAATACAATATTACTTTCTCCATATTCTCTCTTTTTCCATATTCTCTTAACAGATTACTTGGGATGAGATTCCCCCATTTCCTGCATTAGAAAATTTATTTCAACTTTCACTAACAAAAGGTGGAGCTCACTAACGCTGCAAACAATCTAATTCGAAAACATGCAACAAAAGGGCAAACCTATTATTGCTAAGGTCAATTACAATTTTATAAACTTCAAAATTAAATTCCAAATCAATGCTTTGCATATTAGATTGATAACCACCAACTCATCTAAAAGATTTAGCTATTAGAGAGAGGGGCAGTGTTATTATGTATATTCTTAACACGCCCCCTCAAGCGTAGCCAGGTAGGCGGTGAGTTTCGAACCCAGGATCTATTGCCTGCTCTGATACCATATAGAAACTTTGCATTCATCTGATAACCAATTGACAATAAGTGGAGTAACCTCTAGAATATATTAACCAAGCTTGGGTGGCTTAAATGAGCGATGTGGGATTAAATCTAACACACCCCCTCACGTGCAGTCCGGATGCATGTGGAGGTATGAATTGATGTGGTGAGACGATTGACTCGGGCGATGGAGACTTCAACACATGAGGTAAGGCCACCCAACACCTAGCTCTGATACCATGTTAAATTTATTGGAGGGTTCCAGTCTAAAACCAATTGGCAATTGATGAATTAACTTCTATAATATATTAACAAGCTTGGGTAGCTTAGATGAGCGATGTGGAATTAAGTCTAACATTTTATAAGGTTACTCCAAGCTTGATTAATATATTCTAGAGATTCTTTCACCTATTGTCAATTGATTTTAAGATAAATATAAAGTTTCTACATTGCAAAAGAAAGTTTTACCAAGGCTGCTTGCAGGAGGAGGAAGGACCGGCCGCCGATCAGCACTCACGCTGGCGTCATAAAACGGGTATGGCTCACCCCTGACAAAACAGTATGGAAAATAAACTCTCGCTCCTCGGTAATGATAGAGAAACAGCGAAACAAACTTCGTGGTACAATTCCGGAGGCATGAATCGCAATCAGAACTAGATAAATCCGGCGTGCATTGTGCTAGTCCATACACCAATTGAACGGATGAGAAGTTGGCTTCTGCAGTCGCGAATTTCTTACCTGAGTCATCACTCGAAGCCCGGTTGGCAACATCGGCCAATACCTTTCCAAGTGTAATTCAGACTACAAGTAGTTAGTGATGTGGTTTTCTAAAGTTAGAACTAGATGCTATAATTTTTTTGGCATACCGCGAAGGATACAGAAACCAAACTAGCTAAATTACCAGAAAAGTCAAAGAAGTAAAGGCCTCTAGAACTCGGCCCTAGCCGATGGCAGAAGCAAAATATTGATACAGAGGGAGCCAACTATATAAATGCTCTAAATTTGAAAGGAAGGACCTAAATTAAGTAACCTATCTTGATTTTGAAAGGGGATGAAAAACTAAAATTAATTATAAATAGGGCCGGTTCAAGGGACAAAACATTTGACACAATATTTAACATAAACTAATCGAAGCCCAACGCGAATAATCGGAGCCGTTCAATTTACTGAAAACATGTTTTAAAGGGGTTCCGTGAAAAATCAACTCATTCAGACATTAGTAAAGACTTGATCGGCTTATTCAATTTTATGCTTCCAAATTTGACATGAATCAACTAAATGAACCGATCAAACCTTTGCCATTATTTGAATGAGTTGATTTTTTACTAGAGCTATTAAAAATATATTTTAAATAAATTGAATGGCTCCGATCATTTGTGTGAAGGTCCCACGCAAATGTTATGTCAAATGTAGTGTGAGTGGAACTGTCCCATTATAAATGACGAGAAATACGAATTCGGAAGTACTGTATCCCTCACCCGATGGCTACTAAGTTAACAGGAAGTGATCTAACGGTTGTAGAGGTTGCTCTCATTTATATGCTTAGACATTTTTAAGAAAAACCGCTCTATTTTATAATATAGATATAGATGTATAAGAATTGGAGGGTTGCATACCGTACACAATTAAATAGGGAGTGTTGTAGCATTCCCTCCCCCCAAAAAAAAAAAACAAACAAACCTGTAACCCTTAATAGAGTACAATTATGGAGTAATAAACAAGTAGATTTGACAAAAAGTACATTAAATATACGTCTTCTTAAAAATCTAAATCTAAATCTAAAATTACAAATTCAAACCCAATTTAGTTTGGTCAGTGAATAATTAATGTATGATAGGACGGTCAGTGAATACTGAATGCATATAGAAAACGTGAACAAATTACATTTGACACATATAATTTTTTGATCTAAGTACGTGTCAGCCTCTTCGGAGAAGGCCGATAAAATTAGAACGATACAAAATGTGTGTCAATATCGACATGCCGATATTATATAATCGTGGTTTTATTTTGAAAAGTTGGTTTGTACATTTAGAACATCAAAATGAACAGTATGAAGAATCCTTAACCCCTATGAAAGAGTACATAGGGAGTACCTCTCCCAAAACTTCGCTAAAACGGGTCGCATTCGTCACGTTCAGCACATTAATCAAAGCTACCCATTCACGACTCTCTTGAGCGGGGGAGATGGGCGCATTGGAGTACCTTAGCATGCACTCGTCGTACCAGGTCGCAACCCGGGTCGACCTAGGGCATTGTTTGACTACATCTTTGCCAGTGTAAATAACGCAGTCTTGACACATGTCGTCCAACAGGTCGCCGCGGCAGAGGGCAACGGCGTCGATGGCATTGGGCACAGTGGAGTTGGAGGAGTTGAAGGCGACGTCGGGTGGGCTGCCTCCGACGGTGAATTTGTAAAAAGCTGTCGGATACTTTGGAGTTGGGGGAGAGAAGGGAGGGGAGGATGTTGATATTTGCAAGTTCTCTGGGGCGCAAGTAATGGATGTGTTCGGGCAGTCTAGGTATGAGAAGGTTGGGTCAGCTCCTTCAATTATTGGGATGAGGCTGAGCAAGCAAATCGAGTGTACAAAGACAGCCTTTCTGGGCATTTTGTGGGGCAAATTAGCCATCGTAGAGCACCTGGGAAGGATTTTGGGAGTTTCAATCGTTTATTATAAGAATGGAGATTGAGGAGTTGAGTTTTGTTCACCCTCCACTTAAGAGGGTGAATATTACCCTCCATCCTATTGGTTAAAATGATGTAGATCCCACCACAAAATGATTGGGAGAGAGTTATCGAAGAAATGAGTAGTACCATGTAGAAATTTTATATCCATCTTAAAATAAATTAGAAATAAGTGAAGAGCTCCCAAATGTTATTGAGTGATCACCCATTCCACTCCCAAGTAATGTGGGATTCATTTCCTTAACATCCCCCCTCACGTGCAGCTGCGTTTGAGGTCTGTCACGTGTGACCACTTTTTGGGTCCTATCATCGTGCAGTCTTTTCGCAGATCTGTCATCACGGGGTGTGGATTGTGAATTTTATAAAATGTGGGGGGTGGAACGAGCCCCGCTTTGATACCACGTGGAAACTTTATGTCTATCTCAAAATCAATTGGCAATGAGTGGAGAGGTCCCAAATGTTATTAAGTGATCATCCATTCCACTTACAAGCAATGTAAGATTCATTTCCTTGACATATTGGGGAGGGGAGATTGAAAATTATACGCGGCTGTAGAACCGACGACTTGGAAGTGAGTCAAAGAGGCTGTATCGTACTCAATTGCATTGAATTGTAGTGTTCCTTGGTACAGGAAACGAGAGGGATTTTGGTCCGGAAAAGTAGGGAAAATTACATTAAACCTCCTTAACTAACACCTGTTAGCACTTTACCCCCTATAACTATAAAACTCAACACTTAACCCCCTCTAACTATGTAAATCCCAAATGTTATAGATGCCGTTAACGAAAATTGTGAAATTCCCATTTTGCCCAATACAAATAGGACACCATTGTCCAAGGCTCAGTCTTCTTTGCAACCCCCCTCCCCCCTAACATAACCCGCCACCACATCTCACACAACCAAACCCAAGCCATCACCGCCACAGTGGGAAACCCAACAAACCCAAGAAGAGATAGGTATACCACAACCCAACCATCTCGCAGATCAATGCCACACATACACTGATGCACAGTTAAGTTGAAATTGGCTTTTACTCAATTCAAAGATAATACAAGTGCAAATATACAAATACACAGGGGACTGAATTTTGTAGAAATCAAAACAGATTCAAGCCTCCGAACCACCATCCAGATCATTCACGAGAAATTCTCGGTGAAGACGTCCCGGGACCTCAGCGCCGCCACCTTCCTCCGGACCACCATCCTTTTTCTTCCAGTTCACTGCGGCAGCGGGAGCAGGCGGCGTTGAAAGCTCGTAGTGGCAACAGATCTCTGGAATTTCGTTAGAGCAACTCCAACCTCATCGTCATCGTCTCGAAATCAACCATCGTAAGCAGTGGCCGCCGGGATTTCCAAGATCAACACTGTCGTCTCCGATTTCCCCTTCCTCAAAACCCTGACCGTCGTCGTTCCCCCTTCCCTCCCCACCGAATCCGAACGTACTGCTTCGAAAGCGAAGTGCTTCGACACCGAGTTAAAACTCCAGACTCTAGTTTTACTCGGGATCCGACGCGGCGATTGCGGTTTCGATTGGCTGTGGATAAGCTGTAAAAAGCTTACGAAACTGCAGCTACACAGTTGAAAGATTAAGAGAGAGAGAGAGATTGAAACAGAGAGATGGATTTGGAAGTAGGAGTAGCATTTTTATATAAAAAGGGGAGATGAGGGTAAACTGGTCTAATAATTGAGTTCTAGTAACGTGGAAGCACTTTCCATCCAAATCGTTAGCAGATTTTAAACGGAAGGTTCATTTGGTAAACAATTGGTAGTTAAGGGGGGTTAAGTGTTGGATTTTGTAGTTAAAGGGGGTAAAGTGTGGCTGGGTGGTAGTTAAAGGGGGGGTTACAGTAATTTCCTCGAAAAAGTATTTGAGAGAGAGAGAGAGATTGGCCATGGGAGTGATTTTGTGATCACGTCCATAAAAATAAATTTTCAATTCCATTATTAAGATTTTTGTTATTGTGAAAATTTTTGAGTGGAAAAGTATTTAGGGTTGGAATTTTTTCTGGTCCATATTAAAGGAAAACGAGAGGGAGTTTGATTAAGAAGTGGAAGAAACATATGACCGCTACTGAAAAAGATTTGTGAAATGTAGAATGGGCTTCATCGTTTGGGGGTCTCAAAATTCTTGTGCATAGTCCTCAATAAATTTTCTCTATCTTTCTCCACTCATTACTTTGTCTAAAGTCATGGAAAACAAATATACGGGATGCAAGGGCACTACTTACAGAGTTTCCACGGGTCGCTTCGTATTTCCTTGAGTTTGATCAACTCCAAAGATCCTAGCCGTTCCAAAATCTGAAATTTTTGCATTCTTATCACCATCCAACAAGATATTGCTAGCTTTGAGATCTCGATAGATAATTCTAAGCCGTGAATCTTCGTGAAGGTACAACACCCCCGGGCCACCTCTTCTATGATCTTGTAACGTCTTGTCCAATCCAACTTCGCTCGCTGCTGTGGGTCTGTGCATTGATCAATCCGAATGCAAGTTCAGATTAGAAGTAAGGAACTGGACTTGGGAATAATACGTAGATGTCATTCCATTTTGTCAAAATTGAGAAAAAAACAGAAGAAAATTAAACTGGTCAGATCTACGAGCATGCATGTGAATTGCTTCTCAACACACGATTTACATCGTGTACCATTCAACTATGTTTGTCTGCTTGAGAGTTAAATATTCCTTATTAGGTTACCATTCAACTAAACGTGTCATGCCTATGGCGTGCTCGTGCCGTGCCTATGTTGTGCTTGTGTCGTGCCTTTGTCGTGCTCGTGCCAGCATGACCTGTTCAACAGTACTTCTACATGCATTTGAATTGCTTCTCAACACACAATTCACATTGTGTACCATTCAGCTATGTTTGTCTGCTTGAGTGTTAAATATTCTTATTAGGTTACAAATTTAACTTTCATGGCAATAAAAAGTAATAAGCAACACAACCCCAGAATTGTTTAGAATGCCAAACCGAATAAAAAGTAGTGGAGGCTTTTGTTGGGCACATACTCATAAGTATCTTTTTGTAGGGCCATATTCCCGAACAGGTATAAATCACGAGCCGAACATGTGACGGAAATTGTGCAATGAGAAAAGTGATGAAAGACACCATAATGATAAAGGCCGGTGATATGAAATGAACGCCGAACAGATGGGTTACCTAGATTATAGGGACATGTGATGTTCTTGAATTAATACCGGCTGTTCGGCGGCACAGATATATTACTTAAAGTAATAGTAATTAAGGTGCAATCTGTTCGGCTGTAAGTGGACCAATGGCATATAGAGTTAGTAGATAATACGGACTGTTCGATAATGAGAAGTACCGAACAGATGGAGTTATCGATAAAGGACTAAGTCTTAAGTGATAAGACGGTGGGAATATTCCAGAAAGGGAGACCCCGTATTTAGGTAAAGATAAGTCTAAGAATAGTCCTATTATGGAACGAATGCCATAATAGAGAAAATCCTTGTGAGAAGAGGATCTCGGTTGATTGGACACGAGAGTCCCTAAGAAAGCCAGGTTTCCTGTACGGGATAGGAATCCTGGGGCGATGAGGATGCTCGGAGAACAAGCAGACATATGTCTATAAATATAAGGTAAACCTAGAGGCAAAAGGTACGCAATACGTTACATGCATTACATGTTTTCCCACTGATAATTAGGGTTTCATACCAGTACGAGATACTAACTTAGGCATCGGAGGGCCTTTGCCACGAGAGGCAAAGGTGCGCTCACCCCTTCTTTGTCTTGCAGATTAGGGTTCCGACGGAGGCATAGGGTTATCAACTAAGGATCACGTGGGGCTGTTGTGAAATCAACAGCGTTCCACGTACTCTTTGTTTTTCTGCACCTACAATTGGCGCCGTCTGTGGGAAACGAACGAGTTCCATTTGAAAACCACCATGGTGGAAGTAGATCCAGTCACGCCGCTCGCTAAGAAGAACCAGGCTGGTGGGGAAGGAGACAAATCCCCTCCAGGTGCTCCGAAAAAGCATGTTGGTGGCCATAGTAGGAGGACGATGAGCAAAGATTGTCCCCTGACCATCCAAGATGATCCAAAGAACAAAGAAGGTAGGACCGCTACAGAATCCACGAGAAGGAGCAAATCCCACCATAGAGGAGAATCAGTTGCGCATTCGAAAAGTGTGCATAACCACAGTGACATCCTCGATAGGAAGAGGCATGAAATCGAGGAGGCTACTCGATTAATCAAGAAACGAGAATATGAGATCCATGAGATGGAAAGGATCAGAGATCACCCTGAGGATTCTGGATTGTCACGAAGACATTCCAGAAGGGAAAAAGGGACTATGGTAACATACAAGGCCACTCCTTCGCATCGAAGAAGCAGGAGCAGAAGTCCGTCTCCAAGAAAGAAGAGGCCTTCTTCACGAAGAAGAATGAGCAGAAGTCCGAAGGAGCGAGGGCTTTCTCCACGAAAAAGGAGAAGCAGGAGCCGAAGTTCCTCTATTGAAGAAGATACCCGGAAACACCATAGGGATAGGTACGAGAGACCTGAGTCCGATTGGGATAGGATTCGGACACATAGAAACAAGGAACAAGATGCCGGGACAATGACTGCACGAGAAGCGGCAAGGAAAGCCCTGAGTAACATAGCAACTTCCCCCTTTACCAGAAGGTTACAAGATGCACGACTGTCGAGCAGAGTGAAGCACGGGGCATTCGTACTTTACGAGACAAATGCGGACCCTGTTGCTCACATACAGCATTACCAGCAGGCTATGTTTATGCACGAAGGGGATGATGCTATTATGTGCAAGATGTTCCCGTCAAGTTTAGGCAAGGTGGCTCTGTCTTGGTTCCATAAGTTGGAATCACGATCCATACGAGGATGGACACAGTTGGCCGAGGAGTTCACTGCGCAGTTCTTAACAAGTAGAAAGGCTCCCAAGACGTTTGAAAATCTCTCCACGATGAAGCAGGGAGATAATGAGCCAATCAGAGACTATGCTAAAAGGTATTGGGAGACCTTTAATGAGATTGATAGTTGCATCGAGGAGTATGCAATTGCTATATTTAAAACAGGCCTGCCTGTTCGGGAAGAACTTCGCCAGTCATTAAACAAACACCCTGTGTCAACATTGGCGCACTTGATGGAACGAATCGAGCAGCATGCTAGAATGGAGGACGACATCCTCCGGGAAGACGGCAAAGTGATTGCCGAACAGCCAAAGACACCAGTGAATAAGGTGGACAAACCAAAGCCCAGGACTTATAGGGACAGAAAGGAGTATGGGCAGGCTAAGAAAGAGTCGTACAAAGAAAAACCAGCGCCAGACCCCAAGTCATTCTTTTCGATAACGACAGTCTGGAAAGAGCCTATTTACAGGATTCTTTATCGAATAAAGAATCAGCCCTACTTCAAGTGGCCCCCAAGTCTAGGTGGAGACAAGGATGCGAAACGTGCTACGAATCAACACTGCAGTTACCATAAGGATTAGGGCCACATGACTGAGGATTGCGAAATGTTCAAAAGGCATCTTGACGATCTGGTCTCTCGAGGCAATCTGAAGGAGTATATTCAGGAGGACCCTAAAGAAAAAGGGAAAGCCATGGAGATAGATTACGAACAGAATCCTAAGGGAGTAATCCATATGATACATGGATTGGCCGCACCTTATACGAGGAATGAGGTAAGGCTGCTCCAGAGGCAAGCCAAGCACGATCAGCATGTTATGAGATTGGGAAGCAAGAGGGGACGAGAAACCAATGCAAGCAACGAAGGTATAGTCTTTACGGATGAGGACCCCGGAGATGTCCAGGTGACTCATAATGACGCTTTGGTCATTACCCTACGAATAGGGGAATACGATATTGAGAGGATCTTGGTGGACTCTGGGAGTTGCACAGAAGTCTTATACTACGATGCGTTTAAAAAATTGGGATTAGCTCAGTCAGATCTGGAGCAATCAATAACACCTCTGGTTGGATTTGGAGCAAGGGCGGTCTGGCCCCTTGGGAAAGTAACACTACCTGTTCAGGCTAGAATAGTAGTCTTGAGAACAGATTTCTTGGTGGTAGATGTCCCGTCATCCTATAACGCGATTATAGGGAGAACCTGGTTGCATAAGATGAGGGCAGTCTCCTCAACATATCATCAGATGGTGAAATTCCCTGGTTCCAATGGTATCGAAAAGATCAAAGGGAATCAAAAAGCAGCACAACAGTGCTTGGTTTCCATCATCAAGAAAGTCCCGAAGGCCCATCACGTTCATGCGGTAGAGGCACCAGATCAACCGACTATCAAGGATGTCGGTAGAAGTCCAATGGAGAAAGTGGTCGAAGGCCTAAAGAAAATACAGATCAGCGAAACTGATCCTGAAAGGTATTTTTTGATTGGGGAGTCACTACCAGTTGAGGAAGAAGGTGAACTGGTTGGATTATTGAAGGAGTACGTCAATGTGTTTGCTTGGGTACCAGAAGAGATGCCCGATGTAGGTGCAGACGTGATCTGTCACCACCTAAACGTAGATCCGCAGCATAAACCCGTGATTCAGAAGAAAAGGAGGGCAGTTGTGCAGCTTGTCGATGCTGTTATTGAAGAGGTAGAACGGCTATTGGAAGCCAAAGCAATACGTGAAGTTTACTATCCAGAGTGGTTGTCCAATACTGTTGTAGTAAAAAAGAAGAACGGAAAGTGGCGTGTCTATGTGGATTTCACGGATTTGAATAAAGCATGCCCGAAGGACAGCTTCCCCCTTCCGAGGATTGATCAGTTGGTTGATGCAACTGCTGGGTACGAACGGATGAGTTTCCTCGACGCATATCGAGGATATCATCAGATTGCCATGTTTAGGCCTGATCAAGAGAAAACTTCTTTCATCACACCACGAGGGTTGTACTGTTACAATGTGATGCCTTTTGGATTAAGGAATGCAAGAGCAATATATCAAAGGCTGGCAACCATTATGTTTAAGGAATTGCATGGCAAAACTATGGAGGTTTACATAGATGATATGGTTGTGAAAAGCAAAACCAGACAAGGTCACGTAGCAGATTTGAAAGAAGCCTTTGACATCTTGAGGAAATACAAGTTAAAACTCAACGCCTCGAAATGCGCATTTGGGGTTGGTTCTGGGAAGTTCTTGGGACATCTCGTAACCATAAGGGGGATTGAAGCAAACCCGGATCAGATATCGGCATTGCAGCGATTGCAGAGTCCCAAGACGACGAAAGAAGTACAGAGGTTGACTGGGATGGCTGCTGCCCTCAATAGATTCATCAGCCGGTCGAGTGACAAATGCAGGCCATTCTTTCAGCTTTTGAAGAGAAGAGAAGGGTATGAATGGGGAGCAGAATGCGAACAGGCATTCCAGGATTTGAAGCAATACCTGGCTAAAGCCCCACTTCTGTCAACTCCGGACCCAGGTGAGTTTTTGATTTTGTATTTAGCAGTTTCTGAGCATGTTGTTAGTGCTGTTTTGTTAAGAAGTAAGGGATCTGAGCAAATCCCAGTTTATTATGTGAGTAAGACACTGTTAGACGCAGAGACGAGATATCTGCCCCTTGAAAAATTGGTCCTTGCATTAAGGACAGCAACCAGGAAGTTACCTCATTACTTCCAAAGCCACAAGGTTGTGGTTTACACTGAATATCCATTATGGTCATTGCTACAAAAGGCAAACTTTTCAGGACGAATCTCAACGTGGTCTGTTGAGTTAAGCCAATACGATATTGACTTTCAGCCACGAACGGCAATAAAAGGCCAAGTGTTGGCTGATTTCGTAGCAGAGTTTTCACCGATGATAACACCTGGGCCTCCTGCGAGGGAGGAGCAATCTATTCAACAATCAACCAAGAAAAGAAAGACGTCTGCCGAACAAGACCCACTGGAATGGAAGTTATTTGTCTATGGTTCGGCTTGTAACACTGGTTCTAGAGCCGGTATTGTTCTCTTCCCTCCTGGAGGGGTAATGGTTGAGCTCTCTGTTCGGCTGGGATTCAGTGCATCAAACAATGTGGCAGAATATGAGGCTCTGCTGATCGGCCTCAAGAGTGCAAAAACCTTAAAGGCGGGAAGATTAAGGGTTAATTGTGATTTTCAGTTGGTGGTATGTCAATTGTCCGGGGAATACGAGGCCCGGAGTGAGAAGATGGCAGCTTATGTGGAAGCAGCTAGAGATTTGATCGATACCTTTGAAAAGGTATCTATTGAACAGATTAGCTCGGGGCAGAACGCCCATGCTGACTCTTTGGCTTGGTTGGCTGCTGCTGTTCCTACTGAGTTAAAAAGGAAAGCAGCAATCGATTATCTGGATGAACCAAGCATTGGGAAAAGTGTAGAATTGGTCCTGGACGTGAACCAGGGCCAAGTTGGATGGATCCAATCCTAAGCTTTCTACGAGATGAAACCCTTCCTTCTGATAAAAAGGAAGCCCATAAGATCAAGACCAAATTAGCAAGATTTTTGTTGTCTCCAGAAGGAAAGTTATACACACTACAAGAAAATCGTTCAATAGCAACGGTCAAAAGTGTTGCTAGGGATGCAAAAAAGCGTTGCTAAAGACCAATATAGGCTATACCAACGGTTATAGAACCGTTGGTTAAACCGTCGCGAGATATCCGTTGCTGTAGGGTTATAGCAACGGTTTTGGCAAGCGTTGGTACAGATTTGTTTTTAGCAACGGTTTCTTTAGCAACGCTTTGTAAATCAAGTTGCTAAAAGTTTTTTTTTTCTAAAAATCTAGGGTAAAATATGACATGGCAGCCACGTGGCGCCGACTTAGCCTCCTTGTCGCCGCCACTGTCCTGACATGGCGCTCGCGTGGCCTCCAACTGTTGCCGCGTGGCAACACAACAATTTTTGCTCCTCCCGGGAATCGAACCCAGACCTCCCGCATAGCACGCGAAAGTGCAAACCACTGAGCTAGCCTAACACTTGTGTAATATCAATGGACTACTAATATTTATACTATGCAAACCGGTGGGTAAGCTTATGTCATTTGAGTTTTATCGATTTATTCTTAACCCAAGTTTTTAAATTCAGTTTATTCTATACAAACACCTACTTTTTTTTTTTCCCCGATTAGAACCATCTATTTTTTACATAGTAAAGAGTACATCCTTCATACGAAAAATGAAATTAATCGGGTATCGTTACATACTTGATCAGGCAGAAAAATTTATTTTACTAATGAAATTTTGTCTCAATAAAGAAGTTTTCTAGACTCGATCAAGCCAAATTTTTATGAGAATGATTTAATCAACAAACAAGGAAAACAAAATCAATGGTCTCGATTATAGTCCGGTTTTTAGTAACGGTTATGGAAAACCGTTGCTATAGGCCGGTTTTTAGTAACGGTTATGGAAAACCGTTGCTATAGGTCGGGTTTTAGTAACGGTTATGGAAAACCGTTGCTAGAGGCCGGTTTTTAGTAACGGTTATGTAAAACCGTTGCTATAGTCTTATAATCTAGTAACGGTTTTATGAAAACCGTTGCTATAGTCCTGTTTCTAGTAACGGTTTAAAAACCGTTGCCGCACACCGTCTATACCAACGGTTTTTTGAACCGTTGCTAGCTAAACCGTTGGGAGATCTCGATTTTCTTGTAGTGACAGGAATCCTTTACTGGGCCGTACCTGCTTTGTGTGCATCCCGAGATGGTTCAGAAATTTCTTCACGAGATTCATGAAGGAACATATGGAAGTCATGCTGGGGGAAGATCCATAGCCCACCGAGCAATTACTCAAGGATATTGGTGGCCACATATGCAAGAAGATGCAAAGGTTTACATGAAAATCTGTGAGAAGTGTCAGAAATTTTCACCAATGATTCGGACACCAGCCGAGGATCTAGTGCCCCTAACAAGCCCTTGGCCTTTCGCTCAGTGGGGAATGGACATCGTGGGTCTGCTCCATAAGGCTACTGAAAACTGAAAATTCCTTTTGGTAGCAACAGATTACTTCATGAAGTGGATTGAAGCTGAACCTCTGGCTAAGATTATAGAACCTATGATAGAGAGGTTTGTCTGGAAAAGTATCATCACTCGTTTTAGGGTCCCATATTCATTGATTACAGATAATGGTTCCCAGTTCCAGAAGAAGTTTAAAGCTTTTTGTGCCCAGTATGGCATAAGAAATTATTATTCAACCCCTGCTTACCCTCAGAGTAATGGGCAAACAGAGGCATCCAATAAGACCATTCTTGATGGGATCAAGAAGAGGTTGGATAAAGCAAAGGGCAAGTGGCCTGATGAGTTACCATTGGTGCTCTGGGCGCACCGAACAACGCCTAGGAGGTCTACGGGAGAGACCCCCTATTCTTTAGCTTATGGCACAGAGGCAGTCATTCCGTTAGAAGTTGGTCTTCCCACTAATAGGACTGCACTAGTTGAAAGTGGGGGGAATGACAGGGTCCTCGAAATCGAGCTCGACCTTGCCAAAGAAAGGAGGGAAAGGGCCCTGGTACATCTTGCTTCCTATCAGGAGCAGCTTACGAAAAATTACAACAAACATGTCCACCCACGTGAGTTTGGTGTTGGAGACCTTGTGCTCCGCAAAGTGCTCGGCAACACCAAGGTAGCCAACGAGGGCAAGTTGGGAAGACCCGTATCGAGTTACTGAGATTGTCGGCATTGGGGCTTATCGTTTGGCAGACTTGGACGGGAACCGAGTGCCACGGCCTTGGAATGTTCACAACTTGAGGAAGTTCTTTGTTTGAAAGACTTCGGTTTTATCTTTTATTCTGTTTTAGGATTGTGTGATTGTGTGGGAATTATGAATAAAATTCCCTTGTATTTCATTTTTTAGTTGCATGGGGTACGCATAACGACCCCTTGAGTTTTTGGGATTATGAATAAAACCCTCTGTTTTTTCTACAGCAGTCTTGAGTATCTGTTTTTCATAAGATATGCCTGTCTTTAACTTGTAAATATGAATAAAGGCCTATGCTTTCCCTCATTCATATTGGGGAGCAGGGGCATGGCTGTTTTGGTATGCATGATTGTCTTGGTCAGTACGAATACACGTTTCAATTACTCTGGGTATGAAAAAACTCAATATTGTTCAAGTAAGTGAAACTTACAAAATACGTGATATTTATAAGTACGAAACACTTGTATTAAAATTTACAAATAAGAAACACTTGTATTAAATTTCATAAAGTCCAAAAAAACTTGGGTTTTGTAACGACCCTGATTTTTGGTAAATAAAAATTTCGTTAAAAATTTGAATTTTATTTTAATACTTGGATTTCATTTTTAACACCCAAAAATCGGTCGTTATTGACTTATGAAAATTTTGATAAATATTTAAATTTTATTTTAATTGCTTGGATTGCTTTAAAATTTCCTTTTAAATTCTAATAATCCGTCATAATTAGATTTGAAACTTGTAAAATTGAATCAATTTACTCCGGACAATTTAGTCCTTCTCCCATGACTAGTATACTTGTAAACGTACTCGTATATTTTTCCTAATAAGTAAATAATATCTTTAAATTATATTTCTCGGCTGGAAATCCTACTTAGCAAGCATAGTTAGCTTTTAACCAATTAGTTAGCAAACCCCAGCTACCGTTTGGCTTAGTGACGCATCGATGCCGGAGTGGTTAGTAGGAAAATTTTGGTTTTTGCCTTGACCGTTGGCTTGACCGCTCTACTTTGGCTTGGCTAGGGTGCCTAGGCATTGGGCCTCTGTCGGGCCTGCCTGGCCTTGGCGTCGGCTCGCTGTCACGCCTGCCTTGCCTCGGCATCGGCTACATTGTCGCGCTGCCTTTGCCTCGCCTCGCCTCGGCGTCGGCTCGCTGCCTTGCCTCGGCGTCGGCTCATTGTCGCGCCTGCCTTCGCCTCGGCGTCGGCTCATTGTCGCGCTGCCTCGCCGCCAGCGCGTCGGTCATTGTCGGTCCGCCCTTGAGCGTCGCTGTCATTGTCGCTGCTCGCCAGCGTCGGTCGCTGCTGCCTCGCTGGCGTCGGGTCCTTTGTCGGGTTGCTCTGCCTGGCTGCCATCGGGTTTCGCCTTGGCGTCGGGTCGCGCCTTGCTTTTGCCTTAGCGTTCTTTGGCCGCCTTGCTGCGCTTTGGCTGCCATTGGGTTCTGCTTTGGCATCGGGTCGCGCCATGCTTTTGCCTTGGCATTGCTGGTGCCGCTCGACCATCGCTTAGCTGTCGCGCGCCAGCTTTGTTTGGCCAACGGCCGCTTTTTGGCCACCGCACACCGCTTTGCCATCAGGCTACCTTGGCCATGCTCACGCCTTGCCTTGGCGCTTTGCGCCCCGTTGGGCTTTAATGGTCCGTTATTTGGCAATTTTCTACTAGATAAAAATCTCGTTTGTTTATTCGTAAATATTTTGAATTTTCTTTTAATCGCTTATAATCCGTTATAATTAGATTCATTAAGGTCAAAACCTATTCTTCTTCACGACGGTCAGCAAGACCATTTTCGTTAGACAAGAACATTGGCATATTGTTTTCCCTAATCACTAAGGTTAATCCCCTAATTACTCGACTTGTTTAACTATTCTACTTAGCAAGTTCAGTTGATCCTAACTAGGTCAATTGGAAACCCTAACTAAAACCTTGACCAAAGTCAACCTTGAATCTTTATCCATTGGACGATAAAGGCTAGGGTAATCTTTATCCATGGGTCAATAGATACTAGGGTAATCTTTATCCATTGGACAATAGATACTAGGGTAGTCTTTATCCATTGGTTATTACATGCTAGGAAGACTTTTGACCGTTGGACAATAGTTGTTAGGAGAAGACCAAGTTTGACTAGTAGTTGGAATAGTCTAGTCAAAAGCAAATAGTGTACTTCATGATGACTAGTCTTTACCCATTGGTTATTACATGCTAGAAAGATCTTTTGACCATTGGACAATAGTTGTTAGTAGAAGACCAAGTTTGACTAGTAGTTGGAATAGTCTAGTCAAAAGCAAATAGTATACTCCATGATGACTTTTCTTGGACCATTGGTTAATAACCGCTAGGGAAAACTTTACCCATTGGATAATAGATATTAGGATTTGCCAAATAAGATGACAAGACAAGTCATGTGCTTCCTCATCATTACTTCTTTCGCCATTGGTTAATAACCGCTAGGGAAAACTTTACCCATTGACAATAACCATTAAGGAAATTATTATCCCTTGGATAATAGCATTGTCCAATATTCCCATGGGATTCTTGGTGACAGATATGATAGTGCCTTCTCCTACAAAAAGAATAATCATGAACCATGTGTGCAATTAAGTAGCCTTGTCCTTATCCTCCTTGTTCTTCCACAAATGTACACATATATATACATATAAGTACTTTGACCAAGATAGAGAATCGACTAGGGAGAGAGAAGAAGGGGGCCGAATGTGAGGAGAGAGAGAGTGAGGTGTGTGTATGTATCTTTGGCCACTTGTCCAAGCCACCTAATAGCCTTAAGCCTATTTGTTACATGCCAACCCATTTCTAGTCAAAACCTAGCCAATGATTCTAGTCTTTCTTCCAAGTAGACCCATTCTAGGACAAGACTACACCATGACCACCTCATCATTGTTTGGACCCTTATCATTACCTAGATTTGATTTGAAAGAGAAAGGACTTGATGTGACTAGACTTAGGTTACTTGCCATGATTATGGACTTGATTTGACAAGTCCATGGAATAAATCCATGGGAAAGGAGATAGAGGCCGATTGGGAGAGAGGAAGAGTGAGTGTATGTGAGTTGTATTTTGATATGTGTGTTGTACCTTGACACTATTTGACCTAGATACACTTGGTTGGAGTACTATAGCATGACAAGACTAGTCATGTGTACTTTACCATACAAAGAGAATAATCATAAGCCATGTGTACATTTAAGTAGTTTGTCCTTACCTCCGTGTTCTTTCCATAGATATACACATATATATATATATACATACATGATAATACTTTGACCAAGAGAGAGAGAGAGGGCCAAATGGAGAGGGAGAGGGAGAGTGAGTGCAAGTGTATTGTACTTGGACATGTGCATTGTACTTTGACACTATTTGACCTAGATACACTTGAATGATGTACTTTGGATTGACAAGACTAGACTATGAAGCAAATCCATGGGAAGAGAGAGAGGGAGATGGCCGAATGAGAGGGAGAGGAAAGGTGAAGTGTATTTGTGTTGTACTTTGACATGTGGTATCCTTGAACACTATTTGACCTAGAAACACTTGAATGATGTACTTGGACTTGACAAGACAAGACCATGGAGCAAATCCATGGGGAGAGAGAGAGTGATGTGGCCGAATAGGGAGAAGGGGAGAGTGAGGTGTATGTGCATTAAACCTAGACACATGGTTGTACTTTGACACTATTTCACCAAGTGGCACTTAGTTGGCATACTATTGCTTGATAAGACTAGTCCATGGAGCAAATTTATGGGGAAGAGAGAGAGAGGGAGAGCCGGCCAAGTGGAGTGAGAGGGGAAGCTCCATTTTGCCTATAAATAGCATCCAGTCCATGCCTTTCAACTCACACCTTCACCATTCAACTTCTCTCTCTAGAAAGCTTAGTGTTCTTGCTTGTTCTTGCCTTGTTCTTGAGTGTTCTTGAAGTTCTTCCCTTGTTCTTCAAGAAACTCATCCTAAGCCGCCACTAAACCACCACTCCACCACCCTTCGATCCATAAGAGGTTAGTAGTATAGTCAAGACTTAGTTTCGAGAGAAACCCTTCTCTTTCGAAGCTACCTAAGTCCACCGTAAGCCGTTACTCCGACGAAATTCCCGTAGCCACCCTACCGCCAAGAAGAACGGTAGAGTTCTTCGAACCTACTTATCCTAACTATAATTGTATGCATGTCGAATTGAATGTAGTATAATCATCCATAATCCTAAATATACGTTAGACACTACTTCTTGTCTTAGTTTTAACCTAGCTAAGTCGTTATAATGAAAGCATGATAATGATAGTTTATTTTCTTAAAACGTTGGATGCATGATAGTTAGTGAACTTAATATTGCCATTGGATGATTAAGCATGATTAGAATCAACTTAAGATATAACTTCGTGTAGAAGTAATCGCATGTTGATCTTTTAACTTACCTATAAGCTTATACTCCAGTGCTTGTGATATTATAACAAAGCATATGGTGGATTACCACCCCAAGGGCGTCCGCACATGTGGCGTTATGCTTTAAGTAATGATTGTGGACATACTATGTACTTGCTTGTATTACTTGTGGTAGAGTAACAAAGCATATGGTGGATTACCACCCCAAGGGCGTCCGCACATGTGGCGTTATGCTTTAAGTAATGATTGTGGACATACTATGTACTTGCTTGTATTACTTGTGGTAGAGTAACAAAGCATATGGTGGATTACCACCCCAAGGGCGTCCGCACATGTGGCGTTATGCTTTAAGTAATGGTTATGGACATACTATGTACTTGCTTGTATTACTTGTGGTAAAGTAACAAAGCATATGGTGGATTACCACCCCAAGGGCGTCCGCACATGTGGCGTTATGCTTTAAGTAACGGTTATGGACATACTATGTACTTGCTTGGATTATACTTACCTTAAGTATGCAAACATGAGTTAAACGGTTAAGGTATCAAAGCTAGTTAGCAAAACTTGTTTACTAAAGTACTAAAGAAGAATGAGCATGCCAAATAATGAATTTCTACGTCAATAACCATATGTTGTTTTGAAAACCCCACAAAGGAAGAGAGAACGGATTTTTCGTAATATATTATTGTCTTGAGGATGATTATGAACATGTATGTATATTTGTTTGCATTACTTGTTGCTGATAAAACATAAGTGGCTTTAAGTAATAATTTGAGTACGATTAGGTAATATAGAGTTGGATGATCTTGCTAGTTTAGTTTCAAGATTACTTTAAAGTGATTTGTCCCGCCACGGAGTCTATGCATGATTACGAGACACGAAAATCGAGAAAGTAGAAACATGTCACCTAGGGTGTGGATAAAGGAAATAATTGGACTTGGTAAAATACTTTTGAAACTACATAATGGCCGGACTTGGTAGCCTTATGTGAGTTGTGAAAACCCGCAAGGTGGCCGGACTTGGTAGCCCTTGTGTGGACTTGCGAAACCCTCAATGAGGCCCGACTTGGTAGCCCATTGTGTAGATTGCTAATGGAGCCGGACGTGGTAGCTTCATTGGTAATTGGGCTTGGTTATCCGCGGAGAGGAGCCAATGCAAGATTTGATAACGTGGCCGGACTTGGTAGCCCGTTGTGTGACTTGGTTATCCGCGGAGAGGAGCCAAGATTTGTTGAGACACAATGTGCCGGACGTGGTAGCCGTTGTGACAATGAGTCGGACTTGGTAGCTCATTGGTGTGTGTGTGCGTATGATTTTAAGAAATGATGATGAAAGATGAGACACAAAACGATGAGTCGCGTAGGAGAAACACGGGAACCATGACACCAACGATAGCTAGTGAATGCGCATGTGTAATTGTTATGTGTTCTTTCTTAAGCATGTTAAGTTTGGAAAATCGTATCTATACTACCTTGACTTGTACGTATTGTATTTCGCTGCTTGTATACTCTGATATTGGTAAAGTTATGGGTTAGTAGATATAGGATTATTCTGCTGAGCTCTTGTAGCTCACGGTGTTACCTTTGGTGACCCTGACATATTATACTGGGGGCGACGCTGGTATAATGTGTCAGATTTTGTAGATGAACAAGATGAACAGTATACCTTGGAGGCCTTTGGAGCTGAGGAACTGGCTAGGATGGAAGAAGAGAAGGAGCTGTAGATAACCTTAGATATCCATCCCTTTTGTGTAATATAAGAACCCTTTGGGAGTTTATGATGTAATAAAGAGCCAGACTCTCTTTTACTATTCAATAAAATGTATAATTAACGTACCCAAAATTCGGGGCGTTACAACATGGTATCAGAGCTTTAGGCTCAACACTCGGCCATGGGTAGAATGGGTTGCCTTTAAGATTAGTGTTAAGATAAGCTTGACCGTTGCACAAACGAGACTTGAGTTTAAGTTTACCGTCCCAAATTGGGTGGAATTCTGACAAAACAATCTTCGGATTGAAGTAAGGTGGAAACTGGCAGTACCGCCGAACTGGGAATTCCCGAACAATTGGATGATGACTTAAATCAAGAATCGAATGTGGAACGTAGCTAAATCCAAGTTTTTCATTAGTGTTAATTGAACCCTTGTCTTTAAACCGTGACTAATTGAGGTTTACGGGAGAGACCCCCTATTCTTTAGCTTATGGCACAGAGGCAGTCATTCCGTTAGAAGTTGGTCTTCCCACTAATAGGACTGCACTAGTTGAAAGTGGGGGGAATGACAGGGTCCTCGAAATCGAGCTCGACCTTGCCAAAGAAAGGAGGGAAAGGGCCCTGGTACATCTTGCTTCCTATCAGGAGCAGCTTACGAAAAATTACAACAAACATGTCCACCCACGTGAGTTTGGTGTTGGAGACCTTGTGCTCCGCAAAGTGCTCGGCAACACCAAGGTAGCCAACGAGGGCAAGTTGGGAAGACCCGTATCGAGTTACTGAGATTGTCGGCATTGGGGCTTATCGTTTGGCAGACTTGGACGGGAACCGAGTGCCACGGCCTTGGAATGTTCACAACTTGAGGAAGTTCTTTGTTTGAAAGACTTCGGTTTTATCTTTTATTCTGTTTTAGGATTGTGTGATTGTGTGGGAATTATGAATAAAATTCCCTTGTATTTCATTTTTTAGTTGCATGGGGTACGCATAACGACCCCTTGAGTTTTTGGGATTATGAATAAAACCCTCTGTTTTTTCTACAGCAGTCTTGAGTATCTGTTTTTCATAAGATATGCCTGTCTTTAACTTGTAAATATGAATAAAGGCCTATGCTTTCCCTCATTCATATTGGGGAGCAGGGGCATGGCTGTTTTGGTATGCATGATTGTCTTGGTCAGTACGAATACACGTTTCAATTACTCTGGGTATGAAAAAACTCAATATTGTTCAAGTAAGTGAAACTTACAAAATACGTGATATTTATAAGTACGAAACACTTGTATTAAAATTTACAAATAAGAAACACTTGTATTAAATTTCATAAAGTCCAAAAAAACTTGGGTTTTGTAACGACCCTGATTTTTGGTAAATAAAAATTTCGTTAAAAATTTGAATTTTATTTTAATACTTGGATTTCATTTTTAACACCCAAAAATCAGTCGTTATTGACTTATGAAAATTTTGATAAATATTTAAATTTTATTTTAATTGCTTGGATTGCTTTAAAATTTCCTTTTAAATTCTAATAATCCGTCATAATTAGATTTGAAACTTGTAAAATTGAATCAATTTACTCCGACAATTTAGTCCTTCTCCCATGACTAGTATACTTGTAAACGTATTTCGTATATTTTTCCTAATAAGTAAATAATATCTTTAAATTATATTTCTACCGGAAATCCTACTTAGCAAGCATAGTTAGCTTTTAACCAATTAGTTAGCAAACCCCAACTACCGCTTGGCTTAGTGATGCATCGATGCCGGAGTGGTTAGTAGGAAAATTTTGGTTTTTGCTCGACCGCTGGCTTGACCGCTTACTTTGGCTTGGCTAGTGGTGCCTAGGCATTATCGGCCTCTGTCGCCTGGCGTCGGCGTCATTATCCGCCGCTTTGCCTTGCCTCGGCTCGGCTCATTGTCGCGCCGCTTGCCTCGGCGTCGGCTCATTGTCGCGCCTGCCTTGCCTCGGCGTCGGCTCATTGTCATCGGCGCTTTGCCTCGGCGTCGGCTCGCTGTCGCGCCTGCCTCGCCCAGGCGTCGGGTCGCTGTCGGGTCTGCCCCGCCCAGGCGTCGGGTCGCTGTCGCGCCTGCCTCGCCCAGGCGTCGGGTCGCTGTCGGGTCTGCCTCGCCTAGGCGTCGGGTCACTGTCGGGTTGCTCTGCCCTGGCTGCCATCGGGTTCTGCCTTGGCGTCGGGTCGCGCCTTGCTTTTGCCTTGGCGTTGCTGGGCTGCCTTGCTCTGCCTTGGCTGCCATTGGGTTCTGCCTTGGCATCGGGTCGCGCCATGCTTTTGCCTTGGCATTGCTGGGCTGCCCTGACCACTGCTTGGCTATCGGGCTGCCTTGGCCACTGTTTGGCCACCGGGCTGTTTTGGCCACCGCTTCGCCACCGCTTTGCCATCAGGCTACCTTGGCCATGCTCACGCCTTGCCTTGGCGTTTGGCACCGTTGGGCTTTAATGGTCCGTTATTTGGCAATTTTCTACTAGATAAAAATCTCGCTGTTTATTCGTAAATATTTTGAATTTTCTTTTAATCGCTTATAATCCGTTATAATTAGATTCATTAAGGTCAAAACCTATTCTTCTTCACGACGGTCAGCAAGACCATTTTCGTTAGACAAGAACATTGGCATATTGTTTTCCCTAATCACTAAGGTTAATCCCCTAATTACTCGACTTGTTTAACTATCCTACTTAGCAAGTTCCAGTTGATCCTAATTAGGTCATTTGGAAACCCTAACTAAAACCTTGACCAAAGTCAACCTTGAATCTTTATCCATTGGACGATAAAGGCTAGGGTAATCTTTATCCATGGGTCAATAGATACTAGGGTAATCTTTATCCATTGGACAATAGATACTAGGGTAGTCTTTATCCATTGGTTATTACATGCTAGGAAGACTTTTGACCGTTGGACAATAGTTGTTAGGGAGAAGACCAAGTTTGACTAGTAGTTGGAATAGTCTAGTCAAAAGCAAATAGTGTACTTCATGATGACTAGTCTTTACCCATTGGTTATTACATGCTAGAAAGATCTTTTGACCATTGGACAATAGTTGTTAGGGAGAAGACCAAGTTTGACTAGTAGTTGGAATAGTCTAGTCAAAAGCAAATAGTATACTCCATGATGACTTTTCTTGGACCATTGGTTAATAACCGCTAGGGAAAACTTTACCCATTGGATAATAGATATTAGGATTTGCCAAATAAGATGACAAGACAAGTCATGTGCTTCCTCATCATTACTTCTTTCGCCCATTGGTTAATAACCGCTAGGGAAATGTTAGACCCTTGGACAATAACCATTAGGGAAATTATTATCCCTTGGATAATAGCATTGTCCAATATTCCCATGGGATTCTTGGTGAAAGATATGATAGTGCCTTCTCCTACAAAAAGAATAATCATTAACCATGTGTGCATTTAAGTAGCCTTGTCCTTATCCTCCTTGTTCTTCCACAAATGTACACATATATATATATATATACATATAAGTACTTTGACCAAGATAGAGAATCGGCTAGGGAGAGAGAAGAGGGGGAATGTGAGGAGAGAGAGTGAGGTGTGTGTATGTATCTTTGGCCACTTGTCCAAGCCACCTAATAGCCTTAAGCCTATTTGTTACATGCCAACCCATTTCTAGTCAAAACCTAGCCAATGATTCTAGTCTTTCTTCCAAGTAGACCCATTCTAGGACAAGACTACACCATGACCACCTCATCATTGTTTGGACCCTTATCATTACCTAGATTTGATTTGAAAGAGAAAGGACTTGATGTGACTAGACTTAGGTTACTTGCCATGATTATGGACTTGATTTGACAAGTCCATGGAATAAATCCATGGGAAAGGAGATAGAGGCCGATTGGGAGAGAGGAAGAGTGAGTGTATGTGAGTTGTATTTTGATATGTGTGTTGTACCTTGACACTATTTGACCTAGATACACTTGGTTGGAGTACTATAGCATGACAAGACTAGTCATGTGTACTTTACCATACAAAGAGAATAATCATAAGCCATGTGTACATTTAAGTAGTTTGTCCTTACCCTCCTTGTTCTTTCCATAGATATACACATATATATATATATACATACATGATAATACTTTGACCAAGAGAGAGAGAGAGGGCCAAATGGAGAGGGAGAGGGAGAGTGAGTGCAAGTGTATTGTACTTGGACATGTGCATTGTACTTTGACACTATTTGACCTAGATACACTTGAATGATGTACTTTGGATTGACAAGACTAGACTATGAAGCAAATCCATGGGAAGAGAGAGAGGGAGATGGCCGAATGAGAGGGAGAGGAAAGGTGAAGTGTATTTGTGTTGTACTTTGACATGTGGTATCCTTGAACACTATTTGACCTAGAAACACTTGAATGATGTACTTGGACTTGACAAGACAAGACCATGGAGCAAATCCATGGGGAGAGAGAGAGTGATGTGGCCGAATAGGGAGAAGGGGAGAGTGAGGTGTATGTGCATTAAACCTAGACACATGGTTGTACTTTGACACTATTTCACCAAGTGGCACTTAGTTGGCATACTATTGCTTGATAAGACTAGTCCATGGAGCAAATTTATGGGGAAGAGAGAGAGAGGGAGAGCCGGCCAAGTGGAGTGAAGGGGGAAGCTCCATTTTGCCTATAAATAGCATCCATTCCATGCCTTTCAACTCACACCTTCACCATTCAACTTCTCTCTCTAGAAAGCTTAGTGTTCTTGCTTGTTCTTGCCTTGTTCTTGAGTGTTCTTGAAGTTCTTCCCTTGTTCTTCAAGAAACTCATCCTAAGCCGCCACTAAACCACCACTCCACCACCCTTCGATCCATAAGAGGTTAGTAGTATAGTCAAGACTTAGTTTCGAGAGAAACCCTTCTCTTCCGGAAGTCCACCGTAAGCCGTTACTTCGACGAAATTCCCGTAGCCACCCTACCGCCAAGAAGAACGGTAGAGTTCTTCAACCTACTTATCCTAACTATAATTGTATGCATGTCGAATTGAATGTAGTATAATCATCCATAATCCTAAATATACGTTAGACACTACTTCTTGTCTTAGTTTTAACCTAGCTAAGTCGTTATAATGAAAGCATGATAATGATAGTTTATTTTCTTAAAACGTTGGATGCATGATAGTTAGTGAACTTAATATTGCCATTGGATGATTAAGCATGATTAGAATCAACTTAAGATATAACTTCGTGTAGAAGTAATCGCATGTTGATCTTTTAACTTACCTATAAGCTTATACTCCAGTGCTTGTGATATTATAACAAAGCATATGGTGGATTACCACCCCAGGCGTCCGCACATGTGGCGTTATGCTTTAAGTAATGATTGTGGACATACTATGTACTTGCTTGTATTACTTGTGGTAGAGTAACAAAGCATATGGTGGATTACCACCCCAGGCGTCCGCACATGTGGCGTTATGCTTTAAGTAATGATTGTGGACATACTATGTACTTGCTTGTATTACTTGTGGTAGAGTAACAAAGCATATGGTGGATTACCACCCCAAGTCCGCACATGTGGCGTTATGCTTTAAGTAATGGTTATGGACATACTATGTACTTGCTTGTATTACTTGTGGTAAAGTAACAAAGCATATGGTGGATTACCACCCCAAGGGCGCCCGCACATGTGGCGTTATGCTTTAAGTAACGGTTATGGACATACTATGTACTTGCTTGGATTATACTTACCTTAAGTATGCAAACATGAGTTAAACGGTTAAGGTATCAAAGCTAGTTAGCAAAACTTGTTTACTAAAGTACTAAAGAAGAATGAGCATGCCAAATAATGAATTTCTACGTCAATAACCATATGTTGTTTTGAAAACCCCACAAAGGAAGAGAGAACGGATTTTTCGTAATATATTATTGTCTTGAGGATGATTATGAACATGTATGTATATTTGTTTGCATTACTTGTTGTTGATAAAACATAAGTGGCTTTAAGTAATAATTTGAGTACGATTAGGTAATATAGAGTTGGATGATCTTGCTAGTTTAGTTTCAAGATTACTTTAAAGTGATTTGTCCCGCCACGGAGTCTATGCATGATTACGAGACACGAAAATCGAGAAAGTAGAAACATGTCACCTAAGGTGTGGATAAAGGAAATAATTGGACTTGGTAAAATACTTTTGAAACTACATAATGGCCGGACTTGGTAGCCTTATGTGAGTTGTGAAAACCCGCAAGGTGGCCGGACTTGGTAGCCCTTGTGTGGACTTGCGAAAACCACAATGAGGCCGGACTTGGTAGCCCATTGTGTAGATTGCTAATGGAGCCGGGCGTGGTAGCTTCATTGGTAATTGGGCTTGGTTATCCGCGAGAGGAGCCAATGCAAGATTTGATAACGTGGCCGGACTTGGTAGCCCGTTGTGTGACTTGGTTATCCGCGGAGAGGAGCCAAGATTTGTTGAGACACAATGTGCCGGACGTGGTAGCCGTTGTGACAATGAGTCGGACTTGGTAGCTCATTGGTGTGTGTGTGCGTATGATTTTAAGAAATGATGATGAAAGATGAGACACAAAACGATGAGTCGCGTAGGAGAAACACGGGAACCATGACACCAACGATAGCTAGTGAATGCGCATGTGTAATTGTTATGTGTTCTTTCTTAAGCATGTTAAGTTTGGAAAATCGTATCTATACTACCTTGACTTATACGTATTGTATTCTTGCTTGTATACTCTGATATTGGTAAAGTTATGGGTTAGTAGATATAGGATTATTCTGCTGAGCTCTTGTAGCTCACGGTGTTACCTTTGGTGACCCTGACATATTATACTGGGGGCGACGCTGTATAATGTGTCAGATTTTATAGATGAGCAGCATGAACAGTATACCTTGGAGGCCTTTGGAGCTGAGGAACTGGCTAGGATGGAAGAAGAGAAGGAGCTGTAGATAACCTTAGATATCCATCCCTTTTGTGTAATATAAGAACCCTTTGGGAGTTTATGATGTAATAAAGAGCCAGACTCTCTTTTACTATTCAATAAAATGTATAATTAACGTACCCGATTTTGGGGGCGTTACAACATGGTATCAGAGCTTTAGGCTCAACACTCGGCCATGGGTAGAATGGGTTGCCTTTAAGATTAGTGTTAAGATAAGCTTGACCGTTGCACAAACGAGACTTGAGTTTAAGTTTACCGTCCCAAATTGGGTGGAATTCTGACAAAACAATCTTCGGATTGAAGTAAGGTGGAAACTGGCAGTACCGCCGAACTGGGAATTCCCGAACAATTGGATGATGACTTAAATCAAGAATCGAATGTGGAACGTAGCTAAATCCAAGTTTTTCATTAGTGTTAATTGAACCCTTGTCTTTAAACCGTGACTAATTGAGGTTTAAACTTTCCTTGTAGATGAGCCAACCGAACCTTTACCAAGTCAACCTACTAGCGGAAGCTCGCCGATTTAGAAACACCATAGAAACCATGACAACCCAACTAATGGAGGATCCCAATTTTCCCTATACTTTTCCCTACATTCATGACTTCTATCAGAAGCATGGTGCCATTCCACTTCCCGAAAATGAGGAGGAAGATGGTAATGAAGCTATACCCGTCATAGTCCAAATAACATTTCCCGATGATGAGGAGTTTATAATTGAAGAAGTTGAAGAAGAAACCGGAGATGAGAAGGTTGCCAACAAGGTGACTGGGGAGGGAGAAGTCAGTGGAAGTAAGGATGTCAATGAAGGGAATCTCGAAGAGGACGAGACCCCAAAAGCAGAGGATGCCAATTAGGCGTATCTTAGATAAGCCGAGTAATAATTGTAATCCTTCGGGATGTAGGAAGTTGGAAAATTAGGATCACCCTTGTCTGTTTAAGAGTCCATCTATGTTGTATGCATTTCTATTTCAGTAAAGACTTGTAAGATCATCTATGTGTACTTGTTTCCATTTAATGAAAGACTTGTATTTTCCTATCAACACATGATCACTGTTTACGTGCATACTTGTATTTTATATTCGTATACGATTTTCTCTTTACACCCCGAGTCGTAGTAGTATCATAGTAGGAGTATGTAGGATCGTTTCAACTTGTATTAGGGAGAAGCTTAGGATGCTATTTGCCATTATAGTAAGAAGCTTGGTAGTAGTAGACTTTTGATGTAATAGGAAAGTCTTATCTTTTGTCTTGTAATAGAACTCTATGCTTATGTTTGTAATCCTTTGCTTATCTATGAAAAACTTATTTTCTTAAAATAAAGAGTACTGTTGTATACTATACAATATTTTACTTTAGTAAACAAAACCCTTATTACAAAGGACAATTATTTTAGTTGACGCAAGTTGCTAAATGATAGAAATCTTTTTATCTATAAAATTTTCTTTGTTACGGGTACTGTAGCACACTACCATTAGACATTTTATTTTAGTTTAAATGAGAGCGCCAAGTGTCGGCCATAACCCAAAAGGGGGGACCCGGTAAACCGCCACCCTCAACCTCCCCCCAAAATTCAAATTCAAAATTTTCCCTCCTCCACACCCTTCACCCGATCTTATATATACTCCACTTCTATTCCCATTTTCTTCACCCCTCTTCTTATCTTCATCTCTCTTACCATCTTAACCCCTCCAAACCACTATCCAACCAAACCGAGCCATGGCGATCTACCGACGAGGATTCCCGGAGGACGCCCAGTTCCGAGAGATGGAGCGAATCGAGCTCACCTCGACGATCCGAGCAATACAGTTGCTACCCTTCACCTTCGTCCTCTTTTGTGCCGTGATTACCATAGCCATGCCGCGGTGGTTCGACAGGAATAACCGCCTCACCACCTTCTGGTACTGGGTTCCCGTCGTGGCCGTCGCACTTGTGGCGTTCGGAAAGGAATACGAACGTCGGGCACTCCAAGCCTTCAACGATCGATGGCGGCTCGAGGCGTAGCAATGGCACCCTAGCCATTATTTTGCTTTTACTTTCATTTTCTTGTATCCGATGATGCCGTTAGGCGTGTAATATAATGATCTTTTCTAACTCAAATTTTATTTGCTTATCTACCATAATCTGTCTTGTTCATTGCGTGCTAACTTCATAACAAAACCCCTAAGTTCGAGTAACACCACCATTTCGGGAGAGTACAGCTGTTAGTCTAAAGTAAGTAGCGAGTGCGAACTAGAAATAGCCAACCTACGCCTAACCTGCGACTTAAGAGTGACTTGCTTATTTTAAGGGGGATAGACGATGATTCCGAGACCGGTATAGTAATTAAGCCTAACCCGTAGTCACGTGCAAATTTCGAGGACGAAATTATTTTTAAGGGGATAGGTTATAACAAACGATTTTTGGTAAATAAAAATTTCGTTAAAAATTTGAATTTTATTTTAATACTTGGATTTCATTTTTAACACCCAAAAATCGGTCGTTATTGACTTATGAAAATTTTGATAAATATTTAAATTTTATTTTAATTGCTTGGATTGCTTTAAAATTTCCTTTTAAATTCTAATAATCCGTCATAATTAGATTTGAAACTTGTAAAATTGAATCAATTTACTCCGGACAATTTAGTCCTTCTCCCATGACTAGTATACTTGTAAACGTACTCGTATATTTTTCCTAATAAGTAAATAATATCTTTAAATTATATTTCTATCGAAATCCTACTTAGCAAGCATAGTTAGCTTTTAACCAATTAGTTAGCAAACCCCAGCTACCGGTTGGCTTAGTGACGCATCGATGCCGGAGTGGTTAGTAGGAAAATTTTGGTTTTTGCCTTGACCGTTGGCTTGACCGCTCTACTTTGGCTTGGCTAGGGTGCCTAGGCATTGGGCCTCTGTCGCTGCTGCCTTGGCGTCGGCTCATTCACGCCGCTTTGCCTCGATCGGCTCATTGTCGCGCTGCCTTGCCTCGGCGTCGGCTCATTGTCGCGCCTCGCCTCGGCGTCGGCTCATTGTCGGCTGCGCTTTGCGTCGGCTCATTGTTGTCGCGCGCTCGCCAGCGTCGGTCATTGCTCGGGTCCGCCCGCCAGCGTCGGGTCATTGTCGCGCTGCCTCGCCAGCGCGTCGGTCATTGTCGGGTCTGCCTCGCCTGGCGTCGGTCACTGTCGGGTTGCTCGCCCTGGCCGCCATCGGGTTCTGCCTTGGCGTCGGGTCGCGCTTTGCTTTTGCCTTGGCGTTCTTTGGTCGCTTTGCTCTGCCTTGGCTGCCATTGGGTTCTGCTTTGGCATCGGGTCGCGCCATGCTTTTGCCTTGGCATTCTTTGGTGCCACGACCCTTTCAGCTATCGGGCCGCTTGGCCCTTTGTTTGGCCATGTTTTGGCTACCGCCACCGCTTTGCCATCAGGCTACCTTGGCCATGCTCACGCCTTGCCTTGGCGTTTGGCACCGTTGGGCTTTAATGGTCCGTTATTTGGCAATTTTCTACTAGATAAAAATCTCGTTGTTTATTCGTAAATATTTTGAATTTTCTTTTAATCGCTTATAATCCGTTATAATTAGATTCATTAAGGTCAAAACCTATTCTTCTTCACGACGGTCAGCAAGACCATTTTCGTTAGACAAGAACATTGGCATATTGTTTTCCCTAATCACTAAGGTTAATCCCCTAATTACTCGACTTGTTTAACTATCCTACTTAGCAAGTTCCAGTTGATCCTAATTAGGTCATTTGGAAACCCTAACTAAAACCTTGACCAAAGTCAACCTTGAATCTTTATCCATTGGACGATAAAGGCTAGGGTAATCTTTATCCATGGGTCAATAGATACTAGGGTAATCTTTATCCATTGGACAATAGATACTAGGGTAGTCTTTATCCATTGGTTATTACATGCTAGGAAGACTTTTGACCGTTGGACAATAGTTGTTATGGAGAAGACCAAGTTTGACTAGTAGTTGGAATAGTCTAGTCAAAAGCAAATAGTGTACTTCATGATGACTAGTCTTTACCCATTGGTTATTACATGCTAGAAAGATCTTTTGACCATTGGACAATAGTTGTTAGGGAGAAGACCAAGTTTGACTAGTAGTTGGAATAGTCTAGTCAAAAGCAAATAGTATACTCCATGATGACTTTTCTTGGACCATTGGTTAATAACCGCTAGGGAAAACTTTACCCATTGGATAATAGATATTAGGATTTGCCAAATAAGATGACAAGACAAGTCATGTGCTTCCTCATCATTACTTCTTTCGCCCATTGGTTAATAACCGCTAGGGAAATGTTAGACCCTTGGACAATAACCATTAGGGAAATTATTATCCCTTGGATAATAGCATTGTCCAATATTCCCATGGGATTCTTGGTGAAAGATATGATAGTGCCTTCTCCTACAAAAAGAATAATCATTAACCATGTGTGCATTTAAGTAGCCTTGTCCTTATCCTCCTTGTTCTTCCACAAATGTACACATATATATATATATACATATAAGTACTTTGACCAAGATAGAGAATCGGCTAGGGAGAGAGAAGAGGGGGGCCGAATGTGAGGAGAGAGAGAGTGAGGTGTGTGTATGTATCTTTGGCCACTTGTCCAAGCCACCTAATAGCCTTAAGCCTATTTGTTACATGCCAACCCATTTCTAGTCAAAACCTAGCCAATGATTCTAGTCTTTCTTCCAAGTAGACCCATTCTAGGACAAGACTACACCATGACCACCTCATCATTGTTTGGACCCTTATCATTACCTAGATTTGATTTGAAAGAGAAAGGACTTGATGTGACTAGACTTAGGTTACTTGCCATGATTATGGACTTGATTTGACAAGTCCATGGAATAAATCCATGGGAAAGGAGATAGAGGCCGATTGGGAGAGAGGAAGAGTGAGTGTATGTGAGTTGTATTTTGATATGTGTGTTGTACCTTGACACTATTTGACCTAGATACACTTGGTTGGAGTACTATAGCATGACAAGACTAGTCATGTGTACTTTACCATACAAAGAGAATAATCATAAGCCATGTGTACATTTAAGTAGTTTGTCCTTACCCTCCTTGTTCTTTCCATAGATATACACATATATATATATATATACATACATGATAATACTTTGACCAAGAGAGAGAGAGAGGGCCAAATGGAGAGGGAGAGGGAGAGTGAGTGCAAGTGTATTGTACTTGGACATGTGCATTGTACTTTGACACTATTTGACCTAGATACACTTGAATGATGTACTTTGGATTGACAAGACTAGACTATGAAGCAAATCCATGGGAAGAGAGAGAGGGAGATGGCCGAATGAGAGGGAGAGGAAAGGTGAAGTGTATTTGTGTTGTACTTTGACATGTGGTATCCTTGAACACTATTTGACCTAGAAACACTTGAATGATGTACTTGGACTTGACAAGACAAGACCATGGAGCAAATCCATGGGGAGAGAGAGAGTGATGTGGCCGAATGAGAGAGAAAGGGAGAGTGAGGTGTATGTGCATTAAACCTAGACACATGGTTGTACTTTGACACTATTTCACCAAGTGGCACTTAGTTGGCATACTATTGCTTGATAAGACTAGTCCATGGAGCAAATTTATGGGGAAGAGAGAGAGAGGGAGAGCCGGCCAAGTGGAGTGAAGGGGGAAGCTCCATTTTGCCTATAAATAGCATCCATTCCATGCCTTTCAACTCACACCTTCACCATTCAACTTCTCTCTCTAGAAAGCTTAGTGTTCTTGCTTGTTCTTGCCTTGTTCTTGAGTGTTCTTGAAGTTCTTCCCTTGTTCTTCAAGAAACTCATCCTAAGCCGCCACTAAACCACCACTCCACCACCCTTCGATCCATAAGAGGTTAGTAGTATAGTCAAGACTTAGTTTCGAGAGAAACCCTTCTCTTTCGAAGCTACCGGAAGTCCACCGTAAGCCGTTACTCCGACGAAATTCCCGTAGCCACCCTACCGCCAAGAAGAACGGTAGAGTTCTTCGAACCTACTTATCCTAACTATAATTGTATGCATGTCGAATTGAATGTAGTATAATCATCCATAATCCTAAATATACGTTAGACACTACTTCTTGTCTTAGTTTTAACCTAGCTAAGTCGTTATAATGAAAGCATGATAATGATAGTTTATTTTCTTAAAACGTTGGATGCATGATAGTTAGTGAACTTAATATTGCCATTGGATGATTAAGCATGATTAGAATCAACTTAAGATATAACTTCGTGTAGAAGTAATCGCATGTTGATCTTTTAACTTACCTATAAGCTTATACTCCAGTGCTTGTGATATTATAACAAAGCATATGGTGGATTACCACCCCAAGCGTCCGCACATGTGGCGTTATGCTTTAAGTAATGATTGTGGACATACTATGTACTTGCTTGTATTACTTGTGGTAGAGTAACAAAGCATATGGTGGATTACCACCCCAAGCGTCCGCACATGTGGCGTTATGCTTTAAGTAATGATTGTGGACATACTATGTACTTGCTTGTATTACTTGTGGTAGAGTAACAAAGCATATGGTGGATTACCACCCAGGGCGTCCGCACATGTGGCGTTATGCTTTAAGTAATGGTTATGGACATACTATGTACTTGCTTGTATTACTTGTGGTAAAGTAACAAAGCATATGGTGGATTACCACCCCAAGGGCGTCCGCACATGTGGCGTTATGCTTTAAGTAACGGTTATGGACATACTATGTACTTGCTTGGATTATACTTACCTTAAGTATGCAAACATGAGTTAAACGGTTAAGGTATCAAAGCTAGTTAGCAAAACTTGTTTACTAAAGTACTAAAGAAGAATGAGCATGCCAAATAATGAATTTCTACGTCAATAACCATATGTTGTTTTGAAAACCCCACAAAGGAAGAGAGAACGGATTTTTCGTAATATATTATTGTCTTGAGGATGATTATGAACATGTATGTATATTTGTTTGCATTACTTGTTGCTGATAAAACATAAGTGGCTTTAAGTAATAATTTGAGTACGATTAGGTAATATAGAGTTGGATGATCTTGCTAGTTTAGTTTCAAGATTACTTTAAAGTGATTTGTCCCGCCGCGGAGTCTATGCATGATTACGAGACACGAAAATCGAGAAAGTAGAAACATGTCACCTAGGGTGTGGATAAAGGAAATAATTGGACTTGGTAAAATACTTTTGAAACTACATAATGGCCGGACTTGGTAGCCTTATGTGAGTTGTGAAAACCCGCAAGGTGGCCGGACTTGGTAGCCCTTTGTGTGGACTTGCGAAAACCACAATGAGGCCGGACTTGGTAGCCCATTGTGTAGATTGCTAATGGAGCCGGACGTGGTAGCTTCATTGGTAATTGGGCTTGGTTATCCGCGGAGAGGAGCCAATGCGAGATTTGATAACGTGGCCGGACTTGGTAGCCCGTTGTGTGACTTGGTTATCCGCGGAGAGGAGCCAAGATTTGTTGAGACACAATGTGCCGGACGTGGTAGCCGTTGTGACAATGAGTCGGACTTGGTAGCTCATTGGTGTGTGTGTGCGTATGATTTTAAGAAATGATGATGAAAGATGAGACACAAAACGATGAGTCGCGTAGGAGAAACACGGGAACCATGACACCAACGATAGCTAGTGAATGCGCATGTGTAATTGTTATGTGTTCTTTCTTAAGCATGTTAAGTTTGGAAAATCGTATCTATACTACCTTGACTTGTACGTATTGTATTTCGCTGCTTGTATACTCTGATATTGGTAAAGTTATGGGTTAGTAGATATAGGATTATTCTGCTGAGCTCTTGTAGCTCACGGTGTTACCTTTGGTGACCCTGACATATTATATCGGTGGTGGTATAATGTGTCAGAGTTTGTAGATGAACAAGATGAACAGTATACCTTGGAGGCCTTTGGAGCTGAGGAACTGGCTAGGATGGAAGAAGAGAAGGAGCTGTAGATAACCTTAGATATCCATCCCTTTTGTGTAATATAAGAACCCTTTGGGAGTTTATGATGTAATAAAGAGCCAGACTCTCTTTTACTATTCAATAAAATGTATAATTAACGTACCCGATTTTGGGGGCGTTACAGGTTTGCATACGAGAAGATGCAGATTATAAAACCAAGTCTGAAAAACTTGGGTTTGCATACGAGAAGATGCAGATTAAAAAACCAAGTTCGACAAACTTGGGTTTGCATACGAGAAAATGCAGATTTACCAAGACTGAAACACTTGGGTAAAAAATAACGTAACTATAATACGGATATTTAAGATATACAAGTATGAATAAACTTGTATAAAGACATTACGGCCATTAAGTACAAAATACTCAAGTAGAGTCCTACTTAAACCTTGCAATAACTATATGCATCCGAACATATGCAACAATACGAAGTACTAGCAAACAAATTTATGGCCAGGAAGGGCCGAGCAAAATGACAAAGGCCTTGAAATGGCCACCAAAATCCAAGTGTTGTGCCACGAAGGGCCGAATACCTGTGTTATCCAAATACAAAATATTCTGATGCCACGCAGGGCCAAAAACTACGGTCATGCAGGACCTGGTAAAACTAACTACTAAAATGTTCGGAAGTTTGGGAAAGACTTACCAGCTTTAGTCCAGATTTTGGACCTCGGGGTGGATCTCGGTTGATACCTCGGTGGTGATTTCAACATTGACACCATCTTCAGCAGTCCGTCCCCCCAAATTTGTGGGTTCATGAGTTGTTACCTGCACTTGTGATTGCTGGACGGGAGCATCATGAGTTCCGGTTCGTCCATCCTGCGACTCCATCTGGATGTTTTCCTCAACATCTGCAAAATTGTCAATCGCTTGATCAACATCATCAGCATTGGGTTCATCAGTCTCAATAACAGCTGCCCCCCGGCTGCTCGGTAGTTCAATCTCTGCCCCATAGGGGAGAATCATCTGGAACGCCAGTTTTTGTCAAACATGCCTCCCAGCCTGCTGCAAAGATTTGATCCTGCACTGCTGGCATCTGCTCAACGTAACTGGCCGTCGCCTCATCGAAGCCCTTTTGATATCCTTCGTCAAAAGCAGTCTTCTTGGTGTTATCAATTTCAGATAAGGCCTGGCTTAGGATGTCCTCAGCAGCTGCAAGCTTGCCCTTGGCCTCCTCGTAATCAAATTTGGCATTGTTTCTCTCACTCTCCAGTCTAGCAACTGTCCGGAGCAACCTGGTATTTTCATTCAAGAGTCTGATTCTCTCAGACTCGGCATCCTGGCATTTTTGGCCCAGCGCCACCATCTTTTGGATAAACTGAGTTGTAACAGAAATAACTTAGAATCAGTAAATTGCCACGATAAAGGCACAAACTAAGCAATAGAAAAAGAGTTACCTTTATCCCACTCACAAGTCCAGTGGAAACGAGCCGGTCAGGGGATGACGAGGATTCCTTCTGCATATCAACAGGCAACAGCAGGCCTTGTGCAAGGGCTAGCGTAGTCTTCGAGGAGCTGGCGTTGTCACCAACATTCACTGGACGGTCTCCCCTGGTGAGTTGAAGAGCCCAGGTCGCTTGAGTAACAGTGGTGCTCGGTGCAGGAGTCTCCAAAGCAGAACCGCCGGCCTGTGCATCAGATTCCCCGGCCGAGGGGTTCCTCGAGCGTTTATCTCGATGAGCGTCAGCAGCCTCAAGGGAACTGTCGCGTTCCCGAAGAGAGGAGGAGGATCGTGCTGAACCCCCCCTGCTGCGACGAGGTGGCGGGGGAGCGTGCCCAGTAGAGGGTGTAAGGCCTGAACCGCGTCCACGAGAGGACACGGTGAGAAATGAACTCAAGTTTAGTGGTTGTCGAGTCATTGTACCTTAATGAGGTGGAGACGGGGAGTAACCGGATGAAGAAGACTGAGAGGTGTTATGATCAACGACTGACTGTTCGGGTTGTTGCTGAGAAACAGCTTGTCTCCGAGAGGATCTCCGAACTGCCACATGAGGAAGAGGTACCCCTTCCGGGATAGGAATTTCCCCTGGCTGCCCGGCAAGGGTTACTCCTGTGTTGGATCTGGAATTCCTTGGCTGGGGAGCAGTTGATGTTGATGCTGCACTGGTACTTGGGTTGGCTAGTCTTCGATCAATAAAGCTTCTATAGGCGGGATCGTAGCCCAACAGAACACTGGCATCTCGACCCCGACCAGCTATCAACGTCCCAGCTACCCCAGTGTATTTCAGAATCCTATTGATCTCAGCTGTTCGGACGTAACTGGGCTCGCGTCTGGGACGTTTGTTTGCATTATCCGCTGCAAAGTTTAGACAGGGCAAACTTGAATTAGGAGCCTGTTGAAATTTGACAATTGAACCAAAGTCAAAACAAAAGCGAATTAGGAGCATATGTGGGTAGCCCCATACGTGGGGGCAATGAAATCCCACCACTTGGCCATCTTCACCCCTTGGCTCGAAGGCTCCAGTGACGTAAAGGAAATCCATCTCGTGGTCACGAGCAGAATCTGACAGGTTGAGCACGAGACGCTTTTCTGCTTTCTTTACTTTGAAGTAGTAAGTGTTATATTCGGGGTTTATTACAATGCTGTACCACCATTGGAGATCCCAGATTCCTATTTGGGTCCCTAAAATCCTATTTAGAGCTACGATTCCCATCACTAATCTGAAAAAATTAGTGGACACTTGCATGGGAGTAAGTCTGTACCAGTTCAATACTCGACGAAGTAAGGGGTCGAGGGGGAAGCGAACCCCGCCCTCGACGATGGCTACGATGGGGATTCTCATCAACTCCTATGTTCCAATGTCCCTGTCCGCTCCAAGGGGAGCGAGTTCAAGTGCAACATTGTTAGGAATGTTGTATTTTGTTTTAAAGGCCGCCATGGCAGTAGGGGTCTCGCAAAGATGTCTAAACTTGCCTGGTTTTGGGGGTTTCTCGTTCTCATCCGCCATGGATGATAGGGAAATGCAGTGGCTAGACTAAAATCAGAAACCCTAAAAGAATGGTGATTGAGAACTAGATCTCAGAAGGAAATAGAATGGGAGCAAGAATGAGAATCTTACAGGAATACCGTGAAGTTTTCCTGGATGGCGGTCGATCTTGCAGACGGCAGCGATGGCGGTCGTCAGGAAAGAACGGTTGCCTGGTTTCTAGAGAGAGAAAGATAAAATTCAAATGTTTGGGTTTTTTTTCGTATAGAACCCAAAAAGGTAACCCTTTTGGGGGTAAAAAGGAAAGAGACGGAGATGAACCGTCTCTCATTACGCCGTTACATGAAAAGTAACGGAAGATGTGTTGCGAAGGACAACGTTCTAACGCCGTAAGACAAAACGTCAGGTCGAGTTTAATAAGAGGCGTACGAAATCTGCCATGTGGAATCCATGCTTCGAGAAAGCATAATGACTAAGCCGCCAAAACATCAAATGGTCATCAATGCTATATCTGCACGGGACATCAAGAAGCTTGGCCTAAGGTCTGTTCTTTATAAGCTTTACCCATTGGCCCGAATAGTTCCATTGGGCAAAGCTGGGGAGCAATTGTAGGGCCATATTCCCGAACAGGTATAAATCACGAGCCGAACACGTGATGGAAATTGTGCAATGAGAAAAGTGATGAAAGGCACCATAATGATAAGGGCCGGTGATCTGAAATGAACGCCGAACAGATGGGTTACCTAGATTATAGGGACATGTGATGTTCTAGAATTAATACTAGTTGTTCGGCGGCACAGATATATTACTTAAAGTAATAGTAATTAAGGTGCAGTCTGTTCGGTTGTAAGTGGACCAATGACATATAGAGTTATTAGATAATACGGATTGTTCGGTAATGAGAAGTACCGAACAGATGGAGTTATCGATAAAGGACTAAGTCTTAAGTGATAAGGCGGTGGGAATGTTCCAGAAAGGGAGACCCTGTATTCAGGTAAAGATAAGTCTAAGAACAGTCCTATTATGGAACGAATGCCATAATAGAGAAAATCCTTGTGAGAAGAGGATCTCGGTTGATTGGACACGAGAGTCCCTAAGAAAGCCAGGTTTCCTGTATGGGATAGGAATCCTGGGGCGATGAGGATGCTTGGAGAACAAGCAGACGTATGTCTATAAATATAAGGTAAACCTAGAGGCAGAAGGTACGCAATACGTTGCATGCATTACATGTTTTCCCACTGATAATTAGGGTTTCATACCAGTACGAGATACTAACTTAGGCATTGAGGGCCTTTGCCACGAGAGGCAAAGGTGCGCTCACCCCTTGTCTGTCTTGCAGATTAGGGTTCCGGCGGAGGCATAGGGTTATCAACTGAGGAATCACGTGGGGCTGTTGCGAAATCAACAGCGTTCCAGGTACTCTTTGTTTTTCTGCACCTACACTTTTCTTCTCCTTCCAAGCAAAATCCCAGTAGCCTTACAAGGGTTCTATGCTGGAGCTTAGCTACCAATACCACCTCGTTCTTGAATTCTAGTGCACCTTGGCTTGAGGTCCCAGATAGCTTCTTCACAGCTACCTCTTGTCCATTTGGAAGTAAACCCTGATAATATAAAACATTCCGCGAAATTTTTAGACCCAATGTAGGACAAGTGAATAACTTCTGAAAATTTCAAACGATTTCAGAAAAATGAGAAATACCTTGTAGACCCGACCAAATCCACCTTGACCAATTTTGTTATCGTCCGAGAAGTTGTATTCCCTCTGTTTCAATTTAATTCTTTTCTTTTTTGGAGTTTGTCTCATTTTTTAATTGATTATATTTTATAATTTATAATATTTTATGTGATTTTAAAAATATTGTATTATAGAACTAATCGAGATCTATCAAATAATATTCCTTTTTTATATGAAATTTATTACGAATTTAAAGATATGATTAATTTTTTAACCAATTACTAGAATAAAATAACAAATAATTAAATTGAGACGGAGGTCGGAGAGTATTAAAGTTGGCTTGACTTGACTCGCTCAGTCCGTGAAGAATTGAAGACATCTTTATTAGACGGAGGCAATCTGATGGTTTTATTTGCCTAAGTATGGTTTGGAACTTGATATAGTTCAAAAGCCTCAAACATCAAGCAACTTCCAAGAAATTACAAAGTTGACGACTTCTTTGGATGTTGTGAAAGGCCGCTCCGTGTACCTCATTTCGACTCTTTGAGATAATTCATTCCAAGAGGATGAAAAAACCGAGAAACCTCTCTTTCAAAAAATTATAGCAGCCACAAAGCATCATTGAAGTGCGTCCCAGTAACGTTCAGTACTGCATCGCTCACACCCCCCCAATATCCAGACTCCCAAGGTCCATCCTTAGTGAAGAAGGTGGATTCATTTGAGTGGCTCAACATGCACATCTCAAGTCAGATCGGGGCCAGTTTTGAATTAGGGCACTCTTTGACCATGTCTCTAGTAATGTTAATGATACAGTGTCTACACACAGTGGCTGAGACGTCACCACGGCATAGAAAGAGGCCGTAGGCGACGTCAAGGGGGTTGCTACCAACGCTATAGTTGAAAAATCCAGATGATACGTTGGCTTTGGAGGAGAGAATGGATAAGAGTGCGTTAAGATTTTTTTGATAGGTACTATTGGGGGCGTAAGTATAGACAGGGTCTCCAGACACGTGGAACGAGGCTGTGCAGTCTAGGTACATAATAGGGTCAGCTTTGACCAATATTCGAATTGGATTGAGGCTGACGCAGTAAATAAATAAAATGGAGCCAAAGCATGTTCGTTTGCCAAAGCTCGAGTCCGTCGTGTCTTCTCATCTGGAAAAAGAACAAATCTCCTATTAGACAAAAATTTAATTCATTTGCATAACACAATCTTATCTCACTTATATAAGAGAGTGGGCTGTGAGTGAGAGTTAGAGAGACATTAAGAGTGAGAGAGAGACCTTGAGTTTGAGAGAGACAAGAGAGTGAGAGACAGAGAGAGCCTGAGATGGACGACTTGAGTGTGAGAGACAGCGAGAGTCTGAGAGAGGGGGTTTCTACTGCTAAGGCTTCATCATCTCATTCTATTTATACTAAAAATTAGAATTGGTTTGCAAAAAATTAGTCAGCCTCATGCCAATAATCAAAGGAGCTGACCCAACTTTCTTATTCATAGAATGCCCATAATCAAAGGGTATCGTTTGATAAGAAAGAAAATTGTGCTAGAAAGTAAATACATTGCCAACGCTATAGTTGAAAAATCCAGGAGATACGTTGGAGTTAGAGGAGAGAATGGATAGGAGTGTGTTAAGGCTTTTTTGATAGGTATACTACTGGGGGCGTAAGTATAGACAGGGTATCCAGACGCATTAAACAAGGTTGGGCAGTCTAAGTGGATAATAGGGTCAGCTTTGACCAATATTGGAATTGAATTGAGGCTAATGCAAATTGAGTAAATAAATAAAAGGAGCCAAAGCATGTTCGTTTACCAACGCTCTGGTCCATCGTGTCTTATCATGTGGAAAAAGAACAAATCTCCTGTTAGACAAAAATTTAATTCATTTGCATAACACAATCTCACTTATAAATTTAATTCAACTAAACGTGCCGGGCCTATGGCGTGCTCGTGCCTTGCCTATGGCGTGCTTGTGCCGTGCCTATTGCGTTCTTGTATCGTGCCTATTGCGTGCTCGTATCGTGCCTATGCTTTGCTCATGCCGTGCTCATGCCAGCCTGACCGTTAAACAGTACTTCTACATGCATGTGAATTGTGTAGACACCTCAATCTGGCTTTCAGATTAGCTTATTTACGGTTTTTGATTCTCCGATGATGAAACGGATCAAGAACACTTCGGGAATGTCGAGTGTTTGAGTTTTGAGTATTTGAAGAACCCTTGAACCTAACCTAGCCAAAAACCACATCAAAAAGCCAAAAACCAATTGTCGCGCGAGGGTTTAAAACCATCGCGCGAGGGTCAAGCTGCCAAACTGTTGACCGTTGACCATCGCGTGCCAGGGAGAACCCTCGCGCAACAATTCCAAACCATCGCGCGACGGTTCTCTCCTGTCCTTTTCACCTTTTTCAGCTGGGCAGCTTAATCACCAAGTAATCTTCAGCCAGACCTCGTGGACTGGCTGGGCTTCTCTCCTTGCAAGCTTTCCATAAGTGGCAATTTGGCTACCAAGCCAAATTGGTTGGTTCTTTCTCCTCCATACACCATTTCCACCACTCCTCCTATAAATACCCCCATGGTGCTTCCATTTAAAGGGTTCCAAAAAAAAAAGGGTCAACAATCTTGGGTTCAAGAGAAAAAAAGAAGAAAGTACCAAGGTTCAAGTTCAAAAGGCTACACAACCTTTAATACACTTGGTATTTCACCACTCTAGCCACTTTCATACACTTATTTTCCAAGCTCTATCACCTTGTTCAACCTCAATTCAATTCAAAGTTCAAACACCATTCAAACTCAAAGGAACCAAAGGTATAGCTTACCTTTGTTCTGCTCTCTGTTCTGATCCCTGAGGGGGCTGGCAGGGCCAAGGCTGGTAATCAATACCAGTCCTGGCCCTAAAACCAGCAAAGTTACAAGAAACCGTGGACAACAAACCCTCGCGCGATGGTTCTCCATACTCGCGCGACATTTCTGTCAGTGTGAGAATAAACCACGTGGGGAAGGGGATGTTGGCCTTTGAGTTTTATATATTTTCACTATTTTTAAGCATACTTTCACTGTGATGCATGCTAAAATACATAGTTTAGTTTAGTTTGCTGTTTTGTTTGGTTTAGAATGCCTTTGGGATGCATCTGAGTATGTTTCAGAATCCCAGGCATGCAAAGCAATTCCTGGAAGTCAAGTCAAGAACACTCGCGCGAGGGTTCTTGTGTCTCGCGCGATGGTTCTCTATTGTTCCAGTGATTGCCCTTGCATGGCAACTGAGGCTTAAGCCTCTGTTTATTCACCCCCACTGTTTAGGGGTTGTGTTTCAATTCCATTCACTCTGTTTGTAATAATTATTTACATTCCAGTACATATAAAACTGCTTGGTTTGCCCCTGGGTGAGCACTGGTCCTTCCAGAGCCCAGAAGGGGATAAAATTCAACCTGTGGTGGGAACAAACACGCGCGCGAGGGTTTAGAATTGTTGCGCGATGGTTCTTTGCATACACACAGATCCATGCATGCAAAGTTAGCCATGGTGTTGGCATGCCTAAACCTTGTGCAGTGTTCTTGATGTTCTGATCAGAGGGTTGGGTTTTATCCCATTATTTCATAGCGTTCCATCCATCCATGCTCAATACAATCACACCTTACAAATTGTGTTACAGTTTTAAATCCCTGATTAACTGTTCCCCCGCACTAATTGGCTTAAAATTGGTTAAAGAAGAAGAAGAAACACAATGTTTTCAAAATGCCTTAGTAGAGACCGATCTCCGGATTGGGCGAGAGAGGTGCCTTAAAACCCTTCCCATCTCGTAACCTAGCTCCCGAACCCAAATATGGTTATGACGGACTGGTTCCTTCACATTTTCAAATCAAACAGCGCGGCAGGTGCTTCGAAATACTGTTCCTTGGGTGTCGGACCTTCAAACCCGAGTGGCGACTCTGTATTTTTGCGAGCGCCTGCTTCTCCGCTCGCGCTCCCTCGATTACGGGCCCTCGCTTTGGAATCCGGAAATTCCAGGGCATGCTGCCCACAGTGGCGACTCTGCTGGGGATAATCGAACCGATATTAATCCATACTTAGAGTTTAATACGTTTGTGAACAACTTCTTAAAAGTCTATCAAACGGTGAGTTTCGCGCTGCCGAAGGTTGGAATGGTGATTTAACAGGACCTCGTGTCCGGCCAATCTGATCTGGAACTTTTTCAATTGTTCACTTGTGTAGTTTCCTCTAAAGATGGACTAAATAAAGTGAGCCAAATTTGAAAAGACATTTTGTGATTTTGTGATTCTTTTTCTTCTTAATCGATTTCTAGCATTTCATTTGCATCGATGTGGGATAAGCCTCGTTGGATCGTTTTGGCAATCCGGCACGGTTTACCGGAGCCCGGGGACCCCGAATGACTAACAACCTTCGACGATGATGGGTCATGCTACCGTTTGACTATTGCTCTGCGAATCGCGGGCAATGGGAGGTATATCTGTAGCCCTAGTCCGAGGAACCCGTTACAAACCAAAACCGGCCTTTGCATATACAAAGCATTAGAACTTTTCAAACTAAGACAGGTACCTGCAGGGTAGGATCTATCTGCATCTAACCCCATATACTGTCTACGTGTTACTGCTTTCCCTATCGCATGCACTGTACATACATGTCATTTTGCATAGGAGCATGCTTAGGGCAGTTCTTTCTTTCAAGTTTGTCTTACGCTGTCTGAGACGTTGTTGGACCCGATGAGGAGTCGTTAATTCTGTCGAATGTTCGTTATCAATTGCAAAGTCTTTAGTTCAATGAGACTTTGAGAAATCAAAATTTGCTAAATCCTCAGCTCATGCCTAATTGAGGATTCAACTGACAATTAGGAACAACAAAGTATTTATGCTGTGTCACTGGCGCCACCCAGGTTGAAGTGCGTTGTCACTGTACACCACGTTATTCAAGGTTAAGGTGCCATGTCATCAATGCCGAGTTGTTTCTAATTCAAAGTTAAATCTTCAAAAGGGACTAGACGAAGATTTAGTCTATTTTGACATCTCTTAGGATCTGTCGATCTACATGGGGACACATCGCCGAAAAGAATTCTGAGGATTCCGGCAACGTCTGAAACTTGTGAGGCAAACTCGTCTCTGGAACTGTACATACATATATGTCGTTTTGCATAGGAGCATGTTTAGGGCGGCTTCTAGGTTGTCTCTCGCTTTCGAGTCTGTCTTATGCTAAATTGGACGCTGCTAGACCCGATGAAGAGCCGTGCATCTCGATGGTGTACGTTGTCAATTCTTCAAGTCCTTAGGTCAGCGAGACTTTGGGAAAACAAACCTTATTAAATCCTTGGCTCATGCCCGATTGAAGATTCAACCAAAAACAAGGAACCACAAAGTATTGATGTCGTGATATTGATGTCATTTTGGTTATCGTGCGCAGCACGTACACCGCCACAGCTAACGCGCGTTGTCACTGAAGCCACCCCGGTAAAGGTGTCACGCCATCAATACCGAGTTGTTCCAAGTTCAAAGTCGAATCTTCAAAAGGGACTAACCAAAGATTTAGTCTGTTTTGGCATCTCTTAGGATCAGTTTGATCTATTCAAAGGATACACCCTCGAAATGAAATCTGAGGATTTTGGCAGTGTCCGAACATCATGAGACAGACTTGTCTCTAGTTCTAGAGTCTAGGGTTGACACCGACAACGACGTGTACGTTGCATTCCAATTGCTGCAGGAACACCATTGAGTTTTCACTTATTTTACTGTCTAGTTCATAGCCATTGCACCGAGCAAGAGAGTACCGAAAGGAAGAGCCAAACCTACTTGGGAACGTCTTCAGAATCCGGTTCAAAGACTGCGTCTAGTTTGCATTGGCGTCTTGTCTGAATCTGACATAGTCTTTTGCGTTTGTCTAAAGTCTAGCTCTGAGTCGGAGTTCGTGCCTCTTGGCCCTCCATGTCGTAGCTTTCATTTCAAGTTTTGAGTCTGCTGTACTTGGCAAACCCCGAGGGTTTTTATATGCATTATTCTGCTTCTAAGTACTTCGCTGGCTTTTATATAAACTGTGTCGACCCTGGCGACGAAGGGATAGATTTCGATGGGATCATCTCAAGGAAATGTGTTCCCTCGCCGAAAGGGAGGATAAAAGGCGTGCTCAGCCTAATAAAAGAAAAAGTAGTTTCTATAAACTTGAAAGACAAGTATAACCTCCCGAAAGGTTCAAAGTTGATCCAAGTGCCGCCCCCAGAAAAGCATTGTGCTCGGTCAGGCAAACTCAAAGAATTCATCAAACGTCTTGGCGTGGTCTCACAAAAGACGCACCTGGCGTTGATCCTGAGAAACAGAAGTATCAAATCCCCCTGCTACCGGGTGCCAAGCCAGAAAGCAGTGGCTCAAAAGGCTCCAAGTCTCGTACCGTGTTCAAAAACAGCAACAGCGGCGTTCCGCCAAGCACAAATGAGGAAGTGCACGAAACGGCCTAGAGCAGGGCATTTCCAACCGAAGCACTTTTGACTCTGCGTCATCAAAGCCATAGTATCTGGGGCTGCATCCGAAAATCATCAACCTCAATGGCAACAAATTCAATACCTTGGTCAACCTGGATCAATTTAAAAGTAACTTTTCCCTGAGAGAAGCTCGTTGGGCTGAAAACCCCAAGGGTGGGCAGTTCCAAGCAAAAGATAGAGCAGCCTGCTAGCCTGAAACCTATGAAGGGGGTCTAGGCAAAAGTAAAAGGCAATATTCAAAAGCTCGCTAGACCGAAGACCCGAATGGGCGGTACTAGGCAAAAGTTAGAGCGCAAAAGGAGAGGTAAACACACGAGTGAACCTTAGCCTGAACTACGTTTCGACCTGATTCCCTAGCTTGGGATACGTAGGCAGTCTCTCTTCGAGACTCGGTCACACTCTATCAAAGTGGATCCATGGTTGACATTTTGGTACACATCAAAGGTCGAAAAGGATCAAAGGTCAGATCAAGCTGAATTGGAGGAACCAGAAGGGGGAAAACCTTTGTCTTTCAATTTTATTGAAAACTGCTATTTCTATTACGGGTTGAGCATAAAGCCTTAAAAATATTTGAAGCATCAAAAACAGAACGAAATGCTAATGGCTCACAGTTTATTCTAAGTTCAGCGAGGTCTGGTGTGAGCAGCTGCAGCCTCGCGGCTAGCTTATAGTCACGCGCATTTGTTCAAAGTGATTCGCATTGGTCTCAGTCCTGTGCGTGCTTTTTCAATTCCAACGGTAGCCTGCTACTGCCCTCGAATGTCATTCCAGGGGCTTTCGCCAAGTCTTGTCATACCATGCAAGTCAGATGGACTTAATATGACTGCACGGGGGTGTCGGTTTCAGTCCGGGCCTATATGAGTCATCATTTGTGTCTTATGTCCATCTTTGCGGCATTTTTCTAGTTTTTCAATCAATTGTCATGTCGAGATGCTTTTCTCAATTCTGTTTGTACAGGTCTTTGTACCTTTTGCACTTTCGTAAGTGTCAGTTTCATCTGTTCAGGCATGTTGTGAGTTTTGGCACATTAATGCCCAAAATTTCATTGTGTTCTGTGTGTCTAAGGGTTCGCATTGTACCCTGGGACTCTTTCCCCCTTTTCGTTTGAGCTAGGCGAGTCTGTACATGTGCGCATGTCTGTGTCAATTCAGGTCACTTGTCAATGCAAATTAGATATTAACGGCTAGAAAGTGCAATTTTTACATGTGCTACCCTACCTCCTGTAATCCACAAGCTGTGGAAATCTCATAAGCAGCAAGGGCACGTCGGCCCAAGGCCAAGCAAAGCATATCTGTCTGGCACGTCTGCCCAAGCATCAAAGAGAGGGCACGTAAGCCCAAATCCGTCAACTGGGGCATGTCAGCCCGTTCAATGTCTCCCTATCTGGGTGCGCATCTCAGAAGTAACTGACAGTACAGTAATAAGGCTCAATGGTAGTCCTTAGGCATCGTTGTCCTCGTAGGAGCCGCCCTTAGCTTGCATCTGCACTTTCAAATTGTGCATTTATTTACACATCATTGCATATTGTATATCAAATGTTTAAAGCAGGAAAATTCTATCAAGTGTCAAGGCACGCCTGTCCAGTATCGAAGGCAGCAAGCAATCAGAATGTTGGGGATCATGCCTGTTGCCTACTCACTTTTGGAACTGCAGCCGAAACCGTTTCTTTGGGATAGTGCAGCTGTGAGAGGAGTATCACACGCTGCTTTCCTTATCTCGTTTTCCATGGCAACTGTCAAGCCTGCGACCTGTACTGGCATGCGCAGGTAAATTCGGGCCTAAGGCCCAATCAGCGATTATCACCAATTTCTCACCAGCTGCAGTCCGCCTTGCCTCTATCCATGCTATTATCAAGGATAACCACTGCTTGTGCTACTTGGATCAACACAACGACAGCCGGTCCTGTCCAAATTCTCAATGGCTCGTTCATCCTGAAGTATGATCCGCCCGTTCCCATCAACGACAGCCGGTCCTGTTCAATCCACGACGGCACATTCATCCTGAAGAATGGTCTGCCAGATCAATCCATCAACGATGATCAGCCATGTCATCGCCGACGATCAGCCATGTCGTCTCTTTCAAAGAATCAACGATGATCAGCCATGTCATCGCCGACGATCAGCCATGTCGTCTCTTTCAAAGAATCAACGATGATCAGCCATGTCATCGCCGACGATCAGCCATGTCGTCTCTTTAAAAGAATCAACGATGATCAGCCATGTCATCGCCGACGATCAGCCATGTCGTCTCTTTAAAAGAATCAACGATGATCAGCCATGTCATCGCCGACGATCAGCCATGTCGTCTCTTTAAAAGAATCAACGATGATCAGCCATGTCATCGCTGATGATCAGCCATGTCATCGCCGACGATCAGCCATGTCGTCTCTTTCAAAGAATCAACGATGATCAGCCATGTCATCGCCGACGATCAGCCATGTCGTCTGTTTCAATCAATCCACGATGATCAGCCATGTCATCGCCGATGATCAGCCATGTCATCGCTGACGATCAGCCATGTCGTCTATTTCCATCCATCCACGACGATCAGCCATATCGCGTTTATTCCGCTCAATCCACGGCGGCGATCGTAATATCGCCCAATGGTTCGCTTATTCGCAATCGATTGTTCCCCAGGAGAGTCCGTCTTGGCCTATCCCGAACGACAATCACCCTCGGTCTAGCCGCAAGTGCATCTTCCAACAAAGCTTATTGCTGCGTGCTGGATGGTCTTTGATAAGGAGATTGGCTCTGATTCCCAACAGATGGAATTCAACCTGCCTGACACGACCTACCCGTGTTTGTTGGAATACTTTGTGCCGAGGATAGCTTGATCCCCAACAGCGACAGCCTGTTCTGTCCAAATTTGATCAACCAGCGGCGATACCCTCGTCCACTTCTACTTCCATCCCTAGCGACGGTCCGCCCGTCCATTCAACCAATCAGGTTCTATAAGTATGCTTGTCTACTTTACTATGTTCTGCTCTGGATTGCCTTGAGGGTGTCTAGAATTCTTTGACGTTACTTGTACCAAGTCAATGGTGCTCCAAGTGCCGTAAAAAATGGGCTACTATAGACACCACAATCTGGGCTTCCAAATTAGTTTGTTTACGGTTTTTGATTCCCCAATGATGAATCGGATTAAGAACACATCGGGAATGTCGAGTGTTTGAGTTTTGAGTGTTTGCAAAATCCTTGAACCTAACCTAGCCTAAGCCACGTCAAAAAGCCAAAAACCAATTGTCGCGCGAGGGTCAAGCTGCCAGGTGTGGTCAACAGTCAAAGCTTGACCGTTGACCATCGCGTACCAGGGAGAACCCTCGCGCAACAATTCCAAACCATCGCACGACGGTTCTCTCCTGTCCTTTTCACCTTTTTCAGCTAGGCAGCTTAATCACCAAGTAATCTTCAGCCAGACCTCGTGGACTGGCTGGGCTTCTCTCCTTGCAAGCTTTCCATAAGTGGCAATTTGGCCACCAAGCCAAATAGGTTGGTTCTTTCTCCTCCATACACCATTTCCCCCACTCCTCCTATAAATACCCCCATGGTGCTTCCATTTAAAGGGTTCTAAAAAAAAAAAGGGTCAACAATCTTGGGTTCAAGAGAAAAAAAGAAGAAAGTACCAAAGTTCAAGTTCAAAAGGCTACACAATCTTTAATACACTTGGTATTTCACCACTCTAGCCACCTTTATACACTTATTTTCCAAGCTCTATCACCTTGTTCAACCTCAATTCAATTCAAAGCTCAAACACCATTCAAACTCAAAGGAACCAAAGGTATAGTTTACCTTTGTTCTGCTCTCTGTTCTGATCCCTGAGGGGGCTGGCAGGGCCAAGGCTGGTAATCAATACCAGTTCTGGCCCTAAAACCAGCAAAGTTACAAGAAACCGTGGACAACAAACCCTCGCGCGATGGTTCTCCATACTCGCGCGACGTTTCTATCAGTGTGAGAATAAACCACGTGGGGAAGGGGATGTTGGCCTTTGAGTTTTATATATTTTCACTATTTTTAAGCATACTTTCACTGTGATGCATGCTAAAATACATAGTTTAGCTTAGTTTTTGCTGTTTTGTTTGGTTTGGAATGCCTTTGGGATGCATCTGAGTATGTTTCACAATCCCAGGCATGCAAAGCAATTCCTGGAAGTCAAGTCAAGAACACTCGCGCGAGGGTTCTTGTGTCTCGCGCGATGGTTCTCTATTTTTCCAGTGATTGCCCTTGCATGGCAACTGAGGCTTAAGCCTCTGTTTATTCACCCCCACTGTTTAGGGGTTGTGTTTCAATTCCATTCACTCTGTTTGTAATAATTATTTACATTCCAGTACATATAAACTGCTTGGTTTGCCCCTGGGTGAGCACTGACTCTTCCAGAGCCCAGAAGGGGATAAAATTCAACCTGTGGTGGGAACAAACACGCGCGCGAGGGTTTAGAATTGTTGCGCGATGGTTCTTTGCATACACACAGATCCATGCATGCAAAGTTAGCCGTGGTGTTGGCATGCCTAAACCTTGTGCAGTGTTCTTGATGTTCTAATCAGAGGGTTGGGTTGTATCCCATTATTTCATAGCGTTCCATCCATCCATGCTCAATACAATCACACCTTGCAAATTGTGTTACAGTTTTAAATCCCGGATTAACTATTCCCCCGCCCTAATTGGCTTAAAATTGGTTAAAGAAGAAGAAGAAACACAATGTTTTCAAAATGCCTTAGTAGAGACCGATTTCCGGATTGGGCGAGAGGGGTGCCTTAAAACCCTTCCTCTCTCGTAACCTGGCTCCCGAACCCAGATATGGTTATGACGGACTGGTTCCTTCACATTTTCAAATCAAACAGCGCGGCAGGTGCTTCAAAATACGGTTCCTTGGGTGTCGGACCTTCAAACCCGAGTGGCGACTCTGTATTTTTGCGAGCGCCTGCTTCTCCGCTCGCGCTCCCTCGATTACGGGCCCTCGCTTTGGAATCCGAAAATTGCAGGACATGCTGCCCACAAATTGCTTGACCAATTCTAGCATAAAACAAGTGTTCTAGATAAAATTCACAATATTGTAGAACTTCGGGGGTGTTCCACTTTCTTTTTAAAAGTTCTTTTTGAAAAAGAACCTAATTTTAAGCTAAAAAATTATGTATTTACGCAAATAATTTAAAGAGTATTATTGAAGCCTGTAAACTTGATAAGGTGGGGATGTCACTTCAGAGCACTATTTAAAGAGTATTAGAAGCCGTTCCAGTTTTCAAAAAAAAGAATTTTAGGAAAATGAATATAATTTCAAGCTCAAAAACCATTTATTTACGCAAATAATTTTTCTACCAATATAGATCTTGTTTGATAGATTTCATTGAGATCTTTTATACGATGCAAAAAAAATTAAAAATTATTTTTTATTTTCATTATATTTGAGTTTGAAAATTAAAGAAAAGGAACTTTTGAAAATAGAACTCAAACTGGAACAGCTCCTTATTGGAGCCTGAAACTTGACAAGGTGGGGATGTCAACTGTGTTTTCGTTGACCCGCTAGACACTCCTATCCATTACTCCGTAAGAGGCAAATATCTTGTAGTCTTTAATGAAAGTCATTGAGAATTATTCATCTGAACCGAACAGTTTATTTTTTCAATAGCAAATTGTTCATTATTTTTGTTAAAAAAAGCTAAGTTGTTCAAGCACCGATGAGTACCATATACCAAATCGACCTCCAATATTGTAAAAACCCTTATTTACGTCCGCCCTGCTTTTCGTTAGTACTTTAAGGAGGGACAGTAAAAACTGTCTTGTTCTCTTTGCAATTCAAAAAGAATTTTTCAAAAAAATTCCCTTACTTTTAACATTTCTCTCTCCATCTCTCTCCACTTATTACCTCTGCTATTTTTCAAAAAAAAAAATTCAAATTCCAATCCAAACACAGCATAAAATATTTATGACAATCTAAATATTTGTTCCAAAGGCATATGCGGCGAAACAACCATTTTTGGCCCTGTGTGTGTGTTTGTGAGAGAGAGAGAGAGAGAGAGAGAGAGAGATGAGAGGAGTTTTAAAAAAAAACATAAACGGAAAACTGATAAGGTCGTGTTCCGGTTTCTTGAAAAAGGACTTTTTGAAAAAGAAGGTAGTTTCAAGCTCAAAAATCATATATTTACGCAAATAATTTTCCTACCAATATGGATCTTATTTGATAGATCTCATTGAGATCTTTTAAAAGGCGCAAAAAAAATTGTAAAAATATTTTTCATTTTTATTATATTTGAGTTTAAAATTACATTCGTTTGAAAAAAAAGAACATTTTTAGAAAGTGGAACACCCTCTAAGACTGCTGCTAGAGAGGTTTGAACTCCCGCACAGCAGTCCTTACTCCTCAACCTCACACCACAGCACACTTTTGTGCAATCTTTTCACAGTTTTTTATTTAATGTAAGAGTGTATTTTTTTATTTTTATTTTTTGATATTTCTGAAATTGGGGTGGCACGTGCCACTCCCCCACTCTTAATAGCTCCGTCCCTAAGCTGTCTTTTATGTGCTAACGTTTAACCCAATAAGTTGGGCTTTTATTCTGTAAGAGCATCCACAATGTAATAATCAAAATCAAAATGTTGTTAAAGTTAGCAGTGTTTGCTAAAAAAAGTGCTCACATTGTAATAACCAAACTTAGCAACCTCTTAGCAACTCATCAAATTTTGGGCTTTGAATAATCAAAACTAGCAACCTTTTTGCGAATAATCAAATCTAATGGTCCTCATATTTTTTCAATCAAGTACACTCATCATTACATAAATACCTTTTCTCTCTCTCAACAATGTTTCCAAAAAAATTATTTTTAAAAACTTTTTTTTCAGAAACTTAAAAAAAATAGTATTTACAAAAAAAAAATTAAAAGTGTTTTAACACAAAAACTGTTTTTTCAAAACGTGCTTTCTTTTTGAAAAAAAACTATTTTCAATTTTTTTTCACTAAAATATTTTCTTAAAAAAACTGCTATTTTTTTTTTTCAAAAAGAGTATTCAAATTATTGTCAAAAGTTTTAGTTTTTAGAATTTTGTAGTTTAAAAAGGTGATGTGGCAAGTTTTGCTTATCCAATTTTCATTATTACATTATGGACCTCTACATTGCTAACCTTAGCAATGTCTTAAATGAATAACCAAAAGATGATGTGGCAACTTTTGGTTATCCAATTTTGATTATTACATTGCGGATGCTCTAATACCCTACCATTTATTTGAAATAAATATCAAGGCAAAATATTTTAAATGGTAGAAAGACAAATTATTGGACTTCGGCTAATAGTCCACGTGATTTGCTTGGGGTGGGCATTCACTACTAGGAACGGATAAGGGAGCTAGCAAAAGTAGTAGAAGTATAAAAACAGAATTGACGTTTTATGAATACTTGTGTCATGCAACAAACCACTTGGAGAAGAGCCACCATGGGGTATAAAAGAAAAGAGAACAAAAGAAATAAAGGGGAAGAAAAGGGTCGAGGCGCGCAGAGGGGAGAAAAAGAGATGAAAACAACTTGAGGCATTTGTATTGGATCAAAAGACGTTTGATATTATGTTTTTTGTTCTTTATTCTTTTCGTTTTAACTGCTTATTATGACAACACTCAAGTATGTTGATGCGTAGATGATGAACGAAATGATTTTTTAAAATTCCATAATTTATGGCCATTTCAAATCTATAAGGGTCCTGTTTGATAAGAAAGAAAATTGTGATAGAAAGTGAATACATTTTTCCTCCATGCGCATAATTGAAATGAAAAGTTTTGCCAAAATCTTGCAATAAAATACTTATAGTTGCTAACCTTACCCTTTACAGGTTATGATAGGAAAGGAAAAAATATGGGACAAATAGAAAGTGGGCAACAACTTTCACAAGAAAATAAAGTTTTCTTATCTTTTTGCAATAAAGTGAAAGCCATGTAAGAAAATTTACTTTCAAAAACTTTGTACTATTTTCATGCCAATCAAACAATAAGAAACTGTCATGTTTTTTTTCGACTCGTGCATGGCACAGTTTTTCTGTTGGTAGTAAATTAATTCAACATTTACCTGTCCCAAAGCATCATTGAAGTGCGTCCCAGTAACGTTCAGCGCTGTATCGCTCACAACCCCCACCCCCCAACCCCCTCCCCCTCACACCGAATATCCGGACTCCCAAGGTCCATCCTTAGTGAAGAAGGTGGATTCGTTTGAGTGGCTCAACATGCACATCTCAAGTCAGATCGTGGCCAGTTTTGAATTAGTGCACTCTCTGACCACGTCTCTGGTAATGTTAATGATACAATGTCTACAGACAGTGGCTAAGACGTCACCACGGCATAGGAAGAGGCCGTAAGCGACGTCGGGGGCTGCTGCCAACTCTACAGTTTAAAAATCCAGATGATACGTTGGCTTTAGAGGAGAGAATGGATAAGAGTGTGTTAAGGCTTTTTTGATAGGTACTATTGGAGGCGTAAGTATAGACAGGGTCCCCAGACACGTGGAACGAGGTTGGGCAGTCTAGGTACATAATAGGGTCAGCTTTGACCAATATTGGAATTGGATTGAGGCTGACGCAGTACATAAATAAAAGGAGCCAAAGCATGTTCGTTTGCCAAAGCTCAAGTCCGTCGTGTCTTCTCATCTGGAAAAAGAACAAATCTCCTATTAGACAAAAATTTAATTCATTTGCATAACACAATCTTATCTCACTTGTATAAGAGAGTGCACTGTGAGTGAGAGTTAGAGAGATGTTGAGAGTGAGAGAGAGACCTTGAGTCTGAGAGAGACAAGAGAGTGAGAGACAGAGAGTATGAGATGGACGACTTGAGTGTGAGAGACAGGAGAGTCTGAGAGGGGGGATCTACTGCCAAGGCTTCATCATCTCATTCTATTTATACTAAAAATTAGAAGTGGTTTGCAAAAAATTAGTCAGCCTCATCTCAATAATCAAAGGAGCTGACCCAACTTTCTTATTCGTAGAATGCCCATAATCAGAGGGGCCCGTTTGATTAGAAAGAAAAGTGTGCTAGAAAGTAAATACAGTGCCAACGCTATAGATGAAAAATCCAGAAGATACGTTGGAGTTAGAGGAGAGAATGGATAGGAGTATGTTAAGGTTTTTTGATAGGTATACTACTGGGGGTGTAAGTATAGACAGGGTACCCAGACGCATTAAACAAGGTTGGGTAGTCTAGGTGGATAATAGGGTTAGCTTTGACCAATATTGGAATTGGAATGAGGATGACGCAAATTGAGTGAATAAATAAAAGGAGCCAAAGCATGTTCGTTTGCCAAAGCTCTAGTCCATCGTGTCTTCTCATCTGGAAAAAGAACAAATCTCCTGTTAGACAAAAATTTAATTCATTTGCGTAACACAATCTCACTTATAAATTTAATTCAACTAAACGTGCCGTGCCTATGGCGTGCTCGTGTCGTGCCTATGGCGTGCTCGTGTTGTGCCTATGTTGTGCTCGTGTCGTGCCTTTGCCGTGCTCATGCCAGCCCGACCCGTTCAATAGTACTTCTACATGCATGTGAATTGCTTGACCAATTCTAGTATAAAACAAGTCTTCTAGATAAAATTCGCAATATTGTAGTACTTCGGGGGTGTTCCACTTTCTTTCTAAAAGTTTTTTTTGAAAAAGAAGGTAATTTCAAACTTAAAAATCATGTATTTACGCAAATAATTTTCTACCATTATGGATCTTGTTTGATAGATCTCATTGAGATCTTTTAAACAATGCATTATAATCTATATTTATACCGAAACTAAAGACGTACAATTGTCTACTGGGGATGTTAAAGTCACTTGGTTGGCACCGGTCAGGTTTGACAGAAAGTCTCGTCAACAGCAGAATTACCGTGAGAGTTGTTCATCGACAACTTACATGCGCTGCTCCGGCATTTGATCGTCTTGACTAATTTGTCGCTGGTGTAACTTTTATTTGATTTGGATGTATTTGAGCAATATGTCTTCTTTAGCTTATAGCATATTCTGACAAACTTATTAGCCAAACATCTTATAGCTAAGATACTCACTAATCATCTTATAACATCTTATGCCGTGCTCTGTAGCATTTTCCTAACAAATAAACACGAACAGAGAAAAATAAAGCCCAAGGGAAAAAAAAATCAGTCTTAGCAAGAAAAGTCCAACTTTCCTTGAAGGATTGTGACCGACCACTCCATTCCAGTCCAGTCGTTGATTTTGATTTCTTCACGAAAATTTACATCAAAATATAGTTCATTTAAAACAAACAAAACTGAACAAACCATAGTGGGAATAGCAATAATTTTTCAAATAAAGCAAGTCTTCTCGATAACACTTGTGTGGTGGGCCGAATATAGTTTGGCCACGGGTTGGCCCGCAGGTTGATTCGGCGGGGCTAGGAGACGAGCGTGACGGATTTGACTCGTGCACGCGGTTTGAGCCTAGGCTCTGTGTGTAGTGGGTTGAGCCGAGAAGAGGTGAATTGGATCGAAGGGTTCGGCCCACCGATTTCAGAGGCCAGTTCGCGAGCCCAAGGACCGAACCTTTGGGTCGGGCAAATGGGCCGGTTGGCTTAGAAGGTCATTTCGACCCGGGCGGGAGCTGCGTTGAGATCCCTTCAGTCGGTTCTAGAAGCTTCTAGAACACTCCAGAGTTGAGGTTGGTTTGAGCATGTGTCGTGCACACCAAACCTAGAGAGCAAGTATGTTTGTCTATAAATAGGAGAGGATAAACTCCTAAAAAGGTACACAATTTCAGACCGTATTACAGTACTCTCTCTCTCTCCAGTATATTGACTTGCTCGTCGGAGGGGCGTGGGGTGGCCCACCGCCTCACGCTTTAGTGCAGGTACGCAGCGGCGCAGCGGAGGAGAGATCCGATGGAGTTCAAGAAGAAACCACCCCACCACAATTGGCGCTGTTGCCGGGGACTTGCTTCCCTGTACGTTGGTTTCTGTTTGAAAACTTGTCGGAGGTTTTGGGTTGGAGCCATGGAGGTTTCGACTCATGTTTCAGATCAGCCATGGTGGCTTCGGTTTGAATCAATTTTTTGATCAGTGGGTCTTGAAGATCGCGAAAAGGCGAACACGATGGTGTTGGAACGGTTGAATAACTCTGTCGAGGTTGTCGAAAAAGCGGCTCGAAGCACGGCGGAAGGCAGCGGAGGCTGTTTGGATGTCGATCTATCGTAGGGTGATCGAAAATAACTTTTGAGCACAGGGTTGTGTTTGTATCCTCGAGACGAGCATGGATATGTAGCTCGTCGCTAGAGGACGCCGAAGTAAACCACAATCGTCGGTCAAAAGCAGCAGCGTGAAGGCAAGGGACTGTTCGAAAAAGCCCAATTATTAAACAAGGTCAGATGAGAGATTTTATTATTGGGTTTTGTTCGTCTCGACGAGACAAGCTCGGGGCTGGTCCAAACGTAACCGGACGATGTCAGATGAGGGCTCACGGGCCATTCGAACGCCGAAAAAGTACAACCGAAGGTGTTTTTTGGGTATCGATGCAGTAAAAAGTGATCGGACACGAGTTTTGACCATTGGGCTTTGTTCGCCTCGCCAAGACGATCACGGATCTGGGTAGCATGTCGCCGAAAAGTTAACGGGTGGCCTACACACGCCGGTCAAAGGCGGCGTGTTGACTGCATGAGGTGGCGTGCGGCAGGAGGTGCAGGCATGTGCTAGGCTTGTGTCGGCGTGTGCTGGGCATGTGTTTTGGAGTATGTTGCGCCACATGGCTGCCCTGTCACCGACACGTGTCTGCCATGTGATCGCCACGTGTCTATTGCGTCATCGGTGGTTTCACTTTTGGGTGCCACGTCATCCAGTCAACGCTGATGTAGCCGGTCAGTTCTGCCACGTTAGCAAGAAATATTCCCTGGGTCAAAGAATATTTCAGATTTTTTTTTTTCAAGATTTCGGGCCCGATAAACTCTGTTTTTCGTGTATGAGTAGTCGATTTTGAGTATTTCGACGAACCGGATCTAACCATTGTGTCGGTTTCCATAATCGATCTCGGATATTGCTGGTACATTCATTTATTGCTTCAAAAGCGTAGTTTTTTGTCGTTTGGGTCCACCGGAAGTGCCGGGAATGATTGTGTTTACACCCGTTTTTGGCACCCAGTCCTAAGCTAGCGTTGGACGGCTATTTAATTGAAATTCAATTAAATTGGGCCAAAAAATACATTTGTACGAACCAAAATTAATGGGCCAAGGCAAGATTAAAAAGGCCCAATTAATTTCAGTTGGATTTGGGCTCATGTTTTGGGATTTATTTGCAAGAAGATTTTTGTTCGCCCATGACTTATGTGAGCGTGCTAAGTGTTGATATGGGCTGAATATGTTAACAGGCCATTTAATTTAATTAAATGACCCATCACCTGAGAAGCCCGTGGACGGTGGAAAACGGGTAAAAGCTTGTGGCCTTGCATAAGCCATTTGACTTAAAAATGGCTGAGTCAAATGGCTAGTAAGTTGCTAATCACCCAGGAAAAAGGGATGAGGTGAACCATTATCTTTCCCAACTGTCCATGATGGAGAATTAACGTTGGGGTAATTGGTAGTTAGTTCCAGTAACTCCCCATAACAAAGAAAAACACAAGGGCAAATTATATGTAACTCCTCCCAACCTTCCATGATCCCATGAGTTGGAAGTTACATGGGACACTTGGCATCACGAGAAGCAAAGGCGGGAAACTTGGCTCATGCAGAAAACCGAAGACCCTTGCCTATAAATACTAGTTCGCAAGATGGAAAAAGGGTTCACACATCAATCAAGCTCAACGCTTAAAACCAAAGCCTTCCCAGCGAAGCAACTATCTCATTTCTCTCACCTTCACTCGGTTACTTCTTCAAGTAATTCGGGTTTCTATCTCTCTTGTATCCCAACTTTATTATTACGACATAATAAAGTTATTGCTATCTCTCTTGCACCCCCAACTTTATTATTTTGATATAATAAAGTTATTCTTACGGTGTTACTTCTTTTCCTACATGGTTAGGAAATTATTAAGTCCTCGCACGTAGAGGCAAAACCACGAACCAACACTGCAATCCAGCCCTTAGGTTTGCAGCACGATTGCTCTTACAGATTCGAAGTCAGAAAAGGGGCATTCAGTCCTTCACGTTGGACGCGACAAGTCTTGGCACGCCCGCTCAGTCCTTTGAGCCATTTCGGAGCCGAACAGATTGTATTGCTGCTTTGTTTTCATTCTCGTGAGTTTTGGTAGAGGGGCCGAACGTTTTGCGGCTTCGGCCTATATGAAATAATTTTTGAAAAAATAATAAGTTTTTTCGATGGAATAGTTGACCATGCGCGGCTTCGGCTTGTTTAGTTAATTTTTCAAAAAAAAAAATATTTTCTGTGGGATAGCTGACCATGTGCAGCTTCGGCTCGTATAATTGATCTTTCAATTGATTAAGTTTTTGGAGTGGCTGAATGCTTGTGGATTCGGCCCGTTTAAATCATTCAGTTCAAAGTTAAATTTTTCCATCACTTCAAATTAGACTACCCTGACGAGTCCAGCCTAACCCGAACTGGGGGCTAGATGGATGGTGGGATAGACTCGATTTTACGATAAAAGACTTACAAAAGTGTTGGAAAAAGAGCATGCATCCAAAAGAAATTGGGGCTACGGCCCCCTGTTTAAACTATATTCTCTACTTGGCTAAATCCAAGTTCGAATGTTAATGGCCAACCGTTTGCGGCTTCGGCCTGTTTAATTAATTGATTAATATTTTCGGTGGAATGGCCGAACTTATGTGACTTCGGCTTGTTTTATTAATGAATTGAGTTTGTCACTAGGACGATCGAACATTTGTGGCTTCGACCTGTTTAATTAATTTGTTGAAGTGATCATTTCGGTGGAATGGCCGAACGTTTATGGCTTCGGCTTGTTTACTTAATTTAAAAATTAATCAAGTTTTTTCAGTGGAAAGGCCGAGCGAACGAGGTTTCGGCCGGTCTATAAATATCTTTATCATTCTCGGTGGAAGGCCCGAGTGAACGAGGCCTTGGCCGGTTTGAAAATCTTTTTATTATTCTCGGTGGCATGGCCGAGTGCGAATGAGGCTTCGGTCGGTTTGTAAATATCTTTATCATTCTCTGTGGAATGGCCGAGCAGACGAGGTTTCGACCGGTTTGTAAATCTTTGTATTATTCTTGGTGCTATGGCCGAGCAAGTATGAGGTTTTAGCCGGTTTATAAATATCTTTTATCATTCACGGTGGAATGGCCAAGCGGATGAGGCTTCGGCCAGTTTGTAAATTTCTTTATTATTCTCGGTGGTATGGCCAAGCGAGTATAAGGCTTCGGTTGGTTTATAAATATCTTTATCATTCTCGGTGAAACGGCCGAGCGGACGAGGCTTCAGCCGGTTTGTAAATATTTTTATTATAATCGATGGTATGGCCGAGCGCGGATGAGGCTTCAGCCGATTTCTAAGAATGTTTATCATTCTCGGTGGAACAGCCGAGTGGACGAGGCTTTTGCCGATTTGTAATTTTCTTTACCATTCTCGGTTGTTTGGCCGAGCGAGGACGAGGCCTTGGCCAGTTTGTAACTATCTTTCATTCTCGAAGCATTAGAGCTTCGCCCCCGTTTGACAAGTTTCTCTGTGGAAAAGCCGAGCGTCTCAGTGGGAAGGCCGAGCGTTGGGGCTTCGACCCCGTTTGATAGGTTTCTCGATGGAAAAGTCGAGCGTCTCGGATGATCTCTTTATTATTCTCGGTGGTATGGCCAAGCATGGGCGAGGCTTCTGCCAGTTTGTAAAGAGGACGGTCTGGTTTTTATCATACGGTGATGTAGGGAATATTGAGGACCGTTCCGGTTTATTGAGAGGACGGTCTGGTTTTCATGAACACGAAAGATGGGTCTTTGAGGACTTAATGGTCCGGTTTGAGAAACTGCATTTGGTTCCACCAAACGATTCAACTGCTCGTGCCCACGGAAGGTGCACGAGAAGTTGAAGGGCTATTGTGGTGGGCCGAATATAGTTTGGCCACAGGTTGGCCCGCAGGTTGATTCGGTGGGGCTAGGAGACAAGCGTGACAAATTGGACTCGTGCAAGCGGTTTGGACCTAGGCCCTGTGTGTGTAGTGGGTTAAGCCGAGAAAAGGTGGACCAGACCGAAGGGTTAGGCCCATCGGTTTCAGAGGCCCAATTCACGAGCCCAAGGACTGAACCTTTGGTCAGGCGAATGGGCAGGTTGGCTTAGAGGGTCGTTTCGACCCGGGCGGGGGCTGTGTTGAGATCCCTTCAGTCGGTTCTAGAAGCTTCTAGAACACTCCAGAGTCGGGGCTGGTTTGAGCATGTGTCGTGCACATCTAACTTGGAGAGCAAGTATGTTTGTCTATAAATAGAAGAGGATAAACCCTAAAAAGGTGCAGAATCTAAGACTCTATTATAGTACTCTCTCTCCAGTATATTGACTTGCTCGTCGGAGGGGCGTAAGGCGGTCCACTGCCTCGCGCCTTGGTGCAGGTACGCAGCGGAGCTACGGAGGATAGAATCGAAGGAGTCCGACAGAAACCACCACACCACAACTTGCAATATTGTTTTTCTATAGGAAGACCAATATAATGCATAATAATCAACAACACTTCCCTGAATTACTAAATAGCAATCTATTACCATTGATATCATTACATGAGATCTGTCTTACAGCGCTCAAAATTCTGGCCTATCATCTAGGTTCCAGTTCAGTAATCGATGCTTCATTCACAGAGTATGACCTTGACTTACTCGTAGACTGATTCGACTCAAGGCCTTGAAGAGTATTTGGCCCTGTTTTGCTCTGACCGAAGAGTGCAAGCTGTTGAGGAAGAGACAGAGTAGCGGAATAACTATTGAGCATTAGAACTACCATTGCCATCGATGGCCTGGCATCCGGATCATCTTGCACACACAACAAAGCAATATGGATGCATCTAGTGACTTCATTTCTTGAATGGGACCCTTAAAGAGTTGGATCCATCAAATCCAAAGGCATTCCTACCTTCCAGAGTTTCCAAGTCTGCATTTGTCCCTTATATATCCAAGCATACATAATAAGAGGGAGTGTGTGGGTTGTTTTTTGGCAATTTCGGACACATTTGCCCCTCAATTGCAAACAGTGCACACTTGGCCAACTGGGTAATCGGTCTTTTTAGCTCCTGATGTGCTGGAGTCGTGCTGCGCTGCCACGTATGCACAAATCTCCTCCACATACGTGGTCTTCCCGGATTCCCATCCCCCCCCCCCTTCCAGATCCTTCTTTCCCTCCCCCCCTCTCTCATACCTGGGTTTCTCTCTCCTACCGCTTAACTCTCGGCCCTGATTCCATGCCAAATTCCTTCCTCGCCGCCGCCCCGCAACCCGCCCCCGACGATGCCCGCTCCCTCCTCTCCTCCTTCACCCACGACCAGCTCCTCTCCATCGTCCAATCCGCCGCCCTGCGCCACCCCGACGTCCTCTCAGCCTTCCGCGCGAACGGCCATCCGAGACCAGATCGCGTCTGTCCTCTTCTCTCTCTCCCTCTCTCTCTCTCTCCGTGGATCCCTTGAAGCTGCAAGTAAGAAGCCCTAAGACCCAAACACTTGTTTCTGGTTACGTACTGAGTTAATTCATATAAAGATCTAATTATTAATTGTGATTTTTTTTATTTCGTATATATGGATTGTTGAACTCTGTATCTCGAAGTTGCGAAGGAGATGAAGATCGATCTTTGAGCCTCTGCTTGTAGCAACAGATTTCATCTGTTTCTGGGTGTTTCTCAGAATCACTGATTGTGCAGGTAAGAAGCCCTAATTTTGACCCAAACCCTTGATTTTGGTTACGTATAGAGTTTATTCATGTAAAAATCTAATTTTTATTTGTGATTTTTTTTTACTTCGTATATATGGATTGCTGTACTCTTGTATATAGTTCCTAGGTCATCAGCTGGTGCTAGCACGAGGTGTTTCATGCCTGTTGTCTTTTTAGGATAGTAGAATTTGTAAATTTAAGCAGCTTATAGTGGAATATGGTTTGAAAGCAGTCTGCATATATTTCCATACACTTAGAAGTTATAGTTGAGTTGGTTACATAAGGGTAGAAGTTCCAAAGCAAATCATGCTAACCAAAAGACTTGCTTTAATAGTTAAAAGAGCTTGAAGTAAGAACAATAGATATTGTTGCAAATCATGCATACCAAAAGATTTTGTTACAGAGTTCACAAGAAATTTCCAGTTTGCTCTTTCACAAAGTTCCAGTTCCCTCCTAACAGAATACAGAAGAACCACGCATACTATACTAGGCTCTGCTCATATCTTCTACGCTGCTTGATTTTGCTGGCAAGACTCGCAAGTCAGTTCACTTGCTGCACTTTGGAACTAAGTGAGTTCCTTGTAGCTAAATAATTGAGCTCGTTCCTTTAATTGCGTTCTCTGCTTGCATAGTGCAAGGTAATTATGGCCGTTTGTGGGACTATGGGCTTACAAATAATATACGATTTAAAACGTTTAACGGTAGAGTTTATTAGGAAGATTACCCGTACAATAACTGGCTATAACTTCACGATTACTCCGACTGAATTATATGACTAGCTATACAAGGAGAATTGGTCTGTTCAATTTCATAATGAAGACTTCAATCTCATATGTTCAGGAAACATGCGCACCAGCTTTTTGTTTAATTGCCTCAGTGAGTATTATTTCTATGTCTCTTGCACTTTGCTTCATTTCACATCTTCAATGAACGATGAAGACTTCAATCTCATATGTAGAGGAAACATGCGCACAACCTGTTTGTTTGATTGCCTCAATAAGTATTACTTTCCAAAATGATCCAAAAGTCAAGCTAGATGTTACGAAAGATTTATAAGCATAAATCCATTTAATGAACTTAGCCAAATGAATATACCTACTTGACATGAACATAATCGGAAATTAGAATGAAGGCGGGCTATAATTTTCCAACGTTTGCCCTTTAGGTTTTAATTAGTTTATTAGGTAACTAAGTTTAATTATGGTCGATTAAGTTTAGGACAGTTAAGGGAGTTTTCATCATTGCTGCTTGCATGTAGAATTGCAGATGATTCAATGGATGATGAATTGTGAGAATTGTGGAAAAGAAAATTACGATATTCCCAACAATCAAACAAGAAATGTTGTGTATCGAGAATTGCTAATACTTGCAAAGTGTCTTTAACAATAATGTACATTCCTTCACATTTATCAATATTTCTATTTCATAATGAGATTCTAAAGTAAAAAAAAAATAGCCTTTTATCCTAACATAACTTATATTCTGCCAGATGGCTAACCGGCTCACACCAATCAAGAATATCAATAGAAACGCAAAGAATTGGACAGCCAAAGTGAAGGTCCTTGGAAAATGGAGCCCAAGATCTGCACAGTGTAGCCCAGTCAAGTATCAAAAATTGCTCCTAGCTGATGCAGACGTATGAAAAAAGAGACATTTCTTCATTCTGAATGCCAATTCTGACTTGACATCCAACATGAGCTGTTTTGTGTAATCTCCCATAAACTATATGACAATAAACTCACTAATTGTAATGCAATTCATATAAATTACAGGGAAACAGAGTTCAACCAATGATCTATAACGAAAATATGAAAAACTGAAAGACACGCTACAAGTTTGCGAGTGTCGGGCTGTTTGTGATTATTGCTTGTGGTTATGAATGTGGTGGGTACTTCTCTGAATACTTCCCTTGGTGTGCATTGAAGCTGTGTTAGGTTTTCTGCTCGTGGGTTTCGGGTTTGGTGGTTGGTTCTACAACGTCTCATTTGTTTGCTATTTTCCGTGGTTTGTTCAGCGTGCGGGGTGTTCTATGGTGTCTTGCTCTTTTTCTTCGTGCTCGAAGTAATTTAAGTTTTTCCTCTTATCCTACCGTTAATAATAAGAGGCATCAAGTGTAAAGGTAATATTGTTACTGATTTTAATTTGGCAAGAAAAACTGGTGCAGTGTTCGGAAGGTATTTTGCTGGCTATCGATTTTGGCAAGGGAAACCGGTGTGCCATTTGGAAGGTATGTCCGACTTTTGAATGTTTTGGAAAATTTGAAAGACTGGAATGTGATGCTTATTCTACCTATCTTCAAGTGAGAAAAGCAGATTTTGAGATGATGGTTGATTTTGGTGGATATTATAGATAGTGCCAGATATTGATCCATTTAGGTTCGCTTTGTATGTTTTGGGAGGTGCCTTTAGGCACAGGTAATCTTTTTTTTGACCTGATGGTGTTGATTATCCCTTATAATTTTAATACATTCTCGCCGGTATCATTCCTTTTGCAAGACTGATTAGGAACTCATGAGTTGTCGTTATAAGATCCATACATTGTTTCGTGTGGCTGACCGTACGCGTGTAATCCCTAATTCCTTATGAGAATTTGGAGCAGGAGAGGCTTACTTTTGACTGGTTTTACGAATTTTTTACTTGGTATACACGTTTTGGTTCAATTTGAATTCTTATAATGTGCTTGGTGGCCAGTTTTTCCTTGCAAAGATGAATTTTTTGTGCCGCATTGTCGATTTTAGATTGTATCTCTATTGATGTACCAGTTTATTAAGGAAGTGTGAAGCTTCAAGCCACCAATGGCTCACTTTCTAGGGACACATTGATATACAGCTTCCAATGGGTCTTTTTTAAAATGATTTACTCATTAGTTGGGCTAATCTTTGACGTGTCTATGTCTTCCTTTTTCTCTGAAAGAGATGTGTTCGCTGTGCAGTGATCAATAGGGTGCAGGGATACTGGAAAACAATGACAGAGCCCTGTTCCTTGGCGACGAAAGGTATAACCGCTTACTCTTCAGTATATATGCATTTGTGAAAAGTGTGCTTTCATAGGTTTGTAGATCTAAAACTTCAAATGCCCACAGGGGTTTACCCTATTTCGGTCAGATCAAAGTGGATTTCGTTGGTTTGCTTCAGTAGCTGATCTGGAACACCATGACAAGCCGCCTAATCGAACTATAAGTGTGTTTGCCTCTGATGTTGGAAATGAAAATATGTTATCGAAGTTTTATATAGCTTTTTTGAATTGTGCTATTCATGCTTTTTCTCCGTTGGTGCTTGCTAAATCTGTTTTTGTGTTGTGGGTATGTGATAGGATCGTAGGTGTACTGTGACTCCCACTGAGGGAAGGTTTCATTTTTGTGGGAACTCCTGTGCAGAATAGCTGGCACTTCTCCCTGTCTGCTTGCATTTGCGTGTTTTTCATCTTTATGTCATTTAGCGAATACAGAAAATTCCAATTTTCCTGAATATTCTCCATCTTAATTTCTTTCATTTGTGTTTTCTGGAAAAACACATGGTCAGGATCAACTTTCAGCTCTGGATTGTCCCTATCTTTGTTATAGTCACTACCTTGATTACCAGTATGGCTCTTTGTTTCCTAAATCTTTGTTGGCGATAAAGATTTTGCTGATCTAAATTAGCTTGTTTCGAGCTCCTGTTGATGCATTTGTCCTTTAATTCAACTGTTTTCTGGATTGACATGCTTTCATTTTAGTGCATGGTGGTCTAATCTAATGTCTTGACATGCGCAATAGCTTTTGAGTAACGTGAGAAGGATTGAACTTGTGGGGAGATGGATGCTTTGGCAGCCATCCAACTCATTATGGGACCAACTCAACCGCGGCACAGCCTGAGTAATATTATCCATGATTGTGCAGGTACTTGATGAGGCAACTGGGAGTGGAAAAGATTGATCATGTTTACTGCGAAGGAAACAAATGTGCGGACTTATTAGCTCATATGAATTTCAATGATGGCTTAGACTTTCATATTTTCGATGTTGCTCCAGATTGTATTATTGCGCATCTTTGCGATGACCGAAATGGGGTCGAGTACCCTAGACTATTGTATGACTTTTAATTAGTTTATGTTATGTTCCTGGTTTACCAAAAAAAAAACGTGAGAAGGATTGAAGCATCTGCTTTCTTGATCGCTATTACCATGAAGCGATGTACCAAAAAATTCCGGCAATTACCTTGGGTTTCCTTGAATGCTGATATGCCTTGGACCAGCGGCAGCACGAAGAGACTAATCTATATTCAAATATTGTGCTTGGATCACGGATTTTAGAAATTTTAACATGGGATTTGAGAATGATATGAAAAAAAGAAATATATTTAGCTCCTTCTCATCACATTTTTTTGTATTTCCGTCTTAACTATTTTAGATCTCCATAAATTCCTTTCAGTTCCATGATTGTAGCCCAACTTAGATTAGATTGTGTGGTTTTCTCAAATTGTGTAGTCTTCTTTCTTCTCTATTGATTTAACTAAATAACTGGTTCCTGCTTTTAGCGTTTTGAATTATCCGCCTTGTTTTTTTTTACCCCCGGATCTGTTTTTGGGTTTGGATTGGGTCGTTGTGTGAGGCCTCTGTGTTTGGTGGGTGTTGTGAGGACTTAAAAACAAGTTTGTGCTGTTTCGTTGTATTTGCGTTTCGTTTGGGGGTGCGGTTTGTTTGTGTTTGGTTTGGGTCTGTGGTTTCTTTGTTTGCGTTGGCGTTGTTGCTGTTTCGTTTTTAATAGTAACACTCAAACTCTGGTATCACACTTGCTAACAGAGTACATTTTGCTATTCATATGGTGTGATTCCTTTTAATCAAGACGTGTTCTATTCTTTTCTCTAATTCCCTTAAGACTTGCATTTCTAGCATTTCCACCCTGCTCCATCAAGAACAACATCAATATCTGCCTTAAAACAAAACATATTCTCTTCAACGGGCAGGGGCGGACGGAGAATGGGGCACGTGGGGTCACGTGCCCCCACTCCTCTTTAAAAAAAATTTTTTTTTTTTTTTTGATTTAAGACGGAATAACGCTCCTTCAGTCCTTCTCCTGTTCCTCTTACCAGTTACCCCAAATCAGAAAAACCCAGGCGCCGGCCCTTGCCGACTCTCACTGCTCGGGCTCGCTCCCCCCTTTCGCTCATGAATCACGAACGACGGAGAACTCACCTTGCCGTCGCCGGTCTCCGGTGTATCTCGCCTCGCCCGTTCCCTCACCAATCGACAATCACCAATCGAACCAGCAACCGATTTGCCCTAACCAGCGATCTGCCGAGACTTGTCGAAGAAACTTGAATCAGTGATTAAATCAAGGTCTCTCTCTCTCTCTCTCTCTCTCTCTCTCTCTCTGCGCAGTGTAAAAAAATTGGGGGTTGTTTGAGTACCAAATCGAATTTAAAACGCATGCATATGATACACTGATGAAGAAATACTGAAATTGACCTTGAATTCTCAACAAAATCCTTAATGATCTTCAAGAAGAAGAGAGAGAATACATCAGAAAAAGGAAGAAGGAGAAAGTCGTGGAAAGAGATCCCTCATTTTTCATTTCTCTGTTCTGTTACCAGATTGAGATCACAAGATTCACAACCCTTTTATACTACTTGATTACCGACTAATTACATCCACTACCACTAACCACTAACCTAATCCCAACAAACTTAAGTTACTTAACCACTTACGGATTTTGATGGCTCGAGGATGGAGGCCATCCTAATAAGCTCTTCGAGAAGTGGTTCGAATGCATTTTTTTACTGCTGATTAAACACAGTGGAACATAGTAGAAATATATACAAATATACAACATGTCAACATATATGTTAACAATTCTCAGATTCTCTTGTTGTCGGCTCGACTGTGTTTGTCATCCAATAAAAGAAAAACTTTCGTTTCTCGATTGAATATACAATGTTTGTTGTTGTAACTTGAGCCTTGAAAGCTTTCTTGTATATAATACTGAGGATGTAAAAAACTGTGTATATATATAATATTTCATAGACTATAGTTCTCCATTTTCATAAATCATAATCTATGTTGGGCTTTGAATGTTGAATAAACTGTGCATATGAATACATTCTGGTTGCCGAAAGGGAAAATTTGATTGTTTATTACATTTTTTTGCAGTATGAAGAGATACTTCAAACCAATAGTACCATTACAAATATCCCAGTCTGAGGAAGGAGAAGATAACTCTCCGTCGTCAAAAAAAAGTCGTGTAGAAATTAATGTAGCTGATGTTCGTTCTGGTCCTCCTCGTGTGGAAATCAATGTGGGAGACATTCCTTCTAGTCCTCCTCGTGTGGAAATCAATTTGGAAGATATTCCTTCTAGTCCTCGTGTGGAAATTAATGTGGAAGACATTTCTTCTGGTCCTAGTCGTGTAGAAATCAATTTGGCAAACATTCCTTCAGATCCTGGACTATGACCTCGCATTATGAGTTACAATCCTAATCTCCAAGACCAAGTTCGTAGACTATATATGCAAAAGGGTCCTTGTCAGCCTCGTGGCCACACTTTTCCACAAACACAATTTGGAAGAAAGCGACGACGCTTTCTTGGGGATTGGTTTGATGATTTTCCCACATGGTTGGATTATAGCATAGAAAAAGACGCTACTTATTGCCTATGTTGTTATCTTTTCAAGCCACCGATTGGAGATCTATCAGGTGGTGACTTTGTTTATGAGGGCTTCTCTAATTGGAAGAAGAAAAAGCGACTTCGAGTTCATGTGGGAGACCCAAATAGTAGTCATAATCAAGCTTGGGGTAAATGTCAAGACTTGTTAAACCAAAGGCAACATATTCAAACAGTTTTTGACAACCATTCAAGCCAAGCTCGAATCGAATATCGAATCCGCTTGAATGCAACGATTGATTGTATACGGTTTCTGCTAAAACAAGGACTTGCATTCCGTGGTCATGATGAATCCGAAGATTCAGAAAATCAAGGAAATTTCCTCGCACTCTTAAGGTTTCTTGCCGATCATAATGAAGAAGTCAAAGGAGTCACATTTGACAATGCTCCACAAAATCTTAAGTTAACATCTCCCACAATACAAAAGGACATTGTCAGTGCGGCGGCGACTGAAACTATCAAAGCGATTGTGGAAGATCTTGATGGTGCACTTTTCTCCGTTTTAGTTGATGAAGCTCGTGACATATCAATCAAGGAGCAAATGGCCATTGCAATACGCTATGTGGACAAAAGGGGAAATGTCATCGAGCAGTTTTTGGGTATTGAACATGTTCCCAATACCAATGCTCTCACACTCAAGGAAGCTATGGAGAGTTTGTTTTCTAGACTTGGGTTGAGTTCATCTAGATTGAGGGGACAATGTTACGATGGAGCTAGCAATATGCAAGGTGAGTTCAATGGTCTCAAATCACTAATACTAAGAGATAGTCCTTGTGCATTTTATGTTCATTGTTTTGCTCATCAATTACAATTAGCTCTCGTGGCCGTGGCAAAAAATCATGAGCAAATCAACATGCTTTTCTATTTCGTTAATAGAGTGGTGGTGATTGTTAGTGCGTCATGTAAACGTCGTGATATTCTTAGGGATAACCGAATACTAGAAGTTATGAAGTCACTTGACATTGGAGAGCTTTCAAGTGGGAAAGGCTTAAATCAAGAAACCAATCTAATACGTGCGGGTGATACACGTTGGGGTTCTCACTATGGCACTTTAGTGAGATTGGTCAATATGTTTTCATCAGTGATTGAAGTGCTTGAATTTGTCTCCGAGGATCGTTCAAACACAGAGCAAAAAGCTGAGTCAAATGTGTTGTTGGAGAATTTGCAATCTTTTGAATTTGTTTTCAATCTTCATTTGATGAGAGTGATATTGGCCATAACATCAGAGTTATCACTTGCACATCAAAAAAAAGATCAAGATATTGTGAATGCGATGGCTTTGGTAAACATGTCGAAGAATAGGCTCCGAATGATGAGGAACACTGGGTGGGAATCCTTACTTGATAATGTTAATTCTTTTTGCGAAAAAAGGAAATTCATATACCGAATATGGATGACAAGTTTGTAGCTCGAGGGCGAGGAAGGCGCAATGCTTCACAGATGACAAACTTACATCATTATCGCGTCGAGTTATTCAACACTGTTCTTGACATGCAACTTTCAGAACTAAATTCACGTTTTAGTGAGGCAGCCACTGAGTTGTTGCTTTGTGTGGCATGTTTGAATCCTTGCAACTCCTTTTCTAGCTTTGATAAGAAGAAGTTGATTCGTCTGGCCGAATTATATCCCAATGAATTCTCTCGAGTGGAACTTATGGTACTTCCTGATCAGCTTGACACATATATTTTTGACATGCGCACTAGTAATGAGTTCTCAAGCTTAAATGGAATTGCTCATCTTTCTAGAAAAATGGTGGAAACCGGAAGAGATAAAGTATATCCTTTTGTTTACTTGCTCTTGACTTTGGCATTAATTTTACCGGTTGCCACCGCAACAGTTGAAAGGGTATTTTCAGCCATGAACATTGTGAAAGACCGGTTGCGGAATAGAATGAGTGATCAATGGTTGAATGACCGTTTAGTGGTCTATGTAGAGAGAGAGATTTTTTTTGGAGTTACGAATGAGACCATCATGCAATACTTTTAAAACATGAAAACTCGGCGGGGTCTACTATGAGAGGATGCATACATGTTTGATAATTTTTTGGAAGCATACATGTTTATGAACTTTTGAAAGCTTGTATCATGTTTATAAACTTTTGGAAGCGTATGTGTTATAGATCTTTTTGCATAACGATCAATGTTTGAGCCCAGTGTTAATTATGTTTGGATTTTTTTTTTTTTGGTTTAACATTATGAATAATAGCCAATAGGTGCCCCCAGTATAGTGAAATCCTGGCTCCGCCACTGTCAACGGGCATGATTCTTGTGCATTGCACGAGGCAGGACCTAGTATATGAATATATTGAGGATGAGACAATTTTGGAACTAAGGAGTAAGATACTCCCTCCGTAATGTCCCATATTGCCAGTCTATTTTTTTTTTTTTTTTTTTTGACAGGACATATAAGGAAAAAACTTGCATTCAAACCGAAAGAAGTTTTTTTTTTGCATTAATCCCTTGTTTTGCTTTTTAAGAGATAATTATAGCTACTCATAAGGGATTATTTTAAGAACATTCAACAAGGCTATATTTCCGAACATCCCGGAAATAGATAAGAACTAAGAAGACTAGCAATATGGAACAAACAGAGCGGCAATTAAAATGTATGGAATAAAGCTTACATAGCCGAGAAGGTTCGTTGCAACGTCTGATTCGTTAAAGTTACTGTTCTTCTTGCCAAAAATAATCTCTAGAACTAAGACACCGAAACTAAACACATCGGACTTGGCGGAGAATTGTCTGTACATTACATACTCTGGAGACATGTAATCACTGCAAGCCACCATTATCAGTTCATCATGTTTCAAAGATGGAAATAATAGAAAATTGGACATATGCGTTGACCAAGAAAGAATAACAAGTTAACAATGCGAGATCACAACTCATTTTCCCCATTTATCTAAATACTAGTGTTTGCCCGTGCCTACGGGCGAGGGGATCTCGTCTGTGCCCGGAGAGCTTAAAAGGCGAGTCAGTGTCAACCATGAGCAAAAGCTAGAGATCGGCCTAGGGGGTCTCAATTGTGGAGAGCTTGAAAGGCGGGTCAGTGTCCTCGTGAGTGGTGGACGGTGAAGGAGAAAAGGGCGCCTGAGAAGAAGAGAGATGGTTTGGGTGAGGTAGTGTTTGTGTGGGATCAGAGAGAAGGAGAACTCTTCTGCAGTAAGGTTTCAAATTTAACAGTGGGTGTAATTTTGATTGGTGGCAATTCTGTAATTAAATGAAAAAGGCTGGACAATTTAATAAAAGGGAAATTTCACCTCAACCATTGGATCAATTCAATCTCAACCATTGCAACAACTTTTCCCCACACCATTGTGTTTTATAATAGAGATAAATGTGATTTGAATTTAAAACAAACAATATTTGATTAACGTATTTTTGACATGGTTAATTGTCCTAACGAGTTTCACTTATTGTGTGTAGAATACATTATAATTGTTCTTGTGTTAAGTAATCCTTGGAATACGAACCTCAGTGATAAATGTTTAAGTAATCCCAAGAAGCGGTAGCAACGAAAAACCAATTAAATCATTTTACCACAAGCAACTATTAACCTCAAGTTCAAATAGATATTGGACGGGAATGAAAAATGTCACTCATGAATCATGATACTATGAGTGTAAAATACGCTAGATCTGAAACTGAAACGGAACAAATATATCTAAAATTAACACAAATACGAATTCCAGATATCTGATTTGATGATGGATTTGACGGCGCCAGTCGGCAACCATGGGGTGGACATCGACGTTGGGGTTGATCGGTGACAGTGGGGCAGATGTGTGGGGCGATGGCAGTGGTCTCGACCCAGAGGGAGAGAGAGAGGGGATTGATTAGGGTATTGAATCCAGTTATTGATTAAGTTTCATAAAAGATGTGTTTCGCTTTAATAAGGATATTGTTGGGTTTTTTCAAATTTCAGAAGATATTTGTCAAGTGTGCATTTCTATCAAGTTTGGTCAAGTTTTGGATTTGTGGGCTCTTCTCAAACCCATAACAATGATCAAAACCGTTCATTTTTTCCCAAATTTAATGCGTTTTGAAATCATATCAAATGATATCCGATCAATGTTATTTTTGGTGTGATCAATGTTCTCAACGAGCTCTCAGAAGTGAATGATTCCGATCATTATAGTGGGCCCGGAAAAGGCCCACAAATGGTCCAAACTTGATCAAACTTGACAGAATACCCACTTGACAGGACCCTTGCCCCTATGCTAGAGGACCCTATATAAGTTCCTTTAAAAAAAAAACAAATAATGTAAGACACTGATTTTACTTGGTTCCCAAACAGAATGCCGAGAACATCCACAGTTCTATTTCCATGAACATCATAACATGCTATTCGTCTTATTGGGCTCAAAATACACGCTTATGAAAGTATCTTACAAACCGGTAAAAACTGATATACTTTGTGGAAGTTAATTCCGATAGACATTGCATGTATAAAATTTGTGCAGAAGCTATACAACATACTCTATGCCCCAGCGCCTAGTCACCGAGTTACGCATCTCACGGCGTAAAAACAAACCTGACTTCGTATTGGCCTAGACGTTGTCACATCATCTAGGGCCTAGCTCAGTAATTGATGCTTCATTCACAGAGAACTGTGCTGAGTTGCTCATGGACTGGTCCGATTCTATCGCTTTAAGAAAATTTGACCCCATTCTGCTTCGTCCTAAGAATGCAGGCTGTTGAGGAAGTGACAGCGTGACAGAATAGCTATTGAGCATCAGAACTACCGTCGCCATGGAGGGCCTGGCATCCGGATCATCTTGGACACACAACAAGGCGATATGAACGCATCTACTAACTTCGTTTCTGGAATAGGACCCTTGAAGAGTTGGATCCATCAAATTCAAGGGTGTTCCTTCCCTCCAAAGTTTCCAAGCCTGCAACAAATCAGTATATGGAACCGTTGATGTGATGATATTGGCACTAAAAAGTATGTACTCTTTGTCTCTAGTTGTTTTTTCAGATTGTTGGTCTTTTTCGGGATATTTAACTTTCTAAAGGGATAAATTTGCATTCCCTTTTAAAGGCATTATTTATACCATTAATCCTTTGTTTTAGTTTTAAAATAAACTTCCAACGTGGACATACATATTCAAATATCCCTAACTTGGATCGAAGACTAGCAATATAAGACAAACGGAGTAGCAATTAAATGTATCGGTAAAAGCTTACATAGCTCAGAAGGTCCACAGCACCATCTTCTGATTGGTAAAAGTTGTTGATCTTCTTGCCAGAAATGATCTCCAGAACTAGGACGCCGAAGCTAAACACATCGGACTTGACAGAGAATTGTCCACACGTTACGTACTCCGGAGACATGTAACCACTGCAAGCCACCGTTACCAGTAAATCATGAATGGGAAATGGAAAGAAACCATCTTTTCGAATGTAATCAGACATGAAACAATAGAGCACATAATCCCCACACAAAAAATATTACTCAAAAAGTACGCAAACTGATTTAGCGCTTCCTATAACACTACTTTCTTACTGTTGGTTAACCAAATTATCCTAACAATTTTTGAAAATTTTCAAGAATTCATGAAAGTGTAATTAGGCAAATCACAAGTACTACAATGCATAAGATCTATTATTCTAAGAATTCTAAGAAGAGAAATGATATCATTATAGTAAAGTCCATAAATTTTCATTATGCAACTAGGCAAAACAGCACATCTATTTGTTTAACCAAAGGGTCGCCTTTTAAGTATACCAAAATGATGCATCCGTTGAGATCATATAAAGTCAGTGCCTGTTGGTGCAAATCATAGAAAAACGAAATGCGGGACGCATGACACTACTTACAATGTTCCAACCACTTGACTTGTATTTCCTTGAGTTTGATCAACTCCAAAGATCCTAGCCATGCCAAAATCTGATACTTTTGCATTCATATCACCATCCAACAAGATATTGCTAGCTTTGAGATCACGGTGTATGATTCTAAGTCGCGAATCTTCATGAAGGTACAACATCCCCCGGGCTACCCCTCCAATTATCTTGTAACGTCTTGACCAATCCAACTTCGCTTGCTCCAATGGGTCTGCGCATTGATTGATACAAATGCAAAAGTTCAAGTAAGAAGTAAGGAAATAAGGAATAATAAGCAGTATGTTAATCAGTTTTCTAGACACAAGCAGAAGACATTAAAGTGGTCTGATCTCCGAGCATGCGTGTGAAATGCTCCTCAACACACATTTCACAAAATGCCATTCAGCTATGTTTGTGTGTTTGAGGTAATTAATTATTTGATTTACATTTCTGCCGGAAAAGGTAACAAGCAATATAGCACAGAGTAGTCAAGATTGCCAAACCGAATAGAAAGTAGTCGAGGCTTTTGTTGGGCACAAACTCATAAATGAGTATATTTTCTTCTCCTTCCAAGCAAAATCCCAGTAGCCTCACTAAGTTTCTATGTTGAAGCTTGGCTACCAATACCACCTCATTCTTGAACTCTGTTGCACCTTGCCCTGAGGTTCGAGATAGCCTCTTCACAGCTACCTCTTGTCCATCAGGAAGTAAACCCTAAGAATACAAAACATCCTGTGAAACTCCTTGATCCAAACAACCTCTGAAACTATCAAACCATTTTGGACCAAAAAAAAAAGACCTTGTAAACTGCACCAAATCCACCTTCACCGATTTTGTTATCATCCGAAAAATTGTTCGTGGCAGCTTGAATTGTACCCAAATCATATTGCAAAGACTGCACTGTTGAGATGTCATCCCCGACTGAACAAATCAAAAGTTGAAATAAGAAGAAATTGTCAAAACAATAAAAGATGAGAAGAAGTTTTTTGGATCTCTCATTTCCCCTGTTCGTAGTTCTTACCAGTGTCTTCTCTTAGAGAATTAAACTTTTTCTTTGCCCTCCTAGTTAGGATACAGAAGCCTGCTATGAAAAGCATAATGGCGACGCAAATTGGAACTACAATGGCAACGATTTGTTGCGATGAGAGTCCCCCATTTCCTGCATTAGAACATTTCTTTCAAGTTTCACTGACGAAAGGTGGAGCTCACTAACGCTGCAAACACTCTCATTCGAGAATATGCAACATAGGACAAACGTATTATTGATAAGGTCCTTAGCAATTCTATAACTTCAAAATTAAATTCCAAATCCATGCTTTGCAAAAGAGACTTTTACCAGGGTTGCTTGCAGGAGGAGGGAGGACTGACGGAGGTGGCGGTGGAGCAGCACCAATGCTAGCGTTGAAAAATGGGTACACCTCATACCAGACATAACAGCTTCGAAACAGAACTCTCGCTCCTTGTTTTGCATCATCAGGAAGCTTCGACATACCATTCCGAAGGCAGCCATTGCAATCAGAATCAGATAAATCCGGTGTGCATTGAGCTAGTCCATACACTGATTGAAGCGCTGAGTAGTTGGCTTGTGCAGTCGCGAATTTCTTACCCGAGTCATCACTTGAAGCCCGGTCGGCAACATCGCCCATTACCTTTCCAAGTGTAATTCAGACAACAAATAGTTGGTGAATTAGTGGTATTTCAAAGTTAGAACTAGAAACTATATATAATAAAAACCATTTTTTTGGGTATATACCGCGAAGGATACAGAAACCAAACTAACCAGAAAAGTCAAGAAGTTAAAGCCTCTCATACTCGGCCCTAGCCAGTGGCAGGAGCAGAAAGTTGATACAGAGAGAGCCAACAGTATAATTGCTCTGAATTTTGGAAGGGGGGGCTTTATACCAAAAAAATGGCAAAACTATACTAAAAGAAATACCATTTGTACCATTTTTGTTTTGATCGGCGAATGTTAATATTGTTAGAACAATTTGATTAGCTCATTGGAGGATGATTTGAGCTCTTGACCTCCTTCCTCCTATCACCTAAAGTGGGTGACCTAAAGTGCACCCTAATGCCATTGGACCAAAGGCCTCTTGGCTACTATTTGTATTTGAACACCATTTTTCTTGTGTAATGGTTCGACACTATTTGTCGCCACAATATAGCCTTTAGCTAACGAGTTATCCAGATAATCTTGAAATCTTTTAATTTTTAGACTCGATGTGCATATTATCCAGATAAAATACTCCCTCCGATCCATAATTTTAGTCCATCTTTCCATTTGGAGATGTCCCAAACTAGACGTCCACTCATTGTAAATAATATATATAGAAAAATGAAAAGCTACAATTCCCCCACAACTTTGAATTCACAACATTTTAAATAGAGAAGTTCAAAACATTTCGTATCATATGCGTAATTTTTGAGTAAAAATTAATAATATTATTTGCATTAAAAATGATAAGATCAACACCCAAAATCATCCGAATGTTATAAACCGTCTATACGGAAGTCATGAATTCAAATTAAACTCAAGTTTTAAATTTGCATGCAAATGTTATGAATGTGTGTAGACTTGAAGGGATTTGTATTGTAGCATTTCCACACAAAAAATATCTACGAACCCCAACCCTTAATAGAGAACAATTATGGAGTAGTAATAAACAAGGAGATGGTTTGCACATTTAGAACAACAAAATCAACATTGTCAAGAAATCTGTAGTATGAAAGAGTTAATTATAGGAAATAACCTGTCCCAAAACTTCGGTAAAACGGGTCGCATCTGTTACGCTCTGCGTATTGGTCAAAGTGAACCACTCCCTTGTGTCCGCAGCATCAAAGATGGACTGGTTGGAGTACCTGAGCAGACACTGGTCGTACCAGACCGTGACCTGCTTCGACCCGGGGCACCGCTTGACCACATCTCCGGTAGCGTAAATCACGCAGTCTCGACACACATCGGCGGCAACGTCGCCGCGGCAGAGGAAGAGGCCGTAGGCGACGTCGGGTGGGCTGCTTCCGGCGGTGAAGTTGTAAAAGCCGCTGGATGCGTTGCTGGAGTTGGTGGAGAGAACCGAGAAGAGGGTGTTGAGGTTTGTCTGGTAGGTGCTGTTTTGGGCGTAGGTACTGGTTGTGGCAAGGGTTGTGTTTGGGCAGTCTATGGAGACGAAAGTTGGGTCAGCTCCTTTGACTATTGGGATGAGGCTGAGCAAGCAAATCGCGTAAACAAACAGAGCCACTTCGGGTATTTTGTGGAAGAATTTATCCATTGTAGAGCACCAGGGAGCAGGCAAAGGTTTTGGGGGTTTCAATTTTGATAAAAGTGGAGATTGGGAGAAGTTGAAGAAACAAGTGGTGGCGAGGGGAGATTGGGAATCAGGGCTGAAGACTCGATGACTGGGAAACAAGAGGGTGACATCCGTATGGAAAAGTATTTCAGGGGAGAGAGGATGAAAACAACAATTATACATCCGTATGAAAATCATACACACTTTACACAAATACTTCTTACATCTTTTAGTGGGTCCCCCACGTATTGGAGTTGTAGTATGTGTGGGTCTAATATAAATGTGAATGAATTTGTGCAAATATTTGTATAAGTATTTTGTGGTTGTTGAATGATTGTTATGAAAAATCTACCCAATACCCATTAGACCCCATTTCCATTAACAAAAATTGCTAAAAACTTAAGACATTTTACTATGTTGTTCATGCTAACAAGAAGTTATTCCATTTTAATACTTCATTCACATTAAAAAAAAAATCGTCAACAAAAAATTTTTCTCATCGACTTTTTCACTCACGCACCCATCAATAACTTATTCAATAGTGGAAATAACTTGACATTTCTCACAACTTATTCACTACTGGAAACACCTAACAATTTTGCAAGAACAAAAAAATTTCTACAAGTTTTTCATTAGTGTAACCTAAAGTGACATGTATAAAACAATTAGCCAAATTAACACGTGAATTCATAACTCATTAGGGCTATCCACGCTCCGGATCGAATTGGATTCGTATGAACCCAATCGTAATCCGTATTTCACGATTTTTAAAAAATACAATCCATTCATCATCCAAAAGTCTCACAGTTCGGTTTATCCGTATCTCACGGTATATCCACGGATTTCCTTTCAAAAAAATAAAATGATGCTACTACCATGATCATATTCCAAATAAAAATGTAAACACTGACTTTCATAAACATTGTCCAAATTGCAAAAACAGTAAAGCATTAAAGCAATAAACATGGTAAAGGCAGCAAGGCAGCAACCCAATAAAACTAAGCATTGTCCAAAATATACAAATTCTGGTCAAGCGTGATCTACTTATTACCTCCCATAAAAATCAAACAAAAAATAACAAATTAGTTTCTCAAAACAAACAAGCAAATTAGTAAAATTATAATTATTCACATATATTACACACACATATCTATATATTTTTATTTTTTTAAATATCTCACGGTCCGGTTCAGTTAATCCACGGTTTTGAAATGAAAATCCAATCCTAATCCGTATCTTACAGTTTTTTAATTTTCAAATTCGTGTCCGGACCATTAATCCACGGACAAAATTGAAAAAGCTCAAATCAAATCGGTCCGGACCAATTTCACGGTTCTCGATTTTTCTTAGACAGTCCTATATCTCATATATCTAAATAAAGTTTTTGGAGGTTTCAATTTTTTATTACAGTAAGTCTGTCTACACAAAAAAATAGTGCGTAGATTTTGTTGTGAGACCCACCACAGGTCGCACACAAACAATTTGAGTCGTTCATTAAATGCAAAAAAAATTTAAAAGGTTTCCGCAAAAAAATAGTTCAATCCGATACCTATAAGTGTTTGATCCAATCATCTATCTTTTCATGATCCAAAAATCTGAATGAAAAGTTAGATGATTAAATTGAGCACCTATAGGTATCGGATTGAGCTGATTTTTTTTTGCAAAGACTCATGAAAAAATGTTTTACATTTAATAAACGGCTCGAATCGTTTGTGTGAGACCTATGGTGGGCTGCAAAAAAATCTGTGCACAATCTGTGCACTATTATCTGTGTGGTTAGCACTGTTGGGAAACGAGAGACTGTTTTTGGTCAGAACTGCTACCACAAAGACAATATATGCACAAATTGTGTATTGATTTTTTAGCTCAATCAGATAAAAGTTGTTCATTAAATGCAAGACATTTTTTTTTGATGGTTTTTCATGAAATATTAGCTCAATCAGATACGTATAAGTCCTCGATTGAATCATATAACTTTTCATTCAGATTTTAGGATAATGAAAAGTTTGATGAATTGGGTCAAACACCTATAGGTATCAAATTGAGCTAACTTTTCATGTGAACCTTTAAAAAGAGTTTTACATTTAGTAAACGGCTCAGATCATTTTTGTGAGACCCATTATGGGCCCACAACAAAATTTGTACACAATTTATGCATGAATTATTTGTGTGAACAAACTTTCTGATTTTTGGTCAAAAGTGATCATCGGTCTTCCTAAATTACTAAAAGATTATGGTAATCAATAATAAGACTAGCCGATAATCAAAAGGGTGGGAGGCTAAAAAAAAAATAAGGATAGCATCTCGAACTTCTGTAAACTAACTTCTGTAAAAAATAAGGATAGCATCCTTTGCCAATTGATAACTCCTATTTTCGCCACGTGAAAGGCTAAGGTTCGAGTTTCGTTGTGGGTGTTTGGAATTTTGGATTAAGAATAGCATCTGGAACTTCTGTAAACTAACTTACAAGTATCCCGCTAACTCTTTAATGCATACAATACTGGCACCAAAAAAAAAATTAAAACTAAACTTACAAACACCTCAACTAGCGGAGACCAGTTTATGCACACATCAATTAATTTGAAAAGACTCTATAAATGCATCATTCACTGACAAGGGGCCCATTTAAAACCTGAAGATATGCTCCGTAAAGAATATTTTACGAGTAAAATTAAAGTATATTAAGCCCGAGGAAACTTTCCTTGCACAAGCACATAGGATTAGGTAGAGTTCCACCACGACCGTTTCCGGTTTCTAGATTAAAATGTAAAGTCAAAAGTGATGGCTCTGTTTTCGTTTGAAAGTTCTTTCTTTATTTCCTTATTTTACTACAGTAGTATATTTTCTTGTTTCCCACTTGTGCATGATTAGTGATCAAATACATTAAACGGCAGACAGACAAAGGTCCAACTTTAGACTAATCTAATCTTTACTTCTTGAATCCCGGCCTATCCTCCCTTCTTAAGATAATACTACTATAATTCAATCTATAAGAAACTTTAACAACCTGATAAGCACACTCCTTGCAACGTCAAGGTTTTACTTTTCTTCCTTTCGGGTAAATTTCACTGACGCCCCTGAGGTTTACTCTTAAAAGCATCCCCGGCCCCTCGACGTATAGGAAATGACACTAAAGCCCCTGTGAGTCGATATCGGGTGAAGGAAATTCAATTGCAACCTGAAAAGACAGGACTGCCCTTTTGTGGTTTTTCATGCATTCCTTGACATTTTGCGGGAAATCTTACATTTGTGGCCATTAGGGAAATCTCACAAATACGTTGAATTGTAACGTAACGGTTAGAAGGGTAGGTTTTTTATATCTCCTGAGCATTTACCACTAATGATGCTATGTTCGACTCTGACGTCTCATGTCAGGTATCGAAGAAGGAGCGGAAAGGTACCTCGGCCTGAAGGTCAGTACCCACCTAAATATATCCGAGCTCCCAAAGAAAAGTGTGTTGAGCCCTGGATGACATAGCAGTTAGGCGCTATTTATTTTAAGTAATGTAATGTTACTTTAGTTTCAAGAGTTGTGATCAAATTTGTTGACCTCCACTTTTATGCGCTGATGTTGTAAGACTTAACTATGTTTGAATTTCCATCTAACTATGTCAATTTCTTCTGCTAAACATTTTTAAACGAGCTATTAAGTTGTAACCTACTTTAAAGTCATTAAGGCCATGTTCCGCTAAGGTTCTTAATTTTTTAGTATTTATTTTTTGCTTTAGAAGACAGGTCATTGTGTCACAATACACCATCTTTAATTCAAAAAATAAGTACAATATTTATTTTCCTTAGTCGAACGGGGCTTAAATCAATTTGAAATTTAACCAACGTTTTTTTTCGAAATTGGGACGTTACATCGGCTGAGCCCCTGGGAAATTTATTTTCCTCCTCTTATTATGTTGTAATCTTTTTTGTTGGCAAATAATTGTCGCCGTAAAAATGATGCATGACCCCAAACCCTTGAGATGGGAGTCGTATTTTGGGTCCAAAGATTGGCGGCCATAGGAGAGATATTCAGTGTCATTGGGGCACCACATGACAGTGCCCTAAGCCTTTCCTCTCCACACTTAGTCTCGGGCCCCACAAAAATGTACGGTTTAGAAGAAGCTTGGGGCACCACGTGGTGGTGCCGCAGAGGCTTGAATAATTTTTCCGACCCCGGGCTCAGGTCGGGCCGGAGAGTGGGTGGGGGGGGCGGTTCTGGGTTGTATGGAATCATTAGTTAGGGTGAGAGGGGTCAATTTAGGGGTTATGGCTGGTTTTGAAAGCGTAGTGTTTACACCCGTTTTTAGAGCCAAATTTTGGGCCGATGTTGGAGGCTATTTAATTAAGTTCTAATTAAATTGGGCAATAAGATGAAGGCTTTGTTGAGTTAAAATTAATGGGCCCAGTAAATACTAGTTAGGCCCAATTAAATTGTTCGGACGGATTTCAAGGCCCATAGCCCATGGCAGTTATTTATTGGAATTGATATGGTTTTTTTATGGAGAAGAGAAATGGGTTGGCAGTTACTCGCTTTCAAAGGCCATTTGACTTGCAGGAGCATTTCAGCCTATAATATAAATACAAAAAAGAAAAAGAAAAAGAAAAAGAAAAAAGGGTTCTAACAGTACACAAAAGCTCAGCACTTAACCAAACATACAACTTGTTGGAATTTGCCTTGAATTAAAGTTTCTAGAATTCTGATTAGCTGGCTCGAGTGGTTTGATAAGCTGGCTTGAGCGACCTATTGATGCGTGGCTGTTTTGACTCTATTTTAGGGCTTCAAAGCCCAATAAGGTTCTAACTTGTTGGGCAAGGATCTGTGGCTATAAGTATATATAGCCTTATTCTCTTCATTAGGTTTTAGATTTCTTGAGTGAAATCTCTTTGAAAGAGCCCCCATGGGGTTTTTGGCAGAATATTAGGGTTATTTTTTTAGTCCCTTGGTCCATTAAGATTATGCTTCTTTGGATACCGTTATAGATTGTTTCATGTTAGGTATCCTCGTAGAGATTTGGGATCCGTTTATGATTGAAGATTAGATATTAGGGTATTTGTGAAACTTTGTCCCTAGATATATATCTTTGGATGCTTCAATTAGAGTTACGGGTATAACCGGCTCTTTGTAATCTCTCCTCGTTTGTAGTGAATCTTTGCTCTTTTCCCCGTAAAAAATGTTCTTGCTTTGTGCTTGAACGGAATCACGTATATCTTTGTGTTCTTGTTTATTTCTTGTTAATTTATTATATTCTCAATTCTATTTCATTTTCGACACAATAAAACTTTCTAGCAAAGTTTGTTTATTTCTTTTTACATTCATTTGTATCAATTACCTCGTACTTGTACCTTTTGTTCAGCACCATTGTTTACTTTAATTTACTTGTAACCATCAACTATTTTAATCCGATTTGATGGAGTTTGATTAGTTTTTCGTCACCATTGTTTTTTCTCCTTTTACACGGTTAGAAAATTCTTAAGTCCACTCTTTTGTAGCAAACCACAAACTTATTGTGATCTTACCCTTAAAAGTCACACACTTTCACTCACAGTTAGACGTTAGATTAATTTTTTGTTCATTAGAGTGCGAACGGAATGACCCATTCTTTGATTATGAGAGATAGTAGTGATTGAATGTTTGTACCTCGGAAGGCTATCATCTTTTGTTACTTTTCTAGTCCTTCGATTGTGTACGAATGCTACTTATAAGTGATTATTTTGTGTACCTAGCTTTTTGTTCTATCAATGACGTTATTATCATGTTGAAAAAAAAGAAGGGGGAGAGCGCGCATATCTCAAGGCCTTGTTGGTCAATCAAACAAAACACCAATAATTTAATCACCCGCTGTTCAGGTAACAGTTCGTTTGACAGCAAATGATAACATACTCAGGCCGGTTTTGGAGAAAAAACATTAAACTATAGTACTTTTTTTGTTTGTCTTTATTCATTATATTTTTGCATTCGTTCATTTTGTGGCAAATTTTTGTGAATTATTAATTAATCTTGACGAGTGGAATATGAAAAGTAAAAAATTAGATGGAAACTCATAATTTGAATAAAGACGAAAATAAGCTAAAATATTTGTCTTTTTGCCTTATTTTTGTTTTTATTTAAAAATTAATGAGATAGTTTTTTTTTACTTTTCCGATTCCTGTAGTCGAGACGAATCAATAATTCTAAAAAATTTGACAGAAAACTAACAAATGCAAAAGTTAGGTTTACTTTTTGTTTTGGCCAAATCAATCCTCACTATACATTTTCGGGGCGATTCCGCGGACAATCAATTAAACACCTAAAAAAATACCCCAAATTGTAATCTCATAGTTTCCGATCAAATTTTTATGATCCGAATCGTTCAATATGTGCAGAATGTGATTTTAAGGTGCCCCGAGAAATTAGCAAAAACTATGACTGGGAAGTGTTTGTTTTGAGTAGTTTTTAATTGAATCGTTCATCGAATCTAAGCTAAAAACTGCTTAGATCAAGCCCTTCCCGGTCTTTTTTTTTTTTTTTGCTGATTTCTAACGAGTACCTTTAAAATCACGTTCTGATCACATTGAGCGGCTCGGTTTATTAAAATTTGATCGGGAACTATGAGATGTATTTTTAGGTGTCTAATTAGTTGTCCCCGGAACCGCCCCGAAACATCTTATATCATCTTATGTCGTGTTGGCCCCCAAAGGGTTTGGCTAAATTGATAAGAGAAAATAATAAGTGTTCTTCCATTGGGTTAGATGTTCCATTCTCATGGATGTTAAATATTCCAAGCTTGAGGCCACTCGAGGTTTGTCTGACCGTTAACTTTAGGACTCCAGAATAAGTTGAGGTGCGCGCAAGACATCAAGTGGTAAAAGAATCATCGTATGCCGTTCTCCGTAGCATTTTCCTAATTAAATATAAACAGAAGCTCAAGGGAAAGGTGTCAGTCAGCAAGAAAAGTCCAACTTTCTTTGGAGGAATATGGTGATCGACCAAGCGAGTCTCAGGCTCTCAGCACCCCCGACACTTCCATTCCAGTCCATTCGTCGATTTCTATTTTTCATGGAAAATTTACATTAATGAAATTAAACAGAACAAACCATAGCAGGAATAGACTTATCAAATATGAAGAAACTGCAAACCAATTCCAGCATAAAACAAGTCTTCTAGATAAAATTTGCAATATTGTAGTAGTAGTTCTGTGAGAGGACAGATCTAATGCATAGCAATCAACAAAACTTTCCCAAATGACTAAAATAACATTCTATTTCCATTAACATCATGACATGAGATCTGTCTTATTGGGCTCAAACTACTGGGCTATCATCTCGGTTCTAGTTTAGTAACCAATGCTTCATTCACAGATCACGTCATTGACTTACTAGTAGACTGATCCGACTCTACGCCTTTAAGAGTATTCAACCCCATTATGCTCTGACAGATTGGGTGAAATTTTGAAAGTTTTCCTTGAAGTTTACCGTTAGCTTCTTTGATACTAGCATTATACTTCTTCTTGGCCCTCATAGTTATGAAACAGAAGCCTACTACGAGAAGCATAATAGAGACCCCCATTGGAACGACAATTGCAATGATTACTCGCGACGAGACTCCCTCTTTTCCTGCACTAGAAAAGTTATTTCGTCAATAATTTTCATTAGAAACCGTAGCGCTCACTAAGGCTTCAAACACCACGATTGCTCACATTTTGATAAGTACTATAATTGATATACGTTTTTTTTTTTTTTAAACTATGTTCTTGGCCCTTTGTGGGAGTTGAGGCAAAAAATGTCACAAAATTGTGCTCTTGACAATTCAAAATGAATCATATTTGGGGACATCCAAACAAAAGACGACCCAAGAATACAGAACAAATAAAGTTAATTACAAGAAACTTCAAAATTGAACTCCAAAATCTACGTTTTTTACAAGAAGAAAGTTTTACCAGGGCTGTACAGGAGGAAGGAGGACTATTGGCGAAGGTGGTGGTGGAGCAGCACCAAAGCTTGTGTTGTAAAATGGGTACGTCTCAAACCTGACATTACAGCTCGGAAACATAACTCTCGCTCCATTATTTGCATCACAGCAACTCGGAAATATCGAGATACAAGTCTGAAGGCATTTATTGCAATCAGAATTTGTAGCAGGCCGAACGACATGACTCGGTGCACCGAGGGATGTCCGAACCAATCTTGGGCTTAACCATGTGTCTGCTGGGAGGTATCGAAAAGCCTCGACAAGGCCGAGGCTTAACAATCAGCATCCTGTTCACCTCGTGGTAACTCTCTTCATTCGGCTCACCGACTCTTTGATAGTCAGTTACCACACTCGGCCTTGAACGAGTGTGGGGGCCAAAGGCTCCAGCTCACCCACGTGGGAATAACAACCATGGCCATGATGACGCTCGTGACGTCAGCCGAACAGTTATCAAAGATAATGATGAGGAACACGTGAAGGTGTCAGCTCATCTTCCAAACGGTTACAAAACCCTAATGTGACGTAGGGGTGATGTCAGCCGACGCGTGTCAAACGCATGTACAATCTTGGAGACCAAGCTACGGGTTCTCTATAAATACAACACTATGCCTCTTGGTGAAAGGTACATTCTACACAACCTAAAGCCCTAGCTCTTGTTTCTCTTCTTCTTCTCTGCAAGTAGACTGATTCTTGCACCGGAGTGCCATCCCGGGGGACCTCCGGTGTGGTCCTTAGTCATGCTTTCTTTTGCAAGCTAGGAGGAGGACAGGAGCATATCCCACATCCCAATCCAAGGAGAGTGAACCGTCTTGATCGGAGCCCCACAATTTGGTGAACCCGACGTGAAGTTTTCTTAGATCCACAGCGGCTCCTCCATCTCCTCCCTTCTTTCATTCTCCAGATACTTCTTCCACCACATCTTCACCACACCGCCTCTCCACAAAATGGCCGGTGCACCACCTCCTTTCAACCCCCTCAAACCATCTCTCCAGATACTTTCAGAAACAGGCGTTAACACCGCCTCACCATCCCATCCTCCTGGCTTCACCCCTCCTGTTGTAAGCTCTTCCATCCAACGCCCAGTCGCCATGACTGAGGATACTCTGGCTTACCTCCAGATGCTAGAACAACAACAAGAACAAACCAATGCAGACGTAGCAATCCTCAAAATGGAGATTGCAAGGATAAAGGCAAAAGAGCGTCCGGCGGCCTCACGTTCTGGATCTCAGGGAAGGCGCCAGCGAAGAAGCCTTCCACCACCCCCTCCTCCCCAGACCGGTGACAGGGAACCCCATCGAGTCTCCGTCCATGACTGCCTAGACCCACCATTGACAGACAATCGAGCTGGGGACAACGCTCGCTTTAGGCAGCAACGTTCCCCGGTTCATATGCGTCTCGGCAGTGGTGCTGGCCAAAGAGGCGGCAGATCAAAGAGAGAGGGAAGCACTCACACCGTGTATTTGAGCTCCTCGACAAGAGACGAATATTCTCAAGGTTCACAAAGCTATGATACAGTCGAGTTCAATGACCAAGAGAACAATCGGGCACTAATCCCATATGATTCAGGACAACGTTATAGCCAAACGTTTTATAGGGATGGCAAGGAACCCGAGGGTTTCCAAACCGAACATGAGGAAATCCCTCGGGAGAATACAAACATAGGCAGAACCAATGACTCAAGAAACCCACGAGGATTCCCTCGGGAGAAAAGTGTGAGCATCGTGGTTCGGCATGATGACCGGCCAAGTCGCTGAAGGGTCTACCGAACAGGGAACTTGCCAGAAGACGCCCAGCAGCATGAACCCCTCGACAAAAGGGGCAGTTCATACCGCCGTCGGCATGACCGAACGTCTGACTATGACAAAGATCGCCGAGCCTCAAAAAGATCCAGAGGCGACAAGGACGGACGTCCGCCTCGGCCAACTCATGAGTATCAATTGAAGAAGCTAACAGAATCTCCGTTTTCGGCAAAAATTCAAGCGACCTTGCCGAAGCCCGGCCTCCACCTCCCTAAATTCCAAAAGTTCGACCCCAGCACCACCGAGGCTTACACTCACCTCATCAGTTACCGAAGCACAATCTCATGTGTGACTGATGACGATGCCAGCATGTGCAAGGCCTTCCCCTCAAGCCTCGGCCGTCTCGGTCTACTTTGGTTCAACCAACTGGAGGCTGGTTCAATCCACAGCTTCAAGGAACTCGAAAGGGCTTTTAACTATCGATTTATTACGAGTAACAAGCAGGCCAAAGAGGAAGACGCCTTGGCCCAGATGACAAAGCGGCCAGGAGAAACGCTTCAGAAGTATGCCGAGAGTTACTAGCAGCTATTCAATGAGATACCTGGAGTCGACCAATACTGGGCTGCCAGAAACTTCAAGAATGGTTTAGAAACAGGGAGCAAGATACTTGACGAGTTGGCAATACGGGCTCCACATGGGATGAACGAACTCATGAGGACGGTTAAACAGTTCTGCACGTACGAGGAGTTCCTCGCCGAGCGAGAACTTCAAAATGGACAGACGGCATCCGTCCCTCAACCTCTTCATGTCCCAACCCCACAGGTCACAGCTCCAAAGCCTGCAGCGGCACCTCAGCCGAAGAAACAAGTCAATACGGTCAAAACAGCAACAAAGAAGGCCCCAAAGCCTCACGACTATGTCACCAAGACCACTGTCTTCAACGAGCCCATCTATTTTCTCCTCCGAACGATTGGGCGAGAGCCCTTCTTCGTTTGGCCGAATCTGCCAAAGCTCAACACCGAGGCAGGCAACGACAACATTTGGAAGAGATGCTCGTATCATAATGAGCTCGGCCATTATACGACGGAATGCGCTCCGTACAAGGCACTCTTGGAGAACTTGGCGGCTCAAGGACTCCTAGACGATCACATCAACTGGACCAAAACACCGAGGCGACAGCCAAATGCTGGAGGTCCAGCTCAAATCCCTCGTCCTGTTGGAGTAATCAACGTTATACATGGGCCAGTTACCAAGGAAGCCGCACAAGCACTTCGGACAGAACTCCACGAGGCGCAGAAAATCTCCCAAATCTTTTCTGTTGACACTGCTCTGAAGAAACCAAAAATTGCCGAACGGCCTTGGTCCATAGCTTTCACAGACGGCGATCTCCAGCGAGTCCAAACTCCTCATAATGATGCTCTCGTCGTCACGGTTCAAATCTCTACTCATTCGGTCAAATGAGTCATTGTGGATCAAGGTAGTTCGGCTGAAATAATGTACTTGTCTCTTTTCAATGAGCTTCAGCTTCCCCAATCTTCCCTTTTACCGACCGACGTACCATTAGTTGGGTTCAGTGGAACGCCAGTGTGGCCCCTCGGGAAGATCGTCCTCCTAGTTGTTTCAGGCTCGGTCGTGGTTAACATGGAGTTTCTCGTCGTTGATGCGCCAAGCCCATATAATGCAATCCTCGGGAGAAATTGGCTTCACAGCATCAAGGCCATCGCCTCCACCTACCATCAGGTGGTACGGTACATCGGAGCGACTGGCCAACAGGAAGACCTCTACGGTGACCAGATCCAAGCAAAGTAATGTTACGTCTCGGCGGTGGGAAGGGCGCCGAGCCCTAAGAGAGTCCATTGGGTGGAAGTTCCAGACAAGCCTGTCCTTGAAGATGTTGGGACTCCAACCGAACAAAAGTCAATCGAAGATCTAGTGAAGGTTCCAATCAATGACAACGGCTCACGCTTCTTCATGCTCGGTTCCAGCTTGACGGATGCCGAGCATGAGGAGCTCGTACAATTCCTCAAGGATAATATCAAAGTTTTTGCTTGGACGCCGTACGAGATGCCAGGCATCGACCCAACTTTCATTCGGCATTCCCTCAATGTTTCCAAGTCTGCCAAGCCTGTGATACAAAAGCCCAGGCGCTCCGCCACAATCCACGCCAAAGCAGTTAATGAAGAAGTTGATAGGCTCCTTGCAGCAGGGGTTATCAAAGAAGTTCAATACCCCACCTGGCTCGCCAACCCAGTGGTGGTGAAAAAGAAGAACGGAAAATGGAGGGTCTGCGTGGACTACACCAATTTAAACGATGCCTGTCCAAAAGACTGCCTCCCTTTTCCCAAGATCGACCAGCTGGTAGATTCAACTGCAGGCCACGCTAGGCTGAGTTTCATGGACGCTTACAGAGGATACCACCAGATAGCAATGGATCCCGACGACATGGAAAAGACAGCCTTCATTACCCCTAAAGGTCTATTTTGCTACCTTGTCATGCCCTTCGGCCTCAAAAATGCTGGGGCTACTTTTCAGCGAATGGTTTATCTACTCTTTGGTCTTCTCATCGGCGAAATCATGGAGGCTTACATCGATAACATGGTCGTGAAAAGCCTCAAGGCTGAAAACCACCTCGCCCATTTGGCCGAGGTATTCGCAATCCTAAAGAAGTTCAAGCTGCGGCTCAACGCCGAGAAATGTGCTTTTGGCGTCGGCTCTGGTAAATTCCTTGGCTATCTTGTCACTCGTAGAGGAATTGAAGCCGACCCAAACCAAATCTCGGCAGTTCAACAATTGACGGCTCCTTCAACCCCTCGGGAGATTCAGAAGCTCACAGGCATGGCCGCAGCCCTCAATAGGTTCATCAGTCGCTTCTCAGATAAGTGCCACATTTTCTTCCAAACCTTGAAGAAACAAAGCCGCCGAAACTTCAAATGGACGGAAGAATGTGATGCGGCACTCGCTGAGCTCAAAGCCTATCTTGGTTCGGCCCCACTCCTCGTAAAGCCATATTCCATTCGAAACTCTGTATCTTTACCTGGCAGTTTCCCCTCACGCCGTAAGTTCCGCACTTGTCCGACGCGAAGGCCCTGAAGACCAACCTATCTACTTCGCTAGCCGAGCGCTCCTTCTGGCACAAACACGGTATCTTCCCTTGGAGAAACTCTTACTGGCTCTGGTAACTGCGGCTCGAAAACTTCTTCCCTATTTCCAGGAGCACTCAATCATTGTCCTCACGGAATTCCCCCTGAAGAACCTCCTTCGGAAGGCCGATCTTTCAAGCCGAGTCTCACAATGGGCAGTAGAGCTTGCCAACTTCGACATCCATTTTGAGACTCGGACAGCAATCAAAGCTCAAGTTCTTGCCGACTTTATTGTCGAATTCACCCCTGGAAGTCCAGACAAAGAGGCCTTGACTCAGCCAGACTACGGGATGCTGGAGCAGCATGAGGCTCGGAGAACTTGGAACCTTTTCAGCGGTGATGTTTGGAAGCTACATGTTGATGGGGCTTCAAATAGCAACGGCGCAGGTGCTGGAGTGGTTCTCGTTACCCCTTGTGGCGTGCTACATGCAAGTGCTATCACCCTTAACTTCCCAGCAACAAACAATGAAGCCTAGTATGAGGCTTTATTGGCAGGCCTTCGGGCAGCTGCAAAACTACAAGTTGAAGACCTCCACGTCTTTTGTGATTCTCAACTGATCGTAAATCAAGTCACTGGAGATTACGAAGCTCGGGATCCCCGAATGCTGAAGTATCAGGCTACGACACTGGAGTTGATCCGACAGTTCAAAGGATTCCACATTGAACAGATCAATAGAGAGAACAATGCCCACGCCGACGCACTAGCAAGTTTGGCCTCGGCTAGTAAAGCTTCTGAGTATCGAAACATCAGCCTCGGCGAGATCGACGAACCAAGTTTCGAAGCTCCCGCAGAAACTCTCAACATCACCCTCGGCCCCAGCTAGATGGATGAAATTGTGGCCTTCCTCAAGCATGACACTCTGCCCTCGGACAAGAAGGAAGCTCATCGAGTTCGTAGCAAAGCAGCTTATTACTGGCTTTCAGAAAGCGGCCAACTTTACAGGAAAAGCTTCACCGGACCATACCTGCGTGTCGTCCATCCTACCAAGGTCCTCGCCATACTTAACGAGCTCTACTCGGGAAGTTGTGGCTGCCATTCGGGAGGACGTTCCCTCTGTCAGCGCGCACTCAGCCAGGGATACTTTTGGAAAGGGATGAAAAAGGACTGTGAAGAAGTAGTACAGAAGTGCAGACCATGCCAACTCTTCTCTCCCATCCCTAAGCAGCCCACTTGCTTACGTCGAAACCTTGCCTTCAAATATAAGGTTGAAAAACCCGAAGCGTAGGGCTAGGTCGTCAGTAGCATAATATCCGGAAGTCCGGGATCGTACCCACAGAGAATCGAATATAGCTTAATTGGAATTGTAGGTTTTATATGGTTGGATTTCGGCGTTTAAGACGGCCAACTTGGTTTTGCTTTAAACGGGAAGACTAAAACAAAGACTAGAAATGTGATTTATAAACTAAAAGAGGCAATTCTAGGGATCGTCTTTCCCTTGACAAAGACCGTTACCGGTTCCCGATTATAACTCAGGCGAGAGTCACGACCGCGTGCTCACGCCCGGAGAATTTAGCTTTAATGACTACAATAATTGAAAGATGTGATTAAACGGAGGCAAACTAACTTGTTTTTAACATTTATCGAATCCATAGGAGGCCACGAGCCCTCGATATGACGCTTGCCAAGACCGCTTGACTAAACATCATACCGAGGAGTTAACACCCCTTTGTTTAGACCAAAATTGCAAGACAAGTTCTATTCCGAAAACCATGCTTTTAAGCCCGATGGCTCGAGAACCAAATAACAACCTAAGTCCTCGGGAAAAATTACCCCGAGACTTAGCCAAACGACTACTCACACATACTTAAAGCATCAAACAAAGCATAAAAACTAGGCATAACTTGTAACCGATGAAAACGGAAATAAATTTGATATTAGTAAGAATCTAGACCGTACAAGCAACTTTAATAAACGAGAAATTAACAAACAACAAATACCTTAAGTAGTTCTTGAAGAAATGACTAGAAAACCTTGAAGAACATCAATGGAGATTTCCTAGAAAGCAAGAAAGACTTAGGCCTAAATCTAACTAAATGGCGTATATCTCTCTAAAAGGCATACACCCATATATATAGGGTTTGCAAAATATCTCTTACAAAAGACCAAAAGGTCCCAAAAATATCCCAAAAACATTCCACAAGTGGAAACTTTCCATAAATGGAAGGTCGAAAAAGTAGAAAAAATGTGCACAGATTCTACAACATGAACCGGTACAGCCAAAACCCCGTACCGGTTCAAGCCTTGAAAAGTCTGCCAAAAACTGTTCTGAACACCATGAACCGGTACAGCCAAAACCCCGTACCGATTCATAGCAGGCAGATTTTTGGGCAAACTTCGCGGGCTCGCTCCGGACACTCCCGAACTCGGATTTAGGTGTTCTTTGGACTGTTGGAAAGCTCGTCGAGTCTACTTTCTAACCCAAGTGGTTTGGATCCAATATCATTTGTACATCAAAAGATATGACGATTCTACCCTCAGCTAGTCGGAAGATGAGTAGCTTTGGTAAAATCCTCACTTCTCCTTCAATTCCCTTGACTCTTGGGTGACCTAAGCAACCTCCAAACCATCTCTTCATGACTCTTCGGGTACCACAACATGGTGGCACGTGGCCTTGAGTACTTGGTTGCACCCGGAGCATTCTTTGGCGTTCAAACGCGCCTTATTTGCACGGATTACCTGAAATACACAAAAACCTACCTTAAGTGCAATATCGCAATAAAAGTTAAATAAACAGAAGTAAAAGCAGCATAAGTCGGGACTAGTCGCACCAAATATCTACAATATTGGGTGCTCATCACCGCTCAAGAACTGAAGCCAATAACCAGCCCTTGGCCTTTCGCCCAATGGGGCTTAGATATCGTGGGCAAACTCCCCACTTCTCCTGGAGGTTTCAAGTTTCTTATCACAGCAACGGACTACTTCTCGAAATGGGTAGAGGCCAAACCGCTTGTCACCACAACCGAGGCAGATGTACGGAGATTTGTTTGGAGGAATATCGTAACAAGGTTCGGTGTTCCATATGCCATCATGTCGGATAATGGATCTCAATTTGTCGGTAAAGAGCTCACTGGACTATGTGCTGAATTTGGCATTCGGTTCTTCAACTCCACGCCTTCCTACCCTCAGGGCAATGGCCAGGCCGAGGCCACGAACAAGACTGTGTGTGTTGGCATTAAGCGACGGCTGGATTCTAAAAGAGGAAAATGGGCCGAAGAGCTGCCTCGGGTTCTTTGGGCGTACCGCTCCACTCCTAGACGATCTACTGACAGCCTGTCAATTGCTACAAACATCCCTTCGCCTGCCAAGGCGTCCTCTCAACTGACACTCTCCTTCTCCGTTCGACACCTGTCAACATGATCAGAAGCTCGGATTCGACCGTCGCAAGCCAAGTAATTGTCCCTCGGCTGGGGCTGAAGCTCGGCCTATTCCGAAGTCAATTCCTACCGAACGAAGGACTTCGGCAAGAATTGAGGGGCTATTGTAGCAGGCCGAATGACATGACTCGGTGGGCCGAGGGATGTTCGAACCAATCTTGGGCTTAACCATGTGTCCGCTAGGAGGTATCGAAAAGCCTCGGCAGGGCCGAGGCTTAACAATCAGCATCCTGTTCACCTCTTGGTAACTCTCTTCATTCGGCTCACCGACTCTTTGACAGTCAGTTACCACACTCGGCCTTGAACGAGTGTGGGGGCCAAAGGCTCCAGCTCACCCACATGGGAATAACAACCGTGGCCATGATGACGCTTGTGACGCCAGCCGAACGGTTATCAAAGATAATGATGAGGAGCACGTGAAGGTGCCAGCTCACCTTCCAAACGGTTACAAAATCCTAATGTGACGTAGGGGTGATGTCAACCGACGCTTGTCAAACGCATGTACAATCTTGGAGACCAAGCTACGGGTTCTCTATAAATACAACACTATGCCTCTTGGTTTAAGGTACATTCTACACAACCCTAAAGCCCTAGCTTTTGTTTCTCTTCTTCTTCTCTGTAAGTAGACTGATTCTTGCACCGGAGGGCCATCCCGGGGGACCTCCGGTGTGGTCCTTAGTCGTGCTTTCTTTTGCAGGCTAGAAGGAGGACAGGAGCATATCCCACATCCCAATCCAAGGAGAGTGAACCGTCTTGATCGGAGCTCCACAGAATTAGACAAATCCGGTGTGCATTGTGCTAGCCCGTACACCGGTCGAAGCGGCGTGTATTTGACTTTTGCAGTCGCGAATTTCTTACCTGAGTTATCACTCGAAGCTACCTGAGCAGAAATATCGCCCATTACCTTTCCAAGTGTGATTCATACGAAAAATTAGAAGTAGTTTGCAAAAAATTAGTACTAGATAGATAAGCAAATAAAAATCATTTTTGTGGTATACCGCGAACCAAACTAAATAACCAGAAAGACAAGAGGTTAAACCATTTAAGGCCTCTCAATGAGATGAAGCCAACAATATATAATTACTTTGAATTTGGAAGGATTTCGATGAAAAACTTCAGATTTTGATTTTGAAGGGATTGAAGTACATTATCATGATTTGAAGGGTTCCATAACCTTAAATATTGATCGAGTACTCTTTCCCTTAACCGTAATTTTGACTTACACCCCTTCGATTCTTTTTTAGATGGTTAATGGGGACTCGGAAATCCTGTAATGCTCCTTGCACTATAGGGCATGTAGTGCATATCACAGTTGGTGGTGATCAGTGTTTTCAACGGTCTGGATTCAAATGAAACTTTTTCGGGGAATAGTTTAACTTTTTGCAGAAAAGTTTTATTTAAATTCGGGTCGTTGAAAATACTCATGGATGACTGAGATTTATTTTACAGGGCGCCCCAGCAGGGATCCGCTCTGAAAGGATCTCCGGATCCCTGCCGTAATAGGTAAACTGGGACCATTAATTTTTCTAATAGAATTGACAGAAAAGCAAATTATGCGCCATTGGTGACAGTTTTTCTTCAAAAATCTCTTGTAAAAGGACCATGTTGACCTTAAAAGCCATGTACAATGGATGTAAACAAGCTTCGGCATTATACAGAGCATATCATTTTAGGAACGGATAAGAACAATGAAATGCTGCAGAAATAATTAAAGATAGCAAAATGGTTTTATCTAGCTGAACACAAATAAATTCGCTCAAAGTACCAGGGGTGTGATTAAAAATTCACCAATTATTTTTTTCAGGAGAAAAGCTATGTTAGCTCTTAGCCAGTTGACCATCGGGATTGTATGTATTGAAAGGCATATTTTTCTGGAGTGGAATCTAGTTCTTTTATTTTTTTTATATTTTTCCTACTACAACTTTTAAGTTTCGGCGCAGCCATATAAGAAAATTCTTGTTCCACCACAGCCCTCTCCGTCTGCCACTCTTCTTATCATCGACAATGGCCCTAAAAGAGACCTCAAAAGACTTCAGGCGAGGATGTATCTCCGTCTACCACTCTTCTTATCATCGACGGTGGCCCTACAAGAGCCCTCAAAAGACTTCGGGCGAGGATGTATCACCTGTTACGTCATATGAGCCCTCGTCGGTCGCATTAAAATGAATTGGAGATGCTCCTAAGACTGACATCCTACGAAAATAATCTTATCCACCAAGGTTCAATACGAATTACTACCTCTGTCCTAATTTAATTGTCCTTTTTACTACAACAAAGTTGGTCTATGGCGACGAAAGTTATTTTCGTCGCCAAAGGGGCGCTATTGGCTATGAAAAAAAAATTCATCGTCGAAGGCTTAGTTTTTGGCGACGAAAATAAATTCGTCGCCAAATGCAAATTTTTGGCGACAAAATCCCAAATTTGCCATCATAGGGCAGTTTTTTAGTGAGGAATTCAAAATTCATCGTCATAGGGGAGCTATTTAGCGAGGAAAAAAAATTCGTCGACAAAGGTTGGCTTTTAGAGACAATTTTAGAATTCGTTGGCATTGACGGAATTTTTTGGCTGATTATTTTTTAATTTTTAATATTATTAAACATTAAAAAATAAATAGAAATATACATATTAAATAAAAAGAGCTCTGAATAAAGAGTTTCCAATTTGCATACCTTACCCAAAACTTCCCTAAAACTGGTCGCATTTGTCACAATCTGCCGATTTTCTCAAAATCCCCCTGAACGAAGTGTCCAAAGTGGAGAAGATGGACACGTTGGAGTTCCTTAGCATGCACTCGTCATACCAAATCCCAGCCCGCTTCGACCTGGGGCAGCGTTCGACTATATCTCGAGTAGCGTAAGTGATAAGACCTCGAAAGTGTAAATCTTAGGGTTTATCTACCTCGTTTTACGTTGCCTTCAAGCGTTCAATACTTGTTTTTGTGTGATATTGCGCGCAAAGTTGGTTTTTGTTGAGAAACAGGTTTTTGGTGTAAATATGGGTGATTTCCGAGAATTCCAAGGATCCCCGGAGGAGTCCGGATGTGTTTGATGTGCATGAGGTGCCTCGGGTGATCATACCAAGTCCTAATCGAAGTGTCCAAGGCATTAGAGGAAGACCCGGAGTAGCTAAAGGCCAAGGAAAGCTAGCAGAAAGCAGCAAGGCACTCCAGAGGCCACAGGGATCGATCCCCCATTCCCCTGGGATCGATCCCCCACCATCAGGAAGCCTCAGAAACTACCAGGGATCGATCCCCCTCTGACCAGGGATTGATTCCTCACTCCTGCGCGGACATTTCGGTGGCACTTTTGTAAATCTTTTGTGAATGGGGTATATATATCAACCCTTGCCCGACTTGAAGGGCACTTTTACTTTTGCACTTTCTCTCTCTACCTCCATTAATGGAGCTCCAACCTCTCCCCTCATTCATGTCTTCTTAAGTGTTTTAAGGTACGATCCGTTGGGTTTCGAAGCATTTCACCTTCAGTTAATATTGCAAGGAATCTTCTCCTCTTCAAGGTTCTTGTGTTTATTTCAAGTTTAATCAATGTTTAGTGTTTACCTTATGTTTACCCATGCTTACTTCGTACCAATATGAGTGAGTAGTGTAGTAAGGTTGGGTTATGGGATGATTAACATTCCGTGACCAAGGATGTGGTTTGCTCTTCTCTTGTAAACTCTCGTTTTCTAGTTTAAATATGGTTTAGGGTTGATTTATGTATCAAAACCTAAAGGTGTTAACCTTTTTGATCGTATGTAGGCAAGGGTTCGTTTCTTGCCACATTTGATACTTAAAGCTATGTCCCTCTTTGTGTTTGTCAAAGTGTATCAAAAGAATCCGAACCATGCATGTTTAACATTTGTGTCCAAAAGAGAAGAGTCAAGCTTATCCTTGCGTTATGGGTGTTGATTATCCCCAGGCCTAACCTTTAGTTTAAGCCTCCAGTAAAAAGCCGTGGTTAGATTAAGTAGCCAGTAACTAAAGCATTCAGTTGGCCGTCTCAACGCCAAAGGTTGGTTGGCGGTCCTAACGCCAAAATCTTTACGCACGATAATCTCCGAAACAAGCTTCGGACGCGCTCCCTGTGGAATCGATCCCGGACTTTCGGGTTTTATTATGCTTTCAACCGACCTAGCCCTACGCTTGGGGCATGCTCTTATATCAACACACATTAAGGTCGCAAGCAGTAAGCGATGCAGTGTCAACACGTGGTGGTAGAGATGTCTCTGCGGCATAGAAAGAGGCCGTAGGCGACATCTAGTGGGCTGCTGCCGGGAGTGAAGTTGTGGAAGCCATTAGATGCATTGGAGTTGGAGGATATAACGGATAAGAGGGTGTTGAGGTTTGTTTGGTAGGTGTTGTTTGGGGCGTAGGTATTGGCAGTACTGAGGGTTGCTTTAGGGCATTCTAAGAATAAGGGGTTGTTCTTCTAAATAAGTTACTTTGGTTTATTTTTTGTTCTTATTCAAATTTTTTTCGCATCATTTAGCTTATCATTATTTTTTTTGGAGATTATTGCATCCTCATGACAAGAGGAATCTAAAAAGTAAAAAAAATTGATCGAAATCCAATTTTTTTTTTACTAAAGACGAAAATAAGCCAATAAGTCACTTCTTTCGTCTTTATTCAAAAAAAAATTGGATTTTGATCAAATTTTTTTACTTTTTAGATTCCTCTTGTCATGAGGATGCAATCATCCTCAAAAAAATGATACTAAGGCAAGTGATACGAAAAAAATTTGAATAAGGACAAAAAAATTACCAAAAGTGACTTATTTAGAAGAACAACCCCTCAGAAAGTTGGGTCAGCTCCTTTGATTATTGGGATGAGGCTGAGGAAGCAAATCATGAAAGCAATCAAACAAATCCTTTCTGGGCATTTTGTGGGGCAAATTAGCCATTGTTGAGCCTTTCTGTGCTCCTCTAACCATTGGGTAAGGCTTTTATAAGAATGAAAATTGGGAGAGGGTGAGTGATTATTCAGTGCCCCGGGCACGATCACGTGGTCCTTGAGGGCCCTTTCTCCACATGTTGTAGTGGGGTCTATGCGTTTTTCTTTTGGATCCCACAACAATGTGTGGTGAAATATAACCTTGGGGTATCATGCAAAGGTGCCCAAGCGCATGGAATAATTTTTCAGGAGAGGGTGACCAAATAAGTGGTGGAGAGGGGAGAGATTGTGGCGGCCTTCCAGATTCTCGAAAAATACTACAGAAATAAGGACTTATTTTTAAACTTAAAAATAATAAGTTTACAAAAATAATTTTTTAATTTTTTTTTGCAGATTTTGATAAATCTCATCAAAATCTATCAAACAAAATTTATATTGTATATTTTTAAATTTTAGTAAGCATGTTATTATTAAACTTAAAAATTATAAATAAATACTTATTTTTTAAAGAGGAAAGCGAAACACAGTTGGTCCAACGACATGGGAATGGTCAATGAGGCCTATTGATTGCATTGAGGTGAAGGGACTTTGTAATCTGGAGTACTTATAGAAAGTTCAAACGCTTACTTATCTCCAAATAAAAAATCAAACGTTTGGGGCCCATTTGGTTGAAATATCTGCAACTGATTTGGTATATTATTGGACTATGTACAATACTACGTATATGATAATGATAATAATTAACAACTTCAGCTACCACTCCTTGCAACCTGGTTCCCTCTTGCATTATAATCTATTTTCATACCGAAACTAAAGACGTATAATTGTCTACCAGGAATGTTAAAGTCACTTGGTTGGTATCGGTTAGATTTGGCAGAAAGTCTCGTCAACAGTAAAACTACCATGAGAGTTGTTCATGTTCTGAAATCGGAGCCTCGTGCTCGACTCACAACGAACAAAATAAAAAAACACTTAGAATCTTGAGATATGAACATGCAAAAAAGGATTTTTTGAGGCTACACCATAAAATATAGAAAGTGACACTGAAACATCAAATTGACTTGCATAACCTCCATACCACCTTGCAAAATGGGCCCTTTTTTTTCACCAATAGGGCGGAGACCGACGCAGCATAATATCTGATAAGACCGGAGTCGAATCCACAAAGACGGTGATATGTGCTGACTAAAAACTCGGGTTGGTACTAATTAAACTGGCTCTTAGGTAGCCACCCCTTGTTGATTTGGTTGAGATTAACTAAAAATCTAGAAATTGGTTGTACTTTTCGGAGAATTAAAAGGAGGTACGGTCGTAGAGTTCATAGCACTCGTAATCAGTCCAGATTTACCTGCTCTGTTTGGAGTTCTTAAAAACGTTTAATTTTAGATTGAAAAAGATACCCCGCAAGGTGCGAGACCCTATGGTCGCCATATACCCACGCGCAGCGGAGAATGAATTTTGGACCCCCATTCCCCCGTTCACATGGGCTCCGACAATGCCCAGGTTCGTCTAACGAATGTTCTTTGTTAACCTAAAATTGCTTTTTTCCATTGTTTGAAAATAGGAGCAGTGCCCGAACTGATCACGGCGTGCTAATCACCCCGCAACCCTACTTATGCTACTACTCACTAATCATTGCACATAAAATAGAAGAAACCCTAATTGCATCATACTTCTATTACGCGAGATGAAAAATAAACAAGAAATTAATACTAAAAAAACACAAACGAATAACTTTTATTAAGAACAGAAATTGAAACGATTTATCGGAAATAATTGAACAAAACTCGAAAATTAAACACTATTGATGACAGCCCCGTTCTTTTCCTTCGGCAATAGCCGTTTTCTGTGTTGCATGATCCCAAGAAGATATCACAGCAGACCCTTTCTTTGTTTTCCCGTCCGAATATATAACCTTGTGCGCAGCTTTCTTTTTTCCTTTTTCTATGCTGTTGTGACCTTTTATAATATAAAAACCTATTCCTTTGCTCCCCATCAAAGCCGTGGGCACCACATTAGCTTAGGTTTAGGCCCCATTTTTATTCATTCGGCCCCAGCCGTGTACGGGCTCACCAGGTAAAGAAACTGCCAATTCAATTTCTTCTTTCATGTTTTAGTCCAAGCCCAATTAAGTCATAACCCAATTAAATTAGTTGCAAATCCATCACTGAAGTCATGTGTTGGCAACATGTGCTCGTGCCCATTAGACTTGTCTTTGCTTATTGCCTCATCAAATCTCATACTCTTCAATTCCGAACTAGCTTTGCACCAATTAAAACTTCAGCGGCCAAAATATCAAACACCGTTTAATATTTCCATTTTGCATATTCTTTTATGAAATCCTCCAAATTCCTACAATTCAAAAATCAAGCATTAAAACACTAATAATAAAATAAATAGACTTAGCAATGATAAATTAGGGAGCGCTAATGTGAACATTTACGCGCTTATCACTATCGTCACAGAAAACGAACCAGAGAAAAAGAAAGAGAAAGAGAAACAGTTAAACAAAACACACAGATATACCAGATTTGACAACTTGCCTACGTCCTCGGGAGCCACACCAGTCCACTATGAACCGAGAAAACTAAAGATTACAAGTCTTCTCTTTTCTCTCTGAGAAAAGTTTTCTCTTGTACTCTCTCTCTTTAGAATTCTCTCTCTGTAAGTCTCTAGCAAACTGCTCAAAAAATAAATACAGCAACTAATATTTATAGGCAAACCCTAAGTGACAACTGGACCCCTCCAAACAATTTGGGCCGCGGCCCACTGCCCATCTCGACCGCAAGCCTATCTATCGCGCACTACCTGCCGCGAGCCTGATTGTTTGCCTACTTGTCGTGGAACTCTCCACGCTGGTCACGGACCACCTACCGCAGAACCCTCTGCACGGGTTGCTGAACTCTGTTGCTGAAAGTTGTATGCATCCCCAACAATCTCCCACTTGAAGATAACTGAAATAAACCAATATCAACAACCTCAATCAATAGCGGACGTAATTAACTTCACCCCTCCTGGTGCGACTCCGGCCCTTCAACTCCTCACGCGCAAAGGTCAACTGAAATTGAGCACAACTTCATTTTCTCGATGGTGACCGACTTTGTCAACATATCTGCCGGATTTTGGCTTCCCATAATCTTCTCCAGTAACAATTCCCCTTCTTCCAAAAACGAGCGAATGAAATGGTACCTCAAATTGATGTGCTTCATTCTGGCATGAAACACTGAATTTTTCGCAAGGTGTATAGCACTCTGGCTATCACTGAAAAGAACACTGTTCTCCTGCTTGAAATCCAACTCACCCAGAAAAGCCTTTAACCAAATCATCTCCTTAGCGGCCGTTGTGACTGCTACATACTCAGCTTCTGTCGTAGACAAAGTTACCAACTTCTGCAGACGGGAGACCCAACTCACCGCTGTTGATCCCAAAGTGTAGACATAACCTATGGTGTTTCGCCTTATATCATGATCACCCGCAAAATCTGCATCCACATACATATCCTCTCACCACCAAATCTGCTTTCTTAAACACAGCGATACATTCGCGGATCCGCGGAGGTACCTCAGTAACCATTTGACAGCTTCCCAATGCTGTTTCCCCAGATTACTTGCAAACCTACTCACAACTCCTGTTGTGATTAAATTTTACTGTACTCGCAAGTGCACGAATCGTACCAAAGTATAGTTTAGCAAGTGCGAGGTCGAACCCACAGGAACTATTACGGATAGAACGCAGTTGAATAACTCTAAGAATCTCAAATTAAATTTCCTAATTTAGTTCAACAATATTTTGTTTGGGTTGAGAAAAATAAGCTTACAAGAATTAAAAATACTTAAAATGATGATAAAAATACTAGGGCATTGGAATCCATTACATGCATCATATCTATAATATTTATGTTTCTCAATTCTCTAATTTCTCTACACAATAAGTTGGCGGCAAAACTCTTTTATTGTGGAAAATATGTAAGATAACTCTTTTTTCTTAGCTTTTACTATTTTAGTTCTTCTTTTGCCAAACAGATGTATGAAATCAAAACATTCATTGAATCCATCAAAACACAATTTATATCCATTTTTTCACAAATCATAAATTGAATCCAATAAAACACAATGAAAATCCAATTTTAATGGTTCGATTAAAAATAGGCAAATGAACAAGAAGAACTCTTAACAATTTAAATCATACTTTTGTTTGGAGAAATTAAGTCACATAAATAATTAGATATTTAAGCATGTAATTTCATCCTAGCCATAGCAACTAATTTAGCTACTCATAATTAAAATGAAAGACTATAATTGAAAACAACTTTATTGAATTGCATTAAGGAGATAAACTACAAGCAATTGTCTTCCTTGATTTCTTTGATCACAGAGTATCAAAGAATAAGAAAAGCAAAAATAAAATAGAAAATGGAGTAGGATTTTTCTCTAGTCTCTTCGCTCACCCTCCTTCACTCCCGAAGCTTTCCTCCTTTTAAAGATGTATAATGTTGCCTTCTTGGAAGAGTCAATAGTTGATAGAAATAAATGAAAGGAGTAATGGGGGATGTGGGAAGAAATTGGGAAAAGAAAAAGATACAGGGAGTAAATGAGAGGGATAAGGAAATTGGGAAGAGGGAAACAAATATGGGGGACGTCTGGATTTGTACGTAGACCATGGCAGGTATAGAAAATTATTCCATGTTTTTTATGATGGTGCAATCAGATAAAATTATTCGGTGCTTTGCGCCCTTGCTTTTTATATAAAAAAGCATAAAAGGTTTCAATTTCAAGTCTTGAACTCTAGACCTTTTGCTTCTTCTACACCAATCTTTGCCATTTGAGTTACAAGAATACTTATTCCAATTTACTCCAAGTTTATTACTTATTCTTCCTTTCCAGATTTCAATGGATTAAGCAATCTTATTTGATACCTGCAATCATAAAAATAACATTATTAGAATATTAAACAGGTCTAACAAAGTACTAATTTAAGGGTTATAATATACACTAAAATGTGTATATCAACTCCCACTGCATGCGCGATGTCCAGCAGTGTGCAGACCATCGCGTACATGTAGACACCCTAATCCGGACCTCGGAGAGTCTTTGTTCGCCCCGATGATGAAATAAATGGAACAATACTTTTGTGAGCTTGAAAAAGGATTTCTTCTAAACTAATGTAAGCCCAAAAACACAAAAAAATCCAAAAAACCCGAAAGCCCAGATAAAACCCAAAAGACCCTGGACCAAAGAAGGAGGCACCGTGCGGAACGACACTGGAGCGCACGGCACCTTGAAATTCAAGGAGCCGTGCGCGGCCAAACTGCACCGCACAGCAGCTTGAGCAAAAAGCTGACTGGCTCAGAAAGCTGTCGGCCACGCCAGTTTGAGCCACAGCTGATGACTGGCTCAGCCGAAAATGCACTTCTGGCCCGCCCAGAAAATACCTCCACTATTTGAAATTCAAAATCCTTGGCCATTTGCCTATAAATTAAGCCCTCCACTCAAGGAAAAAGGGGTCCCTTTTTGGCCTTTCTTTTGGCTCTCTTTGCTTTTGGGTATTCTTACTCCATAAGCTTTCTCTCTCTAGTCTTCACACCCATTTTTTCATTTCCATTTCTAAGCTTTAAAGATTGTCATTCCCAAAAGACATTCTTTAAGTACTTTCACTCACTCCCTTCTCATCATTGAAGTTGATCTCTCATTAACTTCAAAGTCTCACCCCCCAAAATACCTAATCTTCACTCACACCCATACTCCTTTTGTCTTATTCAACCTCCTCCATCTACATCCGTCACGATACGTCTCCGATGTTGCATCAACCATCTTTGATCAAGCTCAACACCAAAGGTAAAAACTAGTTTCCTTGGACTAGACTCCGTTCTGGTTCTGAGGGGACTTTCTGTCAGTAGGTTTAATCCCTTTTGGTTAGATCCTGACTTAAAACTCATTTTCATAAAATAAAACCAGCATTGTGCTTAGGTTGGGAAACCGCGTGGCTGGATGTCCCGGCGCGCGGCATCTCGACCATCAGCGCACGGCACTCTTACATGCTAGTATTATTATAGACAGGCTGTCTGGATCTGAGCTTTCCTCTGCTGTGGTTGTCTGCATCTGTTGTTTACTGTTACTGTTACTTTTGAAACAAGACCATATCTACAAGCCATATTTTGGCTCTTGAAAAGGTTTTCTAGATCGTCCCAAGTGATTAAATACATTAAAAATCGTTTTAAAGTCATGTTTTGAGAAAATAACGGTATCCTTGGGATGATTTGACTGTTAAGAGGTTTCTGACGAGTTTTCCAAAGAAAACAATGAGCTAGACAGTCTGACAGCAGAGCAGGTACACCGCACGGCGGGTTGAGGTGCCGTGCGCGGTACCTCACCATGCCGTGTACATTGTGACTGAGGTCCAAACAGCCTGCTGAGTGTTATTCACTCTATCTATTCATATCATTTTATCACTACTGTACAGACAGCACCACATGCACGTCAACGTGATATATTTCCCATGCCCCTTCCCCGCTATTTGCTTTTATTAAAGAGCTTAATCTTTTAAATGATACTTGAAGATCTCCCCTTTCAAAAATATTAAGTAGAGACCGGTTTTACTGGGCGAGTGAGGTGCTTTTTAAAGAAAAACCTTCCCCATTCGTAACGTGGCCCCCGAACCCAAAATCTCAACGTTTTTGCTAGACCAAAAAAAGAGCCTCTTGCAAACGAGTTCTCGGTTTCTCGGATTAACCATCTCAAAAATCTGGGTGGCGACTCTTTCAAAAAAAGGGCACGGGAGCCCACAGTACATCAGACTATCGATGGCTGAGGCATACGGTACCTTAACCATGTGCTTCTTCTCAGCATCTATCTTTGGAGACAGCATGTCAGAAAGTCTAAACTAACTTCACAGAGGCGCGCCAACTGCCTTGGCGCTCTACATATTGAACCTTTCAAGAACCTGTTCAATATACTTAGCTTGACTCAACTTCAAGACCCCTTAAGTTCTATCCTTACTGATCCTCATCCCAAGTATCTACTTCGCTGCACCTAGATCTTTCATAGCAAACTCTGTTATCAAATGTTGCTTCAACTTGTTTATCTTGCGTAAACAAGACCCCGCTACAAGCATATCATCTACGTAGAGTAGTAAAATTATATAGCTCTCCTTACAACGTTTAAAGTAGCAACAGTGATTCGCGTGGCACCTCATGTAGCCGCTGCGCTGCATGAAACTGTCAAACTTATTATACCACTGTCGAGGAGCCTGTTTCAACCCATATAGACTCTTCTTGAGTCTACACATCATCTCTTCCTTGCATTTCTCAATGAAGCCAACAGGTTGCTTCATGTAGATTTCTTCATCTAAGCCACCATGAAGAAACACAATTTTAACATCCAACTACTCAAGGTAGAAATTTTCAGCAGCCACCAAACTCAATACCACTCTGATAGTGATTAGCTTCACAACTGGAAAAATCTCCATGAAATTAACCCCTTCTTTCTATTGAAAGTCCTTCACAACCAATCTGGCCTTAAACCTCTTGCTACCTTCGCTCTCCTACTTGACGCGGTAGACCCATTTGTTCTGTAACGCCTTCTTCCCCGCGGGAAGTTTCACCAACTCCCAAGTCACATTCGAGTGAAGAGAATCCATCTTCTCTTGTATAACACGTTCCCACTTCACAGCGTCACTGACCTGTAAAGCCTCGTCATAGCAAGACGATTCCCCGCTATCTGTCAAAAGCAAATAATATAGCGACAAAAGGTATTTTGTATTAGGTACCCTAGTTGATCTCCTTACCGCAACAGTTGGTGAGCTAAACCCTGTCTCTGGAACTGCCCCAGACTCTGTCCGCGAGACTGTCTCATCCATCCAATCAGATCCCGACTCTTCCCCACTGCTTTCTGGAAGATCCTCTAAACTAAAGTATTCGGGTGACTCGCGATCCTCTCGTGTGACCACACCTGCGAGACCCTTGCGATCTTGTGTAGAACTCCCACTGCATTGCCTGTTATCCCTATCCTTGTACAACACTGACTCATTGAATATGACATCCCGACTTTTGATTATCTTCCGATTTTTCTCATCCCAGAGACGATAACCAAACTCATCGCCGCCGTACCCAATGAACGTGCACTTCAGTGACTTAGCATCTAGCTTGTCTCTGACTTTGTCACTGAGGTGGACATAAGCAAATCAACCAAAAACTTTCAAGTATGAGAGATTTACCTTTTTACCACTCCAAATCTCCTCTGGTATCCCAAAGTTCAACGGAACTGATGGCCCATGGTTGATAAGTATGCTGCTGTTTTGATCGCGTGTGCCCAAAACTGCTTGGGCAACCCCGCATGCTCCACGCACGCTCTGTCAAAGTCCTGTTCATCTACTCCGCGATGCCATTCTGCTGCGAAGTTCCTGGAGGAGTCTTCTCTAATCGGATCCCGAATAGAGCACAGACTCTCTTATACTCTCTCAGTTCATACTCTCCCCCGTTGTCTGACCTCAAACACTTCACTTTCAATTCTGTCTCGTTCTCTACTATGGCTTTCCACTTCATGAAAATTTTGGATACCTCTGACTTGTGTTTCGTGAAGTAGACCCATACTTTCCTTGAGTGATCATCGATGAAAATAACAAAGTACCTCGACCCGCCAAGAGAATACAATGGCGCGGGACCCCATACGTTTGTATGAACAAGCACCAGCTTGCTTAGCTTGGGAGGTCTGCCACCTTTCTGGAAACTAACCTACCTCTGCTTGCCGAAGATACAGTCTTCACACATGTCAAAATCCAATGACTCAACTGGCAGCTTCCTTTGTGTCTGCAGAACCTTCATCCCCCTCCCGCTCATATGTCTTAACCTGTCGAGCCACAAACATGAACTCACCTAGCTCTCTGGCCGCAGACTTTCCCCGAGCCTACCCTTGCGCAGTACCACCCCCGCAAGACCCTCGTAGTCCTCGTGCAAGACCACCCTGGCGAGTCCTTCCGCAATGGCAAGTGAATGACTCCCATGTGAAGTTAAAAAGAGAGTACCGACCTTCTTTCAGCGCGCTACCACCATGGTACCATTGGAGACCTTCCACGCGTCTCCTGTGAATGTTGAGGTATAGCCTGCTGCTCCCAATTGCTTAACTAAAACAAGATTCCTCTTCAGTTGCGGGACGTGTTGTAGACACCCCAATCCGGACCTCGAAGAGTCTTTGTCTGCCCCGATGATGAAATAGAGGAAACGGTACCTTTTGCGAGCTTGAACAAGGATCTCCCCAAGCCCACACGAACCCAAATATCCAGGAGAACCTAAAAGGCCCAGATAAAGCCCAGACGAAAGCCCAAAAGACTCTGGACCGAGGAAGGAGCTACCGTGCGGAGTGGCCGCGGAGTGCACGGCACCTTGAAACCCAAGGGACCGTGCGCAGCAAACCTTCACCGCATGGCACCTTGAGCAAAAAGGCCGATCGGCTCGAAGTCGCCGGCCACGCCGATTTGAGCCACGGTGATGACTCGGTCAAAAAATGCACTTCTGGCCCGCCCAGAAAATACCTCCACCATTTGAAATTTAAAATCCTTGGCCTTTGCCTATAAATTGACCCCTCCACTCAAGGAGAAAGGGCCCTTCTTTTGAGTCTCTCCCTTGCCTTTCTCTTGGCTCTCCCTTTACTCTCTCTCTAAGTTCTCACACCCACTTTCTTACTTCCACTACGATTTCCAAGCCTTAAAGAATGTCATTCCCAAAAGACATTCTTTAAGTACTTCCACTCACTCCCTCCTCATCATTGAAGTTAATCTCCCATTAACTTTAAAGCCCCCATTACTCAAAATACCCAACCTTCACTCACACCCATATCCCTTTGTCTCATTCAACCTCTTCCATCTACCTCCGTGGCGATCCATCCACACCCTTGCCTCAACGATCCTTGATCAAGCTCGATACCAAAGGTAAAAACAAGTTTCCTCGGACTAGACTGCTCGGTCTGAGGCTTTCTGTCAGAAGGTCTAACCCTTTTTGGTTAGATCGACTTAAAACCCGATTTTCATAAAACAAAAGCGATCTTGTCTTTGAGGTTAGAAACCGCGGCCTGTTCATTAGGCGCGCGGCATCCTGACCCCATCGCACGGCACATAACATGTTGGTATTATCTTAGACAGGTTGTCTGGATCTAAGTTCTCCTCTGCTGTGGTTATCTGTGTCTGCTGTTCACTGTTCTTGTTGCTTTTAGAATAAGACCATATCTACAAGCCATGTTTCGGCTCTTCAAAAAAAAAAAGCTTTTCCTAGATCATCCCAAATGATCAAATATGTCAAAAACGATTTTAAAATCTTGCTTTGATAAAGATAATAACATCTTTGGGGTGATCTGACTATTACTGGGCTTCTGATGAGTTTTCCAAAAGAGATACAGAGATAGAAGTAAGCCAGATGATGTTTTGAAAGTCTGCAACAGTCTGACAGCAGGGCAGCTACCCCGCACGGCATGTTGAGGTGCCGCGCGCGGCAACTCAAGGTGCTGTGAACAGTATGGCTGAGGTCCAGACAGTTTGATGGTCGTTTATTTCTTTTGTTCATGTCATCTTACCACTACTGTACAGATAGCACCACATGCACGTCAATGTGATATATTCCCCATGTCCCTTCCCCGTTATGTGCTTTTGTTAAAGAGCTTGATATTCCAAATGATACTAAAAATTTCCCCTTTTGAAGATATTAAGTAGAGACCGGTTCTACCGGGCGAGTGGGGTGCTTTTTAAAGAAAAACCTTCCCCATTCGTAACGTGGCTCCCGAACCCAAAATCTCAACATTTTGCTAGACCAAAAGCCTTTCTTTCAAACGACTCCTCGATTTCTCGGATGATCCATCTCAAAAATCCGGGTGGCGACTCTTTCAAACGAGGGCACGGGAGCCCACACGTGTCTGACATCCTTCAAACACCATCTAAACCCCTGCGTTTCAATCTGCACATCACCCATTCCCACTATACTGCATGGGTCATCATTGCCCAAGTATACTTGCCTGAAGTCGTCTGCTACATAGTTCTTCAGAATCCCCTTGCTAGCAATCGCGTGGAATGAGGCACCCGAGTCAACCACCCATGACTCCGCGATACTATCCATCGAAAGAATAAGTGCATCCTACACAATGTGGGCCTCCTGCTCACCATTATTCTTCTTTGGAGCCTTTCAGAATGAAGATATGTGACCCACCGGCCACAGTTTCAACATACACCTTTGATTCCGCGGACCTGTGTCTTGCCGCGCGACTTTGACCGACTCTTATTCTGGTTCTGACCACCCCTGGCCTAGCCTCTGCCCCTTTGCTTAAAATTTAGAGCAGAGCCTGAACCGCTAGAGCCCAATGTTCCCTCGAGCGATTTCCTTCTAACTTCCTTAGTCAGAATCAAACTGACTATATCATTCAGTTTGAGTTTCTCCTTCCCAGCCGAATTACTAATCGCAGTAACTATACCCTGCTAGCTCTCTGGCAACTGAGAGAGGATCAACTGGGCTTCAACCTCGTTGTCGAACTCAATACCAACAGAGATCATGAACTGGTCCACTATTATATGGAACTCGCTGAGATGCTTCATAAACCAACCTCCTTTAGGCATCTCGAAGTTGAACAACTTCTTCATCAAGTGCACCTTGTTTACCGTGGACGGCTGTTCATACATCTCCACGAGTGTGTCCACCAGATCGAACGCGGTTTTTTCTTTCAATATATTGTGCGCGACTGACTTCGAGAGTGATAATCGGATCAGACCCATCGCCTTCCGGTCAAGAACATTCCATTTCGTGTTAGTCTCCCCTTCGTTTTTCTTTCCTTCTTCTTTACCTAGCAGCGGTCGGTAAAGATCTTTCTGATACAAATAGTCCTCTATCTGCATCTTCCAGAAAGCAAAGTCCGATCCTTCGAACTTCTCGATCTTCAATTTCCTGTCTTCTGAACCCATAACTCCCTTGAAAATCCGGACTGCCCAAAAACTTCAATCGGAAAACTGTTGAACACCCTTACCGGAACCGCGCTTCTGATACCAGTTGTTGGAAAATTGGAGCCTCACGCTCGACTCACAACGAACAAAAAAAAAACACTAAGGATCTTGGGATACTATCGTCACAGAAAATAAACCAGAGAAAGAGGAACAAAAAAACAGAACACACAAATATACGAGGTTCAACAACTTGCCTACGTTCCCGGGAGCCACACCAGTCCACTAAGAACCAAGAAAACTAAAGATTACAAGTCTTCTCTTTCCTCTCCGAGAAAAGTTTTCTCTTGCACTCTCTCTCTTTAGAATTCTCTCTCTGTAAGTCTCTAGCAAACTTGTGGGCAGCAAGTCCAGGAATTTCCGGATTCCAAAATGCAAGGGCCCATAATCGAGGGAGCGCGAAGCAGAGGCGGCACGCACTCACAAAAATACAGAGTCGCCACTCGGGTTTGAAGGTCCGACACCCAAGGAACCGTATTTCGAAGCACCTGTCGCTTTTTGATTTGAAAAAGTGCAGGAACCAATCCGTCATAACCATATCTGGGTTCGGGAGCCAGGTTATGAGAGGGGAAGGATTTTAAGGCACCCCTCTCGCCCAATCCGGAGATCGGTCTCTACTTAGGCATTTTGAAAACATTGTGATTCTTCTTTTATTTAATCAATTCTTAGCCAGTTAGGGCGGGGGAACAATTAATCGGGAATTAAACTGTAACATATTTGCAAGATGTGATCGATATAGCATGGATGGATGGAAAATTAAATAATAAATGGAATAAAGTCCAAAACAGTGATCAAGCATCAAAACAGTGCTTTGTATGAATTTGGCACAAGCAATGGCCAACTTGCATGCATGAATCAATGTACATGCAAGCTAACTATCGCGCGACAAACCCATACACTCGCGCGAGTGTTGATGCTCCACCAACAGTTTGAATTCTATCTCCTTCTGGGCTCTGGATGAACCAGTGCACACCCAGGGGCAAACCAAGCAGTTTATATGTACTGAAAGTAAATAATTATTACAAACAGAATGAACAAAATTAACTTACAACCCCTAAACAATAGGGGTATTTAAAACAAAGGCCAGGGGCCAAGCTGCCAAAGCAAAGGCCACTCATTGGAAACAGGCTGACGGTGCGCCCTGGCGCGCTGGTCAACGCTCCATTTGACCATCGCGCGCGGGTTTGGGTTCATCGCGCGAGGGTATGGGTCAACCTTCCAATGTTTGGTTTTGCTTATTCTAGGTTCTGGGACAAGTCCAGAAAAATCCCAGGGGCTTTCAAAAGTAAACAGAAAGATATACAGAACTAAGTTATGGATTTTAGCATGCAACACAGTGATCTATATGGAAGAGAAACATAAACCAGAAAGACACCAATCCCCACGCGGTCCAGCGCGCGCAACAGCAGAGTGTCGTGCGCGAGAGTGGGACCATCGCGCGCTGGTTTTTGCCATGACGGTTTTTGAAACCTTACCAGCTTTAAGGCCAGGATTGGTATTGATTACCAACCTTGGCCCTGCCAGCCCCCCTCAAGAATCAGAACAGAGAGCAGAACAAAGGCAAGCTATACCTTTGGCTTTGAGGTTTGAAAAGTGTTTGAATTTTGAATTGAGTTGAGGTTGTTTGAAGTATGAAAATGGGGTGAAAGAGCAAACTATGCTATGGTGTAAGCCTTTTGGTGAATGAAAATCTTGAACCCTTGAAAAGATGAACAAATGGGGGTATTTATAGGGGGAGAGCGAGAGTAGTTGGGTCTGATCCAAAGAGTGGAAGCCAGCCAGCCACAAGGCTGGCTAGGGGTTACTTCGTGGCTAAGTTTTCCCAGCTGATAAAGGTGATGGGGACATGTTTGACCATCGCGCGATGGGGTGGGTCTGGTGCGCGACGGTTGCGCCCTGGCGCGGGTCAGTAGGGTTTTTGGCTTTTGAAAGTGGCTTAGGCTAGGCTAGTTCAAGGGTTTTGCAAACACTCAAAACTCAAACACTCGACATTTTCGAGGTGTTCTTGACCCGTTTCATCATTGGAGAATCAAATACCGTAAATAAACTAATCTGGAAGCCCAGATCAGGGTGTCTACAAAACTGCTGAAAAAATAATGAATACAGCAACTAATATTTATAGGCAAACTCTAAGTGACAACTGGACCCCTCTAACCAACTTGGGCCGCGGCCCACGGCCCATCCCAGACGTGAGCCTGCCTGTCGCGCACTACTTGTCGCGAGCCTGACTGCATGCCTACTTGTCGCGGAACTCACCGTACTGGTCACGAACCACCTACCGCGGAACCCTCTACGCAGGTTGCTGAACTTTGTTGCTGAAAGTTTTCTGCATCCCCAACAACTAGTTCATCAACAACTTTCATGCGTTACTCCGGCATCTGATCGTCTCGACTAATTTGTCGCTGGTGTAACCTTCATTTGATCTGGATGTATTTGAGCAATATGTCTTCTTTAGCTTACAGTATCTTCTGACAAACTTATTAGCCAAACATCTTATAGCTAAATACTCACTAATCATCTTATAACATCTTATGCCGTGCTCTGTAGCATTTTCGTAACAAATAAACACGAACAAAGAAAAATAAAGCCCAAGGGAAAAAAAAAAAAAAATCAGTCTTAGCAAGAAAAGTCCAACTTTCCTTGAAGGATTGTGACTGACCACTCCATTCCAGTCTATTCGTTGATTTTTATTTCTTCACGAAAAAATTACATCTAAATATAGTTCATTTAAAACAAATGAAAACGGAACAAACCATAGTGGGAATAGCAATAATTTATCAAATAAAACAAGTCTTCTAGATAACACTTGCAATATTGTTTTTCTGTAGGAAGACCAATATAATGCATAACAATCAACAACACTTCCCCAAATGACTAAATAGCAATCTATTACCATTGATATCATGACATGAGATCCGAAATTCTGGCCTATCATCTAGGCTCTAGTTCAATAATCGATGCTTCATTCACAGAGTACGGCATTGACTTACTCATAGACTGATTTGAGGCCTTGACGAGTATTTAGCCCTGTTTTGTTTTGACCAAAGAATGCAAGCTGTTGAGGAAGAGACAGAGTAGCGGAATAACTATTGAGCATCAGAACTACCGTTGCCATCGATGGCCTGGCATCCGGATCATCTTGCACACACAAGGAGGCAATATGGATGCATCCGGATCATCTTGCACACACAAATGGTCCAAACTTGATCAAACTTGACAGAATACCCACTTGACATGACCCTAGCCCCTATGCTACAGGACCCTACATATGTTCCTTAAAAAAAAACAAATAATGTAAAGACACTGATTTTACTTGGTTCCCAAACAGAATGCCGAGTACATCCACAGTTCTATTTCCATGAACATCATACAATGCGATTCGTCTTATTGGACTCAAAATACACGCTTATGAAAGTATCTTACAAACCAGAGAAAACTGATATACTTTGTGAAGTTAACTCCGACAGACATTGTATGTATAAAGTTTGTGCAGATGCTATACAACATACTCTATGCCCCAGCGCCTAGTCACCAAGTTACTCATCTCACGGCGTAAAAACAAACCTGACTTTGTATTGGCCTAGACGTTGTCACATCATCTAGGGCATAGCTCAGTAATTGATACTTCATTCACAGAGAACTGTGTTGAGTTGCTCACAGACTCGTCCAACTCTACCGCTTTACGAAAATTTGACCCCATTCTGCTTCGTCCTAAGAATGCAGGCTGTTGAGGAAGTGACAGCGAGGCAGAATAGCTATTGAGCATCAGAACTACCGTTGCCATGGAGGGCCTGGCATCCGGATCATCTTGGACACACAACAAGGCAATATGAACGCATCTAGTGACTTCGTTTCTGGAATAGGACCCTCCAAGAATTGGATCCATCAAATTCAAGGATGTTCCTTCCCTCCAAAGTTTCCAAGCCTGCAACAAATCAGTACATAGAACCGTTGATGTGATGATATTGGCACTAAAAAGTATGGTACTCCTTGTGTCTAGTTTTTTCGTGTTGATCAACATGTTACGTCTAATGTTGTTGGTCACTTTCGGGATTTTCAACTTTCTAAAAGGACATAAAATGGACAAATTTGCATTCCCCTTTAAAGACATTATTTATACCATTAATCGTTTGTTTTAGTTTTAAAATATACTACAACGTGGACATACATATTCGAATATCCCTAAATTGGATCGAAGACTAGCAATATAAGACAGAGAGAGTAGCAATTAAATGTATGGGTAAAAGCTTACATAGCTCAGAAGGTCCGCAGCGCCATCTGATTGGTAAAAGTTGTTGATCTTCTTGCCAGAGATGATCTCCAGAACTAAAACGCCGAAACTAAATACATCGGACTTGACAGAGAATTGTCCACGCATTACGTACTCTGGAGACATGTAACCACTGCAAGCCACCGTTACCAGTTAATCATGAATGGGAAATGGAAAGAAACCATCTTTTCGGATGTAATCAGACATGAAACAATAGAGCACATAATCCACACAAAAAAAAAAATATTACTCAAAAAGTACGTAAACTGATTTAGCGCTTCCCTTTTCTATTAACACTACTTTCTTACTGTTGGTTTACCAAATTATCCTAACAATTTTTGAAATGATATCAGTATAGTAAAGTCCAAAAATTTTCATTATGCAACTAGGCAAAACCAAAATGATGCATCAGTTGAGATCGTATAAAGTCAGTGCCCGTTGGTGCAAATCATAGAAAAACAAAATGTGGGACGCATGACACTACTTACAATGTTCCAACCACTTGACTAGTATTTCCTTGAGTTTGATCAACTCCAAAGATCCTAGCCATGCCAAAATCTGATATTTTTGCATTCATATCACCGTCCAACAAGATATTGCTAGCTTTGAGATCACGGTGTATGATTCTAAGTCTTGAATCTTCATGAAGGTACAACATCCCCCGGGCTATCCCTCCAATTATCTTGTAACGTCTTAACCAATCCAACTTCGCTTGCTCCAATGGGTCTGCGCATTGATCGATACAAATGCAAAAGTGTAAGTTAGAAGTAAGGAAACAAGGAATAATACGCAGTATGTTAATCAGTTTTCTAGACACAAACAGAAGACATTAACGAAGACATTAACGTGATCTGATCTCCGAGCATGCGAGTGAAAAGCTCCTCAACACACATTTCACAGAATACCATTCAGCTATGTTTGAGTGTTTGAGGTAATTAATTATTTGATTTACATTTCTGCCAGAAAAGGTAACAAGCAATATAGCACAAGAGTAGAATAGATGGCCAAACCGAATAAAAAGTAGTCGAGGCTTTTGTTGGGCACAAACTCATAAATGAGTATCTTTTCTTCTCCTTCCAAGCAAAATCCCAATAGCCTCACTAGGTTTCTATGTTGAAGCTTGGCTACCAATACCACCTCATTCTTGAACTCTGTTGCACCTTGCCCTGAGTTTCGAGATAGCCTCTTCACAGCTACCTCTTGTCCATCTGGAAGTAAACCCTGAGAATACAAACATCCCATGAAACTCCTAGATCCAAACAACCTCTGAAACTATCAAACCATTTTGGACCAAAAAAAAAGACCTTGTAGACTGCACCAAATCCACCTTCACCGATTTTGTTATCATTCGAAAAGTTGTTCGTGGCAGCTTGAATTGTACCCAAATCATATTGCAAAGACTGCACCGTTGAGATGTCATCCCCGACTGAACAAATCAAAAGTTGAAACAAGAAGAAATTGTCAAAACAAGAAAAGATGAGAAGAAGTTTTTTGGATCCTCTCTCTCTCTCTAATTTCCCCTGTTCGTAGTTCTTACCAGTGTCTTCTCTCAGAGAATTATACTTTTTCTTCGCTCTCCTAGTTAGGATACAGAAGCCTGCTATGAAAAGCATAATGGCGACGCAAATTGGAACTACAATGGCAATGATTTGTTGCGATGAGAGTCCCCCATTTCCTGCATTAGAACATTTCTTTCAAGTTTCACTGACAAAAGGTGGAGCTCAATAACGCTGCAAACACTCTCATTCAAGAATATGCAACAAAAGGACAAACGTATTATTGATAAGGTCCTTAACAATTCTATAACTTCAAAGTTTAATTCCAAATCCATGCTTTGCAAAAGAGAGTTTTACCAGGGCCGCTTGCAGAAGGAGGGAGGACTGACGAAGGTGGCAGTGGAGCAGCACCGATGCTAGTGTTGAAAAAAGGGTACACCTCATACCAAACATAACAGCTCGGAAACATAACTCTCGCTCCTTGTTTTGCATCATCAGGAAGCTTCGACATACCATTCCGAAGGCAGCCATAACAATCAGAATTAGATAAATCCGGCGTGCATTGCGCTAGTCCATACACCGATTGAAGCGCAGAGTAGTTGGCTTGTGCAGTCGCGAATTTTTTACCCGAGTCATTACTCGAAGCCCGGTTGGCAACATCGGCCATTACCTTTCCAAGTGAAATTCAGACAACAAATAGTTAGTGAAGTGATTTTCCAAAGTTAGAACTAGATACTATATGTAATAAAAACCATTTTTTTTAGTATATACCGCGAAGGATACAGAAACCAAACTAACCAGAAAAGTCAAGAAGTTAAAGCCTCTCATACTCGGCCCTAGCCAGTGGCAGGAGCAGCAAGTTGAAACAGAGAGAGCCAACAGTATAATTGCTCTGAATTATCTATTTATTTATTATTATTATTTTTTTTTGGTGTTTTTGGTGTGTGGGAGTGGTTGGGGGGGGGGGACCACAAAAGGTAAAACTATACTAAATACCATTTTTGTGTTGATCCACGAATGTTAATATTGTTAGAATAGTTTGATTAGCTCATTGGAGGACGAGTTGAGCTCCTGACCTCCTATCATCTAAAGTGGGTGACCTAAAGTGCACTCTGATGCCATTGGTCAAAGGCCTCTTGGCTACTATTTGTACCATTTGAACACCATTTTTCTTGTATAATGGTTAGACACTATTTGTCGCCACAATATAGCCTATAGCTAACGAGTTATCCAGATAATCTTGAAATCGTTTAGTTTTTAAACTCGATGTGCATATTATCCAGATAAAATACTCCCTCCGATCCATAAAAAACACGTCCGCTCATTGTAAATAATATTTAGAAAAATGAAAAGCTACAATTCCCCCACCACTTTGAATTCACAACATTTTAAATAGAGAAGTTCAAAACATTTCATATCATATGCGTAATTTTTTAGTAAAAATTAATAATATTTGCATTAAAAATGATAAGATCAAGACCCAAAATCATCCGAATGTTATGAACCGGCTATACGGAAGTCATGAATTCAAATTAAAGTCATGTTTTAAATTTGACATAATACGTCTCCTTAAAAATCAAAATCTAAAAAATGATAGGACGGTCAGTCAATCCCAGTGATGAATTCCCAGTGATGAATAAACGTATAAAAAACGTGAACAAATTACATTTGACAGAAGTAATTTGATTGATCTAATCTGTACGTGCCAGTATCCTGGCTTGATATTGGAAAGATGGGTTGCACATTTAGAACAACAAAATCAACATGCTTTAGAAATTTGTATGAAAGGGTTACCTGTCCCAAAACTTCGGTAAAACGGGTCGCATCGGTTACGCTCTTCGGATTTGGCAAAACGACCCACCACCTTGTTTCCACAGCAGCAAAGATGGACTGGTTGGAGTACCTGAGCAAACACTCGTCGTACCAGATCGTGGCCCCCTTCGACCAGGGGCACCGCTCGACCACATCTCCGGTAGCGTATTCGACGCAGTCTCGACACGCAGCGGTGGCAACGTCGCCGCGGCAGAGGAAGAGGCCGTAGGCGACGTCGGGCTGGCCGCTGCCGGCGGTGAAGTTGTAAAAGCCGTTGGATGCGTTGTTGGAGTTAGAGGAGAGAACGGAGAAGAGAGTGTTGAGGTTTGTTTGGTAGGTGCTGTTTGGGGCGTAGGTACCGGGTGGGTCAAGGGTTGTGCCAACGGTTGCGTTTTGGCAGTCTACGGAGATGAGAGTTGGGTCGGCTTTAATTACTGCGAACAGGCTGAGCAGGGGAATTGCGTAAACAAACAGAGCTTTTCTGGGCATTTTGTGGGCTAAATTATTCACTCCTGAGCACCTGGCCAAGCTAAGGTTTTGAGGGGGTTTCTTCCAATTTTGATGAAAATGGAAATTGGGAGTGGGTGAAGAAACAAGTGGTGGAGAGTAGAGATTGGAAATCAGGGCTGAAGACTCGATGACTCGGAAACAAGAGGGTGACATCGCGCGGATCAAAAAAAAAAAAAAAAAGGCGGCTGTGACTCGCAGTCAATTGCTACATACAAACCACCACCTTATAAGGATTTACTACTTGCAGCCAAAAGAATATTCATGAAGTTTTCTTTTTGCCCTTGTATACATTATACATACAACCAACCCAACCCAACCTCTGTCCGTTCCTTTTTCCCCGTCCATTCCTTTTCTCTCTCTTCTCTCTCTCTTTTCGTTCTGCTATTGCAAAGACCTCCCCACCCCACGGTGCCGCCACCGACCCACCATTACTGCCACCCACGCACCCCCACGCCACCCTGTCTCTCTCTCTCTCTCCCCCCCCACCTCCCCACCCCGTCTGTCTCTCTCGTGTCTCTCTCTCTTCCCCGTTTCTTCTTCTGTACAGTCCCCACCACAACACCACACCACGACAGTAGCGCAACTTTGAGGCGAAGGAGGTGTGAGAAGAAAGCACACCACGCGAGGTATCACCAACGATTTCGAAGTGGAACATCGGTAAAATTTTGAATCTTGTTATTACGCGGGTTTTTTTTTCATTTGATTTTTGTATTTTTTCCAGAGAAACCCACAGTACGATGTTTTGTGTATTTAAAATTGAATCGGACATTAGAGTCCGATTGTTTTTCACAATTTCGGATAGATGATTGTTTGCACCCTATTTGGATTTTAATGTCTGAAATTGATTGCCTCATTCGGATTTGAATTTCCGAATGGCCCTCTAGTCGAATATTATAAAAGTTGAATTGTTAGGTCATTCAGAAATTAATATCCAAACTTTATTGTCTCATTCGGATTTTAATTTCCAAATCTTTATACCCCATTCGGACATTACAGTCCGATTAGTCCCCTCTATTTAAATTAGCACCCCTTGGTTGTAACCAGAGCTATAGCTTTTCTTTCAACCAATTTTTGAATGTCTAAATGTAAAAGCAAATTGATGAGCTCTGTAGTCCGTACACATGTTAATAAATCTGTAAGATGCAATATGCATGAATAGTGCTCAACACACCAGTTGTAGCTCTTTATTATGCTTATAGAGACGCGATATGGCTTCACAACTATAACTCACAATGTCATGACACGTACAACACTTCCAATTTGTAACACAATAATCTAGTGAAAAGTCTGTTTTGATTACACTCCTAGAAATAGTACCATTAACACAAATGGAAAGAAAATCCCTTTCTGAAATAATTAGTTACCTTCGGTTTTGATACCAAACTCCAATTGGCTATGTTCTTTTGAAACAAGTCACCAAAGGTTGTTAATGTAGTCAATTGGTAACTTGGTATACTAAAACCAAGAGAAGCACACCTGTGTTAATCCTGTTTTGTCTTTATTATTTGTAAAATGTAGCCATCAGTGTGTCGAATTGTTTATATGCCTAAGGATTCTTCTGTTCATCTATTAATCACCCTGCATGGATTGTTAGCTCATTTAAATTTAATATCCAAAATTTATTGCCTCATTCGGATTTTAATATCCAAATATTTATACCCCATTCGGACATTACTGTCCGATTAATCCCCTCTATTTCGGCTATTAGAATCCAATTTACTTATCTTGATTCAGAAATTAGTATCCGATCCTCCTATCTTTAATTCATGTGTTCAAACCGTAGTTGTCAAATATTGAATCGAATTGAGAATCGGATTGACCTTTTTCCCAATTATAAAAGTTCAATTGTTAAACAACATCGTGAGGTAAACTCTAGTACCTAGTAGGAAAATAAATACTATAGTATTATGGATGTGTGCATGTAGATGTTAAGGATTTGTTATAAAAATGAAAGCTTATATAACTTAATAAAGTTTTGCATGTGGTTTCATATTAGTCAAATGCAATAATGTTTGCATAAATCTTGATTCATGTATAGATTCGTATCGTTTTTGCGTGAATTGTACGATTTTTACAACTACGGTTCTAAGGTATTGTTTGCAATGTACAAGAAATGAAACGAGTTCATCCCACCGTTTCTGTAAGGAAGAGGAAGGTTGAGCAAGTTTTACCTTCACAAAGTAAACGAGGCAAAACACGAGGACGAAGGCAGAGGCAAGAGGTTGAGGTACATTCGAAGGTAGACGAGGATGTGGAGGTTAAGCAACATGCTCAGGTAGGGAAGGATGTGGAGGTTAAGGAACATTTGGAGGTAAGGGAGGATGAGCCACATGCTGATCTACGGGAGGATGAGCCACATCATAATGAGGTACATGCTGAAATTTGTGAGGATGACCCACATGTTGATGTACGGGAGAATGAGCGTGAGTCTGATCAACAGGAGGACGAGGTACATGAAAGTTAGAATACGATTCTGTGTTTCTAGCTTTGAATTGGATAGATATATTTCACTCAACTACTACTACTACTACTAATAATTTTTCATTTATGTTTCATTTAGAATTCATTTATTAGACTAAACTATTGTTTGCAATATATACAGGCAACGACACAAGCCAAAGGACAGGGGAGAGGAGGATGAGGACGGGGGAGAGGACAAGGACGGGGGAGAGGACGAAGGAGAGGGCGTCAGGCGAGGCAAGAGGAGGTAGACGATGAGGCAGTTGGTCCACAAGACCAGAGTTTGTTAGTGGATTTTAGGAACCATGTTGTTGTTGATATTTGGAACGGTAGGGAGCGACAATTGTTGAAGTAATTCCTGGGGCGCCGGACTTTCATACCATGACAAGATGTGAAGTAATTCCCTAGCTCTCTGGCTCCCCCCTACCACTTGTTCGTAAAGGTGTAAATGTGTTTCCAACTCTTTCAGCAAATCACTTCTTACCATTAACCAGTCATGAACATCGCCTTTCATGAAGCCTGCCCCTGCCCGAAACCCACAATTCCCATCATCTTCAACATCCTTGACAGACTCTATGTAAGGTCTTATTGCTTCCGGAAACCGATTGATGAAGGGGCACATCAAAAGTTGTGCTAGAACTTTTGCTTTCCCTTTCAGATTGCGCCGCGGTTTCTCTTTGACGGGCTTACGGGTTTGAAGGGAGGCCAGAACATGCTCAAACTCCGAGGGATCCCTACGCGTCGAATTTTGTTCTTTGGCTGCATTTTTTTCTTTTGTTGACTTCCGACCGCGTGGTTGTGCATTCACTTTGGGTTCAAGGAGAGTACTGGTTTTCGGATGAGCAAGCTCTTGCATTTTCTTCACATAATTGACCTTTACATCATATTGATCTTCATTCAAGAACTTGTTGTAAAAACAATCAAAGTGAGCCAAAAGCGTCTTCTCCATCGAACCCTCATTCCGGGGTGCAAGCAAAGAAAACCTCTTCCAATGGTCGTGGATTAACTCAATCGGTAGGGGGTTATTTGCAATCTTGTAGGGAGCAATCTCATGAGCGCAAGGTAAACCATGGGTGTGCCTCAAAGAACACTCGCACTAACGCTTCGATTCCACAAACCATTCAATTTGATGGGATGCCGCTAAAAAAGTGTCATGGCATTCGACAAAACAGCTCCCCTTAGCCTATCAAATAGAGTTGTCCTAAAGTCATGTTGCACAGAATTAAGGCTCTTCTCAAAAGAAGCTTTAACTTCAGTAACTTGTAACAGCATCAATCTATGAATTTTCTTCCATATAGTATCAAAATTGCATTGCGAGTTTTCAAGATGATTTTTTAGCTTCGAATGTGAACTCTCCGCCCTATGAATAAATATGGCAAGATATTAGCCATTCCAAATAACATGAATATATGAAAATTTTCCAAAAACAAGTGAATAACATGAATATTAAGGAAAATGCCATAGTTGCGAATGAAGCGTTTACTTGTTACTTGTTAGGTTTTCGAAATGCATGATTTTGTCCGTCCAAGCTCCTACAAACCTCTCTTTGTAGGGTACCAACCAATTTTTCTCGACATACGCAAGTGTTGTAGGAACCATTTCAAAATTACGCTTCAAAACACAAAGGCGCTCCTTATATTGTGCAACACTCGCTGAAAGGACGACTAGGCCCCAACTGCAAATAAACTCTTCTCACATCTTGTCATCAAACATCTTTCTACACTTGGCTAATACGTTCCTGCCAATATGCCACCTACATAAGAGGTTGGTAGCATGAGGGAACACATTTCTGATGGCATTCATAAGCGCCAACTTCCTATCCGTGACAATAACGGACGGAGGAGCGTCGGGATCCATCATGCCTTTTAGCTTCTCCAAGACCCAAGTGTAGTTTTCCATTTTTTCACACTCCATGAAAGCAAACGCTGCACAAAAAGTCAACTCCGTCGATGTTACACCAACAATTTGAAGCAAAGGAAACTTGTACTTATCTGTCTTGTATGTGCAATCCATTATTAACACTAGGGGAAAAACACGTAACATCTCCCCGGTAGATGGGGGAGACCAAAACAACTCTGTGACATTCTCAGTCTCGTTCCCACAGGTCCAATGAACGTCCTGGTATTTTTCTAGCCGATCCAACAAATGTTGCATTTGAGATTTCCCAGCTTTCTCAATCACTCGGTACTTTTGTCGTACATTGTACACGGTTTTGATACACGTTACATTCTCAGGATCTTGAACCTTCAAATGGGTTAAGATTTCTCTGGGTTTCACCAAAGCAACTGACAAATTGGCATTCAAATGGGTTAAGATTCAACCACCGTGCTAGTCTGCTTTGCCGATAACCTCCCGGCATACGAATGGCCCTCCAAGTACACCACTGGAGGATGGTTGTGAGTGCCATTGTGGACAGAGGCAGCCAACCATCACTTCCCTTTACAGCTTTCAATTCAAATTGGCATTCACATTTTTTGGTGCCCGTAGACCGCACTCTCTTCTTCACAGCTACCTCCTTCCCATCAACCTTCTTCACAAACGATCTATGCTTACCGCTCCTTTCACGTGAAAACCTCATCCTAGGTGTGTGATTCTTACTACATTTCTCAGAACCCTTAATCACAATGATAAATCCGTGTTGTTTACCCGTGCATCTTATCCAATCTACCAACGCTTCATCGGATGGAAAACATACACACACATTAAGAAAAATTATAGCCTGTAATATAAGATTGCACATGATAAATGCTCTATCAAAAAATACTCACCGTCTCTGTTGTAAAATACTTCGTATAATCGTATGGAAGACGAGTGGAAGTAGGTATAGTCGATGGCCCTACATAACTATCAAGTGTTGAAGTGTCACCCTGTAACACCCAAAGACAAACCAGGTAAGTGCAGGTAACCTCTGCAGTTTCATTCAGATATTAATATCTGAAAAATGGCACCAAATTCGGATATAAGAGTCCAACAACGTTGATAATATTCGGAAATTAATATCTGAATAGTTATATCTAATTCAGACATTAGAGTCCGAAAAATTAGTAAAGTTTTGGCATTATGTGTCCAACTGTGTCGGGCCAGAACTGAAATTCAAAATGAAGGGCTTCTGAAATTGAAAATGGAGGGCGGGCTTACCTCTTGCTGCGGTTTTTGCTCCGTCACTACAACATCTGTGACTTATTTCTCAACTTCCATTGTGTCCATTGTGTGATCTTCCGACTCCAAATCATGGTGTATGGATGGGTCAATTATTTCTTGTTTATCAATGGAGGGAGAGGAAACAATCGAGGTTTCCATTGACAATTTAGGAGGAAAAGGAAGGGAGGAAGATAGGTAGACTTGGCTGCTGGTGGGAGGGGCCTGCTGGTGGGTGATGGCGCTAGGTAGGGATGAAAATGGAGTTTGAATGGGGGAGGGAGAAGACGTGGTCTGAGGGAGGGAAATCAGGAGTGTGGTTGTATGTAAGGGTTATGTAATATTCTTAAAGGGTAAAATGGTCAAATAGCATGAGGTCTTAGGGGTATAATGGTCAAACTACACGAGGGCATTTTTGTCCGTAATTGATAAAAATTTTAATCGGCTGCGAGTAGCAAGAATGAGGCTGCAAATAGCGGCCACCAAAAAAAAAGAGGGTGACATCGCTATGGAAGAGTATTTCAGGGGAGAGAGAGAAGGGATGAAAACAATAATTATTTAATCATACACTTTACATAAATACTCCTCACATCTAGGGGTGTACAAAAAACCGACCGAACCGAACCGAATTGCCGAACCGAACCGAACTGGTCCCGAACCGAACCGAATCAAACCGAACACAACCGGTTCGGTTCTTAGATGTTAAAAATTTCTGAAACCGGTTCGGTTCTCGGTTCTTGAAAATTTCCAGCGAACCGAACCGAACCGAACCGGTTTAATATATATATATTAAATATTTTTAAATATATTTTAATATATATATTAAATATTTTTTAAATTTCTTAATATATATATATATATTAAATATTTTTTAAATATATTAAATATTTTTTAATATATTTTAAAATATATATATATATATATTAATTGCTTTTCCTGAACCGAACCGAACCGGCCCCGAACCGAACCGAACCGAACCGGGATCAATATAACCGGTTCGGTTCAGTGAACCTCCCAAACCGAACCGAACCGGTTCGCACAAAAACGTCCAAGAACCGAACCGAACCGAACCGGTTTCAGCCCTATCACATCTTTTAGTGGGTCCCGTACATACTGAAATTGTTGCGGGTGTGGGTCTAATGTAAATGTGAATGAATTTGTACAAATGGTTATGTAAGTATTTGTGGTTATTGAACGATTGTTATGAAAAATCTACCCAATACCCATTAGACCCCATTTCCATTAATAAAAATTGCTAAAAATAACAAAAATTGCTAAAAGACATTTTATCATGTTATTCACGTTAATAAAAAGTTATTCCATTTTACACTTCATTCACACTAACAAAAAATTTGTCAACAAAATTTTTTTCTCATCGGCTTTTTCACTAACATACCCATCAATAACTTATTCACTAGTAAAAACAACTTGACATTTCTCACTACTTATTCACTACTGAAAACACCTAACAAGTTTGCAAGAACAAAAAAATTTCTACAAGTTTTTCATTAGTGTAACTAAAATGACATGTATAAAACAATTAGCCAAATTAACACATGAATTCATATCTCGTATCTAAATAAGGTTTTTGGGGGTTTCAATTTTTTATTACAGTAAGTCTGTCTGTACCGACAAATAGTGCATAGATTTTGTTGTGAGGCCCACCACGGGTCTCATACAAACGATTCGAATTATTTATTAAATGTAAAATATTTTTTTAAGGGTCTTCGCAAAAAATTAGCTCAATCCGATACCTATAGATGCTTGATCCAATCATCTTACTTTTTATTATCCGTAAATCTGAATGAAAGTTAAATGATTAGATTGAGCATGTATAGGTATCGAATTGAGCTGATTTTTTCGTAGAAACTCTTGAAAAATTATTTTATATTTAATGAACGACTCGAATCGTTTGTATGGGACCCATGATGGGCCCCCAAAAAAATCTGTACACAATGTGTGCACTATTATCTTTGTGGTTAGCACTGTTGGGAAACGAGAGGCTGTTTTTGGTCAGAACTCAGAACTGCTACCACACAAACAATTCATGCACAAATTGTGTACAGATTTTATTATGAGGGGCCTACCATGAGTCCCATAAAAATGATCAAAGTTCATTAAATGCAAGACATTTTTTTGATGGCTTTTCGTAAAAAATTAACTCAATCCGATTCTTATAAGTCCTCGATCGAATCATATAACTTTTCATTCAGATTTTATAATGATGAAAAGTTTGATGAATTGGATCAAGTACCTATATATATAAGATTGAGCTAACTTTTTGCTTGAACCTTTAAAAAAATTTTACATTTAGTAAACGGCTCGGATCGTTTTTGTGAGACTCATTATGGGCCCACAACAAAATCTATACACAATCTATGCATGAATTGTTTGTGTGAAAAGACTTTCTGGTTTTTGGTTGAAAGTGATTGTCGGTCTTCCTAAATTACTAAAAGATCATGGTAATCAATAATAAGACTAGCTTACCAATTGACTCTTTACCAATTGACTCTTGTGCCAATTGGTAACTCTTATTCTCGCCATGGATAGCATCTGAATCTTCTGTAAACTATTGTACTAGTACACCATTAACTCTGTTATGCATACAATACTGGCACCAAAAAAAAAATTAAAACTAAACTTACAAACACCTCAACTAGCGGAGACCAATTTATGTACACATCAATTAATTTGGGAAGACTCTCTAAACGCACCGTTCACTAACATGGGACCCATTTACAGCCTGAGGAAATGCTCCGTAAAGAATAGTTTACGAGTAAAATTAAAGTATATTAAGCCTGAGGAAACTTTCCTTGCACAAGCACATAGGATTAGGTAGAGTTCCACCACGACCGTTTCCGGTTTCTAGATAAATGTAAAGTCAAAAAGTGATGACTCTGTTTTCGTTTGAATGTTCTTTCTTTATTTCCCACTTGCGCATGATTAGTCAAACACATTAACGGCAGACAGACAAAGGTCCAAGTTTAGACTAATCTAATCTTTACTTCCTGAATCCCGTCCCATCCTCCCTTCTTAAGATAATACTATAATTCAATATCTATAAGAAACTTAAACAACTTGATAAGCACACTCCTTGCAACGTACATCATGGTTTTACTTTTCTTCCTTTCAGGTAAATTTCACTGACGCTCCTGAGTTTTACTCTTAAAGCATTCCCCGGCCCCTCGACGTATAGGAAATGACACTAAAGCCCATGTGAGTGGATATCAGGTGAAGAAAATTCAATTGCAACCTGAAAAGACAGGACCGCCCTTCTGTGGTTTTTCATGCATTCCTTGACATTTTGTGGGAAATCTTACATTTGTGGCTATTAGGGAAATCTCACAAAAACGTTAATTGCTATATACTTTTACTTGTAACTTTACAGTTAGACGGGTAGGGTTTTTATCGACTAAGCGTTTACCACTCATGATGCTATTTTTGGTTCTAACGTTTCATGTCAGGTATCGAAGAAGGAGGGGAGAAGTACCTCAACCTGAAGGTCAGTACCCACCTGAAGATATTTGGGCTCCCAAAGGAAAGTCTGTTGAGCCTCTGGCTCCTCTCCAATCCATAGAGAATTGGAGGATCCTCCAATTCCAATTCAATGGTCAAGATTACCCTACTAACTTAAGCCTCAAAGCTCATATAGTATTCTACGGGCACCCAATTACTCGCCAAATATTTCTCAATTACATAAGCGTATGTCTTCCCTCCCCGTTTTTTTTAACAGCGAAAGAAATTCATTAATCTTCAAAGTTGTTACGAAGAATTCATTAATTTTTTTTAACGGCGTCTTCTCTCCCTGTTAAACCTACCTCTGGAAAACTTTTTTTATATTGCTCATGAGGATTTTTTTTCAACCGATATCATATAGCTCATGACAAATTTTTACTAATATTATATCAGTAATTTTTTTCTTTCAGCATGATTTTTTCATTGATATTATCTTATTATGTAGCTCATGAGATTTTTTTTATGGATACTAGTGTATTTCCACGTGTGCTTTGCATTGTATCGTGTACTTATTGATGTAATTGTTCTTGTATATAAGAAAGTTGAAATTAAGATTCAGTTATGGAAATTAGAAAGAAATCGTAAGAGTAAGTAATTGAACGTAAGATAATTTTTACAAAAAGATTGTTTTAGAAGAAATGCAAAAGGAGTTCTTTGATTAACCCTGTGAATCTGAGTGTTATTTAAACTTGTAGCTGTTATTAAAGTTACAATATGAAATTTTACTAATATTTGGAATTTGGTAAATTAGTGTCTGGAATGTGACAACTGGGGAATAATTGGGTGACTGTAAATGTAACGCCCCAATTTTTCATGAAATTTCGGAAGCATTAACTCTAAAATACATTGAATTTCACAAACTACTAGACCCCTACTTGTCGTTATACAAAATTTACATTTAAATTAAATAAAAAAAATCTAACATTTTATTTAAACATCTTCAGAGCGACTCTAGTGTTGATACAGATCTCAAGCATCCTCGATCTCCGCCCTTGGTATTCCTCCTGTGTCAAACTGCTCCATCATTGAATCCTGCACCCTCTGGCAAATTGATCGCCGAAGCAACCGATTTACCAGCATACAAACGTATCCGTGAGTGATAATTCACCCAGTAAAATAAACCCAATCCTACCAACTCCTTACTCTACAATTAGCATTCAATAATAACAATAATATCACAATTGATAATACACGAGAGAAAAATAATAGCACATCGTCTTTTTCTTCACTATCCATCATCTTACATGAAATCTAAAGATTCTCTCCACAAGATCCTTTCCTGTCTCCCAACTCTACACACTGGGTACTTTACCGTACCCCTAATCTACACACTGGGTACTATACTGTATTCAGGGATCCTTTACCGTTTCTCAAAATACTGTACCCGGAGTCCTTTACCGTCCTCCACACACACATTGGGCACTGTACCGCATTTAGGATCCTTTACCGTATCCCAAATACTGTACCCGGAGTCCTTTACCGTCCTCCACACACACATTGGGCACTGTACCGCATTTAAGATCCTTTACCGTATCCCAAATATTGTACCCGGAGTCCTTTACCGTCCTCCACACACTCTGAGTACTTTACCATACTCGGAATCCTTTACCGTTCCCCAACTCAACTAAAGGTACTTTATCGTACCAGGGTCCTTTACCGGTACCTAACATCCTCAATCAACTTTACCATTTTATCCTTTAATTAAACATCGTCTACGTGAGTCACTACTCGTAACCACCCAATAAACATAAGTCCACTCTAGCACATACAACGTGATACAATCAACAACAGCTCAAATATGATACATTTCAATGAGACAACAATATAATAATTGATAGGTGCAAATAATTAAACACATAAGGGATCTGGATTGGGCCAATGCCTTTTCGAATATTTAAGTTTTATTGAACAAGTATATAATTTTATTAACTTTAAGGATTTCCATTAGTATTTTTGAAATCCGTAGGATATTTATAATGTGATGAATTTAAGAATTTAGTATCACTTAGGATCGCACAAGTAGTTGTTTATTCTTTTGTCCAACTTATAATTAAAATACTTCTTTCTTTTCTTTTTTTTTTTTACATTATAACTTGACTAGTAGAAATCCAAATATTCATTTAGTCGTTTTACTGGCTCTAGCATTAGACATGCATCCTTACTAATATTCCATAAGTACTAACAGGATTGACCAATATTTGGTCAAAATGGAACCTTATATTTTGTTAGTCTTTTGTATATTGTTTTATTGTAACATACAATTCATTGGTATCGTTTTTATTGCTACTATTATTCTGTTTATTATACTTATCATTCATCTACTACAAAAACTACCCACTGATTATTAACAAAGGTTGAAGTCTAATTGTTCTATCTATTCGTTTACTGTTTCTATTTTTTTTTTTACCAATATTATTATTTGATTCTTAAAAGATCAACTTTTTCTTACTAAGAATAAGGTTAGTTACTGTACAGTTAATACATTTTAATATCAATCACAATTAATAATCAAGGCAAGTTGGTCATATCATGCATTTATTATCCTAACATTTAATGTAACAACAATTGGTAAAATATGTTAAACACATAGTTTAGGGTCAACTTTAGAACTAATGAAAACACAAGGGGGCAATTGTAATTTGAATACATCTTTTCTTAAAAACAAACGTGCATGCACAGTAGTTTCCATTTCCATTTTTCTAGAACAGAGCATGCTTCGTCCCTTTTAATCTCGATGCGTGGTTACAATTTCCTCTATTACAATTTTTGAAAATTAATATATAGAGACTAAATATACTTAGGAGAAAATAGGATAGAGATTAATCTATCTTAAATCCGGCCGAAAAAACGGGCATTAGTTTGTGGACGGTTTCGGTAAAAAAAAAAAACGGCAGCAGTGGCGGGGAACCTCAGGACTGGCTTTAGTCGAGTGGTGGCTGCTTTCTCTCCACAATTTTGCAATTTAAGAAATGATTTTGGGTTTCAATTTTCGGAACCTAAGGGTGTGGGTTTGTATAGGGAAGTGAGAGAGATAGAGATAGAGTGCAATTGTAGAAGTAGTAGGAATGTGGAAGGATAAGAGTGAAGGTGGTGGAATGTAGAGGGGAATTGAGAGAGAGGGAGAGAGATGAGAACAAGATGAGAACATGAGCCATAATCTGGGGGTTTTCAAATTCATTTAGATTGGATGTGTATGTATATGGATGGAAAGAAGGCCATGTGAAGAGAGAGAGAGAGAGATATTCGGGAGGGATGAGGGAACAACATCCCTTATTTTAGGGAAAAGTAATTAAGGTAGAAAATAGAGTATATCTATATACGTATAACTCAAATAGGATATAATTATTTATAATTCAAATTGCTAATGAAGTTAAAATCTAACCAATCTACTAATTAATATAATTAACTAACTGATTTGATTAACTAATAATATTTGGAATAACAATACGAATTTTTTTATATGTAAAAAAAAAATAGGGTCAAAATCCGGGTCGTTACAACCTATCCCCCTTAAAATAATTTCGTCCTCGAAATTGTGTGTTTAGGAATTTCAAACTAAAACTATAAATTTTTTTTTTATAAAGATACGGAGTATTACATTCTATCCCCCTTAGAATAAAAATACGAACGTCAATCTATTCCTAATGCGATCTTGAGGTTTGTCATGTTGATTAGATCATATACTCATGTTGTTAAACTTTTAATAAAATTTCTAATACTTTTTTTTTATAACTAATTTACGTTGATAAAAGACATTTTCGAATTTTTTTTTTTTTTAAACTTTTGATAAAAAGAACCCATTTTAAGAATCCCTAAAAGATATATTTAGATTCCGAAAAGTTATTTGTTCAAAGAGATTAAGGACGATGAGTAACCGTGTGTCAAATAAAAGCTTTTCGTGAAAATTAATTTTGATAACAAACATGAAATTATAGTTTCAAATTTTTTTTTATTTTTTATTTTACCAAGAATTTAAGTAGAGTCTAATATATATATCACCGTTGCGCAAGTCAAACAGATACATTTACACTCTAGTACCTAAAATTTCATCCCCTAGCTAATAGTTTTAATAATCGTAACTATGCTTCCGCTGCAAACTCTCACACAAAAAAAAATTCTAGGCCCTATCACATCAAGAGTCAACATTACGATAACCTTCAATTATAATTTCACTGATTTCCTATGTAAAACCTAATGCCCATGATTCAAAATTTTTTTTTTTAACCTCAAATAACAACCAAATCCATAAATTCATCACCACCCCACAAGCACTGTGCACTTTACATCTCTCTCTACATACGCCACATGCACTGCCTATATACATTTCTTTCTACTATTATCCCCCCTCTTTTTTTTTTTTGAATGCTCCTAGCCAAGTTCATATTTGGATGCAATCTCTATGATTTTGTGAGAAACAACGCATAGGCTAAGATTATGTAAGAGTTGAAATATTACGTATAAGAAATGTGATTTTTTTTTCCTATATATATACATATTTTACAGACTTACGGCTTTTTGCAAGGTTACAATTTATAAAAAAAAATAAAGAGATAATTTACTCTCAGATTAGAAAGATCCAGGATATTACAATTTGTAACGCCACATAAGTAGGTAACGGAACACATATAAGACAAACACGTAAGGCCTATGTTTTCTTAGGGTATTCTATCAAAGTCTAAGTCGGATGACGAATAAATAGTATTTATAGACTAGACTTAAAAATACATAAGTAACAATTACGATTAACAACTCGAGTCTACGCTCTCGGAAGTGTGATCTACCCAATCTACCCAAGTCCGAGGGGTTGAACCTATGCTCTGATACCATTTGTAACGCCCCGATTTTTCATGAAATTTCGGAAGCATTAACTCTAAAATACATTGAATTTCACAAACTACTAGACCCCTATTTGTCGTTATACAAAATTTACATTTAAATTAAATAAAAAAAAATCTAACATTTTATTTAAACATCTTCAGAGCGACTCTAGTGTTGATACAGATCTCAAGCATCCTCGATCTCCGCCCTTGGTATTCCTCCTGTGTCAAACTGCTCCATCATTGAATCCTGCACCCTCTGGCAAATTGATCGCCGAAGCAACCGATTTACCAGGATACAAACGTATCCGTGAGTGATAATTCACCCAGTAGAATAAACCCAATCCTACCAACTCCTTACTCTACAATTAGCATTCAATAATAACAATAATATCACAATTGATAATGCACGAGAGAAAAATAATAGCACATCGTCTTTTTCTTTACTATCCATCATCTTATATGGAATCCAAAGATTCTCTCCACAAGATCCTTTCCCGTCTCCCAACTCTACACACTGGGTACTTTACCGTACCCCTAATCTACACACTGGGTACTATACTGTATTCAGGGATCCTTTACCGTTTCTCAAAATATCAGCACCGAGTCCTTTACCGCCTCCACACACACATTGGGCACTGATCGCATTTAGGATCCTTTACCGTATCCCAACATCGCACCGGAGTCCTTTACCGCCCTCCACACACACATTGGGCACTGTATCGCATTTAGGATCCTTTACCGTATCCCAACATCTTGCACTGAGTCCTTTACCGCCCTCCACACACTGAGTACTTTACCATACTCGGAGTCCTTTACCGTTCCTCAACTCAACTAAAGGTACTTTCCCGTACCAGGGGTCCTTTACCGGCACCTAACATCCTCAATCAACTTTACCATTTTATCCTTTAATTAAACATCGTCTACGTGAGTCACTACTCGTAACCACCCAATAAACATAAGTCCACTCTAGCACATACAACGTGATACAATCAACAACAGCTCAAATATGATACATTTCAATGAGACAACAATATAATAATTGATAGGTGCAAATAATTAAACACATAAGGGATCTGGATTGGGCCAATGCCTTTTCGAATATTTAAGTTTTATTGAACAAGTATATAATTTTATTAACTTTAAGAATTTCCATTAGTATTTTTGAAATCCGTAGGATATTTATAATGTGATGAATTTAAGAATTTAGTATCACTTAGGATCGCACAAGTAGTTGTTTATTCTTTTGTCCAACTTATAATTAAAATACTTCTTTCTTTTTTTTTTCTTTTTTTTTTTTTTACATTATAACTTGACTAGTAGAAATCCAAATATTCATTTAGTCGTTTTACTGGCTCTAGCATTAGACATGCATCCTTACTAATATTCCATAAGTACTAACATGCATCCTTACTAATATTCCATAAGTACTAACAGGATTGATCAATATTTGGTCAAAATGGAACCTTATATTTTGTTAGTCTTTTGTATATTGTTTTATTGTAACATAAAATCCATTGGTATCGTTTTTATTGCTACTATTATTCTGCTTATTATACTTATCATTCATCTACTACAAAAACTACCCACTGATTATTAACAAAGGTTGAAGTCTAATTGTTCTATCTATTCGTTTACTGTTTCTATTTTTTGTTTTTACCAATATTATTATTTGATTCTTAAAAGATCAACTTTTTCTTACTAAGAACAAGGTTAGTTACTGTACAGTTAATACATTTTAATATCAATCACAATTAATAATCAAGGCAAGTTGGTCATATCATGCATTTATTATCCTAACATTTAATGTAACAACAATTGGTAAAATATGTTAAACACATAGTTTAGGGTCAACTTTAGAACTAATGAAAACACAAGGGGGCAATTGTAATTTGAATACATCTTTTCTTAAAAACAAACGTGCATGCACAGTAGTTTCCATTTCCATTTTTCTAGAACAGAGCATGCTTCGTCCCTTTTAATCTCGATGCGTGGTTACAATTTCCTCTATTACAATTTGTGAAAATTAATATATAGGGACTAAATATACTTAGGAGAAAATAGGATAGAGATTAATCTACCTTAAATCCGGCCGAAAAAGCGGGCATTAGTTTGCGGACGGTTTCGGTAAAAAAAAAAAAGGCAGCAGTGGCGGGGAACCTCAGGACTGGCTTTAGTCGAGTGGTGGCTGCTTTCTCTCCACAATTTTGCAGTTTAAGAAATGATTTTGGGTTTCAATTTTCGGAACCTAAGGGTGTGGGTTTGTATAGGGAAGTGAGAGAGATAGAGATAGAGTGCAATTGTAGAAGTAGTAGGAATGTGGAATGATAAGAGTGAAGGTGGTGGAATGTAGAGGGAAATTGAGAGAGAGGGAGAGAGATGAGAACAAGATAAGAACATGAGCCATAATCTGGGGGTTTTCAAATTCATTTAGATTGGATGTGTATGTATATGGATGGAAAGAAGGCCATGTGAAGAGAGAGAGAGAGATATTCGGGAGGGATGAGGGAACAACATCCCTTATTTTAGGGAAAAGTAATTAAGGTAGAAAATAGAGTATATCTATATACGTATAACTCAAATAGGATATAATTATTTATAATTCAAATTGCTAATGAAGTTAAAATCTAACCAATCTACTAATTAATATAATTAACTAACTAATTTGATTAACTAATAATATTTGGAATAACTATACGAATTTTTTTATATGTAAAAAAAAATAGGGTCAAAATCCGGGTCGTTACAGTAAAATACCTTATGAGCTTTGAGTCTCGAGATACTAGAGTAATATTGACCATTGAATTGGAATTGGAGGATCCTCCAATTTCCTATGAATTGGAGAGGAGCTGGACTCCTAGATGACATACTAGTAGAGGTGCTATTTATTTTAAGTAATGTTACTTTAGTTTCAAGAGTTGTAATCAAATTTGACGACCTCCACTTTTATGCGCTAATGTTGTAAGACTTAACTATGCTTGAATTTCCATCTAACTATTTCAATTTCTACTACTAAACATTTTTAAAGTCATTAAGGCTCTATTCTGCTAATATTCTTAATTTTTAAGTATTTATCTTTTGATTTACAAGACAGGTCATTCGGTCACAATATACCATCTTTAATTTTTTTTAAAAAGGTACAATACTTATTTTTCTTAGCGGAACGGGGACTAAATCAATTTGAAATTTAACCAACGTTTTTTTTTTTTCAAAATTAGGGCGTTACATCAGCTGGGAAATTTATTTTCCTCCACTTATTATGTTGTAATCTTTTTTCTTGGCAAATAATTGTCGCCGTAAAAATGATGCATGACCCCAAACCCCTGAGATGGGAGTCCTAGTTTTGGGTCCAAAGATTGGCGGCCATAGGAGAGATTATTCAGTGCCTTTGGGGTACCACATTGCAGTGTCCTAAGTCTTTCCTTATTACACATTGTTGAGGGGTCCTCACACTTAGTTTCGGGCCCCAAAAAAATGTGTGGTTTAGAAGAAAAGCACCACGTGACGGTGCCGCAGAGGCATTGAATAATTTTTCCAACCCCAAGCTCAGGCCGGGCCGGAGAGTGGGTTGGGGGGAGTGCAGGGTTGTATGGAATCATTAGTTAGGGTGAGAGGGGTCAATTTAGGGGTTATGGCTGGTTTTGAAAGCGTAGTGTTTATACCCATTTTTAGAACCAAACCTTAGACCGACGCTGGAGAGCTATTTAATTGAGTTCTAATTAAAGGGAAAATTTTAAAATACCCCCCAACCTTTAGACCAAAATTCAATTAGACTCCCAACCTTTTAAAAACTTCAATTTTACTCCCAACGTTATCTTCCGTTAATCAAAACGCCCCCTTCCGTCTAAATGACTAACGGATTCCGTTAAAGGCTCCGTTAAATATCGTCCCAATCAAATTTTGATGATCCGAGCCGTTCAATGTGTTCAAAACGTGATTTTAAGGATACCCTCTAGAATTTAGCCAAAAAAAAAAGACCAGGAAGGGCTTCATCTGAACAGTTTTTTATTGTTCAAAACGTGATTCAATAAAAAACTGTTCAGATGAAGTCCTTCCAGGTCATTTTTTTTTGTTGATTTCAAGCGGATACCCTTAAAATTACGTTTTGAACACATTGAGCGGCTCGGATCATCGAAATTCGATCTGTAAAAGGGAGGTGTAGACCGAAGCAAAATCCGAACGCCCGGACTTGAACAAAATCCTAAAATGCGGACCTCCCTTTTCCAATCGAATTTTGATGATCCGAGCCGCTCAATGTGTTTAAAACGTGATTTTAAGGGTACTCGTTAGAAATCGGCAAAAAAAATGACCTGGAAGAGTTTCATCTGAACAGTTTTTTATTGAATAGTTTAATAAAAAAACTGTTCAGATGAAGCCCTTTTGGGTCAATTTTTTTTTTCAATTTTTTTGCAGGTATCTTTAAAATCACGTTTTGAACACATTGAGCGGCTCGGATCATTGAAATTCGATTGGGAAGCTATTTAACGGAGCTTTTAACGAAATCCGTTAGTCATTTTGACGGAAGGGGGCATTTTGATTAACGGAAGATAACGTTGGGAGTAAAATTGAAGTTTTTAAAAAGTTAGGAGTCTAATTGAATTTTGGTGTAAAGGTTGGGGGGTATTTTGAAATTTTCCCCTAATTAAATTGGGCAATAAGATGAAGGCTTGTCGAGTTAAGATTAATGGGCCCAGTAAATATTAGTTAGGCCCAATTAAATTGTTCAGATGGATTTCAGAAGGCCCATAGCCCATGGTAGTTATTTATTGGATTTGATATGGTTTTTTATTTTTATGGAGAAGAGAAATGGGTTGGCAGTAGGGCTGCAAACGAGCCAAGCTGAACAGAGTTTTATCGTGTTCAAGCTTGTTTATTAAGTTTTTAACAAACCCGAGCTCGAGCTTGAGCTCATTGGAAACTTGACGAGTCGAGCTCGAGCCGAGCGGGCCTTGGCTTGACTCTAACTCGAGTTTGTTTACGAGCCTCAACGGACCAACGAAAAATGTATATATATACTCGCATAGGCCTAATACGACCAAAAATATTTTGATTGTGAAAGTATACATCTTTCATTTTCCTATGGAGCGGGGGTGTACTAGTGTGTGTGTGCTCTCGTCTCCCTTGGTTGACTGAAAAGTGAAAATGAAAAGAACAAATTATGAAATAACAATAAAAATCCTAAACTAAAGTATATATACCCAGCCTCTCAAGCCGAGCTTATCCTAGCTTAAGCTCGGCTCGTTTATAAAACGAGCTGAAAAAATCGACTTGAGCTCGTTCGTTTAATTTTCGAGCTGAGCTTGAACGAACCACTGACGAGCTGAGCTGCGAACGGCTCGATTTGTTTGCGGCCCTAGTTGGCAGTTACTCGCTTTCAAAGGCCATTTGACTTGGAGGAGCTGTAGACACCCCAATCTGAATCTCCCGATCGTTTTACGGTTTCTTGTTTCCCCGATGATGAACCGGATCGAAAAGCAGTCTTAAGGTTGGAAAGGTTTGAGCTCGGTGTGTGCGGACCCCCCCTTTTTTGAACCCTTTTAACCCTTTTAAAAAGAAAAATAAAAAATCGGCCAACTCTATTAATGGAATGAGAGAAAGTTACTCCTCGCGAGTGTCCTCTTTGTCGGTGTGGTCAAAGTCAAACATTTGTTGACCCACGCGCGACAGTGGCTACCTCGCGCGAGACACCAACTGTGCCGTGCGATGGTCCTAGGTCATCCCTTTCACCTTTGCCCCACTTGGTTGCTTGCCGAGGGGGCTACAGGGCTGCTTTCTCCACAGTCTTTGCAGTCAGGCCTTGGGAACACACCCTCACACAACCCTTCCCATCACCTTTTCACCAAGCTTAGTCACCAAGTTTGGTCCTAAGGGGTGTTTGCCACCACCTTTGGCCCTTGGCTTCCCCTATAAATACCCCCCCCATTTGTTCACTTTGAAAGGGTCACTAAGTCACAAAAATTCACCAACTTGGAAAGTTTGGGAGATTGAGAATCCTTGCAAGCACAAAAGCTCTCAACTCTAGCTCATATCCTATACCTTTCTTCACTCCATTTTCCATCACAAGCTTCTCAATTTGTTCAAACCTTTCCAAAACCTTCCAAGCAAAGGTATAAACACCTTTATTGCTTACTGTTTTGATCCCTGAGGGGGGCTGTCAGGGCCAGGATTGGTAATCAATACCAGTTATGGTCCTAAAGTCATACAAGAAATTGGTTCAAGCATACCCTCGCGCGAGTGACTCACATACGCGCGCGACAGTCCACTGTCTCGCGCGACAGTCCTCGTGGGGTTTGGGGATGTTGGGTTTTCTTGTTTTTCATGTTGTTATTTATTTTACAGCTTTGTAAGCCTTTTAGATCACTGGTTTGCATGTTAAAACAAATAGACTAGACTTTTATTGCTTATTTACTTTGTTGGAATGCTCCTGGGTTGTTTCTGATGTACCAGAGCCCAGAGTATGCAAAGCAATTCTTGGAAGTCCAATCAGGACTCTCGCGCGATCACTGTCTCGCGCGAGGGATCTCTTGATTCCAGTGATTGCCCTTGCATGAGCAACTTGACTTTGCCCCTGCTTTGACACCCCCACTGTTAAGGGTTGCACTTCAATTAATTTGGCTCTGTTTTGTAATAATTTATAGTAATCATTTACTTACAGTCAATATAAATCGCTTGGTTTGTCTCCTGGTGTGCACTTTGTCCTTCCAGAGCCTGTAAGGGGTGGAATTCAACTTGTGGTGAGGGAAAATGGTCGCGAGTGAATGGGTGTCTCGCGCGACGGTCCTCTTTGCATATATGTAGATTCATGCATGCAAAGGTGGCTGTCATGTGTGGTACACCAATTCCAGTTGCTGTTGGGTTTATTTTTCATCAAGGGGTTGGAATTCATCCTACTCTTTATTATTCCATCCATCCGCCATTTTTCACATCTTGCAAACTTGTTACAGTTTTAAAACCCCGATTAACTGTTCCCCCCCCTAATTGGCTTAAAATTGGTTAAAGAAGAAAACGAATCACGAATACTTTCACAAAATGCCTAAGTAGAGACCGATCTCCGGATTGGGCGAGAGGGGTGCCTTAAAAACCTTCCCCTCTCGTAACCTGGCTCCCGAACCCAGATATGGTTATGACGGACTGGTTCCTTCACTTTTTCAAATCAAATAGCGCGACAGGTGCTTCAAAATACGGTTCCTTGGGTGACGGACCTTCAAACCCAGGTGGCGACTCTGTGTTTTGCGAGCGCTTGTGTCTCCACTCGCGCTTCCTCGATCTATCGGGCCCTTGCTCCGGAAAACGAAATTCCCGGAGGCTCGCTTTGAAATTCCAGGCATGTCGCCCACAAAGGGCGACTACTGGGATAATCGAACCAATATTAATCCATACTTAGAGTTTAATACGTTTGTGAACAATCCCTAAAAAGTCTGTCAAAACGGTGAGTTTCGCGCTGCCGAAGGTTGGAATGGTGATTTAACAGGACCCCGTGTCCGGCCAATCTGATCTGGGACTTTTTCGATTATTCACTTACGTAGTTTCCTCTAAAGATGGACTAAATAAAGTGAGCCGAGCTTGAAAAAGGCATTTTGTGATTTGTGATTCTTCTTCTTCTTCCTCAATTTTTAGCATATCATTTGCATCGATGTGGGATAAGCCTCGTTGGATCGTTTTGGCAATCCGGCACTTCGCACGGAGCCCGGGGACCCCGAATGACCAACAACCTTCGACGATGATGGGTCATGCTACCGTTTGACTGTTGCTCAGCGATATCGCGGGCAACGGGAGGTATATCTGTGGCCCTAGTCCGAGGAACCTGTTACAAGCCAAAACCAGCCTTTGCATATACAAAGCTCTAGCACTTTCCAAACTAAGACAGGTACCTACAGGGTAAGGTTTATTTGCATCTAACCCCGATATATTGTCTACGTGTTACTGCTTTCCCTATCGCATGCACTGTGCATCATACCGTCTTGCGTAGGAGCATGTTTAGGGCGGCTTCTAGGGTCCCGTTCTTACAGGTATGTCTTGAGCTGCATTGGACATTGTTAGGCCCGATGAAGAGTCATGCGTCCAGGTGATGCATGTTTTCAGCTTTTTCAAAATCCTTAGAAGCAGTACTTTAAGAAATCAAAAGTTTCCTACACCTTTATCTATACACCTGATAGGGTTTCAAATAGAATATTAGGAACAACAGAGAGCATGCCATGATGCTTACACCAGGTCAGGTAACAAGTGCCTCGTCACTTACACCGCCTGGCTAGCAGCACTGTGCCGCTCATGCCATTTCTGGTTATAGTATCATGACGTGTCCACCGAGTTGTTCCAACTTCAAAGTTGAAACCCCAATTAGCGGAATGGCTGAAGGTTTAGGATTCTTTCGACATCCTTTAGTCTTGTATTGGCTCGAACAGGGATACATCTCTAAAAGGAATTCTGAGGATTTTAGCCGTGTTTGAAACAGTTCGAGACATACTTGTTTTCTAGTCTTAGAGTCTAGGGGCGACACTGACGACGCTGGCTGCATACTTTTAGTCTTTTATTTAGATTAAAGTTGCTGCAGGATCCCTACTGAGCCTTCTGTTTTGTTGTCAAGCAAAGTCTTAAGCCATTGCACCGCCAAGGAAAGTATCGAGGAAAGTTGGCAAACCCACTTGGGAACGTCTGCAACGGAATCCGGGTCAAAGGCTTGTCAGGTTACATTCCCAATCACTTGCAACGGAAGACTCTCCGCTCTCTTCGTTGGCTGCCTTACGGTTAAGCTCATCGCCGATCTTGGAAGAAGTTATTCAGCCAACATCACCTGGTCTCTCTTCAGCGTCTGAAACTTCCAACATGGCCGGAAACCCCGAGGTTCAGCTGCTTACTGTGGAACAGATGCTCATGAACCTTCAGACTAGCATCACCGCCATGCAGCAGAGGGCCGCCCAAACTGATGCTAATGTCACCCGCTTGAATGAACTCTTCGACACTCGCATTCCACCACCTCTTGAGGAGGAAAGCGAGGCCGAAGACGATCCGCACGTGCACCGAGTTATGGTGGAAGATCCCAACAATCCCGGGCGCGTCATTGTTCAACACAACCCCCAAATTGTTCAGGCACTTGCTGGTAACCCTGCAGGCAACATCCTGGTTGGAAATCCAGACATCATTGCTCTCGTGGCCAAGATGGCCCAGCTTGAGGAATCCATTGCCAAAGCGGAAAAAGTCAAAGCTGGAGGCATTGACTTAGATCGTCTCTGTCTGTATCCTAATGCCAAACTTCCTGAGAAGTTTAAAATGCCAGACTTGGCAAAGTTTGATGGAAGTGGTGACCCTCGGACCCATCTCTATAGTTACCATGCTGCAATGAAGCTGCTGTCAGTTGAGCCTGAGGCCATGTCACAGCTTTTCCCTCAGACTCTTTCAGGCCCCGCCTTCCAATGGTTTCTGTCACTCGACATTGCCAAAAGGAGGACTTGGGAGGACATTGGGACTGCGTTTATTTCGCAGTACAGTTACAACTCTCAACTGAAGATGACCACACGAGAGCTGGAATCCACAAAGATGGAGGCAAAGGAGTCCTTTGCCGATTTTGTCAAGCGATGGCGAGCTAAGGCTGCTCTCATGATTGATCGCCCCAGCGAGAAAGACCAGCTCCGCATCATCTCTCGGAATCTCCAGCCGGACTATGCCAAGCATTTGGTTCTCGCTCAGGCATCTGCAAACTTCGACACCTTCTATGATTCCGGCCTGGCCATTGAGGATGCACTCCAAAGCGGAATTCTGACAAAAGGGGAATCTTCTAATCCCCCAAAGGCAAAGCCCCGTGCTTACTCTGGAAACACCAATGCTCTGTTTGGGACGGGGACCTACTCCAATGCAGCAACCAGTGGTACCAACACCTCTGCTTCCAACACCACAAACCACATCGCCGATGTCCATCAGGTTCAGTCGCCACAAAACAACCGGCCCCGTGGACAGCAACGTAGCTTCTCTGCAATTGAGGCACCTCTGTCCTCAGTTTTGGAAAAGTTGGTAAAGTCAGGGCATCTCAAGCCCCTGGATCCAATGCCTTTGCCCAAGACCCCTTCGCTTGGCTTCAAGGCCAATCTCTATTGTGCCTACCATCAGGGTGCCGGCCACCTTACAGACTCCTGCTTTCGTCTTCGGCATGCGATTCAGGACCTTATAGACGAAGGAACTCTCTCGGCACCGCCTCCACCAGCCCAAAAACCCAACATCTTGTCCAATTCCTTACCCAACCACAAGGCTGTTCCACATATCAGCCAAATCTCCCTCAGCTCCACTCAAATCAACCCTACCTCCACTATATTTGACCCTACCGACCATATAATCCCAATCAATCAACCAAAACCCATTGTGCTCATACCTGCAGAATCCGATGCCGAACTCATGTTTATAGGGCAAACCTATAATCCGCCTACCCGTTTGGTGCAAGCAGGCTTGAATTTCCTCAACGACAATATCAGTGATTTGCACGACGGTCCTTTTCCGCGGATCCGACTTGATCCTACATCAACTCGTAATCTTCCCATCTTTGGTGTAGATTCTCCTGGTTCTGCGCAGGACTTTGCAAGTCGATTCAGAGCTATGATGCCAACCTTACCTGAGCCAGAACCAGAACTTGATATGCAGGCTGTAGGCTGGGCAATAGCTGATAGTGAGGATTATGATGCCCCTCTCATCCAAGAATGGTTCCAACTCGAGTTGGAGGGTTTTCCGCTGCACCTTGAGCAGATTCCACCCGACCCGGCATGGGAAGCAGAATGGATCGCTCAGCACGAACGAATAGCACTTGACCCTCTGGATGGCATCTCCTTGTTCATGCTTTTCCAGGAACCTCAGCCTCAGATTCCCGAGGAAGAATACTTTTGGGATCCTGAGCCCGCTTGGCAGGTTCCGGTCACTTTTCCTGGGCCTCTCCAAGGATTTACTACTCCTGAGTACATGACACACCTTGATGAAGACAATCTGTTTCAAGAGGAGACCCGTGTATTGGGAGAGTGTTTCTTCCCTTCTACCCTCAACAGGCTTGTTGACTCGGTAACTGACCCTGTGTATGACCCTGTGCTCAGTATCGTAGATGAAGATCAGCCACACCCAGTGATTTCTCCTCCAGAAGACTTCAGCGTCATGGTTACAGGTCTGGTTCCGCCAGCTGACCTTTGGGATGTGGATGAGATAGTCGATGTCCAGGTTGGGGCTGAGGTTTGGGCTGTCAGCCGTTCTCTAGCTGATGGTGGCCTCTGGGATGTTCCTTTCACTGCAAATCCAGAACCAGAACACGAAGTTGCAGCGGTTCAAGATCTGCATTTCTGGGACTCACTACTGATGAAGGATCTCGCTGACGACCTAGGGTTAGATACAGAAGCGCCAGTAGCTGCGCTAGCCACTGAAAAAGGGAAGCGTAAACTGGGTGAAGTCCCTTCTGATCTTTGGGACGTGAATCAAGACCCTCAAGCCGTGCCTTCTTTGGGAAACGTTCTTAACGTTACAAGGAGTGGACGAGTCTTTCAGCCTGCTAATCTGCAAGTTGGGACTTCGTCCAACCCTTCTAATCAAAGGAATGAACCTGTTGCTTTCCCAGGGTCTGCACCGCTTGAGTTACCAAGCACGGATCTTATTCGGAGACAGCTCGAACGGGTTCCTGCTGCAATATCTCTCTGGGGCCTAATTTGTTCTTCCCGTGAGCATCGTCAGCAGCTTTGCCAAACTCTTGCCCGTCTATAAGTTCAATCTGATGTCACTCCAGAGGCTATGGTTTCCCTTATCCTCCCTCCTACCATTAAGCACACCGTGGTCTTCACCGACAAGGATCTTCCTGTGGAAGGGACTGATCATAACCGCCCTCTGCACATTACAGTTAAGTGTCGCGGACTTTGGGTCCCGACTGTCCTCATTGACAACGGTTCAGCCATCAATGTTTGTCCCATGAGAGTGGCCTATCGTCTGGGACTGGCCAAAAAAGACTTTGCACCTTCTAATTTGGCTGTCAAGGCATACGATGGCACTCGTTGTGTGGTTGAGGGCACTTTGATGCTCAAACTCGATGCTGAGGGTTTCAAAATGGATGTTGAATTCCATGTCGTCGACATACCTGCAACCTTCAACCTGTTGTTGGGTAGGCCATGGCTCCACCGTTCAGATATCATGGCTGTGCCATCCACCCTTCACCAGAAAGTCATGCTGGGACTGCCGTCTGGTACGCTCACCATTTGCGGGGACTCTGGAATTCGCCCGCTCAAAGAAGATGGAACACCAGTGCTGGGAATCATGCACGGTGAAGAGGACGTTGATCTTGGAGGTTTCTCTTTCGACACATCTGGCTCTATTTTGGCAATCAACGTGGACGGGGACTTTCTCATCAGCTCTGTCGCTATGGACATCATGCGCCGGATGTCTTACTTTCCTGGTGCTGGTTCGAATCCACCATCGGGAGTTCCGGAGTTCCTTGTCTTTCCTTCTTCCGAGGGCCATTTCGGTTTGGGTACTCCGCCTCTGCCGGAAATGCCAAAAGGAGGAAATACTCGGAAAACCTCGAACTCTCTATGGTGATCCCGACAGCTACTTTGTGCGTGAAGCTGGGAACGCCGCTATTAATCGACAAGATGAGCCTTCATCAATCCGTAAACCGGGGAGCCGCCTGGTTTTGAGGTTCGCCGATGACACTCGGTCTCGAGAGTGATGACGAGCCGCCCACCGGAATTCAAGAGAGCTTAATCACCAAAAGTAGAGACCGACCGGGTCGGGACTTTTGATTTGGGAGCTTAGAGCTATTCTTCAAAGAGTTCTCTCAGGTGGGTTTGGCCAAGGAAGCTGAAGAAGCAGAAGAAGCCGAAGTGCTCATGCTCGGGGCGGACGCTTTCGAGGATCCCACTGCTCTTATCACTGAAGCCAAGGGTAGTGTTAAAAATTGCATTTTCAAACCACGCCTAACTTGCATGGATGACACTTCTGAGTCTGAGTGTGGTGAGTCAGAGTCAGAGTCTAGTGAGTCTTCTAAGTCTAGCTCGAGTCGGAGTTTGTGCCTCTTGGCTCTCCACGTCATAGCTTTTATTTGAGTTTGACTCTCTTGTACTTGGCGACCCGTTGGGGTCTTATGAAATGAATGAGGCATCTTCTGAGTACTTGCATGATCTTTATATAAACTATGTCGACCCCGACGATGAAGGGATAGATTTTGATGGGGATATTCCCAAGGAAATCCGTGCCCTCATCGAGAGGGAAGATGAAAGGCATGCTCACCATTAAAAGAGGAAATAGTTTCTATAAACTTGAAAGATGAGAATGATCCCCGATTGGTTCAAGTGGGCTCCACGCTTTCACCGGAGGAGCATCGTGATTTCAAAGAGCTGCTCACCGAGTACAGTGATGTCTTTGCATGGTCTCATCAGGACATGCCAGGCATCGACCCCGAGATAGTGGAGCATCGAATCCCTTTGCTGCCAGATGCTAAACCTGTGAAACAAAAGCTCAGACGGATGAGACCAGATTGGGTTCAGAAGATCAAGGATGAGGTCACGAAGCAGATCGACGCCGGGTTCCTCATGGTTTCTCAATATCCACCTGGGTGGCCAACATTGTTCCCTGCTCCAAGAAGAATGGGCGATACGAAATCAGGTTTGTCGATTTCGTGGACTTAAACAAAGCAAGCCCCAAAGATGACTTTCCTTGCCCCACATCGATGTGCTTGTGGACAACACGGCGGGACATGCTTTGCTTTCGTTCATGGATGGTTTTTCAGGCTATAACCAAATCCTTATGGCACCTGAGGACCGTGAGAAGACAACGTTCATCACTGAGTGGGGGACTTACTGCTACCTGGTCATGCCTTTTGGGCTGAAGAATGCTGGACCTACTTATCAACGGGCCGCTACAACCATTTTGCATGACATGATTCACAAAGAAGTCGAGGTCTACGTCGATGACATGATCGCCAAATCAAAAACTCGAGAGGGACACATTCCTGTGCTAAGGAAGTTCTTCGAGAGGCTCCGTAAGTTCCGTATGCGTCTCAATCCGCAGAAATGCACCTTCGGAGTCACAGCTGGCAAGATGCTCGGTTTTATGATCACTTCCCGTGGAATAGAGGTCGACCCATCAAAGATCAAGGCGGTGCTTGAGATGAAGCCACCAGTGTCTGAAAAGGGAGTGCAGAGCTTTTTGGGAAAGGTTCAGTTCATCAGCAGATTCATCGCCAAGTTGACTTTAACTTGCGAGCCGATGTTTCGTCTACTCAAGAAGGATACCCCGTTTGTATGGTCAGACAGGTGTCAAGCGGCTTTTACTTCCATTCAGAACTATCTTCAAAATCCTCCGGTTTTGATGCCACCAGTGCCTGGAAAGCCCTTGATACTTTACTTGTCTGTCAACCCGTCTTCTATGGGGTGCTTGCTAGCTCAAGAAGGAGATAAGGGAGTCGAGAAGGCCATTTACTACTTAAGTAAGAAGATGGTTGGATGCGAAGAACGCTACACTGCGCTGGAGAAGACGTGTTGGGCTCTCGTTTGGGCTTCAAAGAAGTTGAGACACTACATGCTGGCTTACCCAGTGAAGTTGATTTCTCGGATGGATCCTCTCAAGTATCTATTCGAGAAGCCGGCACTTACTGGTAAGTTAGCACGTTGGTTGCTCATGCTAGCCGAGTTTGATCTCGAGTATGTCACAAGGAAGTCTGTCAAAGGCCGTGCGGTGGCAGAATTCTTAGCTGATCATCCTGTCGATGGGCCGGAAGACTCAGACTTTACATTTCCAGACGAAGAGGTGCTAACAGTAGTTGACGATGTATGGACTCTCTACTTTGATGGGGCAGCCAATCAGAAAGGATTCGGAATCGGGGTTTTGTTGATAACGCCCGACGGTTCTCATATTCCTCTAGCGTTCAAACTCAATTTTGATGTCACGAATAACCAAGCCGAATATGAGGCCTGCATTGTCGGCATGGAGGCTGCTTTAACACTCGGTGTTGAAAAGCTCGAGGTTATTGGCGATTCTAATCTTGTTGTATCTCAGGCCAACGGGGACTGGAAAGTTCGGGAAGAAAGGTTGAAGCCTTACCATCAAGACTTGGAAGATCTTATTCCTCGTTTCAACAAAGTAACTTTCACTCACATTCCCCGCTTGAAAAATCAATTTGCCGATGCCCTGGCAACTTTGGCCTCCATGGTCGAACTTCCGTTGGGTGTCAAGCTTCGTCCTATCCTAATTGAACAGCGGGACTATCCCGCTTATCAACATGTTAGCACCATCGATGATGTCAATGATGGTCTGCCTTGGTATCACGACATATAGAATTTTGTAGAAAGGGGTGAATATCCGGCTGAAGCTTCTAAGAGAGATCAACTCGCACTGCGGAGGATGGCTGCTCATTACATCATTTGTGGAGGGAAGCTTTACAAGAGATCCCATTGTGGGATGCACAAGCTCTGCGTTAATGGTGCTAAGGCCACTACAATCATGGAGGAGATTCATGAAGGAATCTGCGGTCCTCACATGAGCGGAGTCATGCTTGCCAGGAAAATCCTTCGTCAAGGTTATTACTGGTCAACTATGGAATCACAGTGTGTGGATTATGTCCGTCGCTGTCATAGGTGTCAGATTCACGCCAATCTTATGCATGTTCCTCCCTCTAAGCTGTTTGGTATGACCTCGCCTTGGCCTTTCTCTGTCTGGGGCATTGATGTTATCGGCATGATCAGGCCGTCTGCTTCCAATGGTCATCGATTCATTTTGGTGGCAATCGATTACTTTACCAAGTGGGTTGAGGCTGAATCCTACAAAACTCTGACTGCAGTTCAGGTTGCTCAATTCATCAGGAAAAACATTATCTATCGATATGGTGTCCCTCAGGCCTTTGTATCGGATAATGGAGTTCACTTCAAAGGCAGGGTTTTGGAGCTTTTTGATGAACTCAAAATCCAGATCCACCATTCAACGACCTATTGCCCTCAGACGAATGGGGCAGTTGAAGCAACCAATAAGAACATTGAAACAATCATCAAGAAGTCTGCAGAGTCCACCAGGGACTGGCACGAGCAACTACCTCTAGCTTTTTGGGGTATCGCACGTCAATTCGAACATCAACCGGGGCAACGCCTTACTCCCTCGTCTACGGGATGGAAGCAGTGCTCCCAATTGAACTGAAGTGCCATCTTTGAGGATCATGACAGAATGTGAACTCACGGAACTGAGTGGCTCAGCGAGAGGTTTGTTGAACTCATGCTCTTTGACGAGAGGAGGCTCCGTGCCTTGTATCATGTTCAGGGATATCAGCGAAGAATTGCTCGGGCGTTCAACAAGAAAGTCAAGTCTCGTGACTTGCTCGAGGGTGACATGGTTACCAAGGAAATTCGTGCTCCCATCTTTGATCTCCGCGGAAGTTCCGACCAAAACGCGCAGGACCTTACATCATCAAAGCCATCCTTTCGGGTGGAGCAGCTCAACTCATTGATCTCGACGGCAACGAAGTTCAACACTGTCAACCTGGATCAACTCAAGCGTTACTATCCTCGAGAGAAGCTCGCCTGGGCCGAAAACCACAAGGGTGGGCGGTCCCAGGCAAAAATTAGAGCAAGCCTGCTAGACTGGAAACCTGCAAAGGCAGTCTAGGCAAAAATAAATAGGCAAATATCAAAAGCTCGCTAGGCTGAAAACCTGAAAAGGCAGTTCTAGGCAAAATTTAGAGCGTAAAAGGAGAGATAAACACACGAGTGAACCCTAGCCTGAACTACGTTTTGACCTGATTCCTTGAAAAGGGATACGTAGGCAATCTCTCTGTGAGATTCGGTCACAATCAATCAACTCGACCCACGGTTTCCTGTTCCAGTATACATGCTGACATACAAGACCGGCTTGGTGTTCAACACTTGGACCAAAAGGGAAAAATTTTTCACTTTTCACTTTTATTCAAACTGTTATTACATGGCTGAGCAAACCTTAAAAACAGTTAAGCATAAAAACAGAATACATGCTGGAGGCCTTGACAGGCTCACATTTTATTTTAGATCATGTAGGTTTCGGTCAGGAGTCAGTCTGCATTTTGTCTTCTTGCAACTTCTTTCTGTAGCCATGCTTTGTAGCGACGTTGCAGGATGGTGCTGAAATCAGGATCTGCTCCTCCAAGTTGTCTCAGGCCCCAATTGTGTGCATATCCGTTCAGGTTTTGGACAGTGAATGCAGGAGTATGGAAGGCTTCCACCCCGGCTCGGTGTAACCCCTGGCTCATCCCTAGCTGCCGAAGGATACGGCCTGGAATATAGAAGGTGAAGTTGGACAGCCCAGCAATCACCATTCTTTCATAACCTGCGGAGTGTAGAGCCATGTCTGGAATGTTTAGCGCCCTGTGCCTCCAAACTATTTCCTGTGGTGACAGGTTGTTCATAAATGCATACCAGTCCTCTGTGGACATTTCTGGGTATAGCATCCCTCGTTGGTGCATTCGACCGGGCAAGTGCGGCCAATTCGCCTCTGGAGCTTCAACCAATCCCAGCTTGTCTGATAACCACAGCTGCATGAGTGGAAAGACAAGTAAGGAGCTATATAAAACTTGAGCGGAAAAACAAGTCAGAAACTCCGATATTTGCCTTAGCTGAGTGTTGAGGTAAAAGCAGAATGTGTGAAAGCCAGAAAAAGGTGAGCTGAGTGAGTTTACCTGCAGTAGGAGTGGACTACCGCCGAATGTCTCCGTCTGGCCGGTAGCTACCAAATCCAAACCCATGAGCGTTTCCGCCAGAACCATAGGCATAATGTTCTTCCGGACACCTAGCTGAGTGGCCACGTGAACCAATGAAGGATTAACTCGGCCATCGGCAGGCACCAGCAGATATGCAGCCAGCACACAGATTGTTAGAGCAAACCGGCGCCTGGCCTGCACAGTGGTATCCGTGAGGTCACCTTCACGCTTTAAAATCAGCCTACTGGGTTATTTGGAGTGATCATTCACGTTTCATCTTGGGCTGGCTTTTAGGGTTTTGTGCTTTACTAGCAGGTCAATTCAAGTATTTCGACGCGGGGATTCGAAATTTTCATTTTATTCAGCGTACCGAGCAAACAACACCATACAGCAGTTCTGACAATCAAACAAAAGTACAGAAAACTATTCGGATGCCTAACGACTCTTGAACTTATTCTCAATTACAAGCGGAATCCTTTTGCGTTCAGTAATATCCCCCGGGCCTTGCTTGGATTTCGGCAGGAGCCATGCCACATAACGGCCATCTAGCCAATCCACGAAATCTGGGCTAGCTCAAGCACACCCCTGTCTCCAAAGCCTTCGATACTCACGCAGCGAGGGCACATTGAAAAGGCAAGTGGAATTCCTCAATCCCGGCTTGGTGCAGCCCTCCTTGGCTTATGCCCAATTGACGAAGGATGCGACCCGGATATAGAAGGTGAAGCTTCTCAGGCCAGTAATTACCACTCTTTCGAGGCCTGTTGTATTGTGACCATATCGGGCATGATCACCATGGACATCTCCGACAAAATCATCGATTGCATGTCGTGGCAAGATCATACTCCATCCTGTTACGCCCTGCTCAGATACGCCAGGGGCCGCTCAAGCACCTCGGGAAATGTTCCCAACCCGCTTGTGGAGCTTCAAGTAATCCCATTTTGTCAGAAAGCCACACCTGTGAGCGAAAAGACGAGTAAGGAGCTAGATAAAGCCAGAGCGAAAAGACAAGTAAGGTCCTAGAGTGATCCTTAGCCGAGTGTCGAGGTAAAATGCGAAAGTGCGAAACCGGAAAAAGGTGAGTTGAGTGAGTATTTACCGGAAGCAACCGCGGACTGCCACTGAAAACGTTGCTCTGTCGGCTTTTGAACAAATCCAAGCCCATCAGTGTCTCGGCCAGGACCGTCGGGATAATGTTTTTTCGGGCTCCCATTTGTGAGGCCATGCTCACCACGCTGGGACTTACCCTTCCGTTAGCAGGAACCAGTGCGTAAGCCGCCAGCACGCAAATTGAGAAGGCAAAGTGTTTGTGAGCTTCTTCAACGTGATCCGTCAAGATGCCGGGCCCGTACAACTCAATCAAGCGCGCAATGTCCAATTCATCATCGTGGATAATGCTGGCCGCCAGCCCCCCGGAAATGTTCAGTTTCATCATCAGTAAATGGCTCATATTTTCCTGCACCGGAGGAACGGCGAGGACATTAGGATTTGCAAAGCCGGGTAGGTAGGCTTGGAACTCTTCCACTGTTGGGCACATTTCGTTGTCATAATTACGGAAGACGTGCATGACTGGATCCCAGTAGTTCATAGCAGCTTCGAGGAGCTCGGGGCGTGGCCCCACGTATCGAAGATCTCTGATCGAAGCCAGCCCTCGAGTCCGAGGACTCACCCATTCATAGGTTTCGGTTCTTGCCAACCAAGGATCAAGCATTGCAACAAATGGACTCTCCATTTTCAGATAACCGATGAGGTTTTACACAACTATCAATGGGTTCCATTTATGGGGTTTTTGGTTGGTTGGAAGTGTCGGTTCCTTATTCATTTGTGTTGAAGGAAGAAGTTAAAAAGTTTTGAATACTTTACACTTGGCAAATGAAGGGCTCCCCAATTATGTTAATTATTGTGTGTGCAGATCGTTGGAGGGCCCCCCTAGCATCTCCTGGTGTCTTCAGAAGTTTATTCCAGTCAAAGCCAGCCTGACAGGGGTTGACTCTCGCGCGAGAGTTTCACTCTCCCGCGCGACATTCCTCGCGCGAGCATGGCACACTCTCGCGCGACAGATATACTCGCGTGAGTGTTCCACTTACTCGCGAGGGTTCTTTCTCAGCATTTTGACAGCTTGCAGCAGCTACTGGTTTGGCTTGGTCATTTTGGGTTGCATGGGTATTTTTGCACTTTTTATGGTTCTTATATTTCTTAATGGGCATATGTGACTGTACTCGAGCATGGACTCGAAATATTGCGCTTAATGAAGATTTTGGACCTTCAGCCCGTTTCAAGTTCAAATGGAGGTTTTGGAGGTTCGAAATCGCTCTAAGGGTTTTTGCCAAGTTCTCTCATGCCGCACAGGTCGTATGGAGCGTATGTGATTATGTATGGAGGTGTCGGTTTCAGTCCGGGACATAATTGAGTCTTGTTTCGCTGTCTCGTGTCCCTTTTGTGTCTTAGGACACTTTTTGACATATTTCTCGCCTCGGGATGTATTTCTTGATTCCGTCAACTCGTGCAAGTCACATTATGCGTGCTTGACCTTACGGAAGCGCCGGTTTCAGTCAAAGTCAAGTATTTTGAGTTTTGACCTATTAATGCCCAAAATTTCATTAAAACTGTCGTATCCTCGTATCCTGGCCGTGTCCTAGGGTACGTTTTCCATTTCCTTTCGAGCTAGTCACTCTTACATGCATGTGTGTCTGTGGACAGTCTCGGTGTGTCATCAATGCAAGTTTGGTATTAATGGTGCGTGTTTTACCTCTTTTATGCACATAAAGAGCAAATAAACCATGAAAATGCAAATTTTATAACTAAATGGTGCTGTATCAAACCAAACCAAAGGAAAGCGCTGTGCGTGGCGCTCCGGCCAATCAAAACCACCAAAGTATACCCGGGGCACACTCGCCCACTATCACAAGGCACGCAGGCCTTCAAAAAGCAAAGTATCAGTATCTAAGGCACGCCGGCCTCTATATCTAACTACTTGGGCACGCAGGCCCGAAATCAAATGCAAGTCATAGAAAGTAAAGAGGCTCCTCAGTCATCCTCATCCCGTCCGAGCCAGTCGGTATCTCTCAAGTCCTCCTCGATATCATCACCACCATTGTCACCATCACTGTCATCTTCGTCGGCAGCAGCAAGTGGGATCTTTCTTGTATGGAGGATCGTCAACAGAATCGTCAGAGTCGCTGCGGGTGGAAGAAAGTCCCTCCTCATCTTCTCCCTCCTCCTCTTCTCCCCATCTTCTTCCTCCTCAGATGCCGCAGGCAGGATCAGTCTTGGCCCTTTACCCAAATGCTTCACACATATTTTGTGTCTCCTTGCTCACCACGGCAGGCTGTGAGCTCCTGGTGTGTCGAGTAGTAACTGGAGGTGTGGTGGTCTGTGCTCGTGGTGGAGACCGTGCTCTCTTCCTAGAAGCCGCCCGTCCCTGTGCCTGCATGTTTATATGTTGTATTAGTATATGTTTTGCAATACGTTTGTCTATCAAATGTTTAAATTGACAGGTACATTCTATCAATTGGAAGCTATCAGCAATGTATTGGTATCAAAGCAAGCATGCATGTATCAAAAGCAGGCATGTATCGTATGTAAGCCAGAAGGAAGTGTATCGTTTTGTATACCTGAGTCCTCCGGGACGCCGCCGCCTGAGCTGGCTGAGCTGCGGGTGCTGGATAACGCAACTGCAATGGCATGCCTTGAGCTGCTCTCCTCACCAAGTTCTCCAATGCAAGCATGCGACGTAGGGCTTCGTTCACCCACTCAGCAGGCACCTGTGAATGTTTTGCAATCATCAGATATTCTAGGTACAGTTCAAGGGTTTTGAAGTTATGCAAATGGAAGTTAGCTTACCTGTACAGTCACGGCCGCAGGCTCTCTAAGGAGGCACAAGCTCCACCTCAGCTGTATTCCCTGATGGTCTACCACATCTACCTTCCAAACCAACTCCGAAGGCCCACCGACTATTGGCCTACTCTCTCTACGCCTCACGCGGCGCTCTCCCCTCGGTGCCTCAGCAGTGGCCCTCCTCTCTGCACCACCTCGCCGCTTCCTCGATCTCTTCATGAGCTCGATCCCAAATGGTCTCGCTTAGGTGATCTTCCGATAGATCGCATAGTCCATCGTCGCGTAGATGCCGTGTCACCGTTGTCCGCCTGGTAAACCTCTCCACCAAACGGCCGTGTAGTCTCCTCGTGTGGGAAGCTCGTGGTGGGAGTGGCCCTGCCACCTGAAACTCAGTAACCGAGTGACTGGCGGACCACTCAATCCCCTAAATACCACCGCCAACCGAAGGGTCGACTCGTAGCACCTGGCCGGCCGTGACCAGCTTCGCTCTGCGCCAAATACTCGGCTCGTCCGCTTGTTCTCCAAGGGTTCCACTCAACCTGCACAAAGTGACAAACAGGATATGTACAATTGATCAGCGACAGCATTAGGAAAAGCATGCATGATTGTTTATTTGAGTTCTTATGTCATACCTGTGAAGCTCTCAGCTCATCCAGATACAGCCTATAGGCATTGAGGCTGCCTCTCCCCTCTTTGGTGCCCCTGTACTCTTTACTCCATATCAGCGCTCGCGGGAGGGTGCTCAGATCAGGATGCTTGCACTCCGGGGGGTACATCTTCAGCACTTCATATGCCCAAAGCTGCGCAGGTTTCAAACAGGAAGATGCATTAGTCAAGTTGTATGGTTATACAGTTAAAGCTAGTAAGCAATCTATGCAGTCAAGGAGTACAATGGAGGTTATGCTACAAAAATTGAAATCATACCTCCCAGACGCGCCAATAGCCGGCCATGCTCTGCCCATTCCTCGAGGCATCGCCAAAGAACTGGTAGGCGGTGCCGAGTGCTGCTCCGCCCCAATCAAAGCGTGAGGCTGTCCTCAAGTCCCTCAGCGCCGGTAGGTATGACAAGTGCACCGTACTCCCCCTGCCTGGATATAGCGAAGCTCAAAACATGTACAGCAGGTATGCCCGGGCCATCTGCGCTTCCTCATGCTCATTGGCTGGCTTCTTCTTCAAGTACCGTATGAACTGGGCGTACCTCGCCGCCTCTATCCTGGGCACCTCCCCCAAGAACCATTCCAGAGCCGCTGGTCGGCGTGTATCCTCGAGTCAAACGGGATGGGCTCACCTTCTACCCAAACCTGTGATCGCCGCAAAATCACTCGGCGTCACTGTCATCTCCCCAATCGGGAAGTGGAAGGTATTAGAGGTATCCCTCCATCTCTCGGCCAGGGCGACAAGGACGGCATGGTCATTCCTCGACCGCATCTGCCGTGGTCTCAGATGAACTCCACTGAAACTCCGCATCCACTGGCTCCCTCACCTCGGTGGCAAACCCAATGTGGCTGCCGAGAATCAGCACGGCCCGCCAAAGCCTCGGATATCCCTCTGCTCCGCCTGTTTCAGACAACAAAGACCAACAACAGGATATAATGTTAGTATACAGATGCCTTCATTTTCAAGCTCTGGGTAATCAATGCAGCGGCTTAGCCATGCAGAGTAAACGGACAACGGGACGTGATGTTAGCATGCAGTGCTTTCATTTTCAAGTTCTTGGTAATCAATGTGTCGGCATGACCATGATTGGACGGTCTAAGTTTCTTTGGTTCAAAGTCTTGTTCAATTAACAGCATATAGGGCTACAGTCCTAGTGTTACATCGTTTGAGGTTTGGAATTCGGTGTCATCTTCAGCCGCTGTTTGGTTCGAGACTTTGCGTGAATGGTGTTAGTTTCCAGGGTTATATCATCACATTGTGGCATTTACACAGGCTACCATAGGATGGTTGGTCCAAGTTACGACACGGGCATGGTGTGTTCGTGGTGCAGCATGGCTTTATTGGTGGAAATTATCGTGTGCATGGCATGTTCTACGAGCGTTCCTTTATCCTAGCACGACTTATGTTCAATCTACAACAGATGGTTGGTTCAAGTTATTACATGCATGGCATTCAGAGCACAGATGGTATCGTTTATTGCGTGATTCAATTACGAAGTGTTTTGTGACTTTGAAAGTTTACTAATATCGAGTTAAAGCACAAAGGGGGTTGTTAAGTGATATACCTCAGCCCACGTGGTCGCGATGTGAACCCCGGGATCCCTCAATATCAGCTCCGGGTCGTAGTCAGTCCCGTGGTGGCTCAGAGCTGCGAACCCTAACGGTGCGAACAAGTGCGGTCTCGGAGGCATGTATGTCTCTCCGAAACTCAGGGCGCCTAAGGCACTCCGCCGCCACGGCACTCACTCTCGGTCTCTGTGCCTCCTCGGCCTCTCTCTCCTCGGCCTCAACATCAGCCGCCAGTCCCTCTGGCTCGGCTCTCTCCCTCTCAGCCCGTGCCGCGGCCTCGGCAGCCTCAATCACCCTTGCTCTGTCCTCCTTGGCTTTCAACACGTACTCCCCAATAACGGGATGATCTTCCAGGAGCTTCGCCAGCAGCTCGTCGGGCACGTGCTCGGTGATATCAGCATACGTGACCGGCACATGACGCGAGGAGGTGGCCGCACCCGTCGGTGGTCTAAATGCGACATCCCCCGCCTGAACCTCAATGGGGGCAGTCTCTGTGGTCTGCATCTCCTCAATGCGCACCTCCTCAATATGCTCTTCCTCAATTACAGCCCCCTTACCCTTCGCCGAGTCCCTCGGCGGGGTTTGGTTCGGCTCAGACTCGTCACCACCGGCATCTCCACTGACGCCATCACCTGAACCACCACCGACTACAGGCAAGCCCTCGGCCACCATGCCCGAGTCCTCTGGCCCACCACTGGACCCCAGAGTCCCAGCCTGGTCTGTCGCGCGAGGCACTGCCTCTACCGCGCGAGTGTTCTCATCACCAGCAACTTCCTGCTCGCCGCCTTTTCTGCCATCGCCGTCGCTTGTGGCCGCTGCACTGGTGTCTGCGGCCTCCTCCGCTGCCGTCTGATTCTCTATTATGGGCTCCATACTCGACCCCTCGTCTCGTACTTGATCCACTACTTCCCCGCCTCCGCTGTTACCATCGTGATCAGCCATGGAAGTGTTCTTGTGTGTGGGTTCGTAGGTTTCGGAGTCTGATCTAGGGTTTCGAAGAGTTGTTGAGAGGTTTTGAGAGTTGGGAGAGGTTTGGAGTTTGAAAACCGACTGAGAACCGCTTCTGAAACGTCCCGCGGGTGTTTAAAGGTGTGAGACAGCAATGGGCCGGGTCTGGGCTGGTTCAGAATTCAGATCCAGAAAGAACTCCATCGCGCGAGGGAGTGACTGCCTCGCGCGACACTCCTCTTTGGGCTCCAGGCCCATCTCCCCAGCAGGCAGGCCCAATTCGATTATTATTAAAACCCAAGGTTTTAATTTGGTCCTAATTTATTTTTGGGATCATATTGGATTAAGTTCTCGTAATCTGGAGCATTTATATCCCCAGCTATGGTCCGCCTACACGCTCCGGTATGCTCTATGAATCAGCGACGATCTATCCGTCCACATTTCAAATCAGCGACGATCTATCCGTCCAACTCCGAATCAGCGACGATCTATCCGTCCAACTCCGAATCAGCCGACGATCCATCCGTCCTCATTCGATTCGGACAATGATTTATCTATCCGCCCACTTTCGAATCAACGATCTATCCGTCTCAAGCATTCGGACAATGACGATCTATCCGCCCACATTTCAAAACAAATACGATCTATCCGCTCCACATTTCAAATCATTTATCTATCCGCCCAACTCCGAATCGACGATCCATCCGTCTCAGATTCGATCGATTTATCTATCCGCTTCACTTTCGAATCATTTATCTATCCGGTCGCAGATTCGATCGACGATTTATCTATCCGTCTAATTTCAAATCAGCGACGATCTATCCGCCCACTTTCAAATCAAACGACGATCTATCCATCCTATTTCAAATAGCGGCGATCTATCCGTCCAACTCCGAATCAGTGACGATCCATCCGTCCGCATTCGATCAACGACGATCTATCCGCAAATCATCTTCCGTGCACGGTATTTTTACATACTTGCGCACTTTTTCCATTAAATCGGCTTTTGGGTGGATTTGGTGGGTGTCTAGAAACCTTCGACGTTACCCGTACCTGTCAATGGTGCTCCGCGTGCCGCCAAAGGGGACTCATCAGACACCCCAACTGAATCTCCCGATTGTTTTACGGTTTCTTGTTTCCGCGATGATGAACCGGATAGAGCAGTCTTAAGGTTTGAAAGGTTTGAGCTCGGTGTGCGGCGGACCCCCTTTTTGAACCCTTTTAACCTTTTTAAAAGAAAAATAAAAATCAGTCAACTCTGGTGCCCTTGAACCTCGCGCGTGGAAGTCACTCCTCGCGAGTGTCCTCTTTGTCCAGTGTGGTCAAAGTCAAACATCTGACTGTTGACCCACGCGCGATGTGGAACACTCGCGAGAGTCTCACTGCCTCGCGCGATGGTCTAGTCCCTTTCACCTTTTGCCACCCACTTGGTTGCTTGCCGTGGGGGCTCAGGTCGCTTAACCCCGCTTTTTCTACTGTACAGTGCAGGGCCTTGGGAACACAACCTCACACAACCCTTCCCATCACCTTTTCACCAAGCTTAGTCACCAAGTTTGGTCCTAAGGGGTGTTTGCCACCACCTTGGCCCTTGGCTTCCCCTATAAGTACCCCCCTTGTTCTTCCTTTGAAAGGGCACTAAGTCACAAAAATTCACCAACTTGAAAGTTTGAGAGATTGAGAATCCTTGCAAGCACAAAGGCTCTCAACTCTAGCTCATATCCTATACCTTTCTTCACTCCATTTTCCATCACAAGCTTCTCAATTTGTTCAAACCTTTCCAAAACCTTCCAAGCAAGGTATAAACACCTTTTTCTTCTTTGTTTTGATCCTTGAGAAATTTGTCGAGGGCCGGAGTTATTAATCAATACCGCTATGGTCCTAAAGTCAGCAGAGTTACAAGAAATTGGTTCAAGCATACCCTCGCGCGAGTGACTCACATACGCGCGCGACAGTCCACTGTCTCGCGCGACAGTCCTCGTGGGGTTTGGGGATGCTGGGTTTTCTTGTTTTTCATGTTGTTATTTATTTTACAGCTTTGTAAGCCTTTTAGATCACTGTTTTGCATGTTAAAACAAATAGACTAGACTTTTATTGCTTATTTACTTTGTTGGAATGCTCTTGGGTTGTTTCTGATGTACCAGAGCCCAGAGTATGCAAAGCAATTCTTGGAAGTCCAATCAGGACTCTCGCGCGATTCACTGTCTCGAGCGAGGGATCTCTTGATTCCAGTGATTGCCCTGTGCATGAGCAAACTTTGACTTGTGTTCTTTCTCACCCCCACTGTTTAAGGGTTGCACTTCAATTAATTTGGCTCTGTTTTGTAATAATTTATAGTAATCATTTACTTACAATCAATATAAACCGCTTGGTTTGTCTTTGGGTGTGCACTGTCCTTCCAGAGCCCAGAAAGGGGGTGGAATTCAACCTGTGGTGAGGGACAAGTGGTCGCGAGTGAATGGGTGTCTCACGCGACGGTCCTCTTTGCATATATGTAGATTCATGCATGCAAAGGTGGCTGTCATGTGTGGTACACCAATTCCAGTTGCTGTTGGTTTATTTTTCATCAAGGGGTTGGAATTCATCCTACTCTTTATTATTCCATCCATCCGCCATTTTTCATATCTTGCAAACTTGTTACAGTTTTAAAACCCCGATTAACTGTTCCCCCGCCCTAATTGGCTTAAAATTGGTTAAAGAAGAAAACGAATCACGAATACTTTCACAAAATGCCTAAGTAGAGACCGATCTCCGGATTGGGCGAGAGGGGTGCCTTAAAAACCTTCCCCTCTCGTAACCTGGCTCCCAAACCCAGATATGGTTATGACGGACTGGTTCCTTCACTTTTCAAATCAAATAGCGCGACAGTTCGAAATATGGTTCCTTGGGTGATTGACCTTCAAACCCAGGTGGCATGACGAGCGCCTGCTTCTCCGCTCGCGCTCCCTCGATCTATCGGGCCCTTGCTCCGGGAAACGAAATTCCCGGAGGCTCGCTTTGGAATCCGGAAATTCCAGGGCATGCTGCCCACAGGAGCATTTCAGCCTATAATTACCAAAATAAAAATAAAAACGGGTTCCAACAATACACAAAAACTCAGCGCTTAACCAAACATACAAACGTGTTGGAATTTGCCTTGAATTAAGGTTTATAATTAGCTGGCTCGAGGAGTCTAGTAAGCTGGCTCGAGTGACGTATTGATGCGTGGCCATGCGGTTTGACTCTGTTTTAGGGCTTTTCAAAGCCCAACAGTTAGGGCAAGGATACGTGGCTATAAATATATATAACCTTATTCTCTTAATTAGGTTTTGAATTTCTCGAGTGAATCCCTTTAAGAGAGCCCCCACGGGGTTCTTGGTAGAATATTATGATTTTTTGTTTGTCCCTTGGTCTATTAAGATTAGGCCCCTTTGCATACCGCTATGGGTTTCATGTTGGGTATCATTGTGGAGATTTGGGATCCGTTTGTGATTGAAGATTAGATATTAGGGTTTTGGTGTTGTCTCTTTCGTATTTGTGAGACTTTGTCCCTAGATATTTTTGGATGCTTCAAATAGAGTTACGGGTATAGCTGACTCTTTGCAATCTCTTCGCGTTTGTAGAGAATCCTCTTGTTCTTTTTCCCGTGGAGTATGTTTTTGCTTTTATGGTTGAGCTGAATCACGTATATCTGTATGTTCTTATTTATTCCTTATTGATTTATTATATTCTCAATTTCATTTTCGGTATAACAAAACTTTCCAGCGAAGTTTGTCTATTTCTTTTCACATTCATTTGTATCAAGTACCCTCGTACTTGTACCTTTTGTTCAGCACCATTGTTTACTCTTACTTGTACCTGTAGGTGCAGAAAAACAAAGAGTACCTGGAGCACTGTTATTTCGTAACAGTTCCACGTGATTCTCGGTTGATACCTCTGTGCCTCTGCCGGAACCCTAATCTGCAAGACAAATAAGGGGTGAGCGCACCTCCGCCTCTCGTGGCGAAGGCCCTCCGATGCCTAAGTTAGTATTTCGTACTGGTCTCAAACCCTAATTATCAGTAGGAAAGTGTATAATGCATACCACGTAATGCGTACCTTTTGCCTCTAGGTTTATCTTTATATTTATAGACATACGTCTGCTTGTCCTCCAAGCATCCTCATCGCCCCAAGATTCCTACCCCGTACAGGAAACCTGGCCCTCTAGGGACTCTCGTGCCCAATCAGCCGAGATCCTCCTTTTGCACGGATCTCCCCTATTATGGAATTCGTTCCCTAATAGGACTGCTTCTAAGCTTATCTTTATCTAAATACGGGATCTCTTTTTCTGGAACATCCCCACCGCTTATCCTGATTGGATATTGGACACTCCTCCTTGATTATTGTTTCTGCTCTATCTCTTAAAGCGGCTTATCAAGGATTCTATCTGTTCGGCATGCTCTTGACCGAACAGACTGTACTACAAGTGCTACTGCTTTGGATATAAACCTATCCAGCCGAACAGCTCGTATTCGTACTAGGATATCTGATATCCCTGTTCCCGAACAGTCCTCTGTTCGGTGCATGCTTCGAGTCATAGGCCCTTATCATTGCGGTGCCTTTCATTATCTTTCTCATTGCACAATTTAAATCACATGTTCGGCTCGTATTTGTGCCTGTTCGGGAATACCTCCCTACAATTGCTCCCCAGCTTTGCCCAATGGAACTGCTCGGGCCAATGGGTAAAGCTTCTGAAAGAACATATCTTAGGCCGAGCTTAGTGATGTCCCGTGTAGATACAACATTGATGATCATTTGATTTCTTTTGGCGGTTTACTCTTCATATTATCTTGAAATATGGAGTCTACGTGGCGTATCCCGTACGCTCCTCATTAAACTTGATCTGACGTTTTTACTTACGGCGTTAGATTGCCATTTTTCATAACCCACTTTCCGTCACTTTCTATGTAACGGTGTGAGGGGAGACGGTTCGTCTCCGTCTCTTTCCCTTTATCCCAAAAAGGGATCTTTTCAGAGATCCCAAACTTTCGTCCTTCCTCTCTCTAAAAATCAGGTGAAACCTCATTCCCTCGAGACTGCCATCGCCGCCGCCTGCAAAAATCGACTGTACTGAAGAAGAGAAAACTTCACAAAATCTTCGTCAGACTCTCGTTCTTATCCCTTTTTTGAGTTACAATCTGGGGATTCATCCCTAGAACTCTTCTCATTCGAAGGGTTTTAATCATACCCATTTCTTGTTTTTACTGTTCTTCGAGTGCTTTGATGGCGGACGAGGGTGATAGTGGCCCCAAGCCTGGTAAATTTAGGAAACTTTGTGAAACCCCGGCTGCAATGGCAGCCTTCAGGACTCAATACCATGTCCCAGAGACCGTGAGTCTCGAACTCGCCCCTTTAGGCGCAGATAGGAATGCGGCCACATGGGAGAGAACGTGTATTCCCATTGTAGCCATTGTTGAAGGTGGGGTTCGCTTCCCTTTAGACCCACTTCTTCGTCGTGTTCTCAGTTTTTACCGTCTCACTCCCATGCAAGTTTCAACAAATGTTTTTAGGTTAGTAATGGGGGTCGTGGCCCTGAATAGGATTTTAGGAACCCAGCTAGGACTTTGGGATATCCAGTGGTGGTACAGCATCGTGCTGAACCGCGAGTATAATACGTACTATCTCAGAGTACGAAAAACAGAAAAGCGTCTCGTGCTAAACTTGCCAGACTCTGCTCGAGATCATGAAATGGACTTCCTCTACGTTACTGGAGCCTTCGAGCCACTGGGGGAAGATGGCCAAGTGGTGGGCTTCAATTGCCCCCACGCATGAGGCTTCCCACGTATGCTCCTAATCTGCTTCGTGACTTTTAACTTTTTGCCATTTCGTAGCGTTTCCATGTTTTTAATCTGTATTTACTCTTAAACATGCAGCGGATAACGCAAACAGTCGTCCTAGACGAGAACCTAGCAACGTCCGAACAACGGAAATAAACAGGGATCTCAGATACACAGGCATGCCAGGAACTATAACAGCTGGTCGGGGTCGAGATGCAAGTGTTTTGTTAGGCTACGATCCTGCCTACAAAGGCTTTATTGACAAAGCGTTACAACCCAAGCACCGATCGTGCATCAACATCGATCGCCTCCCCGGCGCACAAGATCCAGCCACTGGGGTGACCATTGCCGACAGCCAGAGAAATTCCAATCCTCGAAGGTGTGCCTTTAACACGCTGCAGAATGGTAAGGTCGCCTCAAAGACGGCCGCTTCCAAAGACAGACATGAACCACCGGTTATCAATCGTGATACCGGTCCGCCCTCTTCATCCTGGATATTCCGCATCTCCTCCATCCTCGTGTACTATGTCTTGTCAACCCTCAACCTCATCGCTATCAAGCTTGCACGAGGCGTGGTGCCTACTAAAGTGGTGGCATCAATCGTAACCCTCCTCCACCACCTCGCCGTACCACTGTGGGGTTCAGACGATCCTCCTCGCCTCCGAGAACACGGATCCGCCTCGTTTGAAGCTCTGACGCCATCGGGACAAACGGTCCAGACTTCAAGAAGCTGGGGATTCAGCTCCCCAAGCTGACATTCCCGCTTCAAAAACCCCTTCCCAAAATACTCAGGTTACCCCTGAGGCCTGGACCCCTCTTCTCATAAGAGGTGATCGTCCGGTCAATGTTGGGGACAGCGCCAGCTCCTCAAGCCCTTGCACAGGGCTTATTGTTGCCTGTTGATATGCAGAAGGAGTCTTCATCTCCGTCTGATCGGTTGGTATCCACTGGTCTCGTTAGTGGTATCAAGGTAATCATGATTTGTTTATCACAACTCTAAATTTTATTTGATTTTTGGGATGCCAACCCACTATCCATTCTTTGATGTATCTCAGTTCATCCAAAAGATGGTTGCATTGGGCCAAAAGTGCCAAGAAGCAGAGTCTGAACGAACAAGACTCTTAAATGACAATACAAGACTGTTGCGAACAGTTACAAGGTTGGAGAACGAGAGGAACAACGCCAAGTCAGATTACAACGACGTCAAAAGCCAGCTAGAGACTGCCGAAGACAGTCTTAAGCAAGCGTTGGCCGAGATTGACAACACCAAGAAGGATGCCTTTGAGGATGGGTACCAGAAGGGGTTCGACGCCGCGACTGCGGATTATGTGCAGCAGATGCCGGCCATTCAGGATCAGATCTGGAGGGCCGGCTGGGAGGCCTGTTTAATCAAAATTGGAGCTGCAGATGACTGCCCCTTATGGGTAGAGAATGATATGCCCAGCCGCCGTTCAGAAGTTGAACAGGAACAGACAGAGCATTTGGAAGATGACATTGAGCGTCAAATTGACAATTTTGCTGACACAAATGCGGACACACAGGTGGAGGATCAAGAAGTCCTCGTAGAACAAGCTGCTGAGAAGGCCTTAGATGCAACTGTCAATTTGGAGAGGATGCTGCTATTGCTGTATCCGGTGCTGGAGCTAACACCGAGGTCGCTGATAACACCCCTCCAGAAATTCAGAATCTTGACTGAATGGTAAGTCCTTTTTCTTTATCAGAGACAATAGTACCGCTGGTCCTGCGTGACCATATTTCTTTAGCCCTACGTGGCATCAGAATATTTCGTTTTACGGACAATACAGGTATTCGCCCTTCGTGGCAAAATATTTTGGTTTTGGAGGCCATTTCAAGGCCTGATTGTTTTGCTCGGCCCTTCGTGGCCAGAAACCATCAATGGTGGCTCGTACCATTCTATGTGTGCCTGTTTAGATGCATGTGATCAGATAATCCTGTCTGTCTAGGTTTTGCTTAGACTGTTACTAAGTATTTCGTACTTAGTCTATCTAAATTTCTCATATTTAGATAGATACAAGAATCTGTATGAAACATAATTTCGTTACGTTTCTTTTCAAGTATCTTCGTACTTTACATAATATTTTAAATTTCTCATACTTAAATAAATTTTTCATATACTGAGTGTATTCGCACTTGTATGTTCGTTTTATAATCACGTTTGTTTTTACCCAAGTATTTCATACTTGTAAGTTTTAATACAAGTGTTTCGTACTTGTATAATATTAAGTATCACGTACTTTTGTACCCAAGTATTTCAGACGTGGTAATTCTATGATTTGCATTTTCTCGTATGCAAACCCAAGTGTTTCAGACTTGGTAAATCAGTACAAGTATTTCGTGCTTGTACCTTTCAATACAAGTGTTTCATACCTATGAATACAAGTTTTTCGTACTTGGGAATTTTAATACAAGTGTTTCGTACTTGTGAGTTTTATATTCGTACGTAATTCTTGAGTATCTCGTACTCTCGTATGTTAAAGCTTTTTCATGCATAGATAATTGAAACGTATATTCGTACCCATTTCTTGCTCCCCAATACGAAGAAAGGGATTGGAAGGCCATTATTCGTATTTATAGATCAAAACAATCACAATTCTAAGACAGAATTTCTGAAAAGTCAATATTTTGCAAAAGACATGATTTTATTCTTAATCCTGAAAACTCAAGGGGTCGTTATGCGTACCCCATGCAACTAAAAAAGGAAACACAAGGGAATTGTATTCATAATTCCCACACAATCACAATTCTAAGACAGAATGAAAAGTAAGCTGAAGTCTTTTAAACAAAGAACTTCCTTAAGTTGTGAACATTCCAGGGCCGTGGTACTGGATTCCCGTCCAAGTCTACCAAACGATAGGCCCCAATGCCCACAACCTCAGTAACTCGATATGGGCCTTCCCAATTAACCCCTAACTTGCCCTCACTGGCAATCTTGGTATTGCCGAGCACCTTGCGGAGCACAAGGTCTCCAACACCAAATTCTCGTGGGTGGACATGCTTGTTGTAGTTCTTCATCAACTGTTCCTGATAGGAGGCCAAATGCACCAGGGCTCTTTCTCTCCTTTCCTCGGCGAGATCGAGCTCAATTTCAAGAGCCCTGTCATTTCCCCCACTTTCGACCAAAGCTGTCCTGTTGGTAGGAAGGCCAACTTCCAATGGAATTACTGCCTCTGTTCCATAAGCTAAAGAATAGGGGGTCTCTCCCGTAGACCTCCTAGGCGTTGTTCGATGCGCCCACAACACCAGTGGCAACTCATCAGGCCACTTGCCCTTTGCTTTATCCAACCTCTTTTTGATTCTATCCAGAATGGTCTTATTGGATGCCTCTGCTTGCCCATTACTCTGGGGGTAAGCAGGGGTTGAATAATAATTTCTTATTCCATACTGGGCACAAAAAGCTTTAAACTTTTTCTAGAACTGGGAACCATTATCTGTATTCAAAGAATATGGGACTCCAAAACGAGTAATGATACTTTTCCAGACAAACCTCTCTATCATAGGTTCAGTAATCTTAGCCAAAGGTTCAGCTTCAATCCATTTCGTGAAGTAATCTGTTGCTACCAAAAGGAATTTTCGGTTCCCAGTAGCCTTAAGGAGTGGACCCACGATGTCCATTCCCCACTGAGCAAAAGGCCAGGGGCTAGTCAAGGGCACCAAATCTTCGGCCGGTGTCCTGATCATTGGTGAGAACTTCTGACACTTCTCACAGATTTTCACGTAAACCTTTGCATCCTCCTGCAAATGCTGCCACCAATACTCTTGAGTAAGTGCTTGGTGGGCTATGGACCTACCTCCTGCATGGCTTCCACATGTCCCTTCATGAATTTCGTGGAGAAATTTCTGCACCATCTCGGGGTGCACACAGAGCAGATAAGGCCCAGTAAAGGACTTTCTATATAACTTCCCTTCCGGAGACAACCAAAACCTCGCTGACTTGGTTTTAATTTTGTGGGCTTCCTTTTTGTCAGAAGGAAGAGTCTCATCTCGTAGAAACCCAATGATTGGATCCATCCAACTTGGCCCCCGGTTCACATCTAGGACCAACTCCACACCTTTCCCAATACTCGGTTCACCCAGATAATCGACTGCTACTTTTCTTTTTAACTCAGTAGGAACAGAAGCAGCCAACCAAGCTAAAGAATCCGCGTGGGCATTCTGTCCCGAGCTTATCTGTTCAATACATACCTTTTCGAAGGTATCAAGCAAATCTTTGGCCGCTTGCACATAAGCTGCCATCTTTTCATTCCGGGCCTCGTATTCCCCGGACAGTTGGCATACAACCAACTGTGAATTGCAATATACCCTTAATCTCTTTGCCTTTAAGGTACTTGCACTCTTGAGGCCGATCAGCAGAGCCTCATATTCCGCCACATTGTTCGACGCACTGAAATCCAACCGAACAGATAGCTCGATCATTACCCCATCTGGAGGAAACAGAACAATGCCGGCCCCAGAACCGGTATTGCAGGCCGAGCCGTCGATGAATAGCTTCCATTCCAATGGATCCTGCTCGACAAGCGCCTTCCTTTTTTCTCCTGGTTTCTGAACGGATTGCTCCTTTCTCGTAGGAGGCCCTGGTGCTACCATTGGAGTAAATTCTGCCACAAAATCAGCCAACACCTGGCCTTTTATTGTCGTGCCGGCTGGAAGTCTATATCATATTGGCTCAACTCAACAGACCAGGTTGAAATCCGTCCCGAAAAGTCTGCCCTTTGTAGCAGTGACTTTAACGGATACTCAGTATAAACCACAATCTTGTGGCTTTGGAAGTAATGAGGCAACTTCCTAGTTGCGGTTCTTAATGCAAGGACCAATTTTTCAAGGGGCAGATATCTCGTCTCTGCGTCTAACAGTGTTTTACTCACATAATAAATTGGGATTTGCTCTGATCCCTTACTTCTTAGCAAAACGGCATTAACAGCATGCTCAGAAACAGCCAAGTATAAAACCAAACACTCACCTGGTTCTGGAGTTGATAGAAGTGGAGACTCAGCCAGATACTTCTTCAGGTCCTGGAAAGCCTGCTCACAATCTGCTCCCCATTCATATCCTTCTCTCTTCTTAAGAAGCTGAAAGAAGAGCCTGCATTTATCACTGGACCGGCTGATGAATCTATTGAGGGCGGCAGCCATCCCAGTCAGCCTCTGGACCTCTTTCGTGGTTTTAGGACTCTGTAATCCCTGCAATGCTGATATCTGATCCGGGTGTGCCTCAATCCCCTTTATGGTCACAAGATGCCCCAAGAACTTCCCTGATGCAACTCCAAATGCACACTTCGAGGCATTGAGTTTTAACTTGTATTGCCTCAAGATATCAAAGGCCTTTTTCAAATCTACTACATGACCCTACCTGGTCTTGCTTTTTACAACCATATCGTCTATGTAAACCTCCATAGTCTTTCCAAGCAGCTTTTTGAACATAATGGTTGCTAGCCTCTGATATGTTGCCCCTGCATTCCTTAATCCAAAAGGCATCACGTTGTAACAGTACAACCCTCGTGGTGTAATGAAAGAAGTCTTCTCTTGATCAGGCCCAAACATGGCAATCTGATGATACCCTCGGTATGCATCAAGAAAACTCATCCGTTCATACCCAGCAGTTGCATCAACTAATTGATCAATCCTGGGAAGGGGGAAGCTGTCCTTTGGGCATGCCTTATTTAAGTCTGTGAAATCCACACAGACACGCCACTTTCCATTCTTCTTTTTTACTACCACAGTGTTGGACGCCATTCTGGATAGTAAACTTCGCGTATTGCTTTGGCTTCCAACAACCGTTCTACTTCCTCAATAACAGCATCAACATGCTGTACAGCTGCCCTTCTCTTCTTCTGGATCACGGGCTTGTGCTGCGGATCTACATTTAAATGGTGACAGATCACGTCTGCACCTATACCGGGCATCTCTTCCGGTACCCAAGCGAACACATTGACATATTCTTTTAAGAACCCAACTAGCTCGTTTTCTTCCTCAACTGGCAGTGACTCCCCAATTAGAAAATACCTTTCCGGATCAGTCTCGTTGATCTGTATTTTCTTCAGGCCTTCCATGACCTTTTCTGTTGGATTTCTGCCGACATCCTCGATAGTCGGTTGATCTGATACTTCTACTGCTTGAACCTGGTGAGCCTTTGGAATTTTCTTAACAATAGAAATCAGACACTGCTGTGCCGCCTTTTGATTTCCTCTGATCTTCTCGACACCATTGGAACCAGGGAACTTCACCATCTGATGATACGTAGAGGAGACCGCCCTCATCTTATACAACCACGTCCTTCCAATAATTGCGTTATAGGAATACGGGACATCAACCACTAAAAAGTCCGTTCTTAAAACTACAGAACCAGCACGAACGGGCAATGTTACCTTTCCAAGGGGCCAGACTGCTCCTGCTCCAAACCCAACCAGAAGTGTTATTGATTGCTCCAAATCTGATTGAGTTAACTCCAATTTCTTGAATGCATCATAATACATGACTTCTGTACAGCTCCCAGAGTCCACCAAGATTCTCTCAATGTCGTATTCCCAGGGTAATGACCAAAGCGTCATTATGAGGTACCTGGACATCTCCGAGATCCTCGTCTGTAAAGACTATACCTTCACTGCCTCCATTGGATTCTCGTCCTCTCTTCTTTCCCAACCGCATAATGTGTTGGTCATGCTTGGCTTGCCTTTGGAGCAGCCTAACTTCATTCCTTGTATAAGGTGCGGCCAACCCATGTATCATATGGATCGTCCCCCTTGGGTTCTGTTCTTAATCCATCTCCATGGCTTTCCCTTTTTCTTTGGGGTCCTCCTGGATATACTCCTTTAGGTAGCCTCGAGAGACCAAATCGTCAAGATGCCTCTTGAACATTTCACAATCTTCTGTCATGTGGCCCCAGTCCTGATGATAACTGCAGTGCTGATTCGTAGCACGTTTGGCATCCTTGTCCCCACCTAGACTTGGGGGCCACTTGAAGTAGGGCTGATTCTTTATTCGATAAAGAATCCTGTAAATAGGCTCTTTCCAAACTGTCGTTATTGAAAAGAATGACTTAGGGTCTGGTGCTGGCTTCTCTTTATATGGCTCCCTCTTAGCCTGCCCATACTCCTTTCTCTCCTTGTAATTCCTGGGCTCCGGTTTGTCCACCTTTTTCGCTGGTGTCTTTGGCTGTTCGGCAATCACTTTGTCGTCTTCCCAGAGGATATCGTCCTCCATCCTGGCATGGTGCTCGATCCGTTCCATAAAGTGGGCCAGTGTTGACACAGGGTGCTTATTCAGAGAACGGCGCAGCTCCTCCCGAACAGGCAAACCTGTTTTGAAGGTAGCAATGGCATATTATTCGCTGCAACTGTCAATCTCGTTAAAAGTCTCCTAGTATCTTTTAGCATAGTCTCTGATCGGTTCGTTATCCCCCTGCTTCATCGCGGAGAGATTTTCAAACGTCTTGGGAGCCTTCCTACTTGTCAAGAACCGTGCAGTGAATTCCTCGGCCAACTGCGTCCCTCCTCGTATGGATCGTGACTCCAATTTGTGGAACCAAGACAGAGCCACCTTCCCCAAACTCGATGGGAACATCTTGCACATTATAGCATCATCACCTTCGTGCATGAACATGGCCTGCTGGTAATGCTGTATGTGAGCAACGGGGTCCGCATTTGTCTCGTAAAGTACAAACGCCCCGTGCTTAATCCTGCTCGGCAACCGCGCCTCTTGTAACTTTCTTGAGAAGGGGGATGTTGCAATATTACTCAGAGCTTTTCTTGCTGCTTCTCGTGCAGTCATTGTTCCAGCCTCCTGTTCCCTGTTTTTATGTGCCCGTACCCTATCCCAATCGGACTCAGGTCTCTCGTACCTGTCCCTATGGTGTTTTCGGGTATCTTCTTCAACAGAGGAACTTCGGCTCCTGCTTCTCCTTTTTCGTGGAGAAAGCGATCGTTCCTTTGGACTCTTACTTCTCCTTCTTCGCGAAGAAGGCCTCTTCTTTCTTGGAGAGGGACTCCTGCTCCTATTCCTTCGGTGCGAAGGAGCGGTCTTGTATGTTACCATAGCTCTTTTTCCTCTTCCGGAATGTCCGAGTGACAGTCCAGAATCCACGAGGTGATCTCTGATCCGCTCCATCTCACGGATCTCATGTTCTCGTTTCTTGATTAATCGAGCAGCCTCCTCGATTTCCTGCCTCTTTCTATCGAGGATGTCACTGTGGTTATGCACACTTTTTGAATGCGCAACTGATTCTTCTCTATGGTGGGACTTGCTCCTCCTCGTGGAGTTCGTAGCAGTCCTACCTTCTTTGTTTTTGGGATCATCTGGAATGGTAAGGGGACGATCTTTGCTCGTCGTCCTCCTACTGTGGCCACCAGCTTGCTTTTTCGGAGCACCTGGAGGGGATTTGTTTCCTTCCCCACCAGCCTGGTTCTTCTCAGTGAGCGGTGTGACTGGATCTGCTTCCATCATGGTCGTTTTTCTAATGGAACTCGTTTGCTTCCCACAGACGGCGCCAATTGTAGGTGCAGAAAAACAAAGAGTACCTGGAGCACTGTTATTTCGTAACAGTTCCACGTGATTCTCGGTTGATACCTCTGTGCCTCTGCCGGAACCCTAATCTGCAAGACAAACAAGGGGTGAGCGCACCTCCGCCTCTCGTGGCGAAGGCCCTCCGATGCCTAAGTTAGTATCTCGTACTGGTCTCAAACCCTAATTATCAGTAGGAAAGTGTATAATGCATACCACGTAATGCGTACCTTTTGCCTCTAGGTTTACCTTTATATTTATAGACATACGTCTGCTTGTCCTCCAAGCATCCTCATCGCCCCAGGATTCCTACCCCGTACAGGAAACCTGGCCCTCTAGGGACTCTCGTGCCTAATCAGCCGAAATCCTCCTTTTGCACGGATCTCCCCTATTATGGAATTCGTTCTCTAATAGGACTGCTTCTAAGCTTATCTTTATCTAAATACGGGATCTCTTTTTCTGGAACATCCCCACCGCTTATCCTGATTGGATATTGGACACTCTTCCTTGAATACTGTTTCTGCTCTATCTCTTAAAGCGGCTTATCAAGGATTCTATCTGTTCGGCATGCTCTTGACCGAACAGACTGTACTACAAGTGCTACTGCTTTGGATATAAATCTATCCAGCCGAACAGCTCGTATTCGTACTAGGATATCTCATATCCCTGTTCCCGAACAGTCCTCTGTTCAGTGCATGCTTCGGGTCATAGGCCCTTATCATTGCGGTGCCTTTCATTACCTTTCTCATTGCACAATTTAAATCACATGTTCGGCTCGTATTTGTGCCTGTTCGGGAATACCTCCATACAGTACCCATCAACCATTTTAATAGAGTTTGATTAGTTTTTTGTCACCATTGTTCTTTCTGCTTTTTATACAGTTAGAAAATTCTTAAGTCCTCTCCCTTGTAGCAAACCACGAACTTATTGTGATTTTAGAGGGCCAAAATATCCACAATTTCGGAACGTTCAAAGGGGTCGCAAACCAATTCAGTATTCACTTTGGACACATCACTTTATGGACCCATTCGCATCTGAAGCTACAAGAAGCACTTAGCTCTGTGGCCAAGGTCGGTGGCGACCTCCCCGGGCTCGGTGGCAGCCTCCTTGGGTTCGGATGTCTTTTACCTAACGTTCCTAACGCTCGGCTGACATTTCCCTAGCGTTCGGATGTCTTTTCCCTAACGCTCCTAACGTTCAGAAGTTGTTTTCCTAACGTTTGGTGGTCTTTCCTTAACGTTCGACACTTGTTGTAACATACGACTGAAGTCTGCTCCCTAAAAGATCTAACAAATATCCAAAAGTCGGTTTAGAAACTTTTTGAAGATTCTTTGAACAGGTGTGATAAAGCAAATCTCTTGACATGTGACATCATCTGAACAGTACAATACACGTGGGTGTACCCCCTACCGGTTCAGCACTCCAAGCCTTGCCTATAAATGGAGGACTACTTCTCAAGGTTTAGGGAGATCTTCTTCACAATTCTCTTTGTAGACACCCCAATCCGGACCTCGGAGAGTCTTTGTCTGCCCCGATGATGAAATAGAGGAAACGATACCTTTGCGAGCTTGAAAAAGAATCTCCCTAAGCCCAAAGAAAACCCAAAAAACCAAAAAACCTAAAAAGCCCAGACAAAGCCCAAACAAAGCCTGGACCACGGAAGAAGTCACCGTGCGGAGCGAGACTGGAGCGCACGGCACCTTGAGAATTCAAGTGACCGTGCGCAGCCAAAACTACCTCGCACGGCACCTTGAGCTAAAGTCGATCGCTCGTAAAGTCAGAGGCCACGCCAGTGTGAGCCACAGCTGATGACTGGCTCAGCCGAAAATGCACTTCTGGCCAGCCCACAAAATACCTCCACCATTTGAATTCAAAATCCTTGGCCATTTGTCTATAAATTGACCCCTCCACTCAAGGAGAAAATGCCCTTCTTTTGAGTATCTCTCTTGCCTTTCTCTTGGCTCTCTCTTTATTTTCTCTCTCTAAGTTCTTACACCCACTTTCTTACTTTCACTTCTATTTCCAAGCCTTAAAGAATGTCATTCCCAAAAGACCTTCTTTAAATGCTTTCACCCACTCCCCTCTCCTCATTAAAGTTGATCCTCCATTAACTTCAAAGTCTCATCACCCAAAATACCTAACCTTCACTCACACCCATACTCCATTTGTCTCATTCAACCTCCTCCATCAACATCCGTGACGATCCATCCACGTCCTCACACCAACGGTCCTTGATCAAGCTCGAAACTAAAGGTACAAACTAGTTTCCTCGGACTAGACCCCGTTCTGGTCCTGAGGGGACTTTTCTGTCAGTAGGTCTAAACCCTTTTGGTTAGGCCCTGACCAAAAATCCATTTTTCGTAAAATATAACCAAAGACTGTCTTGAGGTTGGGAACCGCGCGGCCTGGTTGATTAGACGCACGGCACTCGACCCTCGCCGCACGACATGGTACATACCGATGCTATTGTGAGCGGCCGCTTGATCTGAAGTTTTCCTCTCTGTGGTTATCTCAGATCTGCTGCTACTATTTCGTTGCTCTTAAAATAAGACCATATCTACAAGCCATGTTCGCTCTTTTAAAAGCTTTTCAAGATCATCCCAAAATGATCAAATATGTTAAAAACTACTTTAAAATCATGTTTTTGAAAAGACAATGACATTTTGGGATGATCAGTCTGCCGTGAGGCTTCTGGTGAGTTTTCCAAAAGATATACAGAGGAAGCAGCAAGCTAGATAATGTTTTGAGAATGTGTAACGCTTGACAACAGAAAGTACCACGCACGGCGTGTCGAGGTGCGCTGTATATCAAAGGTGCCGTGAACAGTTTGTCGAGGTCCGGACAGTCTGCTAAGTGTTGTTTGTTTTCTCCGCTCACATCATTTTATCACTATTGGATTTGCACCACATGCACGCCAATGTGATATATTTCCCATGTCCCTTCCCGCTTATGTGCTTTATTGAAAGAGTTCGATGTTCCAAATGATATTGAAGATTTCCCTTTTGAAAACATTAAGTAGATTTTTTTCAGGCGAATGGGGTGCTTTTAAGGAAAAACCTTTCCCATTCGTAATGTGGCTCCCGAACCCAACATCTCAGCTTTTTCACTAGACCAAAAGCCTTTTCCAAACGACTCCTCGGTTCCTCGGGTGACCCATCTCAAAAACCCAGGTGGCGACTCTTCGAGTTAGCGCTTTTCGGGCGCCGGGAGCCCACAGTGGCGACTCCGCTGGGGACCATGATCAAGAGGGCCAAACTTGAAAGGTGTTTTCTAAAAGGGGGATTTTCAAATATTTTTCAGAAGATTGAGCTCTTTTATCCTGTACACTTTGCACCGCACAAGCCTCGCTAAGCGTGTCTCGGCTATCTTGCCCGGTTCACCGGTGACAAGCTCTCCTGGGATGCCTAGCAACCCTTGACTATGATGAGCCATCGTGCTGTTCGACCGTTGTCTTGCAATACACTCGACACGGGGTAGTACATCTTGGCTCTAGTCCGGAGAACCCTTTTGAGACCAAAACTAGCCTTTGCACCTGTACATAGCCATAGAACCTTCCCAACTAGGACAGGAACCCATGGTTAGGACTTATGTGTTATATCCTGCTTACGTGCTTTTTGTTCCTGTACACACTCATCATTCACACACCATTGCATCTTGTGGGTTAGAGGAATGGGCTGCCTTAGAATTCTTTAGGGCCCTCCAGTCGGTCTAGGAGACCTTACATCCATGGAGTTTGCGATACCTCCGGTGTTTGCCGTGCCCAAACGGCTCCCTTGGTTTGGGACTAGCCTTAAGTGCGTGCGTATCTGGATTCCGGTAGTCACATTGCTCTGTCTCGGATGGTCACGATAAGGAGATTGGCTCTGGCTCCGACCCGTTCGGAATTTAACCTGCCTGACGGCACCTACCCGGGCTATCGGAAATCTTCCGCATTTAACGCCTTAAGTGAGATTCGAACCACGGTAGGTCCTAGGCCTTGTTTCTAGGAGGTGGGTAGTAGGGCGAGTATTCGGACCGATTATGAGTTACTCCTTTGACTTGTTGCCTGCTACCAACATTGATCGCTGCATGAGAAAAGAAGTCAGACCCAATTGGTTTCGCTCTGTCCCAAAGACTAGTTCGTGTAGACACCCTGGAAGGAACCCCACTGTTTGAAGTCCAAGTCGCACAAGAGGGACAACCGTTGTTAGGAGAACCCGTGGTAGAAGAACCCATAGTCTCAATCCCGTCCGAAAATCCTTTACCCATGGCCGATCAGGGAGACGGAATAGAGGAACTCAGGCAGAACATGGCTAACATGGATATTCAGTTTAAACAGTCCCTCGACGGTGTCGATGCACAACTCAAGGCCACTGTGGTTTCCATGAAGAACGACATGAACATGCTAATGGAAAGCATGCAGGAAATCACTGATAAGCTCTTGACTAAGACTCCCCTGCAGTCTGAACGACTCAAAGTTGAGACACCAGCGACTGACCCCAACCTGGCCGCTATCATGGATAAAATAGGCAAATTAGAAGAATCCGTCCAAGAAACTAAACGACTCGGAAAAGGAGAAATCGACATGAGCAAACTATGTCTCTTTCCGAATGCCAAGCTACCGAAAAAATTCAAAGGAGTGGACTTTGCAAAGTTCGATGGAATCGGCGATCCAAGAGCCCATCTTCAAGGATATGTCGGGTCCCTCACAATGCGTGGCATTGAAAAAGAAGCTATGGCCCAACTTTTCCACGAGTCCTTGTCTGGTCCAGCCTTGCAATGGTTCCTCTCTCTCGAACCATCCAAGAAAAGGACTTGGGAAGACATCGGGACAGCTTTCGTGGCTCAGTATGACTTCAATGTCGACCTGAAAATGACCACGAGGGAATTGGAAAGCACTAAAATGAATGAGAAGGAGAGCTTTGCCGACTTCGTGAAGCGTTGGAGGGCTAAGGCTGCCCAGATGCAGAATAAGCCTGACCTGAAAGAACAAATACGGATAATAACCAAGAACTTGCCAAGCTCCTTTGCTCCGTACATGGTTCTTTCTCAGGCTGCTCCAAATTTTGAAACCTTTTATGATTCGGGATTGGCTGTGGAGGAGGCTTTGCGAGATGGAACTCTGGAAAAGAAGGAGTCAGGATCCGGGTCGAAATCCAAAAGGGCATATTCGGGAAACAGCAACGTTCTCTTCGGGAATACCAACCAAGCAGGAACTTCATCCACTAAGCCTGTAGAAGTTAACCAAATTTCTGAAAAACCAAAACCCCAGAACCGAACTTTCACCCAATTCAGCACTCCCAGATCCACTCTTCTTAAGAAACTCACAGAAATCGGAGTGTTGAAACCTCTTCCGCCACCACAAACCATTCCACCGAACCTCAACCAAAATGTCTACTGCGACTTTCACCAAATGCCTGGCCATACTACCGATAACTGCATCCGCCTCCGCCATGAAATTCAAAACCTCATCGATAACAAAATTGTCGAGGCTCCGCCCGCCGATAAACCAAATACCGTTTCCAACCCTCTACCTCAGCACAATGTTCCCTTCCGTATTAACCAAATCACCCAAGCCGAAGATCAAAACATCCCAGAATTCGACCCTACCCTGTTCATTATCCCTAATACCGAACCAATGCCTGTTGGTGAAATTCCCGGAGAAACTGCCTTTCGTTCCACATGGGAATGGGAAGATACATGGGGAGAACTGATTGCTGACTGGGAGGAATTTGAAGCTGCCAATTTATAAAGAAATGACGAACCTTTATTTGAGGCCGGATGGGAGGTTGACTGGCAAAACATCTAGGCAGATCCTCTTGATGGATTCTCTTTGTATACACTGTTCGAAAATCAAGGGGAAGAATACCAAGTCTTTCAAGATGCACCTGAATGGGAATGGGACCCGACCCCAGACGAGTACCAGCTTTTGGCCTGGAATGACCCTTTGGATACCTTCACCCTGCCAGCACAATTCGGTGACGAATACCAGTCTGGATATCCACCTGAGATGATGACATACAACTGGCCAGAGCTTGCCCCACTCCGTTCAGATTTCTCTCATTTTAATGATTTTGTCATCAACAACATGTATAGCAATGTGAACCTCACCCCATACCCAAACTTCCCTGGATTTGAAGAAAAAGTCGCTAGTAATGGGTTTGACCCGATGGACTACCTTGTCGATGGGAATGGATCCGAATCATCGGTTACTTTTCCGAAAGATGCTCAAGTTGCTATGATGAACTTATGGGAAGATGAACCAGCGTCTGGAACAAACTTGTGGGCAAACACAGAGGTGGTTAACATAAAAGTGGGAAACGAGAAATGGACTGTTAACAAGACCGTAATGGAGGCCGAAAGATGGAAGCCCGAAGATCTGTGGGATGACTTGGTCATTGCTGATTTGGCTGCCAATCTGCGGGATACAACTATTGGAAACAAGCGTAAAGCCTTGGCCGATTTATGGAGTGAAGAGTCGAAGTACCGTCAGATTGATCACCTAACCAGAAGTGGCTGTGTGTACCAACCTCCAAACCTTCAAGTCAGAGAACCTTCCAACCCTGCAGCCGCAGAGCCCTCTGATCCCTTTACCACCCCGGTCAAGAACACCTTCTGACCCTTCGATCCACCAACTAAGGAACCTTCCCGACCAGAAAAGAACCCCGAAGGAATGATTAAGCGTCAACTCGAGCAAACCCATGCCAAGATGTCTGTCTGGGATGTGCTGGTTCATTCCACACGCCATCGTGAAGGTCTCATCCAAGCACTCTCTCAGCTGAAGGTTCCTTCCGCTATAACCCCCGATGAGCTTGTGGCACTGATCAAAACCATACGTGTCAAACATGCTATCACCTTTACTGATCGAGACTTACCTGCCGAGGGAACTGATCACAACCGCCGCACATCACCCTGAAATGCCATGGCAAATCGGTTCCAAAGTAATCTTGATCGACAATGGTTCGGCAATTAATGTCTGTCCACTCCGTGTTGCTTACTGCTTGGGATACAAAAATAAGGACTTCTCCCCATCAGAAATCAAGGTCCGAGCATACGACAACACTCGGAGAGATGTGGTAGGGACCCTCATGCTCCCTATGACCTTCGGACCATATCAAACAGAAGTAGAGTTCCATGTGGTGAATATCCCCGCCTCTTTTAACTTGCTACTGGGAAGACCTTGGCTGCATCGACCGGATATCATGGTTGTACCCTCTACGATCCATCAGAAAATTCGGTTGGGACTGGAAACGGGAATGCTCACTATTCATGGAGACTCTGGGATCCATGCCCCTGTGGAAGACAACGCCCCGCTCTTAGAAATTCAACACGGAGAAGAAGATATCGCCTTGGGAGGATTCTCTCTGGATACCTCCAAATCTATCTATTCGGTCAGAATTGACGACGACTTTGTTGTCAGCAATGTCGCTATCAAGATAATGAAGAAGATGTCTTACATGCCGGGATTGGGGTTGGGAAAGAATCTCCAGGGCCCTGCAAAGTTTAAAGCTCAGGGCACTCTGATGCGTACGACCGGTCTTGGTTACTCACCTTCGAGTAACAGCAAGGTGAAAAGGGGGAACAGGCTAGAAGATTACTTTGTCAAAGAGAAGGCAAAACAAATCTATCAAGGGCAGCCGGAACCTTTTTGGGATGCGGAAAACAATGCCTTCTTACCGGGGTTTGAGATATTCGCCAACGATGTCTGGCCGGATAGTGACGAAGAGGCTGAGATGGAAAAGCAGAAAGAGCTCCCTGACTCGATTGAGGTTTTTGCCATGGGTAGTCTCGCAACTCGTTCAAGGAGGACGAACCAATGGGTACAATTGTGGAAGCAGAAGGTGCTGATGATGGAACAAGATATTCGTGAAGATCCAACTTCACTCATCATGGATGTTGTTGGGAAGTACAAGAATTGGACCTTCATGCCAAGTGCAACTCACCGCGAGTCCGAGGCGAGTCTGAGTCCGAGTCCGCTGTGTCTTCGAGTCTTACAATCTGTCAAATGCGGGTTGGTGCCTCTCGCCCAAACTCTAGAGTCTCAGATTAATTCGAGTCTACCCGTGTGTATGGTGCTCCCAAGGCCTCCGTTAAAAATAAAATGAATGAATCTGATTTCGCTTACTTCCCCGACTTTGAAATAAACTGCGTCGACCCTGATGATGAAGAGACGGATTTCGATGGGGACATCCCCAAAGAAATTAGATCCCTAATCGAAAGGGAAGATGAAAGACATGCTCAACCTGTAAAAGAAGAAATTGTTTTAATAAATCTGAGAGATGGAGAGAATCCCCGAATGACCCAAATCAGTTCTACGCTATCTGCCAAAGAACACGAAGCCCTCGTAAACTTACTCAAAGAGTTCGAAGACGTGTTTGCCTGGTCACACGCGGATATGCCTGGGATTGATCCTGAAATCGTGGAACATCGGATTCCCCTTTATCCCAATGCAAAACCAGTAAAACAGAAACTGAGACGCATGAGGCCAGACTGGGTACTTAAGATAAAGGAAGAAGTCACTAAACAGATCAACGCCGGATTCTTGATGGTTACCGAATATCCGTAATGGGTCGCGAACATTGTCCCTGTGCCGAAGAAGGATGGTAAGATAAGAGTCTGTGTTGATTTTCGGGACCTTAACAAAGCTAGCCCTAAAGATGACTTCCCGTTACCACACATCGATGTGCTAGTTGACAACACCGCCGGGCATGCTCTACTCTCTTTCATGGATGGATTTTCGGGGTATAACCAAATCCTCATGGCCTCAGAAGATCGGGAAAAGACCATATTTGTCACTGAATGGGGGACGTATTGTTACCGAGTTATGCCTTTTGGACTAAAGAACGCAATGTCTACTTACCAGAGAGCCACCACGGCACTGTTACACGACATGATTCACAAAGAGGTAGAAGTCTACGTTGATGACATGATCGTCAAGGCCCCAGAGCGAGAAGGACATCTCCCCGCACTCAGAAAGTTCTTCGAAAGAATCAGGAAGTACAAGATGCGCCTTAATCCGGCCGAATGCACATTTGGAGTTACTGCAGGGAAGATACTTGGGTTCATGATTACTACCCGAGGTATCGAAGTCGCTCCATCAAAGATTAAAGCCATCCTAGAAATGGAGCCGCCGCGATCTGAGAAGGATGTAAGGAGTTTCCTTGGAAAAGTACAATTCATCAGCAGGTTCATTGCAACGTTGACTTCGACTTGCGAACCCTTATTCCGCTTACTCAAGAAAGGAGTACCATTCACTTGGGATGATAGGTGTCAGAAAGCTTTCGAAGCCATCAAGACCTACCTGCATAGGCCGCCAGTACTAACGCCGCCCGTAATAGGAAAACCTTTGATCCTATACCTGCCGGTCACCCCGTCTTCAATGGGATGCATGTTAGTACAGGAAGGAGATGATGGGGTTGAAAGAGCTGTTTATTACCTCAGCAAAAAGATGGTCGGACCCGAAGAGCGTTATACCCCTTTAGAAAAGACATGCTGGGCACTCGTATGGGCTTCCAAGAAGTTGAGGCACTATATGCTGGCCTACCCGGTAAAGCTGATATCTCGAATGGATCCCCTAAAATATTTATTGGAGAAACCGGCTCTCACAGGTAGGATGGCGCGATGGTTGCTAATGCTGGCTGAATTTGAGTTGAGATATGTCATCCGAAAATCGGTAAAAGGAAGAGCCGTCGCAGAATTCCTTGCTGATTGCCCAGTCGAGGGAGGGGAGGATGCCGAATTCAATTTCCTCGACGAAGACTTAATGACAATGGCTGAGGATGTTTGGCAGTTGTATTTTGATGGAGCAGTCAACCAGAAAGGGTTCGGAATCGGTGTGTTACTAATATCACCCGATGGGTCTCACATCCCACTGGCATTCAAGCTGAACTTTGAAGTCACCAATAACTAGGAGGAATACGAGGCTTGCATCGTAGGCATGGAAGTAGCCATCGAGATCGGCGTAGAAAAGCTGGAAGTTGTGAGAGATTCAAATTTAGTCGTGTCGCAGGCGAATGGCGACTGGAAGGTTAAGGAAGGAAAGCTGAAACCGTATCATCAGGACCTTGAAGATCTTATCCCCCACTTTAGCAAGGTGACATTCACTCATGTACCGAGGCTCAAAAATCAATTTGCAGATGCTTTAGCAACGTTGGCATCAATGGTTGAGATCCCCGTTGGCGTAAAGCTAAGGCCAATTGTGATTGAACAAAGGGATACACCAGCACACCAGCATGTCATGACAATTGACGAGCCCGATGATGGCCATCCGTGGTATTATGACATCTGGAGATATGTGGAAAGAGGAGAATACCCCATGGGAGCAGGCAAAAAGGACAGGATCGCTCTCCAAAGGATGGCTGCTCAATACATCATCTGCGGAGGAAACCTATACCGAAGATCGCACTGTGGCACACACAAGCTCTGCATCCACGGAGAAAATGCAAAAAAGGTGATGGAAGAAGTTCACGAAGGTGTATGTGGTCCCCACATGAACGGCATAATGCTCGCCAAGAAAATCCTCAGGCAGGGGTATTTCTGGACCACTATGGAAACAGAATGTGTAGAGTATGTGCGAAGATGCCGAAAATGTCAGATTCACACCAATCTCACGCATGTTCCACCACACGAGCTACAACAAATGACCTCGCCATGGCCCTTCTCAACATGGGGAATTGACATCATCGGAAGGATAGTGCCGGCAGCATCCAATGGTCACAAGTTCATTTTGGTAGCTGTCGATTATTTCACGAAATGGGTGGAAGCTGCTTCCTATGCCACTTTGACCGCAGTCCAAGTTGCACACTTCATCAAGCAAAATGTCGTTTATCGGTACGGGGTCCCCCAAGCCTTCGTGTCTGATAATGGGGTTCATTTCAAAGGGCGAGCTCGAGAAGTATTGGATGAGTTCCAAATCCAAGTGCACAAGTCAACAACTTACCGACCGCAGACTAACGGCGCTGTGGAAGCAGCTAACAAAACAATCAAAGCCATCCTGGAAAAGACTATTCAATCTGCAAGGGACTGGCATGAACAACTACCCCTAGCTTTGTGGGGATATCGCACATCTGTACGAACACCAACGGGAGCAACTCCCTACTCCATGGTTTACGGGATGGAAGCAGTACTTCCCATCGAATTAGAACTCCCATCTCTTCGAACTATGATTGAATGTGAAGTCCAAGAGGCGGAATGGTTGAGCAATCGATTCGAAGAACTTATGCTGTTTGATGAACGCCGGTTAAGGGCTCTTTACCACATTTAAGGGTATCAGCGGAGGATCGCACGGGCATTCAACAAGAAAGTAAAACCCAGGGACTTGGCAGAAGGTGACATGGTTTTGAAGGAAATTCGGGCTCCAGTGTACGACCCACGAGGAAAGTTTCGGCCAAAATGGTCTGGACCATACATCATCAAAACTATTCTAGCGGGAGGAGCTACGCAACTCATTGACATGGACGGAAATGAATTCTCAACATTGGTTAACTTGGATCAACTCAAGCGCTACTACCCCTGAGAGAAGCTCGCTGGGCTGAAAACCGCAAGGGCGGGCAGTTCCAGGCAAAAATTAGAGCAAAAGCCTGCTAGGATGAAAACCCGTCAGGGCATCCTAGGCAAAAGTTAAGGCATACAATAAATGAGCTCGCTAGACCGAAAACCCGAAAGGGCGGTTCTAGTCAAAAGTTAGAGCACAAAAGGAGAGTGTTAAAACTAGAGCGAACCCTACCCCTGAACTACATCATGACCTGATTCCTTCGCCAAAAGGATACGTAGGCAGTCTCGCACCGAGACCCGATCATAATCTATCAAAATAAAAATCCAGGTTGAGAAGGCTCAAAGAACAAAATCAAGGAGGGGGAAACCCTCTAAAACTCGTTTTATTAACACAATTACTTCTACTACATAAGGTTGAGCAGAGCTTTCGAAAACAAAAGAAGCACGACATGATAATAAAAGGGTCCTCAGTTTATTCAACGATCGGGGTGGTAAGGTCGAGTCAGTTTCCTTGAGCTCCAGCCCTTGCAGCAATGTCCCTCCTAAGCCACTTACGATAACTCCCACGCATCGCCACAGAAGGGTAGGGATGGGCATCGGTCACCTCGCGTGTCCTCCAGAAGCGTTGGTAATGACAGAGAACCGAATGGTTGAAAAGAGGCATCACTACGTCCACAAGAACTTCTGCAGGGGCCTCCTGCCTCAAACCGAGCTGACGTTGGATACGGTAAGAGATGTAGAAGGTGAAGACTCCTAAACCAGCAAGAACGACCCACTGAGGGCCCATGTAGTGCACTGTCATGGGCGGGAGATCCAGCCAGCGGCATCTCCAAGAAATGGTCTTAGCTCGCCGGCGCCTGAAAAAGTCAACCCACTCAGCCCAGCTCCTATCCTCAAACTCAAAGCACCGCTGAGAGAGTAACCTCGCCTCGTATGCCCAGTTACCCGGAGGGATGGTCAGCACATTCACTTTGTCGCAGAGCCAAATCTACGAAGGAGAGAGGAAAAAAAAACAAGTAAGAAACCATAGAAAGCCTAGCTGAGTGTTGAGATAAAATGAGAACGTGGGAGAAATCAGAAAAAGGAGAGCTGAGTGAGAAGCCAACCTGTAGGAGGAGAGGGTTGCCCCCGAAAGTCTCGGCCCCTCCAAAACGAACCTTATCCAAACCAATCAGTGTCTCAGCCAAAACCATCGGAATCACGTCTTTTCGAGCCTCAACTTGAGCGGCAATGTTAACCAATGCCGAGCTAGCAGGACCAACAGAAGGGACCAAGAGGTAGGCCGCAAGCAAGCACATGCAGAGGGCGGTCATGCGTCGAGTCTTATAAGTCATATCTCCAAGGTCGCCAGGAGGAGAAAACAGCTCGATAAGGCGCATGACATTGAGATGGCCATTCTTGACCAAGTAACGAGCGGCGCCATCACCTAATCCAAGGGCCACGACCAAGACTCTGTAAGCACTCTCGCGCACAGAGGGAACGATAACCTCCCCCGAACCAAAACCCCCGAGGTACGCACGGAACTCCTCAACAGTAGGGCAAAGCTCCTGCTCACCGAAACAGAATACATGAACCTCCGGATCCCAAAAACTCACGGCTGCCCTCAAGAGCTCGGGACGAAGGCGAATGTTGCGGAGATACCTCATAGAGTAGAGACCGTGAGCTCGAAAGTTGAGCCAATCGACACCTTCCATGGAAGCCAACCATGGGCGGAGTGCGCCGGTGAGAGAAAGAGCCATTTCGAGGAGGAAAGAAAGAAGGTAAGAGTTGAATGAAGTGTGGAGATTATGGAATGAGAGAGCTTGAATTTATAGGAAGGGTGGAGAGGACAACTTCAACTTTCAAAGAGCCTTGGATTTCAAAAATGCATGTTTTCCATAAGTCCTACATGGAGAAAAGTGTGGTCAAGTCCCAAAAGGTTCAAAACAGACATGCACTGGTTCAGAAATGCCATTGCATGGGTCAAACCTCAACCCCGAGCAACCGCTTTGGAAAACAAAGAAACTCTGTCAGGAAATATGCCTCGCGCGGTACCTTGAAGGGTCGCACGGCACGTTGAACCCAGAGAAACCCTGCGGCACACTGATTAAGGTACCGTGTGACAGATCCCAACCTGCGCGGCAACCTGGTGTATCCGCACAGCACCTTGACTCTGCATTTCTGCAGCTTTTGGCAGCAATACATCAAGATGGAATCAAGGCCCTACGAAGCACCAACCAGCACCTAAACACACTCTAACGGGTATTTGGGACTTCAGGGATGTTTCGTTCCAAGACAACTCCCGAGATTCCTCGTCGTGGCACAAAAACTCGATAAAATCCGTTTCGTAAGCCATGTCAAGGAGTCAAAATCCGTTTCAAGTCAATCCAAGTCATTCTTTCAAGTCCTACAGGTCATAATGGTCAAAAGTGACTTAGTCCAAGTTCCAGTTCGTGTCCAGAGTCAAAACTCGAGAATGTCACATGTTAAAGTCAACATTTTCCTACTTTTTGAGTATATTCCAAAAGCAAAGTAGAATTTACGAGTCGCGTACCAAGATCTAAAGGTCGTTATTGTCTCATACTCGTGTCCGGAGTCGGTTACAAAGATGTTTGTATGAAGTCTTGTATGCGGAGTCAATTTTACAATAGTTTGCCCAGTTGCTTTCTTTGAATTCTACTCCATTGTCAACACGACCCTCATCACAAACCTCACATTCAGCTCAATCTCTCGAATCAGCGGCTAGTTGTACCTTTTGGTTAATGTTTTAGTTATTCAGTTTTCTTTGCACAAGCCAAAGAAAATTGAATGGCATAAAACAATGAAAGGACAAGATCTCTGTATATAAATCCAAAAGCATCTATGAGTCGAAGTACAAAAGAAGTATAATGACTCAATGATCAAAACTCTGTCTATCAAAGGCAAACCGGCGCCCTACCAAAAAGGAGCACGCAGGCTCTATCAAAAGAACAAAACAAAAGAGGAAGCTCAACTCTCGTCATCCTCGTCCTCGCCCTCCTCCTCGTCCTCCTCCTCAGAGACCTCCTCGTCCGCTGGGGAGCTACTCGCCTCCTGAGTGCCAGTCGCTCTGGGCACGGTGCCCCTTGAGGTGGCCTCTAGGTCGACGTCCGTAGGCTCGGGAGTCTCGTCCTCAGTAACGTCAATGGGCTCATCCTCGGTCCCCGCTGAGTGTCGTGCCCTCTTCGACGGCGGCTCTTCCCGAGAGCCGGCAGAAGAGACCTGTGGCACTGGGAAGCTGACAGATTTCCGCCGTAGCCCCCGCGAAGCTCCTCCTCTAGCCTGCAATGATATAGTATCCATATAACATTTGCATCATGATCATGGTATAAAGCGATAGAAGTAAAAGTAAATAGCTAAGTTTCGAGAGTTTACCATTGTCCCGCCAACGCGAGGTAGCACCTCGGGAGAGCGGCCCATGGCGTACTGCCGCACCAGCTGCTCCAGGCCCATCATGGCCTCCGCCATCTCCTTCACGTACCCTAGAGGAGCCTACAATAGAAGAGTTGATTAGAACATGCGAAAGAGCGAATGTACGAAGGAACGAAAACACGTTATACCTGAGCAAGGAACTCCGTTGCCTCAGCTGCAGGGCGTGGCACCACGACCAAGCCCGGGACTCCCTGAGCGGTCGTCACGTCCACTATCCAAGAAAGGGCAGGGAGGCTAGTCCCACTCGGGCCCGCACCACCGCGACCCTCCGCCTCGCGCCTCGCCGCCGCCGTCTCATCTCTACCTCGCTTCGCTCCTTCTTCCTCCGGCCGCCGAAGCCGCCGCGCGCGTATCCCCGCATTTCGCCATCAATCGAAAGCACAAGATTCGCTGTGAATCGGCAATGAGACCCAGACTTGCCACGAAGAACGGCTCCAACTCGAGGTCCGCCGTGTGAATCGCTTTCGATCTCCTCCGCTGCGTATCGCCCGCCGTCTGGCACGCAGGCGGAAAGGCCCAGGGACTCGGAAGGCGTCCAACCTCAGCGACTGACGTAACACTCGGTCACCCAAGTACCACTGCCAGTCGTAAGGGGACTCAAGATGCACCCGTCCCCTGGAAACCTCCCTACTCTGAGCAACGTAGGGGATCTCGAAGCGGTCCCACACTCGCCAGCGGACCTGTTACCAAAAATGAGCAATATCAAGGTGCTGCTTGAATGGAAATAAGCAAGAAAGCCATGAAATGGATATGGAAATGCCCTAGTACCTGATCAGGACGCAGCTTGTCCAGGTAAAGTCGGAAGGCATCCAGCTTGCCTCTCCCCCTCTTCACGCCCTTGAACTCCGTCGACCAGCGTAGGGCTCGAGGGAGTATCGTGTCGTCAGAACACGTGGCCTCGGGAGGGTACATCCCTATAACCTCGTACGTCCAAAGTTGTAATTCAAGACATTGAAAGTTATCACAAGATATACATTGAATGGATACAAATGGAAAGCTAACTATTCATGAGAAAGGAAGAAAAAATATACCTCCTGCACTTCCAAGAACCTCCAAGACTCACTCCTCGCCTTGCTGGAAAGAGAGCCCATAAAGGCATAGCACGCCCCTGCCGCACCTCCCTGGCCGGCGATCTCCCGACGCCCTCAAGGCCGAAGAAGCGAAGGTGTACTTTACTGTGCTGGGAAACAGGACGTACCAAGTAAGTATAGCGAAAGCACCTCGCCATCTGTTCCTCCTCCACCCCGTCGGGATCTCTCTGTCTAAAACCTCGGAGCTGGGCATACTTGCCGCGTCACCCTCCGCCTCACTGCACCCCAAAGATCGCCCCGAACGCTGCCTGTCTCCCTGTGGCAGCATTGAAAGGAATAGGGTCACCTCCGACCCTGAGACCAGTGATCGCCGCAAAGTCCAACGGCGTCACGGTCAGCTCACCAAAGGAGAAGTGGAAGGTGTTCGTCGTATCCCACCACCTCTCAGCCAAAGCCCACACCACCGGGCGGTCGTTGCACACGCCCCTCGCCAACACCTCTACAAACTCCCCGAAGCCTGCCTGCCTCACTATCTCCCACGCAGCCTCAGACAATCTCTCCCAGAACGTCGGCACAGCTGCCAAGCCTCCATAGCACGAGAGCGAGATCGCCTGTTGCAACAAATCAGCAATTATTCAATAAACAGGCGTGGTATGCAATACAATGGTATACTTGGATACAAGAGAATGGAAATACGATGCATTGGAATTTGAAATACAGATACTCAAAGTATACCTTGTCTCGGCGCAAAGAAAGGTGCCGTTGGGGGTCCCTCAGGACCAGAGCCTCGTCGTAAGTCGGCCTCCTCGGAGTGTAAGGGTCAAAAAGCGAGGGCACCACCACGTGCTGAAAGGGCACATAGGTCGCCTCGTCGTAAGGCCCTCGTCCCTGCAACGCTAGTGTCGCCTCAGCCACCACAGTAGTACGAGGAGCCATCACCCCTCCGGCCTCCTCAGCTTGCCCCTACTTAACCTCCGGCTCTCTATCACCTCCAGTCCCAAGCCCGGCCTGTAACTCCGCCTCGCGGGCCGCAAGTAAAGCGTCCGCCAACCCAGGAAACCCGTGCACTAACTCCAGCACGTCCTCCATGGACGCCGTCGCTAAGTAGTTGCCCATGCCTATGGGGCGTGACGACCCTGCACCTGCGCCACTACCCACGAACATGGGCGGTGTGTCTTCCACCACCGGCTCGTCCGCGACGATGGGGGCCTTCCCCAAGTCGGTCCGAGGCTCTCTCACGGGAGAGGCCTCTGTCTCCTCTGCCACTAGGTCTAAGCCACCACCACCGTGACCCTCTGAGGTCCTCTCCTCCACGCTGGCTGCCGCCTCCAACCGGCCCGAAACCCCGGCGTCGCCCCTCGACTCCACTACACCCGGAGTCTCCGCCTCCTAACCGTACCCGACCAACACCACACTGCCACCGTCGCCACCGCCACTACTGACCACCGCGGTAGCCCTGGCCGCGGCCTCCTCAGCCAATGCCGGCTGCATAGAGGTCTCCGGCTCGTCCCTGACTATCGTATCGTCCCCGGAAGGACGGAAGATGGTGTAACCTCGACCCGGGATGATATATCCTCTTTGGGTTCCATGATCGTACTATATGAGAGAGGGAGAGAGAGAGCAGCGAGAGAGAGAAAGAGCAACGAAAGAGAGAGAGAGCAGCGAGAGAGAGAGATACGAGGGAGAGGGAGAGATGATCGAGAGAGAGAGACAGAGATTGATCATGGGAGAGAGAGAGATATAGCCGTGAGAGAGAGAGAGAAGTGATCTCGAGAGAGAGAGAGAGAGAGGGAAATTTCGAACGTGTGGGGTATACTGTGTACACCTCGCGTGTATATATATATACCCCTCGAACCGGTTCACTGAGAAACCGACGTCGGACCGGGTTCATGGCCATTCTAACCGCACGGCTCCTTGGACGGGTCGCACGGCATCCTGGAAGAATATGCGGTGCCTTCAATTTACCATGCCGTACGTCTCTAATTGACTGCACACGGCATGGTGATTTGTTTCGACAGTTTGATTCCTGAGGACAGTTTGTGGCATTTTCGTGTTCGATCTAATCAAGAATTAGGAGATAGGTGCAAGAGATAAAGGGAGAAGGGACTTTTTTTTTCATTAACAACACCCGGGGTAACCCCCGGGATTTTGTCATTACATTCCAAAAAAAAAAAGAAAAAAACAAAAACAACAAACAAAAAAAACAAAAACAAAAAAGGCCTACTGCCCTTCTCCCTTCTTCCCTCTTCTTCTTCCTTCTTCTCCTTCTCCACCCCCGGCCTTAGTCGCTCCCGCCATCTGAGGCGTCATTCGCCCCATCCGAACAGTCGTCCGAACCGTTCGGATTTCCCTCGGAATCCTCCGCCGTACCCTCCGACTCGTGCCCGGGAACGGACTCCAGGTCATCTTTGTCATCCAACTGATCGAACGTAAAGTCTTGAAGGTTGGAGACGGCCCGACGAAGGGTACGGATGGTAGTGATCAGCCGCGCGATTTGCTCATTAAGTTGTTCGATTTCCCCCCGGAAAAAGGCCATCTCGGCCTCGAAAGACGCCACTCGATCAGTCAAGTTGCTGCCTGCCATGTCGAAAACGGTCTGCGTAAAGGATTTGAGGAGGCTTGAGAGGTTTTGGTTGTAGTGCATGGATTGAGGCACCCTCTCCCCTTTTAAAACAAATGTCCCAGCCGACGAAAGGGCACACCCGAATTAATGGCGCCCCTTAAACCTCCCCAACTGTTCTCGGAAATCGAAGGGGTGCTTAGACAAACGAGGTGCCGCGCGCCCCTAATGTAGCCCGCACGGCACCCTGGCTCCAGGAGATTTAAATGTTTTCTCGAAAATTGATCCAATCAGCCACCCAAAATCCTCTTGGAAACTCAATTCTCAGCCGTTTTGCAGTAAAAATCCTTTAAAATGTCGTGCATTGGTTATAGCACCATTTGATTCCCCGGGAATTTGCCGTATTCGACTTTTCTCGGTACTCGTCCTCCGAGACTCACCGAGGCTGGTCTCTGGATTTTTAACATTTTAGCTTGTCGTATTTTCCCCAGCAGGTCAAAAAATTTTTTTTTTTCTAAATTGAATTTTCGCCCTCCGAGGGCTTGTCTCAAAAAATTCTAAATTGAATTTTCGCCTTCCGAGGGCTTGTCTCAAAAAATTCTAAATTGAATTTTCGCCTTCCGAGGGCTTGTCTCAAAAATTCTAAATTGAATTTTCGCCTTCCGAGGGCTTGTCTCAAAAAAATTATAAATTGAATTTTCGCCTTCCGAGGGCTTGTCTCAAAAAATTATAAATTGAATTTTCGCCTTCCGAGGGCTTGTCGCAAAAATTCTAAATTCGATTTTCGCCTCCCGAGGGCTCGTCTCAAAAATTCAAAATTCGATTTTCGCCTCCCGAGGGCTCGTCTCAAAAATTCAAAATTCAATTTTCGCCTTCTGAGGGCTCGTCTCGATTTTCGCCTCCCGAGGGCTCGTTTCAAGTTTTTACAAGATGTTTTGCACGACACGCGACACCACAAGCACTTCATTGCTGCCTCTGCACGATTTTGTCCTCTGGGACTTGTTTTCTCGCATTGCATTGTCCCAATGCTGGTCTGATCCCTACAACGGGGTACGTAGGCAGCTCCCCCAGCACGACCACCATTGTATTTACTTGCATTTTTCACTTTGTCTTTGGCCAAAGGCACTAGAGCAACGGATTGGGATGCCGATTCTTTAAGCGTCACTCGTATCAACTAATGGTATCCGAGTTACGTTAAAGAGGGACTACTGTAGACACCCCAATCCGAACCTCGGAGAGTCTTTGTCCGCCCCGATGATGAAATAGAGGAAACGATACCTTTGCGAGCTTGAAAAAGGATCTCCCTAAGCCCAAAGAAAACCCAAAAAATCAAAAAACCTAAAAAGCCCAGACAAAGCCCAAGGAAAACCTGGACCACAGAAGAAGGCACCGTGCGGAGGCATATTCAAGCCCACGGCACCTTGAGAATTCAAGTGACCGCGCTCAGCCAAAACTACCTGACGGCACCTTGAGCTAAAAGTCGATCGCTCGAAGTCGCCGGCCACGCCAGTGAGCTACACCGATGACTCGGCTCACTTAAATGCACTTCTGGCCCGCCCAAAAAATACCTCCACCATTTGAATTCAAAATCCTTAGCCATTTGCCTATAAATTGACCCCTCCACTCAAGGAGAAAAGACCCTTCTTTTGAGTCTCTCTTTTGCCTTTCTCTTGGCTCTCTCTTTATTTTCTCTCTCTAAGTTCTTACACCCACTTTCTTACTTTCACTTCCATTTTCAAGCCTTAAAGAATGTCATTCCCAAAAGACCTTCTTTAAGTGCTTTCACCCACTCCCCTCTCGTCATTAAAGTTGATCCTCCATTAACTTCAAAGTCTCATCACCCAAAATACCTAACCTTCACTCACACCCATACTCCCTTTGTCTCATTCAACCTCCTCCATCAACATCCGTGACGATCCATCCACGTCCTCACACCAACGGTCCTTGATCAAGCTCGAAACTAAAGGTACAAACTAGTTTCCTCGGACTAGACCCCGTTCTGGTCCTGAGGGGACTTTTCTGTCAGTAGGTCTAAACCCTTTTGGTTAGGCCCCACCAAAACCCATTTTTCGTAAAATATAACCAGATCCTTTGTCGAGGTTGGGGAACCGCGGTCCGTTGATCGACGACGGCACCTCGACCTCGCCGCACGACATGGTACATACCGATGCTATTGTGAGCAGTGGCTGGATTTGAGTTTTCCTCTGTTGTGGTTATCTGATCTGCACTATTTCTGTTGCTCTTAAAATAATACCATATCTACAAGCCATGTTCGGCTTTTTAAAGCTTTTCAAGATCATCCCAAAATGATCAAATATGTTAAAACTACTTTAAAACCATGTTTTTGAAAAGACAATGACATTTTGGAATGATCTGTCTGCCGTGAGGCTTTCGTGAGTTTTCAAAAGATATACAGAGAAAGCAATGAGCTAGATAATGTTTTGAGAATGTGTAATAGTCTGACAAAGCAGGTACCACGCACGGCGTGTTGAGGTGCGCGCGCATATCAAGGTGCCGTGAATGTTTTGTCGAGGTCCGCATACCGCTAAGTGTTGTTTGTTTTCTCTGTTCACATCATTTTATCACTACTGTACAGACAGCACCACATGCACGTCAATGTGATATATTTCCCATGTCCCTTCCCCGCTATGTGCTTTATTGAAAGAGTTCGATGTTCCAAATGATATTGAAGATTCCTCCTTTTTTGAAAACATTAAGTAGAGACAGGTTTTACCGGGCGAATGGGGTGCTTTTTAAAGAAAAACCTTCCCCATTCGTAATGTGGCTCCCGAACCCAACATCTCAGCTTTTTCGCCAGACCAAAAGCCTTTTCCAAACGACTCCTCGATTCCTCGGGTGACCCATCTCAAAAACCCGGGTGGCGACTCTTCGAGTTAGCGCTTTTCGGGTGCCGGGAGCCCACACTCTTCCTAAGAAAAATTCACTCTTTTTCTTCTTCCTCTACATACTGACTTGCTCGTCGGAACTTCTTTCCGGAGGTACACCCCATCTGGTTTGCAGGTACCAGGCTCGGTAGCCAAGCTCGGCAAGCTCCCCTCCCAAGCTCAGCAAGCTTCTCTCCACAGCTCTGCAAGCTTTTCTCCACAGCTTGGCAAGCTCCCCTCCTAGGCTCGGCAAGCTTTTCTCCACAGCTCGACAAAACACCTTTCACTGCTCGGTGGCAACCTCTCATTGCTCGGCTCTCACTGCTCGGTGGCAACCTTTCATGGCTCAGCTTTCACTGCTCGGCAGCAACCTCTCACAGCTCGGTGAAGACCACCCTGGGCTCGGTAGAAACCTCTCCAGACTTGGCAAGCACCCACATTGTTCAACAGAAGGAGGAAAGAATTTAAGTGGAATTCATCCCCCCCCCCCCAATTGGTGACTCTGCTGGGGAACATTTCTCCTACGAAGCCAACGTATTGAAGATTGCAGACGAAAAAAGGAAGGATGCATGTTGACGGGGCTACCAACACCAATGGCACTGGGGCTGGTACTGTGTTCGTTTCACCTAAGCGAAGTTGCTCGTCTTTCTAATAGCCTAGTGTTCGGCGTACCTATGCGTCACCTACGCGTCACTATGGTTAGGCGAAATTCTCCTCGGTAATCTACTCGTTCAAGCGAAATTCTCGTAGCCCTCGGTAATCTACTCGTTCGGGCAAAATTCTCGTAGCCCTCAGTAATCTACTCGTACGGGCGAAATTCTCGTAGCCCTCGGTTATTTACTCGTTTGGGTGAAATTCTCGTGGCCCTCACTATTCTACTCGTTCAGACGAAATTCTCGTAGCCCTCGGTAGGCGAAAGTCTCGTAGCCCTCGGTAATCTACTCGTTTGGGCGAAATTCTCTAGCCCTCCGTAATCTACTCGTTCGGGCAAAATTTTCGTAGCCCTCGGTAATATATTCGTTCGGGAAATATTCTCATATCCCTCGGCACGCTAATCGTTTGGCAAAATTCTCAAAGCCGTCTGTTACCGTAAGGCACCTTCACCCCTAACGTTCGACAAACGTTTCCCTAACTTTAGGTGCGCGTTTCCCTAACGTTATGCGCTTGTTTCCTTAACGTTCGGCGAATGCTTCCCTAACATTAGGTGGTCTTTCCCTAACATTAGGTGTACGTTTCTTTAACGTTATGCGATCTTTCCCTAACGTTATGCTCTCGTTTCCCTAACGTTAGGGGCTTGTTTTCCTAACGTTAGGAGATCTTTCCCTAACATTAGGTGCTCGTTTCCCTAATGTTATGCGATCTTTCCCTAACGTTAGGTGCGCGTTTCCCTAACGTTATGCGATCTTTCCCTAACGTTATGCACTCATTTCCTTAAAGTTAGGTGCTCGTTTTCCTAACGTTAAGCGATCTTTCCCTAACGTTAGGTGCGCGTTTCCCTAACGTTATGCGATCTTTCCCTAATGTTATGCACTCGTTTCCTTAAAGTTAGGTGCTCGTTTTCCTAACGTTAAGGGATCTTTCCCTAACGTTAGGTGTGCGTTTCCCTAACGTTATGCGATCTTTCCCTAATGTTAGGCGGTTTTTCCCTAACGTTATGCGCTTGTTTCCTTAACGTTAGAGGCTCGTTTTGCTAACGTTAGGCGATCTTTTCCCTAACTTTATGTGATCTTTCCCTAACGTTATGCGCTCATTTCCTTAACGTTAGGGCCTTATTTCCCTAACGTTAGGCGATCTTTTCCTAACGTTAGGTGGTTTTTCCTAACGTTATGTGCGCATTTTCCTAGCATTAGGCGCGCGTTTCCCTAACGTTAGTTACTCGTTTCCTTAACGTTAGGCGGTCTTTACACAACGCTAGGGTTTAGGTACTTTCACCCCCAGCTTTCAACTAGTATGTTTAGGGAAATCCAACAGGATTGTTTATCGTTCGGCCTCATATTTCAACTCCTCCTTCAGCTCTGACCGCTGAAAAAAGGAGTTGAGGGGCTATTGTAAGGGGCTAAAATATCCACAATTTCGGAACGTTCAGAGGGGTCGCAAACCAATTCAGTATTCACTTTGGACACGTCACTTTATGGACTCATTCGCATCTGAAGCTACAGGAAGCACTTAGCTCTGTGGCCAAGCTCGATGGCGACCTCCCCGGGCTCGGTGGTAACCTCCTCAGGCTCGGTGGCAGCGTCCCTGGGTTCGGATGTCTTTTCCCTAACGTTCCTAACGCTCAGCTGACATTTCCCTAGCGTTCGGATGTCTTTTCCCTAACGTTCCTAACGTTCATAAGTCGTTTTCCTAACGTTAGGCGGTCGTTCCCTAACGTTCGACACTTGTTGTAACATTTGACTGAATTCTGCTCCCTAAAAGATCTAACAAATATCCAAAAGTCAGTTTAGAAACTTCTGGAAGATTCTTTGAACAGGTGGAGGACAGGTGTGATAAAGCAAATCTCTTGACATGTGACATCATCCGAACAGTACAATACACGTGGGTGTACCACCTACCGATTCAGCACTCTAATCCTTGCCTATAAATAAAGGACTACTTCTCAAGGTTTAGAGAGATCTTCTTCACAACTCTCTTCCTAAGAAAAATTCGCACTTCTTCTTCTTCCTCTACATATTGACTTGCTCGTCGAAATTTCTTTCCGGAGGTACACCCCCTTCGGTTTGCAGGTACCAGGCTTGGTAGCCAAGTTCGGCAAGCTCCCCTCCCAAGCTCAGCAAGCTTCTCTCCACAGCTCGGCAATCTTTTCTCCACAGCTCGACAAGCTCCCCTCCTAGGCTTGGCAAGCTTTTCTCCACAGCTCGGCAAAACACCTTTTACTGCTCGGTGGCAACCTCTCACGGCTCGGCTCTCACTGCTCGGCAGCAACCTGTCACAGCTCGGTGGAGACCACCTTGGGCTCTGTAGAAACCTCTCCAGGTTGGGCGAAACCTCTCCAGACTTGGCGAGCACCCACATTGTTCAACAGAAGGAGGAAAGGATTTAAATGGAATTCCCCCTCCCCCCCCCCCCCCAGATTTTGCCCTTAGGGCCCGATTGAATGCCGTTTGAGTTTTGGGTGTATTATTTATGAAGGGGGATAAGATAGCAATGGGTATTAGTTAAAAATGGGGGGCCTACATTGATGTGACATTTATAAAAAGTATATTAAAAAGTAGATGATTTGGATAATGTATTAAAGAAGGGAGATAAAATAATATTTGGTTTGGATGACGGATAAATTGGAGGTATAAGGATGGGTGTATAATGTAAAAAGCTGTCAATTGACTCTTTTGTTCTTGTGAAGTGTTAAATTAGATTATTGATTAGATTAAATATTTAATTATGAAATCGAACTTTTATCAATTTTTTTCACAAAAAATCAAAAGTAAATTAGTTAACTCATATAATAATTAATTATTTAATTTAAAATATTAAAAAACGTTAGACATTTCTGTTTTTTATCCCTTTCTGTTTTTTTATCGACCACATATTTATTGCCCTCATCACTCTCTCTCTCTTTATACCCCACCCACCTTCTCGCCTTCTCCCATGGACGACGGCGCACTATTACAATAAACCATAAAGATCACAATAATTGGCTGTGATTATAAATTTTCCATCACACTCTTGCTACCGTGATAGATTTGGGTGTGATTGTAAGTCACTCTCTTTTATCATGGTTATAAACCGTGATCGTTTCTCTTTTATCACAGTTATAAGCCGTGATTGTTTCTCTTGGGCGTGTCACTTTAGATCACGGTCTATAACCGTGATTGAAAGTTCAAAATAATCACACCATAAACTGAGATGGAAAATCATTGAGCGTGATCTTTTTTTTGTATCTATTAGACCTTCTTTTCTTGTCATTGCCAAGTTTCGAACCCATGTACCATTGGTTGATTTCCCAAACCCTTACCACTAAGCTAGCCAAGAACTTCTGTTATAATAGGAAAACAAAAATAATTATACTTACTTCCTAAAGTGAAAAAACTTTTTTTTTCCTTAAAATTTGCTGAATTTTTTGAAATACAATTAACATGATATAGATAAATTTTATGAAAATTATCACAACCTGCAAATTGTAATGTTATGGACCAAAGTTCTGAATATCGTTTTGGATATGGTACAAGATTTGTCACTGGAAGGATACGTACCGGTACCGGTATGTTACCGGGTACCGTTTTGAATTTATCGTTAAAAATATAAAATATATATACATTTAATTATAACCTTGTTTTTCGTTACATAAATTCCTATTAGACTATTACAATTTTAAAAAATCCAATTAACATTTATTTTTAATATTCAAAATACTCCAAGTTTCTCTCTTGTCACGTGTTGTTGATCCTCATTATTCGTGGGTTCAAAACAACTGGTTTTTGGTTTTTCAATCCAACTTTACTCTTTTACTAGGGAGCAGATGAATGGTTCAAAGCCCATCAAACAAACTTCCTTCTCTCTCTCGGTGACCTTAATTCTATTCCTACAGTCCTGCACACTAACTTATCTCCAAAATGGAGAAAAATGGATCGATCAAGCTGGAGAAGAACAGTTGCTTCACCCACGGCAACAGTTGCTTCACACCGGAGAATGTTGCTCCGATCTTCTTTTTCAAAGTCCTTAAACGACATCGTTTTTCTTTCATAACTTTTCGAAACCTGCCTAAATGAGTACTAGCTCGCCCACATGAAAATTCAGACCACACGCCTAAATGGGTAGGCTTTTTATCTCGCCGCAAGAGTGAGATCATTTATATCACATTTTTTTTGCGCTAAAGTTTTTTTATCACACTATAAGGGTGAAGTCTTTTCTCTTTTATCTCGGCACAAGAGCGAGATCTTTTATCTCATTCTTTTTCGCCCTAAAATCTTTTATCACGCCACAAAAGTAAGATCTTTTCTCTTTTTTATCACACCACAAGGGTGAGATCTTTTCTCTTTTATCTCGCCACAAGAGTGAAATCTTTTATCTCATTTTTTTCTGCCCTAAAATCTTTTATCACGCCGCAAGGGTGAGGTTATTTTTCTTTTATCTCACCGCAAGAGCGAGATCTTTTATTCCGCGCTAAAACCCACTTTTTATCTCAGTTTTGGACTTAAACTGTGATAAAAAATTTTAAATACCACTTTTTATCACGCTTTCACTGAAAACCGTGATCTTTGTGAATTTCCTTAGTGTGATATATATCTATTATTGTAGTAGTGGCGGCGACTTTCAATTTTTTCACACGAAGACTAGAAAACGGTTGTTAGCTCCAAAAAGCGTCACTAATTTTTTGTTGGCAATTCCATTGACAAAATGCAATTTTCTTTGTATCTCATTCTTAATTTATCGAGTTATAGTTTCTTTTTATTTTTTAAGCGTAGCGAGTCTGTATAAGATTAGAGTGGAAGGAATCTTTTTTATTGTAATTGAGCGTGTGTTTTGGCAAAGGCAAAATGAAACTAGTTAACTGATCGATGGATCACCGATTGATCCGTTGGTCAGTCTAGTGTAGCGGGAAACCGATGGATCGACTGTTCGATCTTCCAGTTGATCGGTGTGTGCGTGTTATATATATACACATTTACTAGTCTGCTAGGGCATCAAAAGAAGAAAAAGGCGCAGCTCTATAAAGTCTTTCTTTTTGGAAGTTTAAAGGAGAGCAAAAAAGAGGCAGCAATGGTTTCATGGACGTTCAATAGTCATCGGGATTGAAGTTCAAATATCTCTATCGTTGAGTTGCTTCCAGTGGATTTCTGGAAGGATAATCGGAAGGCTTGAGGATTCGAGACGGTGGCAATCAAGCACGGGGTACGATGAATGAGGATTCGGCTATCTGTGTTCATCGTTGTTTTGTTTCAATTCCTTACTTTTTGCTTGATTGATTGGAGTAGCAAAGTAGGGTTTTTCAATGGCGATCATCCCTCCCTCTCTCCCACAAATCCAATCGTGCCTCCCTCTCTCCCACAAACAGTCAAAAAATTCGTTCGTCCCACAAGAAAAACCGGTAAGCGTCTCTCTCTCTACATATCTACCTAATAAAACACAAGGGTGTGGGCCTCTACACAAACACAAGTTGATCCAAGAGTTGAGATTCATTTAATCCAATGGATGAGGTGTGTTCTCCAACTCTCTTAAGAAAACATCCACACTCTTACAAATATATTACAAAAATGTCATTGGTTTTTTTTACCCATTGCTCGGCTTCTAGCATTGGCATAAAAAAATAAAAATATATTACAAAAATGCCCATGCCTATGACACGGGGTGCGTAGTGCCGTAGGCACAGGCAAGCACTAGTACATACATATTTCGTGTATTTTGTGGTGGTGGTGATCTGTTGTTGTTCTTCTTGATTTGCTATTTGTTCTTCTTCCTCTACTTCTTGATTCGCTGTAGCTGGGGGGGAGAGAGCCGTTAGGGGAGGGGGATAATGAGGGGTAAAACAATCCAAATTCGGGTGTATTAGGCCGGAGAAGCTATTGCAGGGCTCAGGGGTAGCAATAATTTAGTACCTCTTCCACCGGATTGGGGTGTATACGCGTAAAAGGGGGAGAGTTGAATACAGGTGAAAATAAGCTTGCCAAACCCAGCTAAAACTGTCTCATCACCCCTAAACTGAGTGTATTTCACAATACACCCCCCAAAGCTGCATCCAATCAACCCCTTAAGGTCACACACTTTTGCTCACAGTTAGAAGTTCGATTAATCTTTTGTTCGTTAGAGTGCAAACGGGATGACCTGTTCTTTGGTTATGAGAGATAGTAGTGATTGGATGTTTGTACCTAGAAAGGCTATCGTCTTTTGTAACTTTTCTAGTCCTTTGATTGTGTACGGATGTTACTTACAAGTGATTATTTTGTGCACCTTTTTGTCCTATCAATGACATTATTATCTCATCATTTTAAAAAAAAGAAGGGGTAGAGCATAACTTAAGGCCTTGTTGATCAATCAAACAAAACACCAATAATTCAATCACCGGCTGTTCAGGTAACAGTTCCTTTGACAACAAATGATAACATACTCGCTGGTTTTGGAAAAAAAAACATTAAACTATTTTTTTTTTTTTGTTGTCTTTATTCATTATATTTTTGCATTCGTTCGTTTTGTGGCAAATTTTTGTGAATTATTGATTAGTCTCGACGAGTGAAATACGAAAAGTAAAAAATTAGATGGAAACTCATAATTTCAATAAAGACGAAAATAAGCTAAAATATTTGTCTTTTTGCCTTATTGTTTAGGTTTTTTTTTTAATACTTTTCCAATTCCTCTAGTTAAGACGAATCAATAATTCTCAAAAATTTAACAGAAAACTAACAAATGCAAAAGTTAGGTTGACCTTTTGTTTTGGCCAAAGTTAGGTTTATCCTATATCATAGTAAATCGTGTTGGCCGCCAAAGGGTTTGGCTAAATTGATAAGAGAAAATAATAAGTGTTCTTCCATTAGGTTAGATGTTTTGTTCTTATAGATGCCAAATATTCCAAACTTGGTGACCACTAGGAGTTTGTCTGATCGTTAACTTTAGGACTCTAGAATAAGTCGAGGTGCGCACAAGCTGACCAAACATCTAGTAGTAAAAGAAACAACGTGTGCCGTGCTCCGTAGCATTTTCCTAATTAAATATAAACAGAAGCCCAAGGGAAAGGTGTCAGTCAGCAAGAAAAGTCCAACTTTCTTTGGAGGAATATTGTGATCGACCAAGCGAGTCTCAGGCTCTCAGCACCCACGACACTTCCATTCCAGTCCATTCGTCGATTTCTATTTTTCATGGAAAATTTACATTAATGAAATTAAACAGAACAAACCATAGCAGGAATAGACTTATCAAATATGAAGAAACTGCAAACCAATTCCAGCATAAAACAAGTCTTCTAGATAAAATTTGCAATATTGTAGTAGTAGTTCTGTAAGAGGACAAATCTAATGCATAGCAATCACCAAAACTTTCCCCAATGACTAAACTAAACTTCTATTTCCATTAACATCATGACATGAGATCTGTCTTATTGGGCTCAAACGCCTGGGCTACCATCTGGGTTCTAGTTTAGTAACCAATGCTTCATTCACATACCACACCATTGACTTACTAGTAGACTGATCCGACTCACACCTTTAAGAGTATTCAGCCCCGTTATGCTCTAACAGATTGGGTGAAATTTTGAAAGTTTTCCTTGTTGTTTACCGTTAGCTTCTTTGATACTAGCATTATACTTCTTCTTCGCCCTCATAGTTACGAAACAGAAGCCTACTACGAGAAGCATAATAGAGACCCCCATTGGAACGACAATTGCAATGATTACTCGCGACGAGACTTTCCCTTTTCCTGCACTAGAAAAGTTATTTCATCAATAGTTTTCATTAGAAACTGTGGTGCTCACTAAGGTTTGAAAATTATCAAACAAAATCTATGTTACAGATTTTTAAATTTTAATAGTAAGCATATTATTATTAAGCTTGAAAATTACAAATAAATAGTATTTAGTTTCTAACGGGGAAACTGGAACACAGCTGTTGGTCCGACGACTTGGGAATGGTCAATGAGGGCCTATTGATTGCATTGAGGTGAAGGGACTTTGTACTACGTAGTACTTATAGAAAGTTCAAACGCTTACTTACCCAAATAAAAAATCAAACGTTTGGGGCCCATTTAGTTGAAATATCTGCAACTGATTTGGTAGTATATTATTGGACTATAATACTACGTACTATGATAATGATAATAATTACTCCGTAAGTTATTTTTTGCTGAGTAATATTCTAGTTGATATATAAGAGAATAATAAATTGCCTAATAATTCCCGAGAATGTGTGTTGTAGTTCATTTAGTTAGGGAAATGCCCATGATTATTCAATGTTTCTTGGGACCGTCCCGTGGTGTCTAGCTCAAATTTTTTTTTTCCACAAAACTGTTTTAATCATAAAATTTGTGATGGAGAAGAGTTTAGGGTACAACCAACCTTGAATAATTTATGGAAATGATTTTGCTATTTCTTTTTTTGTTAACGTCACTCCCCTGCAAGTGTATTTTTGCACCAAAAATACACTTGCACTAAAAAATATACTTGTAGGAGAGTGACATTAACAAAAAAAAGGAGTGGCAAAATCAGCTGCCATAATTTACTCTTGGCCTAAGCAAATTAGGTGAGTTCATTTTTTTTTTTAAAGGTTTTTGGACCATGTAAGTCAAAATTAGTAATGACTCATTTTCAATAGAAACTTCTTTTTTTATTATTTCCTTAATTTAATTAACGTCTCTTCAGTTTCCTCCGTGCAGGATTTGTTTTGGACTTAATGCGGCGGCCAAGTGTAGTGGGGTGGCACAAAATTCCGTCCAATCCCTTGCTATTTTGCTAATGAACACGAGTCAATGGAGGAAAAACTTCAACAACTTCAGCTATCACTCCTTGCAACCTGGTTCCCTCTTGCATTATAATCTATACTTATACCGAAACTAAAGACGTACAAATGTGCAATTGCCTACCGGGTATGTTAAAGTCACTTGGTTGGTATCGGTCAGGTTTTGCAGAAAGTCTCGTCAACAGTAGAACTATCATGAGAGTTGTTCATTGACAATTTGCATGCGCTATTCTGACATCTGACCATCTTGACTAATTTGTCGCTGGTGTAACCTTTATTTGATCTGGATGTATTTGAGCAATATGCCTTCTTTAGCTTACAGTATCTTCTGACAAACTTATTAGCCAAACATCTTATGGCTAACATACTCACTAATCATCTTATACCATCTTATGCCGTGCCCTGTAGCATTTTCCTAACAAATAAACACGAACAGAGAAAAATAAATCCCAAGGGAAAAAAAAGTCAGTCTTAGCAAGAAAAGTCCAACTTTCCTTGAAGGATTGTGACCGACCACTCCATTCCAGTCCATTCGTTGATTTTTATATCTTCACGAAAAAGTTGGAGTACCATCTAAATATAGTTCATTTAAAACAAATGAAAACAGAACAAACCATAGCAATAATAGCATTAATTTATCAAATAATACAAGTCTTCTACATAACACTCGCATGCAATATTGTTTTTTCTGTAGCAGGACCAATATAATGCATGACAGTCAATTACACTTTCCCAAATGACTTAATAGCAATCTATTCCCATTGATATCATGATATTTGTCTTAATTGCGTTCAAAATTCTGGCCTATCATCTGGGCTCCAGTTCAGTAATCGATGCTTCATTCATAGAGTACGGCATTGATTTACTCGTAGACTGATCTGACTCAAGGCCTTGATGAGTATTTGGCCCTGTTTTGCTCTGGCCAAAGAATGCAGGCTGTTGAGGAAGTGACAGAGTAGCGGAATAACTATTGAGCATCAAAACTACTGTTGCCATGGAAGGCCTGGCATCCGGATCATCTTGCACACACAACAAGGCAATATGGATACATCTAGTGACTTCATTTCCTGAATGGGACCCTTCAAGAGTTGGATCCATCAAATCCAAAGGCATTCCTTCCTTCCAGAGCTTCCAAGCCTGCATTATGTCACTCGTATATATGAATTGAGGATGTGACAATTTTGGATCTAAGGAGTAAGATACTCCCTCCGTAATGTCCCAAATTCCCAGTCTATTTTCTTTTTAAGTTCTACTTTTTAAAGGACATGTAATGAGAAAACTTGCATTCAAACTGAAAGGAGTTATTTATTGCATTAATCGCTTTTTTGTTTTTAGGAGATAATTATAGCTACTCATAAGGGATTATTTTAAGAACATTTAACAAGGATCCGGAAATAGATAAGAAGACTGGCAATATGGAACAAACAGAGTGGCAATTAAAATGTACGGAGTAAAGCTTACATAGCTGAGAAGGTCCGCAGCACCGTCTGATTGGTAAAAGTTATTGTTCTTCTGGCCAGAAATTATCTCTAGAACTAAGACACCGAAACTAAACACATCGGACTTGGCGGAGAATTGTCCGTGCATTACATACTCTGGAGACATGTAACCACTGCAAGCCACCGTTATCAGTTAATCATGTTTGGAAGATGGAAATTAAAAAAAAAAAAGAAAATTGGATAGCACTCCCCTTTTTCTCACTAGTTTTTTTCTTCTTTTTTTTTTTTTCTTTTCCTGTTATACTACTGATTTACCTACTTCAAAAATTTTCACGAACTGATGAATGGGTGATTAGGTAAATCAACAGCAAGAAGGTAAAAAGAACTGTTATTCCTAAGAAAAACTAGTGTTAAAATCATTGATTGATACAGTACAACGCATAAATTGTCATTAAGCAGTTAGGCATGCATAACAGGCACGTCAGTTCAAGGTAGGCTATTGATGAATCAAGGATATGCATTCATTGAGAATGTGGATAAAGTCAGTGCACATTCCTGCAAATTTATTGAAAAACGAGCACACGGAATGCAGGACACTACTTACAATGTTCCAACGACTCGACTTGTATTTCCTTGACTTTGATCAATTCCAAAGATCCTAGCCATGCCAAAATCAGAAACTTTCGCATTCATATCAGCATCTAACAAGATATTGCTCGCTTTGAGATCACGATGTATAATTCTAAGCCGGGAATCTTCATGAAGGTACAACATCCCCCGGGCTACCCCTCCTATAATCTTGTAACGTCTTGACCAATCCAATTTCTGTCGTTCTTGTGGGTCTGTACAATGATCGATCCAAACACAAATTCAAGTTAGAAGCAAGGAACAAATGTGTATTATCTTATAATGTTTCTCGATATTTTGACGCAAGAACAAGAACACATTTAAAGTGGTCTCATCTCTAAGCGTGCCTGTGAAATGCTTCTGAACACACGATCCATACTTTTGTACCATTCAGCAACGCATGTGTGTTTGAGAGGTAAATCCTCATTGGATTCCGCATTTAACATTCATTGCAATAAAAAGTAGTAGCAAGCAATAATAACAAAGAGTTGTTTAGATTGCCAAACCGAATAAAAAGTAATCGAGGCTCTTGTTGGTCACAAACTCATAAATGAGTATCTTTTCTTCTCCTTCCAAGCAAAATCCCGTTAGCCTCACTAGGTTCCTATGTTGAAGCTTGGCTACCAATAACACCTCATTCTTGAATTCTATTGCACCTTGTCCTGAGCTTTGAGATAGCCTCTTCACAGCAACCTCTTGACCGTCTGGAAGTAAACCCTGAGAATACGAAACATCTAGATCCAAATTAGGACAAATTCCATAAATTTCGAAGGATAATTATAGAGAAAAAGTAAAAATACCTTGTAGACTGGACCAAATCCTCCTTCGCCAATTTTGTTATCATCTGAGAAGTTGTTCGTGGCAGCTTGAATTGTACCGAAATCATATTGCAAGGACTGCACTGTAGAGATATCATCCCCACCTAGACAAATAACAAATTCAAATTGAAAAGAAGAGAAGGAACTTCTATAGTTTAGCTGGGGTGAAATTTTAAATGTTTTCCTTGTTCTTACCATCAGCTTCTTTTACAAAGTTATACTTCTTCTTCGCCGTTCTAGTCACCAAACAGAAGCCTACTACGAAAAGCAGAATAGAGACTCCAATCGGAACGACAATGGCAATGATGACTTTCGATGAGACTCCCCCTTTTCCTGCATTAGAAAAACTATTTCATCAACAATTTTCATTAACAAACCGTAGTGCTCAATAAGGCTTCAAACAATCTGGTTCAAGTGGCATAGTATAGTCGTTTCAAGTTGTTTTAACACCACGATCAATCATATTTTGAGAACTATAATTTCTATACGCCTTTGGTACCATATTCTTGGTAATTTGTGGGAGTTGAGTCAAAGAAACTTATTAGATTTTGCTCTTGACATTTCAAAATGAACAATATTTGCGGACATCCAAACAAAAGATGGCCTAAGAATACAGAACAAAGGGAATAACTGATTATTGCTAAGGTTACTGGACAATTCTACTAGTGAAACTTCAAAATTAAAATCCAAAATCCATGTTTTTTACGAAAGGAAGTTTTACCTGGGCTGCTTGTAGTAGTACTACTAGGCGGAGGAGGTAGAGTTGGCGAAGGTGGCGGTGGAGCAGCACCAACGGTGGCGTTGTAAAATGGGTACGTCTCATAATGGACGTAACAGCTTGGAAAATGAACTCTCGCTCCTAGATTTGCATCACAGCAACTCGGAAATATCGAGATACCAGTCCGAAGGCATGTATTGCAATCAGTAGTAGACAAATCCGGCGTGCATTGTGCCAGTCCGTACAGAGATTGAAGCGCTGAGTAATTGAGTTCGCGAGTGGCGAATTTCCTACCCGAGGTATGACTCGAAGCTCGAGTGGAAACATCGTCCATTACCTTTTCAAGTGTAATTCATAAAATAGTTAGAAGTGGTTTGCCAAAAGTTAGAGCTAGATATGAGAATAAAAATCATTTTCATGGTATACCGCATAAGCAAAGACAGAAACCAAACCAAGTTACCAGAAACACAAGAGGTTAAAGTACCAGAAAGGCCTCTACTAATGGACCGAAGCTGGTGGCAGACCAACAAAGTTGATAAAGAGGAAGCCAATATAATTACTTTGAATCTGAATTCTGAAAGGACTATTTTGCCAAGATTGAATCATATCTCTTCATACATTTTTTGGGTGTGAAATTCTAGTTATATTTTGTTCATATCTCTTCATACATTTTTTGGGTGTGAAATTCTAGTTATATTTTGTTTTACTTTTTCCTACTTCTTTGGTACCTGTATAAGAAAATTATCGTTCCACCACTGCCCTCTCAGTCCATTCGATGATTCTTATTTTTTCATGGAAAAATAACATTAATGAAAACAGAACAAACTATTTTTTGTTTGACCAAAAAAAAGAAAAAACAGAACAAACCATGCATAGCAGGAATGGCCTTATCAAATATGAAGAAACGCCAAACCAATTCTAGCATAAAACGAGTGTTCTAAATAATACTTGCAATATTGTAGTTCTTTAAGAGAACAAATCTAATGCATATTAATCGATTAAACTTTCCCAAATGACTAAATAGCATTCTATTTCCATTGACATCATGACATGAGATCTGTCTTCTTGGGCTTAAACTCCTGGTCTGGGGTCTATTTTCATTGATTTTTTTTAAAAAAATTATTGATCGGCTCATCTGTGAGGGACCCGAAATGGGTCCCGCATGTCTGTTTGTTCATGGTCAGTATGGAACCCGTCGGTCCCCTAGCATTAGTGAATATGAATAATTGAAATCATTATTTATTTGGCTCAATGTGTATATTAAACTTTTTAAATTTTTTATTTTATTAGGCTTCATGTGTATGCTATTCATATTTACAAAAACATACAATATTAAATAGTTATTTGTGAACTAACTGGGGTAACTCAGTTGGTCAGAATTCGAGTATCTCATTAGGAGGTCACGAGTTTGAAGATCTCTACCTGCACATGGGTGTTCTTTCTTAGAGGGCTTTATTTTTCTTCTTTCTTTATATTTTCCCAATAATGCACCACAACTTTTTGGTTTTGTTCTTATTTATTTTATTTTTTTTGCATTTGTAAGTTTTACGCCAAATTTTTATGTGATATTGGTTTATCTCGATGAGAAGAATCGAAAAAGTAAAAAATTATGACAATTACACAAGTACTTTGAAAAATATCTAAAAAAAAAGTTCAAAAGCCAGACTTTTTGAGTTTTCTTTGGATATTTTCCAAAATACTAGTGTAATTGTCATCATTTTTTATTTTTCTGATTCCCCTTGTCAAGACAAAACAAATACACTATCACATAAAAGTTTGGCATAAAACTAACATAAGTGAATTTTTTTTGAATAAGGACAAACCAAAAAGTTGTGGTGCATAAATTATTCATTAGCGTGAACACCTTTAGTTGTTAGAGTTGGTTATCTCGTGGTGGACTCTCACAATTGATGTAGTGTCTCGAAGTTTGTACTTCATACATGATGTAAATTATCACTTACAATATCGACTGACAAAAAAATAAAACAGATACTTGAGGACAGTAGTCACCTGATTAAATCTTATTAGTACTATGATATAATAAATCTTATTAGCAATATGGTTCAATCAAACATTTATTTGTATCTGATTGTCCTAATTTCGAATAGACAGTTTGTATATTTAGAAAGAAATTTAACAGGGATCGAGAATCGATCGAAACAGGATTTCGCATTCATTTTGAATCATAGGAGGATCACATGAGGGAGTATCTAGAATCCGTAGTTTGTATGAAAGAGTTATATTTCAAAAATAAAAGGCAAAACAAAAACGAAACTAATCAAAGAGGTCTTAAAAAAAAAGTTTGCTTTTTGCATACCTTTCCCAAAGCTTCCCTAAAACTGGTCGCATTCGTCACGTTCTGCGTATTTCTCAAAGTCCGCCTGATCGAAGTGTCCAAAACGGAGAAGAAGGACTCGTTGGAGTACCTCAGGATGCACTCGTCGTACCAGATCATGGCCCGCTTCGACCTGGGGCACCGTTCGACTACATCTCCGGCAGCGAAAGCGACGCAGTCTCGGCACACAGCAGCGGAGAGGTCGCCGCGGCAGATGAAGAGGCCGTAGGCAACGTCAGGGGGGCTGCTGCCGGCTGTGAAGTTGTAAAAGCCGATGGACGAGTTGGAGTTGGAGGAGAGACCGGATAATAGGGTGTTGAGGTTTGTATGGTAGGTGCTGTTGGTGGCGTAGGTACTGGTTGTGCTGAGGGTTACGTTTGGGCAATCAATGAATAAGTAAGTCGGGTCAGCTCCTCTAGTTATTGGGATCATGAGGCTGAGGAAGCAAATCGTGAAAGCAAACAGAGGCTTTCTGGGCATTTTGTGGGGCAAATTATCCATTGTTGAGTGCCTGGGATTGCTCTTGAGGGCTCTTGGGAGTAATACTGAAGATTAGATGAGGGTGAAGAAATAAGCGGTGGAGAGGGAGAGATTGTGAATCATTGTAACATTGTTGTTGGTACGACGACTTGCGAGTGGTCAATGAGGGCCCCATTGAATTGAATTGGAGTGAAGTGAAATGACATTCCTTGTACATGGCCCTCGTCTTGGGATTTTAAATTTTGAATTTTAATTATTATTTTATTTTTAATTATTTTTTATTTTCGTTTTGGAATTTTAAATTTTGGATTTTAATTATTATTTTATTTTCTTTAATTATTATTTTCAATTTTTTTCTATCCTTTTTCGATTATTATTTTTATTTTTAATTATTATTTTATTTTTCTGTATACTTATTACCTACAAATTTAAACTCAAAATCTCAAAACGAACGGGGCCAGATCTGGGTTGCTTTCAGCTCCGGATTTGTATTTAATGTTTGGGGTCTACTTAGTTGAAATATTTGCATCTCGTACAGGTAACGACGACGAAAGATTATTGACCGAGTCAAGTTTTTGCAAGACTAGCGAAGAGATTTGAGTGTTGAGCTCAACTCATTTAGTTAAAAAAACATAAAATTCGAGTTCGAATTTTGCTGGATTATTAAACGAGTCGAGCCACAAGCAGCTCAATTTGTTTACATAGCTACGTATGGTAGTGTTCCAAACTTTTTCTTCACCGGTCCAATTCCAGAACAAAATGTTCAGTAAAGAAAAGTTTGGACACCACCATGGGCTTATTAACCTTTTTGGTCCCCAAAGTATTCAAAAAATCTCAATTTAGTCCCCAATCTACAAATAGGAGACATTTCGTCCCCAACGTTAGTAAATTTGTACCAATGTAGTCCCCCACCCCTCACGCCGTTACCCCAGACGTCAAAACCAGGGACATGTTTGTCATTTCCCCTCCCCCACGGCACCTATTAGGATTGGAGACTAAATTGAGATTTTTGAATACTTTGGGGACCAAAAAGGTTAATAAGCCCAATTTTTGTCTTTATTCAAAAAATTACGATCGAAATCTTATTTTTTTTTAATAAAGACAAAAATAGCCGAGTCGGGTATTGTGCCGGCCCTAATCCCTCTAATGAGGTGCGCCGATCCGTGAGTCCAAGAGCACGTCGTCTAAGCCAAGTGGCTTATTTTTTTGTCCTTATTCAAATTTTTTTCGCATTTGTTAGTTTTTTTGTCAATTTTGTGGGGATTATTATTTTTTTTTTTTGCTCGGCAAAGGAACTTTTATGTAAGGAACTTTTACGGTGTGGGGATTATTATTTCGTCATGACGAGAGGAATCTAAAACGTAAAAAATTACGATCGAAACCTAATTTTTTTGAATTAGGTAAAGGTATTATTGTATCAATCGAACACTTTTACAGATTCTAATTACATTTTAAAAATCTCTAATCTACAATTTAGAATTTTAAAAAGTAATTAACTCATAAACACTCCATTTTAGAAAATATACTTGTGAAGGAAAAACAAAATGGTTAAGAAGGAAACTGTTATAAGTATAGAGGAAAATATACTTGTTATCAGAAGTTGGGATTTATTTATTTTTTCTTCTCATTTTCTTTCTACCGAACAAGGGAAAGTAAATTTTTGTAAATATTCTTTCCTTTTTTTTTCCATTCTTTTTCATATGCTCCGAACAAACCCTAAGAACTCCGAGAAATTTTTTAATGCAATGGTAATTTATAACTTCTCTTTCACATGCGTTGAGATCCACACGTATATGGAGATGACATATGAGAAAACATTAAAAATAACCGTTGCATTAAAATTTTTTCTACAAAACTCCATAATGATATGTGATGGTGCAGGAGTCTAGGAGAGGCTCAAAAGCACTAGATAGTTTCTCAAGAAATCGGGACAACCACCATTGCTGCCCCACCGTGACGGTGTGCTCCTGGGCTCACGGATGGGCACACCTCATTAGAGGTATTAGGGCCGACACTCAATCGTAATTTATTAAAACCTTTTATTCAAAAATTAGGTTCCGATCGTAATTTTTACTTTTAGATTCCTCTCATCATGACGAAATAATAATCCCAAAAAAATTGACTAAAAACTAACAAATGCGGAAAAATTTGAATAAGGACAAAAATAAGTAATTTGGCTTATTAAAATAACCCCTCGGTGAGGCCGTGACGACGTGCTCCTGGGCTCACGGATCGGAGCATCTCATTAAGGGATTAGGCGCAGACAATACTTCATATTTTTGTCTTTATTAAAAAATTAGATTTCGATCGTTATTTTTGAATAAAGACAAAAATCGATTATTAACCTTTTTGGTCCCAAAGTATTCAGAAATCTCAATTTAGTCCCCAACCCTAATAGGTGCCGTGGGGGAGGGGAAATGACAAACATGCCCCTGGTTTTGTCGTCTGGGGTAACGGCGTGAGGGGTGGGGGACTACATTGGTACAAATTTACTAACGTTGGGGACGAAATGTCTCCTATTTGTAGATTGGGGACTAAATTGAGATTTTTTGAATATTTTGGGGACCAAAAAGGTTAATAAGCCCACCACCATGTGATACTGAGTGAGGCTCCGTCCCGCAAACGAAATAAGCTGCTTATTTTTTAAGAAGGCAATTTCAAACTCAAAAATAATGTGTTTACGCAAATAATTTGCCCACCACTATAGATCTTGTTTGATAGATCTCATCAAGATCTTTAATACGGTGCAAAAAAAATTAAAAAATTATTTTTTGTTTGCATTATTTTTTAGTTTAAAAATGTGAAATAAACTGTTTATTTTTTAAAAAGATCTGGAACGGAGCCTGAGTGACATTGAATAATTACTCATGGCCTTGGCAGATTCCGTGGGGTTCACGATTATTTTTAGGTTTTCGGGACCATGTAAGTCAAAAGTAACGACTCCTTTTCAGTTTTCGGTAGAAACTTCTTTCTTTCTTTTTTTTCTTTTCTTTATTATACTTTATCTTCTCCCGTGGAGGATTTGTATTGTAATACTTTAGTAATGCGGCGGCTACATCAATTATGCGGTACCATGGTTAATTAATTACAGTATTCAAGAACCCGACTTCTCTACAGTTGATCGTGCGATTTTATCTGAACCGTTCATTTTAAAAATCAATAGTTCAGATTTGTTGAATTTATTACCGGTCATAATTATTTATTATCGGTCATAAATTGAAAATAAATATAGACCCTTAAAAACTTTATCCGAAGGATGCAATCACTTGAACCGCACATTCGCAGCCCACAAACAAGCCAAATTCTTATTCGACAACTTGAACAATCACTCCGTGCAACCTGGTTCATTCCTTGCATCATATGTACTTTATTTATACCAAACTAAAGGGGCCTTTCCGCTAAATTAATTTTACTAAATGAACCAAAGCATATGTTTTCACGAATTTTTAGAGAGGTCATATCCCTTACATACATAAACTAAAATACTATTTAATGGAAACAACTTGACTATTATGATTGACCTATAGTTCAAAAATACTAATGGAAGATCACTCTAAAGATGTACAATTGTTTTGCATATTTTACAAACCTGGATATTGTCACCCTAGAATAAATAAGAAGAATTGGGAAATCACTGGTGTCCCAGACATTTTTCGAATCGGTGAAGCTCCCGTTGCGGTCATTAAAAATAAGGTCCTCAGGGACAGTGGCGACTTCAGGAATTTCAGAGCATGGGTTCATCCATAAATGTCAATACTTCTGCCAACTGTAAGACGGAAAAAATATAACATAATAATGGCAATGAATAACTTGCTTCCAACAAAAATCATATTTAAAGCTCGACAAGCGTGCGTTTCAACTTGTACACAAAAGATATCAAAATGCATATATATAGTACTAATAATCCTTCTTATAAGTTCTCGACAAAAAAAAAGCTACACGAGCTTCTACAATTGCATTCGACACGATTTCATATTTTGAAATCGTTGTATGATAGTCTCTATGTCAATAGTGTCAAAGTCTAAATAATTATTTTCCTAAAAAATCAAACAACCAATATCCTATACCCTATACAGACATTTCTGGTTATTGGTGGAAAACAAATTCTTACCAACCATTATTGGTGAGGCACAAGCAGCGTTTATTTGTAGAAAACAGATTCTTGATGGGGTTTTGATAGCAAGCGAGGTGACTGACTTTTGAAAACAGAGAAATAGGGGAGGCCTAATTTTGAAAAGGCATACGATTGTGTGAATTGGAACTTCTTAATTGATTTGATGTATAAACTTGGATGTGGGAATAAATGGTGCCAGTGGATCAAGAAATGTATCTCCTCAACATCACTATCCATTCTTATCAATGGATCTCCTACAGATGAAATCTTTCCACAGAGAGGACTTAGATAAGGAGATCCTCTATCTCCTTTCTTGTTCAATGTGGTTGTGAAGGGTTTGAACATCATGGTGGAAAGAGCTAAAGAGAAAGGTGTAATCAAAGGAATTCAAGTTGGCAGCAAAGTTAATATTTCCCATTTGCAATTTGCTGATGATACTATTTTCTTTTGCAATGATGATCTGCATGAGTTTCTGTACCATAAGAGAATCTTAAGGTACTTTCAAGATATGTCAGGCCTTAAGGTTAACTTCTCAAAAAGCATGCTATGTGGTGTTGGTATTCCTGATAAGAGAGTGAGTGACCTGGCTCTTATTTTCGGATGCAAGGGTGGGAAAGCTCCCAATGAAGTACTTGGGTTTACCTTTGGGAGCTAATCCAAGAAAGATTCAATCCTGGGCTCTTGTCATAGAGAAAGTTGAGAAGACACTCAAACCTTGGAAGAGTAGGCATATCTCAATGGGCGGCAAGTTGACTCTAGTCAACTCTAATATGTCTAGCTTACCCATCTATTATATGTCTCTATTTAGAATGCCAGAGGCAGTGGGCAACAAAATTGAGAAAATCTAGAGGAAGTTCGTCTCATATTGTATCTAGATCTTTTGCTGGGTTTGATACTGTTCTGTTTTCTGGTGGATTTTGCTGGTTCTATAGCTGTTAACTGATTAGGAAGACTATCCCTTGCTGCTGTTTTATTGACTCTGTTGGTTCATGATGCTAAGGCTGTTTGGTGAGGTGTTTTGCGATTGATCACCATGGTCTTTGGATGGAATTTACATAGTTCAGCTGTTTATGTATTCTTGTACGTGCTGTGATACTGAGGTAATTATGCTGCATTGAGTGGCTAATGAATCTGTTTGACCTTGCTTTGATGGGGCTGGTTTGTTGGATGCCATGAAGTTGATCCTCTACCTACTATTTTTAAAGCTGGTATGGTTATTTGGCTGGTAGTGCAAGCTTTTTGGAATGGTTTCTGCTGCAAGCTCTGTTTGGCTTTGGTCCTTTTGGATAGATCCATTTCTCGTATGGTTTCATTCAATTTTGTTGAATGTAATTTTTTCTTTTCTTTTGGCCTGCTCTATGATTCAAGTTTTCCTTGCATGTAGAGTTTGGCCTCCTCAATATACCCTTTGTCGAGTTCAATAAAATCTTCTAGCCGATCAAAAAAAAAATTATTTTGGACTTTTTCTTGTTTTGTCATTATTTAAATTTTTTTTTTTTTTTTGTGTTTGTCAGTTTTGCGTCTAATTTTTGTAAATTATTGATTAGTCTTGTCAAGACAAATCGGAAAAGTAAAAAATAATGATTTTTATCCAATTTTTTTTAAGAATATCCAAGATAAATCCAAAAAGCCGGCTTTAGTTTTTAATCGGCCATCATGGGTCATTATCTATTCCCAAGTCGTGTTTATACTTTCATGTCTAGAGGTCTTTTTTTATTGTTTTCTTTTTATTTATTTATTTATTTATTTTTGATCTGCTTTTTTTTTTAAACACCTCGACGCTTTGACTAACCCAACATTTTGTTTCCGTAAGAGGACCCTCTATTGCCTATCAGTCAACAGAACTTTCCAGGTGACCACATATATGAAAAAACAGAAAATAGAAAAAGACGAAGAAATCAAGAATCAGTTTTTCATTACTTTTCTTTAAATCGGTGTCGATCCCACAGAGGTCTTGAACCTTTTATACTCTAACCCTCAAGCATGAGCTAAACACGTGCTCCAGAATTAGTTACAAACAACTAAGTTAATTACAGCCAACTAAACTAATTACAAATGATTAAACTAATACTTCTTTAATGACCTTTACTAACATGCCCCTGCAAACTCATGGGTGTCTCGACAACCATGAGTTTGGATTTAAGAAAGAGAAAACGAGCAACAGACAATGATTTGGTAAAAATGTCTGCAATTTGTGCCAAACTCCCAATATGCTGAACGGTGATGTGCTTGTTGAGAACTTTTTCATGAATGAAGTGATAGTCTACTTCAACATGTTTGGTCCTGGCGTGATACACTAGATTGGAAGCAGGAGAAATAGCCGATTGATTATCACACCAGAGAAGATGAGGAAGAGCAGGAGTGATGCCAATATCAAGAAGTAGTTGATTGAGCCAAGCAAGATCAGCCGCGGTATGAGCTAAACTTCTGTATTCAGCTTCAGTGGAGGATCGAGCAACGGTGTGCTGCTTTTTAGCACACCAGGAGACTAAATTGGTCCTAAGAACACACAATAGCTAGTGGTTGACCTCCTATCACTGTGATCCCCTGGCCAATCAGCGTCTGCAAAAGCTGTAAGAACTAATGGGCCAAGAACAAAGCTCAAGCCTTGATGAATACTGCCCTTAAGATACCTCAGAATGCGTTTAACAGCTATAAAATGGCTCTGTTTAGGTGCATGCATGTGTTGGCAGGCTAGGTTCACATGCAAAAGAGATCTCAGGTCTTGTGAGGGTCAAATATTGTAAGGACCCCACTATGGTTCGAAACCAATGAGCATCAGGAAAAGGAGGATCAGACTTTAGTATAGCTGGTTTGACAGAAGGAGGAGACAAGCTGGGTTTACAGTCATTCATCCCAACTTTTATCAACAAATCTGAAGCATACTTGCTCTGAGACAAAATGTAACGATGACCAGTATGCTGCACTTCTATACCCAGAAAATAGTGAAGATCACCCAAATCTTTCATAGCAAAACGAGTGCTCAGAGTAGAAATGAACTCAGAAATGAAATCTGAATTATTCCCAGTGATGATTATATCATCAACATAAACCAAAATCAAGGTAATGCTCTGGGATGTTTGTAAAGTGAACAAAGATGCATCGGCTGAGCTATTTATAAAACCATGCTGTAAAAGAAATCCAGAAAATGTGGCAAACCAAGCTCTTGGAGCTTGTCTCAATCCATAGAGAGCTTTTTTAAGCTTACACACAGAGTGAGGTCTACTAGGATCCTTATAACCCAAGGGCTGTCTCATATACACCTCATCATCAATGACACAATGTAGAAAAGCATTGGGAACATCAAGTTGCTTAATTTTCCAGTTATGATAAACAATAAGGGTCAAAACAACCGTTATAATTGGTTGCTTGATAACGGGACTGAAAGTCTCAGTGAAATCAAGACCTTCAGCCTGTTGATTCCCATTTCCCACCAACTGGCCTTATATTGAGCAAAACTACCATCAGAATTATGTTTGATCTTAAAGATCCACTGACAACCTATTACATTGGCATGTGGTGGAGGAAGAACAAGATCCGATGTACCTTGCTTAACCAAAGCCCCAAACTCCTCAGCCATGGCTTCTTGCCAGACAGAGTGTTTAACAGCCTCTGAAAAATGTGTGGGTTCTGTGAGTGGAATAGAAGAAGAAGAAGTAGCAACAACGTTTAGACTAAGGAGATGTTTGGGCTTGGATATCCCATTTCTGGACCTTGTGGTAATAAAATGAGAAGAAACAAAAACAATAGGTAGAATAGGCTGAGCAGAGTTAATAGGACTAGATATAGGAATAGAAGAAGAAGAGGGAACATGTGGTATAGAAGGATGAGCAGATGATGGAACAGATGAAGATGATATAGGAAGAGAATGCAGCGAAGATGGGGGAGGTATAGGAATAGAAACTGACACAACCAAGTCACTGAAATCTATGAGAGGAAAGTTAAGATGAGAAGAAACTCACTCAGAAGAGGGAGGAGAATACTGTGAAATAAGTGCAGAAAAAGGCAACTCATTCTCAACAAATTTAACATGTCTTGATGTGTACACCTTGGTGCATAGGATCATAACACCTGTAGCCCTTAGTATTATCACAATACCCCAAGAATACACAAGGGTGGATTTGGGAGCTAGTTTATTAGGAGCATAAGGTTTTAGCCATGGGTAGCAACAACAACCAAAAGGTTTGAGACTCAAGTAATTAGGTGAGGACTGAAAAAGTAAAGAATAAGGAACCTGATATTGTAGAGAGGAATGAGGATATTGTAGAGGGGAATGAGGCATTCTATTTGTCAAATAGACTGCAGTAAGCAAAGCTTCTAACCAGAACAAACTAGGAAGACCAGCTTGAAGCAATAAAGTGACAGTGATCTCAATTAGATGTCTATGCTTCCTTTCAACTATTCCATTTTGTTCAGGAGTATGAGGACAAGTAGTTTGATGAAGGACACCAGTAGTTAGAAACAAGTGTAAAAGAAAGTGATTAATGAATTCCCCTCCATTATCACTTCTAACAATTTGAATAGAAGTATGAAATTGATTAGAAACAAAGGCTTTAAACTGAGCTATTTTGTGTTTAACTTCTGATTTGTAATGAAGAGGAAATAGCCACGAATATCTTGTAAAATCATCAATGACAAGCAAATAGTATCTAAACCCTTTATTTGAGGGGATGGGAGAAGGTCCCCAAACATCCATATGAACCAACTGAAAAGGAGCTGTAGTATGAGAAGTAGAAACAAAAAACTGAAGCTTGTGGCTCTTGGCCATGTTACATTCAGTACAATGAAACTCATAGGGTCTTATTATAGGTAGATTATTCTGCTTTATTAAGGCATGCAAGAGAGGAAGACTTGGATGACCAAGTCTTCTATGCCACAGCATAGCAGAATCAGTAGTACTAAGCAAAACAGCAGGAGAAGATGTAGAAAGACCTCTTTTAAAGAAGTTCAGAATGGGATAGAGTCCCTGGTTGCATGGGCCCTTGTACAGAATTTGATTGGTGTTCTTGTCCTGAATGACAAGAACAGAAGAGTACAAAATGAGAGAGCAATGATTATCTTTAGAAAATTGATAGACTGAAATGAGATTGTGTGTAATGCCACGTGTGTGCAGGATATTAGTAAGCTGAAAAGTAGATTTAGGAGTAGGTAACAAGCCTTTACCAATGTGAGAGACTGGAAGAGAAGATCCATTGCCCACAAACACACCCTTGTTCAGAGATGAAGATTGTGGTTGATCAATGTTTTGCAAGGTATGAGTGATGTGATTAGTTGCCCCACTATCAAAATACCATTGTTGGGGCACAGATGATTGCTGAGGCACAGATGACTGTGAAGTAGTTCCACCATTAAAACCCCCATAAGCTGAGTAGCCTTGATTCAGAGTATCCCAACCATGATTCTGTGAAGATATCCCAGGAAAACTGCTGGTTTGCCCAACAAAATGTGCCTGAACTTGCCTTGGACCTGTATAACCCCCTGTATATCCTTGCAGTCCAGAAAAGGGAACATTTGGAGCAAAGACTCTAGGTGCAGAAAACTGCCCTTGTCCTTGATAAACTAGAGGAGGATAGTAGGGCATCTGAGAGGGACCACCTCTCCACTGAGCAGTATCAAATGGCTGAAAAACAGGTCTATAGTAACAATAATTTGTAGTATGATTGGTCAATCCACAGATATCACAGGGATCCCTAGGGAATCTAGGACCTCTACCTCTGCCTCTGTTGAAACTTTGAAAAGAGTTTGGATAAAATTGAGTTTGTGCCTGAGGAAAACCTTGTGGAGTAAACTGTGAACCTCCAAACTGAGGTGAAACTGTTGTGATCCCCCAAACTGAGGTGAAAACTGAGAGGCACCACCACTCTGTGGGAAAAATTGAGAGGCACCACCAAACTGAGACCCTAGAGAAGTTTGTGGCATGAATTGTGAAAGAGAAGGTCCTGAACCTGTTGCAGATGTAGAAGGCACTGGCAAAATAGAATTTTGAAGAGAAGTAGGCCTATTTTTGTCATGTGTAGCAACCATGACTGAAGCAATATCAACATCAGAAGTGTCCTTGGTCATTTCCATATCTTCTCCATTTAGAATACTAACCAACTCATCAAAGGTAAAGGTTTCTATGCCTTGAGTCCTAACAATAGTCTTGAAACCCTTAAATTCTGTGTTAGATAAGCCATGAAGAGTATGAAAGATCAGATCATCATCGCTAAGAGGAGTTCCTGCTGCCGCTAGTTTCTGTGAATAGTCCTTGATTGTATCAATGTATTTCTCCATGGTTGAGGTTTTAGAAAGATTGTACATCTTGTTTCGTAACGCATGTGCATAAGTTTTGGACATAGGGTTATATCAATTTGAAAGAGAGTCCCAAACCTGACTTGCATGTTCTAACCCTAACACATACGGTAAGGTAGACTGAGATAACGAAGCAGTCAAGCACGAGAGAAGTTGACTATCAACAAGTTTCCATAAGGCTAGGGCTGGATTTACAACAACATTGCCGATGTATCACGAATTTGTGCTTCAGGTTTGGTACAAGATCCATCTAAATAGCCGAAATAGCCATTCGCATTCACCACATTTTGAGCTTGAGTTTTCCACAAGAAGTAATTTCCACTTTCTAATTTGATGTTGACGAGAGAATGAAAATTGGAAACTAAAAAGGTGAGAGTTGGAGGAATTGTAACCGTAACTGTCTATGGCCATGGCGATGACGGAGAAACACCAGTTGACGATGAAACGAACTCAAGAATCACGGCTCTTCGTCAAGGCCGATGGATCGAATGCAAGAATCACAGTTCTTCGTCAAGACTGAATTGAACGCCATGATCGCTGAGTAGGAAGAAGATTTGAGGATCAGATCGATGACTTTCGTTGTATGGCTCTGAAACCATATGGAAAAACAGAAAATAGAAAAAGACAGAGAATTAGTTACTTTTCTTTCAATCGGTGTCGATCTCACAGAGGTCTTGAACCTTTTATACTCTAACCCTCAAGCATGAGCTAAACACGTGCTCCAGAATTAGTTACAAACAACTAAGCTAATTACAGCCAACTAAACTAATTACAAATGATTAAACTAATACTTCTTTAATGAGCTTTACTAGTAACATTTTTTATTTTCATTAACATTTTGTTTCCGTAAGAGGACCAATCTATTATCTATTGCGTCTAATTTTTGTAAAGAGGAGGAAAGTAACAGAGACAAATGCCTATCATCTACAAACAACTGAAAAATGATAAATACTTTGTGGGACTGATTTCTATAGACATTACATGTACTAATTCTCCCTCCATCTTTAGTCAAAGTTGGCGAGAAGAAGTTTCTTCAGCTTAGCTTGCGTGTGTAGGCATGTGTTACGGGTATGTTTTATGTGTGTCGGAGTTGGGGGACAGAGAGATCAGTTGAAAGGGTAAAGATGAGGGTCCTGCGAGTGGGTGAGAGACTGTGCTTGCTGTGAACTACTTACGTTTGGAGGTTGGGAAGATTTGTATTGTGTGGTTGTGAGCAATCCTAGCTAGCTAGTATAGCATAGGTATGTCATATGTGAGTTTGTTTGCTTTGTAAAGTGTTGGTGTCTTTATGGTATCAAAGAATTACACACACACACACAGAGTGGTGAGTGTGTGAACCGTGAGTGTGAGCGTGGTAAAGTGTCAGAAGATATTTCGGTCATGTTGTGGTTAGCACCATGACCATGGAAGAGTTATTGGCCATGTTGGCAGAGGATAATTAAGAGCTTGTGCTCAATGAGGAGTGTCGAAAAGTGGGGAATTCACAAAGAGGTAGAGGAAGAGGCCGTGTACATGGTCAGGTGGGGGGGTTGTGTGTGTGTGGGACCAGAAGATCTAGAGGGACAGATGAAGAAATAGAGGAAGAAGAGGGATACCAAAGGCATTGAAAAGAGTCAATTGCAATGAATACGGCCACTGCAAGAGGGAGTGTATTGCAGACGTGCAGTGCTATGCTTGCGGTGGGCATGGCCATAACCAAGGGCGGACCAGGAATTGATTATGCTCTAAGTCAATTCCAAAAAAAATTCACACTGATACCAATTGATGGTCCAAAAGTAACCCATGCAAGAGTAGTGAATTGAGTGTCACACTGACTTTCTAGCAAATTAAAAAACTAAATGCAAGATAGAAACAAATCAATGATGTAGCACAATTGAGTCAACTCAAAACAGTAACTACAACAGTAAGCTTTAACAGATGGAGCAAACTCAATAACAGAAAACACAACAGATATCTAATACTACTTACCAAATTTTTAGGGCTTTAATATAGGGGGTGGCTATTCGCAGCCCCGTATTTTCTCCCTTAGCCCGTTAAAAAATTTCAACTATACTCGTCAGTTAGTTACTGAAATTGAGATACATTTTCAGCATCCAATTATCGAAATATAATCTTTTTTTTAACAGCTAATTATTGAAAATGTGTGTTCGGCAGTTGTTTACCGATGGTTGAATATATTTTCGACATGTTGTTACCAAAATATAATCTTATTTTCAACAGCTATTTACTGAAATGTTATGTATGATTTTCAACAACTATTTACTGAAATGTAGTGGGCTAAGGGAGAAAATACGGGGCTGCAAATAGTCGCCCCCTTAATATATGGACGAAATTAATTAATGGGTTAATTGCAAGAACACCCCTTAAACTATCATATTTTGTTAAGTTGATCTCCTCATGTTTAAAACTCATCAACTTCACCCCCTCCTTCATCTATCAAAATTCATCAACTACACCCATTCCCCTTATTTTTGTTAAAAACATGGACCGAAATAGTCGAAAAGACTAAGTTGCCCTTTTGTTCGTGAAAAAAAGAAATAGGGTTTGGGGGAAGAACACAACACATGCCTCCTCTCCTCCTCTTCCCCCCTCTCTCATTTGTCTCTCTCTTTGATCGACATGACCTAGAAAATCGAAACCCTAGAACCCAACTGAGAACGTCAAACCCATCACGTTCGAAACTTTCAATCGAAACCCTCAATCAAGTCACTTGAAACCCTAAATCTTGTCGTTCCATCAAGTTCGGAACCCAACGACAGAGCACGAGTACGAGTTCACCCTTCACTTCAAGTGTTGGAAATCCTAATCGTAAGTTGTGTAAGTTGTAAGTTCAAACTTTAGGCTATAAAAGCATACTGGGAGGAGAAAATCTAGGAGGAGAGACAAGATAGAAGAGGTGAGAGAGAGAGAGAGAGAGAGAGAGAGAGAGAGAGAGGAGAATAAGAAGTGGAAGAAAAAAAGATTTTTTTGGGTGATATAGGGTTTGGGGAAGGGTTTTAATTGCCCCCTCCCTTTTCGTTTTTAATTCCCGCCCGAGGGAAGGGCATTTTCGGGTTTGAAAATATTATTCCGTCAAAATTGTTGACAGATGTTAATAGATTTGGCCAAATTTAGACAGAAGGGGTGTAGTTGATGAGTTTTGATAGTTGGGGGTCAAGTTGACAAAACGTGATAGTTAATTAAAGGGGTGTCCTTGCAATTAACCCTTAACTAATTAAGCAAGTTGAAATGCCCCGAGTCAGATTCAGAGATTATCAGTTTACGTAAGTAATATAAATATGCAAAACAGAAATTAATTAAAGAGAGTAGCTATGGAAGAGAAAATCGAACGCAATGAATTACAGTGGTTTGGTTCTCAACTTCACGACCTAGTCCACTCCCCAAGTGTATTTAGGATTTGCTGCACTATTTTTAATAGTTACAATCTTTTAGCTTCGCGGGTGCTAGATAACCTTTACAACAAGCGATCCATCCCCAATCACTCCAACTATTTTTGACTCTCGTATTAGTCACACCTAATCTAACTAGTTTTGACTCCAGTACTAATAACACCTAACTCTCAAGTGATTTTCTTTCCAAAACCACTCACAAAAAGATCTCTCTCACAAGAGTATGAATAAGACTACACAACCCCTTTTACAATTATGGCTCAAGAACAACACTCAATCTATGAAAGTATTCAAGATGCAAGAGCGAGGTTGAGTTCACAGATTTTTTCGAACAAGCTCTCTGTAGAAATTTTTGTTACAAGTTTCCCCCGTTCTTTCCTTCTTCTTTTTTCTATTTAATTAATCTTGGAGAATAATACTGCATGTGGAAGCTCCATTAGCCGTTGCAAAAATATTGAGCTCCAATCTTACCTTTCCAAACTTTGCATCTTCCATCTTAAGCAACATCAACTACAATCAAGCCTTCAATTTGCCGTTAGAAATAAAAAAGCTCCAAGTAATCTTTCAATTTTCCTCCTTGGTTAATATTTGCTTAATTTCCAAAAGAGCCTTTGTAGCTAATTAAAAATTAGGAGAAGATTTGTCCTTAATCTTCCTCCTTTTGATTCAAATCTTGACTATTGAAGATGGTGATGTGATGCAGACTCTTCCCTTGTGTAGCTTAATCAAATCCTACTCCCTCCGTCTCTTTTTAAATGTCCTGCGTCGTAATTCCAATTATTAAAAAGACATCATCATTATACCTTTCACATCAATTTTTTCCTCCACTTTCCTTACTTACCTATCATCATTACACTTTTTACTCACTTACTTTTCAAAATGGAATCTACTTTTAGGAACAAAATAGACAATGCACCAACTTTTACCCATTAACTTTACAAAATGAACACTTATTAAGGGACAGCCCAAAATGGAATACTGGACTGTAAATAAGGGACGGAGGAAGTACAAATTATACAATTATCCGAATCAGTATCAAATATCATTAAATCTATTATATTTCTTCTTTAATAATTTATGGTTAGTTATCATCAAAATCAACAAGGTACCATGATAACCTTTGGGCTAACAGAGCCTATCTCCCCATCGATTTGATCCGTTCGACTCTCCCTTAATTCTTGACTTATAGCCATTCTCCATCACAATGTCCAAACTCGGTCTTATCCACCACACCCTCTCCATTGAGAGCTACCATGCTCGCAACCACTTGCCGCATGCACTAGGGATTTTCCTACTCCATCATGAGTTACAATGGAGCAGGAGCCACAAACTTTTTGAAAGGAGGAGCCACAAACTTATGTAGCTAAATTAGAGTGTCTACAATAGTCAAAATGTTGGGAGAGCCACATACTAATCAAGAAAGGTGGTTAATTAGTTTTTGTTGTGCTAGCACGGATCAAAACCAAACACACACACTCTAACACAATGGATAACAGAAAGAGAGATGACGTGAGAAAATTTTACGTTGCCCCTCAAAATTAGGTACTGGGGAGCAAATTCACCCTCTCAAGCTATCAACCTCTCTATAATTTTCCCACACCTTGTAAAGGAAAAAACATTAGTTTCACCTGGAACACTGCTTAGTAATCTTTGAAAATCGCATATCGTATCGATAAATTTTTAGTTTGGTTTATTTATTTGTCAGATTTTTTTTTCCCAGATTGTAAATGAAAAATGTCTCCCATATGCAGATTTCTTGGATCCACTACTGGTCTTCCCCACACCTGTTGAGAAATTGGTACATCATGGCTCACAGCAGTTCCACTATATATCGAATAAAGAAAGAGTCCAACTTAGATCGTTTGTTACGTAAAGCACGTATTTTTATCCTAAGATTTACATTAACAATTTCCTTTATACTCCTACCCATCATGGGTACTGTCCTTGGCCCTCGCGAAGCAAGACCCAAGTCTAGTCAGTTTTCACAAACCCAACGCATCTGTATCTGACCCAACCCAACCCAACCCAACCGAATCGATGCTCCCTCAAACCCTTCTGATTTCAGTTCAACAGCGCAGTACACTCATTTGGTCTAGACCGTTTTTCAACAATAAGTAATCATGAACGGAGAAAAATTTAAGCCCAAGTGAAAGGGAAAGCTATCGATCAGTCTAGAAAAATCCACCTTTCTTTGGAGCATTGTGACAGACCAAGCGAGTCTCAGGGTCCACGACAACTCCATTCCTGTCCATTCGTCGAAATTTTGTTTCATGGATAAATTAAATCTAAATAAAGTTCACTTAAAACAAATCAAATTGAACAGAACAAACCAGAGCTCGGATTAAGAAGAAAAAAGAAAAAACTAGACTTCTAGTTAACACTTGCAATATTGTTTTTTTTCTGTAGGAGGACCAATATAATGCATAACAATCAACGACACTTTCCCAAATGACCAAATAGTATTCTGTTTCCAGCGACATCATGGCATGAGACCTGCCTTATTGCTCCCAAATTTCTGGCCTATCATCCGGCCTCTAGTTCAGTAGTCGATGCTTCATTCACAGACCACGGCATTGACTTACTCAAAGACTGATCCGACTCAAGGCCTTGAAGAGTATTCGATACTGTTCTAGCAGTTCGACCACAGAATCCAGGTTGTTGAGGAAGTGACAAATCAGCGGAATGGCTATTTAGCATCAGAACTACTGTGGCCATGGAAGGCCTAGCATCCCGATCATCTTGCACACACAACAAGGCAATATGAATGCATCTAGTGACTTCATTTCTTGAATGGGAGCTTCCAAGAGTGGGATCCATCAAATCCAAAGTCATTCCTTCCTTCCAGAGCATCCAAGCCTGCATTAATCCATTTTATACATGAATTGAGGATGTGAAGATATTGGAACTAAGGAGTATCATACTCCCCCGTAATGTCCTATATTGCCGGTCTCTCTTTGGAGTTTTACTTTTAAAAACCACATGTAATGAATAAACTTGCATTTCAACTAAAAGGCGTTATTTAAGCTAATTATAAGGGATAATTTTAAGAACAACATGGACATATTTCCGAATATCCAATCATTTGATAGAAGACTCGCAATATGGGACAAACGGAGTGCCAATTGTTAAAGAATGGCTAAAAGCTTACATAGCTGAGAAGGTCTGCAGCACCATCTGATTGGTAAAACTTATTGTTCTTCTTGCCTGAAATAATCTCTAGAACTAAAACACCGAAGCTAAACACATCTGACTTGTCGGAGAATTGTCCATGCATTACGTACTCTGGAGACATGTAACCACTGCAAGCCACCATTATCAGTTAATCACAAACAAACGATCGATGGAAAGAGCAGTACGCAAACTGATTTGAAACTCCCCTTTTTATGGCACTTCTTTTTCCACGTTACTGTTGATTTACTATATTGTCATAACATTTTTTGAAAGTTTGTCAATAATTTATGTAAATGTAACTACGTAAATCACCAATAATAGGGTAAAAAGGGACTATTATTCAAAGAAGACAGTAGAGTGTTAAAAAAAATTTCCAATTCCCTGTATATATATATAGTGAAGTCCAGAAATTTTCATTAAGCAGCTCCGCATAACAACACATCTCTTTGTTCACCTCAAGGGTCAGGGTCAGGGTCAGGGTCAGCTTTGATGAATCAAAATGATGCATCGGCTGGGTTGTATAAAGTTAGTTACTGATCATGCAAATTATAGAAAATTAAACATACGAGATGCAGGATAGTACTTACAATGTTCCAACCACTCGACTTGTACTTCCTTGAGTTTGATCAACTCCAAAGATTCTAGCCATGCCAAAATCTGAAACTTTCGCATTCATGTCACCATCCAACAAAATATTGCTAGCTTTGAGATCACGATGTATAATTCTAAGTCGTGAATCTTCATGAAGGTACAACATCCCCCGGGCTACCCCTCTTATAATCTTGAAGCGTTTTGACCAATCCAACTTCGCTTGCTCTTGCGGTTCTATGCTTTGATCGATCCAAATGAAAGCTCATGTGAGAAGTACGGAATTAGACTTGGGAACATTATCACTACAACAAATTGGACCTTTTCGAGACAAATTAAATTCGCCTCCAAAACAACAAAAAGTCGCTAATGTTTTTAGCGATGAAAAAATTCTTCGCCCAATGTTTCACGCCAAATTTATGTCAAATTTTGGTGAAGAAAAACTTCATCGCCAAATGTAACGTTTTGGCTTTCCTGCTAAAAGCGATCAAAGCAAAAAATGGATTTCAACTTTGTTGTTGCTCCTATTTGATCTAAGGAGTGCCGGTTTCCAAACTGCAACTCCCACCCCTAAGTCAATTCACATTTCATTGATAACATTGCGAAATTTAAAATATATTAATGTTGTTTCAAAATTTTGAAATTAACCTATGTATAGTGTATATATAATACAAATATACACATATAAATTTATTATTTATTTTAATGGTAGTATTTTTTTGAAAATAAAAAATAATTAGTCTTAGGTTTGGTGTCGAAATATCAGTTTCCTTGTGATAAAGCTACCCATTTGCCAATAATCCAATTTTCTCACCAAAAGGTACCATTTGGCGAGGAAATTCAAATTCATGTTTTGTGGCCAAAAGTCTTTTTGTTGTTGTGTATATGCATGCAGTATGTCATTCAGTTTTGTGGAAATTGCGAGAAAAGCGGAAGAACAAATTAATTAATGTGGTCTGATCTCCGAGCTAGCATGCATGTGAAATGCTAGCTCCTCCTCATCGCACGATTCATATTGAGTTTGAGTCGTGCTCTCGTAATTCCTTATTGGATACCGCATTTGACATTTATCGATCGCGATAAAAATGGTGACAGACAACCAATAGTAAAAAAGAGTTGCATTTATTTAGATTGCCTAACCGAATAGAAAGTAGTCGAGGCTTTTGTTGGGCACAAACTCATAAATGAGTATCTTTTCTTCTCCTGCCAAGCAAAATCCCAGTAGCTTCACTAAGTTCCTATGTTGAAGCTTGGCTACCAATATCACCTCATTCTTGAATTCTATTGCGCCTTGTCCTGAGGTTTGAGATAGTCTCTTCACAGCTACCTCTTGTCCATTTGGAAGTAAACCCTGAGAATTCCAAACATCTTGTGAAACTTCTTGATCCAAAGTATATAAGTGGGTGTTTGCGAAAAATTATTTTGACACATTTTTAGATTCTAGTTTTTAAAAATCAGTTTAGAATGTTTGTCAAAAAAATTTTCATACGGGGTAACTAATTTTTAGAATCTACAAATTCTGAGAACTTGGAGAAGGACAAAAAATTTCTCAAAATTCCAAAGCTAGGTTTGGGTAGTTTTTGAGATTCTGCAACCCGAATTCTCAAAAAATGAATGAAATTTTTATAACCTAGCAGCTGTAACAAACATTTTTCTCAATTTCTACTAAAATCGAGAATCTTAAATATTCAACATAATTTGAAGCTAAAATAAAAAAATTTGTATCCACAGCTATCACAAATACGACAACATTTGAAAATTTCGAACGGTTGTAGGCAAAAAAAGAATACCTTGTAGACTGGACCAAATCCACCTTCACCGATTTTGTTACCATCTGAGAAGTTGTTCGTGGCAGCTTGAATTGTACCCAAATCATATTGCATGGACTGCACTGTTGAGATGTAATCTCCAACTAGACGAATCAAAAGTTGAAACAAGAATAAATGTATGGTCAAATTAAACAGGAAAAGACATGAATATGTTTTCTGGATCCCTCTCATTTTATCTCTTTCTTTAGTCTAGTCTGCCTGAAGAAGTTTCTTGGGGAATTTCGAGGCCCGATCCTGCATGTCTTGGTTTTGCCCCATGATATCATTGTGCACAAATGCACATATATAAGTAGGAAATTTACTTCTACATTCCCTTTTTTACCATCTACACTCCTATTTTGGATTTTAGTGTTGTAGGTGTATGTATTTTTTTTGCTAGAGGACAAAAAAAGGAGTGTAGGTGGTAAAAAAGGGAGTGTAGAAGTAAATTTCCTATAAGTATTGTCTCATTGGGTCCTATCCCACCGGAGGCGGGGGGCCTACTCCCCCCTTCCTGCTCCGCTCGGAGTGGGGCCCACTCCGGGTCTCGCTCCGATGAGCGGGATTGTTCACTTTGTAGAGCTCGTCGAGTAAAATAATCATGCAAAAAATCAGCTTAATTGGATATCATTAAGTGCCTGATCGGAACCCATATAACTCTCGGTAACTCTCGGTCCATGGGTTCAAGTGGATTTGATTCAGTGTTTCAGATCCATTCTTTTCAAGATAAAAAGGTTCCGATCATGCACTTAATGATATCCAATTAAGCTGATTTTTTGCATGGTTGTTCTACTCGACGAGCTCTACAAAGTGAACGATCCCGATCATCTGAGCGAGACCCGGAGTAGGCCCCACTCCGGGCGGAGCAAGAAGGGGAGCAGGAAGGGGGGAGCAGGACTCCCGCCTCCTATCCCACCTGGCGCCTCTCTCTCTCCACTCTTTTCTTTTCCCTTTTTACTCAAAATTTTAGAGTTTTTAAAAATTTTATTGAAAATATCTGATTTTGAAAAATATATATTTATGAAATCTACTCAACGAGATCTATGAAACAAGCCTAATATTAAATGCGAAAATAAAAAATTATTTTTTTGGGTGCAGGCTCATCGGGTTTTTTTTTTGCATTATAAACTTTTAAATGTTATGACTTCCATTAATTATACATGTATGTTTAGACGGTAAATTATTAATCGGCACTGTGAATTCTTAGCACTATTAAGTAAGAAATTAAGGTTTCAATTGTGAAAATTTTCCGTTACTTGCTATTTTTAACACAGTTATTTTTTAAATGAACACTTTTAAATGTGGATTTAGATTATTAATTTTAATATGGTTAGTTGTTAATAAATTGTTAAGTAAGTACTATTAATTGTAAATTTAAACTTGTTAATTTCTACACTGCTTAATTGCAAAATTTAAATAGAAATTAATACTGTTAAGTGTGAGTTTACATGTTAATTTAACAATGTTAAATAGTGGATTTCATTGATATTTTTGAATTTAGAAAAAAATAAGTATTGCTTAAAGTTTCCAAAAATTTAACAGTGTTTCAGATAGACAATAAATTTTTGAACAAAGAAAATCAATAGTTGAAACATGCAAAAAATCACAATATAAAATTCAGTTACAACAAAATCAAACAGACATTGAAAAAATTAAATTTTAAATTCACATAATTTCATTCAATATTGTTCTGATTAGGTAGATCTTTTACTAGTAATTTTAAAAAATATGAATTTTATAAAAAATGGGTATGTACAATAAAAATTAGTATAAACATTCGACATTTTAAGCTTTTAAAAAAAAGGAGAGAGAGATGCGTTGGAGTTACTTGGGGAGGATATAATGAGGAATTATTAAGGATCTCCCGGCCCAGACATGAACTTAAAAAATAGGACCGACCCGGAATTGTCCCTAGTTTTTTTAGTTTAGTTTGCAGTAATTGCTTAATGTTCCTTTGCTCTTACCATTGCCTTCTTTTAGAGAATTATACTTCCTCTTCGCACTCCTAGTTAGGAAACAAAAGCATGATATAAATAAGATAATAGCGATCCCACTTGGAACTACAATAGCAGTGATTACTCGCGATGAGATTCCCCCATTTCCTGCACATTAGTAAAATCATTTCATCTACATATTTCATTAATTGACAAAGGTAGCACTCACTATATTAAGGCTACAAACAATTCGATTTGAGTAGCGTAGTAAGTTGTTTCTGCTTGTTTGAAAACAATGAGTACTATGTCAAGTTTGGTTTCTTTAACAAACGAGTCGATCTAAAAAAAGTACGTATTAGTTAAGCTATCATCAGGATCTCGAGCATATTTGTGAATTAATTGTTCAAGATTTGGTCCAAAACAAGTTTAAAAAATGTAAATATGTAAGGTAACAAATTGATTTTGAGTTAACACAAGTCAACATTGAATAGCTTGAAGTCATTTAACACCACATTTTACAAACTATATATAATTGAATTCCTTCGTGGGAGTTTAGGAAAATATGGAGTCTGTTGTGTAACTCTATTTAAATTAGTAGCATTATATTTCTTAATAACCCTCCCCACTTCTTTCAACTTTTAATTGTGCTTATAATGGATAGATTTAGAAAGTCCAAAACTTTTGGTTCAGATATTTCAAAATGGACAATATTTGGGAACATCCAAAAGAAAGAAGAACCATGAATTTGAACGAAATTAATTTAGGATTAAAAAGATTATTGATATGATCGATTACTGGACAACTGTGTAAACTTCAAAATTAAATTCAAAATACATGCTTTCCAAAAGAAAGTTTTACCTGGGCTGCTTGTAGTGGTCTTGCTAGGAGGAGGAGGAGGGAGGAGTGGCGAAGGTGGCGGCGGAGCAGCACCGACGCTGGCATCGTAAAACTGGAAATCCTCATACTGGATATTACAGCTTGGAAACACAACTCTCACTCCTATTGTTGCTTCAGGAAACAACGAGATACCCTTCTGAAGGCAGTCATTGCAATCGAGATCAGACAAATCCGGTGTGCATTGCGCTATTCCGTACACTGGTTGAAGCACTGGTCGAAGCGATGAGTTGATGGCTTCTCCAGTCGCAAATTTCTTACCTAAGTCACTACTCGAAGCCCGATTGACAATATCGTCCATTACCTTTCCAAGTGTATTCATACTACTAACAGTTAGTATATAGTGGTTTGCCAAAATTCAGAACTAGATATTAGAGAGATTACATAAACTAAACTGCTGTGTACATTAAAAGAAGGACAAGAGGTTAATGTTGGTGGCGTGACTTAGTGGTCTTTGAATCACGCAGAGAGATTACGCACACAACTACGAACTTGCATAGTCTTAGGTTAGTAATTTTTCTTTCGGATGTTCTTGTCCTTTTAATCTTTGTATCTTTTCAGAAATTAATATATTTCTTTTGCTGAAAAAAAAAACTACGAATTGACTTTATTTGGGGTTTGATTTGGTTATGCCAATGGTTATTAGTGTTGTATTTTGGTTCTTTGGGTGTTGTTTTGGGGTGTTTTTTTTTTATTTCCGTAACAATACAAGGGGTTTTTTTTTTTTTTTTTTTTTGATAATTCAATACAAGGGGGTTTGAATTTGGGGTTTTTCAATTTATTTATATTTGGTGTGATAGGCTTGATTGGGTGTTTGCACTTTGCTGGGGAGTGTTTGCTTCGCCATAACCATCTCACACGAGTAGCAGCCGCGGCGTCAAATGGCAAAAGGTAGTGGATATCAAATTGTTCTTTTGGTTCTATGTTACCGATCCATCAATTTAACAAAATGTTAGTGTAAAATGGGGCAGTAATCAATCAATTTGCTGGAGAGTATTTTGATTCAATGTGAGTAGTGTTGGCTTTCTTAAGGCTTTGTTTTGAGGATTTGGTGGGGGTGGCCGGGGAGGGGTGAGTGACGGTGGAAAGGGATGGTAGTTGTGTGATTTAGGTGAAAATACAGTTTGTATGTATATAATACAGTTTGTATGTATATATAGAACAAAATCACGATTGAAATCTCTGGTTAGAGAATTGTGGATGTTTTCTTTGTATACAGTTTGAGGTAATTGTGACGGTGGAAAGGGATGGCAGTTGTGTGATTTAGGGACAAGTTGTTGGAACGGCTTAGATTCATTTGATCCAAAGGCTGTAGTGCATCCTTCCACTTCCCGTTTTAGTGCCCATGGTTTTCACCTAAATCACACAACTACCATCCCTTTCCAACCAGGATGCGTAGTGCTTCGCATCCAAACCCGGATGCTCCACATTTCAATCCCGAGATGTCCGCTGCAAAGTCCACTTCTATCTGCGCCCATCAGCTATCTGAGCGCCCTCATCACCCCCTGGATGTTGTAAACCGTGTTCGCCAATCTAGTTCTGCCCCTCTAGTCAAGCGCTTGTGTCACTACCAAACTCGAGCTCATCTGTACCGCAAACAGAGATACACTACACGAATGAGTGTCTCCTTGCAAAACCAGATCTTCCGTGGCTAAACCCCGAACACACCGTGCCCAATCACCGGACACAATCCGTGACTCCATCTCTCCAACTCATGTGGCCACATATCTTGGAGAGGATTCAATCACCAAATCCCCGAAGGAAGAGACTCTTGCAATGCGCCGTCGCGTCTCCATCTCAATTCCCTTGTCCGGAGCTCCAATGAACACCCCCGCAAGTAGTAGCAATCATCACCCGACCAGTGTCCCGCACACCTCCTGATTCATATCCAGACACACACATCCGCATGTCTCAGGTCGCGACTCTTCGTACTCCATGCCTATCCCCTGTGCATCCGCAACTGCAGCTCATCCTGTTCATTGTCGATAAACCAATACTGCTTGTTCCGTACCAAATATCAGCTCTATCTGTCTGTACGCACCATAAGCCCGTATAAATTGCCCGTCGTCTGTTAGACCGACAGTCACATCCGATTAGCTCATCTTGCAACCTGAATCATAAATTGCATCTCCGGATAATAGGACTTCGAACCCGATTGAACCAAACTGCCTCCAATCACTGTCAATCATCTCTGCAAACCATCGCTCTAGTGAGCGCCCGTGTCATAACCAACCCAAGTGTATCCTTGCTCACTAGCTTCGCGCATGCTTGCCCCAATCAACCTCTGATCCCTGCAAGTCTGCTTCTGACAATCTTGTCTTTTCTGCCACTTTTTGTCAACTTTTTGCACTCCTGTCAGCTCTCCCCGGGTCTTCTCCCTGCCACTCGTCCATACTCATTCCATTCCTTGCTTTCCTCAGCATCTTGGATCTCCATCGAAATCGATCTATTACTCTAGTAGGCGCCTGTGTCAGTTATTAGACGAGCAAACTAGCCTGAATATAATGTATCCTTGCTTACCAGCCAAGCCACCATGCAACCCAAACCGCCTTCAAACACGCATTTCTTGCTCCACTAAGCACTTGCACCAGCCTAGGAGCTCCAATCTGTAAACAGAGCGCACGGTTGTGTCCGGAACGTCATTTCCATTCCAGAATCGGTCCGAACCGGCCAAAAACACACTCTGGACCACTGAACCGGCCCGTTGACCAGGCCTTTGACTGTTGACCATTGACCAGCCACGTCAACGTTGACTGGTTGATGTGGCATCTGACGTGGCACCTTGGACCCCTCTTTTGCTAATGTGGCATTGCCACGTGTCTATGACTTGGTTGCCATGTGTCATCCTACGTGGCGTCCTAGTCAGCGCTGATCAACTGACTGGCGTTGACTGGCCCATGCTCTCCACACGCTTGCGTGTGCCAGCCCCTGTCCGCCGCGTGCATCCCACGCGCGCGAGTAGATTTAACGCGCTCCACGTGCCTCTCCTTCTGGCCCCACGTGCGGTTCACTCCGGCATCGCCTGGTGATTTTTCGACCACTCCCAAGTTCATCTCCACTAGACGAACACAACCCCGTGCTCAAATCTCGCATCCGACGACTCCTGGTACGAACCACCCTTGAACCACCTCTCTGCTACATGCCTCTGCCGTTCGAACGGCCATTGCCACCACCTCCGAGCTACCCCAATTAGTGATCGTTTCCTCGATCGAGGTGAACACAACCCAATGCTCAAACTCGTCTTCGATCATCCACGACCTCGGGCTTTTCAAGACAGCCTCTCCGCCCGTCGCCACCTCTGCCTGCTGCGATCGAATGGCTCCCGAGCCTTCATTCAGTGACAAAACTCAACCCCATCACCTCTTATAGACTTGTCTCAGTGAGGTGCACAATCCTTACTAGTTTGATTGAGTTTTCATACGGCTCAACCGAGAACCCAGCTTAGGTCATGCTCCGTGCTTTCTTCCGACCGTGCTGTCCTTGCTTCTCCAGTGACCCCGAACCAGCAACTCCAGCTCTGATACCACTGTTGGGTCGAGACCTCGACCCCAATTGACATCTCCAAGCACAAGTACGAAATAACCAAGCACAAACAAGAGATATCTGAGGAAAACTCCACTATGTATAAATCACATAGACAAGTATGAAAACACTCACCGGAATAGCCGCAATCCAACTTCCCCACTCCTCTCTCTCTCCCTCTCTCTCTCCCTCACTCCAGTGGCTATCCGATGGAGTATCCGAGCTAGCATCTCCGAGGAGCATCGGGGGAGCCACAAACCAGCTCACTCTCTACTCTCTCTCACGTCTGGCACACACACACTGCCAAAGGCAGTCCACAAAAGGGAAAAGGGAACCAAGGGGTTTTATCCCCTACAGCACACACCCACACCACTTGGGTGTATCCCAACAGATCTAAGTACGTGTCAGTATCCTATCATCCTGATTTAATTTCGGAAAGAAGGTTAGCATATATAGAACATCAAAATTAACAGTGAAAAGGAGTACATATATTCTATCTTGTTCAATCGGTATAAAAGTCTTCATAATAAATAATACCTCTCCCAAAATTTCGGTAAAACGGGTCGTATTCGTTACCCTCTGTTGATTCTGCCACATTCTCGAATACCCCGTGTCCACAGTGGAGAAGATGGAAGCATTTGAGTACCTTAGCATGCACTCGATGTACCAGATCGAGACCCGCTTGGACGTGGGGCACTGTGCGACTACAGCTTTGGAAGCGTAACCGACGCAGTCATGACATGTGGCGGCGGTGAGGTCCCCGCGGCATAGGAAGAGGCCGTAGGCGATGTCGGGTGGGCTGCTGCCGGCGGTGAAGTTGTAAAAGCCGTTGGATGCGTTGTTGGAGTTGGAGGAGAGAACGGAGAAGAGGGTGTTGAGGTTTTTTTGGTAGGTGCTGTTTGGGGCGTAGGTACTGGTTGTGTTACGGGTTGCGTCTGGGCAGTCTAAGGTTAAGAAAAAAGGGTCAGCTCCTTTAGTTATTGGAATAAGGCTGAGCAAGCAAATGGTGTAAACAAACGTAGCCTTTCCGGGCATTGCGGGTAGCAAATTATTCATTTTCGATCGAGCACCTGGGCGGGCTATGGTTTTGGGGGGTGTTTCAATGATGGTTACTATAAGAATGGAGATTGGGAGAGGGAAAGATTGAAAATGGTGGCTAGCTGTACGTAGGTCCGACGACTAGGAAGTACTACTGGCCAGGTCATTGAGGCCTGTTTATTGGTCAACCGGAAATAGTCATTTATGCCTTATTTAATTGGAAGCTGAGGACCGTTTCTGCATGCATTATTTTAATAGGGACCATTTCAACTCTGAGATAGAGCTATTCACGGAACTGTTATAAATAGGTTATTTACGGAGTCTTCTGATCTAATTCGTGCGTATTGATAAGCATACAATATTGTATATTCATAGGCTTAATCTCTCACATTTATCATATTATTATGTTTATAATTAAATATTTTATATGATATTGCGCGTAAAGTATGTTTCTTCTGATTTCAGGTAATTCAAGATAAAGTGTATCAGTTAACACCCAAATCTGACTAGCTCCGAGTCTTGATCGAACACCGTTAAAAGAATAGACAAGAGCATCGCGAGCACATCGCGTTAGATGAAATCTCAGTGGTACACTTTGGTTGACTATTCAATGAGTAATTTGTTGTTCGGAGAATTAAATTGCTGGCACCTACACATTATGATGCACGTCAATTGCAAGGAGGATTTGGATTGTCAAATGAAAAAATGGACACTGTTGGAAAATTGATTGGAATGCCTCGGACCCACTGAAGTTAATGCCTCTGAAAATACAAGCATAACAATTGAAGGATTTTAACTCTCCATGCTATGTGTCGGCTCCCGTTCCGTTCAATCATGTTTGGCATGGATCTCAACTGTTCATTTATTTGTCACAATGCCATTTGCACACCACACTGGATAATTCTCTTGTCCAGCTCTCATCTCTCACACGGAACAAATGCAATTATCAGGAGACAAGGCTTTTAATTCGGCAAGGATAAGAATTCAATTTTCAATGCCATGTGTTGGCACCCGGAACGTACGATCGTGTATGGCCTTGATCTCAGCCATTGCTCTATTTCTCAAAGTTTCATGTGTGCACCACACTGGATTATTTTGCTTCAACTCTCAGCCGACTCACTCTCACAGCTTTGTATATATATGGGCATCCAGCCAAAAGTAAAGAGGGTTAGAAGCTGGCTAGCAGCCAAAAGAAAACAGTAGAATAAAACCCTTCTCTCTCTTTTTCTCCGTTCTTCCTCTCTCTTTCTGTCTTTCCTTTTCTATTTCCCAGCCAATTTGCGCAACCCACTTCCCTCTAGAATAATTTCCTTTACCAGCATATTTCTCTTTCAGGGCTTGGACTTTGTAATCCGCTTGTAATGAATTTGTAGTTTTCAAATTCCTTGTTTCAATTCTGTTAATATATTTCTAGTATGTTAAATAATTTGCATTAATAAGAAAGGATTGAGGTTTGGTCGTGGGAATTCACAAACTATTCGGCTGTTTCTTGCACCAAACTTAAATCTAAGGTTGATATTAGTGCAGTTCCCTTAAAGGTTGAGAACGGAATGCCTTTGGCTTACCTCCGTTGTAAACACCTTTTTGGCGCGCACTAGTACCGATCTTTCATAATCGCGTAAATATATAATAGTTATTATGTTTTTAGTTGTTTTTAACCTTTCCTTGGCAAGTCCTTTGGCAATGGAGGGGTAGTCGTACGTACGGTCACGGGGTGATTAGCACACCGTGGCCAGGTTGGACATGTCTTGCTCCTGTTTTGGAATGAAAAATAAAAAGGCAATTTTAGGTTATTAAAGTACTTTCATTAGACAAACTCGGGCATTGTCGGAGCCCATGTACACGGGGGAATGTGGGACCGAATCTCATTCCCCATTGTGCATGGGTATACGGCGACCATAAAAGTTTGCATCTTTCGGGGTAACTTTTTCTCTCTAAAGTTTAACATTTTTAAAGAACACCAAATGAAGCAGATATGTCACGCCCCGCCCCGCAAACGGCACCCAAAGTGGGCCCGAGTCGGTGCGACCACGTGGCATTCCACACAGAAGACCAAACCACACCTCACAACCTGTCAGAATAAACACCCAGCGGAAGACTTATCACTTAAACATAAAAATGAGTCAACGTGTTGACCAACCAACTACAACCTCGATTATAATACTATATCTGCAATATAGTACTTAAAAAAATCTATACTTCAACACATCCACCGACGACTTATTTACAACTTGAATAAATCAACCTCTTCATCAACCACCTACAACAAGCTCGACCATCCACAACATCCAAGGTTAGCCCAAACACTCCTCAACACGATGACCGATAGTGGACCCACTCTAAGCAACCGGCTACCTGGCAGACCAAAAAGGAAAGCCAGAGTGTGTGAGATATAGAAATGCTCAACATAATACCACAACACCCGAACGAATATCAACATGAATATGAATCCACCAACATAACTTAAATACTCAAATGTATACAACAGTTATAACCAACCTGTCCACCCAACAGAGTAGTAATATTCAATGCACAACAACATGAATATAATTACATCACATGCAGTGACACGTTTGCCACTTCGCATGTACCCAAGACGAGGTGTCCAACATACCATGCTCCCATCATTCGGCAATTAGTCGGCATGGCATACGACATGGTATGCCTCACACGCTAACCTTCGGCGGTTCAGACAACATCCATCAGCATGCACATTCATCAAACACACACATCACATCCAAATCTCGTGTCCCACACACCATGTTCCCAACCGTCGTTCATTGAACGATATGGCTTACGACATGGCGTGCCTCACACGCACACATTCATAATATATCAAAAGCTAAACAACAATAGCATGATATACAATCACCTCCACCACATTATCTATTTTACGATAATCATAACGAAAGCTAAAATGCCATTAGCAATGTATACACTCACAGCCACAGCAATATCTCATTAAAGATAATCATATCGAAAGCTAATCACGATTAGCCAGATATATACCCACTACCACAATAGTATTATATGGAGAAGAACCATATCAAACACACTCACCTTTGCATCGATCGAGATATGCCAAACTTACGATTTCGGCACCTCCTCAATTGACCGGCTTGTTACCTAACCACAAGCTAACCATATCAGTTTATTGAACGCTTAAACGTTACAACTAACTCCTGAAAATAATCTATAACACCAACAATAGATTAACGATGCTTAACGCATTCTAGCATGTCCATCTCAAATGTTTAGAAGTGTCCCTAAACCAGCGTAGCACTCAAACACCACATAACCCTTATATTTGGTTTGAAATCTACGACCAACCTGTCGTATTCTGCCTATAACTTCTTATAGATTTACAATCAGATCATGAGACCACCACCATTAGAAAGTACACCTCCGGTACATGAATTTTGATATAAACTTTGTCCACCATAGAGTCCGGACGACAAAGTTATGCCCGTCCAAAGTTACATAACTAAGGCAGAAATCCCAGTTTCAGCAGAACAGTCTGCGATCGAAAGCTCATTAAAAATCACCTACTCAATAATTTTCAATGATTCCAACACCAAGACATCACCAACTGATCCATGTTTAAGACTCAAGGGAACCCATAGTCAGTAACACACTCAACTATGATAAAATTGCTGAAAAACATAGCTCCAAAAGCTGCCCAGATTTCCAGAATTACCAAACCATCAACTTCGGAACAAAAACTGATTTTTCCTATAAGGAACCAAGGCACGAACCTTACATATTCAGAAAGGCATGTAAGTCTAGTTTCAGAATCAATAAACGGTGCGTAAAACCGGTACCCGAGCAAGAAGTTATGCCCGTTTTTTCAACACGTGTCTGTGCTGCCAGCACAGACGCGAACCAGACACCCGTTCGGTCCACGAATTTTGTAGGCCAAACCACTTCGAGTTATTTTCTGAAAATTTAACACGATGCAATAGACTCACAGATGAACACTCAGGATTTATTTCACGAATTTAGAAGATTTTTAGGTACCTTGAATAAATTCGTCAAAAACAGGACAGATTCAACTTGGTTCAAACACAGTTATGTACAACTATGATATGCACGAATTTCCTAGAACAAAACCCAACTCCAACCTCAAAAACCCTCTCCCATGAGTTCAATCCAACTCTAATTTGATGCCAAGCATGGAATTGAATAACAAAATCATATATTCAAGTAGAGAAGAACATGAATTACCTAACAAGGTCTTCAATTCCACCTAGCCCTAACTTTCTTCTTCTTCTCTTCCTTCTTCTTCCACGGCTGATCTCTCTCTCTCTCTCTCTCTCTCTAACGTGAAGTGATGGAAACAAGATAGAGATAGGGAGATATTCCTCCTGGGATATTTTGATAACACCAAGAAAAATAATCATATGCAAGTGAAACCATAAATAACTTATGTTCCAACTCCTAAACCACATAAAACCCCCCGTAAGTTCCACCTCCTCCGAATCAACCCCATCTTCACATATTAAAATTAAAAAAATGTGAATTGAAACAACTAAATATTCGGGACGGGTGCTACAAGATAAGTCCAGGACTGGTTGAGAGTGCTATGAACCCTACGTCCGTACCTCCTTTTTAATTATTCAAAGAAAAACCAAATAATTTCCTAGGTTTAGTTAATCTTTTCATCAAATGACAAGGGGTGGCCACCTAAAAGTCAGTTTAAATAGTAGTAACCCGACACTACTACAAAATGATATAAAGATCACGGTACAAAAATTAAAAAGATCTCACTTTTTGTAAAAGCGTAATAAAATGTTATGGACTATAGTTTTAATCTCAGTTATACGAAAAAACTGATATGGAAAGATTTTTTAATCTCAATAATCTAAAAAGTGAGAATATAACTTGTAGAATAGATCTCAATTTCAAAAAACTGAGATTATATATGAAAGAATTTCTCTTTTCGAAAAAAACTGAGATGAAAAGATTTTTTAATCTCAGTAATCTAAAAGTGAGATTGTAACTTAAAGAATAGATCTCGTTTTTGAAAAACTGAGATTGTATATGAAAGAATATATCTCATTTCAGAGAAACTGAGATAAAAAAAACATTTAATCTCAGTCATCTAAAAACTGAGGTCGTAAGTTAAACGCATATGTTATATATATATTAAATATTTCAATTATATATTGAAAAGTGTATGTGGTGGAGTTGGTTAAAGCTTTTATATAAAACTCAAAAGACTTGGGTTCAAAACCCAACAGGAGAAATAGAGTAGGATTTTTTCCCTTGGGAAAATACCTCTTTTAATCTCGGTTTTTTAAAAACTGTGATTATTTCTCTATAAACAACCACGGTTTTATAATAAAATTGAGATGTTAAACTATTAAAGGTCACGATTTTGTCATTTTAATCACAGTTGTCATGTTTTTAGTCACAGTTTTAATGAGTTTTAATCACGATTTTTATCATGTGGTTAAAAGATAGAGACTTTTAGTTACACCTTGATAGACCACGGTTTTGAATGCGAAATTAAAAGTGAAAGATCACACCAGATGACCGAGATCTCTATCTATTTTTGTAGTAGTGCGAGTTTTTGGTTCAACACACATCACCGTCTCTGTAGATTCGACTCCGGTCTTACCGGATATTATGCTACGTCGGTCCCAGCCCTACGCTTGGGGCAACCTGTTATTTTAGGTCTAGGAATTCGTCAAAGCACGTATTGGTAATCAATAGTTCGGAAGAGTCGAAAAACTTTAAACGTGCATGATTGGCTTCGGAGAAGAGTCGAAAAAGTTTTCTTTAAATTCGAACCGTCAAAAATACTTTTGAACGTGCATAATTGGCTCCGTAAAACTAGATTCAGGGAAATAAGATTTTCTTCTCTATTTCCTCCACTAGATATCCACTTAAAGATATTCTTCCTCAGCCCAGACCCGGCTTAAGTTTCCATCCTGGCCAATTTGAACACTTATGTTTCAATCCTCACTTTTTAATAATCCCAATTGTCCCTTTATATAACACTCCTACATTGGGTGTGTGTGTGTATATATATATATATATATATATATATATATATATATATAGGTGACGGATCAAGTGAGGGATTAAAATGAGGGACTAAAATGTGGGAATCTCATTTCCCGATCAAATTTTGAAAATCCGAACCGTTCAATGTATGCAGAACGTGATTTTATGGGTCTTCGCGAGAAATTAGCAAAAAAAATGACCGGGAAGGGGTTCATCCGAGCAATTTTTTTCTGAACCGTACAAAAACTGCCGGATGAACCCCTTCCCGGTCATTTTTTTTGCTGATTTCTCGCGGGGACCCTTAAAATCACGTTCTGATCACTTTGAGCGGCTCGGATCATCGAAATTCAATCGGGAAGGGGGAGTCCCGCACTTTAACAAAATGAGGGATTTCTCACCGGAACCGGATTCTATATATATATATACCCCTTTAAATAGGCAATTAGTCCCATAGATTTCGCCACCCCATCCCAAAAATCTCAACCCCTATTCAAATTCTCATCCACCATTTTGCTAATTTCCTAATTTGCAAAACTCACACTCTCTCTTCTCCTCTTTTCGGATCAAGATTCAAGATCACTGTCGCCGCCGCCTGACAACTCGACGTATCTGCCCCACCGTCGTCGAAGAACCACCCCACCATCATTAACCTCACCATCGCTGTCAACCCCATTGTGGCAGACCAGCGCCATCAAACCCTTCATTAAATCAAGGATTTGGATGAGATCGAGGAGCTACAGACTATGGAGTTTCAATCTTACAGTTTTTTTGTTAGTGTTGGATCTCGTTGTTCTTCATCTGTTCCAAGATTTCCTTTCGTAAGTATTGAATCTTGATATTGGCCTATGCCCTTAAAGGAGCTAAATCCCTTGATTTGGGTTTTGGTGTTAATTGAATCATTTAGTAATTCACGAGGAAATGGCCAGACCGGCACCGTCATACCCTTCATCAAATTGGGGATTTTGGTTTATTTAGTTTTATTCGATTTCATGGTAAATTATTTGGTTCATTTGCCATGCGTGAAATATATTTGTTTAGAAATATGTCATGAATTTGAAGTCAGTTTCATGAAATCATGATTTCACGTTCTTAATATGTCATGTTTGAAATATGCCATGAATTTGAAGCCGATTCCTGAAATCATGGTGTATAGTTGGTTTATTGTTCAAAAATATGTCATGTTAAACAAAATTTTAATGTTTTTTATGGTGAATTTGCAGAATTAACCATGAAAAAATAGTCAATTTGAATATTGTATAAATTCTGAAATGTATTTTATTGTAATTTTGCAAAAATTAATCCTGAAAAACATAGTCGATGTCACCATGTTCCAAAAGGTTTCCTGATAATACATGGTAGATATGGAAAAATAAATATGTTTTTCAAATTTAAATCAGTGAAAAATTAAACGGTGGGATTTGATTATTACGAATTTTTTAAATTTTGAAAATCATCTTTCGTAATTATTTTCCGTAATTATTGTGATTGAATCCCACTAAATTAGGAAATAGTTGAATTGCACTAATTTAGGAAGTCAATTTATACACATATGTATATTTTATTAAAAAGATAAGATAGGTAATTCACCATCTGAAACGATGAAAATATAACCCCAAAAAGTAGGCAGGATGGAAACTTACATGGCATGACTAATGAGGACGAATATTTAAAATCTCCTTCATTTTTAATTCCTTCACCTTCATTTTGTTCCCCACGTCCCCCGGTTCCCTCCCACCGCCAATTTTTAAAACAGTCCTTCACCTTTATTTTTCTCTTTCATTCTTTTTTTCTTTATTCAAGGAAAATCAATTGGGAATTGGTGGCCTATCATCCCGTGCCCATCATGTACCTACCTTTTTTGAAATAAAGGTGATGAATTATAAGAAAATTACTTGTCTAATAAAATAAAAAATAAACACTTAAAAAATAAAAATCTTAGCCGGATGACGCCTAAATCCTCATGATTATCCTCCTTCCCATAATAAAGTGAGAGAAATTTCAAGAAACAGATTCTGCATAGTCCATTCTTGTAAACTTATTTTCTTCTTTATTTTGTAGGTTTTATCCAGTTTTTCTGAATTTTCATTAGATTCAAGTGATATTTTTTGAATTAATCATCTATCTCAATGAGATGAGTCTAAAAAGTGCAAAACTATGACTAAAACCAAAAAAAAAATTCACTAAAGACGAAAAAAATATCAAATAATTGTCTTATTTGTCTTAAATGTTGTATTATTTGTATTTTTGCAACATCAGTTCATATTTTTTGTACTTTTCCGATTCGTCTCATAAAACGAAATATTAACACCAAAAATTATGACGAAAAACTAAATAAAAAGTAAAAAAATACAAATATAAGTTTTAGACTTAAAAGTTTGCAAGAACGCAGACTCCATATATTGAACCTCTCTATTCCCTTTAGAAGGGATTCATCAATAATCGAGCATACATAAATATCTCCTCGTGTACTAGGAATTTTTTCTGAAAACCATGATGAGAGAAGAATGGTTCTGGCCTTCTGTTCACGTACCCAAGTGAACAAAACCAAATTAAAAGTCTTTCTGCAAAGAAATTTGATCAAGTGTTTATTTCCCCTTGGATCATGCCAGTCACGCCAACCAAACTACTTTCTCTACGCATTTTATATTTGACAATTCTTCTATGAAAACTACGGCACTGACATAGAAAACAACTCCAATCCTTCCAATTTACTAATTGTCTTTTTTTTGAAGTTGATGCTACTTTTTATTATGAGATTATTATATATTGGAAAGGAGTGAGTATTAGACTGTACTGATGTAGCCAGGATTTTTGCGTAAGGGAACAAATATGCACAATCAAACAACTAAAAATAAATATGCAGTGAGGATTGCGGTCTTGGTCGGCGGTTTGGCCGGCTAGATTTAGGTGTCTGGGTCTAAGTCTTTCTAACATTACACCTTTTGAGCGTTTGTATGGTCATCCATCCACTTATGACCACCTTCGTGTCTTTGAAAGTTTATGTTATGCTACTATTGTCAAACTTGTTTCTAAATTTACTTCTCGTGCTGGGCGTTGCATTTTTTTGGGTTATCCTACAGGCCAAAAATGTTACAAATTGTTAGATTTAGATTCCCATAAAATTTTAGTTAGTAGGGATGTCCGTTTTCATGAGCATATCTTTCCCTATAAAGGGACGTCTTCTCTTGATTTTCACCCCGTTCCTACACCTGCACCTGCACCTGCACCCCGTTCCTACACCACACCTTTACCCAATTCTACTACCTCACTTACCCACGATATACCAACCGACTATTCTCTATTTACCAAGTCCAAAAGTAACACATTTACTGCAGTACTTATTTATGTGGACGACATTATTGTCACCGGCAATAATGAACAGGCAATCAAGTCTCTCAAAGACTTCCTCTTGCAACAATTTCACATCAAAGATTTTGGCAATTTCAAATATTTCCTTGGCATTGAAGTCTCCGGGTCCAAAAAGGGAATTTCCATTTCCCAATGGAAATATGCATTGAATATTTTAAATGATGTGGGATTATTATGATCTCATTCTAATTCTTTCCCAATGGAGGCATATTTGAAATTGAATCCCGACGACGGCGACCCATTACATGATCCAACCAAATACAGAAGATTGGTTGAGAGATTGATTTACCTAACAGTAACAAGGCCAGACTTAGTATATTCTGTGCAAATCTTAAGTCAATTTATGCAGGATCCTCGAAAACCACATTGGGAAGCTGCTCTAAGAGTGTTGCGTTTCATTAAAAGGAATTCTGGTCAAGGATTATTCTTTCCTTCGTTCAATGATCCTACGTTAAAGGCTTATTGTGATTCAGATTGGGCGGGTTGTGAGACAACTCGACATTCAATTACAGGATTTTGTGTGTTTCTGGGAAATTCTTTGATTTCCAAAGAAGCAAACCAATGTGGCTCGTTCTTCCGCTAAAGCCGTATATTGTGCCATGGCTGCAACATGTCTAGAAATTACATGGATACGACACATTTTGGAAGATCTCAAAATTTCACAAAGCCAACCATCATCCTTATTTTGTGACAACCATGCAACTCTCCACATTGCCAAAAATCCCGTTTGCCACGAAAGCACGAAACATATAGAGATTGATTGCCACATTGTTCGGGAAAAATTGCAAGCTGGACTAATTGCCCCATCCTATGTTCAGTCAAAATCTCAACTTGCATACATCTTCACCACACCTTTGGGAAAGGAACAATTTCAATATTTAAGTGGCAAGCTGGGACTTCACGATATTCACTCTCCAACTTGAGGGGGAGTGTTAGAGGAAAATCCGGTTGATGGATTAACTGAAAATCCTTGATTGTAGCATAGGAATATTGTATATTTATTCTTTCCTAGTTCAACTTCTTTCCTAGTTTAGATTCTCCGTCTATAAAGAGCTTTGTATCTTTGAAAATGATTCATTCAAGAAATACAGAAATATTCTCTCAATTTTCGCTCTCCTAAATTCAACTGTAAGCCTGGAGTCTTCATGGATGTACGACATCCCTGGTCTACACCTCGTATAATCTTGTAGCGTTTTGACCAATCCAACTCCGCTTGCTGTTGTGGGTCTGTGCAATGAAAGATCCAAATACAACTAAGAAGTAAGGAACTAGACATGGGAATTATACGTCATAAGCGATTCCGTTTTCTCGAAATCGAGACACAAGCTGGGTAACATTAAAGTCTCAGATTTCTGAGCGTGCATGTGAAATGCTCTCAACAACGACTCACAGTATACCATTCAGCTCTGTTCGTGTGTTAGAGAGGTAATCCATTACTGGATTCCAAATGTCACATTCATGCCCAAAAAAAACGGTAACAAGCAATATAACAGAGTAGTCCCTTTTTTTTTTTTTTTTGTTATGAACACGACTCATTAATGGAGGAAAAACTTCTAACAACTTCAGCTATCACTCCTTGCAACATGGTTCACTCTTGCATTATAATCTGTTTATACCGAAACTAAAGACGTACAATTGTCTACCGGGAATGCTAAAGTCACTTGGTTGGTATCGATCAGATTCTGCAGAAAGTCTCTTCAACATTAGAACTATCGTAATAGTTGTTCATCAGACAACTTGTTTGCGCTGCTCCGGCATCTAACCATCCAGATTAATTTGTCGCTGGTGTAACTTGTATTTGATCTGGATGTATTTGTGCAATAAGTCTTCTTTAGCGAACATTACTTCACATCTTTCTAACCCTCAAGCAACTACTCCCACGCTTCCGTGGTTAGATCAGTTCCTTTGATGCAATCCATTCCTACGATGCCATCAGTTTCTCCCTTCTTTTCCTCAAAACCAATTGATACCTCAACAGCAACAATTTGTGCCTCCACGGCAGTTCTATCCAACTTTGTCATCCAGAAATTTTTCTAGAGGAAGAGGAAGCAGAGTTCCTAGATTTCCCAGAGATCCTTGTGAAATTTGTAGTAGAACTAACCATATCACCAGTTTCTGTTGTTATCGTCCACAGATTCAGTCTCAGTTTCTGAATTTCTGTCCTTATGATCAGTTTTCACATGGTCAGTGGAGAGGTTCACAAGTAAATTCATGGATGACTTCCACTCCTATTCAGTATAGCTATCCTGTTCTACCACCACATCCAACACACTTTTCATCTAAAGGACCAAAGTCTTTGGCAAAGGTTTCACAGGCATCACAAGTGTCATTTTCTCCAACCTTTGCTGGTAGTTACTTGTCTCCTCAATCACCTGCACAGGTTTCAGTACAGGCCTATTTTACTGGTCATATTGGTTCCTCATTTGCTTCAAGTTCTGGGCATGGATCGGGTTCACATTCTGGTATTGGAAATGGATATGACACCAGTGTCAATTCAAACTACTCTTCTCCTCAACCTTGGTTTTTCGATAGTGGAGCAACCAATCATGTTACCAACAATCTACAGAATTTGGAAATTTCTCCACCTGTTCATGGGACTGAAGGTGTTTTGGTTGGCAATGGCACTTCTCTTCAATTGACACACACTGGTAAAGGACTTCTTCCCACACCTAAAGCTCAATTTCATCTTTCCCATAGTCTTCATACACCAAACATTACACATAATCTGATTTCAGTTTATCTTTGATGCCTCTGGCCTTGTCATTCAGGACAAGACTACTCACAAGATTCTCTACCAGGGGCCATGTCACAGGGGCTCTATCCACTTATGAGCAACTTTAAAAATCCACTGTCACTTTCTCAGCATTCTTCCACAGCTTTTGTGAGTTCTGTTTCTTCTTCTGCTGAGTTGTGGCGTAGGAGACTTGGTCATCCCAGTCCTCCTTTGTTCAACACTTTAATAAAACAACTTAGTATACCTGTGTCCAAGTCTGTTTTGTTGAATTGTTCATGTTGTAATATGGCCAAGAGTCATAAGCTGCAATTTCCTTTGTCTGTGTCTCAAACTACTGCACCCTTTCAACTTGTTCACATGGATGTTTGGGAACATTCACCACTCCCTTCTAATAAAGCTTTTCGTTATTACTTGTTGGTTATTGATGATTTTCTAGACACTCTTGGTTATTTCCTATTCATTATAAGTTAGAAGTGAAGCATAAAATTGCAGAATTTAAATCCTATGTTTCCACACAGTTTAATACATCTATTAAGATTGTCAGAAGTGACAATGGAAGGGAGTTTATTAATCACTCCTTCAGGGAGGTGCCCACAATTGTTGTAGGGTCCTCATACTTAATCTTGGGCCTCACAAAAATATGTGGTTTAGAAGAGGCTAGTGTGGTATCCTAGGGGCATTGAATAATTTTTCCGATCCTAGGCTTGGGCCGGGCCGGAGAGTGGGTTGGGGTGGAGTGCAGGGTTGTACGGATTCATTACTAAAGTGTTTTAGAGGATGTATTTGCTCCAATCCATACTTTATTTCTCCATATCTCCAAAATAGAAGCTTCTGGTAAAGTGTATGTTTGATCAGTTTGAGTTTTCTTTTGTCCGTTAGAGTGCAAATGGGATATAACCCGTCCTTTGCGAATGTTTGTACCTAAGAAGGCTATTATCTTTTGTAACTTTTGTACGTCTTTTGATTAAGAACGAATGCTACTTGTAAGGGATTATTTTGCATGTGTACCGTTTTTTCTATCGATGACGTTATCATTTAGACCAAACAAAAAATGGGAGAGCATAACTCAAGGCCTTGTTGATCAACCAAACCAAACACCAATAAGTATTCTATCACCCGCTGTTCAGATAAAAGTTCCTTTGACAAATTTACCAGCTAAATATCAAATGACTAACATACTCAAGGCTGGTTTTGTGGAAAAAAAAAAAACATCTGTGTTTGTTTCCCATTTTTGGGTTTTTTAGTTTTGGGTGCAGAGAAAAATAGAGTAATGATTAGAGAGAAATGAAAAAATAATAATTGGAAAAATAAGATAATGATTGGAGAGAGAATAGGATAATGATTAGAAAACAAAAATAAATGAGAGTGATTTTGTCACTCCCCTTTTTGTTAATGCCACTACCCTTTGTGTCTATATAAGATAGTTTGTTTTGTGAAAGAAGGAGAAAGGCATTAACAAAAAGGGAGTGGCAAAATCAATTTCCAAAATAAAATGGGGAAACGGTTACAACCAATTTGAACTTCACTTTTTGTTTGTCTTTATTCAAATATTTTTGCATTCGTTTATTTTGTGTCAAACTTTTGTAAATGATTGATTTTTCTCGACGAGAAGAACTAGAAAAGTGAAGATTCGCGCTAGCTGATCCGGACATCCCATTCTAAAAAAAAGCATCGAAAAGTCCAACTTTCTAAAGGAGGATTGTGACCGACCAAGTGAGTCTCAACACCCACCGACACTTTTCCATTCGTCGATTTCTATTTTTCCATGGAGAAATTACATTAATGAAAACAGAACAAACCATAGCAGGAATATATAGCCTTATCAAATATGAAGAAACGCCAAACAATTGCTAGCATAAAACAAGTCTCCTGGCAATCAACAATACTTTCCCAAATGACTATGAATACTAAATACGGAGTAGCATTGTTTGTATTACCATTAGCATCATGTCCTGTTCCACTTTCGCTTTTCAAAAAGTAGTAAATACTTATTTTTAATTTTCAAACTTAAAAATAATGTATTTATGAAAATAATTTTTTCAATTTTTTTTACATTGTACAAAAGATGTCATCGAGATCTATCAAACAAGATCCATATTGCATATTTTTTTAGGAAAATGATTTTGTCACTACCTTTTTTTGTTAATGTCACTCCCCTGCAAGTATATTTTTGTACCAAAAATACACTTGTAGGAGAGTGGCGTTAACAAAAAAGGTAGTGGCAAACTCAGCAGACTTTTTTTATTTCAATAAGCTCGTTATTTTTAAACTTGAAAATAAGTACTTATTTTCTACGAGTAATTATTAATTTTGGAAACTGGAACAGGATAACAACAAAAGAGGAGAAGGAAGTTTCTAGCTAGCAAGATCTCTCTCTCTCTCTCTCTCTCTCTCTCTCTCTCTCATTTAGCTAGGATGAAATTTTGAGAGTTTTCCATGTTACCATTAGCTTCTTTCATAGCATTATACTTCTTCTTCGCCCTCCTACTACTTACGAACCAGAAGCCTACTACGAAAATCATAATAGAGACCCCAATTGGAACGACAATTGCAATGAATACTCTCGACGAGACTCCCCCTTTTCCTGCATTAGAAAAGTTATTTCTTCAATAATTTTGGTTAGAAACCGTAGCGCTCACTAAGTCTTCAAACAATCTGGTTTCAAGTAGAATGTCTAACTCCACGATTGCTCACATCTTGACAACTATATAGTATAATTGATATAAGTTTTTTTTTACTACGTTCTTGGTCCTTTGTGGGAGTTGAAGCAAAAAATGTTACTCCCTCCGTCCATAAATAAGTATTTGACGCTCAAATCTAAGCCCTTAAAAAGATACATTTGTATCGTTAAAAAAATTAACAAATCAATAAAGAGCAATGAGTTCTATTAGATTGTGTTAAAAAATTAAATTTTTTAACGAAAAACATGCATCTTTTGTAAGTTTTAGATTTGCGCGCGGGACACTTGTTTAAGGACGGAGGGAGTACAAAATTTTGCTTTTGACAATTCATATTGGGCATATCTGGACCTGTCAATAGGCTGGATTCGATAGATCCGAATCCGATAGTGATAATCCGAATCCGGATCCGAAAAATTTAGATCCAATCCGAAAATCTGAAAACTTTTGTAATTCAAAAATCTTAGCAAAAAAAATACATTTTTTCAAAAAAATACAAAAAAAAATTTTAAAACTAGAAATAAAAATACAACTTCTTAAACATTTTTGTTTTCAAAATAAAAAATTTACTGTTTTTTTTAAAAAAAAATTAAAAATAAAGTTTGGATTTGGATTGATAGCAGATTTAATCCGATCCGTATTTGGATTACCGGATTCGGATTATCGGATCAACGATATCGGATTCGGATCGGATTTTCGGATCGGATCCAATGGATCCGGTTCATTGACAGGCCTATCAGCTGCACATCCAAACAAATGATGACCCGAAGCTTAGTGCAAGAAACTTCAAAATTGAACTCTAAAATCTACGTGTTTTAGAAAAAAAGGGAAGTTTTACCAGGGCTGCCTGTAGTAGTACTACTAGGCGGAGGAGGTAGGGCTGGCAAAGGTGGCGGTGGAGCAGCACCAACGCTGGCGTTGTAAAACGGGTATGTCTCATAATTGACATAACAACTCGGAAACAGAACTCTCGCTCCTATATTTGCATCACAACAACTCGGAAATATCGAGATACAAGTCCGAAGGCATGAATTGCAATCAGAAACAGACAAATCCGGAGTGCATTGTGCTAGTCCATACAATGTTCGAAGCGGTGAGTAACTGAGCTCGCCAGTCGCAAATTTCCTCCCTGATTCATGACTTGAAGCTCGAGCGGAAATATCGTTCAGTACCTTTTCAAGTGTAATTCATACTAATAGTTAGAAATGGTTTGCCAAAAGTTAGAACTAGATATGAGAATAAAAATCATTTTCGTGGTGTAACGCATAAGCAATGACGGAAACCAAAATAAATTACCAGAAAGACTACAAGAGGTTAAGGCAAGAGGTTAAGGCATTTCAATGGGACGGATCCAAAGGGGGCATGTGCTCCCACTCGAACACAGGCCTCAACTCGAAATTAAAATATATATTTTGTATAAATTAGCATAATTACGAAAGTGTGCTAATATATAAACATACACATTTACATATATCTCGAAAATATACATATAAAATTAGTTTTATGCCTGATTTTCAACATATGGTCCATTTATATTTGTTCTTTTACGAGTTGTTTGTCTATTTGAAGCTATTCTTTCTTGATTCTCTTTATTTTTAACCGTCTAGGGGGAATATTTTAAATTAAAGTCATTAAATTAAAGTCATTAACAAAACTAACTCGATTATTCTAAACTTGTCAATGTTCATTTAAAACATATTTTAGAAATTTTGTCTGAAATTTTGTGTTCATTTTTACCTAATTTAACTTAAAGTATGCGTTATAAAATTTTGTAGTTAGTAACGTATGTCTTAATTTTGTACGATTTTACTATGATTGACTAAAAAAATGAATTTTCGCCACTATAATTAACATGTGCCCCCACTAAACTATATTCTTGGATCCGTCCCTGCCTATCATAATCGACTGAAGCTGGTGGCAGACCAAGAAAATTGACAAAGAGGAAGCCAACTAAATACTTACTTTGAATCTGAAAGGATTATGATTAAAATAAAAATAAAAATAAAGCTTCAGATTTTGATTTTGAAGGGATTGAAAAAAGTGAAATTATCAAAGATTTTGAGGTCTCAAAATTTTTGGGCATGGTCTCCAATAAATTTTCTCTATCTTTCTCCACTTATTACTCTAAAAAACTTTCTTCAAAACCCCAAACCGAATAGGGTGCTACCCTCTTTCCCTTACCCGCTTCCCGTACTTTTTTGATATACACACCCAAACTCAACGGGTTTTATGAGAACGACTACAATAAACACCCCTAAAAATAGCATAAGGTATGTAATTTGTATTTTGAGCCACAAAAAACTCATATATCACAACAAATTCTCATTTTGATTACCAAAAAATTCGTATGTTGAACCACAAAATTCATAAACACCGCAACAAAAATTTGTAAATAACACCACAAAATCTCATAAACAATACCACAAAATCTCATATATTTGAGCCGCCATTTTTGACTTTTGTGCAATCTTTTTGACCAAAAATTGGTATAGAATACCAAAATAATTCATTTCCAATACCACACAAATTCATATACAACATCACAAAAATTCATATATAAACAACCATAAAATCTCATAGATTGGGCCACAAAAATTCAACAAAATAAGCCGTAAAATTTACAAGAGTGTACCGTACACACTTTCATAAGATGAGTCACAAAAACTCAACATATTTTAGTCTTGTTACAGAATATTTGAATTAATTTCTTTTGACATGACACGTTGTGGTAAGCAAACATCAATTAATGGTGTTGTCATAAAAATCGTGGTCATGTTATTTAATATGTGATATTTTAGACATGTATTTTGCTTGGATAGGAGTAACAATTATTGATTGTGGTATGACATATTTTAGTCTTGTTACATAATATTTTGATTGACTTATTTTTGTACGACACATTGTGGTAAGAAAACGTTAAGTTATAGTGTTGTCGTAAAAATTGTGGTTATGTTACTTAATTTGTAATATTTTACACTTCTATTCTGCTTGGGTATAACAATTGTTGACTGTGGTATGACATATTTTGGTCTCCTTACGGAATATTTTGATCGATTATTTTTTGTATGGCACGTTGTGGTAAGAAAACGTTAACTTGTGATCTTTTACACATGTATTTTTTTGATACGACATGTTGTGGTAAGAAAATGATAATTTTTGATATTGCCATAACAATTGTGATTATTTCATATAATTTGTGATATTTTTACACATGTATTTTGTTTGGGTATAACAATTATTAATTCTGATATGACATATTTTGATTTTGTTACGAAAAATGTCTCAATAAAAAAGTTGCATTTTGCATACCTTTCCCAAGGCTTCCCTAAAACTGGTCGCATTCGTCGCGTTCTGCGTATTTCTCAAAGTCCTCCTGTACGAAGTGTCCAAAACGGAGAAGATGGACACGTTGGAGTACCTCAGGATGCACTCGTCGTACCAGATCGTGACCCGCTTCGACCCGGGGCACCGTTCGACTACATCTCCGGCAGCGTAAGCAACGCAGTCCCGACACGTGGCGGCAGAGAGGTCGCCGCGGCAGATGAAGTGGCCGTAGGCGACGTCAGGGGGGCTGCTGCCGGCGGTGAAGTTGTAAAAGCCATCGGACGCTTTGTTGGAGTTGGAGGAGAGACCGGATAAGAGGGTGTTGAGGTTCTTTTGGTAGGTGCTGTTGGCGGCGTAGGTGCTGGTTGTGCTGAGGGTTGCGTTTGGGCATTCCATGAATAAGTAATTTGGGTCAGCTCCTTTAGTTATTGGGATGAGGCTGATGAAGCAAATCAAGAGTGCAAACAGAGCCTTTCTGGGAATTTTGTGGGGTAAATTATCCATTGTTGAGCACCTAGGAAGGCTTTTGAGGGCTTTTCTTTTCTTTATAAAGAATGGAGATTGGGGGTGTTTCCGGTAATGACAAGCTATTGAGAAATATTAAATTGTTTAAATTGTTGATAATTTTTTTAGTAGTTACTGTAACAAAAAAAAATTTGTTGACAATTTTTTTGTTAATGAAAACAACATAGAAAAATACTGAAATTCTTTGATGAGATTAAATTATATACGGAGGGTCCGTATGACCCATGGTGAACGGAAAACCAACCAAAATGCGCCACTTAATCCCACAACCAAATGTCCGCACTCAAAATCTCTACACCCTCCTCACCTTATCACCTCCCATCCTCTTCCCTCTTCTCACCCTCTCTTCCTCGCGTTCCCCGTTACCCAACGACCACCGGCGATTCCTCGCCGGCAAGCACCAACCACCGGCGTCCCACCATACTTCGTCTCCCGGTTTCGCAGTTATTGCGGATTTTCTTTTGAACACAGTTATACATGTGGATCAAAATGTCAAAATTAGCATAGAACAAAAATAAATTACGGAAACAGAACAAAAAGGAACGAGAAATAGATTTCCGTGGGTGGTTGGACTGTAAATTGTTGTTTGACGAGAATTTCTATTTGATTCCTCAAGACCGACATTATGTAAACATTTACCTAATGTTTACAGAGAGCCTGTAATGAGGATACGAGGCCGGGATGGAGGCGCCGGTGGTGGATACTGGGGAGAGAAAAGAGGAGGGACGGTGGTCCATTGAAGGGGATAGAGTAGACCACTGGTGGTTGCGGCCGGTGGTGGGAGTTGTCGGTGGTCGTTGACTCGTTGGGAAATGGGGAACGCGAGGAAAATAGGGTGAGAAGAGGGAAGAGGATGGGAGGTGATAAGGTGAGGAGGGTGCAGAGATTTGAGTGTCGACATCTGGTTGTGGGATTAGGTGGCACATTTTGGTTGGTTTTCCGTTCACTATGGGTCATACGGACCCTCCGTATATAATTTAATCTCTTCTTTGATTAGTAAAAATGAAATGATAAAATATTTCAAATGTTTAGTTTTTTTTTTTTTTTTTAAAGTGGAAAGGGTGCTGAGTGAGAGTGAAGAAATAATAAGTGGTGGAGAGGGGAGGTTGGAAGTCATGGCCGTAGGTACGACAGCTTCGGCAGAAGTAATAATCAACTTTATCTGTGATTGCAGAGGTGGCTCAATTATTGGTCGAAACAACGCATGGGTGGTGTGTCTGACAAAAAATCGTCTGACCCATCATTGTGTCATCCACTTTCAAGGCTTCTTTTTCCTGAGATACAACGCATCATGGAAAGAAAGATTAGATTAGATTATTCACTGCTCAAGATGGAGTATAGCTCAATTTATATTAGAAGGCAAATAGATTAATGAGTTCAGTTTGCTTTTATCCCCTAAGCTATTCACATCTTATTTATTCTGTTCCCAAACTATGTAAATAACAATTTTGTCTCATCGACTTTCTTATTGTAATTTATTTTGTCCAAGATTATAAGAAAGGGAGATTTGTTATAGGGTCCACTATAGCAAATTTCTAACACTTCTAGTCCACCTAATATTATCCTAACACATCCAATCCACTCACACGTACCAATTACAAGAATACCCCTCACTTCTTAGCGTACCGTTGACCGGCGTTGACCACCGTTGACCGGCGTTGACTGGTCGTTGACCGGCGTTGACCACCGTTGACCGGCATTGAAAGTGCCTAAAACCTTAGGGTACCCTATGAAAGTGCCTAAAACCTTAGGGTACCCTATGAAAGTGCCTAAAACCCTAGGGTACCTTATGAAAGTGCCTAAACCTAAACCTATGAAAGTGCCTAAACCACTAAAAACCCTATAATAGGAAAGTGCACCCTAAACCTAAACCCTAGGGTACCCTATGAAACTATATTATGTATTAAATTTAATGTGAGGGTACATTTGTCTATTAAAAATGGAGAGTGGACCTTACACCTTAGAAATTGCAAAAAGGTGGATTAGAGGAGTTATAGAACTAAGAGGTGGACTAGACATGTTACAAAAAGCTATAATGGACCTTAGAGTAATTCTTTATATAAGAAATTGGACAAACTAATTAAGAGTCACTAGTTCAACACGAACTAACTAGCAGGCCAAGGCAAATAACTATTTATACTCTCTCCGTCCTCATTTATTTGTCTCAATTTTATTTTAATTGAATAACAAAATTAATTATATTTTTAAATTAGTAATGAATGGTACTGAATTAGAGTTGAGTGACATTCTTGGACATTTGGGGATCTGTTGCTTTCTGCTCTGGAATAGTATTTTGTGTTTGGGGTCCACTTAGTTGAAAAATCTGTATCTCGTTCGGGAAAATTATTCAATATCTCAGGATATACTTTTTTTTTTTTGTTTTTGATCTGTCAGGATATACTATTTCCTCTCATATGTAAGCCCCACATGTTATATGAGAGTAAAAAATATACTCCCAAAGTACTGCGTACAATTAATGACGAAAGATTATTTAATGTTTTTGTATATTGTGTGCGATGTTTCAAACTCTTTCTTCATTGGAGTATTCATACCACAAATAGTTATGGGTGTAAACGAGCAAAGCGAGCTTTGTAGTGTTTGAACTCGGCTTATTTATTAAATAAGTCTAAAACTTGAATTTGAGCTTGTCTTAGTTGTAAACGAGCCGAGTTTGACTGATTTACTTAACGAGCCTATTTAAACGAGTTGAACATATAGGTCTTATACAAATGAACTGAGTGTTTGTCAGTCGAGCCAAGCTTTTGAGTGTCAAGCTCAACTAATTTAGGAAATGAGCCCAAAACTCGAGCGAGACTAAAGAACGAGCCGAACCACAAACTGCTCGCGAGCAACTCAGCTTGATTCGTTTGCTGACGTACATGCGGTGGTGTTCCAAACCTTTTCTTCATAGGATGGTTCTCATTTCTCAGCATAAAATGTTGGGTAGAGAAAAGTTTGGAGACCACCATGTGATGCTGAGTAACATTGAATGGTTCACGATTATTTTGAGGTTTTCGGGACCATGTAAGTCAAAAGTAACGACGGATCTATCCTAAGTCCGTTTCAGAACACCTTTTTAAAAAATAAGTATTTACTTCACATTTTCAAACTCAAAAATAATGTGAATGAAAAATAACTTTTCAATTTTTTTTGCATCGTATTAAAGATCTCAATGAGATCTTTCAAACAAGATCGATATTTGCATATTTTTAGATTTCAATAAACCCATCATTTTTTAACTTGAAATTGTCTTCTTAAAAAATAAGTATTTATTTCGCGTTCCGGAACGGGGCGTGATTCAGATCTATCCCCCGGATTATTTTGGGTTCCTCTTCCCTCCCTCTCTCTCTGCTTCAGATCTATCTTCGTGATTATTTTAGGTGTGATGATCTGCTGTAGGTTTTTGTTTTGTTGATATTTTTTGGTTCTTTCTGTTTTCTCCCCCGTCGAGGGGGCTTTCTTAACCCCTACGTGGGAATTTTTTGGTTGCTTGGCTAGTGCTGTGATGATTGGAATGTTCTGTGTGGTATTTAGGCCTCAATTGTAGTTCCAATATTCCCTCTTTTGGGATGACGGCCATTTTGTTGTTATTCCTTTGTTATCAATAAATATTATCCTATCGATTGACCAAAAAAAGGTCAAAAGTAATGACTTCTTTTCAGAAGAAACTTCTTTTTTTTATAAAAAATTTCATCATACTATTGATTGACTAAAAAAATTAAAAAAACGTCAAAAGTAACGACTCCTTTTCAGTAGAAACTTCTTTTTTATATATAAAAAATTTCATCATCCTATCGATTGACCAAAAAAATAAAATGAAAAAAGTCAAAAATAACGACTCCTTTTCAGAAGAAACTTCTTTTTTTTTTATATATATATAAAATTTCTTCATTCCTAGCGATTGACAGAAAAATTAAAAAAAAAAGTCAAAAGTAACGACTCCTTTTCAGTAGAAACTTCTCTATTTTTATAAAAAATTTCTTTATTGTACGTTATCTTCTCCCGTGGAGGATTTGTATTGTAATGCGCGGCTACATCAATTATGCGGTAGCACGATTAACAAATGAGAGAGATTTATTCCCGAAGCAGCCGTGAACAAATCATTTCCTGAGGCACCAAATCACACCTGTCCGTTTCGGCAATCAACGGTTCGGATTTTAGTTTTATTAAAATCTAAACCGTCCAATTCACTTTAAACGCTCGTTATCTGGGTTGCGTAATCCGTTTTTTATGGAAACGACCGCAAAGAAGTTTTTCTCTTAACTAATTATGCAACGGCAGACGGACAGATGTCTAAGGTTGATGTAATGAATGGAGACATAAATAAAAAAAATTATTAGAAACCGTATAAAGAGTTAATCTTTTTCTCGAAAGTAGTACATTTATACACTGCCTAAATCCCGTCCAATCCCGTGCTTAGAAAATTCAACAACTTGAGCAATCACTCCGTGCAACTTGGTTTATTCCTTGCATCATACTACCAAAATTAAGGGGCGTTTCTGTTAAATTAATTTAGTGGAAACAACTAAATATAAACTAAAATACAATTTAGTGGAAACAACTTGAGTATTATTGTCATTAACCTATAATCCAAAAATATACTGGAAGATCACTCTAAAGATGTATAGTGGTTTTGCAGATTTTACAAACATGAATACTATCACCCTAAACTATCATAAATTAAAAAGGTAGTTGTGGATACCCGCTTTTCTCGCAACACCCATCGCGGCAGTCATTTTCGAATCGGTGAAGAGCCGGTTGCACATTAAAAATATGGTCCTCAGAGATAGTCTGAGAAGAGATTGGGAAATCACTGACGTCCCAAACATTTCTGGTTAGATGCACATGTCTGGTTAGATGATATTTGCAGAAGTCGTGTAGGCCAGAGTTCTGCTAAGATTCTTAAAAAAAATTTCTTATGTTATTTTTATTCAAAAAAATTTTTAACGTTTGTCAATTTTGCACCTAACTTTTGTAAATTATTAATTCGTCTCGTCAAGAATCGAAAACGTAAAAAATTATATAACTTTTACCCAAATATTTTTTAAAATATCCAAGATAAAATCCAAAAAACCAGCTTTATTGTTCAACCGGCCTTCATGGCTCATTATCTATGCCCAAATCGTGTTTATACCTTCATGTCTAGAGGTCTTTTTTTATTGTTTCACCTCAACGCTTTGACTAACCAATTGCAATATTTTGTTTCAGTAAGAGGACCAATCCATTGCATATATATATCAATCAACAAAGCTTTCCAGGTGACTACGTACGTAATATTTTATTTCCATTAACATCACAACATGTGATCTGTCTTATTGGGACTCAAAAAAACCGGCCTGTGAAATTAACTTTTAACGAGGAAGGAAGTAACAGAGACAACTGGCTACCATCTACAAACGAGTGAAAACTGATAATATACTTTGTGGGAGTGATTTCTATAGACATTCATGTATTAATTTTGTGCTGATGCTATAAGGCTTATATTGCCTCCTACCACAGAAAATGCAATTTAATTAATTAATACTCCATATCTCTCAAAACATTTCCGTAACTCCTTCGCGTCTAGTCCCCCGTTTATTCATCTAGCGATGTAAAATAAGTTTGAATCCCATAATTGGCCTAGACTTGTCACATCATCTGGGGTCTATTTCAGTCATTGATTCTTCATTCAGAGACCACTGTATTGACTTGCTTATAGACTGATCTGACTCTACTTCTGTAGGAATATTCGAACCTGCTCTGCTCCGGCCTAAGAACCCCGGCTGCTGAGGAGGTGACAACGTGGCAGAATAGCTATTGAGCATTAGAACTATTGTTGCCATAGAAGGCCTGGCGTCTGGATCATCTTGGACGCACAACAAGGCAATATGGATGCATCTAGTGACTTCATTTACACCACAGGACCCTTGAAGAGTTGGATCCATCAAATCCAAGGGAGTTCCTTCCCTCCAAAGTTTCCAGGCCTGCAACGATTCCATACACACATGAATTGTGGATGAGATGATATTGGTACTAAAGAGGAAGTTGTTCCCAATGTTATGTGCAATATTGATGGTCACGTTTAAAAGAAAGTGTAATGAATAGATTCGGATTGGAATTTTAAAGGCATTGTTGATGGCATTAATGCTTTGTTTGATTGTTTAACATATATCTATAGCTACTTGTAAAGGATTAGTTTAAGAACTTTCAACAAGCACATACATTTTTGAACATCCCTTAATTTGGTAGAAGACTAGCAATATGGGATAGGCGGAGTAGCAATTAGAATATATGGCTAAAAGCTTACATAGCTCAGAAGGTCTATAGCGCCAGCGGAATTAGAAAATTTATTGTTCTTCTTGCCAGAAATGATCTCTAGAACCAAGACACCGAAGCTAAACACATCGGACTTGGCGGAGAACTGTCCACGCATTACATACTCTGGAGACATGTAACCACTGCAAACAACAATTATCAATTAATCATGAACAAAAGACGATAAGACACTCGTACTTTTCAGATGAAATCAGACGTGAAACAAATGAGGTCTCAATGCACAAAAAAACTAACTCAAAAAGTAAGTGAACTGATTTAGCACACCCCTATTTCCATCACACTATTTTTTCCCATAATTACCATTGTTGATTTAACAAATTAGTCTTCCAATTTCCAGAAAGTGTCAAGAATTGTTGCAAGGGTAATTTGGTAAATCACCAATAAAAAAGGTAAGAAAAGGACACTTGTTCTAAGTAGCAAGTGCTAAAATCATTTCTCAGTAATGTCCATGAATTGTGATTAAGCAGCTAGGCATAATAGCGCACGTGTTTGTCCACCCCAAGAGTCAGCATTTGATGAATCTCAATGATGCAACGATTGAGATCGCATAAAGTCAGTGCCCGTTAACCCAAATTATAGAAAAATGAATATACAGGATGCAGGGACACCACTTACAATGTTCCAACGACCCGACTTGTATTTCCTTGAGTTTGATCAACTCCGAAGATTCTAGCCATCCCAAAATCTGAAACTTTTGCATTCATATCAGCATCTAACAGGATATTGCTAGCTTTGAGATCACGATGTATAATTGTAAGCCGAGAATCTTCATGAAGGTACAACATCCCCCGAGCTAACCCTCGTATAATCTTGTAGCGTTTTGACCAATCCAACTTCGCTTTCTGTTGTGGGTCTGTGCAATGAAAGATCCAAATTCGAATATTAGTAAGAAGTAAGGAACTAGACATGGGAATTATACGTTGAAGGAGATTCCGTTTACTCGAAATTGAGACACAAGCAGAGTAACCTTAAAGTGCTCTGATCTCTGAGCATGCATGTGAAATGCTCTCAACACACGAATCACAGTATACCATTCAGCTCTGTTCGTGTGTTTGAGAGGTAATCCATAATGGATTCCAAATGTCACATTCATGCCAAAAAAAAAAAAAGTTAACAAGCAATATAACACAGAGTGGTCTAGAATGCCGAACCGAATAAAAAGTAGTCGAGACTTTTGTTGGGCACAAACTCATAAATCAGTATCTTTTCTTCTCCTTCTAAGCAAAATCCGAGTAGGCTCACTAAGTTTCTATGTTGAAGCTTAGCTACCAATACCACCTCATTCTTGAACTCTAGTGCACCTTGCCCTGAGGTTCGAGATAATCTCTTCACAGCTACCTCTTGTCCATTTGGAAGTATACCCTGAAAAATTCAAAACATCTTGTGAAACTCCTAGATCCAAAGTACGACAACCTCTGAAAATTTCAAACCATTTTGGCCACAAAAAAAAAAAAATAAAATAAAACCTTGTAGACTTGACCAAATCCACCTTCCCCGATTTTGTGATCCTCTGAAAAGTTGTTCGTGGCAGCTTGAATAGTACCCAAATCATATTGCAAGGACTGCACAGATGAGATGTCCTCCCCAACTGAACAAATTGAAAGTTTTTTTTTTGATCAGGGACAAATTGAAAGTTCAAACAAGAATAAATGGTCAAAACAACCAAAAATGAGAAGAAGTTTTTTGGAATCCTCTCATTCTCCCTCTATCTTTAGTTAAACTTGGCGAGAAGAAGTTTCTTCAGCTTAGCTTGCATGTGTAGGCATGTGTTATGTTCTATGTGTGTGGGAGTTGGGGAACAGAGAGAGTTGAAAGGGTAAAGATGGGGGTCCAGCGAGAGGGTGAGAGACTGTGTTTGCGGTGAAGTTACACAGTCTAACAAGATATTGAGTGTGGAAGGTTTGTATTGTGTGGTTGTGAGCAATCCTAGTATAGCATAGGTATGTCATATGTGAGTGTGTTTGCTTTGTAAAGTGTTGGTGTTCTTACAGTATCAAAGAATTACACACACACACGCACACAGAGTGTGGTGGGTATGTGAACCGTGAGTGTGGGCAAGGTAAAGTGTCAGAAGATATTTCGGTCATTGGATCCAAAATTCGATCATGTTGTGGTTACCACCATGACCATGGAAGAGTTATTGGCCATGCTGGAGATCCACGAGCAGGGTATCAATAAGAGCTTGTGCTCGATGGAGCTTGGAGGCCCTGCAAGTGAAGTTGACATTCAGGAGGAATGTCGAGGAGTGGGGAAATCACAAAGAGCTAGAGGAAAGAGGCCGTGTACACGGTCAAGCGGTAGGTCTAACAGGAGGGGGGAGAGGACCAGAGGAGTATGTCTAGAGAGACAGATGAAGAAATAGAGGAATAAGAGTCAGTTGCAATGAATACGGCCACTACAATAGGGAGTGTACTGCAGACGTGCAGTGCAGTGCTATGCTTGCGGTGGGCATGGCCACGACAGTTGTGATTGCATAGAGGACGAAGCCTGTGAAGGAGTAGACGAACAAACCAGTATTGTGGAGAAGGTTGAAGCCGCAGAGCTTCAAGCAAAAGCGGTTGCGGAAAACAGAGGAGAAGGGTGGTTAGCCATGACAGATACAAGCTTAAGGAGCATGTTGAGATTATGTTTGCATTTGTAGGCATGTGTTATGCTTCGTGTTTGCGTGGGAGTTAAGCGGGATGTTTAGTTTTGGAGTTGAATAATTTGGAGGTTGGGAATTGTGTGGTTGTGAGTAATCTCAGTAGAGTACAAGTATATAATGTATTTGCTTCATCTCTTGTAGATTTTCTTTCCCCAGACCTTTGATTTGCAGAAGGTTATCGAAAATTCCAGCTGTTTCAAGCGATTCCTGCTTCATCGAGGCGAGAAGTTCAACTGAAATAAGAGAGATTCAGTGTGAGTGAGGTGTGAGAAATCAGTGTGTGTGTGAAGAGAGAGAAAGAGGGGAAGTGTAAAATGTGAGTTTTTTTTCAATTCATTAGTTATTTGATTCAGTAAACTGTGAGCTGTGTGTTTGTGTGTATAATCTCTTCATGCGCTCAATTGTTCCACAACTCCCACTGCACCAAACAGTCGTTACCATTGTCTTCTCTTAGCAAGTTATATGTCTTCTTCGCCCTCCTGGTAAGGAAACAGAAGGCTGCCATGGAAAGGATAATAGTGACCCCAATTAAAACTACAATGGCAATGATTCTTCTATTTCCTGCATTACAGAAATAATTTCGTCAACGACATGTATTGACAAAAGGCAGCGCTCACTAAAGCTGCAAAAAATCTGATTTGTGTAGCGTAGTAAGTTTTTTCAGCTTGTTTGAAGAACACGAATAATATATAAAGTTTGGTTTGTTAAACAATCGAGCCGAGCTAAAGCAACCATTAATTAAACTGATCAGGATCTTGAGTATATTAGTGAATTGTTCATGCTAAAATTAACGAGTTTGGAAAATCTGTTCAGACTTTTTTGTGAGGTAACGAACTGATCAAGAATTAAGTTTGCACAAGTAAACATCAAACAGCTTAATTTCATTAATTTGACTCCACGATATGGGAGTTTATGCGGACGTGCAATATCTGGTTAATTCTATTCAAATTAGTAGCATTATTTAAGAAGGATATTGTAAATGTATTTGGCGTTCTCCGGATTTGTCAAACCATTTTAGCTTCCTGTAATTGCGTTTCGGTGGTAGTTTTTGTTTTTATCGAGTCTAGAATCTCCACCCGATGTTTGAAGCTGTGTTGATCAAGCTTATGCAATGCTCAAAGTGCTTGGGACCCGAATTGGAAAGGTATACATGCATGCACTTTATTTTGCATTTAGACTAAACATTCTTCACACAACTGAGCACATTATTTTATCTAGATTCCAAATAGATTAATGCCTTGTGTTTAATTAATATATCACGTTTTATGATAACTGGGCATTGGTATTTTGGCCTTAGCATTTTGGCCTTGCTTCTTGTTTTGTCGGCCTTAGCATTTTGGCCTTACTTCTTGTTTTGTCTCCAGCTAATGGTGGTTGCCTTGCTGGCACGTTGTTAGAGCTAGCGCGTGCTAGCGCTTCGCTAGCACTTGGCTAGCGCTTGGACATCCGAGGATACTGTGACCCTTGCTAGCGCTTGGAAGCGCTTGGCCCTTTAAGCCGGCTGGGGAGTCTTGCTAGCGCGTGGTAGCGCTTGGTGGCGCTTACGTGTCGTCCTCTTATTGGCCAGAGTTCTTACCACTATATATACTAATTTTTCTCTCAATTAGGGTAAGACACACACACGATTTTGGGCAGCCATTTTTAGAGAGAGAAAGCTTCCTTCTTCCCATTTTACTTGTTCTCTCTTTTGCATTTTGATGACTTAGATCTTGTATCTTGTTCATCTTGATTTCAATGTAGAGAAATACTTTCTTTCCCATGTATTCTCTCTAGGTTGAATTAATTTTTGCAAAAATCTTTATTTTACAAAACCCACTTTTGCATTAGGTCACTTCTAGAGAGAAAATAATTTTCTCTTTTATTCCTTGTGATTTTGATGCATTAGAATGATTTAAACCTTGTGTTTAAATCATTTTATTTGTCAATCTAGAGTTATTTTCTAATACTCCATGAATACACTCTAGATTGATTATTTTTACCAAAAATCTTCATTTTTATCATATCATGCATTGTTGCCTTGATTCCTACATGAGCCGGAGGTGTCCGGTGCCGAGTTGATTCGGAGAGCAAGACGTTGGAGCTTGTGGAGTCCATTGAATCAAAGAAGGAGTGCGGGGTACTACATCAAGGGGTGGAGTTAGGTGTCGCAAGGGGCTTGTGGGTAATCCCTAACTTGGTTATCTCTTGTAAACCTTTTTGATTAATGGAAATTAGTAGGATTAGGCCGTGGTTTTATGCTTAGGGTGTTTATACCCTAAGTAGTTTCCACGTAATTCCTTTGTCTTGTCTCCATTAGTTATTTGCTCTTTATTTGAATGCTTGGTTGTTAAATTTAGCTCGGGCCTAGATTAATTACATATCATCTTCTTGGAATTAATTTGAATTGACTTGAATTGAATTTTTAATTGGGCGTCCTATTCACCCCCCCTCTAGGACTTAATAGCGCATTAGATAATTTCAATTGGTATCAGAGCGGGTTGCTCTTTGTTGGTATTATTGCCTGAGTAGATCCTGTTTTTGCAATATGGATAGAGATTCCCCGATGGAGGGTGCTTCTAATTTTCGACCACCTTATTTTGATGGAAGTGACTATGCCCTTTGGAAAACAAAAATGAAAAATCATTTAATATCTCAAGGTATTAGGGTTTGGAGGTCTGTTCTATACGGTTATGAACAACCTACAATCGAGGATGTCACCACTAAGGTGACTAGAGCAAAAAAGGAGTCTGAGTGGAATTTCGAGGATAATACAAATTGTGAGGCTAATGCGCGTGCTTTAGGTTCCATCTTTGGTGCTATGTCTAGAAACGAAGTCACTCGCATATCTTCTTGTGTCACGGACAAAGAGGCTTGGGAAATTCTTCGTACATCTCATGAGGGAATAGAGACGGTTAGGGTGTCTAAGCTTCAAATGTGCACAACACGATTCGAGCAACTTAAGATGCATGACAAGGAGAACTTTGATAACTTCATCTCTAGGTTAACCAAAATTGTTAACACTTTTCATAGTTTAGGTGAACCTCTCTCCGATCTTAAAGTATGTCGCAAAATCCTTAGGTCTCTTCCCGAGAGATTTAGAGTTAAGGTCACCGCTATAGAAGAGCGTCCGGATGTTGACAATTTGACCTTTGCTGAGCTTGTAGAAAAACTTCAAATCTTTGAGATTAACCACCTCTCCGATTTTAAACCCTCTAAGTCTACCTCCAAATCTAGTACCGGTATAGCTTTTAAGTCCGCCCATGAGGATACCTTGGAGACTTGTGAAGATGATGATGATTTGAGTGATGAAGACCTTGCTAAGTTTACTAGGAAATTCAAAAAGTTTTTTAGGAGAAGAACCGACCTAGGTAAGTTCTCTAAACCCGCGTCTTGTCTTAAGAGAAACACTCTAGGAAATGATGATAAGAGGGCATCGTTTGGCAAGTCTGGAAAGCCACAAGGAATCCAATGTCACGAATGTCATGGTTTTGGACATATCCAATCCGAGTGTGCCAACACCCTTAAGGAAAAGATGAAAAAGGGTCTTAAAGTCACGTGGGATGATGATAGTGGAGATGATGGTAGTGAGAGTGGTTTTCAAATAGGAGGTGAATGGAATTCTAGTGCCTCCGTGTTGGTAGCCACTGTTGACTCACCTATTTCTCCTAAACTCTTATCTGTATCCTCCTCTTCTAGTCTTGAGAGTATTGAGAGTGATAAGTCTTGTTCCGAAGTGAAGATAGCTAAAAATGTTGAAAATGAAGAAGAAGAATGTGAGATAGAATCCATTCATGAGGCCTATGACCTAATGTATCAAGACTTTATGAAACAAGGAAAGAGGAAGAAGGAGTTAGAAGCTAGCCTTAAGATAGTGGAGAAGGAGAAAATGTCTCTAAGGGAAGATTTGATCACAACCTCTCAAGAATTAGATGAGCTTAAGAAGTATAATTCCAAATTAGTCGATAAATTTGCCATTGTAGAGAAAGAGAGGTTAGAAGGATTGAGAGAACTTGAGGATGCTAAGTCTAGGATTTGTGAGCTTGAGAGAGACCTTAGTGAGGCAAGTGAAGCCATTAAAAGAAATGAGTGTGGAGCCACTAGAATTGCCGAGTAGACGCGTACGTTTAAAGACAAGAGTGGTCTAGGTTTCGTAGATCCACCTTCCCTTAAAAAGGAGTCTATTGAGCCTAAGAAGAAAATCACGTTTGTGAGTGCTAAAACTATAATGAATCCTTCCTCTTCTAGCAACGCTAAGTCTAGTGTGAACGAGACACTTGTGAGTACCAAAGCCGTAGCTAATTCTCTTTCATCTAGCAACTCAAAACCTATAATAAATGAGTTTCTTAAAAAGAAAGTCCTCACATGTCATCATTGTGGGAGTGAGGGTCACATTCGACCATATTGCTATCGTTTGAAAAGGGAGATTCAAAAGAAAGGTCAAACTCAAAGACCTCAAAAGCGTTTTATTCCTCGGAGCGTAGTCCTTCGTCAACCCAATGTGGGAAGATCTCGAAATACCACTCATGTGCAACCTAAGGCTTCGAATAGTGTTTTTCTTGCTCAATTAAATCATCTTGCTACACAATCTTCATACATTGTTAATGAGATGAACAAGTTGACTTTGCATGCTAACAACTTTAATGATGCATCTCTTGTTCATAAAGAACATAATCAAGTGTGGAAGAAAGTTAATCGTGTTCCTTGTGTTGCACAACCTCTAGCTACTCCTAGGGAGTTTAGGGGTTCTATTCCCCGTGTTTGATTTTGCTAAACTTGCATGTCACTCTTGTGTGCTTCATTTCATGCGTGAGTCAAGAGTGAGCATGTGTTTCTAGTATTTATGTCATTTTTATTGTCTTCCTTTCTTTCTCATTATAGGTCATTAGGATTCATTTATTGTCCTTCTTTGTTATTGAGTATGTTTGCATGTCCGTGTGATTGCATGCTTGCTTTGGATATTCTCTTTGTATCATTCTTAAGGATAAGTTTGGTCTTTCATGATTATTGAGCATTGAGCCTTGAAGGCACCTCTTGTGACCATGGATCTTTGCATGTATTGAATATATTATGAGGTGTTTCTTTGTGTCGCTTGAATCTCATGCTCTCTTCTATTTGTACACACTCTCTTGGGGCTTGGTCCTTTTGGTGTTTAAGGGTACTTGATTCTATTCTTGGTTGAATTATACTTGTGTTGATCTTAAATTGACCAAATGGTTGAGGTTTACCTTTAGATGCTTTCCCCCATTGATTCTACTCGAGTGACCGCCTAGGGATTAGTGTGAAAGCTTCCTTTGGTGCACAAAAAGAGTGAGATCCTTCTTTCTTTTTCGTCTTTCTTTTTCAGTTAAAAAAAAAAAAGGAAAAGAAAAATTCCAAACAAAATAGAAAACGACAAAAAAAAAAAAATGTCGTTCTAGTCTTGGGGTTGTTGCTCTAGTGCACCCTCGTTTCTTGTGTGATCTCGTACCAAGGGCGAATGGCTACCTAATCATTGCACCATCCTAGGTGTGCGTGTCTTTTGAGTCCACAAGAATGAGAAATGGGGTTTGTGCGTTTAGTCTTTAAGTCCAACCGTCTTATGGTTTGACTTCTTTCATCAAACTTGTGTGAATTCCACTCGGAAATCGTTTGGGGTATCCCTTGGCACTTAAAAGGTCTTGCACCACCCTCACGGAGTACACTTGTTCACCATGATAGTTTAGAGCATGAGATTCTCTTGACTCATGATTTGCTTAATGATATATTCTTGATATGCTTTGCTCTATGCTATCTCATTGGTGTCTTTGATTTTGAATGCCCATTTATTGAGAAATTCCTCACCTTGTGCTTTAGTTTGATATCTTGAGAATTAATACTTTGTGTTTGCCTGTTTTTGTGTGCCTTACGAATGCTTGTGTTTTCATTTTTGTGTGGGCATTTAGTGAGAGGGAGTTCTCATTTGGTAAGTATTTAAGGTTGATGTGAGGGGGAGTTCTCATATTTTGTGTTTGGGCATGATGCTAGGAATATTCAGCTTTGGTGCAAAAACAGTGTGCTTGCATGCTTGATTGTTCATTTTAAGATGGGCTTTGCGTAAAGGGGAGTATATTGCTTTTTAATTCTCCATATGCATATTTTTCTACTGCTCTTGTATCCTCGAATGCCCAGATGGACAAAATTTTGAATCAAGGAATTTTTGTTTGGTTGTATGTGCTTCATCATTGTCGTGTCATTTCTTTCACATATATATAATTTAATCCTACTTTGTGGATTCATTTAGTGAGGGGGAGTCTTACTTTGATGCCTTGGATTTTTTTTTTTTTCGTGCACACACCTGTTGCTTCAGTGCCTTCGTTCATCCATTTTTGTTTTTTCTAGCTAAGTGATGCTCTAGGAGAGTTTGTTGAGGGGACACAAATTTTTCTAAGTATGATTCTCGCCTAAGCTGAACAGTAAGATGCGCTCGTGGGGCGCTTTCCTAGTGCTAGCAAGCGCTAGCGGTTCCTTTTCATGTGCATCCCGCGTGTGTGCCCATCCGTGTGCCTATCTCACTTAATCTGACCCTTTTGCCAGTTGTCTCTGCTCTGGTGTTATCCGATCAGCTGCTTTACGCGCGCCAGCAGAGCGCTTCCTCTTAGTCGCTGGCGCGAGGTAGCGCTCTAGGATCTGGCCAATCGTGGCCGTTCGTTTGTTTGCGCGCCAGCACAGCGCTGGCAGCGTCCAGGTAGCGCGAGCAGCAAATAACAACCCTCTTGGCCTTATCTCTTCTCCTCTGTTCGAGAAAGAAAAACAAAAAATACGTCCTCTCGTTCTGTCCTTAGGGTTTCGACGAACAACGTTTACAAAGCTCTCCCATGGCTGCCGATTGAAATCCACTGGTGTTTTCTTGCGACTTCGGCCGTATTCTTCTATGGTTCCTCATCTAGGACCCTCAGTTCTTCAATCCTTCGGTACGTACTCTGCCTCATTTCTCTCGTATCACAATTATGGGAACATTTACAGGTGTTGATTTTCAACAATGCTTTGGATTTCATCTGCAATGCACACCCTATTTATGTATGTATCCTTGAAATGCTTTTAACCCATAATACTTTGCGTCCGAATTCATAGCCATTGTATGAAACTCCCTCATAAAACTCAACGCATGCGAATGTTATGAATTCAGATTTGATCTGGAAATCATCCCCTGTGTCTACAGTTGGTTTCTCTTCCTTTGTCTCTAAAGAAGCTAGTAGATTTGAGGAAAATGTCTTGAGTAAGAAAGCTGAACAACTAATTGAGCGTAATGTGCACATTCCTGACTTTGCCGATTTCGATATCAAACTGCAATTTGATCGACGGGGTTGTTTTGGTGTGTGTTTGTGTTTTGTTGTTGCTTGATCTCTTCTCATATTTTGGGGATCTTTGTCTCTCCGGGACAAAAAGGGGGAGAAAAGTATAGTGCATGCTTGGTTTGCCCATGGCTAGGGCTTATGCTTATCTACTTTGCGCCCGCGGTGAGGGCTTTTATTTTTTTGTTACTAATTGTGTCTATGGGTAGGACACTTCTGCTTGTGTTGCTTGTGCCAACTTTATATATATGGCTATCACTTCTGCTTGTGTTGCTTGAGCTTATTTTTGCAGGACCTCGTCAATGATCTTGGAAGCTTCTCTTGATTAGTTGCTAAGAGTTTTGGTAGTTCTCCTAGTAGCTAGTATTTGCTTCCTTGTAATTTTTTCGTTCTAAAATGGTTTTGTCCCGGAAAAGCCAAAGGGGGAGATTGTAAATGTATTTGGCGTTCTCCGGATTTGTCAAACCATTTTAGCTTCCTGTAATTGCGTTTCGGTGGTAGTTTTTGTTTTTATCGAGTCTAGAATCTCCACCCGATGTTTGAAGCTGTGTTGATCAAGCTTATGCAATGCTCAAAGTGCTTGGGACCCGAATTGGAAAGGTATACATGCATGCACTTTATTTTGCATTTAGACTAAACATTCTTCACACAACTGAGCACATTATTTTATCTAGATTCCAAATAGATTAATGCCTTGTGTTTAATTAATATATCACGTTTTATGATAACTGGGCATTGGTATTTTGGCCTTAGCATTTTGGCCTTGCTTCTTGTTTTGTCGGCCTTAGCATTTTGGCCTTACTTCTTGTTTTGTCTCCAGCTAATGGTGGTTGCCTTGCTGGCACGTTGTTAGAGCTAGCGCGTGCTAGCGCTTCGCTAGCACTTGGCTAGCGCTTGGACATCCGAGGATACTGTGACCCTTGCTAGCGCTTGGAAGCGCTTGGCCCTTTAAGCCGGCTGGGGAGTCTTGCTAGCGCGTGGTAGCGCTTGGTGGCGCTTACGTGTCGTCCTCTTATTGGCCAGAGTTCTTACCACTATATATACTAATTTTTCTCTCAATTAGGGTAAGACACACACACGATTTTGGGCAGCCATTTTTTAGAGAGAGAAAGCTTCCTTCTTCCCATTTTACTTGTTCTCTCTTTTGCATTTTGATGACTTAGATCTTGTATCTTGTTCATCTTGATTTCAATGTAGAGAAATACTTTCTTTCCCATGTATTCTCTCTAGGTTGAATTAATTTTTGCAAAAATCTTTATTTTACAAAACCCACTTTTGCATTAGGTCACTTCTAGAGAGAAAATAATTTTCTCTTTTATTCCTTGTGATTTTGATGCATTAGAATGATTTAAACCTTGTGTTTAAATCATTTTATTTGTCAATCTAGAGTTATTTTCTAATACTCCATGAATACACTTTAGATTGATTATTTTTACCAAAAATCTTCATTTTTATCATATCATGCATTGTTGCCTTGATTCCTACATGAGCCGGAGGTGTCCGGTGCCGAGTTGATTCGGAGAGCAAGACGTTGGAGCTTGTGGAGTCCATTGAATCAAAGAAGGAGTACGGGGTACTACATCAAGGGGTGGAGTTAGGTGTCGCAAGGGGCTTGTGGGTAATCCCTAACTTGGTTATCTCTTGTAAACCTTTTTGATTAATGGAAATTAGTAGGATTAGGCCGTGGTTTTATGCTTAGGGTGTTTAGACCCTAAGTAGTTTCCACGTAATTCCTTTGTCTTGTCTCCATTAGTTATTTGCTCTTTATTTGAATGCTTGGTTGTTAAATTTAGCTCGGGCCTAGATTAATTACATATCATCTTCTTGGAATTAATTTGAATTGACTTGAATTGAATTTTTAATTGGGCGTCCTATTCACCCCCCCTCTAGGACTTAATAGCGCATTAGATAATTTCAGATATGGAACCAAGGGAGTAACAGATTCTTGCTAGGGTTATTGGACAATACTAAGAACTTCAAAATTCCAAATCCATGATCCACAAAAGAAAGTTTTACCAGGGCTGGTTGGAGTAGTAGTACTAGGAGGAGGGAGGACTGGCGAAGGCGGTGGAGGAGCAGCACCGAAGCTGGCATTGTAAAACGAGTACATTTCATACCTGACATAACAGCTCCGGAACAGAACTCTCCCTCCATGTTTTGCTTCAGGAAGCTTTGAGATAGCATTCCGAAGGCAGTTATAGCAATCAACATCAGACAAATCTGGCGTGCATTGTCCTAATCCGTACACTGGTTGAAGTGGTGAGTAGTTGGCTTGAGCAGTCGCGAATTTCTTGCCTGAGTCATCACTTTTCGAAGCCCGATTGGCAATATCACCCATTACCTTTTCAAGTGTAGTTCATACTAATAGTTAGTGAAGTGGTTGGCCAAGAGTTAGAACTAGATATTGGAATTAAAACCATATTTTTGGTATACCGCAAAGGAAATACAGTACCCGAAAGACAACAGGTTAACGCCTCACATACTTGACCGGACTCAGTTCTTGTCCAGCTGGTGGCAGGCACAGAAAAATGATAAAGAGGGAGCCAATTGTGTAATTACTTTTGACTTCGAAAGGATTATGGTAAAAAAAAAAAAAAACTTCAATTTTCAGTTTGGAGGGCCGAAAGTAAAATTATTGAAATTTGGAGGGCATAAAAGATTAGAAGTTATTATAAATAACAGGATATAAGAATTTGGAGTTTTATCCCTCTCCCATACAGCGTGCTTTTATGATAGTCACACCCACTACAGGCCCAGAGGCAAAATACCCAATTTACAATTGGAGTTGAAATTTGCATTTAGAAGGTTTTATGTGATTTTAGAAACTTTGTTTGATAGAATAAATTAAAACCTATCAAACTTTGTTTGCTATTCATGGCAGGCTTGCCACAAAAGAAAGGATGCGAAGTTGGGGGGTGGTGACTAATAACTTTGTAAATGCATATCCTGAAACACACTCTCATCCTTTTTTCATGTGCCCTTTTGCATCTTACATTGTGGGGCAGCTTTTGAGGATCTGTGGGTACAATAGGGGTGTGATTAGATTAGATCAAGAGATGGTTTGGGCCAGCCAGCATATGTCTGGCAATGGTATGCAGCAGTCTTCATACAAGATGGTGTTGTCTGCATCTCTCTATCACATATGGTTGGAACGAAATAGCAGAGTGTTCCAAGGCGCTCAAGGGGATGCTACCACTCTTGTAATAGTGGTGAAGTCTGATATTCGAGATTGCTTGAGTCTTTGGAGGAAGGTGAAAAGGAGTACCAGGAACCAAAGATTGTGTGCTATGTAGAGGAGGAATCTTCCTCCTGCCATCTTCTCCTCTGTATGATTTCTTTAGAGGTTTTGTTTCTCTTCTTTGTTTTGTTTCTCCTCTTTCCTAGTGAGTAGTTGCTCAGTTGTTAGGGTGGGAGCTGTTCCTATCCCTTTTCCTTTCATTGGTTGTATGTTGTGTCCAGAGGGTAACTCCTCTATTTTTGATATAAAATTTTTTCTTACCCAAAAAATAAAAATTCCATCTTATGTATACATAAATAATTTTGAAAAGTTTAGAATAGAACGAGGGCTAAACAAATAGGGGCGGAAGGTGTAATATGAAAAAACTTATGTTGAGTACATATGTCCTAACTTCTAATCAATATAAATTGGGCTTTTATTATTTTAGGTTTTAATATAACAAGTTGAGTTCTTATTCTCTGGTATAATAAGTGGGCTTTATTCCAAAAAGAAGAGAAAAAAACTCAACAAAACCTTTAAATAATTTTGGAGAAAAGTTATTTTTCCTCGTCATAAGCCATTTGGGGCGTCGAGACCACATCTATCGAAATTTTTACATTATCCTTTATACCCAACCCTGAGGGTATGTTTTGTTAGGATGGAATCAAGGTTGTAATAGAATAGTCATTCAAATGACTTACTTATTCCAATGTTTGGTTTACCATTAAATAATGGAATGATGATTCCAAATGGAATTAATCACTATTCACTTTAGTAAAGGAATTGTCATTCCATCCAAAAAACTAAGAAATTGTTATTCCATTTCTTTGTCACACCAAAATTACTAGTATCAATCCAACATTCACTATTGCCACACCAAAAATTACTATTGTCACTCCAAAAATTACTTTTACCACTCCAAAAAATGCTATTGTCACTCAAAAAATTACTATTGCCACTCCAAAAATTACTATTGCCACACTATTCCATTGGAGATGAGAATGACTATTGTTAAGCACAACCAAACATGAGAATGAGAATGATTATTCCATTCTCAATTCCTCCAATTCTATTCCATTCTTAATTTTATTTATATTCACATTTCATTCTATCCAACCAAACGCACCCTTAAATACAAGACAATTTCAATTTTCATGCTAAACATGTTTAGATGTGACTTAAGGTGTATTACAAATATTCTGCTTAATTAGAAAGTCAATTCTTGGGGGTTCAACATGCATGTTGTCCCCATCTGACCCACGGACGGCTCAGATTTCATTTTAGTCGAACAAATCTCGGTTGTCTAACGAGATGAAATCTGAGCCGTCCATTGAGAAGCACGGCGGCTCAGATGGGGGCCTTGAGGAAAACAGGCACCCCGGTTCCTCATAACTATAGACGGATGGAGTATCCAATCATAGGAGGATCATACAACAGGAGATACTAGTAATATTTAGACCCCTTAATCAGTGTAATTAAAGAAATTCATTATAATACCTGTCCCAAAACTTCGTTAAAATGGTTCCCATCCGTCACGTTCAATGGCGTGTTTTCCAAAATAATCCATTCCCGTGTGTCTGGGTAGTTGAAGATGGACTTGTTGGAGTACCTGAGCCAACACTGTTCGTACCAGACCGTGACCTCCTTCGACCTGGGGCACCGTTTGACAACGTCTCCGGAGGCGTAAGCGACGCAGTCTCGACACCCGGCGGCGGTAACGTCGCCGCGGCAGAGGAAGAGGCCGTAGACGACGTCGGGTGGGCTGCTGCCGGCGGTGAAGTTGTAGAAGCCGTTGGATGCGTTGTTGGAGGAGAGAGCGGAGAAGAGGGTGTTGAGGTTTGTGTGGTAGGTGCTGTTTGGGGCGTACGTACTGGTTCTGGCAAGGGTTGTTTTTGGGCAGTCTATGGAGACGAAAGTTGGGTCAGCTCCTTTGATTATTGGGATGAGGCTGAGCAAACAAACCGTGTAAACAAACAGAGCCTTTCTGGGTATTTTGCGGAGGAATTTACCCATTGTAGAGCACCAGGGGCAATCAAAGGTTTTGGGAGTTTCAATTTTGATGAAAACGGTGATTGGGAGAGGGTGGAGAAGCAAGTGGCGGAGAAATGAGCGGTGGGGAGGGGAGATTAGAAATCATGGCCGTAGCCCCGACGACTAGAAAGTGGGGTCAATGAGGCGTATAATATAACTGTGATTAGGAGGAATGACACACCCCCCGCAATTCACCCACCGAACCACTAACCGCACGCATGTCGGGTCCACTCCGATCATCGGGTGGTCGATTCGAGCAATCCAAAATTTTTTTTAAAAAATCAAGTGGGCCCAAGGGAGAATTAACGGCATCCGACTTGTGTAAGTGCTCGAACCAATCTTCCATTTTTAACGGCTCAGATCTCTGATTTTTGGAAGTTAGGATCGAGCACCTACACACGTCAGATGCCGTTAATTCTCGAATATGCCCACTTGGTTTTTGTTTTTAGAATTTTTGGACGGCTCGGATTGGCCGTCTGGTGGCCGGAGTAGGCCCGGCATGCGTGTTGTGGGTGGTTCGGTGGGTGAATTGCGGTGGGTGTCTCATTCTTGTTGTGATTGGGGCTTCAAACTATTCGCAAGTTGCTCATGGCTCAGCTCCTTAAGGTTTGGTTTGGTTCGGATCAAACTCGTTTAGTAATCTAATCAAGCTTGAGGTCGAGTTTTAGGCTCGTGCCGTGCTCAAAACTCAAAAACCCGGCTCACTACATTGGATAGGCTTGTTTAAAGAGACTCATTAATTAAGTAAATTAGCCCGGCCCAGCTCGTTTATATAATGAGTGGAGCTCGAACTTGAGTTTTGGGCTCCTTTAATAAACGAGCCAAGCTCGAACACTACAAAACTCGTTTTGACTTGGCTCATTTGCACCCTAATGGAGGAAGGTTCCCTGTACCTACTCCAACCCATATTGAGTGCGTAGCTTATTTGAAATTTTTGTCTTGGAAAACATACATCTATTATTTTTACTTTGAAAATTAAGAGGTCTTTTAAAATGAATGAAAACAGAACAAAGCACAAGCGGGCTTTCACCTCCGCCTCCAGAGTAGACTTCAGCGTCCTAGCAAGTCACTCTCAGGGGGTGTTTGGTTGGGGCATTTTTATATTTTCCCATTTTAATTTTTGGATTTTGGGTGTTTGGCTGCCAAAGGGAAAATGAGGTTTGAGGAAAATGGATTTTGCAATTTGTGGTTTCTAGCCATAAACCGAAAATGTGGGTTTTAGGAGCTTTTTCAATTCTACTTTTCCCATTTTCACATCTACCCATGGAAAAAAGACAAGACTACCCTCTCTCTTTTGGTTTTTTCCGGATTCAAGTAATATTAGTGTTGTAATTTTTTTAATGTTTAGATTATAATTTTGAACAATACTTTTATTGTACTGTTGGGTTTTCCCATTAAAATTTGGTTTAAACTTCATTATTAATTAATTCATAATTCCAAGTTTTTTTTTATGGCAACTATAACAGGAAAAAAAAGTTGGAATAAAATAAAAAAATTAAAATAAAGGGGGACTGTTATTTTAAGCAAAACAGTAAACATGGTGCTTCGGCTACATTAAAAAAAATGATTAAAACATTATTATATACATTTTCTCCCTTTAATAATATCCGGGGGTATAATAGTAAAAAATCAATCCATAATTCATTTTCATTCCATATATTCCAAACACTACTCCTACTACAAAATGCATTCTGCACATATCATCCAAACACTCTACTAAATACAAAATACATTCTGACCATAATCCAAAAAGTCAAAAAGGCAAAAAATGGAAAATGAAAAGCCAAAAAGTTGACTCCCAAACACCCCCTCAGCAGCCAAGGACTAATGGCTAGAGCTGCTCTGTATCCCGTGACGTGCCAATAGTTTCATAGCTTGGGTCTATAAGACCACCTTTGTATTTGGTTTATTTGTATCCTTAAATCTGTATTGTCTAAGTGAGAGTGTGTGAAACTCTGTAAAGCTTAGATCAGTAGTGAGGTTTTTCATGGTTTCTTGCTTTGCTTGGTTTAGATCCTATTGCGCACAACAAATCTAGCAGAAAGCACAAGTCTTCTACACAATACTTGCAAGTTGCAACATATTTGTACTCCCTCCGTCCCAATTTGTTTGTCGAACCTTAAAAATCTAACTTTTTTTAGAGAACAGAACACAATTATTACACCTAAAAAGATACAACTTTCTACATTTACCCTCAACTTTTTTACAAAAGTTACTTTATTCTATTAAAGAAAGGGCAAAAAAGAATGGACAAATATTTTGGGACAATTAAAAGTCAAAAAGTAGATAAACAAATCAGAATGGAGGGAGTATTTCGGTAAGACGACCAATCTATTGCATAACAATCAACAAAACTCCGGGTGACCACGTAACATTTTATTTCCATTTCCATTAACATCATAATATGTGATACAGTATGTCTTATTGGACTCCAAATACGGGCCTATGAAAAATATAACTTTTAAAGAGGAAGGAGGTAACAGAGACAATTGCTTACCATTTACAAATTAACGAGTGAAACTGGTATACTTTGTTGGAGTGATTTCTATAGACATTGCACGCATAAATTTTGGGATGATGCTATAGGACTTTTATTCTAAACCTCTCAAAGATTTTATAAATCCTTTGCGTCTAGTCTCAAGACGATTCATATGACAACGTAAAAATAACCATGAATCTTGGTATTGGCCTAGACTTGCCACATCATCTGGAGTCTACTTCAGTAATCGATGTTTCATTCACAGACCACTGTATTGACTTGCTCATAGACTGATCTGACTCTAGTTCGTTTAGAATATTTGACCCCGATCTGCCCCGGCTTAAGAATCTCGGCTGTTGAGGAAGTGAGAGGGTGGCGGAATAGCTATTGAGCATCAAAACTATCGTTGTCATGGAAGGTCTGGCGTTTGGATCATCTTGGATGCACAACAAGGCAATATGGATGCATCTAGTGACTTCATTTCTTGCATAGGACCCTAGAAGAGTTGGATCCATCAAATCTAAGGGAGTTCCTTCCCTCCAGAGTTGCCAAGCCTGAAACAATCATCAATTACATATGTGATTTGTGGATGTGATGATATTGGCACTAAAGAGGAAGATACTCCCAAGTCCCAATGTTATGTCCAATATTGATAGACACCTTTATAAGGAAGTGTAATGAATAGATAGGCATCCAAATTTTACGGGCAATATTGATGGCACTACTACTTTATCTTACAGTTTAACATATATCTATAGCTACAAATAAAGGATAATTTTAAGAACTTCTATCAAGGAGGACATACATTTTTTAATATCCCTAAATTGGATAGAAGACTAGCAATATGGGAACACAGAGTAGCAATTAGAATGTATGGGTAAAAGCTTACATAGCTCAGAAGATCCGCAGCACCATCTGAGTGGTAAAAGTTATTGTTCTTCTTGCCAGAAATGATCTCCAAAACTAAAACACCGAAGCTAAACACATCGGACTTCGCAGAGAACTGTCCATGCATTACATACTCTGGAGACATGTAACCACTGCAAGCAACAATTATCAGTTAGTCATGAACAGAAGACGGTAAGACAGTAGTACTTTTCAGACAAAATCAGACATTAGACAATTGAGGACATAATGCACAAAGAATTGGCCAAAAAATACACGAACTGATTTAACACTCCCTTTTTTCCATAACACTAATAGATTTTAACTTCAAATTGTATTTTAACTGATTATCCTTCTAATTTTAAAAATGTGTCAATAAGGCAAGAAAGGGACTATTGTTTTAAGAAGCAAGTGTTGCAATCATTTCACAGTATAGTATAGTAAAGTCCATAATAGCACACGTACAAAATCAGTGTCCGCTAATGCAAGTTATATATAAAAAACAGAACATACGGGATGCATGGACACTACTTACAATGTTCCAACGACTCGACTTGTATTTGCTTGAGTTTGATCAACCCCAAAGATCCTAGCTATGCCAAAATCCGAAACTTTTGCATTCATATCAACATCTAACAAGATATTGCTGGCTTTGAGATCACGGTGTATAATTCTAAGCCGGGAGTCTTCATGAAGGTACAACATCCCCCGAGCTACCCCTCCTATAATCTTGTAACGTCTTGACCAATCCAACTTATGTCGCTCTTGTGGGTCTGTGCATTGATCAATTCAAATGCAAGTTCAAGTTAGAAGTAAAGAACCAGACTTGGGAAATCTGTATTATGGTATTCTGTTTCTCGAAATTGAGACACGCACAAAAGAACATGATTCATATTGTTTGACAGTTAATTCGTTATTGGATTCCGAGACTTGACATTCATGGCAATGAAACTAGTAACAAGCAAAACTAACGAAGAGGTGTTTAGATTGCCTAACCGAATAAAAAGTAGTCGAGGCTCTTGTTGGGCACAAACTCATAAATGAGTATCTTTTCTTCTCCTCCCAAGCAAAATCCCAGTAGCCTCACAAGGTTCCTATGCTGGAGCTTGGCTACTAAGACCACCTCATTCTTGAATTCTTGTGCACCTTGTCCTGAAGTTCGAGACAGCCTCTTCATAGCTACTTCCTGTCCATCTGGAAATAAACCCTGAGAATACAAAGCATCATGTGAAACTCGAAGATCCAAAGTAAGACAACTTATGAAAATTTCAAATAGTTTTAGAAGAAAAAAACACCTTGTAAACTAGACCAAATCCACCTTCACCAATTTTGTTATCGTCTGAGAAGTTGTTTGTGGCAGCTTGAATTGTACCCAAGTCATATTGCAAAGAATGCACTTTTGAGATGTCATCCCCATCTGGACAAATCAAAAGTTGAAACAAGAATAAATGGTCGAACATGAAAGGACAAGAAGTTGGTTTTTGGGTCTCTGTCACTCTTTCTTCAGTTTATTCTGGCAAGAAGAAGTTACTTTAGTTTAGTGTAAGGGTAATTTTGAAATTTTCCCATGTTCTTACCATTGTCTTCATTTACAGAATTATATTTCTTCTTCGCTCTTCTAGTTAGGAAACAGAAGCCTGCAACGAAAAGCATAATAACAATCCCAATTGAAACTACAATAGCAGCGATTACTTGCGATGAGACTCCCCCATTTCCTGCATTATTAAGATTATTTCATCGTCAAATTTCGTTAGTAAAAGGTTGCGCTGACTAAGGCTCCAAACAATCTAATTCGAGTACGTAGTGAGTAGTTTCATATTGTTTGAAAAAATGAGTAATAGATAAAGTTTGGTTTGTTTAACCTTTGTAAAAAACAAGCATTAATCAAGCTGATCATGATTGTCGAGCACATTAGTGAATTGTTCAAAGCGTCGGTAGCAAACTAAACGAGTTTGGAAAATGTGTTCAGACTTGGTTTGTAAGACAACGAACTGGACACAAATAAAATTTTAACACGCCAAGTATGACTCAACATCGAATATCGAATAACATGAATTCATTTAACACCACGATTGCTCACATTTTGCAAGTAATATTGACATACACCTTTCATCCCATATTGTTGGTCCTTTGTGGGAGTTTAGGTGAACATGCAGTCCATGCAATTTTATTCAAATTAGTAGCATTATTCCTTAATATGCAGGACACATTTTTTCGACTTGTAAATGTGTTTATAATGGGTAGACATCCAAAAGAAAAAAGAAGCAAGAATAAAATGACGGGAGTAACAGATTGTGATTACTGGACAATTCTAAGAACTTCAAATTTAAATTTCAAATCCATGCTTTACAAAAGAGGTTTTACCACTCGTACTAGTAGTACTCGGAGGAGGAGGAGGGAGGACTGGCGAAGGTGGTGGCGGAGCAGCACCGACGCTGACGTTGTAAAACGGGTATGTCTCATACCTGACATAACAGCTTGGATACAAAACTCTCGCTCCTTGGTTTGCATCACAGCAACTTGGAAATGTCGAGATACAATCCCGAAGGCAGGTATTGCAATCAGAATTAGATATATCTGGCGTACATTGCGCGAGTCCGTACACCATCTGAAGGGGCGAGTAATTGGCTTGTGCAGTCGCGAATTTCTTTCCTGAGTCATCACTTGAAGCCCGATCGGCAATATCGTCCATTACCTTTTCAATTGTAATTCATACTTAGTTAAGTGGTTTGCCACGTTAGAACTAGATATAAGAATAAAACTTCTTTTCTTTTTAAATTGATGTCCGGGGTCAGCTTACGCGCATCTCAACTAATTTCGGGACTCTTATGGTAACGAGTGGGCGTAACTCGCAGTGACCTCACGGTTTGGAATTTTGGCCTCCATGGAAATGAAACCTTTGACCTCTTGGAGGAGCACTTATTACTTTTTCACAACTACTTGGCCAAACCCCTATTTTTGATATACCACGAAGAAAAGACTGAAACCAACAAAAGTCCTATCCAATTTTGAGCCATTTGTGAGCCCTGGACCTCAATAATTGCACAGTCCCCCGGAAAGATCCCGAATTAGTGGAAGTTCGCACAAGGTGGCCCGTCAACCATTTATAAAAAAATAAGATTTAAAAAAGAGTTCAGACTTTGTTTAGTTTCCATCTTTTGATATTTTAATTTTGATAGTAGGTGGAGAGAGAAATAGAATAATAATTGAAAAAGAAGTAATAAGAGAAATAGAGAGAGAAATGAAAGTAATAATTGGATAAATAGGGTAATGATTAAAAAGAAAAAGAAAAATTAATATAAATGGTCTTTCTAGTTTCATCAGAGTCTCGTTATCATCGTCCAAGTATCAATTACAACTTTTTTGACCTTTAAGTTTGGTTTTCGTACCAAATTAGTCTAATTGATAACTTCTGTAAGTCAAATTGAACAAAAAAAATCAGATTGATGGTAGTTTAGATGTTGCAGTTCGTACCAAGTTAGTCCAATTGACTGCCATCAATCTGATTTTTTCCATCCAGTTTGGCTAACAAACGTTATCAATTGGATCAATTTGGTACAAAAATCAAACTTGAAGGTCAAAAGAGTTGCAATTGATACTTGGAAAATGAAAATGTGACTTGAGTGAAACTAGAAGGCCCATTTCTCTAAAAAAAAAAATTAAAAAATAAAATAATGATTAGAAAATAAAAACAAAACAGAGTTAAAATGAAAAACAAACAAAGCCCAACGAATTCATATTTTTGCTTAAACATATATAGCAGGATCATACGAAATACTACAGTACTTCAAAGAGTTCATAATATTACCTCTCCCAAAACTTCGTTAAAAAGGGTCGCATTCGTGACATTCTGCGGATTGCTCAAAATTGCCCCAAACGATGTATCCCGAGCGTCGAATATGGACACGTTGGAGTACCTCAGCAGGCACTCGTCGTACCAGATTGTGACCCGCTTCGACCCGGGGCACCGTTGGACTGCATCACCGGTAGCGTAAACGACGCAGTCACGACACACGGCAGCGGAGACGTCGCCGCGGCAGAGGAAGAGGCCATAGGCGACGTCGGGCGGGCTGCTGCCGGCGGTGAAGTTGTAAAAGCCGTCGGATGCATTGTTAGAGTTGGAGGAGAGAACGGAGAAGAGGGTGTTGAGGTTTGTTCGGTAGGTGCTGTTTGGGGCGTAGGTGCTGGTTGTGCTAAGGGTTGTGTTTGGGCATTCGATGTAGGAGTAAGTTGGGTCAGCTCCTTCGGTTATTGAGACGAAGCTGAGCAAGCTAATCGCGTAGACAAACAGAGTCTTTCTGGGGATTTTTGCGACCAACTTGTCCATTCCGGAGCTTCTGAGCTTAACAACGAAAACAGAAATGTCGTGGGGTACATAAAGGTGAAAGCCCTTTTGATTCTGGTTCCCAATAAGGCCGTATTGAATTGAATTGAATTGTCTTGTTCGCTGCTGCAGGAATCGAGAGAGAGTTTGGTTGGGAGAAATACTTCAGAGAGAGAGAGAGAGAGAGGAGAGAGAGGGGGGTGGGGGTGGGGGCGGGGATGGAGATGGGGATAAACGTGAGATTTGTAGTGGGGATTGGGACGGGAAGGCTGACTTGACAGGGACGGGAGTGGAACGGCGGTAACGTGGGTAATATAAATTTAAAATAGTACTGTAGAACTTTTCTTTGTCAGGCTGCGTTCTTTTTAATTTTACTTTTTTTTTTGTTTTGTGTGTTTTATTTGTTTTATTTTAATTTTTCTTAGATTTGTGTGTTATATTTTTTTTTATTAATTATCCGTTTTCTTTGAATTTTTTTCACGTCGATTCATATTTTTATGCTTTTCAGAACGATTAATTTTAAAAATTACAATAAAAAATAAAAAAATACCAAAATAAATTTCAGACTTATAAGCTAAAAAGAACACAGCCTCAATTATTGTTTTTTCTTTTAGAAAGTTTTACTTCATAGACTTTAATAATTTAATGCACTCCTTTCTCTTTGGAAATTAACATAGAACAGAATAATGGATAAACAAAAACCATAGAATAGTTTTCTTTTTGTATAAATTTTCAAAATATCCCCAAAACTTTACAACACAGCCTCAATTATTGTTTTTGCTTTTAGAAAATTTAACTTCATGGACTTAGGCTGTGTTCCAAAACTCATTTGAGTTCTTATTTTTTGATGAATAAGAAGCCCCATTCCACAACTTCTCCCTTCTTATTTTTTGAAACAAGTAAGACCAAAACAGTGGATCAAGCACCCCACGGCCGGGGAGGGCGGCGGCCGCGCCGGGCCGTCTCCGGCCACCGGACGGCCGATCCGAACCGTCCAAAAATTCTAAAAAAAAAACAAGGGGGCTTAAGCGAGAATCAATGGCATCTGAGGTGTGTAGGGTGCTCAGATCGAGCAATCCTTATTCGTGTATGTATCAAAACATATTGTTACTCATATATACATGGAAAAAGATTGCTCGATCTGAGCACCTTACACACCTCGGATGCCATTGATTCTCGCGTAGGCCCCCTTGCTTTTAATTTTTAGAATTTTTGGACGGCTCGGATCGGCCGTCCGGCAGCCGGAGACGGCCGAGCACCGCTGCCGGTGGGGAAAATTTTTTTTGCACCAACAGTCCTTTTCTTTCTATAGGGCAACTTCGATGTCAAAAAAAATAGGGTTATGCAAAAAAATTTTCTTCCTACTATGGATCTTATTTGATAGATCTTATTGAGATCTTTAATACGGTGCAAAAAAAAAAATTTTTTTTATTCATTTATGTTTTATTTGAGTTTGAAAATGTGAAAGAAACTTTTTATTTGGAAAAAATAAGAAAGATGGATTATTTTGGAATGAGAAGATGCAAAATAAGTACTTATTTTTTAAGAAGCGTTCTGGAACGGGGCCTTAAATAATTTAATGCACTCCTTTCTATTTGAAAACTAACATAGAAATGAATAATGGATAAACAAAGATCATAGAATAGTTTTCTTTTTCGAAAAATTTCAAAGTACCCCAAAAACTTTACAATCAATGTCCAATAGATACCTATACTTTAATAAACTTCAATTTCACTCCTAAACTATTATTCCATTATTCAATTATTCCCCTCCTGTCTAATTTTGTCAAATTACAAACGGAATTCGCTGTCTTGGACCTTAACGATGGGAGAAAAATTTAGAGGGTTGATTGACATTGGAAAACTTCAAAATACTTCATAAACTTTGACTTCAATTTCTAATAGACACTCAATTTTACTAAACTTCTATTAGACACCTAAACTATGAAGTAATTATTCAATTAGTCCTTGCATTTAAATCTGTCAAATTACGAATAGTAATGACTGACTTGGGTCATTTTTCTCGGTACATGCTTATTTGGACTCTCTCTCTCTCTCTCTCTCTCTCTCTCTCTCTCTCTCTTAATTTTCATATGGGCTTTCATGATATTCTCTTAAAAACCCTCTAAAGTTAAAAGAAACAGACGCAAACCTATCACAGCTTTAACTACCTCAACTATTGAAAACCCCAAAATATTCAAAAGCAAAAAATAAAAAGATATCAATGTTTTGGTGATCAGTTCAACTGGGTATATTTCAAAAAAAGTTATTAAGGAGTCACTAAATGGAGGACTAAATGTTATAGTTGTTGCTAAGAAGAGGAGTGAGATTGAGGATAGAATATAGGGGACAATTTTATTGAAGTGTTTAGATATTGAGGAGGATTTAGGACTGTTTATGGAGGTATATGTGAAAATTTCATGGAGGGAGTGATGCTCTATTTCTAAGAGTATGAAGAAATGAAAAATGAAAGCAAGAGAGTTAGGGTTTGGAGATTTTCCATCTAAAAAAGGGCGAGTCGTTCACATTTCCTTCCCAATCTAAGCCATATAAATCACAGCTTTATCTATTGGGTAATGGCAAAATGTCTTACTCAATAATTTCATTAATAATTACACGGATGTAGACAGTAGGGGCTTAATTGAATAACAACTTCACAGGTTATTTGTCTATCTGAAGTTTATTAAAGTTTGGGTGTCTATCTATTAGATAAAAAATTTCAGTGCCAATTAGCCCTCAACGTTTTTCTCCCACCGTTTACGTACAAGTCAGCAAATTCCGTTTACTATTTGACGTAATTAGAAGGCAGGGCCTAATTGGATGACGGAAGAACAGTTCAGAAATAAAATTGAAGATTATTACAAAATAATAAGGCCCCATTTGGACAAATAAGCCACTTTGGCTTATTTTTTGTCCTTATTCAAATTTTTTCCGCATTTTGTGGCTTATTGTCAATTTTTTGGGAATTATTGATTTGTTATGATGAGAGGAATCTAAAAAGTACAAAATTTTGGTCGAAATCCAAATTTTTGCACAAAAAGACGAAAACGTGGCTTTCCCGCCAAATTTCGTCGAAATTTCTAAAAAATTGGATTCCGATCGAAATTTTTTACTTTTCCGATTCGTCTCGTTATAACGAAGTAATAATCCCCAAAAAATTGACAATAAGCCACAAAAAGCGAAAAAAATTTGAATAAGGACAAAAAATAAGCCACAGTGACTTATTTGTCCAAACGCCCCCTAAGTGTCTATTTGAAATATAAGTTTGGGGGGATTTCGCCCTTGTTCGGTTTGGAATTCCAAACCCAGGGTTTTGGATAAAATAACTTTTCTACTTTTTCTCTCTCTAACTTTTCAATCATTACTTTCATTTTTCACTCTATCTCTCTCTACTTTTTACCTCTCCCCACAATCATTACTCTCATTTCTCTCTCTACCTTTATTCATTTTTTTTGAATTTCGACGAAATTTGGCGGGAAAGCCACATTTTTGTCTTTTTGTGCAAAAATTTAGATTTCGACTCAAATTTTTTACTTTTTAGATTCCTCTCGTCATAACGAAGCAATAATTCCCAAAAAATTGACAATAAGCCACAAAATACGAAAAAAATTTGAATAAGGACAAAAAATAAGCCAAAATGGCTTATTTGGGCAAACAGCTTATATTTCTTTATTTCCTTATTTTAAGTTATTTTTCCCACTTGGGCGGATTTTGTGGACTGTGGCCACGGGCCATTTTAATCACGCGGTAGCGCGATTAGTCAATTATCACTAAACGGAAGACGGACAACAGTTTTTTTTTTATAACTCATGTGTCGGAGCAGTTTTTTGCGCCCTTCAACAAATTTTCGAGGTCCAATCTCACTACTTGTTTGTGGAGAGATAAATTTAAAACCAGAACAAACCTCCGTATAGACTAGCCCTATAATTGTGGATATACCGTAAGAGGATTCGAATCTGGCACCTTAAAAGGAAGCACTCTCTAAATCCAATGACAGAATCGGGTTATATTTTAAAACTTGTAAAACTTTAACATATACCCAATGGCAGAATCGGGATTTCGGTCCGAGGGGCTGACTTATTAAAGGATATATTTTATATACTCCTAAACTTATTATAGTATCAGGTAGTTTTTAATTTCCAATGCTAAATTGGTAAATTACAATTATTCTAACCTAGTGCAGCATATGTATACGAATCATTTTATTCCATTTCTTTAGGCTACCATAACACTTACATGCTTATTTGTTGGTTCATGAAAGAAATTCAGAAAACGAGAATGTTAAAGAACTTGTTATGTTTGTGGTTTTGATAAAAAAAAATAGGCATCCAACCTTGAAGCACATGATAGTAACCCCGTTTGGCTCAATAAGTCAATTAAGTTATTTTTTGTCCTTATTCAAATTTTTTTTGTATTTGTTAGTTTATCGTCAATTTTTTGGGAATTATTGCACCGTAATGACGAGAGGAATCTAAAAACTAAAAAATTATGATCGAAATATAATTTTTTTGAATAAAGACGAAAAAATTGGCTTATTTTTGTCTTTATTAAAAAAAATTAGATTTTGATAATAAATTTTTACTTTTTAGATTCCTCTCGTCATGACGATGCAATAATCTTCAAAATATTGACGATAAATTAACAAATACTAATTTTTTTTGAATAAGGATAAAAAAATAAGTCACTTAGCTTATTTAACCGAGGATTGAATAAACAGAGACTTTCCTCTCATGTGTTTCTTGGTAGCACGCAAAACAAAACGATGAGGTGAGAATTGAGACTAGGCAGAGGCTTGACTTATTATGTACTATCATCCAATTATCAAACTCCATCCATGATAACTCTATGAGATTTCTTAAAAGGGATCCAATGTGAAATAAGTTAAGTAGATAGATTCTAAATTAGTGAATTATATTATGTTCGTGCCATAATGTTGGTTCATTATGAAAGGCTAGGACCCTTTGCATATCAAATGAGAAAGTACCTCTGTACAAAATATTCTTCAATTTTTTCGCATAGTTTTTAAAGAAGTAATTGAGAGCTTTTAAATTGGAGCAAAATAGAAAAAATGGTATGCAGAAAAATGCTTTGATTTTAATTTTTAAACATATCCGGATCGACTTTTTATATTGGGTTGGTGTATTGCTATTTTGCCAAACTATTGAAGTTTTGACTTTTGAGTCGAGAAGCATCATATAGTCAACGATTGGCCAAGAGGTGCCAGAAGGGATAGAATTTGTTTACTATATTTTTATCTTCCTTTGATCGCGTAAATTTGTGTGGGTCATAACCCATCCATTCCTCCATGCGAATGGTTCAAAGGGGAATTTGCACTTACACCTCTATACTATTATTGATTTGAAGATGTAACTTTTGTACTTCAAATTTAAACACTACACTCCTTATACGTAAAAATACAAGGAGTTTAAGTGCTTAAATTTGAAGCACCAAGGGTGTATCTTCAAATCGGTGATAATGGATCTGGGTGTGATTGTAAGTCACTCTCTTTTATCACAGTTATAGACCGTGATTGAAAGAGAAAAACAATCACAGCCAAAAAGCGTGATCGTTCTCTTTTATCACAGTTATAAACCGTGATCGTTTTTCTTAGCCATGATCGTTTCTCTTTTCTATGTGTGATTATAAGTCACTTTAGATCACGGTTTATAACCGTGATTGAAAGTTCAAAATGATCATACCCATAAACTGAGATGAAAAATCATTGGGCGTGATCTTTTCTTTGTATCTACTAGACCATCTTTTCTTGTCATTGCCAAGTTTCGAACCCACACACCATTGGTTGATTTTCCAAGCCCTTACCACTAAGCTAGCCAAGATTTTTTGTTACATCATGAAAACCAAAATATTTATACTTACTTCCTAAAGTAAGAAAACTTTTTTTTTTCTTGAAAATTTGCTGAATTTTTTTGAAATGCAATTAACATGATATTAAAATATATAAAAATACATATATAAACATCGTTTAAAAAAATTTTAAAATATGACAATAGATCTTTTGCCAATCAAAATTAGTTGTTGGTCACCAAAAAATTTTCTTGGGCGAAAAATTTGTTTTTAGCCAGTAAATTTAGTAGACAATAGTGTTTTTTGTTGTAGTGTACGCTTTGTATTTTTATGAAAATTATCACAACCCGCAGATTGTAACATTATGGACAAACATTAGATTGTTTTTTTATAAACTAACCATTTCACATATATTTTGTGTTTATATTGAATTTCATTTTCAATGGTGGTTTTCCAATTGGATTTTAATCATTTTCAGATAAGGCTAAGCCATAATAATATAATTGTTTTTTTACCTAATGTGTCAAACACTTGGAAGACATTCGAAATAGCAAAATTTTACCACTACAATAAATCATAAAGATCACAGTTCGCCCACATGAAAATCGGGTAGTGGAACAACTCGCCCGTCGTCGAAGAAACAACTGGGCATTGGTAGAACCCAATCGTGAGATTTGCCCTCTCTCTCTCTCTCTCTCTCTCTCTCTCGATCTTTTTGGGCGTGAAGATGAAGATGAAACGTAAAGATTTTTTGGGGTGAATGTAATTAAGGCTTATCTTCTTACATTTAAAAAAAAAAAAACTTTTCGAAGTCCTCAAATGACATCGTTTCCCACACATAACTTTTCAAAACCCGCCTAAATGAGTATTAACCCGCCCACGTGAAAATTAAGACCGCCTAAATGGGTAGTCTTTTTATCTCACCGCAAGAGTGAGATAATTTATCTCAATTTTTTTTCGCGCTAATGTTTTTTATCACACCATAAGGGTGAGACCTTTTCTCTTTTATCTCGGCACAAGAGCGAGATCTTTTATCTCATTTTTTTCCGCCCTCAAATCTTTTATCACACCACAAGGGTGAGATCTTTGCTCTTTTTTATCACCATAAGAGCGAGATCTTTTATCTCATTCTTTTCAGCCCTAAAATCTTTTATCACGCCGCAAGGGTGAGATTGTTTTTCTTTTATCTCGCCGCAAGAGCGAGGTCTTTTATTCCGCGCTAAAACTCACTTTTTATCTCAGCTTTGAACTTAAACTGAGATAAAAAATTTAAGCACCACTTTTTATCACGCTTTCATTGAAAACCGTGGCTTAAATTTGAAGCACCAAGGGTGTATCTTCAAATCGGTGATAGTACAGGGGATGTAAACGCAAATTACCCAAGTTCAAACGTCAAAGCCACCAACCAATTTCCCAATTATTTTCCATGATTTGGTGCATGAAAGTGGAGGGCGAATCATAGTTTTTTTCCCTCTTAATAACCGAATGTTTTGGTCAGCTTATCTGCAGCGTGCACCTCGACTAATTTTGAGATTCTGAAAGTAATGACCAACCAAACCCTCAAGTAGTTCTAAGGTTCAGAATGTTTGGCAAAATTTTAACATGCAAAGTCATGAAGGTCAAGCATTTAATATTTTTTCATGCCCACTTGACAAATCCCCGGGATTGACGAACCAAAGTGTTAGGTCAAACTGTAAGACTTCAAGCGTAATTAACCAATAAAAAACATCTCCACTTTTCATCTTTCCTAAAATTGTTGGAGACCCAGTTTGATTTGGTCAAAGAGGTTGAGCAGGGCAACGTTGTACTACTACTTTTATGACCTTTCCCCTTTTATTTTTATCTGGCAATGTTACCAGTTCATGTAATTTTTCCATCCAGAGATTAACGAAAGATGATGATGCCTATAGTTAGCTTAGCTCCACTGCTGCTTGTTATGCCTCGGAGCAGCCTAGTCACGGCGCAATCACAAATTCTCTATACGGTATGCTCGAACTCCACTAATTACACGGCCAATAGCCAATTTGAATCCAACCTGAACCAAGTCCTCCACCGAGCACTCTACAATGACGATGGCGATTCCATCTTCTCCAACAAGATCGAAGGAGAAGAACCAGACAAAGTTTACGAACTCTTTCTTTGCAGAGGTGACATTACGCCGGCCGATTGCCCGAATTGCATCGACGTTACAGGGGATGAGATCAGGGCTTGCCCAAGGTATTTGGATGCCCAAGGCCTGTTCTAAGAATAGTGCCCTAAACGCTTGGCAATTTTTATGGGAAAAAAATAAACAGTTATAATACGAGAAAACCAAAATTATAATATAAAATCCCGTTGACTAATACATGTATATATATTCCAAAATTTGAAATTCAAAATAATTTTAATTTTAATTCCGATACTTGCTGCCCACGTGTTGCTTTCACATGCAACCACTCTGCGAGCAAGTGGAACAGGTGCGAGTAGAGGGCATTATAGGTGAACACTTTGTCAATTGAGCCTTTGCTCTGTCGATATGGGACAAACAAGTTGCAAAACAAAGTCTCCCACATATAGTCCCACATCGCTAGTTGAAGGAAACAATGAAGGCAAAGAATCTTTAAATTTGGACCTAGCCTTTTCTAAAAAGAGTCTTACCCAACTCAAATACTAAAAAAAATCGAGAAATTCCTGGCCGGTCCCAAATTTTACATGGGGTTCCATGCAAACCCTTTTTTAAAGTACTATCCCATCTAGACCCTTTTTAAAGAAGCTTTTACTATTTTGCCCCTATCACTTTTTATACTCCAAGAATTCACACCTCCGAGAATTCACACCCCCAGAAATTTACACCTCTGAGAATTCACACCCCAAGAATTCACACCTCCGAGAATTCACACCCACAGAATTCACACCTCCGAAAATTCACACCTTTGCGGAATTCACACCCCGAAAATTCACTCTTTCTTTTTCAGAATTCACACCCCATCTGCACTATTCATACCCCCAGAATTTACACCCATTGGCAAAATTCACACCATTTTTCAGAATTCACACCCACAGTATTCACACCCCTTTATACTATTCATATCCCTATAATTCACACCCTGTTTCATTCTGGGGGGGTGTGAATTTCTGTATTTATTGGTGTGAATTCACACCAATAAATACAAAATTCACATCCAAATGCAAATAATATTGAAGAAAAAAATCAATTTATATGAAAACAAACAATTTCGCTCATTTTTTTACAAATTTTAAGTGGATTTTAGCTTCAGAATTCACACTCATTTGCAAGAATTCACACCCATTTGTAGAATTCACACTCCTTTGTAGTCTTGGTGTGAATTTTTGGTTGCAAAATTCACACACCTTTTCAGTCTTGGGGTGTGAATTTTGCAAAATTCGCACCTCTTTGCAGAATTCATACCCAATCTGTATAATTCGCACCCCCAAATTACAAAATTCTTGGGATGTGAATTCTATGTACGTATACAATTACCCCATAATTCACGCACCTCTAAATACAAAATTCACACCTCTAAACGAAGAATTCACCTCTCTAAATTATGGAAAAGTTCCCATGCCCCTGTCGTCAGCAACAAACACCAGAAACTCTAAGTTCAGAAAGGGAGAAGAGACCAAACAAAACTACTGTAGTAAAAACTCAAATAGCTGAAAATACAAACAGAATAGATTCATGAAACAAAACAACAAAACGAGATTCAAAATCAAGACAGTGGATATATTTTATTAGAGTAGCACCTCGATTTCAACTAGAATCAAGAAGTTTACAACCTAGTAGCTTTCTTTTCTGTTTTCCTCATCTTTCTCTATAACCAAATAAAGCATAAAGACTACACTAAAGTCTCAAAAATGCAGAAAAACACAGATCGATCGGAGACAAATAGATACACAGATCGATCGAGAGGGAAGGAGAAGAAGTGCAGTTTGAGGAAGGAACCGATGAAGGCGCATGGCGCGCGCCCGTACCACTGCGGCGAAACGGAAAGCCGCTCCACCTCAGCCTCCAGTCGCAGGGGGATCAGGTGGTGTAGTGGCTCCAGTCGGAGCTGATGGTGACGATGACGAGTCGACAACATTTACAAGGGGACGGGCAAATCGAGCTACCTCGCAGAAAGAGGCATACGAGGCGACGGTCTTTAACCGGTTTCGCTGACGTGGAAGACGGCGACGATGGAGACGGCGGTGGTTCGTTCGGCTGGGGCGGTGGGGCCAGCGGCGGGCAGTGGACTTTAGAAGATCGAAATATGTAGATCAATGACGCGACGGAGCAGAGGAGGAGGCACAACGGAGCGGATAAGACGATCTGGTGGAGATGGGGCAGTGGGAGTGATCGAAGGTGGAGGTGGGATTGTGAGAAGAATTGAAGAAGACGATGAGATGCGGCCGGCGTGTTTCTTACTGAACTGAACGAATCAACCATATTTCAGTCTAAACCCTATATACGAGGGTATAATAGGTAGTTTACTTAAAATGGGGCTTATGTGGAATAAGTTTGACATGCAATGGGTTTAGATGGGTAGGATGTGACAAAATAGGGCCGGCCAGTAAAAATCCCAAAAAAAATTAGAGTGCCCAAAAAATTGGATATTGTGGGGATGCCCAAGGCCCAAGCCTTTGTGCCTGGGCCAGCACTGGCATGAGATCTACCAAAGATGTTCCTTGAAGAAAGAAGCAATCATTTTGTATGATCAGTTTTTAATTCGCTACTCAAACCCATCATTTTTCTAATTTTCTCTACCATGGAGACGTAGTGCTGCGTGTTTATGGAACCCAGAACCTAATAGAACCGGATAACTTGGATTGAATGGAAGGAGATAGTAAGAAATTAACTACTCGGCGTAGTTCATCTACCTTAATCGCATAGGAATGATACTAACTAAAAACAAAAGCCATGAGAGGCTTGCCTTAAATCCCTAAGATATTATGGCTGCTGTGAACTTTTGGGGCATGGACCTTTTGTGTGGAACCACGGATGTATGATGTTCGCAATAAGGAAAGGAATTGGTGTGCTTTTGTTTCTTCTGGGGGGATGGTGCATACATTAAAAAAAGGATAAGAGAATGGTTTTGAGGGATGGCAGTAGAGAAGAGGGAAAAATAGAGTTCTGAAGGAGAGGATTTCAGAACAGTGGGAAGAGGGAAATACTCTGTTCAACAAGGGTAAATATTACTACATCCATCCCAAAATGTTTGTCCGGTCCACAAAACAAGGAGTCAAAAATAATACATTTCTTTCAAGAAAAAATTCAAATTTTTTTCATAAATTAAAAGAACTTATAGATATCTAGTGAATTGTTAAAAAATAAATAAAATTTTCTTGCAAAAATGTATTTACGTCCTCGTTTTGCAAACCGGACAAACAATATGGGACGGAGGGAGTCCTAAGAAGAGGAAGAGACAGATGGGAGTTCAAAGCTTGTTTGTTTGGGGTTTTAAAATCTCTGCGCACCCCAATACATTTTCTTCTATCTATCTCTCCACTCAAACTTCCTCCAAAACCTAAAACGAACAAGCTAATACGAAACAATATGTGCATTGTCTGAAACGAAGAAAGAGGTGTGAAGAGTTTTTGATTGCTGGTTATTTTTCTTTAACAATTTAAAATTTTCATTATTTAATTTAACCTTAGTTCGTTATGTGTCAGATTGGATTGATATCCTTTTGGCGAGCGGGTTGTTACAATTGGTATCAGAGTGTAGGTGTTAGATTTTATATGGGATCGAATGGATGAATTTGAAAGGATTCTGATAAAAAAGTTGACACCTAGAATCTCCACCACCCAAACCCGAATTTGAGGAGAAAATACATGTGCTTTGAAATGATTAGAAACACAAATGTTTTGTCGCTATCTAAAAATGGCAAAACACACTAACAATTTGAGGAAACGCTACCGCACCCATAAAAAATAAAAAATATAATCATATAAGATTCCTTTTCACAACCTAGCTACACTTAAAAAATAAATTAAATAAATGTACAACTTGATAACTGGGGAATACATGTAAATGTCAGTTTTTGTCATGAATGTGCCAACCAAACGGGTGCTCAACCTATGGAGCTTACAACATCATTTGGGGTCTACTTCACTAATTGATGCTTCATTCACAGTCCAATGTATTGACTTGCTTATAGATTGATCCGATTGTAGTTCTCTAAGAATATTTGACTCTATTCCGCTCCAACCTGATAATCTCGGTTGTTGAGGAAGTGACAATGGAACAAAATAGCTATTGAGCATCAGAACTATTATTGCCATAGAAGGTCTAGCGCCCGGATCATCTTGGACGCACAACAAGGCAATATGAATACATCTAGTGACTTCATTTCTTGCAGAGGACCCTTCAATAGTTGGATCCAACAAATCCAAGCTTGTTCCTTCCCCCCAGAGTTTCCAAGCCTGCAGCAATTCAATACTCACATGAATTATGGATGTGATGATATTGGCACTAAAGAGGAAGATACTCCTTGTCACGACCCAAAACATACCTTGGAAGTCATGACCGGCCAAGCGGGTGTTAAGCCACCGAAGGTCTGCTCATATACTAGTTTAGGGATTTCTAACTTCATCGTCTTTTTAAACAATAGAATTCAAGTATGCGGAAGCGTAGAATAAATAAGATAATCCCAAAGCTTCTAAGTGTACAAGTATAATAATTACAAACCATTAGACACCACTTGATTCTCCACGGTTACTCTAGAAACCCATTGAGTCCACAACTTGCTATCTACCTTAACCTGAAAATTGGAAAAGGTTTTCATAAGCCGAAGCTCGTGTGAGAAACGTATACCAAAATTACAAGTTTGACCATGGAAATACGCCACATTATAAAACATTTCAAAGCAATAATCCAAATATTTCATTGTACATCTAGTACATGCATTTTAGCCCGTAAGCTCATTTCTCCGGTCCAAGAGACGGACCTTTTTCATTTCATTTCTCTTTCCACTTTTGCACTTTTGAGCGATGATAGCATTCAACGGTATTTTTGCCAGTCGGTTGGGGAGCGACCCCATTGAAGAGTGGTAAGATATCGTTACCCGGTGATGCCTGCTGCATCTCCTACCTTATTACTTCACGCCACTAGTATCTTTCCCTGTCCCCTACCGCTCGGGACACCGTTTGAATGAATCATATTATCACGAGCATGTACTAACAAGAAGTAAAATTCAAGTTCCCAAAACATATTGCCATGGTCTAATTCAACTAAAACTCATAAGATTTAATAAACAGGCCATCGCATGTATTTTTTTATTCAACGTCACCAATTAAACCAAGTGGATCGAATTCCACACCTTTCAGCGAAAACAAGCAATGGCATTTTATCCCAAAAATTTAGAAATAAATACATGTAACCAAGGTATGCGCAACTCACCAAAAAGTAGCGTTTAGCTTTAACACGCGATCACTTCACTCCACAGTACTTGCACCTAAACACGTAATGTTCTGATGTTAGCTAAGATTCCTATATCAGGAATTAACTAGTTACTTTAGGTAGTAATGTCCATAACAGGGGTAGTGTCATATTTATTTAAAAAGTCAAAATACTCCTTTAGATAATTTAGGGTCAAACAGTGCACTAAAGTCTAATTGCTCTACTAATGTTAGGTATTCTATTTCTTTCACGTAAATTTTAGAAATCCAAGTGGATACCTCAATTTTTTTTTAATATTCCCTGAACTTTATTCTACAATCAGTCAATAACAATCAAGAATTTCAAATTAAGCTTTTAAGATCCTATTTTTAGGGCTGATTTCATTACGACGGCGAGTCTCGAATTCAAACTCTTTGCCGAAAGGAGTTTGCTTGTGTGAAAATATTAGGGGTTCGGGTACGATGAACACGTGAAGAGAAAGAGATACGGTGGAGAGGTGAGAGGAAGTAGCACAGGGTCGCCGGGAGCCGGGTCTGCCAATTTGTGGTGGTGTGCGTGTATTATGTGTGATTTGGGTGTCTTGTATTTTTCACTCCACTTTCTAATATAGATATGTGAAATACCTAATTTAATATAAATTCAGAGAGTGGGAAGGTGAGATTACCAGAAGAGAGGGAAAAGAAAGATCGGAAATGGAGTCTTCCGGCGATCGGCGTGTCCGTCAGTGTGGAGGACCAGTACAGAAGTTCTATTCTCTTTTTATTTTGGTTTGTAATCTCTTCCTTTGCTTTGTATATAGTAAAAAAAATAGGACTTATTCCCTTTTTGTCTGATATATGAAACGGTGAATGGTGAAACAGGTTAAGGTAATTACACCTGTTTCCTTCCACTATTGACACAGGGCATTACGTGTTCCGCTAGCGCGAGTTCGATCCGTACGCGTTCAGATTTCAGTCTCCGAAAAATCTCAAAAATTCAACATAGACTAATAAAAATATGAGGACTATCGTGGTGGTGTCCGACTTTTAAGGAAAAATCCCGACTTCGGGTAACTTGTACCATGTAACAGATGTAACTCAATTGCCACATAGTAGTTACAAAATTAAATCATAATTCACGCATTCATTCAGATCACGATACACTTCGCGTAACCTAACTTACTATTAGAATTAAATTAGAGGGTCGAGTTCCTATTCGGATCACGTGACTAGAGTTTTAAAAGTCAGGATTTTACACTCCTAAGGTTATGTCCAATATTAATGGTTATGTTTAAATGGAAGTGCAATGAAAAGATTCGCATTCGAATTTTGAAGACATTATTGATGGCATTAATACTTTGTTTTACTGGTTAAAATATATCTATAGCTTCTTATAAAGGATAATTTTAAGAACTTTCAACAAAGACATACATGTTTGAACATCCCTAAACTAAATAGAAGACTAGCAATATGGGATAGATAAAGTAGGAATTAACATGTATGGCTAAAAGCTTACGTAGCTCAAAAAGTTTGTAGCATCATTTGATTGATAAGAGTGGTACCTTTTGCCATAAATGATCTCCAGAACCAAGACACCAAAGCTAAACACATCAGACTTCGCGGGGAACTTTCCTTCCATTAAATACTCTGGAGACTTGTAACCACTGCAAGCCACCATTATCAGTTAACCATGAATTAATGGAAGACAAGAAGGAAACGAAACTACTACTTTGTGGAAAAAATCAGATATGAAAAAATTGAGGTCATAATGCACAAAGGTTTAACTCAAAAAGTACGTGAACTAATTTAGCCCTCCCCTTTTAATTCCATGACACTACTATTTTTTTCCTGATTATAGTTGATTTAACAAACTACTATCCTTCCAACTATATCAAAATACGTCAAGAATTGATGAAAGGGTAATTAGGTAAATCAAGAAAAGTAAGTAAAGAAAAGGACTATTGTTAAGAGAAGCAGCAAGTGTTGAAATCGTTACTAGTAAAGTCCATCAATTGTCATTAAGCAGTTAGGCATAATAGCACGTGTTTGTTTACCCCAAGGGTCAGCTTTCGATGAATCCCATTCATTCATAGATTGAGATCGTATCAGTGCCTGTTAATGCAAATTATAGAAAAGCGAACATAAGGGATGCAGGGACACTGCTAACAATGTTCCAGCGACTTCATTTATATTTCCTCGAGTTTGATCATTTCCAAAGATCCTAGCCAGGCCAAAATCTGAAGCTTTTGCATTCAGATCAACATCTAACAAGACATTGTTAGGTTTAAGATCACGGTGTATAACTCTAAGTCCGGAGTCTTCATGAAGGTACAACATTCTCCGGGCTACCCCTCCTATAATCTTGTAACGTCTTGACTAATCCAACTTCTCTCGCTCTTGTATGTCTGTGCATTGATCAATTCAAATGCAATTTCAGGTTAGAAGTAAAGAACCAGACTTGGGAAATTTGTATTGTGTTATTCCGTTTCTCGAAATTGAGACGCATAAAAGAACACGATTCATAGTGTTTGAGAGTTAATTCCTCATTGGATTCCGAGACTTGACATTCATGGCAATGAAAGTATATAGTACTTAACAAGCAAAACTAACAGAGAAATGTTTAGATTGCATAACCGAATAAAAAGCGGTCGAGGCTTTTGTTGGGCACAAACTCATAAATGAGTATTTTTTCTTCTCATCTCAGGCAAAATCCCAGTAGCCTCACAATGTTCCTATATATGCCGGAGCTTGGCTACTAAGACCATCTCATTCTTGAATTCTTGTGTACCTTGTCTTGAAGTTTCAGATAGCCTCTTCACAACTATCTCTTGTCCATCTCTGGAAGTAAGCCCTGAGAATACAAACATCATGAGAAACTCATAGATCCAAAGTAAGACAACATTTGAAAAATTCAAATAGTTTTAGAGAAAAAAAACACCTTGTAAACTAGACCAAATCCATCTTCACGAATTTTGTTATCGTCTGAGAAGTTGTTTGTGGCAGCTTTAATTGTACCCAAATCATATTGCGAGGACTGCACCCCAACTGGACAAATCAAATGTTGGAACAAGAATAAATGGTAAAAACAAAGAAAGGACAAAAAGAAGTTTCTTCCGTTTAGTGCGGGGGTAATTTCGAAATATTCCCTTGTTCCTACCACTGTCTTCGTTTATAGAATTGTATTTCTTTTTCGCCCTTTCTGTTTAGGAAACGGAAGGGCGAAGAAGATGAACTGATCATGTTGGCAGTTGAACTTCATCGCTAGTTGCTTCTCTGAGAGGAAGCATGATAGGCCAGCTACTACAAATAGCTTGTTGGGCCTGGTTTAGCCCAACAACTCAATCCAGCTCAGTAGTAGTCCAGTCAGCCCAACAGCTGTTAATTATGCTAAATTAAGTTGTTAAGTGGTTGTTTAGAATAATGGCCGAGATTAGTTAGTTTGTTGCGTGAGATTAGCTCTGGTATAAATAGTGAGAGAAGGTGAGAAGGAAGAAATGCAATTGTAACCCAGTAAAGATTGGGGACGAGCATTCCCTTTTCTGTAACCGTTTCCTCTCCGATCAATAAAATCTACCATTTTCTCTCTAGTGTTCTTATTTTGTTCTTGCTTATCCATATCAATGCACTGGTTCTAGACAATACCGCATACCGCCTATAGGCTATAACAACACACGCAATTATAACGAACCACAACGAGTGGGAACGAATCCCGAGGAGGCTGAACGCCTAATTCATGCTTGCGCTCAAAAGGAACTCCAGAATGCCAAAATTTGTGTTCGGCTGGATGCAGAAGAGAGTGGAGAGACAATAAAAAGCGAGAAAGTGGAAAGTCAGCACGGAAGGGATTTTTCCGAATAGCAATAGAGGCCGATGTTACCGAAGAAAAGGAGCACGTATCCAATACTTTTGCCGGCACGTTCGTAGCCACTGAAGAAATGCCCGGCTTTTGGGTTTCTTCGCAACCAAAAATAAAGCTTTGAAAGCACGTAGTTACTGCCTGAAATTAAGAGTGTCGAAATCAGGAGGACGGCGATGAGGCCGGTCCTTTTCTTGACAAAATCCATAGCCAAAAACGAGAAAATCTACGGCGGCGACGAGATGATTCCAAGGTAGTACCAGAAATTGAGACTCGGCCTAAGAGATCGCAACACTGGGGATGGAAGGATAAAGAAGGAGAAGATTCAAGGAGAGAAATTGAATGGTGCTATTCCCCCAATAGTTTCTAGGAGGATTGAATTCTTTCTACTTTTTTCTACAGTGAGATGGTGTTCCTCTTTTCTAAAAAGTAATTTTTTTTTTCAAACGAAGGTAATTTTAAACTCAAATATAATGAAAATAAAAAATATTTTTTTAATTTTTTTTGCACCGTTTAAAAAATCTTAATGAGATATATCAAACAAGATTTATATTAGTAGAAAAATTATTTACGTAAACACATAATTTTTGAGCTTAAAATTACCTTTTTTTTCAAAAAGTATTTTTTTCACAAAAGTGGAACACCCCTTATTTTCTTCTTTTCCACAATTTTCTTTTGTGCCTTCCATGAAATGGCAGTGGGTCCAGTGATTATGGACTTTTTGGGTACGGTATTGTGGGAGTTTGGGTTGATGCTGTGCAGTGAAGAGCACAGCACCGTACTGCACACTTCAGAGCCGACGGTTCGGATCTTATTTCGACAATTAATGATTAAGAGCTGTTCATTGTCAAGATGAATCTGAGCCATCGGATGCATGATTCGACGGCTCAGACCATGTTGCGCACACAACTACACAGCACCATCCTCCAATGGGCGGAGAGACTTTTCCAGGTTTTTTTTTTTTAATCTGCTTCCAGCCTTGTTCATTGGGGGTTGGACGGGTTATAGAAATGTTTAGGTATGGAGGAGGATTTAGGATTGTTTAGGGAGGTGTAAGTGAGAATTTCACGGAGGGATGATGCTTTATTTTGATGAGAGTGCAAAGAAATGAAAAATGGAGGCAAGAGAGGTAGGGTTTAGGAAATTTTCATCTAAAAAAGGGTGAGTCATCCACATTTTCCCCCAAATTTAGCCATGCCAAAGTTTTATCAACTGGATAACAGCTAAATGTGTCTTACTCCACAATTTTCGTTAGTAATTTGACAGATGTGGACGGTAGAAGCTTAATTGAATAACCGCTTCATAAGTTATGTGTCTATTTGAAGTTTATTAAAGTTTTGGTATTTATTAGAAAAATTTTCAGTGCCAAATCAGCACTCAACGTTTTTCTCCCACCATTTACGTCCAAGTCAACTAATTCCGTTTGCAATTTGACAGAATTAGATGGTAGGGGGCTAATTGGATAACGAAAGAATAGTTTAGGAGTAAGATTGAAAATTATCGAAGTATAATTGTCTATTAAAATATAAGTTTGGCGGCGTTTGAAAATTTTCCTCTTTTTCAATGCTGTTTCATGCTCTCTTTCTTTTTTGTGCTTACGCCCACAGTATGTGACTTGAGAGTTTGGAACTTTCCTCGGATTGGCAATTTAGTTGAGATCACGAATTTCCTACCAAAGGCGGTCAACTGTTTCCTAATTTAAAGGCTTAAAGCCAGTTATGGAATTGCAAAGCCACAACTGTTATGGCCATCGACCAAACTTCAAATTTAATTCCAATGAGTTTGGAAACAGTTGTGGCCATCGACCAATTTCCTAATTTAATTCCATAACTGGTGCATGAGAGTGGAGGGCGAATCATACTTTTTTTTTCCCTCCTGATAACAGGATGTCTGGGTTAACTTGTCCGCAATGTGCACCTCGACTAGTTCCGGGACCTTGAAGAAGTTAACGATTGTCGACCAAACCCTTAAGTGGTTCTAAAGTTTGGAATGTCTGGCCTCCTGAAAATTCGAACATGTGAATTCATGAAGGACAACCATTTATTGTTCTCTCATACCCACTTGGCAAACCCCTTGGAATTGGCGAAAGATTAACCATTTATCTGGCAATGGTACCAATTCATGTAATTTTTCCATCGAGAGATTAACGAAAGATAATGATGCCTCTAGTTTTAGCTCTACTCGCTACAAGAAAAAGTGGTTTTGCCGAAACTTTTTTTAGTGGCGTTTTAAAAAGGCAATTTTTACTCATGAATCAATTCCTGTGTTTTTCAAAAAACGCCACCAAAGATCTTTGCCGACGTTTTTTAAACGCCAGAAACCTAAGCCGACATTAGTGTCCCCGGCGTTTGCAAAAACGCCACTTAAAAACGCCGGCATAGGCAATTTTTTTTTTTAGTGACTGCTGCTCGTCATGCCTCGCAGCAGCCTAGTCACGACACAATTACAAGTTCTATATACGGTATGCTCGAACACCACTAAGTACACGACCAATAGCCAATTTGAATCCAACCTGAACCGAGTCCTCCACCGACCACTCTACAATGACGGCGGCGATTCCATCTTCTCCAACAAGACAGAAGGAGAACCGGACAAAGTTTAGGGTGCTCTTCCTTTGCAGAGGCGACGATTCACCCACCGATTGCCAGAATGGCATCGACGTGGCAGGGGACGAGATCTAAAAAAGATGTCCCTTCATTCCTTCAAGAAAGAAGCAACCATTTGGTACGATCAGTTTTCTCTACCGTGGAGACGCAGTCCGCGTGTTAATGGAACCCAGAAAACATAACAGAACCGGATAAGTTCACTGAGGTTTTGGACAATATTCGTACCTGACTAGTTTTGCCACTTCTATCCCTTCTAACCTGATGTATGCAACCAATGAAGCCGACGTTGGTAATTCTACAAAGCTGTAGGTACAGTATGGTGCAATGCACGCCAAATCTGCGCGCCATTCCGGTGCTCATTCATAACTGCCTAGATTATGTTGTGTCTGGGGCGCGTGCCTGCAGTGGCAAGAAAAAAGGAGGGAGGGTAATCTCACCAAGATGTACCGTACGGTATGAGCTTTACCTGTTCCTGGCGGACCCTCCAGTTGTAGCAGAAGCTCCCTCAGGCAACGAGATTGATGCCATCAATGGCAGTAGAGGCGAGTAATATTTAATCTTGGGTCCTGATTAAGTAAAAATGTTGGGTGCACGTGTGGCAGTCACGTTATCTGCTTATTTTTTCCAAAATAGATAGGCATTTAATCAAAATCACGCTCCCAGAACCTCGCCTTTAGCCTCACAATTGTAGCCAATTGAAAAATAGGCAAACAAAGCTACCCAAATGGTAGATAATGCTGAACATTACTGAGATTTCGATAGCTAGACTCCAAATGAAATCCCTTGTCCTTTTTCCAAATACTTTTGGTTGCCTTCATTATATGTGAAACAAATCCAGTTACACTTCCGTACAAAGCAGAGCCCAAATTAGTTCCAACTATGTACGTGCATTTGCTCAACTTTTTCCGTAATCCCACTGATTGGAATTCCCCTACGTACAAGCAAGTCACTAATTTGGCCTTGTTGTGTGCACATCTTGTAAGTTGCACTCCTACTCCCCCACCCTTTTTGACTGTCATGGGACCGCTGTTTAATCAAATTGCCACGACTAATTAGATAAAATTTGACACAATAACATGTTTTTAGGAAATAAAAGAAAAATGATTGCAATCGGCATAAGTGTATTGGCATCCGCAATGGCAGCGCTGCATGGTTCTGGTATCTACTAACGGAGACAGGGACGGCTCCAGAATTTTATTTAGTAATGACAAAATTAAATGTATACAAAACTATGTATACACTTTCCTTGATTTAAGCCCATGTACTAGGGGAGTTATACATTCTATCCCGTATTGCCATGTCTCATTGCTGGACACCCTGCCATGTCAGCACAAATACCTCCTACCACATCAGCATGACACCTCTTGGATTGTCATCATGAATATTTCCTGATGCGAATATCTTCTTACTATCTGGGGACGGATCTCTTTGACAAGAGTGGTCCATTTTTTATACAGACAGTGCCCCATCAAGCTTTCTTTTTGAGCAAAAATGGGAGTTTGGATATGAAGGAGAAATAATAGTGAGACCAAACCCAGCAGAGCTTTCCGTTTTGGAGCATCATAATAGGAGCTTTCCAATCGACATGGTCTGATATCGGCCGATATAAGACCGTATCATCGATACCGTAACGCTTCTCAAAAATGCAATTTAATACCCTAGAGCCAACTATATAATTGTTTTGAATGTCAAAGATTCTGGTAAAAAAGTTTAACTCACCTAGACTCTCTATCACCCAAACCCAAAGGAAAAAATAGATGTAATTTGAAATGATTACAAGCACAAATGGTTTGTCACTATCCAGAAAAGGCCAATTACACTAACAACATGAGGAAACGCTACAGCATTCAGAAAAAAACAATGAACACAACCATATAAGATTTCTTTCCATAACCTGGCTACACTCTAAAAATAAATTAAGAGAAATGATTTTGCCACTCTTCTTTAGTTAACGCTATTCCCCTGCAAGTGTATTTTTGCACCAAAAATACACTTACAGGGGAGTGACGTTAACAAAAAAGGAAGTGGCAAAATCAGCAGCCTAAATTAAATAAGCGTACAACTAGATAATTGGGGAATACATGCAAATATCAATTTTCATCATGGATGTGCCAACCAAATGGATCTCGGCTTGTGGAAACTTTATATCCATCTTAAAACCAATTGGCAATGAGTGGAGAGGTTCCAAATGTTATTAAGTGATTACCTATTCCACTCCCAAGCAATGTGGGATTCATTTCCTTACCATCCCCCCTCACGTGCAGCCGCGTTTGAGGTCTGTCACGTATGGCCACTTTTGAGTCCTATCATTGTGCAGCCTTTTCGCTGATCTATCATCACGGGGTGTGAATTGTGAATTTTATAAAATGTGGAGTGGAACGGGCCCCGCTCTGATACCATGTGGAAACTTTATATCCATCTCAAAATCAATTGGTAATGAGTGGAGAGGTCCCAAATGTTATTAAGTGATCACCTATTCCACTCCCAAGCAATGTGGGATTCATTTCCTTAACACGGCTTATGGAGCTTACAACATCATCTGGGGTCTAATTCACTGATTGATGCTTCATTCACAGTCCACTGTATTGACTTGCTCATAGATTGATCCGGCTGTACCTCTGGACTAATATTCGACCCTATTCCACTCCGGCCTAAGAATCTCGGTTGTTGAGGAAGTGGCAACGTAGTGGAATAGCTATTGAGCATAAGAACTATTTTTGCCATAGAAGGTCTGGCATTCGGATCATCTTGGACGCACAACAAGGCAATATGGATACATCTAGTGACTTCATTTCTTGCATACGACCCTTCAAGAGTTGGATCCAACAGATCCAAGGGTGTTCTTTCCCTCCAGAGTTTCCAAGCCTGCAACAATTCAATACTAACATGAATTGTGGACGCGATGATATTTGCACTAAAGAGGAAGAATATATATTAAGGGTTACGTTTAAAAGGCAGTGCAATGAAATAGATTCACGAATTTTAAAGACATTATTGATGGCATGCATTAATACTTTGTTTTACTGGTTAACATGCATATATCTATATCTTCTTATTAACGATAATTTCAAGAACTTTCAACAAAGACATACATACTTGAACATCCCTAAATTGGATAGAAGACTAGCTAGCAATATGGGATACACAAAGTAGCAATTAAAATGTATGGCTAAAAAGCTTACATAGCTCATAAGGTTTGCCGCATCATCTGAATGGTAAAAGTTGTTCCGCTTGCCAGAAATGATCTCCAGAACCAAAACACCAAAGCTAAACACATCAGACTTCGCAGAGAACTTTCCATTTATTAAATACTCTGGAGACATGTAACCACTGCCAGCCACCATTATCAGTTAATCATGAATTAATGGAAGACAAAAAGGAAAGGAAACTAGTACTTTGCGGGGAAAAAAAAAAATCAGACATGAAAAAATTAAGGTCGTAATGCACAAAGGTTTAACTCAAAAAGTACGTGACATAAGGGGTGTGAACAAAGGTTTAGCCTGGCCTCCCCTTTTTTCATGACACTACTATTTTTTGCCTGATTATAGTTGATTTAACAAACTATCTTTCCAATAAGATAACTATATCTGTCAAGAATTGATGAAAGGGTAATTAGGTAAATCAAGAAAAATAGTAAAGAAAAGGACTATTGTTTCAGAGAAGTAAGTGTTGAAATCATTACTATAGTACTAGTGAAGTCCATGAATTGTCATTAAGCAATTAGGCACTCGTTGTTCAAAAACGTTAAGCACATGTGTTTATTTTCCCTAAGGTTCAGCTTTTGATAATTCCAATTGTTAGATTTATGGGAAGGTTCTAACCTAAAATCAATTGGCAATTGGTGTAGTAGCCTCTAAATCTTATTAATCAAACTTGGGTGGCTTAAATGAACAATATGGGACAAGTCTAACACCAATAATGCATAGATTGAGATTGTATAAGTCAGTGCCCGTTAATGCAAATTATAGAAAAACGAACACAAGGGATGCAGGGACACTGCTTACAATGTGCCAGCGACTCGACATGTATTTTCATGAGTTTGATCATTTCCAAAGATTCTAGCCATGCCAAAATCTGAAACTTTTGGATCCATATCAACATCTAACAAGATATTGCTGACTTTGAGATCACGGTGTATAATTCTAAGCCTGGAGTCTTCATGAAGGTACAACATCCCCCGGGCTACCCCTCCTATAATCTTGTAACGTTTTGACCAATCTAGCTTCTCCTGCTCTTGTGGGTCTGTGCATTGATCAGGTTGAAATGCAAGTTCAAGTTAGAATAAAGAACTAGACTGGGAAATTTCGTTTCTAAAAATTGATACATCAGCATAAGAACATGTTAAAGTGATCACATTAGGACCGGCCTTGGGCTAAAGCTCAAAGTGTCATGACTTTAGGCCCAAAAAATGACAGAATTTTAGGACCCCAAAATATGTAGTGTATTCCCAAACAACCATCCAAAAATAAATAGAGGCTCAACATGCATCCAATCAAAGCAAGGCCCAAAAATACTCAGTGGCATACTAGTAAATTTGAGAACTAAATGGTCCATTTTTATCAGAAAATTCTTCTTACTAATTGGAATCACGTTTTCTACAATAAAGACCATTGACCAATGAGGTTTTTGTTTTGCTCGGCAAAACAAAATTGTTAATCGTGTCGTTCTGTGCCCGTGCTTTTTTCTGTGTCTATGCCACGTTAACACACCAACAAATACCCACCCGACCAGAGTGATTGGCGACATGCTTTCTTCACTGACTTGATTGATTAATTTGGTTCGGAAAGAATACATTCACCAACATATAAAGATGAGGGTTTAGAGAAAGAGAGAATTTGTTTCAGTGGTTACCCCAACCAAATGCCTTAATCTCACGCGGTTCATTGGAATCTAATTCTCTTCCTATTTTAGGCGCAAACGTGTAGTAAACAGTGCTTAACATGAAAATCCAATTTCTCGTTTTCGTAACACAAGAGTTTTTAACTTGGAAGTCATTAAAAATCTGTGTATGAATAGTGTCAACACATGATTCGTATTGTGTACCATTCAGCTATGCTTTGTGTGTTAATACCTTATTGAATTCCGAGACTTGACATTCATAGCAATGAAATTAGAAACAAGCAGTACTATATAATGAAGAGGCGTTTAGAACACCGAGGATCCCCTGTCCGAGTGAAATTCTGACAGGGGTCTGTCTCATCCCTCGGAGCAGTTGATCTCGTAAATTAACGGTTGAGATCTGTCGAGCCATAACAACGTCGTTTTGGACCAGAAAGTGTTCGGCAAATCTCAACCATTGATTTGCGAGATCAACGGCTCCGAGAGATGGGACAGGCCCCTATCCGGATTTCACTCGGATAGGGGATCTGGTTTACGTTTAGAATGCCTAACCGAATAAAAAGTAATCAAGGCTCTTGTTGGGCACAAACTCATAAATGAGTATCTTTTCTTCTCCTCCCAAGCAAAATCCGAGTAGCCTCACAAGGTTTCTATGCTGGAGCTTGGCAACTAATAACACCTCATTCTTGAATTCTTGTGCACCTTGCCCTGAGGTTTGAGATAGCCTCTTCACAGCTACCTCTTGGCCATCTGGAAGTAAACCCTAAGAATACAAAACATCTCATGAAACTCAAAGATCCGAAGTAGGACAACTTCTGCAAATGTCAAAACGGTTTTTTGCAAAATTAAAAAAAAAGTACCTTGTAGACTAGACCAAATCCGCCTTCACCAATTTTGTTGTCGTTTGAGAAGTTGTTTGTGGCAGCTTCAATTGTACCCAAATCATATTGCAAGGACTGCACTTTTAAGATGTCAGCCCCAACTGGACAAATCAAAAGTTGAAATTAAGAACAAATGGTAAAAACAGGAAAGGACAAGAAGTTGTTTTGTGGTCTCTATCAATCTTTCTTTAGTTAATTTATTCTGGCATGAAGAAGTTTCTTTAGTTTAGTGTGGGGCTAATTTCGAAATTTCCCCTCGCTCTTACCATTGTCTAGATCTTCTTCTACAGAATTATGTTTCTTCTTCGCCCTTTTAGTTAGGAAACAGAAACCTGCTATTAAAAGCATAACGACGACCCCAATTGAAGCTACAAAGGCAGCGATTACTTGCCATGAGACTCCCCCATTTCCTGCATTATTAAAAGTGTTTCATTAGCAAACGGTAGCACTGACTAAGGCCGCAAACAATCTCATTCAAGCATGTAGTGATTAGTTTCAGCTTGTTTGAAAAAAAAATTGAATATTATATAAGGTTTGTTTTGTTGAACATGCGTCTAAAAGAAGCATTTAATCTAGCTGATCACGATCTCGAGCATATTGGTGTTCAAGCTTCGGTCGGAAACTAAACAAGTTTTAAAAATGTGTTCAAAACTAGCTTCGAATTAAATTTTAACAAGCCGAGTACGAGTGAACATCGAAAAACTTGAATTAATTGATTTAACACCACACGATCGCTCACTTTTTGCAACTTTAATTGATAAACGCATTTCATCCCATATTCTTGATCCTTTAAGTTGTGGGAGTTAAGTCGAAAACGCAGTCTGTGTAATACGATATTCAAATTATTAACAGCATTTTTTTCTTAATATGCCCCTCTCTTTGTCAAAACCTCAGAAGACATTAAGGGGGTCCTCGCTTTGTTTCTTGGAGAAAATGCATGATAGATTGATCATTGGGCATCCAGCAAAACTCCAAGAAGTTCCTTAAAACATTGATTCAAGTATTCAACTACTTGAGTCGTTCTTCCAGTGGGTTTCTGGAAGCATTTTTGAGGGCTTGACGATTCAAGGCGTTTCCACAATCAAACACTTGCTGCGAGGTATGATCGAGGATTCGACAAATCAGCCTTTAGTCAATTAATGACGATTCACGATTGATTTTAAGAAAGATAATAGAAAAGCGGTCTGACAGCCTCCACTTTTTTACACTTTTAAATGTGTATTCAAAGGATAGACTTAGAAAGGAACAAAAAATTTCTTTCACATTTAAAAGAAAGAAGAACCAAGAATATGGAATGACAGGAGTAACAAACTATGGATACTAGACAATTCTATAAACTTCAAAAATTAAATTCCAAATCCATGCTTTACAAAAGAAAGTTTTACCAGGGCTGCTTGTAGTAGTAGTAGTAGTAGGAGGAGGAGGAGGACGGAGGACTGCCATAGGTGGCGGCGGAGCGGCACCGAAGCTGGCGTTGTAAAATGGGTATGTCTCATACCTGACATTACAGCTCGGAAACCGAATTATTGCTCCTTGTCTTGCATCACAGCAACTCGGAAGAGTCGAGATACAAGCCCGAAGGCAGGTATTGCAATCGAAATCAGATATATCTGGCGTGCATTGGGCTAATCCATACAACGTCTCAAGCGGTGAGTAATTAACTTGTGCAGTCGCGAATTTCTTACTTGAGACATCACGCGAAGTCCGATGGGCAATATCATCCATAACCTTTTCAAGTGTAATTCATACCAATAGTTAAGTGGTTGCAAAAAGTAAGAACTAGATATAACGTAAAAATCTTTTTTTTTTTTTATATATATACCACGGAAGAAAGACACACCAAACTAAATTACCAGAAAGACATAAGAGGTTAAGGCTCTCATATTCAACCCGTGTTGGCAATCACTTCGTGCAAGTTTTCTTACACCCTCGTTACCTTGTATCACCCATCCCATCATGGTGGTGGCACCATGCATCGAACGAAGCTAGAGGATGGACTGATAGTTATGCAATACGTATTCATTTGCGGTCCGAAGTAATGAGTACAGCACCAAGCGCACCGGGAGCAAAATTTGGAGGAAATATTGATTAGAATTTGTATTATATATATATTTGTATATATTTTCATGTATTGTCTATATCAGTCAGTTTCAAGTCCAAACCTCTGCCCGTCCACACCTCCTCTTTTCCGATCAAATTTCGATGATCCGAACTGCTCAATGTGATCAAAACATGATTTTAAGGGTACCCGCGAGAAATCGGCAAAAAAAATGATCGGGAAGGGTTTCGTCCGAACAGTTTTTGTTTGTCTATATATACTCAATTATAATAAAATAAAATTTTGTTTAAATTTATTATTATTGATTAGAAGTTTTATTTATTTATTATTCATTGTTAAGACAAATTAATTAACTAATTAAAAATAATATAAATTTCTTAAATATAAAGTCAAATTTAAATGTGAAAAACATAATTTGGTTGAAAATATAATTTGAGTTAACCAAATTAAAATTAAATAAGTAATTAAATAAATAAAGAAATGAATTAAACAAATAAGATAAAAGAATTAAATAAAAAAAGAATTCAGTTAAAAGGGTGGGTTGGGGGTATTTATGACTTTTTGGCAAGGGGAGGAGGGGGGAAGCATATCTCGAACATTAAAGTTGAGTCGTTAAACTTTAACTTGGATTTCATTAAAGGCGTCCGGTGACCAGGGTGCAAAGATATTTCCCCAATTACCAGTTTTCGTATGGCCCACATATGGAATTCAGAATTTGACAAAGACAAACACACACAAAAATACAAAAGAAATACTCCCTCCGTCTCTTTTTAAGTGTCCTGCTTCGTAACTCCAACTTATTAAAAAGACATCATCATTATACATTTCACATCAACTTTTTCCTCTACTTTCCTTACTTACCCATCATTATTACTCTTTTACTCACTTACTTTTCAAAAAGGAATCTACTTTTAGGGACAAAATAAACAATGCACCAACTTTTACCCAATAACTTTACAAAATGGACACTTATTAAGGGACAGCCCAAAATGGAATACTGGACTATAAAAAAGAGACGGAGGGAGTACTTTTTTTGCACCATTAGAATATTGTTGCTCGTAGGAGTATAATAGTTCGATTTGTCGCAAAAACAATGTATTCGTGGGATGAGACCTACACTATTTTAATCAATAAGAAAGAAGATAAGACTCACACTCTTTTAAGGAGGATGAACAAATTTGCATTGGCTAACCAGCTAGCTATTGTGATCTTCGTTATGTAAGTTTTGCTGGTGTTTATCAATACAATCTTCTCACTTTTGAGCCAAAAAAAAAAACCAAGTAGCTATTTGGATTTGATTGTAGGTTTTAAAAAAATTGCTTTCCTTAAATATTCATGTAATCTTTTAACTTTATACACTCAATGTGTATATTATTTACATAAAATAACTTCGTTAAATCAATAATTTGGTCTGTATTTTCATCTTGAGGTGTCTCAAATTATATCTTCACTCTTCTTATTTTTCTTTTAAAAAAATCAATGAACCGTTAATGGAGGAAAATTCGATAGTAAATAAGTTTAAACTCACTTAACTAAGGCCCGTTTCAGATTCTCAAATAAGGACTTATTTTCAAACTTAAAAATAATAGAGTTAACAAAAATAATTTTTTAATTTTTTTTGCAGGGTTTGATAAATCTCATCAAAATCTATGAAACAAGATCCATATTATATATTTTTTGTTTTAATAAGTCTGTTATTTTTATGCTTGAAAATTACAAAGAAGTATTTATTTTTTGAGAGGGCAAAGCGGAACACACGCATGTCTCCTTACACACTAAACACTAATGAACGCGAACTTTAGGGATGGATAGAGGATCAAATTTACCAGATCATCAGTGACTTCATATAAAAAATCAAATTAACTAGATAAGAGTGGTCACGTGAACAAGAACATTTGCAAACATTGTATCCTATCATCTTTGCTTAAGCATCAGTTATCCTCCATGAATTTTCATGTTGGAATTCACGAGCCAAACTTTTCAAACTTAGGATCTCTGGAGGGTTTATCTGGTCATCATATTCAAAGCCCCGAAATGCTCGAGGTGCATCACACAAGCTTACCCAAACATCCAAATTTAAAAAAGAACAGTGAAAAAGAGTTCATATTTTTGTTCAAACATTAGAAGCATCATACGTGAGTATATCCATAATCTGTATAAAATACTTCATAATATTACCTCTCCCAAAACTTCGTTAAAATGGGTCTTATTCGTAACGGTCCAATTGTTGCGAAAAACTCCAATGAACCCTCTATCCTGACGGGCGAATATGTACTCGTCGGAGTACCTTAGCATGCACTCTTCCAACCAGACTGTCACCCGCTTCGACCTGGGGCACCATTCAACTACATTTTGGGTAGTGTTAACGACGCAATCTCGACACCTGGGGGTGGAGATGTCGCCACGGCAGAGGAAGAGGCCGTAGGCGATGTCGGGTGGGCTGGTGCCAGCGGTGAAGTTGTAAAAGCCGTTGGATGCGTTGTTGGAGTGGGAAGAGAGAGCGGAGAAGAGGGTGTTGAGGTTTGTTTTGTAGGTGCTGTTTGGGGCATAGGTACTGGTTGTGTTAAGGGCTGGATCTCGGCAGTCTAAGGAAAAGAAAGGTGGGAAATCTCCTTTCGTAATTGGGATAAGTGTAAGCAAGCAAATCGTGTAAACAAACAGAGACTTTCTGGGGAGCAAATTATCCATTCTGGAACAGCCTTCTGGGGGTTTCAATTTTGATTAAAAAAAGAAATGAAGATTGGATGGGAGAGGGGGGAGAAGTGAGTGGTGGATAAATAAGTGGTGAGGAGGAGAGATTAGAAATCATGGCTGTAGCCCCGACGACTGGGAATCATGGCTGTGGCCCCGACGACTGTGAACTTGGAAGTGGGCCAATGGCTAAAAACTGCTCCCGACTTGTTTGATTTGGATTGACTCGTTTAATAATCTAATTAAGCTCGATTTCCAGTTTTAGGATTGTTTGGTAATTAGTCGAGCTCAAAACTCAAAAACTTGGCTTGTTATATTGAATCGACTAGTATATCGATTAGACTTATTAATTAAGTAAATTAGTCCGGTTCGGCTCGTTTACATAAGAGTATTTCCAACGATTGACTTCAAATTTGAGATGTCAAAATTTTTTTGAAGACATATGTGGCATTTTGGCATCTTTTGTTTGAAATTCAAGGTTCCTCTCCAACTCTTATGTCAAAGTTTTGAACTTCCCACCAGTTGATTTTTCCACGGTTGCAATTTGATATTTGCCAAAATTGGCCCAGTTGCAATTTGAAATTTGCCAAAATTGGCAGGCGGGACGGCAAGTTGTAAAAATTGACAGGTGAGAGGTTTATGTCAAAGCCGTGTCGGCGTTGGCAAGAGTGAAGGCATATGAGTTGAAAGATGAGTAGACGGTTAATTCGTCCACTTCAGTTTTGACATCTCTTGATGAAAATACTTATGAGCCTAAGGCTTCGTTCCAGAAACCTTCTTAAAAAATAAGCAGCTTATTTCACATTTTCAAACTAAAAAATAATGCAAACGAAAAATAATTTTTTAATTTTTTTTGCACTGTATTAAAGGTTTTGATGAGATCTATCAAACAAGATCTATAGTGGTAGGCAAATTATTTGCGTAAACACATTATTTTTGAGCTTGAAATTGCCTTCTTAAAAAATAAGCAGCTTATTTCGTTTGCGGAACGGAGCCTAACTCATACTCAGAGTTTTGAGCTCGTTTAGTATACAAGTCAAACTCAAATACTACAAAGCTCACTTCAACTCGCTCATTTGCACAACTAACAAAAACAATTATTGAAGGAGCTAGAGAGGGACGGGAATTGAATGCCGGTCGCAGCATGGCATGAGTTATATCATTTTCCCTGGTTCTCAATTTTTGTTTGGCATTTATTCAACTTGGAACTTTCCATGCATTGACGGTTCACGCACGTTGAAACTGTTTTTTTGGGCTTTTTTTTTTTGAATATTTCTTTAAAAAATTTGGATAAAAGTAAAAAAAATTACTTTTTTGATTCATCTTGAATATGTTGAGCTCAGTTTTTTGAACTTTTTCTTGGATATTTTTAAAAAAAATTGGGTAAAAGTAAATTTTTTACTTAGACGAATGACTAATACAAAAAAATTTAACTCAAAATTAAAAAGAAATTAAATAAGAACAAAACAAGAAGAAAACCTACGAAACTGAGAGAAATGGAGTACATCTCTCTTTTCTTCTTCATTTCCTTTCCGCCATTTATTCACACAATCAATTGAGGATACAATTACTTATTTCCGTCATCTCTCCTCAGACAAATTTTGCAACCTTTGATTGTGAGGATTATTTTTGTAACCCTTTGCTTTGTTGCCCAATAATTAATTGGCAAAATCTAATTTCCGCCCAGTGGGCTGACGGTAGTGTGCAGCACGCGTTCATAAAGGTGGGACTCGTACTCTTTACGTCATCACTTTTTTTACAGTAAGTCTAACTCTACAGACAAAGTGTACAGATTTTGTGTGGGGTCCACTACGGGTCCCACACAAATGATTCGAACCGTTCATTAAATGTAAAACAGTTTTTCAAGAGCCCTCACGAAAAATCAGTTCAATCCGATGCTTATAGATACTCAATCCAATTATCTAACTTTTGATTTTGATTCCCGGATAATGAAACATTCTATAATTGGATTGAGTATCTATAAGTATCGGATTGAACTGATTTTTCGCAAGGGACCTTGAAAAACTTTTTTACATCTAATGAACGGCTCGGATCATTTGTATGGGACCCGTAGTGGGCCCCACACAAAATCTGTACTCAAAATCTGTATACTTTGTCTGTACAGTACTTACTGCTTTTTTTACGTGTATCAACGCAATAGCGGGTTTAAAAAGATTCAAACCAAATTGATTTTAATTGACAATATTGTCCCTAATAGCTTTTCCCAATACCAAAACAAGTCCTCATCCCCCTCCAAGGCTTATCCTTCCATCTCTCTCTCTCTCTCTAATGTAAATTTACCTCTTCCCGAAAAGTTTCAAGTACTGGTGGTCACTCAAGTTCATGCTCGTCTGATAGTCTTTTTCTCGTTCATTTTCTTTGTTCTCTCGCATTTTTATTTTTTGATGCCATCTTCCTTTTGTTCGCTCTTTTTGCTGGGCTCCGATTTGTGAGTGCTTGTTGCTGTCTTCCTTTCCCAGCAATCTTGCAACCAATCTTTGGTGGAAACTCTTGTGTTCTCTGTAGATAAGAAGTGCTTGATTTTGACAACATTTCGTACATTTCATCATGAGGAAAGATTTGTGGTCAAACTTAGAAATTGTCCACACTCTATTGTGTGGTCTGTTTACGTAGTATCAATTCTCTCTCTCTCTCTCTCTCTCTCTCTCTCTCTCTCTCTCTCTCCCTGATTTATTTAAGTTTTTTATTTTGGGTACTCGCCTAAACTAGTAGGAGTAAAACTTTTGATTCAAATTTTCAGCGTCTCTCGGAATTTTGGTATTTATCAAACTAGTAAAACCAAATACTTACTTCCTCGATTTTGGGTGTAAATAAAGAAGAAGAAGAGATATGTGAGAAGGACAATGGATATGGAAACAAAGATGGAGGAACGGTGAGGTGATCTTGCGGTGTCTGGTCGGAGGGAAAGAAACGGGAGCCGAATTTCACACAAAAAATCCCAAATCAAAACCCCTAAACTAAAGCCCTTTTTCGAAAATCCCTAATGCTGTGTTTGGTTTGGTTTTTGAAAAGTTTTTTGAAAAATAGTAGGGGTAATAAGTGGAGAGAGATAGAGAGAGAAATGATAGAAGTAGGTGAAATCTAGAGAGAATCTAGTAGGTATTTTTTGAAAACTATTTTTTGAAAAGTGAAAGGAACAAGACAAATCACTGAAATCATCTGGGTTTGCGCTTCGTTGATCGACATTTCGTCCGACAAAATAAATATGGGCGTGCTCTCAGTCTAGTTTTGAGCTTGTGGCTGGCGGCGAGAAGCAAAGATGCAAGGGGACGTCGTTGGTGGTGGTGCCGCGAAGGACGCTATCTTAGTATTTTTCCTGAAGTGTTTCGTTTCTTTCAAGATTTGCTTGAAGGTTGAAATTGAAAGAGGGATGGTATATCTGGTGGGTGGGACCCAGGTAGCATTAGGGTCCGTTTAGACAAATAAGTCACTTTGGCTTATTTTTTGTTTTTATTCAAATTTTTTTTGCATTTCGTGGCTTATTGTTAATTTTTTGGGGATTATTGCTTCGTTATGACGAGAGGAATCTAAAAAGTAAAAAATTTCGATCGAAATCCAATTTTTTTTGAATTACGACGAAAATTGACCGGAAAGCCACTTTGTCGTCTTTATTCAAAAAATTTTGGATTTCGATCGAAATTTTTTACTTTTTAGATTCCTCTCGTCATAACGAAGCAATAATCCCCAAAAAATTGACAATAAGCCACGAAATGCAAAAAAAAAAAATTTAATAAGGACAAAAAATAAGCCAAAGTGACTTATTTGTTATGTTAAAGCCTTCTACTTATCACTGACATTTTCTGCAGTAAGGAGGTGTTCCGGTTTTTAAAAAAAAAGAATTTTTAAAAAAAGAAGATAATTTTAAACTCAAAAATTATGTGTTTACGCAAATAATTTTTTTACTAATATGGATCTTATTTGATAGATTTCATTGAGATTTTTTAAACAGTGCAAAAAAAATTAAAAAATTATTTTTCATTTTCATTATATTTGAGTTTAAAATTATCTTTCATTTGAAAAAAAAATTTAAAAAAAAAACGAAACGGCACATAAATGTCGTGGAATACTATCATTATTGTCCTGGGAATCCCGCCTACCGTCCGCCTATTGGGTAGTATATTAAAGGAGGACCATAATTAATTTTGAAGATCTCTTCCTCCCTGTTTCTCATTTGCTCCCAACAAGTTTAGAGTTAGGGGGTGTTTCGCTTTTAAAAAAAAATATTTTTTTCAAATAAAGATAATTTTAAACTCAAATATAATAAAAATGAAAGATATTTTTTCAATTTTTTTTGCACTGTTTAAAATATCTTAATGCGATCAATCAAACAAGATCCATATTTCTAGGAAAATTATTTGCGTAAACACATAATTTTTGAGCTAGAAAAATCTTTTTTTTTTTTCTAAATGTACTTTTTAATGTTCATTTGGAACAGCCTTTTACACTCTCATTAGGGTGTAGACCTATGCGATGCTCAGAATAACAAAAATGGGACCGACCTGATAACATTGATGGAAGTGCAGAACGATAGGAAAGTAGAACACACAACGAGAAAGATCAGGAAAAAAGTTCACACAGGCAAAGTACTCTGGTAATGATCCGCTCCATTGACATTAGGGCTTACTCAGGCCTTGTTCTGCTACGCGAAATAAGTACTTATTTTTTAAGAAAGTAATTTTAAATTCAAAAATGATAGAGTTATTAAAATATAAAAATATGCAATATGGATCTGGTTATTTTTCATTTACATTATTTTTAAATTTAAAAATGTAAAATAAATACTTAAGAAGGTATTCTAGAACGGGCTCTGAAATCATGGAAGCTAGATTAGTAGATTTGAAGGAGAGAGAAAGAGAGGAGGGAAGGGGGAGGAGCCGCCCTTCCCCCAAGAAATGTGTCGGAACTCAGAGAGAGAGAGAGAGAGAGAGAGAGACAATTGTTACAGTTTTTTCGTCGACTACGAAATTGGCTCAGCAATCATTTTCCTTGATATGACTTTGCGTTTAATGCATGGGAAACAACAAAGCCTAGAGGGAGTACTATTCAGCAAAGACTATTCATGAACTGGTCCACGATCGAAAAGACGTGGCATCAATAATTCATTTTGTGTGGGCCCCTTGCTCATCATTTATTTTATTTCCTTTTAAGAAAAAAAATTAATAATCTTAATAGAGAATTATAAAAATGAAAAGAATTAAGAGCACACTAACAAGAAGATACCAGAAACCAAGGGAAGCCAAGGTACTAACCAAACCCTAAAAAAAGCCCAAAAAACTACACAGTTCAAAACAATCAGCGGAAAAAAAAAAGCACAGAGGCAAAGTACTCTGGACCTATGCGATGCTCAGAATGACAAAAATGGGACCTGCCTGATAACATTGATAGAACTGCAGAACGATAGAAAAGAAGAACACATAACAAGAAAGATCAGAAAAAAAGAGCACACAGGCAAAGTACTCTGGTAATGATCCGCTCCATCGACATTGGGGCTTACTCAGGCCTTGTTCGTCTACACGAAATAAGTACTTATTTGGGTAAATTTCACTGACATCCCTTGAGGTTTCTGACAAAGACAAGAACCTCCCCTAAGGTTTCTGAAATGACTTTAACCTCCCTTGCTTTTGCTGACAATCTTAAAATTCCCCCTTGTGTACCTTCAGACGTTAAAAACTTGACGGGAATTGTTGAAATATGCTGATCTCATCCATTTGTATCTTTTTAATGCCAAAAATGCCCATGCATTCATCTTCCCACTGGAACAAAAACTCAAAGCAATTAATCTATTTTAATCTCCATTTTTATACTCTGCTTCCTCTCTTTCTTTGTACCCACTTTCTAGGAAATTTTTTTTTATAGAAAACTTCCCAATTAAAATGATCTCCTCTCTCTTGTACAGTTGTATGTGTTGAAATTTCCATTTAATCTTATGCATGGCGTGATCAATTCTTGGAATATAATGGGAGTGGCTGTAGTGCACCCGCGGCCAATCCGGCCGTCCATCTCGGCAAGGACGGCTCGGATTTAATCCAAACTTTTACAAATCCTAGCCGTCCATTATTCGAATGAAAATTCGAGTCGTCCATTGCCGAGATGGATGGCCGAATTGGCTGCACCACACATGTACAGCACCCCTGGGTCCTCAATTCTGAAGGTTGAGTCGGAGTGCAAAACTTTTTGGGAATTGATTTCCACACTCCCCTTTTAGTCATTCACACTCATTTTTTTTATCTTTACCCACTTGAATTTACCATCTTATCGTTTATTCAATACACTTTTTCACACATGCAATGGCAATATAGTAAATTCATGTGAATAAAAAAAAAGGAGTAAAAAAAGGAGTGAAAATTATTTTCCATTCTTTTCTTTATTTTGTTAAACCAAATTTAAAGAATTAATTGAAGCTCACGTTTAAAAAGTGTAGGAGAAGCTCACGTTTTTCGGAAAAAAAAAAATGATTGTCCATATATTCATTTCATTTGCTGCTATTGCAACGTAATTATTATAAGGGAAAATTTTAGAAATGGTCCCCATAATTTGCACGAATTCTCATTTTCGTCCCTCTAGTATCAATTGTGTTACTTTTAGCCCTATAGTTTTCATTCTGCCCCAATTTGGTCTCTCTCGCTTACGGCGTTAATGAAACTAACGGAATTGGAGGACAAAATTGTCATTCACCTCACAGAGGGACTAAATTGAGATTTCATGCAAACTAGAGGGACTATTTCTACAATTTTATTTTTTTCTTTTGTTTTTGTACACAAAATTATTTTACACGGAAAAACTACTTGATCCAAAAGATTTCAATTACTGTTTTTTTTCGTTTGCTAGTTTTGCATCAAATTTTTGTGATTTATTGATTCGTCTCGGCGAGCGAAATCGAAAAAGTAAAAAAGATTGATCGAAACTCATAAATTTTTTTAAAAAGTCAAAAAAGTCGTCATTTTAATTTTTTTTCTCTTTATTCAAAAAAATTATGAGTTTCGATCATACTTTTTTTACTTTTCCGATTCCTCTCACTTGGACGAATCAATAAGTCACAAAAATTTGACACAAAACAAACAAATGCAAAAAAAATTTGAATAGAGACAAAAAAAAAATCACTTAGACTTTTTAATCCAAACCCACCCTTCAGCCTTTTTCGTTTGAGAGATTCAAATTTTGTGGTTGACGACAAATATATTATAGTACTTTTTTTGATTGAGAAGTGTACTATAATTTTGGAACAAACAAAAATAATATTGGCATTAGCAACACATTTGATTTGGTTGAAAGTAGTTTTTTACTTTCAAATATTTTTTATGATGAATTCCATGATAGGACAATAATTAAAGAGAAATGATTTTAACACTTTTCTTTTGTCCATTGACACTCCCTTTTATTTTTATTCACGTGAAAGTATCAAATTGCCTTTTATGTCAAATTTTTGTGATTTATTGATTCGTCTCGGCGAGCGAAATCGGAAAAGTAAAAAAAGTATGATCGAAACTCATAATTTTTTTGAATAAAGAGAAAAAAAAGTAAAATGACGACTTTTTTGACTTTTTAAAAAAATTTATGAGTTTCGATCAATCTTTTTTACTTTTCCGATTTCGCTCGCTGAGACGAATCAATAAATCACAAAAATTTGACGCAAAACTAGCAAATGAAAAAAAAAAGTAATTGAAGTCTTTTGGATGAAGTAGTTTTTCCATGTAAAATAATTTTGTGTACAAAAACAAAAGTAAAAAATAAAATTGTAGAAATAGTCCCTCTAGTTTGCATGAAATCTCAATTTAGTCCCTCTGTGAGGTGAAATGACAATTTTGTCCTCCAATTCCGTTAGTTTCATTAACGCCTTAAGCGAGAGGGACCAAATTAGAGCAAAATGCAAACTATAGGGCTAAAAGTAACACAATTGATACTAGAAGGACGAAAATGAGAATTCGTGCAAACTAGAGGAACTATTTCTAAGATTTTCCCTTATTATAATGAAAACAATACTAGTGAAATTCATGCAACTATCTGATATGGTATTCTGATTGTATATATTTGTCGTACAAATGTATTATTTTATACTTTAATCAACAACAATTTTAGTTCTAAGTTTCTAAGGCTCCGTTCGGCTAAATAAGTCAATTGGCTTATTTTTTTTTTTTATCCTTATTCAAATATTTTTAATATTTGTTAGTTTTTCGTCAAGTTTTGGAGATTATTACATCGTCATGACAAGAAAAATTTAAAAAGTAACAAATTACGATCGAAATCTATTTTTTTAATAAAGACAAAAATAAGCCAATTTTTTCGTCTTTATTCAAAAAAAATTGGATTTTGATTATCATTTTTACTTTTTAGATTCCTCTCGTCATGACAATGCAATAATTCTCAAAAAATTGACAAAAAACGAACAAATGCGAACTTTTTTTTGAATAAGGACGAAAAAAATAAGTCAGTTGTCTTATTTAGCCGAACGGGGCCTAATAGTGGGGTGACACATGATTACACATGATTTTTTTTTCCCGGTAACTGTGGTGGTGGCCGGTGGATTAACTGTGGAAGGGAAAAGTTGGGTTTTGTAAAAGTAGTTCCCCTATGCTGACAATATATAGGAATAAGGGTATCTGAGTCATTTAAACATCAAATTTAACACCGTTACAATCCCACTTAACAGAAGGGGGAATTTTAAGATTGTCAGCAAAAGCAAGGGAGGTTAGAGTCATTTCAGAAACCTCAGGGGAGGTTCCTGTCTATGTCAGAAACCTCAAGGGAGGTCAGTGAAATTTACCCTACTTATTTTTTAAGAAGGTAATTTTAAATTCAAAAATGATAGGTTTATTAAAATCTAAAAATATGCAATATGGATCTAGTTATTTTTCATTTACATTATTTTTAAATTTAAAAATATAAAATAAATAATTATTTTTTAAAAAGGTATTCTGGAACGGGCTCTGAAATCATGAGAGCTAGATTAGTAGATTTGAAGGAGAAAGAGGAGGAGGAGGAGGGCGCCTTACCGGCTCATGGTGTAATCAGAGAGAGAGAGAGAGAGAGAGAGAGAGAGAGAGAGAGAGATTGTTAGAGTTTTTTCAGGAGGCCCCCCCCTGACACGGGTCCTCCCCCTTTCCCCCTTATACCCCCACCCCCCCCCCTCTCTCTCTCTCTCTCTCATTTTATTTTTGTTATAAAATTTTAAATGCTAATAACTTTTTTTTCACATATTTTTTTAAATGAATTTTATATTTTTGAAATCTACTCAAAGAAATCTATCAAACGAGCCTAATATTAATGGTGAAATAATGTAAAACGGAAAATTATATTTTTGTGGAAGTTTAAACTGTCTAAAGAAGTTGAAAAATTAGTTTTCCAAAATTCAATCCGTTTAAACTGGTGGAAATGTTTTAGTTTTCTGATCATTTTATCCTAAATGGTCATAATTAAATTTTGACTTTAGGGGTCTCGTTGATTAATCCTAAAAAAATCCGTAGTTCTATCCCTTGTAGCTGGTTTGCCATTGCAAACCAGCACTAAGTATCAAAGACCCCCTATTCATTAGCTAGCTAGTGGGTCGACGGTGACATGGTTAGCAGGTACCAAAACTATAGTCAAACAACTAGAGCCTAACATCAGAGGAGCCGAAACATAAACAGAAGGATACAGAGATGAGAAAAGGTAATATACAGATGACTCGTAGCGTATTGATGTGTCACAAAAACAATTACTATAGCATCAATATAAATTGGCTATCACTCAAAAATAAACCCTGAAGCTGATCAATTAAAAAGATCACATAAGCCGGTTGATCAAATGCTGAAAAAAAACATAGCGATCAATTAACGAGTGGATTGAAAATGGGTAAACATAGATACAGAGTACTTCATTACACAACAAAAACAAATAATAATGCCAGGTCGTTCATTTCAAAACATGTTTCGTGCTTGAACTAATTCAACTGTGATGAAACCCAAAGCACTTTCTCCGTGACTAAAGGAAACCAAATGCTAAGTAAGTAGTTCTTTGAATAAAGGAAACCAAATGCTCAATGGGGCATTTTATCAAACAGCTAATATACAAACCAAGCAACTTGAAGGATTGTTCTGTCAGACTTTATACCATTGAGACCTAATCTTCTCCAATTTCATACCCAAATTGATATGGATGAAAACAATACATAATCTGAACCAGAATCACAAGTAGAACATGTAATTTCGAAAGAGGGAGAAGCATACCTTGTCTTGATGTTAGGAGGATGAAAAATCTCACCAAACCCACCAGCAATGAATCTGCTTCTTGAAATAGAGATGAGAAAAGGAGGGAAACTGAGAGAAGTAGAGAACTGTTGGGCGGGAGAATGGAGATGAGTCATGAGAGAAAGCGAGGGAAACTGAGAGTGGGAGAAGGAATTGCCACAGACGAGAGCTACAGTGCCACGCCAGGCCAAACGAGCTACTGTAGCGCACAACCAAATCCCCGAGCGTGGAGCTAGTCTGCTGGGAAGGGGTTTTTGGGCTTTGGGTAGTCAATTTGCTGAAATCCCTCCTTTGCTTAGCCTATTGGAGATGCTCTTAGTCCGTCCGCAATCCATCACGTCCATGCGGCACACATCCATCCACTCCTGGAGTAGTATGGTGGTCTTGTACGAATAGTTGGAACTCGTTGCTGTTTCCAAGGGTGACTGCCTTATCTGGACGAATAATCGTATCCGTTGCAACCCAAAGAAATGCCAAGCATCTTAAAACAATACGCACCCAAGAAGACTAGAACTATTATGGCAATTCATGCGTGGCAGTATATAGTCAGAGAATTTAAGTGCTGCTGATCGAACCAATTCATATATAGGATATTAAAAGTTTGCCAAATGGTTTGCCAATGAAAAATGTGTAGGCAACAGAGAGTCCATGACATACCCAACGCACAGATAAGAGATTTCAAATTAAAACAATGTCAAGATCACTAATGCACAGTTACACATTCTCGCTTAAATCTAATACTTACACCACTAAGGTTAAATCCAATGGTAATAATTGCCTTTAACTGCTTCCTTTTTTCTTCCCCTTTTGAAATGTCCAGAGAATGATGTTCACAGATTATATGCCTAGCCGGCTCTGAGATTTTGGAGGCCTAAGACGATTTTCGAAAGTAAGGCCCTTAATAATTGTAAATGAAAATCTAATAAAAAAGTGATGAATGAACTTTTCAAAACCAAATGCATGTATTCAACACGGAAAACCCCACAAAAAAAATACAATATACCACAATATTTCAAAAGCATCATAATCTTTATTTAAACATCTATCACTCTTTTTCTTCTCGGTTTTTTTCTCTGGCCGTGGTCCTATTCGTTCTTATTCTTCTTTCTTCATTGCATTTTTTTGTAATGGGAATTACTGGAGTAGCGTTTAAAGTGAAAATTAAAGATGAATCCATGTACCCACCACATTGAATAATGGGAAAAATTCAAAATACCCCCCAACCTTTAGACCAAAATTCAATTAGGCTCCCAACCTTTTAAAAACTTCAATTTTACTCCCAACGCTATCTTCCGTTAATCAAAACGCCCCCTTCCGTCCGAATGACTAATGGATTCCGTTAAAGGCTCCGTTAAATATCATCCCAATTGAATTTTGATGATCCGAGCCGCTCATTGTGTTCAAAACGTGATTTTAAGGATACCAATGTGAAATTAGCAAAAAAAAATGATCGGGAAGGTTTCATCTGAACAGTTTTTTATTGATAGTTCAATAAAAAAAAACTGTTCAGATGAAGCCCTTCTCGATCATTTTTTTTGCTAATTTTTCGCGGGTACCCTTAAAATCACGTTTTGAACATATTGAGCGGCTTGGATCATTGAAATTCGATCAGAAAAAGGAGAAAAAAGGAAAATCCGGACGTTAGGACTTGAACAAAATCCGGATCAATCTGCAACTCCATTTTCAATCGAATTTTGATGATCGGAGCGCTCCATGTGTTCAAAACATGATTTTAAAATTACCTATCAGAAATCGGCAAAAAAATGACCGAAAGGGCTTCATCCAGTCTTTTATTGAATAGTTCAATAAAAAAGACTTGGATGAAGCCTTTTCAGTCATTTCCGATTTCTTGAGGGTACCTTTAAAATCACGTTTTGAACACATTGAGCGGATCGGATCATCAAAATTCGATCGGAACGCTATTTAACGAAGTTTTTAACGAAATCCGTTAGTCATTCTGACGGAAGGGGGCGTTTTGATTAATGGAAGATAACGTTGGGAGTAAAATTGAAGTTTTTCAAAGGTTGGGAGCCTAATTGAATTTTGGTCTAAAGGTTGGGAGGTATTTTGAATTTTTCCCTTGAATAATTTTGAAAGGCCCCGCAGAGATTTGCAGCAATCCTCTGACATTTTATTCCTCCTTTTTTGTTTTGGAAATTGATTTTTACACTCTCCTAATTGATGCAAACACTTTTTTTTTCGTTTTTTAGCAGATGAATTTAGTTATGAAATAGTCCCTACATGCATACACTTTTTACAAATTTCACGGATTGTTATGTTAATTCACCCGCTAAAAATGAAAAAAAAAAAGTGTTTGCATCAATTAGGGGAGTGTAGAAATCAATTTACTTTGTTTTTTTTCTTTTGTTTTTTCCTTCGTTCCTTGTTTCATTTTTACTGGGCCATTAAGCCTTTAAGTATAAAATGCATTCTTGGGTTTAAAAATGAGCCCTATAACAACACATATATATGAGGTGCACTAAAAAAAGTAGAGGCCCTACTTTATGGACATTTTGGGGGGCTTAAGGCCCATGCCTCGTGTGTTTTAGCCCAGAGCCGGTCATGAATATTATATGCGGGTAGAGGCGGCTCCACGTTAAAGTTTGGGTATTCAATTGAACACCCTAGAAATTTTCTAGGGTACATTGAGTAGCATGTATTTTCATTCTACCCCTACTTTGAACACTCAACAACTTGAGACAGCCACAAATCAAAATAGATTGGAACGTTTTCTTCGGCTTTAACAGGGCTCTTTGCAAGTGAGTGGTGAAATTGAGCCACATGATTAATTGAGGTGTACAAAAATTGGCCCAGACTCCTGAATTAACGTATAGAAAAAAAAAAAATTTCACATTTGAACACCTATAACCTATGTTTATACTAATATTTTAGTCTTGTTAAACAGAGTTAGCGGGGAGTAAGATTTTTTTTGAACAGCCTACAAAATATTTTTGGGGCTGCCACTGTACGGGGGAAAATGTATTCATAGAAATCATCTAATAAATGAATTGAATGAGCCGGAATACATCAAAAAGCTCAACATTTTTTCATAAACAGTGAATGGAAGTCGTGAGACTTAATTTTCTCAAAGGGTGCGGGTGTTTCATTTCTCCATGGAGACTTACTAACCAAACATTGCTTCTCTTGCAACAATTAAGTGACACCTATTGCCGTTGGAAACAACTCTTGAAAACAAAACTGGTGCAAGGCCGCCCCTTCCCACAATGTCAAAACGGTAGCAAAAAATAGCCAGTACAAAACAAAATGAATCGGTACGTACCAAAGGCCAAAGCAATTAACTATAAATACTATAACAAATTAAAGAAGTTCTGGAGAATCATCCAGTGTTCATTGCATTATTTTTAAACTGGGTGAGATGCAATTCAAATATTTATAGGTCATGTTTTCTGGTAGAGTAGAGAAGTACCTGTAAACACCAAACGATATTGGTTGAGTATGGGACGGTACCAGACTTTTTTTTTACAAATTTAATTTTTAAAATTAATATATATTATACATGTGGGTAAGTAACAATAATAGCGGCCCCGATAAAAAAAATTAACAATAATAGCGATAAATCCAAAACAGTATCCGGTATCTTACCAGTACTGGTACGTACCATACTAGTATGAAAACCAACACTGTAGTCGGTACAATATTCAACACCTTGGGAGCTAATGTACCATGTCTCGAAACTATACCAACTTTAGCATATACAATCCTTGCAGCATCTCCCGAAATCCACGTCACATTTCTATAGTACACCCCACGTGTATCATCGCGTTAATTTCAAGATGTGAATTGATATTCACACTTTCTTTTTTGTTATTCATACTCTTTTTTTTGTCTTAATTTTAGCAAAAAAATACACACTTTCAAAACTAAAGAAAAAAAAAGAGTACGAATAACAAAAAAGAGAGTGTGAATATCAATTCCTTTTAAAAGATTTGAGTATATATTTTTTCTAAGCTGAAATTATGATAAAATTTAGGGTCGATTTGGCTTTAAAAGTCAAATAGTAACTTATTTTTTGTCTTTATTTAAAAAAATTGCATTTATTAGTTTTGCGTCAAACTTTAACTTGTGACTTATTGTTTTGTCTCGGGGAGAGGAATCGAAAAAGTATAAAATTTTGATCAAAACTCATAATCTTTTGAAAAAAGACAAAAAAAAGTTATAAAAAAAAAGGTTATCTTTTTGACTTATTTTTTTATTCAAAAAATTATAAGTTTCGATCATAATTTTTTACTTTTTTGATCATTTCGTTGAGATAAATCAATAAATCACAAAAGTTTAACGTTAAACAAATACAAAAAAAATTGAATAAAGACAAAAAAAATCACTTAACTTTTCCAAAAGTCAAATCCTAGAATATTTAAATATAGGGCAAATTTCACTGACCTCCCTTGAGGTTAAGTTCTGACAAAAACAGAAACCTCCCCTGAGGTTTCTAAAATGTCACTGCCCTCCTTTACTTTGCAAAATATTTTAACTACAAAAAAAAAAAAAAAGAGCGGTAGTGACAAAATAGTTCTCACTGAGCTATTACTAAAGTATGTTGCTAAAAATTTATAGTGACAACTTTTCAACTATAATGACAGATAGCTGTCACTATAGGTGAGAAAAGCTGTCGATCACTATAAATTTTTAGCAACATACTTTTAGTGACAGCTCAGTAACAACTGTTTTATCACTATGGCTCTTTTTTTTTTTTTTTTTTTGTAGGGTCTATGGATTCCCCCTTCAAGCTAATTTGGTATAAACGCTATCAAATCTAGGATGTAAAAGACTTCAATGCCCTCTCTAATCTTTTGCTCTTCCTTTTCCTTCCAGCATTCTCTTTCACCCAGTTAATTATCACTGCATCCTTGCCCACACCAAAAGTTGAAGGAATTTGAGCATAAGTTTAGGAGAAAAGAGAATTAAAATAACTGTAGAGTATATTTCAGTTGTGTTTCAAAATTAAATGAGTTTTTAAGATGAAAAAAGTTCGATTGGGTTATGTGTTTTTTTTTTGTTTTTGCTTTTTATTCAACTTTGTTTTATTATCTTAACAGATTTTATTACTTTGTGGTGACATCTAGTCTAGCCATGCTTGAAAAGTAAAAAAGAAAACTGAATAATATTCAGTGAAAATTTACAAACCTGAAAAATTAGCCATCTTTGCTTTGGATTTTGACTTTTAGATTCTTCTTTTAATAGTTTTTACAAAAATGTAATGAATTTTTTTTGTAAAATCCTTTACTTTTAAAACATTGAGATACACTAGATATTCTCAACAATAAAAATAAATTTACAAAATATCAAAATGATGTAATTGGAGTCGTATCAAATATGTGGAGGTAACAAAAAAATCGTGGATTAGTTGTCAATCAAGAGAGTAAAAATTTTATGGCAAATTTTTATTTTTGTATAAAATGTCATCTTATATGAATTTTTTAAATTTTTTTACAACAATGGAGATATACTTCATAATATGGTGATGGAGTAATTTATATCGTGTTATGTGGATTTACATTTTTTTTGATAATCGAATGTTCAAGTCAGCTTGGTTGCACCTCAATTAATTTCGGGATCCTAAAGTTAACGATCGGACAAATCTCCTATGGCCTTAAGTTTCAAATGTGTGGCCTTTGGGGCAAGTTCTTCAATTGTTTTCTTGTACCAAATCTCTTCAGGCTCCGTGGATTTACATTTACATATCGTTAAACATGAGAGCAATTATGGTGAGGAATGGTTCAAGAGCATTAAAGACAAAGAGGCAGTGTGATGGTGCCCATTGGGGATTGGTGGTGCCAGTGATTGTAGATTATGGGTTTTTTTGACCAAAGTGGGTTATGGATTTGAATGTAGTGGCATATAGTTCTAGGAAGTATTGGGTTTGGCCGGAAAATACGAGTATTTTATAGTTGAGGGTAATTTCGGTACTTGGTCAAATTATTATAGTGACATCACTAGTTCTGTTAGATATCTAAACGGAGAGATAACAGAATGGGGGAATCTAATAATGTCAGTAAAAGTAAGGGAGGGCACTGACATTTCAGAAACCACATGGTAGGTTTCTGTTTTCGTTAGAAACCTCAGGGGTGGCCAGTGAAATTTACCCTCAAATGTAACTTTGTTAGCTAGACTTGTAGCACATGACGGTGATTGATTTGGTCAGAGAGTCAACTTGGGCGTGCGGAGATCGACTTGCTCTCGTGTGTTGCTTTGGTAGCAACGTACAGTGATGGGTGAGAATTGACTCCGTAAACGTAATATCGTAATACACTACATTCCACTATCAATTTTTCTTATTTTTTTGGTTGTCTTTGTTTAATTTTTTTTTTTTTTGCATTTAAAAATTTACAACAATGGAGATATACTTCATAATATGGAGATAATTTATATCTTGTTATGTAGATTTACATTTTTTTTGATAATCGAATGTTCGAGTCAGCTTAGTTGCACCTCAATTAATTTCGGGATCGTAAAGTTAACGACCGAACAAATCTCCTATGGTCTTAAGTTTGAAATGTTTGACCTTAGGGACAAGCTCTTTAATTGTTTTCTTGCACCCACTTGGCTAAATCTCTTCGGGCCCCGTGAATTTACATTTACATATCGTTAAAAATGAGAGTAATTATGGTGAGGAATGGTATTTCATTGTTCACGAGCATTAAAGACAAAGAGGCAGTGTGATGGTGCCCATTGGGGATTGGTGGTGCCAGTGATTGTAGATTATGGGTTTTTTTGACCAAAGTGCGTTATGGATTTGAATGTAGTGGCATATAGTTCTAGGAAGTATTGGGTTTGGCCGGAAAATACGAGTATTTTATAGTTGAGGATAATTTCGGTACTTGGTCAAATTATTATAGTGACATCACTAGTTCTGTTAGATATCCAAACGGAGAGATAACAGAAGTGGGGAATCTAATAATGTCAGTAAAAGTAAGGGAGGGCACTGACATTTCAGAAATCACATGGGAGGTTTCTGTTTTCGTTAGAAACCTCAGGGGTGGCCAGTGAAATTTACCCTCAAATGTAACTTTGTTAGCTAGGAGAAATTATTCCGTGCCCTTGGGGCAGGGACACGTGGCCGTGCCACAACACATCCGAGCCGTCCGTTCGGTACCCGGACGGCTCGGATTAAAACACCCTCTCTCCCCCTTTCTCTCTCCCCTTTCTCTCACTAAATCCGAACCGTCCGGGTACTGAACGGACGGCTCGGATGTGTTGTGGCACGGCCACGTATTGCCCTTGGGGCAAGGAATAATTTCTCGTTAGCTAGACTTGTAGCACATGACGGTGCTTGATTTGGTCAGAGAGTCAACTTCGGCGTGCGGAGATCGACTTGCTCTCGTGTGTTGCTTTGGTAGCAACGTACAGTGATGAGGTGAGAATTGACTCCGTAAAAACTTGATCTACGTAATATCGTAATACACTACATTCCACTATCAATTTCTCTTATATTTTTGGTTTTGTCTTTGTTTAATTTTTTTTTTTGCATTTATCAATTTTGTGCTTACTTTTTTGGTTTTTTGATGAAAAGTATTTTTTTTATTTTTACCCAAGTATTTTAGAAAATAACCACTTTTTAGCAAATAATAATAATAATTTTTTTTTACTTAAAAGTGGTAATTTTCCAAAATATTTTGATAAAAAATTTATTTTTCCAATTCGTCGCATCGATGATGAAACAATAATTCACAAAAATTTGACGTGAAACTAACAAATACGAAAAAATTTTGACTAAAGACAACTCATTTTTTAAAAAGTCCTAAAAGTGTTAGTGAAACTCCACCTAAGATCTAATTACGATAAGTCATAAAATATCTTGAAAGGGATGCAATGTGAAATCTTGGGTGTTTACGTTAATGAATAACTTATGCAACGTACAAGACTTTTATGCACTTGAGTTTTGGCACCAATAAAAATAGTTTTGGCATTATCATTTCCCTTTTATGCATTTGAGTTTTGGCACTGACAAAAACTTCTTTGAAACCACAATTGAATATCAGATTACCAAAAAACGATAAAACTGGGGTAATTAATGAATGTAATTGGGAAAAAAAATTCGCATGATGGATAATTGTGTATATTAGTTCTGTTTAGTTCATGATTGTTTCTATTCTAATAGGTGAAAAGATTGTCATGCCAACTCTACAGGAAAGCGTCAACAAAAATGTTCAAGAAGTGATTGGAGTGCCAAACTTAAATAAGAGTAATGCTATAGGTACCGACACTCGGCGTAGGAAAATCGTACCGACGGTCGCGCTGGGCCGTCTCCGGCCACCGGACGGCCTATCCGAGCCGTCCAAAAAAAATTTTAAAAAAGAACCGAGGGGGCCCTTGCGGGAATCAACGGCATCCGATGTGTATAGGGTGAGCGGCCGTCAGTACGATTTCCTTATGATTTGGTCGGTACCTATATCTTTATCGCTTAAATAATACACCTCCATATGGTAATCGCCTATTGACTATATTTTTTTCTGTAAGTTATAGTGATATTACAATCAGTTTGTGTTCCTAGAATTTTGTAAACTGATGTGATATGAATCTCAAATTGGGTTCCACATTCAATATCGATCTGTTGCATTTGACATCCTACACTCCAAGGGGTAGTTTAACAATTGATTCAAACTGTTATTAACTATGATAATAAATTACCACTTATATTAACGTGTTATCCTTATTTATGTAGGATTCCAACAAAAAAAAGCTCGCAAGACTGTGGGAGAGCCTACCAACATGCCTGCTTAGTATTTTAAAGATTGCAGTCTACTTGGAGTACTGTACAACGGTTGCAGTTAAACTGAACAAATACACTCAAGTATATTAGATTTTTTGTGGTTTTGAATTGCTAAATAAATCGGTGAACAAAACGAGGGTAGCTCTTTCATTGTTTGATTTTTTAAATAGGTTCCGGCTTTATGCTAGGTAGTAGTATTTAACCAAAGTTTATGCGACTAGTTCATGTCCTACAAATACAGAAGATCCACAAAATAGATTTGCACCGTCAAGATGCGTGTAAGTTGGCTTGAACATTCGATTATAAAAAAATAGGTTTGTGCCCACTGACAAGTGAGAGAGGGCCAGACAAGAAGCATCACACAGTCAACGATTGACCAAGAGGTGCCCTGAGGTTCCAGGAGGGGTAGAATTATTATTTTTTCTTGTTTTGGCAAAAGAAAGGGTGGAATTATTTATTTTATTTCTTAATCAGTATTGAAGTTTGTTTGCGTTTATCTTCCTTTGACCGCGTAAGCTTGTGTGGGTCCTAACAACCCAACGATGGTCAATGCGAATGGTTCAAAACCATCGACCGATTTCCATGATTTGGTGCAGGAAAGCGGTGGGCGAGCCATAGCGTTTTTTTCCTTCTTAATATAATCGGATGTTCGGACCAGTTTATAAGAACCTTCACTAATTCTTGACCATAAAGTTAACAACCGATCAAGAACGTGTTTTGAACATGACGACCAATAACGTATTTTGATAATTAATATCCATCAATAACATTTTCAACATTAATAAACATTCGAACATGGAATCTCTTGAAGATAATCAATCATTACCTTTTCATATTTATCTGGTCAAATGGCCCAAACCCGTTGGGATTGGCAAACCGTAATGTTAGGTAAGACTTCAATGTCCAAGCATAAATAATAAGAGGCAGTGGATGGCTCGTTTTTTGCCAATTTGGGATACATTTGCCCTCCAATTGCAAACAGTGCACACTGGGGGCTGGGGTTTTTGGTCTTTTCGGGTTTATTGGGAATGGGATGGGTATCGTTAGCCCACGTGCCCCCCCCCCCTCTCGGTCTGTTGGGTACACGCGTCTGTGGAGGTAGAGAGAGAGAGAGAGAGAGAGAAAGGGAGTTCTTGGGCGTTTTGTGGAGGACGGCGAGGGCAGCCACAACGGCGATGACGACGATAATCACGACGGCAAAGAGGACGGCCATGAAGAAGGCAAGGGATCTGGTTTAGGGCTTCTTCCGTGCGTTTCTTTCGTTAGATGAGGTAACTATTCGGATCTGGTTTAGGGTTTTGGTTCAGGATTTGGGTTTCTCCCTAACGTCACATCTCTCCCTCTCACCGAAATATGTCTCTTCCTTTCTCGGCGTTTCCCTCTAAAGATTGTTTTGTATATCTCTTTTTCTCTTTCTCACGCAATTCGTATATCCTCTTTACGATTTGTATATCTTCTTCTCGCAGATTTCTCTCTCGTTTTCCAGTGATTTTTCTCTCGGTTCGGCTATTGTGCTTGAATCGACGGAATAAATGTAGGACTTCCAAAACCCTAACTTTTACTGTTATTATCGACATAAAAGTCTGGAGTATCAAAGCAATTTTCCTGCCTTATGAAACTGCATAGTACTGTAGTTTTCTCGCCAAAAGAACTCTCTGTGACCGGACCTAACTTTCTCTCGAAAATTGAAATCAAATGGAAGATGAGATGGAGAGGAGTAGACCACCATCATTCTCAGCAAAGAGAAAACCCCTTTCCGATCGCAAGTTCTCTGCTTCCCTTCCCACTGCACCCCGATTTCGAAATTGAAAACCCCAAGTCAAAACCAAATTCAACAATGCATTAAACCCTCTTTCTGGTACTCTCTTGTGTATATCTGTATGTTATACTCTATGCTTGCATGTGCCTTTTGGTTATACTACTCATAATTTCCTTATGCGCAGCCCGACAAATCTTATCGTTTATTAGTGGAGGCCAATTAAAACCAGACCAGATCGGACGGCTTCCGTCACAAGATTTCTGCCCCAAAAAACTCTATCATGGGACAGGAGCGAGGTGAGGAAGTCAGGCCGCCGCCGACGGATTTGGTGCTGGGCCCCACTGATCGGTTGGGTCTTGACCCTGAGGCGGTCCAAGAAGCAGATTAGGATTTTCGTTCCAAACTCTACGCCGGCTCGGCGGTTTTTTACGGTTAGGGTTTTGGTTATTTGTTCGGTTGGAGTACACATAACTCTTTGGCGGCTTACCTAGAACGTTGGATATGGAGTCTACTATTGTGATCAAGGTTTGATTTTTCACAACTTTAATTTATTCTGCTTCTTTTGGTTATGATTCGCAGTTTTGGTGGCGATCTGTGTGTTTTTCGGTGTATAACTCCGTGTGTGTGGTTTCTGTGTTATTGGGTTTTGTGTTTCTTTGTATCTGAGAATCCTGAGATTGAATTTGGAAGTATTGTATATGAAATGGATAAACTGCTGAACTTTTTAATCAACCACAGTGTTTTGGTGGTTCTAAAATATTTGGGAATGGGTTGACCTGTAATTTTATTATTGCATCATGATCTTTTTGGTGCGATGATTCGGAGACGAATTTAGATGGTTTCTACTTGCCATCTTAAGGATTTTAGAGGGCAAAAAAACTATTTCCTTTTGTAGTCTGTTCTAAGTTATCGGAAAGTCACTGGAGCCACAACTGGGTTTCGGAGGTAATTCCAATTGACTCTTTCTGATAATGATACAATCTGCAAGTTTGGATCGTTTTAGTTTGCATATAACAACACATATTACATATATCCCTAGCCTGATGAACTCTTAGTGCGAATGAGATTTGGGAATTTGTTTTTACTTGCACAAACATGTTTGGGTTTTTTGTTTTTACTTGCACAAACATGTGTAGGAGGTACATAATCTGCTGCATCTAGAGCTTTAGTCCAACAAACCAATTTTGGGAGATTTGAGTTCGTCGGTGGCATGATAAAATATGAAAGGATAAATTTGATTTGGGTTAAGAATGTTATGAACATATGAGATTGTCCGAAAGACGATTGTTATCCCTGAATGAGAATGGTATGAGCACATGAGATTGTACGTAGAGAGTATTAAAAATAATTGTATTGGGAAGGTCATAATTGTAGGTGAGATTATATCATGGAATGTACTTCGGTTGCATACAGTTCAGTTTCTGTTTAGTTCTTTTCACCAATGAGCGAATATCATTTGTCCTTCATTTATCCTTCTCTAGGTTTTGCCTAATAATATGATTCTTTTCAGGTACAGTAGATTTATGGACATGGAAACTGATACAAATCCTATCGATTGGTCTATAGTGCACTTGCTGTTTCACCGGCCGTCAGTCTCATCAATAGTGCCACCTCATGATGGTTCATCTTTGAATTCACAGACAGTGGTAAGCTTTTTTAACTGTGTCAGTTGATACTAGATCATTTGTAGACCATATGCTAGATGTCAACTTTCTTCCTCTTTAATTTACCCTTCTATTGAATGGAATAGAACCATGGGTCTATCGCCCCACCTAATTATTTTCTTGATTATTTTATAATGATTTTGACAAATCTTGTTTAGTTTTATCACTCACCCATTTGGAAACCAATCAAAACCGTACTGATATTTAGCTCAATCCATAAGGGGATGGATTTCATGAAACAATTAGAGTTCAAACGAACTTCATTTGAATCTACTATATGAGAACGTCTGTGGGTTTTTTTTTTGTTCCAAACTTGATTTTGATTATTTCTTAATGGAGTTATTCTAGCAGAGTTGTTGAATTAGGTGATTGACATCTATTTTTTTGTTGGTTGAATTCTTATTTTTCCTCCTATAAAAATTTGAAGGATTAACAAATTTAACACCTCCAAATGTGTTATATTTCGATGGGTGCATTATAGAATACATTTCGCTGGTCACTAAATTTTTCATGTCATGCAACTCTTTTCCATCCCTTCGATATCCTAATTTAAGAATTTCTAGGATTTGGGTAATGATGAATTTCCCTTGTTTAACTATGAAAGGAATTGGGTTTTGGTCTTTGGACCCTTCTATGATTTCTGTGATCTTAAGTCCACATTATGGTTTTCAGCCCTTGCTACTGGCCCAACTTTTTCTCGTTCCATGTATATTTGCAGTTAAGAGTACTTTCTGGAAGTAAGAAAGGAATTTGATTTCAGTGTTAAGACTACTTTTTTCCCATTTACTCGTAGGTTGAGGCTATTTGGATATAATCTTCTCTAGAATATTTCATTTTCCCCATTATATGTCTGGTATGTCCATTGTTTCCGTTCATATATTTGTGCTAACTGAAATACAACAAAGTTTCTATATCAATTTAGAACATGGCAACAGTTGTTTGTGAGTCCAGTAATAGAAATGTGTATTTTCCGAGTTCTTTACAACAAGACCGCTTATCGAGACTATATGTTTGTTTGGCTTTGTGGTTAGGATGAGGACTCTATTCTGTTGTAGTTTTTGACTCAAAGGGACCTGCTGGAAGGTCTAATGTCAGAGCTTAAAGACTTAGTCTTCAGATCCTCGCAATCTTAAATTCAGCTTAGATCTGACATTCCCTAAATTCCAAATTGACAGCAGAATAATATTCACCCTATCCTATCAGGTATACCTTTTGCATCCACCGTGGATTCTTTCCAACCCACTTTGATGATCCAATCCTTTGGGTCCGCACCCGCCATACTTCTATGAAAAACTCAATCTGATAATCAAAGTTTAACGGTAGAGTTTATTAGGAAGATTACCCATACAATAACTGGCTATAACTTCACGATTACTCTGACTAAATTATATGACTAGCTATACAAGGAGAATTGATCTTTTCAATTTCATAATGAAGACTTCAATCTCATATGTTCAGGAAACATGCGCACCAGCTTTTTGTTTAATTGCCTCAGTGACTATTATTTCTATGTTTCTTGCACTTTGCTTCATTTCACTTCTTCAATGAACGATGAAGACTTCAATCTCATAAGTAGAGGAAACATGCACACGACCTGTTTGTTTGATTGCGTCAATGAGTATTACTTTCCAAAATGATCCAAAAGTCAAGCTAGATGTTACGAAAGATTTATAAGCATAAATCCATTTAATGAACTTAGCCAAAAGAATATACCTACTTGACATGAACATAATCGGAAATTAGAATGAAGGCGGACTATAATTTTCCAACGTTTGCCCTCTAGGTTTTAATTAGTTTATTAGGTAACTAAGTTTAATTATGGTCGATTAAGTTTAGGACAGTTAAGGGAGTTTTCATCATTGGTGCTTGCATGTAGAATTGCAGATGATTCAACGGACGATGAATTGTGAGAATTACGGAAAAGAAAATTACGATATTCCCAACAAATCAAACAAGAAATGTTGTGTATCGAGAATTGCTAATACTTGCAAAGTGTCTTTAACAATAATGTACATTCCTTCACATTTATCGATATTTCTATTTCATAATGAGATTCCAAAGTAAAAAAAAAATAGCATTTTTTCCTAACATAACTTATATTCTGCAGGATGGCTAACCGGCTCACACCAATCAAGAATATCAATAGAAACGCAAAGAATTGGACAGCCAAAGTGAAGGTTCTTGGAAAATGGAGCCCAAGATCTGCACAGTGTAGCCCAGTCAAGTATCAGAAATTGCTCCTAGCTGATGCAGAGGTATGAAAAAAGAGACATTTCTTCATTCTGAATGCCAATTCTGACTTGACATCCAACATGAGCTGTTTTGTGTAATCTCGCATAAACTATATGACAATAAACTCACTAATTGTAATGCAATTCATATAAATTACAGGGAAACAGAGTTCAACCAATGATCTATAACGAAAATATCAAAAACTGAAAGACACGCTACAAGTTTGCGAGTGTCGGGCTGTTTGTGATTACTGTTTGTGGTTATGAATGTGGTGGGTACTTCTCTGAATACTTCCCTTGGTGTGCATCGAAGCTGTGTTAGGTTTTCTGGTCGTGGGTTTCGGGTTTGGTGGTTGGTTCTACAACGTCTCATTTGTTTGCTATTTTCCGTGGTTTGTTCAGTGTGCGGGGTGTTCTATTGTGTCTTGCTCTTTTTCTTCGTGCTCGAAGTAATTTAAGTTTTTCCTCTTATCCTACCGTTAATAATAAGAGGCATCAAGTGTAAAGGTAATATTGTTACTGATTTTAATTTGGCAAGAAAAACTGGTGCAGTGTTCGGAAGGTATTTTGCTGGCTACCGATTTTGGCAAAGGGAAACCGGTGCACCATTCGGAAGGTATGTCCGACTTTTGACTCTTTTGGAAAATTTGAAAGACTGGAATGTGATGCTTATTCTACCTATCTTCAAGTGAGAAAAGCAGATTTTGAGATGATGGTTGATTTTGGTGGATATTATAGATAGTGCCAGATATTGATCCGTTTAGGTTCGCTTCGTATGTTTTGGGAGGTGCCTTTAGGCACAGGTAATCTTTTTTTTTTGACCTGATGGTGTTGATTATCCCTTATAATTTTAATACATTCTCGCCGGTATCATTCCTTTTGCAAGACTGATTAGGAACTCATGAATTGTCGTTATAAGATACATACATTGTTTCGTGTGGCTGACCGTACGCGTGTAATCCCTAATTCCTTATGAGAATTTGGAGCAGGAGAGGCTTACTTTTGACTGGTTTTACGAATTTTTTACTTGGTATACACGTTTGGTTCAATTTGAATTCTTATAATGTGCTTGGTGGCGGGTTTTTCCTTGCAAAGATGAATTTTTTGTGCCGCATTGTCGATTTTAGATTGTATCTCTATTGATGTACCAGTTTATTATGGAAGTGTCAAGCCACCAATGGCTCATTTTCTAGGGACACATTGATATACAGCTTCCAATGGGTCTTTTTTAAAATGATTTACTCATTAGTTGGGCTAATCTTTGACGTGTGTATTTCTTCCTTTTTCTCTGAAAGAGATATGTTCGCTGTGCAGTGATCAATAGGGTGCAGGGATACTGGAAAACAGTGACAGAGCCCTGTTCCTTGGCGACGAAAGGTATAACCGCTTACTCTTCAGTATATATGCATTTGTGAAAAGTGTGCTTTCATAGGTTTGTACATCTAAAACTTCAAATGCCCACAGGGGTTTGCCCTATTTCGGTCAGATCAAAGTGGATTTCGTTGGTTTGCTTCAGTAGCTGATCTGGAACATCATGACAAGCCGCCTAATCGAACTATAAGTGTGTTTGCCTTTGATGTTGAAAATGAAAATATGTTATCGAAGTTTTATATAGCTTTTTTGAATTGTGCTATTCATGCTTTTGACATTAGAATTTACTTGCTCTTCAGTATGTAAGAAACTGATTGTTTGGTTCAAGTGTGGACTTTGAAAGTAGACTTGACAACTTCTGTTAGCAACAGCTCTTTTCCATCCCCTCAATATCCAAATTTAAGAATTTCTAAGATTTGGGTAATGATGAATTTCCCTTGTTTAACTATGAAAGGAATTGGGTTTTGGTCTTTGGACCCTTCTATGATTTCTGTCATCTTCAGTCCACATTATGGTTTCCAGCCCTTGCTATTGGCCCAGCTTTTTCCCGTTCCATGTATATTCGCAGTTAAGAGTCCTTTCTGGAAGTAAGAAAGGAATTTGATTTCAGCGTTGAGACTACTTTTTTCCCATTTACTCGTAAGTTGAGGGTATTTGGATATTATCTTCTCTTAAATATTTTATTTTTCTCATTATATGTCTGGTATCTCCATTGTTTCCCTTCATATATTTGTGGTAACTGAAATACCACAAAGTTTCTATATCAATTTAGAACATGGCAACAGTTGCTTGTGACACCATTAATAGAAATGTGTGTATTTTTCCAGTTCTTTACCATGAGACCGCTTACCGATACTATATTTTTGTTTGGCTTTATGGTTAGGATGAGGACTGTACATCTGTTGCATTTTTTGACTAAAAGGGACCTACTGGAAGGTCTAATGCTGGAGCTTAAAGGCTAGGTTTTCAGCTCCTTGCAATCTTAAATTCAGCTTAGATCTGGCATTCTCAAAATTCCAAATTGACAGCAGAATAATATTCACCTTGCCCTGTCCGGTATACCTTTCATTTTCGCTTTGGATTCTTTCCAACCCACTCTAATGATCCAATTCCTTTAGGCCCGTACCGGCATACTTCTATGAAAAACTTAATCTGATAATCAAAGTTACATGATTCCAATATCTTTGCTGTCAGGGAAAAAAATGGATAGCCTACATTCAAACATTAGGGATTGGAAAGCAAGCAGAGGAGGATTATTTTACTGCTGAACAAAACTCGATATAGAGTTAGAGGGAGACAGAGGAGATTGCGACGAAGCAGCAGGTATGGATGAGAATTTTCAATTCCAACTACATCTACATGCATTATAGTTTGAGGATGGTTCATTCAAATGTATACATAGTTTCATAAACCTTTTCCAATGTGAACTGATGGTTTAAGCTAGCAGGTCTGGTCTTCTGATAGTAAAGAAGTGAAAATTCGATTGCAAGTTGTAGCTTGAAACTTTAAGTGATTATCACATATCTTGATCAATTCTTTTGTGTTATTGTTGCGCCTAAGGAATGTATTCCGTCCTTACTTGAGTTTCTTAATAACTGAATCTTTTTTCCTTATCTTATTATTTCGTAAGTTGTTCTAAAAAGATGTTTTCCCCACCCATAAAAAATTACATTCATGGTACTATAGTAGCATGTTTAGCCAAAAATAGACGTAAAAAAAAGAAAAGGACTGTTCCCTCTTGCATTGTTCAAAGCTGCTGTTTCAAAAAAAAAACAGGCTGCATAAATTAACTTCGCATATTGTGTACATCACCAAATAGGGCTAAAAGAGTTCCTTGATACCTAGGACTTGCTCAAAAAAGTTCCTAGCGTTCCAAGAGACTTCGTTTGGTTACATGAGACTTACTTTAGAGCAAGTCCAATGATAAATGGAACTCTTTTGGCTGAAAAATATTAACCTTTTTGTATGGGTTGAATTCATTTGAGTTATTCCCTGAGATTTGGGTACTTTTGGCTGTGCATGATTTCAGCTTTAGGAAATTTCGTGTAAGGTGGTTGTGAGTTTGGTGTTTTTTCGTGGATTGTTTAGACTTATGTTCTTTAACAGAGTTTTAGCGTTGTTTTGCTTAGGTGGTTTTATGTTGACGTTTCTTTTATGTGTGTTTGGTTTTCCTGTGTAGATTTTCAGGATTTTATGTTACTCCAAGAGGGGAAAACAAACAAACGGTTGAGAAAAACAAATTGTTTGAAAGCACTGTTGTTTGAATATAGTTTTCTTTTATGTACGCAAATAGTTTTTAAAACTTCAGAAACAACTTTTTAGTGGTTCCAGTGCACTATCTTAGGAAAATCTTCCACTAGATGAGTTTTTGAAAACATTTGTCCAACCTTAGTTGAGTTTTGCAGAAAACGGACCCAAAAACAAAAACAATGCAAACGTTCCTTTTTTCTTTTTTTCTTCTCAAGTACATAGACCCAATTTCTACATGAACCTTAAACAGATGTTTAACTTTGTTGTAGACTTGCAAGAACAGGGTCTGATGAGCTTAGGAAACCTCAGAAACTTCACATTTAGTGAGCTCCATGTTGCCACAGACTACTTTTGCTCTAAGAACATACTTAGCACTGGTGGTTTTGGAAATGTTTAAAAGAGAAAGTTGGGGGATGGCAGTATGGCACATAGGTGGCCGTGAAACGCTTAAAGGAATTTCCTGCACGTGAAGGTTAAGGAATTTTGTGCAGGTTTGTTTATTTCAAATGCAGCTGTTAATGAAGGTTGTACGCCTTCTGCCTTGGCAGGGGTGTGTGGGTTGAAGAATCAACCTTGTATCCTCATACTTTGACGCATTTCCATATTGTGGCATATGTTGGTTAGGACCCAGAATGGAAAATTATGAGTTTCCTTACAGTTTTCAAATGTTTGTGTATGTAAGTCTGGATTGGTAGTTGAATGACATATTCTTGGCTATTCTTGGCTATGATGTGAATTTCATATATTCTTGGCTATGATGTGAATTTCATATATTATTGGCTATGATGTTTAAAAATTTGAGCCAAAAGGCATATAGTGCAGTTTGAATGCAGTTTGAATGCACTTTTTAGTAGAGTTTGAATGCAGTTTTAGTGCACATTGCTACGGAAGTGCAACAGTCGCTTTGTGTGTGTGTCCAAACTCCAGTTTTGGTGGAGATTGGGGGCTGTTTTACTGCAGTTTTTTGTGTAATTTTACTGCAATTTATGTGCCAAGCATGCTTTCACTCAAGTGGGAAAAAAAAAAACTATGCTCCATTGATGCTCTTCAACTCCTTGTAACTATCAACTGTTTTTGCTCCACTACTCTATTCCCACCCTAGCAATCAAAAACAGCATCAATGTATGCCCTAAAACAAAATACGTCCTCTTCAACGGGCATGAAAATATGCCCTCTTCAACGGGCATGATTTTCGTGCCTTGCACGAAACAGCACCTAGTTGATAAAAAAGAAAAAGGTAAGACTTCAACGTAATTTAATTAAGCCATAAAAAAATCTTCACATTCATCTTTCCAAAAATTATTGGCGACCCGTTTGATTTAGTCAAAGAAGGGACAACATGTTGTCGGCATCTGGACCATCCATTTCAGTAATGGATGGTTTGGATTTCATCTAGGCCGAACAATCTCAACCGTCCATATATCTGTGTGTTGCTGAGATAAAAGCTGAGTCATTCATTGTCGAATATGGACGGGTCCGTATAGGGACAATAGCAACCCCTGGTTCCCGGGGCAATGAGTGGTTTTGGATTAAAAATTTATGAGTGAATTTTTTGCCTTTATTCAAATTTTTTCGCATTCGTTAGTTTCGCATGAAATTTTTGTTACTTATTGATTCGTCATGGTGAGATGAATCGTAAAAGTTCAAGTTTTTTTTATCGAAACTCATAATTTTTTTTAAAAAAAAGGTCAAGAAGCTATATATTTTTTAAACTTATTTTTGTCTTTTTTGTAAAAATTATGAGTTTCGATCAATTTTTTGTTTTTTACTTTTTCGATTCTTCTTGTCGAGACATATGAGTCACAAAAATTGAACACAAAATTAGAGGCGTCAAACGGGCTGGGTCGGCACGGGCACGACACATTTGAAGGCGGCACGGCACGGCATAGGCACAGATTAATCTTGGCACAGCACGGAATGGCACGGTCTTAGTGGGCACGCGGCACGGCACAGGCACGAAAGTGAGCTGGAATGACACGGGCATGGCACGGAAGTTGGCCTAGCACAGCATGGCACGACACGGTCTTAGATGGGTACGGCACGGGCACATCACAAAAGTGGGATGGGGCACGAGTCGCGACAAGACACGACACTGTTCTAGCCAGGCACGGCATGGCCTAGCACGGGCACGTGGCACGACATGGGCACGGAAGTGAGGGGGAATGACACGGGCACGACACGAAAGTTGGCCTGGCACAGGCTCGGGCACGAGCATGGAAGTAGGATGGGCATGGCAAGACACAACACGATTTTAGTCGGGTACGACACGGCTCAGGCATGACACAACACGGTGTCTGCTTGACGATTTCCTAGTCCTAAAAATAAAGGGTTGCCCCAAGCGTAAAGCGGAGACCCATGCAGCACAATATCCGGTAAGACCGGAGTCGAATCCACAAAGACGGTAAGGTGTGCTGATTAAAACTCGGATTGTTACTGTTTAAACTGGCTCTTAGGTAGCCACCCCTTGTTGGTTTGATTGAGAGATTAACTAAAATAAAGAAATTGTTTGTTCTTTTTTAATAATTAAAAAAAGGTACGGTTGTAGGGTTCTTAGCACCCATAACCAATTCGGATTAACCTGCTCCATTCGATGTTCTTAAACGTTCAATTTTAGATTGAAAAAGATATCCCGCAAGATGCGAGACCCTATGGTCGCCGTATATCCATGCGCAATGGAGAGTGAGTTTTGGACCCCCATTCCCTGTTCACATGGGCTCTGGCAATGCCTGGGGTCGTCCATGGGAAGTATTTTTCCAATCTTAAATCGTTTTTCATTGTTTGAAATTAGGAATAGAGTTCGAACTGGTCACGGCATGCTAATCACTTCCAATCTTAAATCGTTTTTCATTGTACTGCCGAGATCTGGTTTGGGTCAGCTTCAATTCCTCTACGAGTGACGAGATAGCCAATGAATTTACCAGAGCCGACGCCAAAAGCACAATTCTCGGCGTTAATTCGTAACTTAAACTTCTTTAGGATTGCGAATACTTCGGCAAGGTGGGCGAGATGATTTTCAGCCTTGAGACTTTTTACTACCATATCGTCGATGTAAGCTTCCATGATTTCGCCAATGAGAAGGCCGAACAAAAAATAGACCATCCTTTGGAATGTGGCTCCAGCATTTTTGAGACCGAACGGCATGACAAGATAGCAGAATAGACCTTTAGGGGTAATGAAGGCTGTCGTCTCCATGTCGTCGGGATCTATTGCTATCTGGTGGTAGCCTCAGTAAGCGTCCATGAAACTCAGCAGAGCGTGGCCCGCAGTGGAGTTTACCAGTTGGTCGATCTTGGGAAGGGGGAAACAGTCTTTTGGATAGACATCGTTTAAATTGGTGTAGTCCACGCAGACCCTCCACTTCCTATTTTTCTTTTTCACCATCACTGGATTAGTGAGCCAAGTGGGGTATTGAACTTCTTTGACAGCCCCTACTGCAAGGAGCCTATCAACTTCTTCGTTAACTGCCTCGGCATTAATGGCAGCCGAGCGTCGGGGCTTCTGTATTACAAGCTTGGTAGACTTGGAAACGTTGAGAGAATGCCGAATGAAAGTTGGGTCAATGCCTGACATCTCGTACGGCGTCCAAGCAAAAACTTCAATGTTGTCTTTGAGGAATTGGACTAACTCCTCACGCTCGGCATCCGTCAAGCTGGATCCGAGCATGAAGAAGTGAGATTCGTCATCTGTGATTGGGACCTTCACAAGATCTTCTACAGATTTGTGTTCGGCTGGAGCCCCGACATCTTCGAGGACTGGCTTATCAGGAACTTCCACCCAATGAACCCTTTTAGGGCTCGGCGCCCTTCCTACAGTCGAAACGTAGAATTGCTTGGCCTGTACCTGGTCACCGTAGAGGTCTTCTTGTCGTCCAGTTGCTCCAATATACCGTACCACCTGGTGGTAGGTTGAAGCAATGGCTTTAATGCTGTGAAGCCAATTTCTCCCGAGAATGGCGTTGTATGGGCTTGGCGCGTCAACAACGATGAACTCCATGTTTGCCGCGACCAAGCCGGCAACGACTGGGAGGACAATCTTACCGAGTGGCCATACTGGCGTTCCACTGAATCTGACCAAAGGGACGTCGGTTGGGATTATGGAAGACTGGGGAAGCTGGAGTTCTTTAAAAAGTGATAAGTACATGATTTCGGCCGAGCTCCCCTGATCCACAAGTACGCGTTTAACCGAGTGAGTAGAGATTTGCACTGTGACGACGAGAGCATCATTATGAGGTGTTTGAACTCGCTCGAGTTCACGGTCGGTAAATGTAATTGACCATAGCCGTTTGGCAGTTTTCAGTTTCTTCGGAGCAGTGCCTACAGAAAAGACTTTCTGGGCTTCGTGGAGTTCTGTCTGAAGTGCTTGTGCTATTTCCCTTGTAACAGGCCCATGTATAACGTTGATTACGCTGACAGGACGAGGGATTTGGGCTTGACCTCCAGCATTTGGCTGGCGCCTCGGTGTCTTGGTCCAATCAATGTGGTCATCTAGAAGTCCTTGAGCCGCCAAGTTTTCTAGGAGCGCCTTGTAGGGAGCGCAGGCCGTCGTATAATGGCCGAGCTCGTTGTGATACGAGCATCTCTTCCGACTGTTGTCGTTGCCCACCTCGGTGTTGAGCTTTGGGGAATTCGGCCAAACGAAGAAGGGCTCTCGCTCGATTGTTCGAAGGAGAAAATAGATAGGCTCCTTGAAGACTGTTGTCTCGGCGACGTAGTCATGAGCCTTTGGAGCCTTCTTGTTTGCCACTTTGACCGTGTTGAACTGCTTCTTCGGCTGAGGTGCCGCTGCCGGCTTTGGGGCCATAATTTGTGGGGTCGGGACATGAAGAGCTTGAGGGACGGTTGCAGTTTGACCGTTCTGAAGTTCTCGCTCGGCGAGGAACTCCTCGTAAGTGCAAAATTGTTCAAGCGTCCTCATTAGCTCGTTCATCCCATGCGGAGCCCGAATTGATAATTCGTCAAGTATCTTGCTCCCCGTTTCTAATCCATTCTTAAAATTTATTGCCGCCCAGTATTGGTCGACTCCAGGTATCTCATTGAACAACTGTCAGTAACGCTCGGCATACTTCCGAAGTGTCTCTCCTGACCTTTTCCTCATCTGAGCCAAGGCGTCTTCCTCTTTAGCCTGCTTGTTGCTTGTGATAAATCGATAGTTAAAGGCCCTTTCGAGTTCCATAAAGCTATGGATCGAACCAGCCTCCAGTTGGTTGAACCACAACAAGCCGAGGCGGCCAAGGCTGGAGGGGAATGCTTTGCATAGGATGGCGTCATCGTCAATTACACATGAAATTGTGCTTCGATAACTGATGAGGTGAGTGTAGGCTTCGGTTGTGCTGAGGTCAAACTTTTGGAATTTGGGGAGGTGGAGGCCAGGCTTCGGCAAAGTTGCCTGAATTTTTACCGAGAAGGGAGACTCGGTTAATTTCTTCAGTTGATACTCATGTGTTGGCCGAGGTGGATAACTGTCTTTGTCACCTCTGGATCTTTTAGAAGCTCTGATAAGCACCCATTATTGTAGATAATTGGTGCGCCTAGCCCCGTTTTAGTATAGTTATGTTTAGTTTTATTGTTGTTTTTAGTCATTTTGTGCGTAAGGGTTTTTGTGAAGCATTTCAGGCAAAATGTAGCAAAAGGGCATGTTTTGATGTTTTGAACTGTCCTTGAGGGGAAGCGAGTAGGCGAGGCCTTGGAGAATACGACCGCCGGAGCATGGGGATGTAGGCCGTGGAGATTGGAGCAGGTCGTGGGCCGTCGGGTATCAAAACTGGGCAGAAGAGACTTGATCTGCCAGGAAGATTCACTGCATCGATACGGTTCAATAACAGTGGATTTCCAAGTCTCAGCGTATCGATACGGATTCTGGAGTATCGATACGGGTTGATTACAGTGGGTTTAGCAAGCTTCAGCGTATCGATACAATGTTCAGCGTATCGATACGGGTACGTGCGTATCGATACGGATCATCTACGTGAAATCTAGGATTTCAGCTCAAGTTACTGGAATATCGATACAGTATATGCGTATCGATATGGGTCTCTCACCGACACACTTTTTGACAGTTTTTAACTTTCCAAAAGTGGTTTGTTTCCACTTTTTGGATATTTTTCTGGATATTTTGAGAGAGTACCCTCTTGTATAAATATAGCTTTCCCTCTCTCTCTCTCGTTGGACCTAGCTCATTACTAACTTAGCCTTTTCCTCCATTAATGGTGTTTTAAGTTTTTCAAGCTTAATTTCCATAGAACTCAAGTAAGTACTCGTCGTTTGTTAATTTCTCGTTCTTTAATGTTGTAGCCGTGGTTAAGATCCTTTATAAAATCAAGTTTACTTTCAATTTCATCGGTTAAAAGTTATGCCTTATTTTTATGCTATCGTTTATCCTTTAGTTATGTGTGAGTAGTCGTTTGGCTAAGTCTCGGGATAATCTTTCCCAGGGACTTAGGTGGTTGCTTGGTTCTCGAGCTATCGGGTTTTAAAGCATGATTTCCGGAATAGAATTTAACTTGCATTTTTGGTCTAAGCAAAGGGGTGTTAACCCCTCGGCGTGGTATTTCGGCAAGCGGTCTTGGCAAGTAGCATCCCGAGGCCTAGTGGCCTCCTGTGTGTTCGATAAATATTAAAAACAAGTTGGTTTGCCTTCGGAAACTCACATCTTTCGTTAAACGCAGTCATTACAGCTAAATTCTCCGGGCGTGAGCGTGCGGTCGTGACTCTTGCCTGAGTTATAATCGAGAACCGGTAATGGCCTTTGTCAAGGGTTAGACGATCCTTAGACTTGCCTCTTTAAGTTAATAGCACAACCCTAGTCTTCGCTTTAGTCTTTACATTTTCAAAGCAAAACCAAGTTGGCGGACTTAAACGCCACAAACCGACCATAAAACCTTCAATCCGAATCAAGCTGTATTCGAATTCTCTGTGGGAACGATTCCGGACTTCCGGATACTATGCATGCACCGACCTAGCCCTACGCTTCGGGTTTCTATCAACCTTACATTTGAAGGCAAGGTTTTGACGTAAGTATTTTTGGCGCCGTTGCCGGGGATTTCTTTTTATTGCTTATTTGGAGGATCATCAAACCATTGTAAGTATTCTGTTTTCTTTTACTTTGTGTAATTTGAACTCAAATTAACGGATACCTCTAACCGAGCCACCCATTCGACTTGAGGTGTAACGAAGCTAAAGTGAGCGTCAATTGCCTTTTCTATTTTTATTCTATAGCCGTGGTGGTGGCATAACCCCACGAGACTGTTTGTGAACGAGGCGGCGGCATAGCCCCTCTTGTCTGGTTAGCTAGTTTTGTGCAGGGTGTATGCTAAACGTTGATCGTAGCCCTTTCTCAAATCGGCTACATCGGTCTGCTTCTCCACCAAGGGTCCGTACTATTATTCAAGCATATTCTCCACCGCGTGAGTTATCACCTCCGTTAAGGCCAATGGTAGAACAACTAGCAGCCCGTACTTTGCATGATTACCTAACACCGAAAAAAGGTCCGCATGTGTCACCGATTGCTATTCCGAATTGCACCAACGCCAATGCGTTTGCTTTCAAGCCAGAATATCATCGGGTTATACCGGAATTTCAGGGGCGTGAACTTGAGGATCCGTATTCGCATATCCGGGAGTTTGAAACTATTGTAAGCACGTTCGTGACAACTCCGGGGCAGCTTGATCAAGCTAGGTTGAAGTTGTTCCCTTTTTCACTTAAGGATAAGGCCAAGCAGGGTTCCACTCTTTGAAGCCTCAGTCTTTGCGTACTTGGAGGGAGGTTCAAGATGTGTTTACCCAAAAGTATTTTCCCGTAAGTCAAACCAAGCTTCTCATGGACCAAATTGAGAACTTCAAGCAAAAAGATGGGGAGATCTTCTACAAGTATTGGGAGCGGTATAAGGATTTGCTTGCGGCTGTTCCACACCACAACTACCCGATGTACTTGGTGATCAACTATTTTTTATGTGGGATGTAACCAACAGGCCAAGCAGCTTCTTGACACGATGGGAAGCGGTGATTTCTTGGGCAAGGATCCGGAGGCTGCATGGGAATTTCTGGATGAATTGGCCGAAAGGGCTCAGACTTGGAAATTCATAGATGCGGGTGATCAAGCGATGAAAAATCAAGGACCGGGTGGCTCTGGCAAGTTTTCAGTGAGCGAGCATACTATGTTTGAATCAAAGCTAGATGAGTTATCAACTAAATTGGATAGGATGAAGTTGGATGTGATTCAAGCGAAACCAATAAATGAAGTGAATGAGGTGCGCCAAGTGGAGGAGGCATGTGTTATTTGTGAGACGGTGGGCCATTTAACCGATAATTGCCATACCATTTTCGCCCTTCGCCAACAATATAGCCAACTTCCTGTGGAAGAGGTTTGCGCATTCAACCAACGTTGGGATCCGTATTCTAATGCCTATAATCTGGGGTTGCGGTCTAATCCGGCTTTCCGTTGAAGCAATCAAAATGAGGCCGGGTCTTCATTGGCTCTTCAAGCTCTGCCTCCGGCTCAAAACCAAAATTGGCGGCAACCTCAACTTCAAGGACCGCCACGTTTTCCTACTATCCAAGGCCCATTGGGATTTATACCGTCGGGCCCGTTTCAAGGCCAAACTCAGTTTCAGCAACATCAACAAGCACCGCCTCTACCCCGACGTTCTTTGGAGGACACCTTGAATGCCTTTTGTCAAATGCAAGCAACGACCAATGAGCAAACCACTCAGGCCATGAACGATTTACGAGTCCAAATGGGGAAATTGACAACGGCTGTTGGTGTGTTACAACAAGACCGGGGGAAGCTTCCCACCCAACCTCTGGCTAATCCACAAGGACAATATCTAATTGGTAGCTCTTCGGTGCCTTTCCCTGAGCAAGCCAAAGCGATTTTTTCTTTGCGAAGTGGGAAGACGGTGGACAATGCTCAAGTGGAGCCACTGGTGGTGCTGTTATTGTTTCCCGTTCCGCAACAGTCAAAGCCGACAGCGCAAGATGGGGAATCTCCCAAGCAAGCTTCTACGAATGAGGAGAAAGGAAAAACTAAGGAGGGTGATGTTCCGCCAGCATTTACTATTCCCGCTCCGTTCCCAAACCGGTTAAGGACGCCGGCCAAGTCGAATCTCAACTCAGATATTTATGATGTGCTTAAGCAAGTGACGGATAATCTTCCTCTGCTCGATACTATCAAGCAAATTCCGTCCTATGCTAAATTCTTGAAAGATTTGTGCACTCACAAGCGCAAGCTCCAAGTGCAAAAGAAAGTATTCTTGACCGAACAAGTGAGTTCTCTTTTTGAATCAACTTTTCCGCCTAAGTATAATGATCCAGGGTGTCCTACGATTTCTATCACCATTGGGGGGAAGATTGTGGAGAAGGCTCTTCTTGATTTGGGGGCGAGCATTAATCTTTTACCGTTTTCGGTCTATGAGCAACTTGGTTTGGGTGAGATGAAGCCAACTCAAGTGACTTTGCAATTGGCGGATTGGAGTATTCGGGTTCCAAAGGGGATGGTCGAAGATGTGCTCGTCCAAGTGGGCCAATATGTCTATCCGGTTGATTTCATGGTTCTAGACACGTGCCCAGTGCCGGCGGCTCAATCATCGGTTCCAATTATTCTCGGGCGGCCGTTCTTGGCAACATCCGATGCCGTCAATCATTGTCGGGATGGTCGATTAAACATGAGTTTTGGCAACATGAAGATGCAAGTGAACATTTTCAGTATTGGAAGACAATTGGGAGACGATGAGGATGTATGCGGGGTTAGCATGATTGATTCGCTCGTTCAAGACCATGTGGATGAGTTCATTTGCAAGGATGAGTTGGAATTGGCTCTTACGTCCGCCGAGGCTGATTTTCTAGATGCTCCCGAGGTTGCCTACCTGTGTTCTTTGTTGGATGATGAGAAGGCGTGTGGTATAAATCCGTGGATTCCAAAATTTGAGGAGCTACCGCCTATTGAAAAGCGAGCTGTTCCGTCTAGTGAGGAACCCCCAAAGCTTGACCTCAAGCCGCTACCCGACACACTTAAGTATGCCTATCTTGGCAATGACCAAACATACCCGGTGGTGATCTCCTCCTGCTTAGGCGAGTCTCAAGAGTTGGCATTGCTTGCCTTGCTAAGGAAGCACTCCAAAGCCATCGGGTGGTCTATAGCCGACATAAAGGGTATCGATGCTTCCCTTTGCTCGCACCACATTTATATGGAGGAAGATGTCAAGCCATCTCGCCAACCTCAAAGGCGTTTGAACCCAATTATGAAGGATGTTGTCCGGGCGGAGGTGCTTAAATTGTTGGACGTTGGCATTATCTACCCAATAGTGGATTACAAATGGGTGAGCCAGATACAAGTGGTTCCAAAGAAATCCGGCGTGACAGTTGTGAAAAACGATAAGGATAAGCTTATCCCAACGCGTGTCCAGACCGGTTGGAGGGTTTGTATTGATTATCGTAAACTGAATGCCAGCACAAGGAAGGATCAATTCCCTCTTCCCTTCATAGACCAAATCCTGGAGAGGGTGGCCGGCCACAAGTTTTATTGTTTCCTTGACGGGTACTCCGGGTATAATCAGATTGAGGTGGCCTTAGAGGACCAAGAGAAGACTACTTTCACGTGCCCATTCAGGACGTTTGCGTATCGTCGTATGCCGTTCGGGCTTTGCAACGCCCTCGGTACTCTCTCCCGGTGCATTATGGGTCTTTTTAGTGACATGGTAGAGAAGATCATGGAGGTGTTCATGGATGACTTCTCTATTTTCGGTGACTCCTTCGAGGCCTGTCTTACCAACTTGGGGCTCGTGTTAGCCCGATGTGAGGAGAAGAACATAGTGCTAAATTGGGAGAAGTGTCACTTTATGGTAACCGAAGGCATTGTGCTTGGCCATATCATTTCTTCGAAGGGCATTGAAGTTGATCGGGCAAAAATCGACTTGATCAGTAACTTGCCAACTCCAAAGTGCTTAAAGGATGTCCGTTCTTTCTTGGGGCATGCCGGTTTCTATTGGCAGTTTATAAAGGATTTTAGCGCCATCGCTCGGCTTTTGTGTCATTTGCTAGCCAAGGATGTGCTGTTTGAATGGACGCATGCCTGTGAAGCCGCTTTTGCCAAACTAAAGTCAAGTCTTACCGCCCCGCCTATCGTACGGTCTCCGGATTGGGAGTTACCTTTTGAGCTTATGTGCGACGCCAGTGACTATGCCGTCGGGACCGTTTTGGGCCAACGCCAAGGCAAAGAGCCGTATGTGATATATTACGCAAGCAAGACATTAAATGAGGCTCAGATGAATTATTCAACCACCGAGAAGGAGTTGTTGGCAGTTGTCTTTGCACTTGACAAGTTTCGGTCTTATTTGGTGGGTGCCCCGATTACTGTCTATACCGATCATTCCGCGCTTAAGTGCCTTTTTACCAAGCAAGACGCCAAAGCGTGATTGATCAGGTGGATTCTGCTTTTGCAGAGTTTGATCTTACCATTAAGGATAAAAAAGGTGTCGAGAATGTGGTGGCCGATCACTTGTCGCGTTTGGAGTTTGACGACCACACGGCCCACATACCGATCGGTGACTCTTTTCCCGATGAGCAACTATTTGCCATCTCTACCGCTCCATGGTATGCCGATATTGTGAACTATTTGGTTATCGGGTTGATGCCGGCCCATTGGAATTTACAGGAGCGGCGTCGGTTTTTGGCAAAGGTGAAGCGGTTTTCTTTTGATGACCCGTATCTCTTTAAGTATTGTGCCGACCAACTTGTTCGACGTTGTGTGCCCGACTCCGAGCAACAAAGTGTTCTTAAATTCTGCCATACGGAGGCTTGTGGGGGTCATTTTTCTTTTTGGAAGACCGCCGCCAAAATTTTGCAAAGCGGTTTCTATTGGCTTCAATTGTATAAGGATACTTATGCCTTTTGCCGGGGTTGTGCTCGCTGCCAGCTTTTGGGGTGCGTGACGCAACGGAATGAAATACCGCTTATTCCCATCTTGATTATTGAAGTGTTCGACTATTGGGGCATCGACTTCATGGGGCCATTTCCGTCGTCTTTTGGGTATCTCTACATTTTATTGGCCATCGATTATGTGAGCAAATGGGTTGAAGCCATTCCCACTCGTACCAATGATGCAGCTGTTGTGGTTTCATTTCTTCGGGAGTACATTTTGGCACGATTTGGGATGCCGAGGGCTATCATAAGTGATTAGGGGACTCACTTTTGCAACCATTCATTTGCTGCCCTTATAAAGAATTACTCAATTGTATACAAAGTTTCAACAGCTTACCATCCGCAGACCAACGGCCAAACGGAGTTAGCTAATCGGGAAATCAAGAACATTTTAGAAAAGACGGTCTATCCTAACCGCAAGGATTGGTCTACTCGGTTGGTTGATGTATTGTGGGCATACCGGACCGCATACAAGACAATTCTGGGCATGTCTCCTTATCGGCTTATTTATGGGAAAGCATGCCATTTGCCTGCATAAAGCTTATTGGGCCATCAAGAAGCTCAATTTCAACATGGCCAAGGCGGGTGCTCGGCGGAAGCTTCAGCTCACCGAAATAGAGGAGATGAGGTACAATGCTTATGACCACTCTAGTGCTTACAAGTCTAAAATCAAAGCAAGGCATGATAACAACATTGTAGTTAAAACCTTTGTGCCTGGGCAACAAGTTTTATTGTATAATTCTCGTCTGCATCTCCATCCCGGTAAATTACGGTCCCGATGGGCCGGACCTTATATTGTCAAAACTGCTTTCCCTCATGGGGCCATCGAAGTTGAAAGCATGCAAAATAGTTCTTCATTTAAAGTCAATGGTCAAAGGCTTAAGCCTTTCCTCGGTGGCTTCGAAGTTGGAGAGCCCGATGAGGTGTTGGCCGATCCAGCTTACACGGATGGCTCGTCGGTTTAGTTTTATATTCAATTAATTCGCACGGGGAGCGAAAGCGTAACCGCTGAACTTAACTGTTTGTCAGACCCGGCCCCTTGACTTCATTGTAAGGGGTACCCTCCATTGACTTGGGTATTTGTAGCTTCGTACGCCGCTACTAAAACAAGGATCGTGTGCCCAACTCCGGTTCGAAGGGCAATTTTAATATCAGTGACATAGGGCTTTTATTAGCTTTTCTGATAGGAGTAATTCACAGTGAACCACTCGCGTCTACCAGATTAGCCCCAACGGGGGCGGTATAGATCATAGGTTAGGCCTTGGTATTCCCGTGCTTCACTACCACATTTGGCTCTATTTTGTGCCTGCCTAGCTACGATCTTAGGGAACGCTAGACTTCATTGTTTGGCGGAGTCCATCTGTGACTTGGACGCTCCGAGCTCTAATATTAAATTCTTCTTGTTTGCACATAGCGTTCATAGTGTACATATTGTATATAGTTCTTTCGTTATTTCTGTTTGTTTTCTGTGTTTTGGGATTTTCTCATTAAGAGATATCACCAATGCATCATTGTATCGGGCTTTTATTAGCCCTCTTTGTGGTAGTTTACCGTTAATGATCCATGCTCTCCGCCATTGTCCCTATCGGAGGCAGCTTAGGTCTTTGGATGAGCTTTGCTTGTCTTAGCCCACTTTGTTTGGATCGTTGGGAACGCTGGGCTTAATTGCTTGGCGAGGTCAAGCGGTGAATTTTACTTCGAGCATGATGTAACAAATTCAACGGTCTAGTATAGCCACCCGAGTTTTGCCTACCCGATGAGACTCGGGAAGAAAAGTATGACTTGTGAGATTGCGTGAAGATCGGGTGGTGTTTTTATTGTTAATTTGTATATATTTTTGTTTGTTGCTGCCCGGATAACACGAGCCGGGCGGTTCTAATGTCATTTGTCTCTTAGTAGGTAGTTCGAGCTTAAGTCTTTTGTAGGGTGAACGTGCTACCACACCAGCCTTGGTGGATTGGGTCTAAAGTCGGAGTGATTGAGGCATTCAGAAGTCCTAAGCATGGGTGCGATTGCGTGTCGCGGTTTGTTAGTCCAAAAAGCTTTGGCCATGTCCCTGTGTGACTAGCTGTGGTTCCGTTGGAAGAGCCGAAACAGTCGACCTTGGAAGCCGTTCGGATGACGAAAAGAGCCGGTGACGAAAAAGCCTCCAACTTGGTCGAGGTATAAGGGGGTTGACATTCCCCCATGGGTAACATCTTTTGTCCTTTCCCTCTCCATTCTGTTGTTCTCCATGCTATGAGGGCATAGCATATTTTAAGTTGGGGGGAGGGGTTATCTATGCTAGATATATTTTTCGTTTTCGTTTTTCATTTTTAGCACAAGGGTTATATATGTTAGATATGTTTTTCTTTTTCATTTTGCGTTTTTAGCGTAAATTTTTCGGTTTTAGGTTGCAATCCTTCCGTTATTACAAAATTAGTGGATTAAAATAACTTGGCACATGCTCGTTAGTGTTAATTTTGCAAGAGTTCGTTACGCAAATTTTGTATCTCGTAACTTGCATGAATGGACTTAGGTGGAATTTACGAAGTTTGAGTGTGTCTCGGTCAAGTTTGGCCCATATCCCGTTTTCACCTTTGTACATTTGTAAATAAGTAGATCATCTCATGTTCATGCCTAGTTGTGTTCGTTGTCTAATTTGAATCGATTTGGAATTTACGGCGCATGTAGGATATGATACAAGGCATTGTTCTATGATTTAGCCACATATGAGTCTCATTGTCCTTATAAAAAAGCCAAGTCCGAGTCGTTCCTAATTTTAACTTTAAGAAATCGGATGTTTGGTTGGACTTGATTACGTCGGAGTGGCTTGATTACTGGTTCCTCATGGCTTCGGAATGGTCTCGGATGTTAGTGTGTTGCACAGGTGCTTTGGAATACGCTTAAAGCTGGGAAACTGAGGAGTACAGGGGAAGAGGAACCTGTAGGGAGGTAATCCCAAACAGGTACAAAGAGTGGCCGAACACGTGGTACGTGGGGCCGAGAATCAATATAGTTAGAGTATCCGCCGAGCGATCTGATGAAGCAGCGATGAAGCTTGAGGGCACAAAGGTCCCAGTGTCCAAGATACCGGCAGGGTATGGTTCAAGAGCAAGGGTATTTGTTGGACCGGGTCTCGTGATAAGGGTCCAGTGATATGAGATATCATTGGTCCAGAGGGTCTGTTCGACGAACAGCAGTAGCAATCTGGAGAAGGTGCCGGGAGGCGCTCCAGAGTGGTCGAAATATCAGTAAGGAAACGAGATCTGAGGTGATTCCCAACGAGAATGGGATGAACGGCCACTTTGGGAAGAGTGCCTAAATGGTCTAAAAGGAAATGCGCAGTTATGATGAGAATTCCTGATATTCTAGGTTCCCTTTACGAAAAAGGAAACTTAGGGCAGCAAGATGGCTTGGATAGCAAGTAGACATGGGTCTATAAATATGAGGTAAACCTAGAGGTAAAGGTACGCAATTCCTGGTTATTTGATTACTTCCTACCGAGAATTAGGGTTTTCACTAGTACGAGATACTAACTTTGGCATCGGAGGGCCTTTGCCACGAGAAGGCAAAGGTGCGCTCACCCATTGTTTGTTTTACAGGCTCAACTCCGGCGGTGTGGTAGGGTTCCGGTGTAAGAACGAGAAGTAGCCGTTACGATCAAGGTGCTGTTTGGAGGCCTCTTTCGTTTTCTGCCAATTGACGCCGTCTGTGAGAAACTCGAAAGAGGTCCCTTTGAAACAGCGACCATGGTGGAGGAAGATCCAAAGACCCCAGTTGACCCGAATAATCTGCTGGGTGGGGAGGTGACAAGTCCCCGCGGATCCTCCAAGAAAGCCCGATGGCGGGCGAGCGGGGAGGACCCAAGGACCGCCCCCTGGCGATCCATGGCGATTCCAGAAAAAGGACGGAAGGCCACAGGATCCACGCGAAGGAGTAAGTCCCGCCGTGACAGGGAGTCGGTGGCATAAAGCGTGCATAGCCGGGAGGATATCCTGGACAAAAAAGACAGGAGATAGAAGAGTACGCTCGCTTGATTAAAAGCGAAAGTACGAGATTCAACGATTGCGAAGGATACGAGAACATCAGAGGATTACGGACTTTCACGAAGGAAATCGAGAAAGAAAGGTTGGACATAGTGGAGTACAAGAGAGCTTCTTCACGAAGAAGAAGAAGCGGGAGCCTCACTAAGACGAATGAGGGCTTCTTCACGAAAAGGAGAAGCGAGGCGGAGCCCTCCCCAGGAAGGAGGGGCAGAAGCACCACAGGGGCAGTGCAGAGACTGATTCGACTGAAAGGAATAATGCCGAGTGCTAAGGTATCGGAGGAAGGACCATGTCCGCACGAGAAGCGCACGTAGAGCCCTTAGCAACATAGCAACTTCTCCTTTTGCAAAGAGATTGCAGGAGGCAAGGTTGCTGAGCAGGGTTAAACACGGGACGTTTATCCTGTACGAAACCAATGCAGTGGCGCACATACAGCATTACCAGCAGGCGATGTTTATGCACGACGGTGATGACGCAATCATGTGTAAGATGTTCCCATCTAGTTTGGGAAAAGTGGCCCTATCATGGTTCCATAAGTTGGGGCCGAACACCATACGAGGGTGGAGACAGTTGGCCGAGGAGTTCACTGCTCGGTTCCTTACCGGAAACCACCCAAAACTTTTGAGAGTCTCTCAGCTATGAAGCAAGGAGAGAGTGAGCCGATCGGGGATTACGCCAAGAAGTATTGGGAGACTTTCAACGAGATTGAAAGTTGCGGTGAAGAGTATGCAATAGCAACGTTCAAAGCCCCGGGCTACTCGGGAGAGGCTGCGAAAGTCCCTAAACATGAGTCGGTGAAACGTTGGCAAGGCGATGGAAGCGGATTGAAGCGACACGCCAGGAGCGAGATGACATACTCTGGGGAAGAGGCAAGCTAAGTGCCGAGCAAGTCAAGGGACCCGCAAAGAAGGAAACCGAACCCAAGACTTACAAAGAAAGAAAGAAGCAGGCGGACTAAGAGAGTAGTCGTGCAGAAAAAACGTCCACGATCCGAAAGTCGTTCTTACGGGTGACAGCGGTTTGGAAAGAAGCGATTTATCAGTTCTTTATCGAATAAAGAACCGCCCATACTTTAAATGGCCCCAATGGCTGGAGGGTGACAAAGATGCAAGAAGTGCAGTCACTGCGATTACCACAAAGGCCGGGGGCACATGACGGAGGATTGCGAGATGTTTAAGCGACATCTTGATGACCTGGTCTCGTGGGTACTTGAAGAGTTTATCGAGAGAACGAGGCGGTAAGCGATGGGCGGATTACGAGCAAAATCCAAGGAGCGTAATCCATATGATACATGGGTTGGCCACACCTTATACGAGAAATGAGGTGGGATTACTCCGGGCGGGTGAAAACCGACCCGACGTGTGATGCGGTTGGGAAAAGCAAAGGGGCGTGAAGCGGAAAGGGTGCAGCGAAGGCATAGTCTTCCGCGGATGAGGACACGGGAGGGTGCCGCACAACGACGCTCTTGTCATAACCCTACGAATTGGGAATATGACATGGAGAGGATCTGGTGGATTCGAGGAAGTTGCCAGGAGTGCTTTACTCTGGCGCATTAGTAGGATTGGGATTGACCTGAGGCCGGACTTAGTACGGTCATTAACCCGTTAGTCGGGTTTAGTCGCGAGAAGCGATTTAGCCATTAGGTAGGTAACCCTTCTGTTCGGGCGAGGAAGTGGTGCTCGAACCGATTTTTGGTGGTGGATGTGCCGTCTTCCTATAGCGATTATGGAAGGACACATGGCTGCATAAGATGAGGGCAGTTTCGTCCACTTACCATCAGATGGTGAAGTTTCGAGTTCAATGGGATCGAGAGAATAAGGGAGTACAAGCCGGCCCAACGGTGCTTGGTTTCCATAATCAAGGAGGCACACAAGGCACAAGGCGTCAATCAACCTACCATCGAGGATGTCGGAGGAAATCCGTAGAGAAGGTGGTGGAAGGATTGAAGAAAATCCAGGTCAACGAGAATGATCCGAAAGGTATTTCTTGATTGGGAAAAACTGCACAAAAAAGGAGGAAGAATTGGTGAAGTTCCTTAAGAATACGTTGATGTGTTTGCTTGGGTGCGGAAGATGCAGGGTAGGTCTGAGCGTGATTTGCCACCAACGAATGTGGATCCACAACAAACCGGTGATCTGAAGAAAAGGAGATCGATTTATCTGACATGTGGGCTAATCATCGAAGAGGTGGACGCTTGCTCGAGGCAAAGCGATCAGAAGTGTATTACCAGGTGGTTGTCTAACACGGTGGTGGTGAAAAGAAGAATGGGAAGTGGCGAGTTTGTCGACTTCCGCGAATCTAAACAAGGCTGTCGAAGCGGTTTCCCTGCGAGGATAGATCAACCGGGTGGATCTGCTTTGGTATGGGCGTATGAGTTTTCTCGGCGCTTACGAGGATATCACCAGATAAGCTATGTATGGCCCCGTCGAGGAAGGCGTCCTTTATCACACGAATTACATCTTTATTCTGATGTCATGCCGCTTTGTGCGAAGCATTTGGAGCAACTTATCGAAGATTAACTGCTTGATTATGCTAAAGAATGCGCTTTCGGCAAGACCATGGAGGTATACATAGGCGACATGGTGGTTAAAGCAAGAAAAAGCGGGACCACATGGCTGATCACGAAAGAAGCCTTTGAGATCTTTGAGAGTATAAGGCTCAACTGGCGCTCGAAATGTGCCTTTGGAGTAAGTTACGGAAGTTCTGGGCCTTAGTGACCATTAGAGGATAGAGCGAATCTGACCAAATCATATGGCGGCTGCAGTCCAAGGAACTTCATGAAGAGGTCCGGTTAGCGAGGATGGCGGCGACTCTTAACGAGTTCATCAATGCGTTCGAGTGACAAATCGAGGCCTTCTTTCGGTTGTTAAGAAAAAGAGAGGATTCACGAATGGGAAGCGAGAATGTGAGCAAGTATTCCAGACTGAAGTACTTGGAGAACGAGCCCATCCCTCAAGCAGTGAGATCTTGACCTTGCCACTTAGCATGTCGAACATCGTAGAGTGCGGTCTTACTAAGGAACAAGGATCGAGCAAATCCACATTTGTACGTGAGCAAGCTCTTGAGGCCTTGAAGCAGGTATCTGCCACTTGAAAGTTGGTCTGGCGGAAACGGCTGACAAGTTGCCCATTACTTTCCAAAGTCCGCAGTGGTGGTTTACACGAGTTCCGTTGAAGTGGGATGCTCAGAAAGGCCGATTTCTCGGGGCGAATATCGACTAGTCGGTAGAATTAAGCTTGATATGATATTGACTATATCGTGCGCGCACGGTTAAAAGGGCAAGTTTTAGCGATTCGTGGCGAGTTTTCTCCATTGCTCCGCGCCTCCTACGAAAGGAGCAATTGGTTGAGCAATCAGCCGAAAAGAAAAAGGCACCACCGAGCAGGACCCTTTGGAATGAAGCTTTTTGTTGATGGGACCGCATGCAATACCGGATCTGGAGAGTGGTACTCTTCCCTTCTGAAGGAGTTATGATCGAGTTGTCGTTACGCGCTGGGTTTCAGCGTCCGCAAACAACGTGGTGGCTGATCTGAGGCACTCTGGCCAGATTCACCAGCGCAAAAGCCTTGAAGGTAGAAAGAATTAGTATTCCGTGATTCACAACTCGTGGTGAATCAATTGTCGAGAATCACGAGGCCGGAATGAAGATGGCGACCTACGTGAAGCGACCAAGTTTGCTTGATACCTTCGAGAAGGTACACATCGAGCGAGATAAACTCTGGCGAGCAGCCCGCAAGCTCATGGCAGTTTGGCGGTAATTTGTATGAGTTCAAGAGGAAGGTGGCAGTGGACTATCTTGCTTAGAGCCGAGTATTGGGAGGAGTGTGGAATTGGTCCTGGGCACAGGGACAAGTTGGATGGATCCAATAATGGAGTTCCTACGAGATTCCTACTGACAAAAAAGAGGCCCACAAGATAAAGACGAAATCACAAGATTTTGGCTATCACCGAGGGAAGTTATGCAGAAGTCCTTCAACGGACCGTGCACTGCTTTGTGTGCATCCGAGATGGTGCGGAAATTTCTCTGAGATACATGAGGCGTGTGGGAGTCATGCGGTGGAGATCCATCGCTCACCGAGCAATCACACTGGGTTATTGGTGGCCACACATGCGAAGATCTGAAGGTGTATGTGAAAATGTGAAGTGTCGAAGTTCTCACCGATGATCCGAACACCGGTAGAAGATCGGTGCCGACAAGTCCTTGGCGTTCTTGCTTGATGGGGAATGACATCGTGGGTCCAACTCCACAAGGCTCTGCGAGCAGGAAGTTCTGTTGGTAACAACGGACTACTTTACCAAGTGGATTGAAGCGAAACCACTGGCAAGCAAAATCACAGAACCCATGATAGAAAAGTTCGTGTGGAAGAACATCATCCTTCGATTTGGAGTTCATATTCCTCGATCAGCGATAATGGGTCACGGTTCGAGAGAAAAGTTCAAGGCTTTTTGTGCCCAATATGGAATAAGAACTACTATTCCGCCACCTACCACTCGAGCAATGGCGGCGAGGTGTCAACAAAACTATATGGCGGGATCGAGAGCGGTTGGACAAAAGCGAAAAGGCAAGTGGCCTGACGGTACCACCGGTCTGTGGGCACAGAACAACTCTGGAGGTCTCTGGGAGAGACCCCTATTAGCTAGCGTATGGAACAGAGGCTATTCCATTGGAGGTTGGTTTGCCGACCAGCAGGACCACATTGGTGGAAAGTGGGGGCAATGACAGAGCTCTGGAAATCAGACAGAGGAGCGCAACGGCTGATGAAAAACAGAAGCGTGCTAGCGCGCAACGGCTGATGAAAAGCTAGCAACTTGTTAGGAGTAGGTTTTGGCTTGCCTTAAGAAGGTGCTCTGTAACACCAAAGTAATGCGAGGGCCAGTTAGGGGCTAATTGGGAGGGCCCGTCTACAGAGGTTGTGGGCATAGGGGCATATCGTGGCGGACCTAGGCAGAACCGGTACGAGGCCACTGGAATGTTCATAACGAGGAAGTTCAATGTAAGAACTTGTTCGTTTTATTACATTTTAGATGCACATCGTGATTGTGTAGAATTACGAATAAAATTCCCTTGTGTTTCGTTTTACTAGTTGCAAGGGGTATGCCCCCTTGGGTTTTGAATTATGAATAAAATTCACGGATTTTGGTAAACAAACACTTTGTTTTTTACGAGTTTTCTTTGTTATGCCTAAAATGCGAGTCAAGCTATGACACTTAGTCCTCACTTACGTGTTGGGAGCGGAGGTATAGGAGTAGCTAAATGGAATTTGAATATTTCAACTTGAGCCAAATCTGAATATACTTGTTTATTTGCTCAGGTACGAATACCCGGAGTTTTATATACTTAATCATTTGCTCGGAGTCACGAATATACCCGAATATGTATGTGCCAAAGTCTGAATACACTTGTCGAATCTGAATACACCAGAATATGTGCCAAAATACGAATACAACGCTCATGCGAATCGCTGAGATATATATGCCAAGTCTGAATATACTTGTTTTGCTCAGATGAATACACCCGAGCGTATACACCAGGCGTATACAAGATCGTGCTGCTGTTCTTGTGCGAATATACTTGATTGCTAAGTGAAATGCAGTACTTAATTAGTGTCCAGACACGAATCGCCCACAAGGCGTTTAAAATTATGCACTATGTCTCAAACACGAATATGTTTGAAATAATATCAAATAGGTTTGTTTACCTGGACGGGCCCATGCCCATGTATCTGGGTACGAATGAACTCAAGTTCACTAAATCCAAATACGAGTACATTTGGACAACCTAAGTACGAATATACTGGGGAAAGTTCCCAAGCACGAAGCATGTGGGCTGCATACGAAAACATGCAGTAATGTCTAAAGTTAGAAGAAATTTGATGGTTGCTCAGGCATGAATAGACCTCGAGCACCTTCAACATCACATGAAGATGGTAAGAAACCTGCCCAGGGTAAATGTGAACACAACTGGACCGTCAATGACGATGAGACACAGGAGCATACGAGTATGCTTAGAAAGCTAATGCACGACACTCGACATGCCCAAATCTTGTGAGATAGCCAATAGATAGATAAGGGCCCACGAAGGGCGAGCAAAACTAAAGTTTAGGCCACGAAGGGCAGCTAAACATAAAGGGCCACGAAGGGCCAAAACCCGAGAGTTAAAAATGCATGAAAATGTATCAAGTGCCCACGAGAGCGAAACCAATAGGGGCCAGTCAAAAAACTGTTCAGAAGAAGTTCCAATTGTTGTTAAAAGCGAAGAGTCAACTTATCCGTTTGTCGGATCTTAGATGGCGGGGAAAGGTTGGAGCAGTTGTGGAGTCCGGAGTAGTTGCAGAGGTTGGAGCAATTGAAGAGGTGAGATTGTTGCATCGTCCGCAGGTGCCAGTTCAGACGGACGCGCCAGCTTCGCCACGGCGATGTTGAGTGCTTCTCGGCAGTCGAACGGCACTTTCTTTGTTCGGGGGGCGTTGTTAAGCTCCTGTCATATCCACCTCCTCCACTGACCTCTTCCGGCTCCTCGATGGCCGCTGGGTGCCGGAAGGTCAGTCTGATCCACGAGGTAGAGCTACTGGAGCACGATTTTCGGAGGCAAACCCGGCGGCCCGACTTCAAGGCAGTGCAGGATCGGGCATTTGGATGCGTGTAGCTCTCGATAGCCACGGATCCCTTCATTGTAGCCTGGCGGTAGGAGCGCCGGCCGTTTTACCGCCTCAGCTCGTGAGTCGATTGGTGTCCTCGGCACCTTCCAGGCTTGCTCCTCGGCTCGTCAAAGCCCGGGCTTGATTTCTCTCTCTCGCCTAACGATGGTGTTACTGCGGCTTGGCGTTTTCAACGCGATGCACGTTGAGGCTCAGGCGCCAAGTTTACGTGCCATGGCCACCATCTTCTGCATTGCCTGGATATTTTTGAACACGAAGCAACATCAGGCAGATCACAGGAGTGACAATCTGAAAACATCAACAAGGATGAACGTGACAGGATTACCTTAGCACTGTGGCTCATGAATGAGCCAAGGAGTTTGTCCGGGGAGCTGGCGATCACTTTTTGCATGTCCCAGGAAGCATGAATGCAGGGGGCTGGCCCCACCTCGAAGTCCACAACATCACGGATGTGTGGCCGCCATGGGTGAATTGTGGAGCAGAGGGTGTGGAGTCTTTGGGTGGGAGGCGCCGGAGGAGGCTTCAACCGTGGGCGCTTGTCCTGTGGTGGCCTCAATTTCCTCGGGAGAGAAGCTTGGAGGGGCGGTTGAGCTGGGCCACGGCGACCATGAGAAAGCGGCCAAGACTCACCGAGCGTCCATGACCACGAGGATGTCTGCCGGCCCGATCCAGCCAGCCCACAGGATATTGAGGAAGGCTGCCGAGGTCGATCGGTTGCTGCATCTCGTGAGGAGGGAAGGGAAGTAATACCCAGTTTAGATGTGGAGGTTTCTTGAGTTGGATTGGCTCGTTAGGCGGAGGGTCGAGGCGCCTCTCTTCGTTGCTCGAGTAATTTGTTGGTGGAGGATCGAGGATGATGGGATTATCAAATCGCTCGGATTAGTCGGTCGATGAATCCGCTTGCACGATGCACGCGGTAGCTCCGGAAGAATCTGCTTGCTTGGCCGACCAGCTCGCGATGCCTTGCCCGTTGAAGCAAGTGCACGGTTGATATCGATAACGGTGGACCTGGGGGTAATGATGGCGTGCCCTTGGTTGACGTTCGATGTTGCAAATACAAGAAAAATTGGCGGTCAGGAAAAAAGAAGACAGTGCAAAGCGAAATTTTGCTCGGCAATAAAGTTCTACGAGAAAGGGACTAACGTGGGGTGCCAAATCTGTGGGGAAGCCGATGACCCTACCATCTTCATCCCTGGGCTCGAAACCCGTGACGATGAAGAAGTCATCATCGTCTCCTCGGCGAGTCGACAAGCTAGCCACGAGCCTTTTTCTAAATTCCTACTCTTGGTAGTAGAGTCGGGCATCCTTGGTTACGGAAATACTATACTGGTGTATGTCGTGCAAACCTAAGGATGTGCCTAGCATTTGATTGAGCGTTGATGCCCATGCGACCTAAAGACTGAAACATGCATAGGGGATAGTCTATAGTGGGCTAAAACCTGGCGGAACAGTGGTGCCAGGGGAAACATGCCCTCAACCACGGCAACGACAGGAATGTGAAAAGTATCATTATCGAAACTCGCGAATGGCGTTTTGAGCTAGTGTGGTAGCCACGTTGTCGGGAATCTCGTACGAGATCTGAACTTCGACCATCAGTGAGGGTGTCATGATGACTACGAAATCTACCCATCATAAATTATGGGTATAGGTTTCCCTAAAAGAGAAATGGGTACAAAAACCCTAAGGGGAATTTGTGATAGTTCTAAATTGTGATGAAGTTGGCGAAAGGGGGAATAAGAACTTACGAGGCGGGAAGAACCTAGAATCGGGAATGAAACCCTGAGATCTGACAGTGCTTCATGCGAGAACGCAGAGGCGTGTTCTGCAGAGGAAGATGGAAAGGAAAAGTGGGGTTTGAAATGGGGATGAAACCCAAGTATACCCAAGCAAAGGGAGTGACGTATGAGAAACGTCACCAGGCAGGCGACAGGCGCTCCGTTCCCGAAATGTCTGCTCGCATTTAATCACGGTAGCACGAGCATGCAGCGTGTAAGGTGTTAGTGGAAAAGCACTGTCGAGACAAGCGGCGAGGCGTTTGGGTTGGGCTAATGATGAGTTTGCACCATACGAGAAAATAGGTGCAGGAGCAAAGGGCGAGAACCTTGCTCGGTGTTAGCAGCTTTGCTCGTCATATTAAGAAAATAACAAGTAAAGGCCGAGAGCCATTGTAGAGGTAATCGGCTTGGTACAAAAGTGGCGAACCGTGATGCGTGGGGCGATAATCAATATAGTTAGAGTATCCGCGAAGCGATGCGGTGAGCGATGAAATTTGAGAACACGAAAGGTCGAGGTCCGAATACCTGCGCGGTATGGTTCAAGAGCAAGGGTATTTGTTGGACCGGCCTCGTGAAAGGGCCAATGATATGAGATATCATTGGTCGGAAAGTACATTACGACGAGAAGGCGAGCGATAGAGTTTAGAATAAGTGAGCTTTGCTCATTGGTCGAGAAATGGAAATATCAATTTTTTAGTGCAATGGTCCACCAATTTAAAAATAGGGAAGAGTGTGACAAGCTGAAAATGTTGTTTTAAAAGGAAATGCGCAGTTATGGGAATGAGAATCCCTGATATTCTAGGTTCCCTTTACGAGAAAGGAAGCTTAGGGCAGCAAGATGGCTTGGATAGCAAGTAGACATGGGTCTATAAATATGAGGTAAACCTAGAGATAAAGTACGCAGATTCTGGTTATTTGATTACTTCCTCCTGAGAATTAGGTTTTCACGAGTACGAGATACTAACTTTGGCATCGGAGGGCCTTTGCGAGAAGGCAAGGTCGCTCACCCATTGTTTGTTTCTGACTCACGGCGGTGGTAGTGGGTTCGGTGTAAGAGCGAAGTATGGAATACGCTTAAAGCTGGGAAACTGAGGAGTACAGGGGAAGAGGAACCGTATCGATACGGTTATGGGAGTATCGATACGGGTTAAAAACAGAAGGTTTAGCTGGCTTCAGCGTATCGATACGCTATGGGAGTATTGATACGGTTCGTTTACAGTGAGTTTTGAAGGGGTCAGCGTATCGATACGGTTTTAGCGTATCGATACGGATCAGGAATCTAGGTTTTTAAAAACCGAAGGGGCGTCAGCCTTTTCACTTCCCATACACCTTTCTCTCTCTACTCCTCCATAACCGCCCCCCTCTACAACCCTAGCCCTATTTTCACCCTAAAAACCTTCAATCCCTCAACTAATCTCACAAATCTTCCACCAACATCACTCTAAATCACATTCTTTTAAAGTACCAAGCATCAAATCATGGGTTTCAAGCACGGATCGCCCAACCCAAGGTAATTTCGTCTCTCCCTCTTTCTCTCCTCTTTCATCCTTCAATAAACCCACCAAACACCCATTAAACCTTGTTTTCTTCCATATACTCCATCCTAAACCCATTCCTTGCATCAATCTCATCCCCACTAACCAAAAATTCGAAACCCTAACTACCCCTCCCTCCAAACCTGAAATTTTTCAAGGAATTCGAGAATGCCAAGGGTTTAGCATGCTGCTAAGAAACCACCCAGGGGTTCGGTACCCGATGCGGCAACCTCCTCACGTCAACCGAATGTTGAGGAGGGAGATGAGATTTTGCGAGATGAGATTTTGCGGGATGTTGAGGAGGAGGAGGAGATGATGGCTAATCCGGAACAGGGAGCCCAAGTTGGTTCAAGGCGGAAACGAACTTCGGAAGAAGTCAAGGCTGATAAACAGGCGAAGTGGGAGAAGAGTTTTGTGAAGCGGGGGGTTAAGAATGAGCGGCATGTCGATGTGCAGAGCCTTGGCCAGGACCACATTTTTGTTTTGCGTATCACCGCTCAAGGTTTGGCTTACTTTTTCACTGAGAATCCTGGTTATATTAAGGGTTTAGTTGCTAATTTTTATAAGAATATGAAAGTTCCCGAGTTGGGAAAAATGTTTGATAAGGGTGCCCGGATTACTTCTAAGATAGGTCGGGTCACCGTTGTTGTAGACCCTGATATTATTGCTAGGACTTTGGATTATCAACGACCTCTTGAGTCGGCTGTGAATTGTCCAAGAGCTAACTTTGCTTCGAGGGATGAAATTAACCAAGCACTGTATACCAACCCAGCGGAAGCCACACGTCCTCATACCCCGGGGAAGTTTAGAGATGAATACCGCCTGATTAACCAATTTGTGCATTACAATCTGAATCCGGGGGGTACTGAGAATAAACCAGTGAGGAGTGAGGGTGAGATGCTCTATGCGTTTATGGAACCGAGTAATGTGATTGATTGGGCTAAGTACATTTTTCGTCAGATGGCTGAGTTTAAAGCGAATGCACCTACCTATACGAGGATGCCATACCCATGCATGGTAACTAAAATCTGTTTGGCAAAGGGTGTTCCGAGAGATGCCTATGAGGAGTGGGGCAAATTTGAGCTGGGGATTCTTAATAGCAGTAGCTTGACCAAAAGTGTTTCACAGACAAGGGGCGCTCATGGGGCTAAGGGAATGCCAGGCGGTACTTATCTTACTACAATGCCGCCTAAGCGTGCTAAGCAATCGGTGTGGCAGAAACTATTTTTCTGCCAAGGCGTGGCAACCATGAATAGTCACCGCAAGCTGAAGAAAGAGATTCGGGAGAATGCTAGGAGGCAAGCAAGGATCGATCACAAGTTGGACTATATCCTGGCAAGGCAAGAGGGGCTACTAGCGAGCCGTATGCACCACCACCGGTTGAGGAAGCTGAGGATAGTGATGATTTTGGAGGCGAGGAGCCGGAGTCGGATGACGAGGAGTAGTTGGAGGAAGTCTAGTTTAAAAACCCTATACTTGGTCGGGGTGCGTGGTGGTTGACAGCCCACCTATCCTATCTTGTTTTTATTTATTTCTTTTGTTAGTTGTTGAACTCGTACTTAGTAGTTTTAACTGGTTTTTGTTGTGGCCGGCATGTGGTCTTTTGACTTGGTGTTTTTATAGTTGGTGACGGCCAATGGGTAGATAGTTGACCAAGCTAGAATAGGGCCGTCACCTGCTTTTGCTAACCATTCTTTTGTTCATCCAAGGTCATTAAACGCTTAACGAAGTCCTTAGTTGATCTTTAGTGCGCGTCTATTCCCTTTTTGATTCATTTAATTGATAATGTGCATATCTAGCCCATGGCATGCTTGCTTTCGTTACATTAGCTTTTGACTTGTGTTTATGAATTCTGTTCAAATTGCTCTCCACATACAGGGACATGGCATTTTTGTTCCCCATGGCCCGCTTTCGAGCCCTTTTTGTGGGATATGGTTAGAAGAATGCTAATGCATTTGTATCCTCCTTTTTGCGTAGGATACGGATTTTTGTACTTGGTTTGGATGCACTTGATACTTAGTAATCCATTATAGTTTTCAGTTGTCTGTTGCAGAATTTGAATAAAATTGTTTTTGGAACTCTTGCTAGTAGGATACAATGTTGAATGTGCTAAGTTATTTTAAACGGAAGGATTGCATAGTTAGTTTAGTAGTAAGTTTTGTTGCTCGGGACTAGCAACGTTCAAGTTAGGGGGTGTGATAAGCACCCATTATTGTAGATAATTGGTGCGCCTAGCCCTGTTTTAGTATAGTTATGTTTAGTTTTATTGTTGTTTTTAGTCATTTTGTGCGTAAGGGTTTTTGTGAAGCGTTTCAGGCAAAATGTAGCAAAACGGCATGTTTTGATGTTTTGAACTGTCCTTGAGGGCAAGTGAGTAGGCGAGGCCTTGGAGAATACGACCGTTGGAGCATGGGGATGTAGGCCGTGGAGGTTGGAGCAGGCTGTGGGCCGTCGGGTATGAAAATTGCGCAGAAGAGACTTGATCTGCCAGGAAACTTCACCGTATCGATACGGTTCAATAACAGTGGATTTCCAAGTCTCAGCGTATCGATACGGATTCTGGAGTATCGATACGGGTTGATTACAGTGGGTTTTGCAAGCTTCAGCGTATCAATACAATGTTCAGCGTATCGATACGGACCGTCTACGTGAAATCTGGGATTTCAGCTCAAGTTACTGGAGTATCGATATGGTATATGCGTATCGATACGGGTCTCTCACCGACACACTTTTTGAGAGTTTTTAACTTTCCAAAAGTGGCTTGTTTCCACTTTTTGGATATTTTTCTGGATATTTTGAGAGAGTAAGGCCTTCTTGTATAAATATATCTTTCCCTCTCTCTCTCTCCTTGGACCTAGCTCATTACTAACTTAGCCTTTTCCTCCATTAATGGTGTTTTAAGTTTTTCAAGCTTAATTTCCATAGAACTCAAGTAAGTACTCGTCGTTTGTTAATTTCTCGTTCTTTAATGTTGTAGCCGTGGTTAAGATCCTTTATAAAATCAAGTTTACTTTCAATTTCATCGGTTAAAAGTTATGCCTTATTTTTATGCTATCGTTTATCCTTTAGTTATGTGTGAGTAGTCGTTTGGCTAAGTATCGGGATAATCTTTCCTGGGGACTTAGGTGGTTGCTTGGTTCTCGAGCTATCGGGTTTTAAAGCATGATTTCCGGAATAGAATTTAACTTGCATTTTTGGTCTAAGCAAAGGGGTGTTAACCCCTCGGCATGGTATTTCGTCAAGCGGTCTTGGCAAGTAGCATCCCGAGGCCTCGTGGCCTCCTGTGTGTTCGATAAATATTAAAAACAAGTTGGTTTGCCTTCGGAAACTCACATCTTTCGTTAAACGCAGTCATTAAAGCTAAATTCTCCGGGCGTGAGCGCGCGGTCGTGACTCTCGCCTGAGTTATAATCGAGAACCGGTAATGGCCTTTGTCAAGGGTTAGATGATCCTTAGACTTGCCTCTTTAAGTTAATAGCACAACCCTAGTCTTCGCTTTAGTCTTTACATTTTCAAAGCAAAACCAAGTTGGCGGACTTAAACGCCACAAACCAACCATAAAACCTTCAATCCGAATCAAGCTGTATTCGAATTCTCTGTGGGAACGATTCCGGACTTCCGAATACTATGCATGCACCGACCTAGTCCTACGCTTCGGGTTTCTATCAACCTTACATTTGAAGGCATGGTTTTGACGTAGGCAAGCTCGGCAATCTTTGTCATAGTCGATGGCTTCGTCGTGCCGACGGTGGTACGAACTGCCCTTTTTGTCAACGTTTGCGTGCTGCTGGGCTTCCTCTGGTAGATTCTCCGTTCGGTAAACCTTTCGGCGACTGGGCTAGTCATCATGCCGGACCGCTACGCTCACATTTTTTTCGCGAGGGAATCTTCGTGGGTTTCTTGAGTCGACGGTTCGCCCGATGTGTGCATTTTCCCGAGGGATTTCCTCATGTTCGGATTGGAAACCCTCGGGTTCTTTTCCTCTTCTACGAAATGTTCAGCTAGTACGCCGTCCGGAATCGTAGGGAATCAGAGCCTTGTTGTTTTCTTGGTCGTGGAGTTCGACCGTGTCGTAGCTTTGTGAACCTTGAGAATATTCGTCTCCTGCCGATGAGCTTGAATAAAAGGTATGAGGGCTTCCCTCTCTCCTTGATCTGCCGCCCCTCTGGCCCGCACCATTGCCGAGATACATATGAACCAGGGAACATTGCTGCTTAAAGCGAGCGTTGTCCCCAGCTCGATTGTCTGTCAACGGTGGGTCCAGGCGGTCGTGGACGGAGACTCGGTGTTGTTCTCTGTCGCCGACCAAGGGAGGAGGAGGAGGAGGTGGAAGGCTTCCTTGCCGGCGCCTTCCCTGAGATCCAGAATGAGAGGCCGCCAGACGCTCCTTTGCCTTAACCTTGTGATTTTCATTTTGAGGATGGCCACATCTGCATTGGTTTGTTCTTGTTGTTGTTCCAACATCTGCACGTAAGCCAGAGTATCCTCAATCAGGATCTGGATTGTTGATTTGGCTGACGGCAGCGAGTGGAGTGAAGTTATACTTGATAGATCTCTGTGTCAAGCCATCAATTTCTGAGAGGATCTGGAGAGATGGATTGAGGGAAGTGAAAGGAGGTGGTGCACCGCCCATTTTGTGGAAAGGCGGTGTGGTGGAGATTTGATGGAGGGAGCATTTGAAGAATGGAGGAGCCGCCATGGATCTGAAAAAGTTCACGTCGGGTTCACCAAATTGTGGGGCTCCGATCAAGGTGGTTCGCTCTTCTTCGATTAGGGAATAGGAACAACTCTTGACCTTCTCCTAGCCTGTAAAAGAGAGCTCGACTAAAGACCACATCGGAGGTCCTCCGAAATGGCCCTCTGGTGCAAGAATCAGTACACTTGCAGGGAAAGAGGAGAGAAGCAAAAGCTAGGGTTTTTGAGTTGTGTAGAATGTACCTCCCACGAGAAGGCCTGGTGATGAATTTATAGGGAACCCTTAACTTGGTCTCCAAGGTTGTATGTACGCCTGACACGCGTCGGCTGACGCCACCCCTACGTCATATTAGGGTTTTGTAACCGTTTACAAGGTGAGCTGTCGTCTTCACATGCTTTCATCGTTACCCTGGTAATCGTTCGGCTAACGTCACAAACGTCATCATGGTCACGGTTGCATTCCCACGTGGGTGAGCTAGAGTTATTGGTCCCCCACATTCGTTCAAGGCCGAGTGTGGTAACCGACTGTCAAAGATTCGGTGAGTCGAACGACGCGAATTAACAGAAGGTGAACAACATGCTGACTGTTGAACCCTTGGCCTCGCCGAGGCTTGACGACGCCACCCCGTGGATGCATGGCTAAGTCCAGGAATGGCTCGGGTGTCCCTCGGCACAGCTCGAGTTGTAATGCTCGGCCTGCTATTGGCCATGAAAGATCCCTCCGGTGGCCATTTACAGGCCTTTGAGATGATGAACTCCGGTGGCCACTTAATAATTTCTCGAGTGTTTATACTAGAGATGAACTTATGTAGCATAATTTATTGATTTTGTATTTATTGAAAAAAAAATTGCATTTGTTAATTTTACTAGAAATTTTTATGTGATATAGGTCCGTTTCGATGAGAGAAATCAAAAAAGTAAAAAATTATGACTTTTATACAACTATTTGGGATATATCCAAAGAAAAGCTCAAAAGGAAAAAAAAACTAATAGTTTAGCGAATAAATAGAGAAAATGTGCATAGTTTGGAGGATAAAAAGGAAAAAAATCTCCTTTCTTTTTTGTGCTTATGCCCAAAAAAGGCTTAAAGCCAGTAATGGAATTTCAAACCCATCGACCAAACTTCAAAGCCACAAATGTTAGAGCATTTTCAATAGGACGTGTCAAAGTTTAGGTGACATCTCCAACGGTTATTTTTGGCATAAATGCACAATTTAACAGATATGTCTTTACTTATGCCAAAGCCGAGGTGGATTTTGACATCTCCCACTCCCATGCCAATTTTGACATCTACCTCTCCACATGCCAATTTTCAAAAACTTACCGTTGAACTTAGAAAAGGAATTCTTCCCTCTTTCGTGAGCGAACCGGAAAAAAGGTCGGGTGGATGGGTTACCGGTTGAACCGGAATTGTCCCGTGATATCATAAATATGTTAAAAATATATTAAATATGTATTAGTATATTAATAATATATTTAAAATATAAACTGAACTACTCCCTTCGTCCATTATTTATAATCCAATATTTCATTTTGAACTGTTTCTTAATAAGTGTCCATTTTATAAAGTTAATGGGTAAAAGTTGATGCATTGTCTATTTTGTCCCTAAAACTAGATTCCATTTGGAAAAGTTAGTGAGTAAAATTGTAATGATAATAGGCAAATAGGAAAAGTGGAGGAAAAAGTTAATGTGAAAGCTATAATGATGATATTTTTTTAATAAGTTGAAGTTACGAAGCAGAACATTTAAAAAGGGACGGAGGGAGTAAAATGTACACGTCTTTCTCATTATCCAGAAGTGAAAGTGGAAGAACTAGGCTTAACAAGGGAAATCTGTGTTTGCTTTAGGCCTCATTCCGGAACGTAAAAAAAATTCTTATTTTTTAAAAAGGCAATTTTAAACTAAAAAATAATTGATTATTGAAATCTAAAAATATACAATATGAATCTTGTTTGAAAGATCTCGATGAGATCTTTAATACAGTGCAAAAAACAAAATCAAAAAATTATTTTTCATTTACACCACTTTTAAATTCGAAAATATAAAATAAATATTTATTTTTTAAGAAGGTATTTTGGGAGAGGGCCTTAGTCCCACGTCGGGGAGGAAAAGCTTCTGGCACACATCAACAGCTATAAATGGTTAACAAGGGCCAACTTTAGTACTGACGTAGACAACTGTCCTCAGACCATCTGTTGTCCCCACCAACTTGCTTAGCTTTTGCAGTAAAAGAAAGTACTCCCTCCGTCTCATTTTTATTGTCCATTTTCGTTTTTCATGTTGTTCTTTCAACGTTTATATCTCTTAATCTACAATATTTTTCATAATTTTGAAAATTTTGTATTATAGATCTAATCGAGAACTATCAATGAAGATCCATATTGCATATTTTTAGAGATTCATATTAAAAAATATAAGTGTTGAAAGAACGGCACGAAAAACGAAAATAGACAATGAAAATGGTAGGAAGTATTAAATAGTCTAAAATTTTTGCTAACGGTTCAGAAGACACAGGTCCGAGTTTCACCGGTTCAACCGTTTTGACCCAGCGATTTTCAAAAAGGAAGCCTGTTTTGAAATATTGACAATTCTCGTATCAGTCCGGACCGGTACATAGGTCGGTTGCTGATCTGGTCCGACTTTTAGAACACTGAATTTGACATTTCTGTCTGGAGATGTTCATTCAGGGCTGGCCCTGATATTTTGAAGGCCTAAAGCGAATTTAAAAAATTGGGCCCTAGGATTTATTTACTAAAAAAATCCAATATAAGTGGCTAAATATAGAGTAAAAAGATTAAAATGATGGTTTAGCCTTTTAATTTAACTAAATAATTTTTTTTGTACCATTGAAGAAAAAGAATCAAACGTAATGCAGTACCGGTCGTACACTGCGATTTCTCTTACTAACTTTAACCGTAAGAATACTATCTTGAACAATAATAGCATTATCTATTTTAAACTTTTTTATCAAAGTTTGATGAATGAGAATAAATTATTTGATTTATTTATAAACAAAAGTGGCTTATTTTGTGAATTTGATATTAAAAGTTTAAAATAAAATCAAACAAACAAAAGAAAAAAAAACTTATCAAAACATTGATGGTGTGTAAAAAAATTGAACCTCTTGGTCTTAAGCAATACCTACAACTACTAAAACATAACTAATTTATAATGCAAAAGGTGTAAAGAGCTGTATATTATTTATTCCTAGATTCAAATGAAAAATAAGAAAGAAAAAAAAAACTTTGTCAAAAGAAAACATCAGTAAGAGTTGAACTAGGGATCTCATATCCCCAATTTTAACTACCTCACATGGACCACTTGTACTAGAATTGGCATTGTGATAAAGTTAGAAACAATAATAAATATCTAATATATCTGACTTTTTTTTGTGTGGAAAATGAGGCCCTCATTTTTCTAAAATTTCGAAGGCCTAAAGCGTCGGCACCTCGAGCTTTAGCTCCAGCCGACCCTGTGTCCATTGACCAAACTTTAAATTTAATTCCAAGAGTTTGGAAACAGTTGTGGCCATCTACCAATTTCCTATTTTAATTCCATAATTGGTGCATGAGAGTGGAGGGCGAATCATAGTTTTTTTTCCCTCCTCGACGTCTGGGTCAGCTTGTCTACAATGTGCACCTTGACTAATTCTGAAACCCTGAAGAAGTTAGCAATTCACCAAACCCTTAAGTGGCTCTAAAATTTCGAATGTTCGGCCTCTTGAAAAATTGAACATTCGAATTCATGAAGGACAACCATTTATTACTTTCTCATGGCCACTTGGCAAACCCCTTGGGTTCGGTGAACCATATTGTTTGGTCAAACCATAAGACTTCCAGCGTAATTAATTATTAACCCATAAAAATATCTCTACATTTCATCTTTCCTAAAATTGTTGGAGACCCAGTTTGATTTGGTCAAAGAGATTGGGCAGGTGTTTACACCATAATTTTGTAAATTAGTCAATATTGATCGACTAGGTCAAATTGTGACACGTGTAAACAATACTTGGACTAGTTTTGTTATGCATATACTACAACGAAATTCGGTTATGGCGACGCACAATAGTATGTCGACAAAGGCTTATTTGCGTCGGCAAAGGGTTTTGGCGACGCAAGTTCTTGCGTCGGCATGCCGTCGGCATTGCTATTTTGGCAATAGTATTTGCCGACGCGAACACCTTTGTCAGTGAAAGTATGGTTGATGTGGGAAACATATTAGACCTTTGCGGACATGTTTTACATCGCCAAAAGGCAGCCTATTGGCGACACCAGTTGTTGCGTCGCCGAAAGATTACACCTCCTGGGTTTCGAACCCAGGCCATCCGACTACACAATCCCTTGTGCGAAAAGCACCGGCCACCTGAACTACATGTACTTTTCGTTATATTTTCGAAATATTTAATATATATATATATAGTATATATTTAACATTAAAATAGCAATTAAAGTTGATTCGAACGTGGTTTTGAACCTTTAAACATTAAAATTACTAATTTTGATAAATATGAAAATTGTAGCCCTTTGTGTTATTGTTCGAACCCAATTTGAATTACCCCCAATCAGAATTAATTTATTTAGTATTTCGGGCATAACTTTTTACTCATAATTGTGATTGAGGTAATTCAAATTGGGTTTGAACAATAACACAAATGGCTAACAATTTTCATGCTTATCAAAATTCAAATTGGGTGAAGCAATTTAAGTACTATGGATCGAAAAAAGACTGGGCCTTCTCGAAACGACGTCATTTTTTGTTATTGTATTTTAATAATTTTCTTTTTGCGATTGTTAATTTCTTCTACTCCCTCCGTCCCAATTTAAATGTCTACTACGGATTTTCGTTCATTTTCAAACCCAAAAAAAATATTTTTATATAATATTTTTTCATTTTCTTACACCAAATTAAAGTGAAAATGCACAAAAATTCGTAGGGGATATTTAAATTGGGATGGAGGGAGTAGATACTATATGTATGTATTAATTTCTCAGGTTCACTATTGTTTTTAGTTTCTTGTCATTACATACTTGATCAGACATGAACTACCATTCTAATAAAGAATCTACATCTCGATGAAGGGCCTTTCAAAAGCGGATAGACCCAAAAATTTATAGGAATGATTAGCACAAGACCTTGGTTTAGAAAGAAATAAATTAATGTATACCTTTTAAAGGTTTTGGTTAGCTATTTTTATAAATGATCGATCTAAACCTTTAGCATTTAATGTCTTATCAATTATATCATTCTCGCCAAAATTGGTGATAATCAAATGTCAGCAACTATATGATCGTAACACATTCGGTGGTTCCTGAAGCATTAAAGTCTTACAATGTACAACTGAAGGGCCGCTTGAACTATTTTTTTTAATCGGAACCGTCTATTTTATAAATAAGAAGGATTAAACCATTTCTGCCAAGAATGAAGTAAATCTCTTATCATTACATACTTGATTGGACGTAAAATATCATTCTAATAATGAATCTGCGTCCCGATGAAGGGGCTTTCAAAACCCGATAGACTTAAAAATTTATGAGAATGATTAAAACACTAACCACAACAAAATGAACGGTATCGATCGTCGTGATTGTGCTCCGGTCATCTGGCTACTGTACATTAGACTATAGCATAAGACATTGGTTTAGAAACAAGTAAATTGAATGTATAGATTCTAATGGTATGTAGTTGCTGGCTCATTTTTTTGAATGGTCAATCTAAACCGTTAGGATTTAACATCTTATAAATTATATCATCCTCGCCAAAATCGGTGATAATCTGATCTCGGCAACTCCATGATCGTAACATATCCGGTAATTCTAGAGTCATTAAAATCATATAGTGCATAACTCGAGGGCCACTTGAACTATTTTTTAAAATTGGAACCATCTATCTTTTACATAAAAGAGATCAAATCATTCCTGCCAAAAATGAAGTAAATCTCTTATCGTCACATATTTGATCAAACGTAATATATCATTATAATAATGAATTTCGTACTGATGAAAAACTTCATACCCAACGGCCGGCGACGCACTTTGCGTCACCAATTGCGAAGATTGTTGGCGCCAAATATCCCACCAAAAAAATTTACCTTTGGCGACGCGATTTGCGTCGCCGAATGTGAAGACTGTTGGCGACATCAAAGTGTGTCGCCAATACATATCCAACGGCGACGCACCTCGTGTCACCGAATGTGAAGACTTTTGGCGAAATCAAAATGTGTCGCCAATACATATCCAACGGCGACACATTTTTGTTGTGTTGCCAATCCTTCTTGTTGAATGTGAAAATTATTGGCGACATCAAAGTGTGTCGCCAATACATACCCAACAGGAACGTATTTTTTGGTGTGTCGCCAATTCTTGTCGCCAAAAGTCAGATTTGTTGTAGTATCAAAGAATCGAGTGGATTGATCGACGGTTGGAAATTTTGCTTAACGCAAGGCACGTGTCGAATAACAAGTTACAAGCAGATCATGGATGAAGCAGCTAATGAAGGCAATTGAAAGAAGCAAATACAATGTGAGATTGTGTGAAGTAACCGCTTGTCCAAGAACTTGGAGAAAGAAAAGGGAGAAAAGAAGTAACCGCTTGATTCAAATTAAGGGAGGAAAGTCTGCCAAGTTTGAATTTCAAGTCGAAGTTGCAGCCTATAAATACAAGAATTGAAGACGATTACAGCCCACTCAATCGCCCAAAGACTTTTACTTTTCATTTGTACTTTACTTTTCTTGCACTAGGAGTAGCTTGTAACGTAACCATCTCCTCGACTGTGTTACCACTGTCGATTGACTTCTACGTTGAAGAATAATAAAGTTTATTTGTTGTTCTTCTTTCATCTCCATTCATTTCACCAAAATTGCTTCCAGAGAAGTCCTGAAATACAGCAAGGAATAACCAAACTCCACCACTACAAACATCCACATTCTAGCACTTAAACAATTCTTTATCGATCATCGACAGCACATGAAAAATAGACAAACAGTTTTGGCTCTAGAAGGAGGGCATCATTACTAAATCGGAATTAATGGTAGAGATCGATGTGAAAATGAAAGCGTTGCATGTAAGGCTTGAACAATTTGCAGACATGGAATAACGGCCAATTGTTGGCCAACTCTTGAATCTTCTGGAAAAAGAAAAGAACCAACAATGTTTCCCACTCTTGCATTGAAGGTTTGCACAATGTCTTTGCCTCTTACAAAAATATTCGACGGAGGAAACATTGAGTATTTGCGTCGCAGTGTAATCAATTTTGTCTTTGCCTCTTTTATGAAGGTTAGCCATTAATTGGAACAACCTCTGGATATTTGTTGATATTCGACACAAAAGATGAACCTTCTAAGAGAAATGGGCTTTACAGTCGAGTGAGTAAAATAGAAAGCCATAACAGTAGTTTTGAAGGTTTTGCCTCTGACTAAAGGTTTGTAGTACTAATAATTTTATGCAACCAGCCAATGGTCGTAGATATTGAAAACCACAAGAATGGTTTCATGGAGGATGCATAAGCCAATAATGAAAGTGGCAATTTGGCCAAACAAAAGGTGGCTAGTTATCATATCTTCATAGCCCTCTTTGGATATCGAATTTGCATGGGGCAAAATTATTGGCTTACTCGACAGCCCTTTTTGGTTAGTCTTGGGATTATACCATTTCGTTCTGTCGATTTGAACATTCTTGAGTCGATAATGGACATGCAAGGCTTATGATTTTTGGCTCCACTTGTCTTGTTGGCATCAATATCCTTGTCAAGTTTTTTGCCAAATTATGGATGAAAAACAGACCCCTTTTCAACAAGGAATTTGGGGGGCAAAAATTTATTTTTAGAAGAGCTAACTATAAAATTTAAATGATTCGAAAGTTTGAAACTCAAAGCGAGTTGAATTATCTAGAGTTTTTAATTTAGACCATGAATGATCATTGAAATAAAATAATATCTCTACTCTATCCATACTGGTTAAGAAACCCAAGAGTAATGGTGAGAACTTAACCATGGAGTATATGCTCACGCCAAACATGGCTGTATGAATTATGAACAACCATTTGTTCAAATTGAAGTTTTTATCGACATTATTTGGATGGTTTTCCAAAGCCATTTGTATGGTTTTGTTTGATTTGCTGATTGCTTTGGCTGCTCTTGTGTAGTTTCAAATACAGTCTTATGACAAAAGGCTTCTCTATTGGATACTAATACTACTGGCCAATTGTTCCTGTCGATAATAGGATATTTCTGTCGATTTTAAGCCATGTTCCTGTTGATTGCACATATGCTTGTGTCGATAATGGATGAGGCTTTGCTGGCAAATATTGGCCTTGATTATGGGCCAAAAGAACTCTTTTTAAAAAAATATATATGTGAAAATTGATGAATTCCCGTTTTATTATTGGTTTAGCCAAATGAATTTGGGGGGCAAAATTCATCTTAGAAGCCAAATGAATGCCAACGAAGGTGGTTAATTGGCTGTTATTTATGCCTTGAAGTACATTATTGGGCAAGGGTCATGGCATATGTATGGTGCCCTGATCGACTGACCACGTTCCCGGTTTCCTTTCAGTAGGAATCAAAGCTAAAGGAAAATTATCAGACAGAGGCTTGCCACCCTGTGTGGTTAGCCTTGAAGGCTTTTTTGTACCAGTCGAAAAGTAAAAAGGTTGGTGTAAAATCTATCTAAAACTCTCGAGAGTTGGGAGCATAAATGTTTACACTGTAAAAGGTTATTACCCGTCAATATTGACAGTGGGGTGATTTAAAGCTAGTTAAATTATTCATTTGGGTTACGTTAGCACTTCACCCAAATGAATAAGGGGGGGCATTGTTCATATCATATTTCACCGCCTATCAATAATCGACCGAAAGGTGGCGTTTATGGTAATGCAACCTATTTTATTATTATTCAGTATTCGTATTAATATTAAAACTAGTATTAGTATTTCTTTTATTATTGTTATTTGCATGTAGGACTTGGCGTGCTCCTACACACTTTGAAGTTGAAGGGAAGTTATTTGGACACATGGAAGCAAATTAGAAGAACGAAGAGTAGTGGGAAGTTAGGAAGTTATCTCCTACACATTTTTGTTTTCCTATAAATAGTCTTTTTAGGCCTCATTGTAAATTCTCCAACAAATCAAAGTCTTAACTTTGTTCTTAATTTTTGGCATTACTAACCCACTTCTGGGTTATAATTAGGAGTACGAGTAGGATTAACTTAATTTTCTTACTTTCAATGAGGATCCATCCTTCTAGATTGTAATTCTACCTTGGAAAAATTACAAAGTCCATTTGTTATTTTTCTTCCCCTCCACCCCACTTCACTATCGATTCCATTCTCGAAGATTGGCAAGAGATGGTCTTCTTTCCCATTGTCTTTCAATCCTCAAACAGAAATTTCGTCATACGCCTTACCCAATCTATCCACCCTACTTCAACGGTGTAGGGCTAGGAATGAAGGCGAGTGTTCTTACCCCAACCTAACCATTCAAGCGATGAATGTTGAAGGAGGAGCGGATCACGTTCCATCACGGGGTAAACCTCTGGGATACCGCCTGAAATGATTGATGGAAAAACTGGACCCAACATGCAGAGAGAATTGACATTCTTATCGTGAATTAAAACTTAGGTGTTCTGGCTAGCCTCGTCTAGATACGAATCTGGGAAATGAGGGATGTCTTCCATCACTAACTCTGTAGTAGGATTTTCGACAGAATCGTTGGGAATCATGGATTTGGCTTTTGGAGCCATGGGAGGTCAAACGGTTTTAGGAATTTGGTGTTAAAGAGTTTCATGCCCTAGAAATTCAAAGTGCTCTACTTTATATAGGCGGTGATTACTAAGAGTTTATTTACCAGAGTTAACCCTTAACTCAGGTAAATAGGGGGGCATTATTTACACCATAATATTGTAGATTAGTCAATATTGATCGACTGGGTCAAATTGTGACACGTGTCGACAATACCTGGACTAGTTTTGTTATGCATATCAAGGAATCGAATGGACTGATCGACAGTTGGAAATTTTGCTTAACGCAAGATAACAAGTTACAAGCAAATCATGGACAAAGCAGTTAACGAAGGCAGTTGAAAGAAGCAAATACAATGTGAGTTCGTGTGAAGTAACTGCCTGTCCAAGAACGTGGAGATAAAAGAGGGAGAAAAGAAATAACCGCTTGATTCAAATTAAGGGATGGAAGTCTGCCAAGTTTGAATTTCAAGTCAAAGTAGCAGCCTGTAAATACAAGAACTGAAGACGATTACAGCCCACTCAATCGCCCAAAGGCTTCTACTTTTTATCTGTACTTTACTTTTCTCGCACTAGGAGTAGCTTGTAAAGTAACCGTCTCCTAGACTATGTTACCACTGTCGATTGACTTCTACTTTGAAGAATAATAAAGTCCATTTGTTGTTATTCTTTCAACTCCATTCATTTCACCAAGTTTGCTTCTAGAGAAGTCTTGAAATACGGCAGGGAACCAAACTCCACCACCACAAACATCCACATTCCAGCACTTTCTCGCACTAGGAGTAGCTTGTAAAGTAACCGTCTCCTCGACTGTGTTAGCACTGTCAATTGACTTCTACTTTGAAAAATAATAAAGTCCATTTGTTGTTCTTCTTTCATCTCCATTCATTTCACCAAGTTTGCTTCCAGAGAAGTCTTGAAATATGGCAAGGAACCAAACTCCATGACCACAAACATCCACATTCCAGCACTTAAGCAATTCTCTATCGATAATCGACAGTAAGTGAAAAATAGACGAACAATTTTAGCGCTTGAAAGAGGGCTACTTACTAATTTTAAGAGGGAAGTCTGCCAAGTTTGAATTTCAAGTCGAAGTTGCAGCCTATAAATACAAGAATTGTAGATGATTACAGCCCACTCAATCGCCCAAAGGCTTCTACTTCTTATCTGTACTTTACTTTTCTCGCACTAGGAGTAGCTTCTAACGTAACCGTCTCCTCGACTGTGTTACCAATGTTGATTGACTTCTACTTTGAAGAATAATAAAGTCCATTTATTATTCTTCTTTCATCTCCATTCATTTCACCAAGTTTGCTTCCAGAGAAGTCTTGAAATACGGCAAGGAACCAAACTCCATGACCACAAACATCCACATTCCAGCACTTAAACAATTCTCTATCGATAATCGACAGTAAGTGAAAAATAGACGAACAATTTTAGCGCTAGAAAGAGGGCTACTTACTAATTTTAAGAGGGAAGTCTGCCAAATTTGAATTTCAAGTTGAAGTTGCAGCCTATAAATACAAGAATTGAAGTTGATTACAGCCCACTCAATCGCCCAAAGGCTTCTACTTCTTATCTGTACTTTACTTTTCTCGCACTAGGAGTAGCTTGTAACTTAACCGTCTCCTCGACTGTGTTACCAATGTTGATTGACTTCTACTTTGAAGAATAATAAAGTCCATTTATTATTCTTCTTTCATCTCCATTCATTTCACCAAGTTTGCTTCCAGGGAAGTCCTGATATACGGCAAAGAACCAAACTCCACCCCTACAAACATCCACATTCTAGCACTTAAGCAATTCTCTGTCGATCATCGACAGCAAGTGAAAAATAGACAAACAATTTTGGTGCTAGAAGGAGGGCTACTTACTAATTTGGAAGTAATGGCACCAACAAGAAAAAAGCAAGGCGACCTACCGACAGAGCCTCAGAACGAAGGCTTGGAGACTCAAAACGATATGGTACATTCTAAACAAAGGATGTTAGAGAATAGCCAAGGAAATGGCTCAAACCCACCAGTCATAAGTGTACAAGGCCTTTCTAGGCAATTAGTATGGGTTTTGTCTAATCCAGAAGATGAAGTAGCACAGGAATTGATTACCCTATTGAGAAGGGTAGTTATACCTCCATCCAATATAGATGCTGATGTAAATGGTATGGTTCATGAACAAGTGAATTCTGGAGATATGCCTAGACAGGCACCGCAACAGGTATATTCAAACCCCACTGTTGAGTCAAATATGAATATGCATAATCGACCATTCATAGGATCAACTACTCTAAGGCATGTGGTTAGGCCAACTAGTTTTTATCAGAGTATCCCTACTACGTATGAAAATGGGAACAACAATGGGTATGGACAAAGTAACAATCTGAACCATGGTCTGAATACCCAAAATGGTTTTACAGGGGCTAACACTGTAAGTAATGGCCAATATGTATATAACACTACACAAACTTTGCCAAATAATGGCAATAACAATGGCCAAAATGCATACAATACTGCACAAATTTTACCAACTAATGGTAATAATAATGGCCATATGCATATAATACTGCACAAAATTTGCCACATATTGGCAATGGTAATGGTCAAAATGTGCCTTTTGCACAACCGCACATGATGCAAAATGTTCCAAATGCCTTAAGAGGCCAGGATCCCATAAATGTTAATAGAGCACAAATCATGGAGGTAATTCAAGACATGTATGCCCCTAGGCTGCGTAGGGTAGAAAAACCCATGTTTAAAAAGCCCTATCCACGTTGGGTCAACAATGTTCCTTTGCCAAGGAACTTTAAACTCCCTGAATTATTACTTTTTAGTGGTACAGAAAGCCAGTCTACAATAGAACACGTAGGAAGGTTTTGCCTCCAATTAGGTGAACTTGGTTCAGATGATGTTTTCAAGTTAAAACTGTTCCCTCATTCTTTAATGAAAATAGCATTCACATGGTTCATAAGTTTTCCTACTAATTCTATTCATACATGGCAAGATATGGAAGAACTATTCCATGCCCAATATTTTAGGCATGAACTAGAAGTCTCAATTGCTGATTTGGCTAAATTAAAGCAAAAGCCAACTGAAACAATAGAACAATTCTTAACCAGGTTTAAGAGGTTAAGGAATCAATGTCATTGTAATGTACCAGAGACCGAAATAGTACAAATAGCTCAAGATGGTCTTGAGTTTAATTTTAAGAAACAATTCAATGGAAAAGATCTATTTGAACTCTCTATGAGAGCATCACAATTTGAAGCTATCCTTCAGGAAGAAGAACAACAAAAGAATACATCATTGGGGACATACTACCAAGATGTAGAGGGAGATGCTGAAATTGATGTAGCACAGGTTATTGGAAAGAACCCAATAATTTAGGACACATTAGTTAAAACAGAAAAGCCAATGAATATGCCCTAATCTCAACCCAATAGGCGAGGATGTCAAGCTAACTATAGAAAATAATAATTCGATTTAGCTCAGGCAGATCTAATATTTGATGAACTACTGATACAAATGTTCATCTCTCTAAGTCTTGGACATATTATTGCCTCTGATAAAGAAAGGCAAGGGAAAGAATACTATAAATGGGATAATTCGTTTAGGCATAATAGTAACAATTGTGTTACATTTCAAAATTGAGTACAGGACCTGATTCAGAAAGGGATGCTAATGTATGCTAAGAGAGACAAAGATCCAATGGGTATTGAATCAAACCCTTTTCCCAAAGTTGAAGTTAACATGGTAACTGTCGGCCTAGCTAAAAGGTTGGGACCCACCGTTGAAAGGAAAAAATAAGGGGATGAGGAACAGATGGAGACTGATGAAGAGTTAGCAAAGTCCCATTTCTCAAGATTACCAAATGATTATCTCTATATTAGATGTGGTTGAGATGTCAAATATGGTGAAGCAGTCATAGTAGAGAAGGAACAAAAAAGTGCATTCTCCAAATCTGGATTAAGGTTTAGCATTATGGGTGGAAATTACCTCAATATACATGTTGGAGCCAAACTGATATATGAAGGAATAGACCTTGGGCTCTTTCATAGAATAGAGTCAGAGCATTGCTATGGGCAGATGATGGACCATTTTTGTTTATAGGAAACCCTGTGGTGCCTGCAAGGCTCGGTGTACCTACTTGTCAAGATCTGGAAGCAATAGGATACCAATTTCCCAGTAGAGGGAGATACCCTAATCAAAGGGGTGCTGGTTTTAGAAGAGGCATTGGACCAAGAGGTGGAGGTCCCTATGGACGTGGGGGGCACCAGCCTAGAATGGTAATGCCTCCTAGTCACGATCATGAAGATTGGAGCACACTTAGTCATCCTAAGTTCCCTGTGGAAGACTGGTATACTAAGGTGTCAAATTCACAAAAGAGAAGGCTTCAAAGGAAATTTGCAGCCAGGGCTTATAGTGATCTGTGGGATCATGTTTTTGAACCAAGAGAGAGAGTAGAACCACCCAAGGTTTCAAATATGGATTGGACTCGAGAGCAAGGAGAAACCAATGCTCAGAAGTAATTGACTCCCAAGCATGGGGGCATGACAACAGCAATAAGGTTTCCTCTAAATCGATTGCCCAACCTAAAGGGAAGAAAGAATTGAAACAAAGATTGAAGAAGAAAATGGAGGAATTTCAGAAACTCATGGAAGCAGATGATGGTGACCTCTTTGATGAAAGTTCAGAGCAAGAAGATCTTATTAAGGATGCCTCTCCATCGATCCCCACAAAAATATGCAACATTTGGAGAGAGTTTGGCTGAAATGCAATTCGGGTCAGTACCTATTAATTATCAGTGTAACATGATTTTGGTTTTGCCAAACCATTTTAAGGCAAAGCCAAACCAGCCTATGGAATTGGCAGGTGATGTAGAAGATGCAACTCAATCGACTGTGAAAATGATGGTTGAAGAAGAACATCCTCATTCTTAGTTAATTAAAATAGAAACAGATGAAAAAGGAAATAGAATTGTGGTTCTCAGACCTCCTGACGATGCCTCAATAAGGCATTTGAAGCCACCGTACATCAAAATTCACATGAATGGCCAACCTGTTTCAAAAGTGTCGGTCGATAATGGCGGCAGTGGTTAACATCTTGCCCTCTAGGATGATGAAATTGCTAAACAAAACAAGTGATGACTTAATCCCAACATAGGTCACTATTGGCAATTTTGTTGGAGGATGTTCTCCTGTTAAAGGAGTTATATCCTTGCAATTGCAAGTTGGAACAAGAAAAATGAATGCAACATTTTTTGTAATTGATTTTTCATCCAATTATAATGCCTTGCTAAGCAGGGATTGAATTCATAAAAATGGTTGTGTACCATCTTCTTTGCATCAGGCCTTGATCTTTCTGAAGCAAGGAGAAACAGCAGGAATGGAGGTCTTTTGGGCAGACCAGCATCCATTTAAGGTAGAAACCAACAACATCGAAGCAGATCTCTACAAAGAATATCTTTGGCCAATGAAGAAAGATGACTCCGAAGTAAAGTCTACTGGAGTTGGTGTAACCGAGAGTCAGTTCCTCACATACATTAAGGAGGGTCCCAAGAGTTTAGCAAGGATTTCACCAGGCCTAATATCATTTCAAGGCTTGTCAAGAAAAAACCTCAAGTTTTTAATGTTTAGAAACATATCAAACACAGGGAGCGAAGAGTTGGCTACCGTTAAAGCCACCTTAAGAGGTTGTTTTCTTTTTTAGTCAATAGGAAATTACAGGCAAATGAGCCTATTTCTTGTAATTGGGCTGAATGTGTTTTTGATGATAGCCCACTAACTGTGAAAGAGTTGGGTTTAGCAGATTTAAGGCATGCACCAGCTAAGTTAGATGATGATAGGGCCCAAGTTAAGGATCCTACGGAAGAGGTAAATCTAGGAACTTTAGAAGATCCTAGGATAACGTATGTAAATGCTACTTTGCCTAATGAAATAAAGAAAAAGTTTAAGTATTTGTTGCCTGAATTTAAAGATTGTTTTGCTTGGAGTTATGATGAAATGCCAGGTATAAACAGATCTTTAGTTGAACAAAAAATACCCATAAAAGAGAATTACATACATTTTAAACAGGTGCCCAGGAGAATGAAAGATGATGTTCTCCATCAAGTCAAAAAGGAAATGGAATGTTTATTTGAAGCAAAATTCATCCAACCAATCAAATATGCTGAATGGGTTTCAAATGTCGTTCCAGTTTTGAAAAAGAATGGAAAGGTTAGAGTATGTGTCGATTTCAGAGATGGCAATACGGCATCACCCAAAGATGAGTATCCAATGCATGTTGCCGATTTACTTGTCAATGCAACGGTCGGTTATCAAATGTTGTCCTTCATGGATGGCAATGTTGGTTATAATCAGGTTTATATTGCGGAAGAAGATACCCACAAAATAGTGTTTAAGTGTCCTAGTTATATAGGGACATTTGAATGGGTGGTTATGGCTTTTGGATTGAAGAATGCAGGATCAACCTATCAAAGGGTCATGAATTTGATTTTTCATGATTTCCTCCACAAATTCTTGGAAGTTTACATAGACGATGTTGTACTCAAATCAAATTCAGTCGATGAGCATCGACATCATCTTAGACAAACTTTAGAAAGTATGAGACGTTACAATCTGAAAATGAATCCCTTAAAATGTGCATTTGGAGTAACAGCAGGAAATTTCTTGGGATTCTTGGTACATCAGAAAGGAATTGAGGTTGATAAAACTAAGGCTGATGCTATTTTAGAAGCACAACCTCCAACCAATAAAGAAGAACTCCAATAGTTCTTAGGAAAGATAAATTTCCTTCGAAGGTTTATTGCCGATTTATCTGGAAAAACAATGGTTTTTCCCCCGTTATTAAAATTGAAATCAGAGAAAGATTTCAAATGGGAACAAGAACATCAAAAAGCCTTTGATATATTGAAACAATCATTGGTAATACCTCCAGCTTTGCTGCCTCCAGTAAATGGAAGACCATTGAAGTTGTATATTTCAGCAACACATCAATCGATTGCAAGTTTACTGGCTTAAGATAATGAATAGGATCGAGAACAGTCAATCTATTACCTAAGTAGAAGGTTAAATGATTGTGAAACTAGATATTCGTCTGCTGAGAAAATTTGTTTGGCAATATTTATTGCCAACAAAGGTACAGATTATTTCACAAACGAAGATAATAAACTATATCTTGTCAATGCCTATTTTAAGGGGAAGACAAGGAAAATGGATATTGGCTTCAGTCGAATACGACTTTGAGTACGTGCCTCAAAAGGCAGTTAAAGGGCAGACCTTGGCTGATTTCCTAGCAGAGCATCCAAAACCTACCTTTAGAAGAGGATACCTTTGAAGTTCATTTAGTCGAAATTAAACCATGGGATTTATCCTTTGATGGTTCAAAAACAAATAATGGAGTTGGAGCTGGTATAGTTTTTATTTCACCAAAATGGGAAATGTTTCAATTTCTTTCCAACTAGATGAAAGTAAAATACTAACGAATAATCAAGCAGAATATGAAGCCTTAATCATAGGCTTAGAAATAGCAAAAGAATTAAATATATGACATTTGAAAGTCTCCGGAGACTCACAGTTGATCATTCGACAAATTACGGGACAATATAAGTGTTATCATTCCTTGTTGAATTTTCAGTTAAGTAAGGTTAAATATCTTACTCAAGATTTTGATGAAATTCATTTTCAACATATAATGAGACTTCAAAATAGTGAAGCCAATCAAATGACTCAAACAGCTTCAGGAGCTAAAATTTCTGAAGGTGATAATGAGAGAGTAATCAGAATTCAGAAGAGATTATTTCCTTTCTCGATAGAAAGGGAGGATAATCATATGAATATACTTGTTATAAACATTTCTGAAGATTGGATGAATCCAATAAAAAATTATTTGGCAAACCCTAACGTGAAAATAGAAAGGACAATTAGATGTAGATCAGTCAATTATGTCCTATTAGAAAAAGATTTGTATAGAAAGACATCTGATGGCCTGCTATTGTTATGTGTTGACAAGGCCCAGTCGAGGAAAATAATGTGAGAAGTTCATGAAGGAACCTGTGGTGCTCATCAAACTGGTGATAAAATGAGATGGTTAATAAAAAGACATGGATATTATTGGCCAACTATTAGGGCTGACTGCCTTCAATATGCTAAAGGTTGTCAACAATATCAAAAACATGGACCTATTCAAAGGATTCATGCTCATCAATTGCAATCGATTATAAAGCCTTGGCCATTTAGAGGTTGGGCTATTGATATGATAGGTGAAATTCGTCCAGCATCTTCATTACAGCATCAATTTGTTGTAGTGGCAACTGATTATTTCACAAAATGGACAGAAGCAATACCTTTGAGAGGTGTTTCACAAAAACAAGTTATTGATTTCATTGAGGAATACATTTTGTGCAAATATGGAATTCCTGAGACTATTAATGTTGATCAAGTTTCCGTGTTCAACGGTAGGGAACTTATTCAGTATGCACAAAAATATGGAACACAGATTTTGAATTCCACTCCATATTATGCCCAAGCTAACGAGCAAGTTGAATCGACAAATAAAATCATAAAGAATACTTTGTCAAAAGTAATCGATCATAATCCGAGAGAGTGGCATGATCTCTTGCCCAGGGTGTTATGGGCATATAGAACATCACAAAGAACAAATACTAAGGTAACTTCTTTTGAACTAGTCTATGGTCACGTAGCTGTAGACACCTCCCAAGGCTGCCAAGGCTAAAACACGTGTTAACACATTTCTATCCACTCTAAGTGTGGCTTGGCACACCTCTCACCTATTCCAAAGTGTTCCTTAATCCCTGAAGAGTTCCACAAAGTTCCTAAGGCTTTCATGAAGTCAACCACAGCAACCACATATCCTATTCATCATCGGGATGGTCCCCAAGGTGGGACTTGAAATAATCGTTAGGCCAAATTGGGGTGTCTACAGATGCCCCTCTTTGACTGAGCTCAGACGGATCGCGAGACACGTTTGAGTAAGAGTCAAAGCTGTAAAAGCAACTCAATTTGGTCCAACCATTATTCCAAGGGGTTTTTTGAAAAAGGTTTTTGTTATGGTCGGGCCAGGAGGGTGCCTACGTATTACACAGGGGAAATTCAGACCAACTTAGTTCGGGGCAACCAAAAATGAAATCGCAGAGCTTTAGTGGAGAAATTTGCCATCGGGCCATACCAAGCCTTCGAGCGATGTACCTGAGCTATGCCAGGATTTTGGCAGAGAGTAGTTGAAGGATCGTCGAGTTGCCGGGGAAATTCTTACGGAGAGCATCTTCAGTATTTTGGGGCAGATCAATACACAGCAGGTGAGTCATTTGCTTTTCATGATCATCCTTTCTTTGACTTAGGGGAGCTCGGTAGAGTAGCCTATCCTTGCGAATGAGCTTGATGGAATAGATGTAATTGGGTGGAATCCAACTATCTTCTGGAGACAATCGGACACCAGTTTTGAGATGAGGGGGGCACGAGGCCAATAACTGGAGCACGGAGCATTGAGATGAAGGAACGGAGGCGCGGAGCCGGTTGCAGTTATAAGGTGAGAGCTTAAGGAGTTGGAGCTTAGAGCTTAACGTGATTTGAACCGAGGTGTAGAACCGGTTGTATTCTGATGGTCTGTACATGGAGCTTTCTCATCATAAGTTTTGGCATAGAGCCAAAGGATCGAGGCGCCGGGCCGATCAATAAAACCGAGGCATAGAGCCGGTTGATTTGCAGGATTGACCTGTTTCATGAATAAGAGAGAGATGCAAAGTGTGTATATGATGATAGTGGTTAGATATGAGCAAATATGATGATACAGACTCGATGATAACATTGGTGATGCAATTGATGCTAATGTGCATGGGCCCGTGCGTATGTGTTTGATTTAAGCATAAAGATTTTTTCAAGTTCCGGACTTGAGCATTCGGAGCATAGAGCTCGAGCATTCGGAGGGTAGAGTCTGAGCATTCAAAGTACAGGATTTGAGCATCCAATACACAGTGGTTGGGCATTCAGAGCATAGAGCCTGAGCATTTAAGGTATAAACCTTAAGCATTCGAACATAGAGTTCGAGCATCCAGTACACAGTGGTTGGGCATTCAAACGTAGAGCTTGAGCATTCAAGTATAGAACTTGAGCATCCAGTACACAGTGGTTGGGCATTCGAAGGGCTTCGAGCATTCAAAGTGTAGAACTTTGAGCATTCAAGCATGGAGCTTGAGAATAAATGATATCTTGATGTATGGAGCTGCTGAGTAGTGAGTTTGTAAAACTGCTGAGCTGTTGAGTATTCCACCTTCCATCTTCTACGGGGTTTGATTTGTTCCTCATGCTTGGGATGCTTCCAAGGCTAGTTTCCACATGCTCGGGATTGTCCCCAAGGCTAGTTCTGAGTATGCTCGGAATTGTCCCCAAGGCTAGTTCTGAGTGTGCTCGGGATTGTCCCCAAGGCTAGATTCCACATGCTCGAGATTGTCCCCAAGGCTAGATTCCACATGCTCAGGATTGTCCCCAAGGCTAGTTCTTGACCATATTTCACCTTGACTCTGTTGACTTGTTGACCCAAAATGCCATAAGGTTTGTTAAATGCTTCGGCTATTAATGTCTTCAGAGATTTCCATTGCCTTTGCTGACGAGATGATCCTCATGCACGCCTAGGAGATTTCCTTTACTGCCTAATTTCAACCTTGTTAAGCAGATTTCCAACTCCTCTACTGATGGGATGCCTTACAAAATGTGCGCTGGGCCAGAATTGCATAAATGTGCATTAAGTGGGAGCCACAGGATTGTTTCACCGGCCTGAAAATGGTGAGGCTGCTTATCTTTAAAATGTGAGCTCGAGGTAGCTACAGAGCTGCTGAATGACTGCGATAGTGTAGACACCCCAATCCGGACCTTGGAGGGTCTTTGTTCGCCCCGATGATGAAATAGAGGAAACAATTCCTTTGCGAGCTTGAAAAAGGATTTACCTAAACCCAAAGAGAACCAAAAACCTGGAAAGCCCAGATAAAGCCCAAATAAAGCCCAAAAGAGCCCTGGACCGAAGGAGGAAGAGCCGTGCGGAGCAAGACTGGAGCGCAAGGCACCTTGAAAATTCAAGGGTAGCCGTGCGCGGCACACTTAAACCGCACGGCACCTTGAGCAAAAGTGGTCGCTCGAGAAGGCTTCGACCACGCCCGATTTGAGCCACGGTGATGGCTGCTCACCAAAAATGCACTCTCGGCCCGCCTTGAAAAATACCTCCACCATTTGAATTCAAAATCTTTGGCCATTTGCCTATAAATTAACCCTCCACTCAAGGGAAAAGGGTCCTCTTAGCCCTTCTTTTGAGTCTTTTCTCTTGCCTTTCTCTTGGCTCTCTCACTTTACTTTCTCTCTCTAAGTTCTCAAACCCCCTTTTCATTACCACTTCCATTTCCAAGTCTTAAAGGATGTCATTCCCAAAAGACATTCTTTAAGAGCCTTCACTCACTCTCTTCTCATCATTGAAGTTGATCACTTATTAACTTCAAGATCCCATCACCCAAAACACCTAACCTTTACTCACACCCATACTCCCTTTGTCTCATTTAACCTCCCCCATCCACATCCGTGACGATCCATCCACATCCTTACATCCACGATCCTTGATCAAGCTCGAAACCAAAGGTATAAACTAGTTTCCTCGGACCAGATTCCGTTCTGGTCCTGAGGGGACCTTTCTGTCAGCAGATCTAATCCCTTTTGGTTAGATCCTGACTCAAAACCCATTTTCATAAAACAAAACTAACACTGTACTGAGGTTGGGGAACCGCGCGGTCTGTTGATCAGACGCGCGGCACCCTGAGTCTCAGCGCACGGCATGATGCACACTAATGCTATTGTGAACAGGCTGCCTGGATCTGAGTTTTCCTCCGCTGTGGTTACCTGTTTTTGCTGTTTACTTTTTCTGTAGCTCTTAAAATAAGACCATATCTACAAGCCATGTTCGGCTCTTCTAAAATCTTTTCAAGATCATCCCAGGTGATCAAAAACGTTGAAAACTACTTTAAAACTACGTTTTGAGAAGGATAATGACGTTCTTGGGATGATCTGATCGCCGTGAGGCTATTCGTAAGTTTTCAAAAGATCTACAGAGAAACTAGTGAGTTAAATGATGTTTTGAAAGACTGGAACAGCAGAGCAGGTGCCACGCACGGCATGTTGAGATGCCTCGCACGGCATCTCAGAGTGCCGTGAGCGGTACTCTGAGGCCCAACCGTTTGACGGCAGAGCAGCTGCCGCGCACGGCATCTTGAGATACCTCGCACGGCGTCTCAGGGTGCCGCGAGCGGTATTCTGAGGTCCAAACAGTCTATTGAATGTTATTTATTTCCATTCATTCATATCATTTTATCACGACTGTACAGTTCGGACCACTTGCACGTCAGTGTGATATATTTCCCATGTCCCTCTCCCGTTACATGCTTCATTAAAGAGTTTGATATTCCAAATAATATTGGAGATCCCCCCCTTTTTAAAACATCAAGTAGAGACCGGTCTTACCGGGCGAATGGGGTGCTTTTTAAAGAAAAACCTTCCTCATTCGTAACGTGGCTCCCGGATCCAAAATCTCAACGTTTTCGCTAGACCAAAAGCCTTTTTCAAACCACCCCTCGGTTTCTCGGGTGGCGACTCTTCGAGCTAGCACCCATTTCGGGCGCGGGAGCCCACAGTGGCGACTCTGCTGGGGACGTGTTTATTGAATACTTTTTTTTTTTAAAAAATAATGTATAAAAGTATTGGATGATCAAGAGGGCCAAACTTGAAAGGTGCTTTCTAAAGGGGGATTTTCAAATATTTTTCGGAATATTAAGTTCTTTTATCCTGTACACTTTTGCACCGCACAAGCCTCGCTATGCGTGTTTCGACTATCTTGCCCGGTTTACCGGTGACAAGCTCTCCCGGAATGCCTAGCAACCCTCGACTATGATGAGCCATCGTGCTGTACGACCGTTGTCTTGCAATACACTCGACCACATCTTGGCTCTAATCCAGGGAACCCTTTTGAGACCAAAACCAGCCTTTGCACTTGTACATAGCTATAGAACCTTCCCAACTAGGGCAGGAACACATGTCTAGGACTTATGTGTTATACCCTGTTTACGTGCTTTTTATTCCTGTACACACGCATCATTCACACACCATTGCATCTTGTGGGCTAGAGGAATAGGCTCCCTTAGAATTCTTTAGGGCCCCCCCCCCAGGTCAGTCTAGGAGACTTTAAATCCATGGAGTTTGTGATACCTCCGGTGTTTGCCGTGCCCGAACGGCTCCCCTGGTTTGGGTCTAGCCTTAAGCATGCCCGTATCTGGATTCCGGTAGCCACATTGCTTTGTCTCGGATGGTCACGATAAGGAGATTGGCTCTGGTTCCGACCCGTTCGGAATTTAACCTGCCTGACGGCACCTACCCGGGCTATCGGAAATCTTCTGTACGGACGTCTTAAGTGAGATTCGAGCCACGGTAGGTCCTAGCCCTCGTTTCTGGGAGATGGGTAGAAGTAGGGCGAGTATTTGGATTGGTCTTAAGTTGCTCCCTTTTGACTTGTTGCCAGTGCTGCCAACATTGATCGCCTGAGAAGAAAAGAGGCTGTACCCAATTGGTTTCGTCTGTCCCGAAGACTAGTTCGCGTAGACACCCTGGAAGGATCCCCACTGTCTGAGAGGGAGGAAGAAGAATCCGTAGCCTCAGTCCCGTCCGAAAATCTTTCATCCATGTCTGACCAAGGAGACGAAATGGAGGAACTTAGGCAGAGCATGGCTAACATGGATATCCAGTTTAAACAATCCCTCGCTGGTGTTGACGCGCAACTCAAAGCCGCCGTAGCCTCCATGAAAAATGACATGAATATGATAATGGAAAGCATGCAGGAAATTACCGACAAGATCCTGATCAAAGCTTCCCTGCAATCCGAGCAACCACCTAAAGTGGAGATACCAGCAGTTGACCCCAACCTGGCCGCTATCATGGATAAGATCGGCAAATTGGAGGAATCTGTCCAAGAAACCAAACGGCTTGGAAAAGGAGAAATCGATATGAGGAAACTATGCCTCTTTCCGAATGCCAAGCTGCCAGAAAAATTTAAAGGAGTGGACTTTGCAAAATTCGATGGAACCGGTGACCCCAGAGCCCACCTTCAAGGGTATGTCGGATCCCTCACTATGCGCGGCATCGAAGGAGAAGCCATGACCCAATTCTTCCATGAGTCCTTGTCTGGTCCAGCTCTACAATGGTTCCTCTCTCTCGAACCATCCAAGAAGAGGACTTGGGAAGATATCGGGACAACTTTCGTGGTTCAATATGACTTCAATGTTGACCTGAAGATGACCACGAGAGAATTGGAGAGTACTAAGATGGGTGAGAAGGAAAGTTTTGCTGACTTTGTGAAGCGTTGGAGGGCAAAGGCAGCACAGATGCAGAATAAGCCTGACCTAAAAGAACAAATACGGATAATAACCAAGAACTTGCCAAGTTCTTTCGCGCCATACATGGTTCTTTCTCAGGCTGCTCCGAATTTTGAAACTTTTTACGATTCTGGATTGGCTGTAGAGGAGGCTCTGCGGGACCGAACTTTGGAGAAGAAAGAATCAGGGTCCGGGTCCAAATCCAAATGGGCGTACTCGAAAGCAACAATGTTCTCTTCGAACGGCATGTCGATGAGAACCTCATCCACAAAACTGTAGAAGTTAACCATTTCCAAAGCCAAAATCCCGAGGCAGAACCTTCACCTAATTCGACACTCCAAGATCCACTCTCCTTAAGAAGCTCACGGACATTGGGGTGCCGAAACCTCTTCCGCCACCACAAACCATTCCGCCAAACTTAAACCAAAACGTCTATTGTGACTTTCACCAAATGCCCGGCCATACCACCGACAACTGCATCCGCCTCCGTCATAAAATCCAAAACCTCATTGACAACAAGGTTGTCGATGCTCCACCTGAATAAACCAAACACCATCTCAAACCTTTTGCCACCACATAACAACACCTTCCAGTATCAACCAAATCACCTAGCCGAAGATCCAAGTCTCCCGGAAACTGATTCTACCCTATCCCCTGATATCGAACCAATGCCTGTTGGTGGAATTCCGGAGACATTGCCTTCCATTCTACAGGAATGGGAAGACACGTGGGGAGAACCGATTCTGACTGCGAAGAATTTGAAGCTGCCAATTTCCAAAGAAACGACGAACCCTTGTTCGAGGCCGGATGGGAGGTTGATTGGCAAAACATCCAGGCAGATCCTCTTGATGGATTCTCTTTGGGTACACTATTCGAAAATCAAGGGGAAGAATACCCGGTCTTCCAAGATGTACCTGAATGGGAATGGGACCCGACCCCGGATGAGTATCAACTTTTTGCATGGAATGACCCATTAGATACCTTCTCCCTGCCGACACTATTTGGAGAAGAATACCAGCTTGGATACCCACCTGAGAGGGTGATGTACAACTGGCCGGAACTCACCCCGCTCCGCCTAGATTTCTCTCATTTTAACGACTTTGTTGTCAACAATCTGTATGACAATGTGAACCTCACCCCGTACCCAAACCTTCCTGGGTTCGAAGAGGAAGTTGCTAGCAATGGGTTTGACCCAATGGACTACCTCGTGGACGGAGTTGAATCTGAGCCATCAGTCACTTTCTCGAAAGACACCGAAATTGCCATGATAAACTTATGGGAGGATGAACCAGCAAACTTGTGGGCCAACACTGAAGTGATTAACGTAAAAGTGGGAAACGAAGAATGGACTGTTAACAAAGCCATGATGGAGGCTGAAAAGTGGACACCCGAAGATCTGTGGGATGATCTAGTTATCGCCGATCTGGCCGCTAATCTACAAGATACAACTATTGGAAACAAGCGTAAAGCCCGGGCCGACCTATGGAGCGAGGAATCGAAGTACCGCCAGATTGATCATCTAACCAGAAGCGGCCGCGTTTATCAACCTCCGAACCTCCAAGTTGGGGAACCTTCCAACCCTGCAACCGTAGAACCCTCTGATCCCTTTACCACTCCGGTCAAGAGCACCTTTCGACCCTTTGACCCACCGGCTAAGGAGCCTTCCTGACCTGAAAAGAACCCCGAAGGGATGATTAAGCGCCAACTGGAGCAAACCCATGCCAAGATGTCTGTCTGGGATGTGCTGGTCCGTTCCACACGCCATCGTGAAGGCCTCATCCAAGCACTCTCTCAGCTAAAGGTTCCTTCCGCTATAACTCCCGATGAACTTGTGGCCCTGATCAAAACCATACCTATCAAACATGCCATCACCTTTACTGATCGAGACTTACCCGCCGAAGGAACTGATCACAATCGTCCGCTGCACATCACCTTGAAATGCCATGGCAAGTCGGTACCTGCAATCTTGGTTGATAATGGATCAGCGATTAATGTCTGTCCATTCCGTGTTGCTTACTGTTTGGGATACAAGAATAAGGACTTTTCCCCGTCAGAAGTCAAGGTCCGAGCGTATGACAACACTCGGAGAGACGTGGTTGGGACTCTCATGATTCCTATGACCTTCGGACCATATCAGACGGACGTAGAATTCCACGTGGTGAATATCCTTGCCTCTTTCAATCTGCTCTTGGGAAGGCCCTGGCTGCATCGGCCAGACATCATGGCTGTGCCCTCCACACTCCACCAGAAAATTTGGCTGGGACTGGAAACAGGAATGCTTACTATCCACGGAGACTCGGGGATTCATGCCCCCGTTGAGGACAATGCCCCACTCTTGGAAATTCAACACGGGGAAGAAGATATCGCTTTGGGAGGCTTCTCTCTAGATGCCTCTCAGTCTATCTATTCAGTTAGGATCGATGATGACTTCATCATTAGCAATGTTGCCATCAAGATTATGAAGAAAATGTCCTATATGCCAGGATTGGGACTGGGAAAGAACCTCCAAGGCCCTGCGAAGTTTGAAGCTCGGGGCACTCTGATCACAACCGGCCTTGGTTACTCACCCTCAAGTAAAAACAAAGTGAAAAGAGGGAAGTTGGAGGACTACTTTGTCAAAGAAGAAGCAAAGCAGATTTATCGGGGACAGCCGGAAACCGTTTTGGGACGAGGAGACCAATACCTTCTGCCAGGGTTTGAGATATTCGCCAACGATGTCCGGCGGATAGTGATGAAGAAGGCGAGATTAAGGAGCAGAAAAAGACAACAGATTGGATTGGGGTCTTTGCCATGGGTAGTCTCGCAACTCTGTTTAGGGAAGGCGAATCAATGGGTACAGTGCGGAAGCGGAAGTGCTGATGGTGGAACAAGATACCCCCTGAGGATCCGATTTTGCTCATCATGGATGCTGCTGGAAATGCGAGAACTGGATCTTCATACCGAGTGCAACTCACCATGAGTCTGAGTCTGAATCAGTGCAGTAAAGTCTTGAGTCTTCTGAGTCCGTCGAGTCCGAGTTGGTGCCTCTTGGCCCAAACTCTCAGAGTCTGTCGGGTCCGAGTTCGAATCCACCCGTGTGTATGGTGCCCCGAGGCCTCCGTTAATAATCGAATAAATGAATCTGATTCTGCTTACTTCCCTAACTTTGAAATAAATTGTGTCGACCCCTGGTGATGAAGAGATTGATTTCGATGGGGACATCCCCGAAGAAATTCGATCCCTAATCGACAGGAAGATAAAAGGCATGCTCAACCTGTAAAAGAAGCAATCGTTTTAATAAATTTGAGAGATGAAGGGAGTCCCCGGGTGATTCAGATCGGTTCCGCGCTATCCGCTGAAGAGCGCAAAGCCCTTGTAAACCTGCTCAATCGAAGATGTATTTGCATGGTCACACGAAGATATGCCCGGAATCGATCCTGAAATCGTGGAACACCGGATTCCCCTTTATCCCGATGCAAAACCAGTAAAAACAGAAACTAAGGCGCATGAGACTTGCCGGGTGCTTAAGATAAAGGAAGAAATCACTAAACAGATTAACGCTTTTTAATGGTAACTGAATACCCTCGGTGGGTTGCAAACATCGTCCCAGTACCAAGAAGGATGGTAAAATAAGTGTCTGCGCCGATTTCAGGGATCTCAACAAAGCCACCAAAAGATGACTTCCCGCTACCGCACATTGATGTGTTAGTTGATAATCTTGCCGGTCATGCCCTACTCTCTTTCATGGATGGTTTTTCGGGTACAATCAAATCCTTATGGCTCCAGAGGATCGGGAAAAAACCACGTTCATCACTGAGGGGGACGTATTGTTATCGAGTCATGCCTTCGGACTAAAGAACGCCGGATCTACTTACCAGCGGGCCGCCACGGCATTGCTACACGACATGATTCATAAAGAGGTAGAGGTCTACGTTGGCGATATGATTGTTAAAGCCAAAGAGCGAGAAGGACATCTGCCCGCGCTTAGGAAGTTTTTCGAAAGAATCAGGAAGTACAAGATGCGGCTCAACCCCGCCAAATGCACGTTCGGAGTCACTGCAGGGAAGATGCTTGGGTTCATGATCACCACCCGAGGCATCGAAGTCGATCCATCGAAAATCAAAGCCATCCTAGAAATGGAACCGCCGAGATCTGAGAAGGATGTAAGGAGTTTCCTCGGCAAGGTGCAATTCATCAGTCGATTCATTGCAAAGCTGACCTCGACTTGCGAACCCCTATTCCGTTTGCTCAAGAAAGGAGTGCCATTCGCTTGGGATGATAGGTGCCAGAAAGCATTCGAAGCCATCAAGGCCTACCTAAACAAGCCACCGGTATTAACGCCGCCCGTAATGGGAAAACCTTTGATCCTATACCTGTCAGTCACTCCATCCTCAATGGGATGCATGTTGGCGCAGGAAGGAGATGATGGGGTGGAAAGGGCTGTTTACTACCTTAGTAAAAAGATGGTTGGACCCGAAGAGCGGTACACTCCCCTGGAAAAGACATGCTGGGCACTTGTATGGGCTTCCAAGAAGTTGAGACATTACATGCTCGCCTATCCGGTGAGGCTGATATCTCGGATGGATCCCCTAAAATATCTATTCGAAAAACCAGCCCTCACAAGAAGAATGGCGCGATGGTTGCTGATGCTCGCTGAATTTGAATTAAAGTATGTCACCCGAAAGTCAGTGAAAGGAAGAGCTGTCGCAGAATTCTTGGCCGATTGTCCAGTTAAGGGAGGGGAGGATGCCGAATTCAATTTCCCCGATGAAGACATAATGACGGTAGCCGAGGACATTTGGCAGTTGTACTTTGATGGAGCAACCAACCAGAATGGATTTGGAATCGGTGTATTGCTCATCTCGCCTGATGGATCGCACATCCCGTTAGCATTCAAGCTTAACTTCGAAGTCACCAATAATCAGGCAGAGTACGAGGCTTGCATCGTGGGTATGGAGGCCGCCATTGAGATCGACATAGAAAGACTGGAAGTCGTGGGAGATTCGAACTTGGTCGTGTCCCAGGTAAATGGTGATTGGAAAGTCAAGGAAGAAAAACTAAAACCATATCACCATGATCTCGAAGATCTCATCCCCCACTTCACCAGGGTAACTTTCACTCATGTCCCGAGATTCAAAAATCAATTCGCGGACGCTTTGGCAACTTTGGCATGAATGGTCGAGATCCCTATTGGCATAAAGTTAAGACCGATTGTGATAGAACAGAGGGATACTCCAGTCTACCAGTATGTCATGACAATCGAAGAACCTGATGATGGTCAGCCATGGTACTTCGATATTTGGAGATATGTAGAAAGAGGAGAGTACCCCATGGGAGCAAGCAAGAAGGACCGAATCGCTCTCCAGAAGATGGCGGCTCAATACATTATCTGTGGAGGGAATCTATACCGAAGATCACACTGCGATACGCACAAGTTATGCGTCCATGGGGAAGATGCGAAGAGGGTAATGGAGGAAGTCCACGAAGGTGTATGTGGCCCTCACATGAATGGTATAATGCTCGCGAAGAAAATCCTCAGGCAAGGATACTTCTGGACCACCATGGAAACGGAATGTGTGGAATACGTGCGAAGGTGTAGAAGGTGCCAAATTCATGCTAATCTCACGCATGTCCCGCCACATGAGCTGCAACAAATGACCTCACCATGGCCTTTCTCGACATGGGGAATTGACGTCATCGGAAGGATAGTGCCGGCAGGATCCAATGGTCACAAGTTCATTTTAGTAGCCATCGATTATTTCACAAAATGGGTAGAAGCTGCTTCCTATGCCACTTTGACTGCGGTTCAAGTTGCACATTTCCTCAAGCAAAATGTCGTTTACCGATACGGGGTCCCTCAAGCTTTGGTATCCGATAATGGGGTTCATTTCAAAGGACGAGCCCGAAAAGTTTTGGATGAGTTCCAAATTCAAGTGCACAAATCGACGACTTATCGGCCGCAGACTAATGGCGCCGTGGAGGCCGCCAATAAGACAATCAAAGCCATTCTGGAGAATACCATTCAATCCGCAAGGACCGCATGAACAACTACTCCTCGGCTGCTGTGGGGTATCGCACGCCTGCGGCGAACACCAACGGAGCAACCCCCTACTCTTTGGTTTACGGAATGGAAGCGGTGCTTCCCATCGAATTGGAAGTCCCATCTCTTCGAACTATGATTGAATGTGAAATCCAAGAGGCAGAATGGTTGAGCAATCGATTCGAAAAACTTATGCTATTCGATGAACGCCGGTTAAGGGCTCTTTACCACATCCAAGGGTACCAACGAAGGATTGCACGGGCATTCAACAAGAAAGTGAAACCCAGGAATTTGGTAGAAGGTGACATGGTTTTGAAGGAAATCCGGGCTCCGGTTTACGACCCACGAGGAAAGTTTCGACCAAAGTGGTCCGGGCCATACATTTTCAAGACCATCCTTTCCGGAGGGGCAACGCAACTCATCGACTTGGACGGAAATGAATTCTCAACCTTGGTCAACCTGGATCAACTCAAACGCTATTACCCCTGAGAGAAGCTCGCTAGGCTGAAAACCGCAAGGGCGGGCAGTCCTAGGCAAAAATTAGAGCAAAGCCTGCTAGGATGAAAACCCGTCAGGGCATCCTAGGCAAAAGTTAAGGCATACAATAAATGAGCTCGCTAGACCGAAAACCCGAAAGGGCGGTTCTAGGCAAAAGTTAGAGCGCAAAAGGAGAGTGTTAAAACCAGAGCGAACCCTACCCTGAACTACGTCATGACCTGATTCCTTCGCCAGGAGGATACGTAGGCAGTCTCACATGGAGACCCGGTCACAATCCATCAAAATAAAGATCCAGGTTGAGAAGGTTTGAAAAACAAAAGTCGAGAAGGGGGAAACCCTCCAAGACTCGCTTTTATTAACGCGATTACTTCTGCTACATAAGGTTGGGCAAAGCTTTCAAAACCAAAAGAAATACAACATAATGAGAAGAGGGTCCACAATTTATTCAACGGTCAGGGAAGTAGGATCGAGTCAGTTTCCTTGGGCTCCAGCCCTCGCTGCAATGTCCCTCCTAAGCCACTTTCGATAGCTCCCGCGCATCGCAACAGAAGGATAAGGATGCGCGTCAGTCACCTCGCGTGTCATCCAAAAGCGCTGGTAGTGGCAAAGAACCGAATGGCTGAAGAGAGGCAGAACCACATCCACGAGAACCTCGACAGGGGCCTCCTGCCTCAAACCTAGCTGTCGCTGGATGCGATAAGGGATGTAGAAGGTAAAAGCTCCCAAACCAGCAAGGACGACCCACTGAGGGCCCATGTAGTGCACTGTCATGGGAGGAAGATCCAGCCATCGGCACCTCCAAGCAATAGTCTCCGCTCGCCGGCGCCTGAGGAAGTCAACCCACTCGACCCTGCTCCTGTCCTCAAACTCGAAGCATCGCTGAGACAGTAACCTCGCCTCATATGACCAATTGCCAGAAGGAATGGTCAGCACATTCACCTTGTCACAAAGCCAAATCTGTGGGAAGAGAGAAAACAAGTAAGAAACCGTAGAAAGCCAAGCTGAGTGTTGAGGTAAAATGAGAACGTGGGAAAAACCCGAAAAAGGAGAGCTGAGTGAGAAGCCAACCTGTAGGAGAAGGGGGCTACCACCGAAAGTCTCGGTCCCTCCAGAACGAACCTTGTCCAAACCAATCAATGTCTCGGCCAAAACCATCGGAATCACGTCCTTTCGAGCCTCTACTGAGCGAAAGAACGCCGACTCCGAACTAACATGGTAGCGTAGGAACTAAGAGATAGGCCAGCAAGGTGCACATGCAGAGAGCGATGTCGTCGAGTCTGATAAGTCATGTCTCCAAGATCGCCAGGAGGAGAGAATAGCTCGATAAGGCGCATGACATTAAGATGGCCATTCCTAACCAAGTAGCGAGCGACCATCACCCAACCCAAGGGCCGCAGCCAAGACCCCGTAAGCACTCTCGGAGGAATGATGACCTCCCTCGAACCAAAGCCCTCAAGGTACGCACGGAACTCCTCGGCGGTGGGACAGAGCTCCTGATCGCCAAACCGAAACACGTGAACCTCCGGATCCCGAAAAACGACTGCCCTCAAAAGTTCGGGGCGGCGGATGTTACGGAGGTACCTCATGGAGTAGAGACCGTGAGCTCGGAAGTTGAGCCAATCGACACCTTCCATCGAAGCCAACCATGGACGAAGTGAACCGGTAAGAGAAAGAGCCATTTCAAGAAGTAAAGAAAGAGGACAAGAGTTGGATGAGGTGTGGAAAATATAGAATGAGAGAGCCTGAATTTATAGGAGAGGTAGAAGGACAACTTCAACTTTCAAAGAGCCTCGGGTTTCAAAAGTGCAAGTTTTCCATGAGTCCAACATAGGGAAAAGCTTGGTCAAGTCCTAAAAGATTCAAAATACACATGCATTGGTTCAGAAATGCCATTGCATGGGTTAAACCTCAACCCCCGAGCAATCTACCTTGGAAAGTAGCAAAACTGGAATCTGTCAGGAAAATTATCTCGCGCGGCACCTTGATGGGTCGCACGGCATGTTGAAACTAGAGAAATTCCACGGCAGAGTGATCAAGGTACCGTGAAGCGTAGACCCACCTCGCATGGCGGCGCCTTTGGCCTATCCGCGACGGCACCTGACTCGTGCATTTGCAGCTTTTAGCAAAGAACACCTCAAGATAGAATCAAGGCCCTACAAAGCACCAACCAGCACCTAAACACACTCTAACGGGTATTTGGGACTTCATGGATGTTTCGTTTCAAGATAACTCCCGAGATTCGCCGTCATGGCGCGAAAACTTGATAAAATCCGTTCCTTAAGCCATGTCAAAGTATCAAAAGTCCGTTTCGGGTCATTCCAAGTTGTTCTTTCAAGTCCGACAGGTCATAATAGTCAAAAGTGACTTAGTCCAAGTTCCGGTTCATGCTCAGAGTCAAAACTCGAAAATGTCACATGTTAGAGTCAATATTTTCCTATTTTTCGAGCATACTCCAGAGGCAAAATAGAATTTCCAAGCATCATAGCAAGATTCAAAGGTCATTATTGTCTCATATTCATGTCTGGGGTCTGTTGTAAAGATGTCTATATAAAGTCTTGAATGCGGAGTCTACTTTACAACGGTTTGCTTGCCTTCTTTGATTTCTATTCCACTGTCAATATACTTCGACTGTTAATGTGTCCCTCCTCACAAACCTCACATTCAACTCAGCGACTAGTTGTACAGTTCGGTTAATATTTTGGTTATTCAGTTTTCTTCGTGCAAACAAAAGGAAATTGAATGACATAAACAACGAAAGAACAAAATCTCTGTATAAATCCAAAGGCGTCCATGAATCGAAGTACAAAAAGGGGCACAATGGCCCAATGATCAATGTCCTATCTACCAAGGGCAAACAGGCGCCCTACAAAGAGAAGCACACAGGCTCCGGCAAAAGTACAAAACAAAGGAGGAGCTCAACTCTCGTCCTCGTCCTCGTCCTCGCTCTCCTCCTCGTCCTCCTCAGAGACCTCCTCCATCGCTGGAGAGCTGCTCACCTCGGGAATGCCAGTCGCCCTGGGCACAGTGTCTCCAGAGGTAGCCTCCAGATCGACGTCTGTGGGCTCGGGTGTATCGTCCTCGGAGACGTCGATGGGCTCGTCCTCGGTCCCTACAGAGCGTCATGTCCTCTTCGACGCCGGCTCCTCTCGTGAGCCGGCAGAGGAGACCTGTCGTACTATCGGGCGGACGGACTTCCGCCGCAACCCTCGTGTAGCCCCTCCTCTGGCCTGCAATGATATAAGCATTCATATGACATTTGCATCATAATCATAATATAAGCGGTAGAAGTAAAGCAAATGACTGAAGTTCCAGAATATACCATCGCTCCGCCAACGCGAGGCAACACCTCCTCTCACCAACTGCCGTCTTGCCTCACCAGCTGCTCCAGGCCCATCATGGCCTCCGCCATCTCCTTCACGTACCCTGGAGGAGCCTGCAATGAAGGGAATTGATCAGAATATGCAAGCAGAGCAAATGTACAAAAGATTGAAAACGTGTTATACCTGAGCAAGGAACCCCGGAGCCTCAACAGGAGGACGTGGCACCGCGACCAAACCAGGGACTCCCTGAGGGGTCGTCACGTCCACTGTCCAAGAAAGGACAGGGAGGCTAGCGCCGCTCGGGCCTACGCCCTCGCCGTAACCTCTGCCACTGCAACCTCCGCCTCCTCCACTGGCTCCATCACCTCTATCCCTCTTCCTTCCCTTCCTCCTCCAAAGACCCTCTCATGCCGCCGCGCGCCGCCCCAAACAAGACGTATCCCAGGACACGCCATCAGTGCATCGAGAACAAGATTCGCGTGGTCGGGCAAAGAAGACCAAAGACCCGCCAAGAACGGCTCCAACTCGAGGTCCGCCGTGTGAACCGCTCGACCTCCCTCCGCGATATCTTGGTCCGTCCCTTCCGCACTGGCCGAAGTGCCCAGGGACTCGGCGTCCAACCTCGGCCGATCGGGCGTGACACTCGGTCACCCAAGTACCACCGCTGCCGGCCGTAAGGGGACTCGAGAAGCACCCACCCCTAGCGACCACCCTACTCTGCGCGACGTAGGGGATCTCGAAGCGGTCCCACACCCGCCAGTGGACCTGTCATCAAGAATAAGCAATATCAAAGCGCTGTTTGAATGGAAACAAGCAATAAAAATGAAAGTACTTTAATACCTGATCAGGACGCAGCTCGTCCAGGTACAGGCGGAAGGCATCCAGCTTGCCTCTTCCCCTCTTCACGCCCTTATACTCTGTCAACCAGCGTAGGGCTCGGGGAAGTATCGTGTCGTCGGGACACGTGGTCTCAGGAGGGTACATCCCTATCACCTCGTACGTCCAAAGCTGTAATTCAAGACATGGAAGGTTAACATAGGATATACGTTGAATGAATACAAATGGAAAGCTAACTATTCATAAGAAAGGAAATGAAATATACCTCCCAGACCCTCCAGTAGCCTCCGAGGCTCACTCCTGCTCCGCGAGACAAAGAGCCCATGAAGGCGTAGCACGTCCCCAGTGCTGCACCTCCCCAGTCAAAGCGAGCGATCTCCCCGACATCCCTCAAGGCCCGGAGAAGCGAAAGGTGTACCCGATTGCACCTGTTGGGAAACAGAGACGCACCGAGTAAGTACAACAAGAAGCACCTCGCCATCTGCTCCTCCTCCACCCTGTCAGCCGGGAGCCTCTCCGTCCAAAACCTCAAGAGCTGGGCGTACTTCGCGTCATCACCCTCCGCCCTCAGCTCGTGTCCCAGCATCGCTCGCTGGAACGCCGCCTGCCTCCCTGTGGCAGCGTCAAAAGGGATAGGGTCACCTCCGACCTGTAGACACCCTATTTTGGACTGTCCAGATAAGTTTACTTACGGTCTTTGCTTCCCCGATGATGAATAAAGGTCGAGAATTTTCAAGGTTGATGGTGTGTTTGAGCTCTGAGCGTCCCGAACCTCGTTCAAACCCTTTCAAAGCCCCTTTCAAACCCTTCGAGCCAGAAACAAATGGCCTCAGCAAAACCGTGATTCAAAGACGCTGGTGATCAGCGGCGCCGCGCTGGTGCGATGCCACGTGTCGATCATCAAGCCTGGAACCAATTCCCGATGGCGCACGCCCGGTCAGGGTGGCGCCGCGGTCGTCCCCGATCATATCACCTTTTAGGACCACTTGCTCGAGACTTTTGTGGCCATCCTGACGTGTGCTACAGCCCCCCTGATGATTACATCGTCGAAGCGGTCTCCCCTCTCCTACACATCTCCCATCACCGCTTCCTCTCATTAAAGAGAAGAAGCCTTCCACTTCAAACCCAACCATTGACCGGTGGTTCGCCTCTCTTCTATATATACTCCCTCTCTCACTCTTGCAAAAGGTTCACCAAGTCAAGGGTTACACACATCAATAGCTCTAAAAAGCCCCCCTCTTACTCTCTCTCTTATTTTCCTTGTTTTTCTTTCATCTATTGAAAGACATAGCAAGGAAGATCAGTCACACAACCTACATTTCCATCTTCACCTGCCGTCCATCCATCCATCTCAAGGCTCAAACCATCCATCAACCTCAAACCAAAGGTATACCACCTTTTGTTCTCGAACTTATACCGACCCCTGAGGGGAGTTAGCGAGCTCAGTGGTAATCAATACCACGCCCGATCTCATAGCTAGCAAATAAGCAACATTGTAGGAGGAGAGGTGGCGCCGCCCGCCTCCCATAGCCGTAAGGCCATCATGGTTGCATGGCGGTGGCGTGGGGACCACCGATCACCCTTGTTCCATTTTCTTTTCATTCTGATCACCTTGGTATGCTAAGAACCAGTTTACAACTTTCCATATCTTAGAAATGTGTAATTAGTTGCTGTTTTAAGCTGCGTGGCGAGGCCTCTGCAGGATTCTTGGTCTGTTCGGAACCCGGAAAAGCCAAGCCAAACTGGGATACATTGACAATCGGCGCGCGGCCATGCATGACCGGCGTGCCCGATGCTTCAAGTCCAGTGGTGGCCGCCTGCTTCCTAAGCTTAGATCGGGCCTTTGTTTAATCCCCCACTCTGTTTATGGGGTTTTCGGTCTATTTGTTTTTGTTTGATTTGTTCTTTGTATTCAGAAACCATGAATATGCTTCTATATCAAGCTAGTGGTTTGTCTGGGTGTGCCTTTGGTCCATTCCAGAGCCCAGAGGATTGAGTTCAGAGAGGCTGTGAGTTTGGGCGCACGCTTGATCCTATGGTGGCGCGACGCATGTGGTCTCACTGGTGCGATGGCTTTGGCAGTCTGCAAGCAGTCACCTCTACGTGTATCACTGCAGGTCGATGTGTTCTAGTTCGTCCAAAATGCTCACAAGCGCTTGTTCTCAATCTATTACATTATTCATAGTCCATACATTACATCGTGCCATGTAAATGCAACTTGCCATTTGTTAATCCCCATTAACTGTTCCCCCTAATTGGCTGAATAAATGATTAAAAGAGAAAAATGCAAATGTTTTACAAAATGCCTAAGTAGAGACCGATCTTGGATTGGGCGAGAGGGGTGCCATAAAACCCTTCCCTCTCGTAATGTGGCTCCCGAACCTCAGATATCGAAGGTGACGACGGACCAGTCTACAAGCCTTTTCAAATCAAGCAAGCGTGAACAAAAGCGTTTTTCAAAATCGGTTTCTTGGGTATTTTCCGCAAAACCCGGGTGGCGACTCTCTCAAAACGGCATTTCGTCATGCTTTCAAACAAAAGATCGTTACACACTGTTGGGAAATAAGGATGGGTGGACCATCATTGAATGTCGCGGCGGACTCTCCAGGGGAATAATCAGCTGCGAACAAATCATTGCCGCATGGGATCAAACCTTCTTTAGCACAAAGAAACTCCAACAATCACAGGTAGGTCGCGCCAGGGAGGTTAAATTCCATCTGTGGGGAATCAGAGCCAATCTCCTTATCAAGGACCATTCGAGGCAGAGCAATAAGATCGCTGAACGATGCGCTACTTTTAGACCAATGTGGACCAGGATAAGCGGACGGTGTTGTAGACTAATTGGACGGGCAAACCGTTGTTATGGATCGGTCGGACGATATTCCGATCGTCATTGAGGGTGTGAATGCGGACGATATTCTGATTACCGTTGATCGGGGTGATGACATGACTGATCATCATTGAAAAGGACGACATGGCTGACCATCGGTGATGACACGGCTGATCATCGTTGATGACATGACTGATCATCGTTGAGAAAGACGACATGGCTGATCGTCAGTGATGACATGACTGATCATCGTTTGAGAAGGACGACATGGCTGATCGTCGATGATTGATTTGATTCGAAGGACGACATGGCTGATCGTCGTTGATTGATTTGATTTGAGAAGGACGACATGGCTGATCGTCACTGATTGATTTGATTTGAGAAGGACGACATGGCTGATCGTCGTTGATTGAGTTGATTTGAGAAGGACGACATGGCTGATCGTCGTTGATTGATTTGATTTGAGAAGGACGACATGGCTGATCGTCGTTGATTGATTTGATTTGAGAAGGACGACATGGCTGATCGTCATTGATTGATTTGATTTGAGAAGGACGACATGGCTGATCGTCGTTGATTGATTTGATTTGAATGACGACATGGCTGATCGTCGTGGATTTGATTTGAAAAGGACGACATGGCTGATCGTCGTTGATTTGATTTGAAGGACGACATGTCTGATCGTCGTTGATTTGATTTGAAGGACGACATGGCTGATCGTCGTTGATTTGATTTGATTTGAGACGGACGACATGGCTGATCGTCGTTGATTTGATCCAAGTATCCCAAGGAAAGATTACCCTTAAAAATAGCATGGATATTGGTAAGGAGGACTGCAGCTGGGGAAACAATTACAGCCGTGGACAGATAGACCGTTGTTGCTGGGGATTAAACCTTCTTCGGCACAAAGAAACGCAACAATCACGGGTAGGTCGCGTCAGGTAGGTTAAATTCCATCTGCTGGGAATCAGAGCCAATCTCCTTATCAAGGACCATCCGAGGCAAGGCAATAAGACTGCTGGAAGATGTGCTAAAGGCTGGACTGAATAGATGCAGCCATCCGGGACAGGCGAACTGTCGTTAGAGACTGCTTGAAGTAGCATAGAGAGGCTGTGTGTTTGACATTTGCCATGGAGAAATGGGTAGGGAGAACGGCATGTGGCGCATCCCTTTGAAATTGCACTATCCCAGAGCAGCAGTTCCGGCTCCAGTTCCAGTAGTGATTAGACCCCAGGTATGAAACCCCAAAATCCCAAACTAACTTGTTGCCTTCGATGCTGGATAGGTGTGCTTCAACACTTGATGGCCTTTTCCTGTTTTCAACAATTGATATACAATATGCAATGACATGTATACTGAATTGAATGCGCAAATTGAAAATGCAGATGCAGACTAGGGCGGCCTCTAGAGGATGACGACCTAAAATGACCATAGCCACAAGAGCTACATAGAGCAATACTGCCACTTTAGCCCCAGCTCACAAGTACGAGAGCATTAGACAATCAGCAGCCGATGCAGATGAAAGAAAGGTGCATAGAAAAGGGCGGCTTGCGCCGAAGAGTCTTTAGAGACTCAAAGGAGAAATCTAAGAGAGAGAGAAACCTCATCGGTGAAAGCCTCCTCAAAAGGGAAAGATGGGAGCGGAGCCCTAGGTACTTCAAGGAGTCTAGGAGTGACGACAACGACGAGAACGAGGCCGAGATCTATCATTGAGGACTACCACTGAGCTCTTTTACTTTACTGTCCTTTGCTTTTTGAGATTTGAGCCTGCGTGTCCATGTAGATAGACTTAGCAGCGGGCCACCGTGCCCAATTTGACATTAGCAGGAGAAGCATGGGCCTGTGCGTCCCTTGATTTCTGGACGGATGTGCCTCGTAGATATGTTTTTTTTGCTTGGGCCGTTGAGCCTTGACATGGTGATGTTCCACCGTTGTTTCATGGATATTGTTAGTAGCAAATAAAAGTTGCATTTTCTGGTTTATTAGTTCTCTTGATAATAGAAAACCTAAAACCAATTGCTAATATCCAACTTGTATTGACGAATGATCTGAATTGACAAATAGACGCGCGTATATGTACAAACTTGCCTAGCTCGAACGAAAAAGAACGAAGAGCCCCAGAATAATGCGTAAGCCCTTTGACACATGAAATATTGGGCATGAATGAGCCCAAACTCGAATATCCCCTAAATAGGTGAAACTGACATTTGCAAAAGGTCAAAAAGATGTACAATAACCTGCACGAAATGATAAAACCGAGAAAAATATCCCGAAATGACAATGGATTGAAAAACTGGAACAAATGTCCCAAAAATGGACAAAAGACGCCAAAGATGACTCATATAAGTCCCGGACTGAAACCGACACCCCCGTACAGTCACATTAAATCCGTATGACGTGTATGGTATGACAAAACTCGGCAAGAGCCCTTAAAACCAATTCGAGGCACCGAAGCCTTGGTTTTAACTTGCAATACCCCTGGAGGTCCGAAATCTTTATTAGGCGCGATGGCTGCCAACTGTTGTTTGCTACAGGAATTGAAGAAGCGCGAGCAGGTTTGAGACCAATGCGCATCACTTCGAACAAATGTACATGAGCCTCAAACTAGCACGCGTAACTGAAAAGCCGCTGCAACTAGACTCCGTTGGTCTTTAGAATAAACTGTGAGCCGTTAGGCCTCGCAAGCATTTTGTTCTGTTTTTCACGCTTTAACTTTTTTTTTTTTAAGGCTTTTATGCTCAGCTTTGAAATTGAAGTAGTAGTTTGCATTAAAGTTGAAAGATGAAAGGTTCCCCCTTCTGATTCTCCAATGAAGCTTTGACTTTGTTCTCGACTCCTTTCGACCTTTGATGTGGACCTCAAAATGTCAGACCATGAATCAAGTTGATAGAATATGACCGGGTCTCAAGGTGAGACTGCCTACGTATCCCTTTTCAAGGAATCAGGTCAAAACGTAGTTCAGGCTAATGTTCACTCGTGTGTGTTGCCTCTCCTTTTACGCTCTAACTTTTGCCTAGAACTGCCTTTTCAGGTTTTCAGTCTAGCGAGCTTTCGACTTTTTGCCTATTTATTTATTTATTTATTATTATTTTTTTTTAGACCGCCTCCTCAGGTTTTCGGCCTAGCAGGCTGCTCTAACTTTTGCCTGGAACCGCCCACCCTTGTGGTTTTCGGTCCAACGAGCATCTCTCAAGGATAGTAACGCTTGAATTGATCCAGGTTGACTAGAGTGTCGAATTTGTTGCCGTCGAGATCGATGAGCTTAAGGGCATCCTCAGATAGGATGGTCTTGATAATGTAAGGCCCAGAGCGCTTCGGCCGGAACTTCCCGCGTGGGTCAAACAACGGAGCACGGATTTCCTTGGTGACCAATGTATCGAATTTTTGTCGCCGTAGAGATCGATGATTCTTGGTTACACCCTCAGATAAAGCGGCTTTGATAACACAGGGTTCAGAGTGCTTTGGTTGACATGCCTTGCTCCGGGCCATTTGTACACTTTCTGATTTGTACTCGATGGAAAGCCATTGCTGCTGATTTGAACATGGTATGAGGCTCAGAGCCATGAGAGCTTCTGCTTTACTATGATTTGGCATTCGATAGCAGGGGATTTGATGCTTCTTTATTTCAGGATCGACGCCAGGTGTGTCTTTGTAAAACCATGCCAAAACATTGATGAATTTTCCGAGCATGTCAACGCCAAGTGCATCTTTGTGAATCCATGTCAATACGTTGATGAATTTTTCGAGCATGTCTGACCGAGCGCCATGCTCCTCTGGGGACTGCGTTGAGCCAATTTGAACCATTCGGGTCTACCTCATCTTTCAAGTTTATTGAAATTACTTCTTCTTTTAGTAAGGCCGAGCATGCCTTTCGTCTTCCCTTTCGGCGAGGGAACACATTTCCTTGGGAATGTTCCCATCGAAATCTATCCCTTCGTCGTCAGGGTCGACACAGTTTATTCAAAAGTCAGCGAAGTGTTTTAAAAGCAGGATAATGCATATCATAAAAGCCCCAGGGTTTGCCAAGTTCAAAAGAAGACACAAACTAAAATAGAAGTTACGGCATGGAGGGCCAAGAGGCACAAACTTCGACTCAGAGCTAGACGTAGAATCGACCAACTCTGTGCCAGACTCAGACGTGTCGTCAATGCAAGTTAGACGCAGTTTGAAAATGCAATATTTATAAACTACTCTTAGCTTCTGTAATGAGAGGGGTAGAGCCCTCGAGAGTGTTGGGCCCAAGCATCAGCACTTCAGCTTCCGCAGCATCTTCGACCAAACCTACTTGGGAGAACAGCAACTCCAAACTCCCTTGAGTGAAAGACCTCTGCCAGTCAGTCTTCTCCCTTGATTGAATAAGTTTCCTCTTGAATTTCTCCTTTGAGGACTCTTCATCACTGTCAGTCCAGGTGTCGGGAGAGAAAGCCTTAATTGCACCACCTAAAGCCACCAGGTTGACCTCAGGTTCGGATGGGATGGATAGGATTGGTTTGGCTTGATTTGCTGGGATAATACGAAGAGTTGCGTTGAACATGGTGGAGTTAGGCTTGATTCGAGTGGAGATGAGGGATATCTGGTTAACATGTGGGCTGGAATCATGTTGAGATATGGAGTTGGAGGTGACATTGGCCTTTGATGAGAGTGGGACTGGGATGATCCCATTATCAATGAGATCTTGGATGGCATGTCGGAGGCGGTAGCAGGCGTCGGTGAGATGGCCAGGCATTTGGTGGTAGGTACAGAAAAGGTTAGGATTGTGGGAAGCCGGGAATGTTCGAGGTGAAGGAGCGGGCAGGAGTGGCTTGATGAAGCCAGCTTCGAGAAGCTTCTCATAAACTGAGGACAACGGTACAGGGAAGTGAGAGAAGATCCTCGGTTGGGTTCTGCAATTGGGACGAGGATTGGCGGAACTTTTACTCACTCCACCGCTGTATAGCGTTGCGCCATCAATGGAACACACTCTTTTGGGATTGGGCCGGACCTTGTCAATGTGCACGCCTTTCCGTTCAACTCCGATTTCGGACAAGGATTCAGCATCCTTCTCTGGGTGGACTCTTGCCTTACGGAATTCAGCTAGATCTTTGAACATGTCTTTCGTGCAAGGCTTGATTTTGACCAGAGGAGTGTGGTAGGCTTGAGGAGGTTCTTTGACTAACCCCATATCCGGTTGCGGGGCTATGGAGGTAACGAGGTCAACCAGTCCCTGGACCATGATCATTTGTTTGTCCATTTTGAGACCCAGCTCCTCTACAGCTTTCTTCAGCTCAGCCAACTCTGTTCGTGCTGTCATTCTGGATTGATGGTCGAGGAAGGTAATATGGCTTTGGATGTGCTGGTGGTGCCGCTGTATTTGCTTGAGTAACAAGCCTTGTAAGCCTTTGCAAAAGCCCCAGTAGATACTCCCAAGTAGGTTTGGCTCTTCTCTTCGGTGAAATGGCCTAGAGCTTTGGTCAGCAAAGTAAATGAGAACTCAGTGATGTTCCTGTAACAGTTAGAATGCAATGCACACGTAGACGTCGTCGGTGTCCTCCTAGACTCTACAACTAGCAAACAAGTCCATCTCGCGAAGTTTTAGGACGACGCTGTGATCCTCGGATTTCTTTTCGACAATGTATCCTTGTTTGAATCGACTAAAACTAAGAGATGTCAAAACAGCCTAAGTCTCTGGCTATTCCTTGCTCAAAGTTTCAAAATTTGGAATGGAACAACTTGATACGGATGTCGTGATACCATGACCAAAGTGGCGTAAGCAGCACTGTGCCGGAGCCTTGAATGGTGTAAGTGTTTAACACTTGTGTAAGTATCACAGCATGCTCTTCGTAGTTCCCAGATTTCTGTTTGAAACTTTGATTAGATTGACAAGGACTTAGAAGGTCTCGATTTCTCGAAGTTTTTATTGATTCAAGGAATTTGAAAGGTTGATAACGCGCATCATCAAGGTGCACGACTCGTCATCGGTCCAAACGGCGTCCTAATAGGGACGAGATAGACTTGCCAAACAGACAGACCTAAAAGCCGCCCTAGCATGCTCCTACGCAAAACGGTATGCATGTATGTATAGGCATGCGATATGGAAAACAGTAACACATATAGACAGTTATGGGGGTTAGATGCAAACAATCCTACCCTGCAGGCTCCTGTCTTAGTTTGAAAGGTTCTATTGCTTTGTACGCATGGAGAGGCTGGTTTTGGCTTAAAGGGGTTCCTCCGACTAGAGCCACGGTATACCTCCCAAAGCAACGCGTATAGCAAAGCAATGATCGAACAGTATTGCGACTCATCATCGTCCAAGGTTGTTGGGCGTTCGAGGACCCCGGGCTCCAGTAAACTGTGCCGGTTACCCAAAACACCTCAACGGGGCTAAGTAGCACCGATACAAATGGAGAACGCCAACGAATGATTATGAGAGAGAGAAATGCAATGTTTAGGAAAGTGCCTTTTTCAAGCTTGGCTCACTTTTATTAATCAAAACTTGGAGAAAACTACACAGGTGAACAATAGTAAAGCCCCAGTCCGGATTAGTTGGATGTAGAATCCTGTTACGTTACCATTCCGTTCTTCAGCAGCGCGGAGCGTACTGTTTTGACAGACTTTTGAAAAATTGTTCAACTATGTATTAATTTCCAAGTTTTAATTAATGCAATGTTTCCCCAGCAGAGTCGCCACTGTGGGCACACGCCCCTGAAAATCCCCGCATTTTCGGTTTGCGGGGGATAGGTTTGCGCCCTTTTTGTTTGAAAGCATGACGAAATGCCGTTTTGAGAGAGTCGCCACCCGGGTTTTGCGGAAAACACCCAAGAAACCGATTTTGAAAAACGTTTTTGTTCACGCTTGCTTGATTTGAAAAGGCTTGTAGACTGGTCCGTCGTCACCTTCGATATCTGAGGTTCGGGAGCCACATTACGAGAGGGGAAGGGTTTTATGGCACCCCTCTCGCCCAATCCGAAGATCGGTCTCTACTTAGGCATTTTGTAAAACATTTGCATTTTTCTCTCTTTTAATCATTTATTCAGCCAATTAGGGCGGGGGAACAGTTAATGGGGATTAACAAATGGCAAGTTGCATTTACATGGCACGATGTAATGTATGGACTATGAATAATGTAATAGATTGAGAACAAGCGCTTCTGTGAGCATTTTGGACGAACTAGAACACACTGACCCAGAGTGATACACGCAGGAGGTGACCTGTTTGCACTGGCCAGGCCACTGCACACAGGAGACCACATGCGTGCGCCACCATAGGACTGGCGTGCGCCGGTGCGCCCAAACTCACAGCTTCTGAACTCAATCCTCTGGGCTCTGGAATGGACCAGTGCACACCCAGGACAAACCACGCAGTTGATATAGCAGCATATTCATGGTTTACAGAATACAGCAACAAATCAAACAGAAACAAATAGACTGAAAACCCCATAAACAGAGTGGGGGGATTAAACAAAGGCCCGATCTAAGCTAGGAAGCAAGGGCCAGCCACTGGGACTTGAAGTACTGGCGCACGCTGGTCATGCATGGCCGTGCGCCAGTTGTCAATGTATCCCAGTGCTTGGCTTTGCTTCTTCTGGGTTCTGGAACAGGACCAGAAGAATCCCAGAGGCCTCGCTACGCAGTTAAAACAGGCAACTAATTACACATTTCTAAGATATGGAAAGCTGTAAACTGGTTCTTAGCATACAGAAAGGTGATCAGAATGAAAAGAAAATGGAACAAGGGTGATCGGTGGTCCCCACGCCAGCCCTGCCATGCAACCATGACTGGCGCACGGCTATGGGAGACTGGCGTGCGCCACCTCTCCTCCTACAATGTTGCTTATTTGCTAGCTATGAGATCAGCGTGGTATTGATTACCACCGAGCTCTAAACTCCCCTCAGGGGTCGAAATGATTTCCCGAACAAAAGGTGGTATACCTTTGGTTTGAGGTTGATGGATGGTTTGAGCCTTGAGATGGATGGATGGACGGCAGGTGAAGATGGAAATGTAGGTTGTGTGACTGATCTTCCTTGCTATGTCTTTCAATAGATGAAAGAAAAACAAGGAAAATAAGAGAGAGAGTAAGAAGGGATCTTTTAGAGCTATTGATGTGTGTAACCCTTGACTTGGTGAACCTTTTGCAAGAGTGAGAGAGGAGTATATATAGAAGAGAGGGGACTGGTAACCAGCTTGGCTGGTTGGGTTTGGAAGGAAGGCTTCCTTCTCTTTAATGAGAGGAAGGTGATGGGAGATGTGTAGGAGAGAGGAGACCGATTCGGGCGATGTAATCATCGAGGGTAGCACACGTCGGGGATGGCCACAAAGTCTCGAGCAAGTGGTCCCGAAAGGTGATATGGATCGGGCGGGCGTGCGCCACTTCGATCGGGCGTGGCGCCACTCGAATCGGGTTCCAGTGCTTGATGATCGACACGTGGCACCGCACCAGCGTGCGTTAGTTGATCACCGGCGTGCAGAAGCAGGGTTTGCCGAGGCCATTTGTTTCGCTCGAAGGGTTTGAAAGGGGCTTTGAAAGGGTTTGAACGAGGTTCGGGACGCTCAGAGCTCAAACACACCATCAACCTTGAAAATTCTCGACCTTTATTCATCATCGGGGAAGCAAAGACCGTAAGTAAACTTATCTGGACAGTCCAAAATAGGGTGTCTACAGTAGCCCCCCTTTGACGGCACTTGGAGCACCATTGTCTTGGTACAAGTAACGTCAAAGGTTTTCTAGACACCCCACGAGGCTATCCAGAACAGAACATACGAGTCAATGAAAGTACAGAACTTTAAAGAACCTGGTTGATTGAATTGATTGGATGATTGAGGCTGAACGGACAGAGCGGCTGCTTGCTGGGGACAATATGGATGACATTGACCGCCACTTGATTGAAGTTGAATGGACAGAACTGGCTGTTACGGAAGGCGGACTCTCCTGGGGATAATCTTCTCTCGGAGTCGTTGACTTGAGATTAGACAGCTAGATCGTCGTTGACTCGAATTTGGACGCGCATCGTCGATTTGAACTTGGACGGCGAACCGCCGTTGATTTAAAATTGACTCGCGAACCGCCGTTGATTTGAGAGTGGACGCGCGAACCATCGTTGATTTGAGATTGAACAGGCGAACCGCCGTTGATTTGAAGTTGGCGGGCGAACCGTCATTGATATGAGATTGGACGAGCGAACCATCTGATTTGAACTTGGACGGGCGAACCGCCGTTGATTTGATATTGGACGGGCGAACCGTCGTTGATTCGAGAGTGGACGGGCGAACCGTCGTTGATATGGGATTGGACGGGCGAACCATCGTTGATTTGAGAGTGGACGGGCGAACCGTCGTTGATTTGAGAGTGGACGGGCGAACCTTCGTTGATTTGAGGGTGGACGGGCGAACCATCGTTGATTTGAGAGTGGACGGGCGAACCATCGTTGATTTGATATTGGACGGGCGAACCGTCGTTGATTTGAGAGTGGACGGGCGAACCATCGTTGATATGAGATTGGACGGGCGAACCATCGTTGATTTGAGAGTGGACGGGCGAACCATCGTTGATTTGATATTGGACGGGCGAACCGTCGTTGATTTGAGAGTGGACGGGCGAACCATCATTGATATGAGATTGGACGGGCGAACCATCGTTGATTTGATATTGGACGGGCGAACCGTCGTTGATTTGAGAGTGGACGGGCGAACCGTCGTTGATTTGAGAGTGGACGGGCGAACCATCGTTGATATGAGATTGGACGGGCGAACCATCGTTGATTTGAGAGTGGACGGGCGAACCGTCGTTGATTTGATATTGGACGGGCGAACCGTCGTTGATTTGAGATTGGACGGGCGAACCATCGTTGATTTGAGAGTGGACGGGCGAACCATCGTTGATTTGATATTGGACGGGCGAACCGTCGTTGATTTGAGAGTGGACGGGCGAACCGTCGTTGATATGAATGATACAGGTCATTGTTGTTGGGATCAAACTATCTTTAGCCCAAAGAGATCCAACAATCATGGGTAGGTCGTGTCAGGCGGGTTTAATTCCATCTGTTGGGAATCAGAGCCAATCTCCTTATCAAAGACCATCCGAGGCAAAGCAATAAGATCGTTGAACGATGCGCTTGAGGCTAGACTGAAGTAGAGGTAGCCGTTGGGGGCGGGCCAAGACAGACTCTTCTGGGGATAAATTGTTGAACGAGCGGACTGTCGCTGGTTGAATTGATAGGAAAGACAGGCGGACCATTTCAAGATCGTTTCACACTGTTGGGAAATAAGGATGGGTGGACCATCATTGAATGTCGCGGCGGACTCTCCAGGGGAATAATCAGCTGCGAACAAATCATTGCCGCATGGGATCAAACCTTCTTTAGCACAAAGAAACTCCAACAATCACAGGTAGGTCGCGCCAGGGAGGTTAAATTCCATCTGTGGGGAATCAGAGCCAATCTCCTTATCAAGGACCATTCGAGGCAGAGCAATAAGATCGCTGAACGATGCGCTACTTTTAGACCAATGTGGACCAGGATAAGCGGACGGTGTTGTAGACTAATTGGACGGGCAAACCGTTGTTATGGATCGGTCGGACGATATTCTGACTACCGTTGATCGGGGTGAATGCGGACGATATTCTGATTACCGTTGATCGGGTGATGACATGACTCTGATCATCATTGAAAAGGACGACATGGTTGATCGTCGGTGATGACATGGTCGATCATCGTTGATTCCATGATTGATCATCGTTGAGAAAGACGACATGGTGATCGTCGCTGATGACATGATCGACGATCCTGCCCGTCTAAGTTCACACGGGCGCCTCGGCCCAAGTTCAAATCGACGATCCGCCTGGCCCAAATTCGGAAGTCAACGACGATCTAGTCGCTAATCTCAAGTCAACGACTCCGAGAGAAGATTATCCCCGGAGAGTCCGCCTTCCGTAACAGCCAGCTCTGTCCATTCAACTTCAATCAAGTGGCGGTCAATGTCATCCATATTGTCCCCAACAAGCAGCCGCTGTCTGTTCAACCTCAATCATCCAATCAATTCAATCAACCAGGTTCTTTAAAGTTCAGACTTTCATTGACTCGTATGTTCTGCTCGATAGCCTCGTGGGGTGTCTAGAAAACCTTTCGACGTTACTTGTACCAAGACAATGGTGCTCCAAGTGCCGTCAAAAGGGGGCTACTGTAGACACCCTATTTTGGACTGTCCAGATAAGTTTACTTACGGTCTTTGCTTCCGATGATGAATAAAGGTCGAGAATTTTCAAGGTTGATGGTGTGTTTGAGCTCGGAGCGTCCCGAACCTCGCTCAAACCCTTTCAAAGCCCTTTCAAACCCTTCGAGCCGTAAACAAATGGCCTCAAAGAAACTGATTCAAAGACGCTGGTGATCAATCGACGCGACGCTGCGCAAGTACACGTGTCGGGCCATCAAGCTCGAACCGATTCCTGGCGCACGCCACCCAGTGGTGGCGACGCCGCCGCCCCTACCATATCACCTTTCGACCACTTGCTCGAGACTTTTGTGGCCATCCTGACGTGTGCTACAGCCCTCCTGATTACATCGCCCGTAACGGTCTCCCTCTCTCCTACACATCTCCCATCACCCTTCCTCTCATTAAAGAGAAGGAAGCCTTCCTTCAAACCCAACCAGCCCCAACCAAACTGGTTAGTCCCCTCTCTTCTATATATACTCCTCTCTCACTCTTGCAAAAGGTTCACCAAGTCAAGGGTTACACACATCAATAGCTCTAAAAGATCCCTCTTACTCTCTCTCTTATTTTCCTTGTTTTTCTTTCATCTATTGAAAGACATAGCAAGGAAGATCAGTCACACAACCTACATTTCCATCTTCACCTGCCGTCCATCCATCCATCTCAAGGCTCAAACCATCCATCAACCTCAAACCAAAGGTATACCACCTTTTGTTCTCGAACTTATACCGACCCCTGAGGGGAGTTAGCAGAGCCCAGGCTGGTAATCAATACCACGTCTGATCTCAAAGCTAGCAAATAAGCAACGTCGTGGAGGAGCGGTGGCGCACGCCAGTCTCCCATAGCCGTGCGCCAGTCATGGTTGCATGGCAGGGCTGGCGTGGGGACCACCGATCACCCTTGTTCCATTTTCTTTTCATTCTGATCACCTTTCTGTATGCTAAGAACCAGTTTACAGCTTTCCATATCTTAGAAATGTGTAATTAGTTGCCTGTTTTAACTGCGTAGCGAGGCCTCTGGGATTCTTCTGGTCCTGTTCCAGAACCCAGAAGAAGCAAAGCCAAGCACTGGGATACATTGACAACTGGCGCACGGCCATGCATGACCAGCATGCGCCAGTACTTCAAGTCCCAAAGTTGGTCGCCTTGCTTCCTAGCTTAGATCGGGCCTTTGTTTAATCCCCCACTCGCTTATGAGGTTTTCGCCTATTTGTTTCTGTTTGATTTGTTGTTGTATTCTGTAAACCATGAATATGCCGCTATATCAATCGCGTGGTTTGTCCTGGGTGTGCACTGTCCATTGCAGAGCCTGCAGGATTGAGTTCGTAAGCCGTGAGTTTGGGCACACCGCGCACGCCAGCCCTATGGTGGCGCGACGATGTGGTCTCCCAGGTGCGCGGCCTGGCCAAGCAAACAGTCACCTCCTCGTGTATCACTGGGTCGCTGTGTTCTAGTTCATCCAAAATGCTCACATAAGCGCTTGTTCTCAATCTATTACATTATTCATAGTCCATATATTACATCGTCCATGTAAATGCAACTTGCCATTTGTTAATCCTCATTAACTGTTCCCCGCCTAATTGGCTGAATAAATGATTAAAAGAGAGAAAATGCAAATGTTTTACAAAATGCCTAAGTAGAGACCGATCTTCGATTGGGCGAGAGGGTGCGATAAAACCTTCCCTCTCGTGAATGTGGCTCTCGAACCTCGATATCGAAGGTGACGACGGACCAGCCTACAAGCCTTTTCAAATCAAGCAAGCGTGAACAAAAAGCTTTTTCAAAATCGGTTTCTTGGGTGTTTTCCGTGAAACCCGGTGGCGACTCTCAAAACGGCATTTCGTCATGCTTTCAAACAAAAGGGCGCAAACCTATCCCCTGCAAACCGAAAATGCGGGGATTTTGGATGGGGTCACCTCCGACCCCGAGACCGGTGATCGCCGCAAAGTCCAACGGCCACATCACACCACCAAAAGAGAAGTGGAGGGTGTTCGTCGTGTCCCACCACCTCTCAGCCAAAGCCCTCACTACCGGGCGGTCGTTGCACGCGCCCCTCGCCAGCACCCCTACAAACTCCCCAAAGCCTGCCTGCCTCACTATCTCTCGCGAGGCCTCGGGCAATCGCTCCCAGATAGTCGGCACAGCTGCCGAGCCTCCATAGCACTAGAGCGAGATCGCCTGTTGCAACAAATCAACAATATTCAATGAACAGGCATGGCATACCATACAGTGGTGTACTTAGATGCAATGAAATGGAAATACGGTGCATTGGAACTTGAAATACAGATATTTAAAAGTATACCTCGTCTCGTCGCAAAGAAAGGTGCCTCTGAGGGTCCCTCAAAACCAGAGCCTCGTCGTAAGTCGGCCTTTTCGGAGTGTAAGGGTCGAAAAGTGAAGGCACCACCACGTGCTGAAAGGGCACGTAGGCCGCCTCGTCGTAGGGCCCTCGCCCCTGCAACGCCAGTGTCGCCTCAGCCACCACAGTGACGTGAGGAGCCATCACCCCGGCCTCCTCAGCTCGCCTCCCCTCAGCCTCCGGCTCTCTAACACCCCCGGTCCTAAACCCGGCCTGAAGATCCGCCTCACGGGCCGCCAGTAAAGCGTCCGCCAACCCAGGGTACCCCTGCACCAACTCTAACACGTCCTCCATGGACGCCGTCGCCAAGTAGTCACCCATACCTACGGGGCGTGACGACCCTGTGCCTGCACCACTGCCCACGAACAAGGGCGGCGTATCCTCCACTACCGGCTCCACCCCCGGCTCCACCACCGGCTCGTCCTCAACGATGGGGGCTTTCCCCAAGTCAGCCCGAGGCTCTCTCACGGGAGAAGCCTCCGTCTCCTCTACCACCGAGTCTAAACCACCACCACCGTGACCCTCCGTGGTCCTCTCCACAACGCTGGCCGCCACCTCCGACCGGCCCGAAACCCCAACGTCACTCCTTGACTCCGTTGCACTCGGAGTCTCTGTCTCCTGGCCGTACCCAGCCAACACCGCACCGCCACCGTCGCCACCACTACTGCCGACCACCTGGGCAGCGGCCCCTTCGGCCAATGCCGGCTGTACCGAGGCCCCTGGAGTCTCTGGCTCACCCCTAACTATCACGTCAGCCCCAGGAAGGGCAAGAGACGAGGCAGCCTCGACCCGAGATGCCGTACCATCGCCGGGTGCATCTCTCGACTCCATGTTCGTAGTGTACGAGAGAGAGAGAGATAGCCATGAGAGAGAGAGATGATCGAGAGAGAGAGTAGCGAGAGAGAGAGATGATCGAGAGAGAGAAGAGAGAGAGAGAGATGATCGAGAGAGAGATGACCGAGGAGAGAGAGATTATAGCCGTGGAGAGAGAGAGACAAAGAGAGAGAGAGAGAGAGGGAATTAACGCGAGGTGTACTGTGTACACCTCGCATATATATATACCTCGAACCGGTTCGCTTGGAAATCAATTTTGGACCGGGTTTGCAGCAAGCCTAGCCACACGGCACAATGGATCGTCGCACGGCACCCGGACGAAAATACAAAGGTTCCCTCGTTTACGTTACCATGCTCCCAATTGGTCACGACGGCATGATGATCCGTTTCAACAGTTTGATTCTTGAGAACAGTTCGTGGCATTTTCATGTTCTATTTAATCCAGAATCGAGAGATAGATGCAACAGAATGGAGGAGGAAAAGGGGCTTTTCATTAAATAAAATCCGGGGTTTCCCCCGGGATCTTGCCATTACATTCAAAAAAAAAAAGAAGAGAGAAAGGAGAACAAAAATGACAAAAAGAACTACGGCCCTACTGCCCTCTTTTCCCCTTCTTCCTTCTCTCAACCCCGGCCTCAATCGCTCACCCCGTCATCGGACCCGTTGGGGTTGCCCTCGGAATCTTCTGCGGACTCCTCTGACTCGCGCCCGAGAACGGAATCCGGGTCGTCTTTGTTGTCTAGTTGGTCAAAGGCGACGTCCTGCAAGTTGGACACGGCACGGCGGAGGGTGCGGATGGTGGAAATCAATCGCGCAATCTGCTCGTTGAGTTGTTCGATCTCCCCCCGAAAAAAGGCCATATCGGCCTCCAAGGAGATCACCCGGGCTGCCAAGTCGTCGTTTGCCATGACGAGAATATGCGAGGAATTTGGAGATGTTTTGTTGGTGGTGCATGGAATGTGGCACCCCCACACTTATAAAAACGTCCCGGCCGACGAAAGGGCACGCCTGCATTAATGGGCACCCTCAAAGCTTTCAACTGTCCTCGGAAATTGAAGGGGCGCCTAGAAGATCGAGGTGCCGTGCGTCCCTGATTTTGCCCGCACGGCACCCTGGCTCAGAGGATTAATTGCCGTGCCTCGAGAATTGATCCAGTCAGTCACCTAAATCCTCTTGGAATCTCAATCCTCAGCCGTTTTGCAGAAAAGGTCTCTTAGAATATCGTGCATTGGTTACAACACCATTTGATCCCTTGGGAATTCGCCGTATTCGCCTTTTTCTCGATACTCGGGACTCGCCGTGACCGGTCTCTAGATTTTTAGTCTGACGTCTTAAAAATTCAAAAGTCAATTTTCGCCCTCCGAGGGCTCGTCTCAAAAATTCTAAAATTCAAAAGTCAATTTTCACCCTCCGAGGGCTCGTCTCAAAAATTCTAAAATTCAAAAGTCAATTTTCGCCCTCCGAGGCTCGTCTCAAAATTTCAAAAGTCAATCTTTGCCCTCCGAGGGCTCGTCTCAAAAATCCTAAAATTCAAAAGTCAATTTTCCCTCTCCGAGGGCTCGTCTCAAAAATTCAAAAGTCAATTTTCGCCCTCCGAGGGCTCGTCTCAAAAATCCTAAAATTCAAAAGTCAATTTTCGCCCTCCGAGGGCTCGTCTCAAAAATTTAAAAGTCAATTTTCGCCCTCCGAGGGCTCGTCTCAAAAATTCAAAAGTCAATTTTCGCCCTCCGAGGGCTCGTCTCAAAAATTCTAAAATTCAAAAGTCAATTTTCGCCCTCCGAGGGCTCGTCTCAAAAATTCAAAAGTCAATTTTCGCCCTCCGAGGGCTCGTCTCAAAAATTCTAAAAATCAAAGGTCAATTTTCGCCCTCCGAGGGTTCCTAACGTCTCAATGACTCTTCGTCTCCCGAGCCACGGCCCAGCGGGCCTAATGTCTCTTCGTCTCCCAAGCAACGGTCTAACGGACCTAACGTCTCTTTTCACCTCGATTTCCGCCTCCCAAGGGCTCACCTCGGGTCTTTCAAACACTTTGCACACGACACCGCAAGCACGCTTGTGCATGAGTTTGTTCTCCGAGATTTGTTTTCTCGCATTCCATTGTCCCAATCGAACTACGCTGGTCTGATCCCTATAACGGGGTACGTAGGCAGCTCCCCGAGCGCGACCACCATTGTTATTTACTTGCATTTTTCGTTTTGTCTCTGTTCAAAACTTTAGAACAACGGATCGGGATGCCTATTCTTTGCCGCCACTGCATTCAAACTAATGGTATCCGAAAGTTACGTTAAAGAGGACTCTCGTAGGCACCTTAATCCGACTCCTGAGGGTCTTTATTCGCCCGATGATGAAATAGAGGAAACACTTCCTTTGCGAGCTCGAAAAGGATTTACCTAAACCCAAAGAGAACCAAAACCTGAAAGCCCAGATAAAGCCCAGATAAAGCCCAAAAGAGCCCTGGACCGAAGGAGGAAACCGTACGAGTAGCACTTGAGCGCACGGCACCTTGAAAATTCAAGGGTAGCCGTGCGCGGCACACTTAAACCACACGGCACCTTGAGCAAAAAGCTGACTGGCTCAGAAAGCTATCGGCCACGCCAGTTTGAGCCACAGCTGATGACTGGCTCAGCCAAAAATGCACTTCTGGCCCGCCCAGAAAATACCTCCACCATTTGAATTCAAAATCTTTGGCCATTTGCCTATAAATTAACCCCTCCACTCAAGGGAAAGGGGTCCCTCTTAGCCCTTCTTTTGAGTCATTTCTCTTGCCTTTCTCTTGGCTCTCTCACTTTACTTTCTCTCTCTAAGTTCTCAAACCCCCTTTTCATTACCACTTCCATTTCCAAGTCTTAAAGGATGTCATTCCCAAAAGACATTCTTTAAGAGCCTTCACTCACTCTCTTCTCATCATTGAAGTTGATCACTTATTAACTTCAAGATCCCATCACCCAAAACACCTAACCTTTACTCACACCCATACTCCCTTTATCTCATTTAACCTCCCCCATCCACATCCGTGACGATCCATCCACATCCTTACATCCACGATCCTTGATCAAGCTCGAAACCAAAGGTATAAACTAGTTTCCTCGGACCAGATTCCGTTCTGGTCCTGAGGGGACCTTTCTGTCGGCAGATCTAATCCCTTTTGGTTAGATCCTGACTCAAAACATATTTTCATAAAATAAAACCAACACTGTGCTGAGGTTGGGGAACCACGCGGTCTGTTAATCAGACGCACGGCACCCTGACTCTCAACGCACGGCATGATGCACACTAGTGCTATTGTGAACAGGCTGACTGGATCTGAGTTTTCCTTTGCTGTGGTTACCTGCTTTTGCTGTTCACTGTTTACTGTTTCTGTAGCTCTTAAAATAAGACCATATCTACAAGTTATGTTCCGGCTCTTCTAAAATCTTTTCAAGATCATCCCAAGTGATAAAAAAAAACGTCGAAAACTACTTTAAAACTACGTTTTGAGAAGGATAATGACGTTCTTGGGATGATCTGATCGCCGTGAGGCTATTCGTAAGTTTTCAAAAGATCTACAGAGAAACTAGTGAGTTAAATGATGTTTTGAAAGACTGCAACAGTCGAGCAGGTGCCACGCACAGCATGTTGAGATGCCTCGCACGGCATCTCAGAGTGCCGTGAGCGGTACTCTGAGGCCCAACCGTTTGACGGCAGAGCAGGTGCCGCGCACGGCATCTTGGGATGCCTCGCACGGCAACGCAGGGTGCCGCGAGCGGTATTCTGAGGTCCAAACAGTCTGTTGAATGTTATTTATTTCCATTCATTCATATCATTTTATCACGACTGTACAGTTCGCACCACTTGTACGTCAGTGTGATATGTTTCCCATGTCCCTCTCCCGTTACATGCTTCATTAAAGAGTTTGATATTCCAAATAATATTGGAGATCCCCCCTTTTTAAAACATCAAGTAGAGACCGGTCTTACCGGGCGAATGGGGTGCTTTTTAAAGAAAAACCTTCCTCATTCGTAACGTGGCTCCCGGATCCAAAATCTCAACGTTTTCGCTAGACCAAAAGCTTTTTTCAAACCACCCCTCGGTTTCTCGGGTGACCCATCTCAAAAACCCGGGTGGCGACTCTTCGAGCTAGCGCCCATTTCGGGCGCGGGAGCCCACAGATAGTAGGCACGAGGCTGCTAAGGTGAGTGCGGAGCTGTTTGGGCGACTTAGGCACAAGGTTGCTGAGTATAAGTATAGAGTTGCTGGTAGTGATAGTGAACTTAGAGCAGTTAGAGGAGTGAATACAGAGTTGATGAGCGACTTGGGCACAGGGCTGCTGAATGAACACAGAGCTGCTGAGTGACCATGATGGTGAGCACAGGGCTGCTGAGTGGGCTTAGAGCTGTTGATAGTGAGCCTAAAGCTGCTGGGTGATAGTGAGCATGGGCCTGCTAAACGCAAGGCTGCCTGAGCGTAGAGTTGCTCGGAGTTTATGAAACCTGACATGGCCGTGAATACAACAAGGCATGTGCACGGTGCTACTGAAGAGCAAGTGCGAGGCTTCTGAGTTATGAAGGCAGAGCTGCGAAGTAAGGAGCCTTGGAGATGAAAAGTGCGAAACCACTTTAATGTTGCTGACATGGTGCCAATTGTAGAGTTTGCTCAGGACTAGTTACGAGGCTATCTTCCAACTTCTTTGACTTGGCTCCATCAGTCATAAACACAAAGCTTGATGTGGCTGGTCCTAATGACTTCAAGGGCCAAAATCCAACCCAGTATTTTGATGCGGAGAGTCTAATTGCCCTTAGCATGGAGAAACGCAATGTATGAATGCGATTCTTCTCTTGCTGCTTGACAGAGGTCTTTGGCATGCTCTCGACAGTGCCATATGACAGTCCCTCATGAAAAGGGTTAAAGCGCTGGTGCTTCTTCCAGGATAAGGCTTCTTCTAGACTAAGCTCTTCGAAGGCATATCTCTTCATTGCCCCTTGCTTCCTATCTGCAAAATTGTTAGCAAACCATGCATATCAACTAAGGGCAAGACAGTTTCACACTTGCCTCCCCTGATGATGGTCACGATGATCATGCTTAAATACGCTTGCTGAGAATCGATGAATTTTGTTTGGGAACATTTTGCTAGTAACAACAATACTCTTGTTTGAAATAAGAGTTCCTCATGCTTGGAGTTAGTGATATGCAACCAATGTGACTACTTCCTTTAGCCATTTTTAGGGTTAAAAGATAAGTGCATATGATAGTTTGATGATGATATGCAATACATTTTGGGCATCTCAACTTTTGCGTATTCCAGCCAATACTTTTCTTTGATCTAGGGAGACCAACAATGACTTTAAACTAGTCAAATGACTATGACAAAACAGACTACAATACTCTAGCGACACTGCTGAAAATATTGTTTGACCCAGGGCCCATCTAGCTACGCTCCTCATGAAATGAGAAACTCATTTTATCTCCTCGAAAGTTTGTAAAAGCAATTGTGCTTATATTGCTGCGTCAAGAATGTTTAGGATAAAATTAATTTTGAAAACTTTTCCTCGAGGATTTCAAAATCATACCATTCCATCAATCATGCTCCATATCCATACCACTCAATTTGCCATGAGCCATAACTTCACAAACCCATGCCCCCAATCATTTTAGGTGAGTTCGTTGTTTTGAGCTGATCGTCATGAGTTGAATTGTTGAGTGGCTATCCACACGGGAAGTTGGATACTTTTGAGAGGAGAATAGAGGAGGGCTTAGTCATGCACATTATCCCTATATGATTCTTCATGATGTGTACTTTGCCAAAGTGATACGTACTCCAAGATGTTTGCTTATCACAACACTTTTCCATACTGGTTATGCCCCTAGTGCCTAAGACCCACTGCTAAGTCGTGTTCCTCAATCTGAGAGGACTTTGTTATGGACCATAATGTAGGCTTGGGGGTTTTGGCTTAAGAACAGAAGTGGATGTAAAGGCTCAAACCTAACTTCTACTCACGCTTGGGTTTTAAAAGCTAGCAGCCATCTTCAACATTCTAATCAAATCTTCTCGCCTCTTGTCTTACTTTGTGTGAAAGAGTGGTTTTCTTCAAAATGTCCTTTGTATGGATTGGAAGAAATGTTTTCCTTCAAAATGCTCCTTGTATGACGAGATCCTCATTTTTTTATTGATTTTTCTTTCATCTTTTCTTGTATTTTTTTGTTTGCCCCAACATAGGGGATGGCTGCCTAGCAGGCTTTTCAAAGGAATTATTTTGGAGGCTCAACGTGGCTAGTAAGGGATAAGTGTTTGGATAGATGAAATGAATGTCTCTCTTCATTTTGAATCATACAACAAAGTGACAGGGATCCTAGCCAAGAGATTAAGAGCTTTGATGTTTAACCAATTGGATTTTCTAAGATTAAGAACAATCCTTTGATACACATAGTGAATGCATGGCAACATGACTAATTTCTCACTTTGTTTGTGCTGTAACTTTTGCCTAGACCGCCCTTGCGGGTTTTCAATCTAGCGAGCTCATCTTTTTTTTCTTTTCTTCTTTCTCTTTTTTCTTACTCTTCTTACAAGTGATCTCTGTGAGGGTGCGAAAATGTTTCAACTCTTTCTTAGCTCAACAAAAATGACGTGGGCCATAGTTTTGAAAAACTCAATTTTTGCGTTTGACAACTTGAGTGATTTATGATGCGTTTCAAATATATCACGAGATCACTTTGAAATCCCTAATGATTGTTTTCAACATTTAACATTATCATGAGCATTCTATAGCAGCAACTTAGCACAAAAGAAAACATTTTCAAAATTGTGGCCGACCATAAGGTGCCTACGTATCTCAAAAAGAGAATCAGGCCATTCGTAGTTCAAGTCCGAGGAGACTCTCATTTAGGTCCACATTTCATGCTAGGTGTAACACGCAGACTTATGACCAAAATAAACTCAAAACATAGACCTTTTAAAAAGGAAACAGATATGGACCAAAATAGTAGCCAAAAATAGCTAGATAAGACTCCTCAAAAGATCGACTCTTAGCCTAAGACGTGACAGGCATGGATGCTGCTGCTGCCCAGTGATCAAACTCAGCTGGATCAATCTTCTCTTGATCGATGAGGTCTTGGATTGCATTCTTGAGAGCCCCGCATTCTCTAATAGAATGACCATTTACTTGGTACTACTTGCAATACCCTCCGCCTTTTTGTATAAAGTTTGGCAATTTTGGCTGCAAGGACTTCAATACCCCTTTTGCTTCCAATATACAGAACACATTTCCCAAGTTCATTCCAAGAGGAACAAAGTTTCTCTTTTGCCTGCGATAGAGATGAGATTCCACCAGTTTAACATTACTGTTGCTTATGTTCATCTTATAGCTGTTTTTCTCCTTGGGAGATTCCTGGTTTAAACCGACAATATCGAGAAGAAGTTGTTTCTCATGTTGCTGCTGCAGATCGTCCACCACCATTTCAATTTGGTTGTCCTTAACGGGATAAGTTTCTCTCGGAGCTGCCTTTTCCATCCATCTAGTAGGGGTAGTGGAGGTGGAGCTTATGGAAGACTTATTTGCAAACTGTGAACAATGGTGGTTAGGGCAGCCACTGATTCGGCTAATACATTAACTTTAGCAGCCAGAGCTTCAATCTTCTTGTCAGCCATTGCTATCACGTCTAAGAACAAACCCAAAATTTAGAAAAAGCAAGAACTTAGCTACGCTCAGGTTGAGATGTCCAAAATCAAGTGTCTATGCAATGCATACATCAAACACACTTATTGACCTTAAAATGCAAATCTAGCATGATGGGGGGGCTTAATCAAATGATAATTGATGTTGACATGTGATCATGCAATGTTCTATAAGAAGAAATAAGGGTGATGGACTCCTCTTTTGGTTTAGTCCTCTGCATGGTTAGAGAAAGGCAAATAAAATGATATACAAAGCATCATAGCTACTTTCACAGATTATGGATGAGTCATGCATAGCAATTCGTGTGCATGCATGACTTCATCGGATATCATAGACAGCCAGCAATTTTTGATATGGATGATTTTTAAGACTCGTTGCTTACAAATACTGCGTGCCACTTAAGATCCTACTTTCAAGCCAATCCACATTATGAGGCAGACCGAAAAAGCTGACCAGACGACCACAACAGAGAGCAGACTCGGAGTCCATCGCTGTGCTAGCGGCTATTTGGATGTTCCACTTTTGGTTTTAAGAAAAACTTGTTATTTAAGGATTTGATCATCATTAGCCATTTTTACTTAAGGAAAGTTTCGAAAAATTTTATCTCTTTCAATTCTTTGTTAGGGAAGATTCTTTCACTCTAAACAATGCTAACGTGATTTTACCAGTTTCGGGTTATTCTTTCAGCAAGTGTTTATCAAAACTTATTTTTACCAAAGCACATCGGAGTTGATCTATCAAAAACTCATTCAACAAGTTTTTTTCCTTTCCTCTTTCTTCAAAACATGATTGAGGTAATTGGGATCCACATGATTACCTGCCAGCACATTGACAAACTTCTAAATCTTACCGGCTCGTTGCGGTAAGCATGCTCAAAATTTTGAATATTGAAAGATGGGTTGCTAGACCAATTTGGAAATAGGAATCAAAGTCCTACACTTGTCATGCTGAATCATCCATGGAGAAATAAGTATTGCAAGTTCTATCCATAATATTCTTGACTTTGCATAACCTATTCTACTACCTTACACTCCATCTTTCCTTTAGCCTTGCATGGCAAAGATTGCTAGAGTAACCCCTAGTTCAATTGCCGACGGGGCGGCCAGTGTTTGATTTTGTTCTAGAAATCCATGCTTCACGATGCTTTAAGTAAAGCAGCAGTGTTAAGTAAGCAATGATGCTTTCAACTTACAAAAAACATACCTTGTCGGCAATGCTATGCCCTAGTGCTTAGCTATTTAGAGTTAGGGCTCTTATTCATGCTCTAACCCTTTTGCACAGAAAGCGATATTACAACAACATATATAGGGTGTGATGAAGAACTTCTAAAAAAGATGCAAGTAGATTCCTAACCTGTAGGATCTTGTCTTATTTTGATAAGTTCTATGGCTCTCTAACACATGTAAGGTTTGGGTAGTCTCAAAGGTGCTCTGTTGTCAAAGGGCACCAGTCCTTTCACCAGCCCATCATAGGCGGCAATTGGGTGATTCCCTTTGTGATATACCACTAGGTACAAGTGATTGTGGAGTTTGCTGGAACCCTTAACATAACCCGTGACATGCCGGGATATTAGGTGAACTCAACGAGGCTGCCCGCTCGATGCATATGATACAAGAATTAGATAAAACATATATTAATCATATGTCGAACTTTCTGGTTATGACTCTCAAATCCCCAGCAGAGTCGCCAAAAATTGTAGACACCTCCCAAACAGGGCATCGCCATACAGATTGATCATCGCTTGTTTGTTTGCTTTCTACTTCATAAACCAAGATCGTGGATGTTTCCATGGTAGCACATCGCCACACAATAACGGTTATTATCAAAGCAGAGTTGCCACCTTGTTTATAAAAACTAGGAAAAATAAATAGATATTCCGGGTACGGGAGCCAAAAGTATAATAAGGGGAAGGTGTTAGGCACCCCTTTTTGTCCAGTCGAGAGACTGGCCCATAATCGTTCGACATACAATGCATATTTGCTTTATTTAATTCTAACACATAATATGATTTCTAGCCTTTAACAGTTGATAAGGTGAGCCAGTACGATAAATGAAAACATGCATCAGAATAAGCAGAAAACAATATGTCCCAACAAAATAGATCTCTCGGCCGGTGAATTGATGTCACGGCCGAGGAATCCCGCTGGATCGATGTATCGGCTGAAGGATTGATTCCTCAGCCGATGTTCTTTCTCGCACCAGAATACGAACAATTAATAGAAAGAACTAATTAAAAGCGAGAGACAGAAATTAAATCAAACCATAGGCCCCTGGGCCTCACCACCTTGATCCCTCAGAGATTGATTGCTTGGATTGCGATTGATTGTAGATAATAGTGGTTGATTGTGATGGTCAACTTCACAAAACCCTAGAACAAATTAAGTGTGTTCTTTGGGGGGTTTTACTCTCGGATGCGGCTACTCACGGGAGGTTAGGGCTTTTGCAGAGGATTGATAGGAGATGATTTCTGTACAGTTTGAGGGCGGATCATGGAGTGGAGAGATGTGTATTTTGGAGATCTAGAGGACCCCTATTTATAGAGTTTCGAAGGACCGACCAAACGGACGAGATTTACCCGATTGATAAAGAAGTTTAGAGCTTCAAGACCTTTATGGTAAGTGCATTCGTAGCCTCGAAGTAATGGTTTGTGGCTGCTAGGATTTGGGCGAACTTATTGAAAAGCTGCTATACATTCCAGAATCTAGAAAACAACGGTCTGCGGGCCGGCCAAAGGATTTCACGGCCAAAGAAAGTATTTCGCGGCTATGTAAAGGATTTTCCAACAAAAGGCCAAGCTTTGCGGGCTCGCTCCAGACGCTTCCGAACTTGGTTTTGAGTGTTCTTTGGACCGTTGGAAAGCTTGTTGAGTCTACTTTCTAACGCAAGTGGTTTGGATCAAATATATTCAGTATATCAAAAGATATGATGATTTTACCCTTAGTGGGTCAGAAAATGGATTGTTTTGGTAAAATTCTCGTATCTCCCTCGTTTCAAATTGGTTTAAGACTTATTATATATTAATAAAGAGGGTTTTGAAAGTACTACAAGATGGTGGAATCCAACCACAAAAATAAAGAAGTTTAGCTAATGAAAGATGGGCTGAAAGCAGACTTAATTGAAGATCGACGATGCTACCAAGGCTAAAACACGTTTTAACACATTTCTATCCACTCTAAGTGTCGCTTAGCACACCTATCACCTATTCCAAAGTGTTCCTTAATCCCTGAAGATTTCCACAAAGTTCCTAAGGCTTTGATGAAGTCAACCACAACAACCACATATCCTATTCATCATCGGGATGGTCCCCAAGGTGGGACTTGAAATAATCGTTAGGCCAAATTAGGTGTCTACAGCAGCAGTCTTACCAGTCGAAATTAATGTTCGATCATTAAGGGTGGCACGTCATTATGATCCAAGCCTGCAATTTGAAGAGGCTATGTATCTTGATATTGATGGGTTAGAAGTGAGCAGGTTAAATGCTCTAAACAAAATTCAAGCCTAAAAGAAAAGGCTAGAAAGGTCTTATAATACTAGAACGGTCTTATAATAAAAAGGTTAAGGAAAAATCTTTTGTAGTCAAAGATCTAGTTAGGAAAGTGATTCTTCCAATCGACAAGAAAAGAAAGAAGGGTAAATTTGGAAAATGATCCCCAAATTAGGAAGGTCCCTTTCGTGTTGTTAAGATTTTACGAGCAAGTGCATATCATTTGGAATCGATCGAAGGGATTTTACACGAAAGGTCTGTCAATGGTAAGTACTTGAAATATTATTTTCCTTCTATGTGAGAGAGTATGAACTAAATAAACCACCATTTATATATAAAGGCTGCCCGTGAGTAGGGCAGCAGTACAAAAGCTAAGTCCATGATGGATCATACAAAAAGTAAAAGATCCTAAAAAGGATCTACCAAAAAAAAAGATCCCAAGAAGGATCTAATGGCAAAGGAAAGAAAGATCCCAAAGGGGCTGTAAAAAAAAAAAAAAAGATCTCTAGTGAGATTTGAAAAGAAAATACTACTAAAACCTACCAACGCCAAGATGACCCCACAGAAGAAAGGCCTATATTGTAGGCCATTCCCTCCACTGGCCGGAAGTGCCAGCCATGGAAGTCTTAATATCAGCAGGGTCGACTAGTGGAGGTTTGTAGTCGATGGTGTCCCAGTAGGCCACCACAAGCTTTATGGCAAACTCCATCTTCTCCAGATGAAGTGCCATACCCTCTACCTGGTCACTGATAGCAGTGATTTTTCTCTTGCACTCATTATGGTCCTCCATCAGGACCCATGCAAGCTCGTTCGCTAACTGTTTAATATGAGCGGGTGTGATTTGGGTAAAAAGAGGAGAAGGGGAACTGTTGCTAGCCATTGTAGAGAGAGAATGTACACAAGTGAATAAGCACTACACTCGAGATTGGTATTTATTCTGATTGGTGCAGGAATTTCACTATTCCAAAATTGTTAAGGGGTAGTTGTCCTCACAAGAGCAAAATAACGGCCATCAGATGGCCTAAAACTGTTCATTCATCATTCATTCATTGTTTTGCCTACCAACAAAGGCAAAGTAATAAAACATAATTTAACCGTACTTACAAGTCTGTACTAGTAAAAGCATAGTCGATTATTACAAGACTAAAATCATTCGCGAAAAAAGAAAGACTTAAAAGTCTCCCATTTGGTTAAAAGTTCATCTCGCCTAAGACTGTTCCTCTGTAAGTCTGCCCGTGCAGCAGAAACATGAACTGAAACCCCTTTGCCTTCTTCTGCTAAACGCTTGAAGTCTTTGTCAAGTTGACTTGCTGACATAAGAAGGCTCGCTTTCTCAGTCTGCAGCTGGCCCAATCGATGCAACAGCTCTTGTTCTTCTTGGTCGATGGCCACAAGTCTCGACTTCAAAGTCGAGGCATTGTTATGCATAGTCGATAACTTGGCCGTCATGTTGGACAACTTGTCGATTAATTCTTGTTTTTGGCCAATTTCTCCTTGACAATACCGAAATAGGCTAACGGTATCATTTAGGAAAGATGCAAAATTTTCAAGAATGATTTGTTCCCTGAGGGGAAACAAATGTCTTTGAGCTAGTGAATCAATACAAGACGTGAATTTTGCAGAATTTGTTGTCACTAACTCTTCGAAAGGAAGCTTTAAGAAATCAAAAAACCCTTGGATTTCTTTTTGTGTTTCTTCACTGTATTGAAGGAAGAAAAAAGAACTATTGGATTCTGATACCTCAGCCAGAGATTGAAAAGTTTGAGAAGTTGACTTTATCTCCTCCATCAGATGATCCAATGAATCACTTGAAGACTTGGCTTGGATTGAACTTTCTGTTCCAATGGGATTTACTCCAACCTTGTTTACTGAACCGGGGGGGGGGGGGTGCCTCAACAGTAGCATTTATTGGAACAACCAAAGGAACGGGAGTATTTATAATTGGCCCTGGAGCAGTCTGATTGCCAGTGGGACTAGAGGCTACATCTTCTAAGTCCCGATCACCCTCTTGAATAAGAACAACTTGAGTTCCCTATACATTGACAGGACCCTCTAACGGTCCCTCTGCTGATTTCTTCTCGTACAAAATGGGTTGAGTTACGATATGATGGCCTTCCGAGATAGGCACGTCCATTAATTGGGCAGTATCCATGTCCTCCCTATTCTCCTCTTGTCGATTCAGATTGATGTCGTTGGATTGTTGAGGTATTTAGGAATCGACATTAGTATTGTTCACAGTTGGGACTAATAGGCTTTGATTTGGTGCAGCACTTACTGGATTTGGCTCTTAGTCAGTTACGACCAATTGCATGAGAACATTGTTTTTCTCACATTCATTGTTAGTTGATATTGAACTTGTGCCTTCATTAACCTGCAAGAAAGAGTCATCATCTTGCAGTAAAGGATTTTCCTGGTACAGAGGATTTTCCTGCATTTCTGGCAGTCCATCATCCTGATATAAAGGATCTGAAACAGCCATGTCACCAAACTCAAATTGATCGATCACTTGTTCAGTATTGACAATCTCTCCTGCTGAAAAGGAAACTTCTGGATTTGTGATGACTTAGAAGAATTTTTTTCATCTGTTTCTTCAAAGGCATCCATGATCTTTGTTCCTTTACTTTTCTACAGTAAAAGAAAAGAGAATAGTAAGAACATAATGCTTACAAAGAAAAAGAAAACTGTGAACGAGTGTGCCTTTGAAACAAGCTGTCATCATTCGAACTGATTACCTTCTTGGTGTAAGTCCTTGTCGACTACTTTGTTGGGGTAGGAGTTTCGTCAGTCTTGACCTTTCTTTTAGGTTTTTCTCAAATGGAAAGACTTTTGAAAGTCTTCTGACTTGGACCACTTGAATTGGTCCTGAGTGTTTTCTTTCTTGGTTCTGATTCTGTGTCCTTTACTGCTTTCGCTTTTCTTTTCCTGGTATTTCCACTTGGAACTGAAGATAAGGGAGTGATTGCTTTTGCATGAGGCACAATGGCTTTGGAAGTAACATCTGGCAGTCAAGCCATTGCTTACCAGCTTTATCTTGAAGGGACTTGTACTCTGGTTCAAGTCTGTAAAGACAGTCGAAATGTGGTGCACCAAATTAAAGGGCCTTCATGGTCGACCACCATTCCTCAAAAGCAGCAGAAGTCCCACAACAGATCTTGAAATCAGAAAGCTTAAAAGCTTTCACACAATGGTGAAAGTTGTTGACCATGCATCAAGGAGATCAGTGTTGAATTCTTTGACTTAATTGACAGCCTACTTGAGGCCATCTCAGTAATTTCTGGATGAACAAAACGCACAGGGATGCCTTACACTAAATTAAATTGTCGAGCAAATCGACAAGGGGAATAGTTTTCAAAGCTACAATTCCCAAAAGGGGTGTTGTTCAGGGCAAAACCAACTGGGATAAGTCTTGGAAGAAGAATACTAGCCCAAAACTATCGTTTTGAGTTCAACATTTTTGTTACAAGCTGAGGAGACGTTATGGGAATATCCTCAAAGCATGGCCTTAGTCTTTCAGAAGCATACTCAAATTTGTCGAATGGACAGAATACAGGCTAGTTTTCTTTCTTATCCTCATAGAAGAAGGTGAAATACCTTTGAAAGGATGAGTCCTCCAAACTAGTTTGAAAACCTAAAAAATATTCAGCATAACTACGACATGTATGAAAAGCTTCATCTGCCCTAAGAGAGTTACTCGACTTAGGTTTAAGTTGAGGAAAATATGCATACAACAAGGCTTGAAAAATCCAAAAAGGGCCACCGCAAGAGTCTACTATTTTCTGGTCAACAAAAGTAAACATTCCATTGTATAAAGACCCAAGAACAAATAGGGCTAAAGCCAATCTCTTTACTTGTGCCAAACAAATGGCCAAATTGAGATATTCTTTGGTAACCCTAAGTCCAGGAGCTACCATTAGAAATCTATAAATCCAAAATAGGTAAAATGCAACCTTCTCATGGAAAGAAGGTTCAGATGATTTTGCCCTATAATGGGTTTTTAACCACTTAGAGTAACTTACCCCAAATGATGGAACGATGAATGGGGAATCATATGGATCAGGGGTGAGTAAAGCATTTACCTCATGGCCTAAAGAAGAGAGGCCAGTTAGGTGAGAGATATCCAAAATAGTTGGAGACAATAAACCATAATGTAGAATCAAGGCAATGGATGACTTAGACCAGAAACAAGCTGTAGGTGCCAAAAGCTCAGGGTTCATTTCTAGAGGGAATTGAGAGAGCTCAATAGTCTCATGAATTCCCATTGTCTTCCAATCCTTAAACAAAAATTTCGTCATATACCTTATCCAATCTATCCACCCTACTTCAACGATGTAGGGCCAGGAACGAAGGCAAGTGTTCTTACCCCAACCTGACCATTCGAGCGATGAATGTTGAAAGAGGAGCGGATCACGTTCCATCACGGGGTAAACCTCTAGGATACCGCTCGGAATGATTGAAGGAAAAACTGGACCCAATATGTAGAGAGAACTGACATTCTCGTCGTGAATCAAAACATGGGTGTTCTGGCTAGCCTCGTCTCGATACGAAACAAGGAAACGAGGGATGTCTTCCCTCACTAACTCTGTAGTAGGATTTTCGACAGAATCATTGGGAATCTTCGATTTGGCTTTTAGAGCCATGGGAGGTCAAACGGTTTCAGGAATTTGGTGATAAAGAGTTTCATGCCCTAGAAATTCAAAGTGCTCTGCTTTATATAGGTGGTGATTACTAAGAGTTTATTTACCAGAGTTAACCCTTAACTCACGTAAATAGGGGGGGCATTGTTTACACCATAATTTTGTAAATTAGTCAATATTGATCGACTAGGTTAATAGTGATACGTGTCGACAATACTTGGACTAGTTTTGTTATGCATATCAAGGAATCGAATGGACTGATCGACGGTTGGGAATTTTGCTTAACGCAAGACACGTGTCAAATAATAAGTTACAAGCAGATCATGGACGAAGCAGTTAAAGAAGGCAGCTGAAAGAAGCAAATACAATGTGAGATCGTGTGAAGTAACCGCCTGTCCAAGAACGTGGAGAAAGAAGAGGGAGAAAAGAAGTAACCGCTTGATTCAAATTAAGGGAGGGAAGTCTGCCAAGTTTGAATTTCAAGTCGAAGTTGCAGCCTATAAATACAAGAATTGAAGACGATTACAGCCCACTCAATCGCCCAAAGGCTTCTACTTTTTATCAGTACATTACTTTTCTCGCACTAAGAGTAGCTTATAATGTAACCGTCTCCTCGACTGTGTTACCACTGTCGATTGACTTCTACTTTGAAGAAATAATAAAGTCCATTTGTTGTTCTTCTTTCATCTCCATTCATTGTAGACACCCCAATTTGGCCTAACAATTATTTCAAGTTCCACCTTGGGGACCATCCCAATGATGAAATGGATACAGTGATTGCTGATTGACTTCTTCTGAACCTTAGGACTTTCGATAAGAACTTTGAGTCACTTAAAGGACCCAATCCAGAGCCATTTAGCCTTTCAGACATAAAATACAGAATTCTAGGAGAATCCATCTGTCGGCCGTGACATTGATCTCACGGCCTTAACATCATTCCTTCACCCGAGCAACTTGTTGCCTGAAAATCTCCCTGAGAGATAGATCACTCGGCCGTTAGATCTATCCTACGGCCACAACATCATTTCCTCGGCCGCTAGATCCATTGCTCGGCTGCCAAATCGTCCCTTTTCTAGATTCTCGAACGTTCTGTCAAACGTTTGATCCAAACACGAAACCTCCCGATGCGTTTGAGCTACGCCCAGGGATAGCCATGAGGAGTTTGAGATGCATTATAACTCTAATTCCCGTTGTGTGTTTTGATTGGCCGGAGTGAGTCACCAATTGCCTATATAAAGGACCCTTTGGGTTCCGAAATTAATAAGTCCACTCACCCTCTCAAGCCACGAACCTCTGCAAAAACATACTCTCAAACCCTCTCTTCAAAAGCCCCAACCTCCCGAAGGCAGCCATCAATCCGACGATCAAACCGCAAAGTTCAAACCCTAACCCTAGGATTTTCAAAGAAGCAAATCAGTCAATCCCAATCAAATCCGAATTAAGCAATCAAGCTACTGAGGGATCAAAGTGGTAAGGCCCAAGGGCCTCTGGTTTGATTGATTTCTCATTTTTATGCTTAATAGTAGCGTTTGATTATCTACTAACTTTTCTATCTGGTGTAAGGAAGAACACCAACCGGGGCTTCAATCCCTCAGCCGGTACATCGAGCCAGGAGGATCCCTCGGCCGTGACATCAATTCACCGGCCGCGGGATCCATTTCCCTGGGACAGTTTGATTTAGTTTAGCTTTTTAATGCATGTTTTCAATTACTGTCTCGGTTCACTATTAACTATTTAAAGGCTTAATTAAACAGACTATGTGTTAGAATTAAATAAAGCATGTACATGTCTTATGTTGAACAACTATGGGCCAGTCTCACGGCTGGGCAGAGAGGGTGCCTAACACCTTCCCTTTACTGTACTTTTGACTCCCGTACCCAGAATCTCTACCTATTTTCCTAGTTTCAATAAATTAGGTGGCAACTCTGTTTCGATGATGACCGCTATCGTGTGGCGATGTTCTTAGCCATGGGAATATCCACGATCTTGGTTTATGAAACAAGCAACCAAACGAGCAAACAACGATCAATCTGTATAGCGATGCCCCACCCCAGGGAGGTGTCTACATTCATTTCACCAAGTTTGCTTCCAGAGAAGTCTTGAAATACGACAAGGAGCCAAAATCAACCACCACAAACATCCACATTCCAGCACTTAAACAATTCTCTGTCGATCATCGATGAAAAATAGAGAAACAGCAAGGCAACGTTGTACTACTACTTTTATGACCTTTCCCCTTGTATTTTTAAGCTGGCAATGTTACCAATTCATGTAATTTTTGCATCGAGAGATTAAAGAAAGATAATATTGCCTCTAGTTTTAGCTCTACTGCTGCTCTTTGTGCCTCGCAGCAGACTAATCACGACTAAGTACACGGCCAATAGCCAATTTGAACCGCGTCCTCCACCGACCACTCTACAATGACGGTAGCGATTCCATCTTCTCCAACAAGACAGAAAGAGAACTTGACAAAGTTTAGGGTGCTCTTCCTTTGTAGAGCCGACGTTTCACCCACCGATTGCCAGAATGGCATCAACGTGGCAGGGGACAAGATCTAACAAAGATGTCCCTTCAAGAAAGAAGCAACCATTTGGTATGATCAGTTTTTAATTCACTACTCGAATCGATCATTTTTCTCTACCCTGGAGACATAGTCCACGTGTTAATGGAACCCAGAAAACATAACAGAACCGGATAAGTTCACTGAGGTTTTGGACAATATGTTTACGAAGCTGACTAGTTTTGCCACTTCTGTCCCTTCTAACTTGATGTATGCAACCAATGAAGCCGACGTTAGTAATTCTACAAAGTTGAACGAACAGTATGGTGCAATGCACGCCAGATCTGCCATTTCGGAGCTCATTCTTAACTGCCTAGATTATGTTGTGTTTGAGGCGCATGCCTGCAGTACCGGGAAAAAGGGAGGGAGGGTAATCTCACCAAGCTGTACCGTACGGTACTGTTGTGCCCTAGGAGTCACTCACTCACGCACACAACACACACTGATTTCAGAGAAAACTCCTCCTGTATATATTTCTAGTATAAATCACATACACTAAATATACAAGACTGAAAAACTCTCCGAGAGCCACATTCCAGCTCACCGCCAGGGAGCCACAACCGGCTCCCCCACTCTACCTCACTCTCTTTCTCACATCTGTGCTACCACACACTTCCAACCTACACACTACACATGTATATATAGGCAAAAATAAGGAGAAACTTCCAAAAAGCATTAAATGATCTTTTCACGCTTGAGGGAGTCAAGATTTCCAGATGAGAAAATCTTCTGCAGTTAATGCAAAGCTAGCAGCCCATGTGGGGAAAATCCAAGAGAATCAACAATCACCCCCTTCACCACATGTGCTGCTATCTGTTCAACTACTCTAGCAAGCGCCTGTGTCACTCCAAGTCTAGCTTCCAACACCCCCACACCGGAGCACCCATGCCCGACTGAATGTCTCCTTGCTTGACTAGTTCTTCTATAGCTGAACTTCGTAGCACTGTCTAGCTGCAAGATCGCCACTTTAGCAGTTTTCGTGTACCAGAGCACTAACACAGCTTCCCCCTACTCATACTAGAGGCTCCATTCGCCAGATGGTCTCACACACCACCTGAAAAGAAGCTGACTTCCGTCTTTGTTAACAATCGCATCCCCCGCTGAGCTACGCTATACCTTCAAATTGAGATACACAACTCGCGAATCCGAGACGTCTTCATCCTGCTAGGTGGCGCATACCGGCTTCACCGCTGATATACCGCACCCCCTGACCAAAGTGCCCGCATCTAACACCGGATGCTCTCAATCCATCATCTACGAGAACAATGTCTGCATCCCCAGAAACAGTGTTTGCATTCGACCAGCGCGTGGCCGATCTCCAGCAGAACCCGACGAAGATCAACCAGCTCAACATCCCCGCCTGTCTCTCCAGTATGCCTCCACATCTGAACTCAGATGACCCACTTGCCATCAACCGTTGTGAATTCCCAAGAAAGAATGGTGGGGACTCGGCCTCCTTAAAAACCATTCTCCTTCAACCCTTAGGTTGTTTTGCTAGAATTCACAATGTTTGCAAGTATTCCGCAACAGAGTCCGTTTATATTGCACTCCTCCGCTGCTTGAGCGCCCGCATCACTCCTCCAGATGCCGATAACTGTGTCCAACCAATCGTGAACGCTAGTGCCCAGTCACATGACACAAAATTGTGACTCCATCTCTCCTCCTCATATGGCCGTATATCCAGGAGAGGATCCAGTCACCAAATTCCACTAAGGAAGAGATCCAGTGAAGCTTCAACTCATATCCATCTTAATCCTCAGTCCAGAGCACCAATGAACAATCCCGCAAGCTATTGTTGTCATCATTGCTAGCCAGCATCCCGCACACCACCAGATTCGTTTCCTGGCACACATATCAGTACGTCTCATGTCGCGACTCCTCGTACTCCCGTGCCTATTCCGTGTGCGTCCACAACTGCTACTCATTCAGTTCATTGTCAATACACACCCATACTACTTAACCATGCCCGGCATCAGCTCCATTTGCCGCTACACTCCTACAAGCCTATATAGGTTGCCCCTCATCCGTTAGACCATAAATCGCCATCCGATCAGCACCTCCTGCAACTCGAATAAAAAACTGCATGTCCGGATGTTAGGTCTTCAATCTCGATTGAACCAGACTGCCTCCGATCACCATCAATCATCACCGCACTACATCACCATAGTGAGCGCCTGTGTCACAACCAAAGCCAGACATTCCAACATCCCACACACCGGGATATATCGCCTAAACCGAGTGTCTCCTTGCTAGACTGATTGTCCCAATCACCGCAAGTCTACTCCATCAATCGTCCTTGGTGGGTAGCTCCTCCAACACTGTTCACAATTTCTGCCACTTTCTGTCATCTCTCCCGAGTCTCCTCGGGTCTCCTCCTGCCATTCGTCCATCCTCATTCCATTCCTGGCTTTCCCACAGCATCCCTAGATCATCCATCGATACACCGATCAATTGCTTTAATAAGCACCTATGTCACTGCCAAACCCGAGCTCTTCGGTTCCCAAAAACCAGGATACACTGCTTGAATGAGTGTCTCCTTGCTTACTAGCTCCACAATAGATCACCACCGAAAAATCCTTGCTGAATCAAGCCCCCTCACAACCCAAAGCATGCTCCAACCATTCCTATCCTGCTCAACTGGGCAATCGCATCAGCTTAGGAGCCTCCACACGAAAAACGATGCATGGGGTTGGATCCAGAACGTCGAGATAGTTAAAATCAACTACTCACACACAAAAAACGGAAAATCGACTCCGAAATTGCAAAAAACACCATGGACCCTTCCTTCAGCAAATCTGACCCTTTTGAACCTCCTGAACCTTCTGACCCTTTTAACCCACAAAGGGTCAAACCCAGGTCCACTGACCCCTCCTTATGATGTGGCGCACCTGCCACATGGGATAATCTCCCATTTCTCTTTTCCCTCCCCAATCTGTTCATCCACGCCAGATTCAGAAAAGGAAAAAATAAAAACAGAGCACAACAGGGCTCTGCTCCGGCAACCCGTATGTGAACCTTGGTACTCCAATCTCTGTACCGATCGCACCGTTGGACTCGTTTCAACGAGAGCTCCCAGATCCGTGGGTAAGAAAAAATTTCTGAGCAAAATTTTTTTTCGATTTCAAACTAGCGGGTTTAAACGTGAAACAAGTGACTCTCTCGCTCCTCCTGTGCTCTGATACCAATTGTTTTGCCCCGGGAGTCACTCATGCACACAAAATACACTGATTTCAGAGAAAACTCCTCCTGTATATATTTCGAGTATAAATCACATACATTAAATATACAAGACTGAAAAATTCTCCGAGAGCCACATTCCAGTTCACCGTCGGGGAGCCACAGCCGGCTCCGCCACTCTACCTCACCCTCTCCCTCACATCTGTGCTACCACACACTTCCAGCCTACACACTACACATGTATATATAGGCAAAAACAGGAAGAAACTTCCAAAGAGCATTAAATGCTCTTTTCACGCGTGAGGGAGTCAAGATTTCCAGCTGAGGAAATCTTCTGTAGTTAATGCAAAGCTAGCAGCCCGTGTGGGGGAAATCTAGGAGAATCAACAAGTATGAGCTTTACCTGTTTTTGGCGGACCCTCCAGTTGTAGCATGGCTCCCTTAGGCAACGGGATTGATGCCGTCAATGGCAGTAGAGGCGAGTAATTAATCTTGGGTCCTGATTACGTAAAAAAGTTTGGTGCATGTGTGGCAGTCACGTTATCCGCTTATTTTTTCCAAAATAGATAGGCATTTAGGCTCTGTTTGGAACTCATAGAAAAGAAAAGAAAGGAAAGGAAAAGAAAAAGGGAGGAAAATGAGAGGAAAATAGAAGGGAAAATTTACTGTTCACTGAACTTAAAATTTCTATTTTCTCCTCTCTTTCTCTCTCAACCAAACAATGGAAGAGAAAATTTCTTTATTTTCTTTTTCTTTCATTTCTTTTCCGTAAGTTCCAAACGGAACCTTAATCAAAAGCACGCTCCCAGAACCTCGCCTTTAGCCTCGCAATTGTAGTCAATTGAAAAATAGGCAAACAAAACTACCCAAATGGTAGATAATGCTGAACATTACCGAGATTTCAATAGCTAGACTCCAAATGAAATCCCTTGTCCTTTTACCAAATACTTTTGGGTGCCTTCATTATATGTGAAACAAATCCAGTTACAATTCCGTACAAAGCAGAGCCCAAATTAGTTCTAACTATGTATGTGCATTTGCTCAACTTTTTCCGTAATCCCACTGATTGGAATTCCCCTACGTACTAGCAAGTCACTAATTTGGCCTTCTTGTGTGCACATCTTGTAAGTTGTACTCCTACTCTCCACCCTTTTTGACTGTCGTGGGACCGCCGTTAATCAAATTGCCACGAATAATTAGATAAAGATTAACACAATAATATGTTTTTAGGAAATAAAAGAAAAATTATTGCAATCGGCATCAGTGTATTGGCATCCGCAATGGCAGTGCTGCATGGTTCAGGTATCTACTACCAGAGACAGGGACGGCTCTAGAATTTTATTTAGTAATGACAAAATTAAATGTATACAAAACTATGTATACACTTTCCTTGATTTAAGCCCATGTACTAGGGGAGTTATACATTCTATCAAGTATTGCCATGTGTCATTGCTGGACACCCTGCCATGTCAGCATGAATACCTCCTACCACATCAGCATGACACCTCTTGGTTCGTCATCACGAATATTTCCTGAAGCGAATTTCTTCTTACTATCCGGGCCGGATCTCTTTGACAAGAGTGGTCCATTTTTGATACAGACACTGCCCCATCAAGCTTTCTTTTTGAGCAAAAATGGGAGTTTGGATATGAAGGAGAAATAATCGCGAGACCAAACCCAGTAGAGCTTTCCGTTTTGGAGCATCATAATAGGAGCTTTCCGATCGACATGGTCTGATATCGGCCGATATAAGACCATATCATCAATACTGTTACGCTTCTCAAAAATGATTTAATACCCTAGAGCCAACTATATAATTTTTTTGAATGTCAGAGATTCTGGTAAAAATGTTTTAACTCACCTAGATTCTCTACCACCCAAATCCAATGGAAAAAATACATGTAATTTGAAACGATTACACGCACAAATGGTTTGTCGCTATCCAGAAAAGGCCAATCACACTAACAACTTGACGAAACGTTACCGCACTTAGAAAAAACAATAAACACAACCATATAAAATTTGTTTCCATAACCTAGCTACACTCTAAAAATAAATTAAGGGAAATGATTTTGCCACTCGCTTATAAGTTAACGCCACTCCCCTGCAAGTGTGTTTTTGCACCAAAAATACACTTGCAGGGGAGTGAAATTAACAAAAAAGGAAGTGGCAAAATCAGCAGCCTAAATTAAATAAACGTACAACTAGATAATTGGGGAATACATGCAAATATCAATTTTCATCAAGAATGTGCCAACCAAACGGATCTCGGCTTATGGAGCTTACAACATCATCTGGGGTCTAATTCACTGATTGATGCTTCATTCACAGTCCACCGTATTGACTTGCTCATAGACTGACCCGGCTGTAGCTCTGGAATAATATTCGACCCTATTCCACTCCGGCCTAAGAATCTCGGCTGTTGAGGAAGTGGCAACGAAGTGGAATAGCTATTGAGCACAAGAACTATTGTTGCCATAGAAGGTCGAGCATTCGGATCATCTTGAACGCACAACAAGGCAATATGGATACATCTAGTGACTTCATTTCTTGCATACGACCCTTCAAGAGTTGGATCCAATAGATCCAAGGGCGTTCCTTCCCTCCAGAGTTTCCAAGCCTGCAACAATTCAATACTAACATGAATTGTGGATGCGATGATATTGGCACTAAAGAGGAAGATACTCCCAATGTTATGTCCATTATATATTAAGGTTACGTTTAACATATTAAGGTTACGTTTAAAAGGCAGTTCAGTGAAATAGATTCGCGAATTTTAAAGACATTATTGATGGCATGCATTAATACTTTGTTTTACTGGTTAACATGCATATATCTATATCTTCTTCTGAAGGATAATCTCAAGAACTTTCGACAACGACATACATACTCGAACGTCCCTAAATTGGATAGAAGACTAGCTAGCAATATGGGATAAACAAAGTAGCAATTAAAATGTACGGCTAAAAAGCTTACGTAGCTCAGAAGGTTTGCCGCATCATCTGAATGGTAAAAGTTGTTCCGCTTGCCAGAAATGATCTCCAGAACCAAGACACCAAAGCTAAACACATCAGACTTCGTGGAGAACTTTCCATTTATTAAATATTCTGGAGACATGTAACCACTGCAAGTCACCATTATCAGTTAATCATGAATTAATGGAAGACAAAAAGGAAAGGAAACTAGTACTTTGCGGAAAAAAAAATTCAGACATGAAAAAATTGAGGTCATAATGCACAAAGGTTTAACTCAAAAAGTACGTGACATAAGGGGCCTGAACAAAGGTTTAGCCTGGCCTCCCCTTTTTTCATGACACTACTATTTTTTGCCTGATTATCGTTGATTTAACAAACTATCTTTCCAATAAGCAAACTATATATGTCAAGAATTGATGAAAGGGTAATTAGGTAAATCAAGAAAAAGAACTAAAGAAAAGGACTATTGTTTCAGAGAAGCAAGTGTTGAAATCATTACTATAGTAAAGTCGATGAATTGTCCCTAAGGTTTAGCTTTTGATGAATCCCAATTGTTAGATTTCATAGAAAGTTCCAACCTAAAATCAATTGGCAATTGATATAGTAGCCGCTAAATCTTATTAATCAAGCTTGGGTGGCTTAAATGAATAATATGGAACAAGTCTAACACCAATGATGCATAGATTGAGATTGTATAAGTCAATGCCCGTCAATGCAAAATATAGAAAAACGAACGTAAGGGATGCAGGGACACTGCTTACAATGTGCCAGCGACTCGACGTGTGTTTCCATGAGTTTGATCATTTCCAAAGATCCTAGCCATGCCAAAATCTGAAACTTTTGGTTCCATATCAACATCTAACAAGATATTGCTGACTTTGAGATCACGGTGTATAATTCTAAGCCTGGAGTCTTCATGAAGGTACAACATCCCCCGGGCTACCCCTCCTATAATCTTGTAACGTCTTGACCAATCCAGCTTCTCCTGCTTCTCCTGCTCTTGTGGGTCTGTGCATTGATCAGGTTGAAATGCAAGTTCAAGTTAGAATAAAGAACTAGACTGGGAAATATGTATTATGTTATTTCGTTTCTCAAAATTGATACATAAGCATAAGAACATGTTAAATTGGTCGCATGAGGACTGGCCTTGAGATAAAGCTCAAAGTATCGTGGCTTTAGGCCCAAAAAATGACAGATTTTTAGGACCCCAAAATATGTAGTAATTCTATGTAGTATATTCCCAAATAACCATCCAAAGATAAATAGAGGCTCAACATGCATCCAATCAAAGCAAGGCCCAAAAATACTTGATGGCATACTTGTAAATTTGAGAATTAAATGGTCCATTTTTATTAGAAAATTCATCTTACTATTGGAATCATGTTTTCTACAATAAAGACCATTGACCAATTAATGAGGTTTTTGTTTTGCTCGCCAAAACAAAATTGTTAATCGTGTCATTCCGTGCTCGTGTTTTTTTCTGTGCCTGTGCCACGTTAACACACAAACAATACCCACCCGGCCAGAGTGATTGGCGACATGCTTTCTTCACTGACTGGATTGATTAATTTGGTTCGGAAAGAATACATTCCAAAAAAAAAAAAAAAAGAATACATTCACCAACATATAAAGATAAGGGTTTAAAGAATGAGAGAATTTGTTTCAGTGGTTGCCCCAACCAAATGCCTTAATTTTGGTTCATTGGAATCTAATTATCTTCCTATTTCTGGCACAAACGTGTAGTAAAGAGTGCTTGACATGAAAAATCCAATTTCTCCTTTTCATAACACAAGAGTTTTTAACTTGGAAGTCATTAAAAATCTGTGTATGAATTGTGTCAACACACGATTCGTATTGTGTACCATTCAGCTATGCTGTGTGTGTTAATACCTTAATGAATTCCGAGACTTGACATTCATAGCAATGGAAATTAGAAACAAGCAGTACTAATGAAGAGGCGTTTAGAATGCCTAACCGAATAAAAAGTAATCAAGGCTCTTGTTGGGCACAAACTCGTAAATGAGTATCTTTTCTTCTCCTCCCAAGCAAAATCCGAGTAGCCTCACAAGGTTTCTATGCTGGAGCTTGGCAACTAATAACACCTCATTCTTGAATTCTTGTGCACCTTGCCCTGAGGTTCGAGATAGCCTCTTCACAGCTACCTCTTGGCCATCTGGAAGTAAACCCTAAGAATACAAAACATCTCATGAAACTCATAGATCCAAAGTAGGACAACTTCTGCAAATGTCAAAACGGTTTTTTGCAGAATTAAAAAAAAGTACCTTGTAGACTAAACCAAATCCACCTTCACCAATTTTGTTATCGTTTGAGAAGTTGTTTGTGGCAGCTTCAATTGTACCCAAATCATATTGCAAGGAATCCCTAACTGGACAAATTAAAAGTTGAAATTAAGAACAAATGGTAAAAACAGGAAAGGATAAGAAGTTTCTTTAGTTTGGTGTGGGGGTTCGTTCTTACCATTGTCTAGATCTTCTTCTACAGAATTATGTTTCTTCTTCGCCCTTTTAGTTAGGAAACAGAAGCCTGCTATAAAAAGCATAACGACGACCCCAATTGAAGCTACAAAGGCAGCGATTACTTGCCATGAGACTCCCCCAATTCCTGCATTATTAAAATTGTTTCATTAGCAAACGGTTGCACTAACTAAGGCCGCAAACAATCTCATTCGCGTATGTAGTGACTAGTTTCAGCTTGTTTGAAAAAAAAAATTAATATTATATAAGGTTTGTTTTGTTGAACATGCGTCTAAAAGAAGCATTTAATCTAGCTGATCACGATCTCGAGCATATTGGTGTTCAAGCTTCCGTCGAAAACTAAACGAGTTTGAAAAATGTGTTCAAAACTAGCCTCGAATTAGATTTTAACAAGCCGAGTACGAGTCAACATCGAACAACTTGAATTAATTGATTTAATTGATTTAACACCACACGATCGCTCACTTTTTGCAACTTTAATTGATAAACGCCTTTCATCCCATACTCTTGATCCTTTAAGTTGTGGGAGTTAAGGCGAAAACGCAGTCTGTGGAATACTGTATTCAAATTATTAATAGCATTTTTTTCTTAATATGCCCCTCTCTTTGTCAAAACCTCAGAAGACATTAAGGGGGTCCTCGCTTTGTTTCTTGGAGAAAATGCATGATAGATTGATCATTGGGCATCCAGCAGAACACCAAGAAGTTCCTTAAAACATTGATTCAAGTATTCAACTACTTGAGTCGTTCTTCCGGTGGGTTTCTGGAAGCATTTTAGAAGGCTTGACGATTCAAGGCCTTTCCACAATCAAACACTTGCTGCAATGTATGATCGAGGATTCGACAAATCAGTCTTTAGTCAATTAATGATGATTCACGATTGATTTTAAGAGAGATAATGGAAAAGCGGTCTGACAGCCTCCCTTTTTTTACACTTCTAAATGTGTATTTAAAGGATAGACTTAGAAAGGAACAAAAATTTTCTTTCACATCTAAAAGAAAGAAGAACCAAGAATATGGAACGACAGGAGTAACAAATTATGGATACTAGACAATTCTATAAACTTCAAAATTAAATTCCAAATCCATGCTTTACAAAAGAAAGTTTTACCAGGGCTGCTTGTAGTAGAAGTACTACGAGGAGGACGGAGGACTGCCGTAGGTGGCGGCGGAGCGGCACCGAAGCTGGCGTCGTAAAATGGGTATGTCTCATACCTGACATTACAGCTCGGAAACCGAACTATTGCTCCTTGGCTTGCATCACAGCAACTCGGAAGAGTCGAGATACAAGCCCAAAGGCAGGTATTGCAATCGAAACCAGATATATCTGGCGTGCATTGCGCTAGTCCGTACAACGTCACAAGGGATGAGTAATTAACTTGTGCAGTCGCGAATTTCTTACTTGAGTCATCACTCGAAGTCCGATTGGCAATATCGTCCATAACCTTTTCAAGTGTAATTCATACCAATAGTTAAGTGGTTGCAAAAAGTAAGAACTAGATAAAACATAAAAATCAATTTTTTTTTTAACATACCACGGAGGAAAGACACACCAAACTAAATTACCAGAAAGGCATAAGAGGTTAAGGCTCTCATATTCAACCCGTGTTGGCAATCACTTCGTGCAAGTTTTCTTACACCCTCGTTACCTTGTATCACCCATCCCATTATGGTGGTGGCACCATGCATCGAACGAAGCTAGAGGATGGGCTGATAGTTATGCAATACGTATTCATTTGTGGTCCGAAGTAATGAGTACAGCACCAAGCGCGCCGGGAGCAGAATTTGGAGGAAATATTGATTAGAATTTGTATTTTATATATATTTGTATATATTTCATGTATTGTCTATATGTACTCAATTATAATAAAATAAAATTTTGTTGAAATTTATTATTATTGATTAGAAGTTTTATTTATTTATTATTCATTGTTAAGACAAATTAATTAACTAATTAAAATAATATAAATTTCTTAAATATAAAGTCAAATTTAAATGTAAAAAACATAATAATTTGAGTTAACCAAATTAAAATTAAATAAATAAAGAAATGAATTAAATAAATAAGATAAAAGAATTAAAAAATAAAATAAAATAAGAATTCAGTTAAAAGGGTGGGTTGGGGGTATTTATGACTTTTTGGCAAGGGGAGGAGGGGAGAAGCATATCTTGATCATTTAAGTTGAGTCGTTAAACTTTAACGTGGACTTCATAAAAGGCGTCCGGTGACCAGGATCCAAAGATATTTCCCCAATTACCACTTTTCGTATGGCCCACATATGGCACTCAAATTTGACAAAGACAAGCACACACCAAAATACAAAAGAAATACATTATTTGCACCATTAGAATATCGTTGCTCGTAAGAGTATAATAGTTCGATTTGTCGCAAAAAAAAGTGTATTCGTGAGTTGAAACCTACACTATTTTAATCAATAAGAAAGAAGATAATACTCACACTCTTTTAAGAAAGATGAACAAAATTGTATTGGCTAACCAGGTAGCTATTGTGATCTTCGTTATGTAAGTGCCGTTGACGTTTATCAATACAATCTTCTCACTTTTGACCGGAAAAAAAAACTAAGTAGCTATTTGGGTTTGATTGTAGGTTTTAAGAAAATTGCTTTCCTTAAATATTCATATAATCTTTTAACTTTATACACTCAATGTATATTATTTACATAAAATAACTTCATTAAATCAATAACTTTGGTCTGTATTTTCATTTTGAGGTGTCTCAAAATATATCTTCACTCTTCTAATTTTTCTTTAAAAAAAAAAATCAATGAACCGTTAATGGAGGAAAAAATTCGATAATAAATAAGTTTAAACTCACTTAACTAAGGCTCATTCCAAATTTTCAAATATGTACTTGTTTTCAAACTTAAAAATAATAGTTACAAAAATAATTTTGTAATTTTTTTTTGTAGGATTGGATAGATCTCATCGAAATCTATAAAACAAAATCCATATTGTATATTTTTTTATTTTAATAAGTCTGTTATTTTTATGCTTGAAAATTATAAATAAGTATTTATTTTTGAAGGGGGCAAAGAGGAACACACCCTAAATGCATGTCTCCTTACACACTAATGAACACGAACTTTAGGGATGGATAGAGGATCAAATTTACCAGATCATCAGTGACTTCATACAAAAAATCAAATTAACTAGATAAGAGTGGTCACGTGAACAAGAACATTTGCAAATATTGTATCCTATAATCTTTGCTTAAGCATCAGTAATCCTCTATGAATTTTCATGTTTGAATTTCACGAGCCAAACATTTCAAACTTAGAATCACTAGAGGGTTAGCTTGGTCATCATATCCAAAACCCCTAAATGCTCGAGATGCATCACGTAAGCTGACCCGAACATCCAAATATAAAAAAGAACAGTGAAAAAGAGTTCATATTTTTGTTCAAACATTAGAAGCATCATACGTGAGTATATCCATAATCTGTATAAAATACTTAATATTACCTCTCCCAAAACCTCGTTAAAGTGGGTCTTATTCGTAACGTTCCAAGCGTTGTGCAAAACTCCAAGGAACCCTCTATCCTGACGGGCGAATATGTACTCGTTGGAGTACCTTAGCATGCACTCTTCCAACCAGACTGTCACCCGCTTCGACCTGGGGCACCATTCAACTACATTTTGGGTAGTCTTAATGACGCAATCTTGACACTTGGCGGAGGAGATGTCGCCACGGCAGAGGAAGAGGCCGTAGGCAATGTCGGGTGGGCTGGTGCCTGCGGTGAAGTTGTAAAAGCCGTTGGATGCATTGCTGGAGTGGGAGGAGAGAGCGGAGAAGAGGGTGTTGAGGTTTGTTTTGTAGGTGCTGTTTGGGGCGTAGGTACTGGTTGTGTTAAGGGCTGGGTCTGGGCAGTCTAAGGAAAAGAAAGGCGGGAGATCTCCTTTAGTAATTGGGATAAGGCTAAGCAAGCAAATCGTGTAAACAAACAGAGACTTTCTGGGGAGCAAATAATCCATTCTGGAACAACCTTCTGGGGGTTTCAATTTTGATTAAAAAAAAGTGGAGATTGGATGGGAGAGGGGGGAGAAGTAAGTGGTGGATAAATAAGTGGTGGGGAGGGGAGATTAGAAATCATGGCTTTGGCCCCGACGACTGGGAATCATGGCTGTGGCCCCGACGACTGGGAACTTGGAAGTGGGCCAATGGCTGCAAACTGCTCCCAACTTGTTTGACTTGGATCGACTCGTTTAATAATCTAATCAAGCTCGATTTTGAGTTTAAGAACTGTTTGGTAAATTAGTCGAGCTCAAAACTCAACAACCTGGCTCGTTATATTGGATCGACTAGTATGACCAATTAGATTTCTTAATTAAGTAAATTAGCCCAGCTTAGCTCGTTTACGTAAGAGCATCTCCAACAATTGACTTCAAATTGGAAATGTCAAATTTTTTTTGAAGGCATAGGTGATATTTTGGCATCTCTTATTTGACATTCAAAGCTCCTCTCCAACCCTTATGCCAAAGTTTTGAACTTCCCACCAGTTGATTTTTCCACAGCTGCAATTTGAAATTTGCCAAAATTGGCAGGCGGGAGAGCAAGTTGCCAAAATTGGCAGGCGGGAGGTTTATGCCAAAGCCATGTCAACGTTGGCGACAGTGAAGGCAGTTGAAAGGTGAGTAGATGCCAAAAGTGACGGTTAATTTGTCCACCTCAGTTTTGACATCTCTTGTTAAAAATGCTTAATGAGCCTAACTCATACTTGAATTTTGAGCACATTAGTAAACAAATCAAATTCAAACACTACAAAGCTCACTTCAACTCGCTCATTTGCACTAGTAACAACAACAATTATTGAAGGAGCTAGAGAGTGACGGGAATGGAATGCCGGTCGCAGCATGGCATGAGTCATCATTTCCCCTGGTTCTCAATTTTTGTTTGGCATTTACTGTATTCAACTTGGAACTTTCCATGCATTGACGGTTCATGCATGTTGACCCTGTTTTTTTGGGCTTCTTTTTTTTTTGAATATTTCTTTAAAAAAATTGGATAAAAATAAAAAAATTTACCTTTTTGATTCATCTTGAATATGTTGGGCTCAGTTTTTCGAACTTTTTCTTGAATATTTTTTAAAAAATTGGGTAAAAGTAAATTTTTTACTTAGACAAATGAATAATACAAAAAAAATTTGCTCAGAATTAAAAAGAAATTAAATAAGAAGAAAACAAGAAGAAAGCCTACGAAACTGAGAGAAATGGAGTACATCTCTCTTTTCTTCTTCATTTCCTTTCCGCGAATTATTCACACAATCAATTGAGTATCCAATTGCTTATTACCGTCATCTCTCCTCGGACAAATTTTACAACCTTTGAACCCTTGCTTTGTTGCGCAATAATTGGCAAAATCATGACGGTTGGACCACATGTTCATAAAGGTGGGACTCGTACTCTTTACGTCTTTTTTTACGTGTATCAAGACAATAGCGGGTGATAAGTAGGAAATAATCTCCCAAGGTCAGCCCAGATCAGGAAGCCTAGCTCAACACGAAGGGCCATGTATGGGACCCAGTGACATGGAGCTCAGCTTGAAGAACTAAGCTCAAAGGACCAGCACAAGGGCGAAGGTCATCCCAAACCAAAGAGCTCACGAGCACAGCCCTAAGGGCTCGAGCTAGAGTCCTAAGAACATGAAATCTAGCCTATAATAGCTTGCCTCTATTAAACTAGTCCAAAAAAGGAGGCCAACTCACAAGCGCAGCTCATAGAAGAATACCGAGCTCAGCTCACTAGGTGAGCTCGGCAAGTATGACGAACCTGCAGCCAAACTTATGAGACACTCCATGCAAGAGATTCGTACAGCCTAAAGGACTAAAAGAAGTCGGACTCTTATTCCCCTTCTAGAATATCCAAGGCCTTATCTCATCCCAAGGGATGAGGCTGCGAATCCCAAGGGATAACCATGAGAGACCCATGCACGAAGGGAACTTATGGAGTAGCCACAAGCCTTATCTCCTCATAAGAGGTCAAGATATGGTCCATAAAGGATAACCACAGAGATCTGTCCACCATAAGGACTCATAACCTGATAAATAGGTACAAGAGTCCAAAGGTGAAGGGACTCCTCTAACCTGATAAGGTTCAAGGGAGTCCTAAGGTAAGGAGGACACTCCTACCTATCTCCGTCATGTACGGATAAGCCCAAGAGGTCCCAGCACCGTAAGGACTCCTAACCTGATAAATAGGTACAAGAGTCCAAAGGTGAAGGGACTCCTCTAACCTGATAAGGTTCAAGGGAGTCCTAAGGTAAAGAGGACACTCCTACCTATTTCCGTCATGTACGGATAAGCCCAAGAGGTCCCAGCACCGTAAGGACTCTTGACCTGATAAGCAGGAACAAGAGTCCAAAGGTGAAGGGACTCCTCTAACCTGATAAGGGTCAATGGAGTCCTGAGAAAAGGAGGACACTCCATCCTATTTCCATCATGTGCAGATAAGCCCAAGAGGTTCCAGCACCGTAAGGACTCTTAACCTGACAAGCAGGTACAAGAGTCCAAGGGTGAAGGAACTCCTCAAACCTGATAAGAATCAGGAGAGTCCTAAGGTGAGGAGGACACTCCAACACCTATCTATACCCGCCACGAGCGGATGAGACTTAAGAGTCCCGGTCCCAAGGGATTCCTCTCAAAATGCCTATATAAAGATCACACTTCTACATCATAAAGGTACGCAAAAAAAAATACGAAACTTATACTCAGTTCAATTTCTCCATATCTCAACTGACTTAGGCATCGGAGGGGCGATGGCGACAGCCACGCCGGTGCCCATAGTTTACCGTGTCTATTTTGCAGGTCAATAATCGAGTACGCCGGAGGCCGTTCCATCCGCTGGAGGACTAGGTGAGCGGTTGAGGATCCCCTCCTCCGGAGGTAGCAAAAATCGCTTCATCAGCTGGCACCGTCTGTGGGAAATGAGAAATCAATCTCAACCCTTCACGGTGAACGGTTTCCTCAATGGATACTCGATTAACGGCTTTAGAAAATTATACTCAATCACTTTCTAAAAGTCGCGCTCCATCTCCTTCAGAAGTTCAGATGAGGGATACCTCACCCACGGTGACTCGACCTAGCGGTGTTCGCCGCTTAACAAAAACAAGCTGATACTATGCAAGGAAAGATCGAAACCTTGCAAGATCAACTGGAAGTTTTAACCCAAGGGTTAACGGACGCGACACGAATGAATGGGGAGTTAAACAAATAACTCGTCAATTTAGACGAAAGCCCATTGAAGAACAAAAAAGGGACGGTAACGCCGATCTCGAAACGAGGCGGTCAAGTCGCATCAAGAGAGATCAAAAATCACTTCCGAGAAGCCCTTCTATGGAAGCAAACCTAAATCGAGGGGCTGATTAATCAAGTTAAAGGGAAAACTCCCACCATGGCGGAAAAGTTGATCCAAGTCACCAACTCTCCCTTCACGGCCAAAATAATAAGGTCCCCGCTCCCACGGGAGCTCGAGATGCAGCAGATGGCAACGTTCAATGGCACTACAAACCATTGGATCATTCAGAGACGTATAAATCTCTAACACATCTCCAGGCAACACCAGATGAGGTCATTTGCCAAGCCTTCCCCGTTATACTAAGGGGAAGCGCGCACACAAGGTTTTACAAGCTCCTACAGAGCAACACAAGCAACCTAAAAGAAGCCCTGGGTGTAATATACTGTGAAGAGCTTGGGAAAAATTTTCAAGCTCAAGCGACGTAGCTAAGGCTATGCAATAAAAGAAGCTCTGGAAAAATTTTCAAGCTCAAGCGACGTAGCTAAGGCTATGCAATAAAAGAAACTCTGGAAAAATTTTCAAGCTCAAGCGACGTAGCTAAGGCTATGCAATAAAAGAAGCTCTGGAAAAATTTTCAAGTTCAAACGTCGAAGCTAAGGCTATGAAATAGAAGAAGCTCTGGAAAAATTTTCAAGCTCAAATGACGCTGCTAAGGCTATGCAAGAAAAGAAGCTCCGACTACGGATCAAATTGCACTTTGCAAAACTCAAGTGCCCCACGGGCATCTTTCAGGAAGAGCAGAGCTTTCCACCTACATTACCTCTGCGGTTTAAAGCATCCATACATGCCAACAATAATGAAATCCACCTGGAACAAAGTCAAGGTATTCCAGCTCCATTCTTCTCATAAAGCTGGCAAAAGATCCAAGGACCAGCTCTGGCCCCTAGCTACGGCAGGGAAGATAACATTCGTAATATTGTCCATGGAATATACCTGAAGATATCCCAATGGGATAAGGAAAGACCCAAATCCTAAGGGATAAAGGATGCCACCAACGAGATAAGTACAAAACATCCCTGATATACGTAATCAGGGGTAGATTGGGATTCCTAGCTAAGGTGAGACTCCTCAAAACCTTAAAGAGGTAATCCGGATCTATAAGATACAGTCCTACAAGGACTCAACCTCCTAACAGAATGCCCATAAATACGACAGTAGAGCTCCAACAAGAGGATCAGGTCCGAGGAGACGACGAAGCTAATTCATCAGCTGGCGCCGGAGTACATTAAACTTCAAGCGCACATATCGCCACGGCATTCTCCAGCCCAAGCGTCAGATTTTCTTCGTAGATAACACTAGAGTTGATCACAGAAATTATCCTACTACGAGATAAGTCTTGTTCCTCTTTTATTTTGATTAATTACTGCTTATCACAACATATCCCCACATTGGGATCACTCGGATAATTTTTGGATTACAATAAAAGAGTTCATATTGAAATGAATCTGTTTGAATGAAGAATTCTAAAGATCTAGGACTCTACATTGAGTTGTCCACATACAACTCATGGGGGACCTATTAACCCACAAAATGCATGTGGACTAATTCATCCGGTCTTATAGGATACGTAAAATCCCTAAGAATTAACATGATGTTAATCTGTTCAACTCAAAAAGAGCCTAGGGTCCCATGAGACCAAAGTTCTGAGTATGACCGCGGTTACTCCAAAGAAAACAGTGTTTTAGCAAAGTTTAACTTTCATCTATTTGGTAAACAAATAGCTTAGGTGAAAAGCTTATATCCTAAGGGACCCATAGCCTGAGCATGATTTTCATCTGCTCAGTAGGATAGTTAAAATCCTAATTCAAGCATAATCTTTATGAACTCCCGACAATACTGACATGAGGAAGTACTGTCATAAGATAAGGGGTTTTCTAGGAGCTCACCGTCTGACCTTCTTATATCCGATATCGTTTTAGGAGTGCAAGCCATTCTATGGCCATTTCTATGTAAGCCGAGGGCCTCTTGAAAAGCTCCCCACTATGATAAAATTATCAGGTGGCATTGAACAATTTTATTACTGATATAAGCATGATTTTCATCTGCTCAACCAGTTATAGGGCCAACGGGCCACATGAAACAATTACACAAACAACAAGTGTTAAGCTGTTTTTCCAACACCTTAACACTTGGGGGAGTAGGGAAGTATATGGACATACCAATCTTCTCAGCCAAAGCTAGAGCTTTGGAGATAGCTATAAAAAGCTTACGAAGCTTGGACAACCAATAGGTAAAGCCCAGTCCTAAGGGAATTAAATCTTGAAGAGATTAGGCACGGCCCGCACACCTCAACCAGAAGGCAAAAGCAACATAAGTATTAGCAACTTAAGCATGACCACCAAGCCTGCTCGGTCACAGGTCAAGGCCCCAAAATTAGACTAGGCAAAGAGTTTAGCATTGAGCAACCAAGGTTTGCTCAGAAGAACATAGCTGATAAAGCATGTGATGTTCTCCATAAAGCAAGTGCAAGTGCAAAATTGTCACGACGATAGCAGTGAATGAGTTACTCACCTCTACGGAAACATGAAAATTTCTAAGGAAATACACAGATAAGAGCTTAGGCTCATTCAGAGAGCTGAGCATGAAAGGCAACATCATCTGATCATCTTCAAGGATTGACATGGCGCCATTATCAGCCCGGCTATGTGGACCACCAAGTTACTCCAACAAAGGATCTTGATCGTCTAAGGTGGCTGAAACACCTCTTACTGGAGGTGACAAATATAAAATATCCTAAGGGATAACCCAGGAGAGTACCTCAATACGAGTACCCCAATTGGACAACAGAACCTAACCCGTCAACAATCCCAAGGGATAAAGATTTAAGGCTAGCTAATCTTAAGAGAAAAATTTAGCCAACACAACAACACATGACAGAGGAGCTCAACTAAAAGTCCTAAGGGACATAATCACCCTCTCAAGTGTTCCCCTTTTCCTGACCTAACAACGTCTAAAGAAACAGGGGAATAGCTGAAGCTGAGTATGAACCAGACCAGCTCATCCCAAGGGACAAGCAAAGCGAGCACTATGGTACAGCTCAACACATTGAACTAGCTCAATCACAAGAGAGCCAGCTCGGCATACATGTCCAAGAAGACTTAACAAGTCATCTCCGAAAGAGCTATACCAATCTCCTATAAAAGGCACTGAAGAGTTACAACTCAAGAGCTAAAACTAAAAGTCCGAGTGTGTGGCCCAAAAGCCTCCTCGACCCAGTCCAAAAGAGCTCTGGACTAATGAACCAGATTTCAAGATAAATCTCAAAAATGCTGAGTTAGCTAAAGCGCGCAGCTGCTCAGTACATGAAGACCCGGACTCAGCCACTGATCCGGTAAAATCTACTACTCTATGGGCCAGCCAAGGACGCTTGGTGGTTTAGAAAATCCGAGCTTAGTTTGACTCGATACAAATAAGGCTACCTAGGCAACCCAAAGACTCCTAGTGGTCTAGCAAATTTGGACTCAGCCATTGATTCGGAAAAGTCTACAACCCTATGACGTAGCCAAGGCTATGCAAAAGACATAGCACGGCTATGCAAATGAGCTTAGGGAAAATTTCAAAGCTCAAATGACATAGCACAACTATGCAATAAATGGAGCTCAGGAAATATTTCCAAGCTCAAGAACGTAGCTAAGGCTACGCAACATATTGATTATTTATCAAAGAGTCAAAGCTTGCAGTGCTCAGACCAACATATAATTTCAAAAGTGTTGACACGCCCACTTGATCCAGCCCCAACGTAGGCACTGAAGGGCCTGAGCTTACGGAGCTCAGACTAATAATCCAAGAGTGTAGCCTACAAGCCTCCTCAGCCTAGTCCAAAAGAGCTCTGGACTATACCTCCAAGGCCAGCCAAGGACGCCTAGCGGACTAACAAACCCGAGTTGAAATCAAATCTCGGAAAGGTGCCGAGTCAGCTAAAAGCGCACAGCTGCTCAATACGTGAAGACCCGGACTCAGCCATTGACCCGGTAAAACTAGAAGATCATTGGGCAGCCAAGGATGCCTCAACAAATGAAGACTATAGGAAACCTCATGCTAAAAGACATGAGATGTTGTTCCAAACCTCGTGTTAAAGGCATGAGATGTCGTTCTAAGTCTCATGCTAAGGCGTGAGCAAACCTCATGCTAAAAGGATGAGGTGCTATTCCAAGTCTCATGCTAAGGTGTGAGAAAACTTCATGCTAAAAGCATGAGGTGCTATTCCAAGTCTCATTTTAAGGCGTGAGCAAACCTCGTGCTAAAGGCATGAGGTGCTATTTTCAAGTCTCATGCTAAGGCTTGAGCAAACCTCATGCTAAGGCGTAGAATGACAACGCTAAGCCAAGCACTTGAAGAGTCAGAGCTCAAAAAGCTCTAAACTATAATATTCAAAAAAGTGGCCCATGAGCCGCTCGCACCATTGCTTATTAAATAAGCATTGAAGAGTCCCAAGGGGCTAAAAGTCCGAGGGATGTGGCATATAAGCCCACTCGGCCAGAGCTCGATAAGCTTTGAAATACAAGTCCGAGAGAAGTGGCCTACAATCCCACTCAGCCGAAAAGCTATTGATGTGCCAAACTCTAAGGCAAAATATCAACACAAGATCAGTCCAAAGAGGACAAAAACTCACAAGTACAAGGTTGTTTTTCAACGACCCCACGCTCAAAGGATTGGGGAGTACTTGAAATAAATCAGTACCCCCACATCTAAGTTATCCCAAAGAGACTAACAAAGGACATAGCAAACGTAAAGCAAGCTTTACTAAAGCTTGTCTCCCTCAAAAATCAAAAATATATATTTCTTTGCTCTGCTACGAGCATTGCTACTCAGCAATGCTAAAAGCAGACACCCCCAAGGTTAAAATGACTACTATAGAGGGGTGTAGATCAAGGTAAAAGGGTGCGCTCTGTTCAACCCCCTAAATATTCTCATCGGTTTGCTATTCAGCAAGGCCGGCCAGCAAAGCTGTTTGATAAAGTCGAACACGACAACATGATCATAGGACCAAAGGTCCATGAATAATCCCCAGAACCAAACAATGGCTATGTACACCACAACCTGATGAACATCGCAGATTATACGCAGGATAGGCATACGTAGTTATCGATTCCAGAGCAAATAAAGTTTCCTACCCCCTGCCAAAAAAGCCACGTGTTAGGAAACAGGGGAGTACCTGATAAGTAGGAAATAATCTCCCAAGGTTAGCCCAGACCAGGAAGCCTAGCTCAACATGAAAGGCCATGTAGGGGACCTAGTGACATGGAGCTTAGCTTGAAGAACTAAGCTCAAAGGACCAGCACAAGGGCGAAGGTCATCCCAAACTGGAGAGCTCACGAGCACAGCCCCAAGGGCTCGAGCTAGAGTCCTAAGAACATGGAATCTAGCCTATAATAGCTTGCCTCTATTAAACTAGTCCAAAAAAGGAGGCCAACTCACAAGCGCGGCTCATAGAAGAATACCGAGCTCAGCTCACTAGGTGAGCTCGGCAAGTATGACGAACCTGCAGCCAGACTTATGAGACACTTCATGCGAGAGGTTCGTACAGCCTAAAGGACTAAGAGAAGTCAGACTCTTATTCCCCTTCTAGAATATCCAAGGCCTTATCTCATCCCAAGGGATGAGGCTGCGAATCCCAAGGGATAACCATGAGAGACCCATGCACGAAGGGAACTTATGGAGTAGCCACAAGCCTTATCTCCTCATAAGAGGTCAAAATATGGTCCATAAAGGATAACCACAGAGATCTGTCCACCATAAGGACTCATAACCTGATAAATAGGTACAAGAGTCCAAAGGTGAAGGGACTCCTCTAACCTGATAAGGTTCAAAGGAGTCCTAAGGTAAGGAGGACACTCCTACCTATCTCCGTCATGTACGGATAAGCCCAAGAGGTCCCAGCACCGTAAGGACTCCTAACCTGATAAATAGGTACAAGAGTCCAAAGGTGAAGGGACTCCTCTAACCTGATAAGATCCAAGGGAGTCCTAAGGTAAAGAGGACACTCCTACCTATTTCCGTCATGTACGGATAAGCCCAAGAGGTCCCAGCACCGTAAGGACTCTTGACCTGATAAGCAGGAACAAGAGTCCAAAGGTGAAGGGACTCCTCTAACCTGATAAGGGTCAATGGAGTCCTGAGGAAAGGAGGACACTCCATCCTATTTTCATCATGTGCAGATAAGCCCAAGAGGTTCCAGCACCCTAAGAACTCTTAACCTGACAAGCAGGTACAAGAGTCCAAAGGTGAATGAACTCCTCAAACCTGATAAGAATCAGGAGAGTCCTAAGGTGAGGAGGACACTCCAACACCTATCTATACCCGCCACGAGCGGATGAGACTTAAGAGTTCCGGTCCCAAGAGATTCCTCTCAAAATGCCTATATAAAGATCACACCTCTACATCATAAAGGTACGCAAAAAATGATACGAAACTTATACTCAGTCCAATTTCTCCATATCTCGACTGACTTAGGCATCGGAGGGGCGATGGCGACAGCCACGCCGGTGCCCATAGTTTACCGTGTCTATTTGCAGGTCAATAATCGAGTACGCCGGAGGCCGTTCCATCCGCTGGAGGACTAGGTGAGCGGTTAAGGATCCCCTCCTCCGGAGGTGACCAAAAACCGCTTCATCAGCGGGTTTAAAGAGATTCAAACTAAATTTATTTTAATTGACAATATTGTCCCTAATGGCTTTTCCGAATACCAAAACAAGTCCTCATCCCCCTCCAAGCTTATCTTCCATCTCTCTCTCTCTCTCTCTCTACTGTAAATTTACCTCTTCCCAGGAATTTTCAAGTACTGGTGGTCACTCCACGTTCACGCTCGTCCGATAGTATTTTCCTCGTTCATTTTCTTAGTTCTCTCGCATTTTTATTTTTTGATGCCATCTTCCTTCTGTTCGCTCTTTCTGCTGGGCTCCGATTTCTGAGTGCTCGTTGCTGTCTTCCTTTCGCAGCGATCTTGCAACCAATTGGTGGAAACTCTTATGTTCTCTGTAGATAAGAAGTGTTTGATTTTGACAACATTCCTACATTTCGTCATCAGGAAAGATTTATGGTCAAGCTTTGAAATTGTCCACACTCTATTGTGTGGTTTGTTTACATAGTATCAATTCTCTCTCTCTCTCTCTCTCTCTCTCTCTCTCTCTCTCTCTCTCTATATATATATATATATATATATATATATTTTTTTTTTTTTTTTTTTTTTTTTTGGGTCTCTTGATTTATTTAAGTTTTTTATTTTGGGTACTCGCCTAAACTACTAGGAGTAAGACTTTTGATTCAAATTTTCAGCGTCTCGGAATTTTTGTATTTTATCAAAGTAGTAAAACCAAATACTTACTTCCTCGATTTAGGGTGTAAAAAGAGAAGAAGAAGAGAGATGTGAGAAGGACAATGGATATGGAAACAGAGATGGAGGAACGGTGAGGTGATCTTGCGGTGTCTAGTCGGAGGCAAAGAAATTGGAGCCGAATTTCACACAAAAAATCCCAAATCACAACCCCTAAACTAAAAGCCCTTTTTCCAAAATCCCCAAATTCCACTGCAATCATCTGGGTTTGCACTTTGTTGATCGACATTTCGTCCGACAAAGTAAATATGGGCGTGCTCTCAGTCTAGTTTTGAGCTTGTGGCCGGCAGCGAGAAGCAAAGACGCAGGGGACGCCATCGGCGGTGGTGCTGCGAAGGACCCTATTTTTCCTGAAGTGTTTCGTTTCTTTCAAGATTTGCTGGAAGGGACCCAAGTAGCATTATTGAAGGGGTGTTTTGGTCATTTACTTTCCTATGTTAAAGCCTTCAACTTGTCACTTACATTTTGTGCAGTAAATGTCGTGGAGTACTGTTATTATTGTCCTGATCCCGCCTACTGTCCGCCTATTAGGCTGTATATAGAACACACAATGAGAAAGATTGGAAAAAAAGAGCACATAGGCAAAGTACACTGTAACACTGGTAATGATCTGTTCCATCGACATTGGGGCTTAGAGCATCTCCAATAGACTCAACAAGATTCTAAGCAATTTGTCTAGAAAAAGTGCACATTTTAACTGAAAAAACAGGATTCCCTACTAATATTTAAAAAACCCTAACAGTATGAATGCGAATCACAAATTAATACTATCAAAAAAAAACTATGCTAGCAATAAATCACAAAACGCAGAGATATACGTGGAAAACCCCATAATGGGTAAAAACCACGGGAAGGAATCAAATCACTATAATCATTGTGCAGTTACAGATATACCTATCCAAACGTAGTAAATCCTCACAACGTTCTAAGTATTACCTGCCGAGTCGTACGTACACCACACCCAGTGATCTTGATTGCCAACGGCCTTGAGTCCACAAGCCTTCTAATAAACTAAAAGAAATCCCTTCACAAAGAATAGCTCTCGAAAGAACCAGTTGCTTCCATGTATTCTTCTACTGCCGCCGCAAGCTGATTCTTCACGCTGTAGATTATGTGGACACGACGCCTTTTTCTTTTGCCGTTCTTTTTCTTTTATAAGGTTGTGCTCACAAACCTAGGATGGAAAAAACATTCCATATCAAGACCACTTTTTCACGTGGCTTTTTATTAAGAAGGCAGGAAGGCGCCGATTGATCCATCCATCGATTCGTCTTGCCAAAATTTGTCTCGCAATAGTCGACCTCCTTTGCTATTCAAAATGCTCACTCTCAATTACCAATAATACTGATTCCTTCCACTCTAATCCTATACAGACTCACTTGCTTATACAAAATAATAAAATTACAACTCGATATAAAATATGTGTTTTGTCGTACGGAATTGCCAATACAATTAAAACTACGGAATTTGGTCCTTACAATCTTCCCCTTTGGCACTTCCATGACAAAACACACTACAATGAAAATCTAACAAACTGAGATCGAGTTGTGGAGAAGCTGCAAACAAAAACTCAACATCCAAACACATTAGAACAATAAGCAACTTACTCCCCCTTTCATCATTCTCCCCCTTTTTGACATGGAATGACAAAGGGCGAACAGGATTAACAATAAAACAATAATTGCGAATATTGGAGAATCAAACAATGAGGGATCAATAGAAGCAGCCAAATAAGAAATTTAAGCTAAGCGTGACTACTAGCATAAATAGCATGATGACTAAATTCTATAGTAGCGAAGAACTGATAGACATGCAAAACCAATAAAATAAAAATAAAACTAAATTAAAAATGTGAAGATACGAGTATGAGATTGTTTTATCGCAAGTATTATATCATTAGATGAGATGAAAAGGACATCCAAATTTTAAGGCACCGCTTAATGATATAACACCATGCAATGCAGAAGGAAAGCAATACGCCATGATCATCGACATGGAGGAAAGTGTGTGTGTGCATCCATGACAAAAAATTCAGCAACTCAAAATAGGGCCAAGATGCTCAAGTGCTTAGGTTTATCTAGTGACTCCCCCTCAACAAGATACACCTCTCTAGGTTCGACATACAAGTCACAGATAATTAATCACAAGCTCCCTCTCAACAACATGCAGTTGTTTAATAAGCAATCAATAGAAAATCAACCGTATTTTTACTTTTACCCCACCGCTGTTTGACACGAATATTGAGAGTAAGAATACCTTATACCCAATGCCCGGTTACTAAGCAAATGGTCCAACACGGGTGCCTTCACAAGATCTATCCATTTTTTGACGCGAATGCTCAGAGAGAGAATACCTCACCCCAATTGTTCGGTTACTCAATGAACGCTCAGATAAGCAAAAGCCAAGATAAATATTATCCTTTTTCTTTTCTTTTCTTTCTTTTTTTTTTGTTTTGGAATAAGCGAGGGCTCTATCAACAGAAATCAAGCAAAGGTGGTCACGGCTAAGGGAAGACACACGATGCAATTAAGCATGTGAGAAGGGTGGTCCCCAATTGAGAAACTGACCAATAGCCATGGATGAGTGTACAGAATGTCGAATATCATAATTTATTAACATTCGAACATATTTGCAGTGAGAATACCATGAAGGAAGCGCAATAAAAATATGGATAAACATGTTCATAAAATCTAATGATATTCAACTACGCACCAAAGACTATTATGCTCAATCCACATAGCAACTCAAAAAAAAAAATTCTTCCTTTTTTTTTTTTTAAATAAACTTAAGGAAAAACAAGAAATAGAAACCAAAAATAAAATAATACTATGAAACTCAATTATGTCATCCACAAAATAAAAGATCAAAGCTTCCAACTAACCAAAAAGAAACACACCTCCTTTTTTTTTTTTTTTTTAATAAACTAAGAAGGTTAAGAAATTAAGCATAAAAAAAATAAATAACCAAAACACTTCACAGCTCTAGGTAAAAGATAAGAATGAAAGTCAACCTAGACTATAAAAATAAGAGCAAGCCTAAAAAATAAGGTCAACCCTTTTGGATGATCCGTTGTCATCTAAGGGATTGGAAGGCAAATCTACATGAGTTCTCAAATCCAATTTTCTTACCCAAATAGGTCTAGTCTTGACCTCAAATTTCTCAACAATGTTAGGCACATGTTTAGACATTACATTCGCATACTTTTCATGAGAAATCACCCTACGCTTAGGCTTCTGGGTTCTATTAAAACCATAACCAAAATATTTACACATATCCCCATTATGATTAACAAGATGATATTGGGGCGGAATTTTAGGGTAACCATGGAGCTTAAAACAATTAGGTCGAATGTGACCCTTCACCCCACAAAAATGACATGTAGAAACAAACTTGTTATGGTCATGAGAGTATACTACGTGCATGTGTGAAGTGTTTGGCGCTTGTAACTTCCTACAGTGAGGTCTAATGTGACCTTTAACACCACAATGATGACAAGTAGGCATAAATTTAGATAAATTTACCTCACCACCACGCTTGGTAGTGGCATGTTCAACCGCTGCACTTTTCATCTTTGCCTTCATAGAATTTGGCTTTATGCGAGCACATTTGATTTTGTTTTCTTTGAGGGATGACTTGGTTTTATTGGCCACAGGAGGGCTTGGAGCATAGCTATTCGGCTTGATAATAACCGTTTTTCCTTCTACCTTAGGGGTTGAAGCTTCTCCCACATATCCAAGCCCTTCTCTCTTTACAGTTACTTTTTGAAAACTTAACACTTCATTCAAGGCCTGTGTGCCTGTGTTCAATTTCTTAAAAGTAGCATTGGTCTTGTCAAGTTCAACTTGCAATTTTGCTACTTTTGATTCAAGAAGCGTGTTAGTCTCAAAAAGGTTATGCATATCATTTTCAAGATTCATATTTTTTTCGTTTAAGCATGTCAAGTTCATGCAATGCATCATTTCTCTCTTTCTCACACTGTTTTAGCTTGGCAGCTAATCCTGAATTGTTATTTTTCTTAGAAAAAGGTTTAAATTTTTTCAAAACCAAATTCATAGCCTCCATATCATATATATCATCATTGTCAGATTCATTAGAGTGATTAGTCTCAACCTTACAAGAATTATCAATATCAAGTAGAGAAAAATTTCGAGACATGTGATTCATGTTCATACTCATCATAGATCTGCTCTAGAAAAATAAATCCTAACGGAAGGAGCAGCCCGCTCTGATACCAATTGAAAAAACAGGATTCCCTAATAATATTTAAAAAACCCTAACAGTATGAATGCGAATCACAAATTAATACTATCAAAAAAAACTATGCTAGCAATAAATCACAAAACGCAGATATCACGCGTAAACCCCAACGGAATGGGTAAAATCCATTTTGGCGACGAATCAAATCACTATAATCATCATGCAGCAGATATACCTATCCAAACGTAGTAAATCCTCAACGCTCAAGATATTCATAAGAGTCACCGTCGCGCATGGCGTGAAATGATCTTGATTGCCAACGCTTGGAAACCACGTGCTTCTAATAAACTAAAAGAAATCCCTTCACAAAGAATAGCTCTCGAAAGAACCAGTTGCTTCCATGTATTCTTCTACTGCCGCCGCAAGCTGATTCTTCACGCTGTAGATTATGTGGACACGACGCCTTTTTCTTTTGCCGTTCTTTTTCTTTTATAAGGTTGTGCTCACAAACCTAGGATGGAAAAAACATTCCATATCAAGACCACTTTTTCACGTGGCTTTTTATTAAGAAGGCAGGAAGGCGCCGATTGATCCATCCATCGATTCGTCTTGCCAAAATTTGTCTCGCAATAGTCGACCTCCTTTGCTATTCAAAATGCTCACTCTCAATTACCAATAATACTGATTCCTTCCACTCTAATCCTATACAGACTCACTTGCTTATACAAAATAATAAAATTACAACTCGATATAAAATATGTGTTTTGTCGTACGGAATTGCCAATACAATTAAAACTACGGAATTTGGTCCTTACATTAACTTTGTCTAGCCACCAAATATTTTTACTACCAAATAGCCTCGACAAATCCCTACCCAAATTTCAAAACTCTCTTGATTTATAGAAAAAGAAAAAGAAAAACACTCACCTCCACCACCATCCCTCATCTCCGACACCTCCATAGCCACCACACCTCACCACTAGCTATACCCATCTCTCTCTCTCTCTCTGAAATTGGAAAACCCAGGTGGAACCCAACGATTTTGCACTGCCATCGCCCAAATCGGAAACCCCAACTGACTGACCAAATCAAAATTCCACAAACTGAAATCGAAAGACCCACAAATTAAACTCAACCACAAACTACAAACTAAAATCGAGTTCGATTGCGGATTCCGTCGTCATTGAGTTCGATTTTGCCGCAGCAGCCGCCATCGTGGAGTTTGATTTTTCCATCGTCAAGCTCATTTCCGCCATCGATCTGAACCCAACTTCGATTTTGCTGTCGTCGAAACCGATTCCGCCGTCGTGGAGCATCTCTTCCAAGCTTGAGATCTCAATTATTTGGAGATGCAGAACAAGACTTCGTTTTTCTTCTTCCTCCACGAAGAAACACAGAGATGCTCCATGTGGCCAATTGTGAGAGACGCAGCAAAAAACACAGAGAAATGATAAAATAATCTGGACCGAGTGAACAGTACCTCGTTGGTCCAGTCGAGTTACTGTAGCAATATGGCAAGAGACGAGCCTTTTCTTGAGGCTGTTGGGACTTGATTTTGAGGTTCATCCTATTCAAAATAGATAAAAGGAGTCTTTGCTTAGCGTATTGAAGATGCTCTTAGGGCTTGTTCTTCTTAATAATCAATTCGGATTTCTCGCCAAATTTTTTTTGTCTTTATTCAAATTTTTTTTGTATTACTTGGCCTATCATCAATATTTGGAGGATTATTGCATTCTCATGACAAGAGAAATCTAAAAAGTAAAAAATTTTAGTCGAAATCCAAAATTTTTTGAATAAAGACGAAAAAAGTGGATTTCCCGCCAATTTTTGTCAAAATAAAAAAAAAAAATGGATTTCGATCAAATTTTTTTTCTTTTTAGATTCCTCTTGTCATGAGGATGCAATAATCCTCCAAAAATTGATGATAAGCCAAGTGATACGAAAAAATTTTGAATAAAAACAACAAAATTTGGCGGGAAATCCGGATTGATTATTAAGAAGAACAAGCCCTTAGGCTCTGTTCGGGAAAGGTAAATAAGTACTTATTTTTTAAGAAGACAATTTCAAGTTCAAAAATTATGTATTTACACAAATAATTTTCCTTTCAATATAGATCTTATTTGATAGATCTCATTGAGATCTTTTATACGGTACAAAAAAATTTGAAAATTTATTTTTCATTTACATTATTTTTAAGTTTGAAAATGTAAAATAAATACTTATTTTTTAAGAAGGTGTTTTGAAACAGAACCTTACTCATGGGAGCTAGATTTGAAGGAGAGAGAGAGAGAGAGAGAGAGAGAGAGGGGAGGGGAGGGGGGAGGAGCCGCCCTTCCCCCAAGAAAATGTGTCGGAACTCAGAGAGCGAGAGAGAATTGTTAGAGTTTTTTCGTCGAAGCCCTATTTTCCCACCCCCGACACCCCACCCCTCCCGACCTCACATCCCATTTCCACTATTACCCCTCCCCCCTCCTTCCTTACTTTTCTTCCCAGTTTTTTTTTAATCCTATTTTTTTTCTTCCCAGTTGCTTTTTTTTCCCCTCTTTCTTTCAGGTTAGAAATTTTTTTTCTTTATTTCTATTTCTTTCTTTCTAGTTTGAATCTTTTTTTTTTAATTTTCAATTATTTTCTTTATATGTTTTTTTTTTCCCTTTATCTCCCTTTTTTTTTTAAATCAAATTTTATTTTCAATTAAAATTGACTTCTAATTTGTTAAAATTGACTCAAATTCTATTTTAATTAGTTAATTAATTTGTCTTAACAATGAACAATAAAAATAACTTCTAATGAACAATAATAAATTTAAACAAAATTTTATTTTATTATAATTGAGTATATATTGTCAAAACATACTTCAATGGCGTTCATAAGCGCTAAATCCCGATCTGAAACAAATACCAATGGCAACGATGTCCCCTTTTGAATCATCCAGTTTTTTAAGGTATCCAATGCCCATGTCAGTGTCTCTTCTCTCTCATTACTAAAATATGCGAACATAAGCAAATAAATTCGGCATGTGGATGTGATGTTCACAACCTCCAATAGTGGTTTTCGATAGTCATTGGTCTTGTACGTGACGTCAGTGATCAATACGGACGAAAAGTTGACAGATAGCTCTATGTTCATAGGATATATATTTTAGACCAACGCTCCACCCCCAAGCTAATGTATCTTCTCTACTTTCAAAAAACGAATATGTATAAGTTCAACATTAACCAGTCTTAACATAAATAACGAATATACAAAACAATAAAAGTAAAAACTAACTTGGTCGGTGGTAAATTCGGGTGTATAATGGCAACTATTGTGGGAGATGCTCCCCCTACTACGAATATCATTCTCAAATGACCAACTATCTGAAATTGAAAAGTTGTAGTCATCCATCGTTCCGTCCGAATTTTTCGCTGCAGCGTTCCTAAAGTTTTTTGTGTACACAATCTGTGAGGAAAGTCTAAGTAACCATGCTACGTACTAATCAAACTATTATTTCTTACATTTCAAAAATATGTTCTTTCTTCCTTTGAGGGAAGTCCAAAATCACATATTTTTTCTTATATTAATAAGTCGTTAATTTTCACCGAAAATCATTATTCTAAATTTTGGTGGATTATGTTTGACATAAAAATAACCAGGAAAGTTCCATGTCGGATGGTCGGACGAGTCCAGTTAGAATCATCATTCCTTCCTTAGTCGACACGAAACCAAACTTGTTGATGAACTTTTGATGATGTTAGTCTCGGGTTACTCCACGTCGTAAAAAATTCCGACTGTTTTTTTCCACTTTTTGTCCTTTATAGATTAAAAAATATAGTTACAAAAATAAGTGTTCTAATTTTTAATTTGTTTGAACCGGTGCAAAAATGTTATTTTTCTGATTATTTCATCCTAAATAGTCGTAATTAATTTTTTGACTCCAACGCCTTTCAATGGACACCCTAAGAGAGCCTTGAAACTAAATAATGAGTCTTAGGGTGTTTGTTGAAAGGATTTAAAGCAAACAATTTATTATGACCATTTAGAATAAAATGGTCAAAAAAATACAATCTTTGCTCCGGTTCAACTAAATTGAAAATTGAATCACTTAATTCTTGAATTATATTTTTTAATATAGAAAGAGTGTATTTATAGAAATTAAATAAATAAGATAAAAGTAATTAAATAAATAAAGAAATTAAAAAGTGGGAGTAATTTAAGGGGACCCAGGGGCTCTGTTGCCCCAGGGGCACAGGAACCCGTACCGTTCACTTTGTAGAGCTCGTCGAATAGAATAACCATGAAAAAAATCAGCTTAATCGGATATCGTTAAGTGCTTGATCGGAACCTTTTTATCTTGAAAAGAATGGTTATCTTGAAAAGAATGGAACCGAAACACTGAATCAAATCCACTTAAATCCATGTACCGAGAGTTATATGGGCTCCGATCAGGCACTTAACGATGTCCGATTAAGCTGATTTTTTGCTGATTGTTCTACTCGACGAGCTCTACAAAATGAACGATTCCGATTATCGAAGAGAATCCGGAGTGAGCCCCAAACTGAAGGACAGCAGAATCCTGCTCTACTCCAAGGGGGAGCAGGCCCCCCGCTTGGGGTGTGGGGTCACGGGGTGGGGTGTTAAGCAATTTACTTTTCGTCGACTACGAAATTGGCTCATCAATCATTTTCCTTGATATGACTGCGTTTAATGTATGAGAAACTACAAAGAAATGCCATAGTAGCCTAGCAGGAGTACTATTAAGCAAAGACTATTCATGAACTGGTCCATGATCGAAAAGACGTGGCATCAATAATTCATTTTGTGTGGGCCCCTTGCTCATCCTTTTTATTTATTTTATCTTTTTTTTTAATAAAAAGAGTTTATTAATCTTTATAAAAATTTATAAAAAATAAAAGAATTAAGAGCACACCGGCAAGAAGACACCAGAGACCAAGGAAAGGAAAGGCACTAACCAAACCCTAAAAAGAACCCAAAAAACTACACAGTTCAAAACAATCAGCCCAAAAAAAAAAAAAACATAAGCATCGAAAGAAAAACACCCCAACCCTCCACAACTCGAAATTAAACATAAGCATCCTTTTTTTATTTCTTTTATTCTCTTTGCCTTTTCCATTTCTTTCCTCTCTAGTTTTTTTGTTTTCCTCATGAGAATTGATGAGTGGGTTTTCTTACTAATTCGTTTGGACTAAAAAAAATTTTTATTCAAAAATTTGCATTTGTTAGCTAGTTTCATGCCAATTTTTTTTGAATTGTTAGTTTGTTTCAACGACAAGAATCTAAAAAGTAAAAGATATATTCAAGACAAATACTTTTTGAATAAAGATAAAAATATTCCAAAACAAATTAATTTTTTAATTATTTTTTCTTTGTTCGCAAAAGATTTATTTTTGAATATTACTCCCTCCGTTCCAAAATAATAGTCCGGTTCGGTCTCCAATGCATTTTTTAGTTTGGTAATATCTTTTAATCTATAATGAATTTTATGTGCAATATGGATCTCATATGATAGATCTCAATTAGTTCTATTATACAAAATTTTTAAATTTTTTAAAGACATTGTAGATTGAAAGATATTAACATTATGTGCAATATGGATCTCATATGATAGATCTCAATTAGTTCTATTATACAAAATTTTTAAATTTTTTAAAGACATTGTAGATTGAAAGATATTAACATTTTAAAAGTTGTATTGGAGACCGAACCGGACTATTATTTTGGAACGGAGGGAGTATTTTTTATGTTTTAGATTTTTCTCTTCTAGACGAACCAAGAATTTGAAAATAATAACACAAAATTAACAAATGCGAAAAAATAGAATAAAGACAAAAATAACCCGTGAATATTATTGGACGTCGATAATGCCAGGCCTTTAGGAGCACTAGTATTTGATTTTCTAAAATGAGTTAAATGGATGTTCTAAGCTCACTGTACTCTCTTCTTTCATTAATGAAATCACGTAGTTACTGCATGAAATTAATTACAGAGTGTCAAAATCAGGAGGACGGCGACGAGGCCGGTCCTTTTCCTGACAAAATCCATGGCCAAAAATGAGATAACCCACGACAGCGACGAGATGGTAGTTCCAAGTACCAACAGATCGCACCATTGGGGACGGAAGGATAAAGAAGGAGAAGATTCAAGGATAGAAATTGAATGGTGCTATTCGCCCAATAGTTTCTGGGAGGATTTGAATTCTTTCTACTTTTTTCTACAGTGTTGGTTGGGTTATCTTCGTCTTTTCTTCCACTTTTTTCTTTTGTGCCTTCCACGAAATGGCAGTGGGCCAGTGATTTTGGACTTTTTGGGTACGGTATTGTGAAGCGAAAGGAGGAGGGAATTGGTCTCTAATCATCAATCGACGCGGAGAGACTTTTCAGACCTTTTTTTTTTTTTTTTTAAACCGCTTCCGGCGTTGTTAGTAGGGTTGCTCAAAAAATCTGGTGAACCGTGAAACCGGTCCGGACCGAATCGATTCGTACATTTTGGATTTTTTCCGTGGATTAATGGTCCGGACAAGGATTGAAAAATTAGAAAACCATGACTCGCGGTTCGGTCCACGGATTTTCATTACAAAACCGTGGATTAACCGAACCGAACCGTGAGATATTTATTTTATATAAATAATATATAAAAATATATATGTGTATTTATATAATAAATTGTTAGGAATGTTAACACTTTTTTCTAATAATTTTAGTATTTTATCTTAATAATGGGATATAATGTAGATGTACATAAAATATATGGAGTAAATTATAGTGTTTTCATATAAATAACAGGTAACTCTAGTTGAGTTTCATTAGTTCGTTTCTTTTCTATTTTTTTTATGTTACGTATTATAATGATACAATTCTACTAGTGTTTAGATTCTTTTGAATCTGATTTTTGAAATAGGTTTTTGGTAGTTTATGTAACAAGTATTTTCTGGTGGTGTTAAACTTAATTTTGAATGAAACATTCTTCCCTTTTAGTGTGGGATATATGCTTGAGCTTTATTTTTACTAAAATTCGTGGACAAAATCGTAACCGATCCACGAGTCATGGATCGGATTTTATTTTTTAAAAATCGAACCGTAGGACTTTTGGTCCATACACGGATTTCATTTTGTAAAAACCATGACTAGCGGTTCGGTTCTTGGATTCCTAAAAATCCGAACCGAACAGGACCGCGAGCAGCCCTAGTTGTTAGTTTGGGAATTTTCAGAAAGGTTTACGAAAATAGATAGCTAGAGAAAATTTATTAGAGACCGTGGCCAGAAATTTTGAAACCTTCAAGTGAACAAGGTCACTGATCTAGAAAATTCCAACATGGGGTGATAAGTAGGAAATAACCTCCTAAGGTCAGCCCAGGTCAGGGAGCCCAGCACAACACGAAGGGCCATGTAGGGGACCTAAGTGACGCGGAGCTTAGCTTGAAGAACTGAGCTCAGTAGACCAGCCTAAAGGCAAAGGTCATCCCATGGTCAACTCAAACCAAAGAGCTCAGGAGCACAGCCCTAAGGGCTCGAGCTAGAGTCCAAGAACATGGAATCTAGCCTATAATAGCTAGCCTCCATTAAACCAGTCCAAGGACGGAGGCCAGCTCACGAGCACAGACTTATGAGACACTCCATGCGAGAGGTTCGTACAGTCTAAAGGACTCAGAGGAGTAGGACTCTTATTCCCTTTCTAGAATGACCAAGGCCTTATCTCATCCCAAGAGGTCAAGCCACGGTCCATAACGGATAACCACAGAGATCCGTCCACCATTAGGACTCTTAACCTGATAACTAGGTACAAACGTTCAAAGGTGAAGGGACTCCTCAAACTTGATAAGGACCAAAGAAGTCCTAGGTAAGAAGGACATTTCATCCTATTTCCGTCATATGCGGATAAGCCCACGAGGTTCCAGCACCGTAAGGACTCTTAACCTCATAAGCAGGTACAAGAGTCCAAAGGTGAAGGGACTCCTTAAACCTGATAAGGACCAAAGAAGTCCTAAGGTAAGGAGAACACTCCAACCTATATTTGTCACGTGCGGATAAGCCCAAGAGGTCCCAACACCGTAAGGACTCTTAACCTCATAAGCAGGTACAAGAGTCCAAAGGTGAAGGGACTCCTTAAACCTGATAAGGACCAAAGAAGTCCTAAGGTAAGGAGAATACTCCAACCTATTTTTGTCACGTGCGGATAAGCCCAAGAGGTCCCAGCACCGTAAGGACTCTTAATCTGATAAGCAGGTGCAAGAGTTCAAAGGTGAAGGAACTCCTCAAACCTGATAAAGGATCAGGGGAGTCCTAAGGTGAGGAGGACACTCCAAACACCTATCTATACCTCCACGAGCGGATGAGACTTAAGAGTCTCAATCCTAAGGTATTTTTCCCAAGATGCCTATATAAAGACCACACCTCTACATCACAAAGGTACGCAATGAAAAACAATACGGAACTCATACTCAGTCTAATATCTCCATATCTCGACTGACTTAAGCATCGGAGGGGCGATGGCAACAATCACGTCAGTACCCATAGTTCACCGTGTCTGTTTTGCAGGTCGTTAATCGAGTACGCCGGAAGCCGATTCATCCGCTAGAGGACTAGGTGGACGGTTGAGGAACCCCTCCTCCGGAGGTGACCAAAAACCGCTTCATCACGGGGGATTTTGGGAGTTAAAATCTTGTTTGATTCACTCCAGAAACAATTAGTTTATAACTTGACGAAAACAAACCCTCCCCTTGATAACTTAAGTTTAGAAATCTTTAACTTATGCTATATATGCACAGAAGAAAGGGAAAAAAAATTGTTATGTTTAATTGTATATTATTTATAGCTCCCTTCAAAAAAGTATTACTCCCTCCGTCCCAAATTAGATGACAATTTTTGATATTCGTGCCAATTTCAATTTCATATATCTTTCAATATGAATATATATCAAAAAATATGCAATATGGATTTTATTTGAAAGTTCTCGATTAATTCTATTATACAAAGTTTTCAAACTCACGAAAAACATTATAGATTGAAAGATATAAACAATAAAAAATGACAAAAATTTCAAAAATCGTCGTTCTTTTTTGGATGGAGGGAATATTTATAATTGTGGGTAAAATCCTGTTATATTATTTACCTCTCCTTATTTATGATTTAAAGTTAAATGTAAAAGTTCGAATGTGAGAATGTTTGAGTATGAAAATTTTTTTTCTTGATTTTTTATATTTAACTTTTGGTAATTTGAAAAGTATAGAAAAAAAAGAGGAAAATAGATTTTATTAGGAGAATGCCACATATAAGAGAAAATTAAGGAGAGAGTTTGATTTTATTTTTGAAAACGGCATTTGCTTAGTATATACCATAGATACGGCTAATATCTCTAAGGGGATGAAATCTATGACGATTTTCATTCGTCGCCAAGTAGGAATCTTGAAGAAAAAACATGAAATTTGTGACGATTTTCATTCGTTTCCCAAGACCAAATTTCTTGTAGTATAGTGGCAGGGTGTCCAGCAAATATGACACATGGCAATCCATGATAGCAGCTGTAACTCCCATGACTACTTCAAATTAGGGCTGCTCGCAGTCCGGTTCGGTTCGGATTTTTAGGAATCCGAGAACCGAAACGCTAGTCACGATTTTAATCACGCTAATTTGGCATAAATGCTGTCAAATCTAGGATGTAAAAGACTTCAATGCCCTCTTCAATCTTTTGCTCTTCCTTTTCCTTCCATCATTCTCTTTCACCCAGTTAATTATCACTGCTTCCTTGCCCACACCAGAAGTTGAAGGAATTTGAGCATAAGTTTAGGAGAAAAGAGAATTATAATAACCGTAGAGTATATTTCGGTTGTGTTTCAAAATTAAATGAGTTTTTAAGATGAAAAAAGTTCGATTGGGTTATGTGTTTTTTTTGTTTGTTTGTTTTGATTTTATTCAACTTTGTTTTATTATTTTAACAGATTTTATTACTTTTTGGTGACATCTATTCTAGCCATGCTTGAAAAGTTAAAAACAAAAACAAAAAAAAGTGAATAAAATTCAGTGAAAATTTACAAACCTGAAAAATTAGCCATCTTTGCATTGGATTTTGACTTTTAGATTCTTCTTTTAATAGTTTTTAGAAAAATGTAATGAATTTTTTTCTTAAGTCCTTTACTTTTAAAAGATTGAGGTACACTAGATATACTCAACAATAAAAATAAATTTACAAAATCTCAAAATGATGTAATTGGAGTCGTATCAAATATGTGGAGGTAACAAAAAAACGTGGGTTAGTTGTTCAGTCTAGCTAGAGAGTAAAAATTTTATGGCCAAAAAAAAAAAAATTCACTAAAGATGAGAAAAATACCAGACAATTGATTTAATTTTTATTTTCGTCTAAAGTATCATCTTATATGAATTTTTTAAAAAATTTACAACAATGGAGATATACTTCATAATATGGAGATAATTTATATCTTGTTATGTAGATTTACATTTTTTTTGATAATCGAATGTTCGAGTCAGCTTAGTTGCACCTCAATTAATTTCGGGATCGTAAAGTTAACGACCGAACAAATCTCCTATGGCCTTAAGTTTGAAATGTTTGACCTTAGGGACAAGCTCTTTAATTGTTTTCTTGCACCCACTTGGCTAAATCTCTTCGGGCCCCGTGAATTTACATTTACATATCGTTAAAAATGAGAGTAATTATGGTGAGGAATGGTATTTCATTGTTCACGAGCATTTAAGACAAAGAGGCAGTGTGATGGTGCCCATTGGGGATTGGTGGTGCCAGTGATTGTAGATTATGGGTTTTTTTGACCAAAGTGGGTTATGGATTTGAATGTAGTAGCATATAGTTCTAGGAAGTATTGGGTTTGGCCGGAAAGTACGAGTATTTTATAGTTGAGGGTAATTTCGGTACTTGGTTAAATTATTATAGTGACATCACTAGTTCTGTTAGATATCCAAACGGAGAGATAACAGAGGGGGGAATCTAATAATGTCAATAAAGGTAAGTGAGGGCAGTAACATTTCAGAAAACACCCATGAGTTTTCTGTTTTTTTTAGAAACCTCAGGGGAGGCCAGTGAAATTTACCCTTCAATGTAACTCTGTCAGCTAAATTCAGCACATGACGGTGATTGATTTGGTCAGAGAGTCAACTTGGGCGTGCGGAGATCGACTTGCTCTCGTGTGTTGCTTTGGTAGCAACGTACAGTGATGAGGTGAGAATTGACTCCGTAAAAACTTGAGAATTAACTCCGCAAAAACTACGTGATATCGTAATACACTACGGGGGTGTTTGAATGGCCCATTTTTATATTTTTCAATTCTCATTTTTGAGTTTTGGGTATTTTGGCAGTTAAAAGGAAAATGAGTCTAGGGTAAAATAGATTTTTCAATTTCTTGTTTCTAAAATAAAACCAAGAATCTGGTGTTTAGGAGTTTTTTCAATTCTTATTTTCCCATTTTGAAATCCAGCCATGACAGAAAGACAAACCTACCCTCCCTCTTTTGGGATAATCTCCACTTTGTCCTCAGTTTTCAAGTTTTTTTAGGACCCGGGCACTAAAAACGGCAACGTTTCGGTTAAAAAAAAAAATCTTACCATCAATTTGCAATCATATAGAGCAGAAACGTGATTATGAGAGTTTTACAGACAAAATTTGATTATGTCTCTTTAGAATAATATGATCAGAATAATAAGATCTTCACACCCGTTCAAACGGATTAAAAATTAGAGTATTTAATTTTTTAACCATATTTTTTTAATATATAAACAGTCTCAAAAAATTAAGTGCTCAAACTTTTACTCCGTTTGAATCGGTGCGAAAATCTTATTTATTCTGATCTTATTATTCTAAAGCGTCGTAATTCATTTTTATCTCTAGGGCTTTCATATTATGTATATGTTCTTTATTTAAGACTCTATAGAGTAAAAATGTGATTATGAGAGTCCTATAAACAAAAATTAATTATGACCCTTTAGAATAATATGATAAGAATAATAAGATCTTTACATCGATTCAAACGGAATGAAAATTTGAGCACTTAATTTTTTGAAACCATTTACATATTAAAAAATATGGTTAAAAAATTAAATGCTCCAATTTTTATTCCATTTGAACTAGGGCTGCTCGCGGTCCGGTTCGGTTCGGCTTTCTAGGAATCTGAGGACCGAACCGTTAGTCACGGTTTTTACAAAATGAAATTCGTGTCCGGACTAAAAGTCTTACGGTTCGGTTTTTACAAAATAAAATCCGATCCGTGACTCGCGGATCGGTTACGGTTTTGTCCACGGATTTTAGCAAAAATAAAGATCAAGCATATATCCGACACTAAAAGAGAAGAATGTTACATTCAAAATTAAGTTTAACACCACTAGAAAATACTTGTTACATAAACTACCAAAAATCTATTTCAAAAATCAGATTCAAAAGAATCTAAACACTAGTAGGATTGTATCATTATAGTACATAACATAAAAAAATGAAAAAGAAGCGAACTAGTGAAACTCAACTAGGGTTACCCGTTATTTATATGAAAATACTATAATTTACTACATATTTTTTATGTACATCTATATTATATCCCATTTTTAAGATAAAATACTACAATTGGTAGAAAAAAGTGTTAACATTACTAACAATTTATTACTATAAAAATACACATATATATTTATATATATTATTTATATAAAATAAATATCTCACGGCTCGATTCGGTTAATCCACGGTTTTGTAATGAAAATCCGTGGATCGAACCGCGAGTCACGGTTTTCTAATTTTTCAATCCGTGTCCGGACCATTAATTCACGGACAAAATCCAAAAGGTACGGATCGGTTCGGTCCGGACCGGTTTCACAGTTCACCGGATTTTTTGAGCAGCCCTAGTTTGAACGTGTGTGAAGATCTTATTATTATGATCATATTATTCTAAAGAGATATAGTCAAATTTTGTCTCTAAAACTCTCAAAATTACATTTCTGCTCCATAGGATTGCAAATTGATAGTAAGGATTTTTTTTATAACCAAAACATTGCCGTTTTTAGTCATGGTAGGGGCTGCTATGCCATGGAGGCAGCAGAGCCCCGGGTCCGTCTTGAAACGTTATATCTTAACTGATTTTTCTTCACTTCACACCAGTTCTTCATATAATAGCAAACAATAATTGAAATAAAAAATATATAATTAAAAAAAGGGGGGAGTTCATGTACATAACCAATTTCGGAAGTAAATTTATAAAATTTGATTAAAACATTATTTATATACATTATACACCATTATTAATAACTGGGGGCAACATAGTAAAAAATCAATCCATAATTCATTTTTATTCCATATCTTCCAAACACTACTCCTACTGCAAAATACATTCTGCACATATCATCCAAACACTCTACCAAATACAAAATACATTCTGATCATAATCTCAAAAGCCAAAAAAGTAAAAAGTTAAAAATGAAAAGCCAAAAAGTTAGACTTCCAAATTCCACTAACAATTTTTTCAAATTTTTCTTATTTTTTGGTTTTGTCTTTGTTTATTTATTTATTTTTTGTATTTATCAATTTTGTGCTTACTTTTTTGGTTTTTTGATGAAAAGTATTTTTTTTATTTTTACCCAAATATTTTTGAAAATAACCACTTTTTAGGAAATAATAATTTATTACTTAAAAGTGGTTATTTTCCAAAATATTTGGATAAAAAATTTAATTTTCCGATTCTTCTCATCGATGATGGAACAATAATTCAAAAAAATTTGACGTAAAACTAACAAATGCGAAAAAAATTTGACTAAAGACAACTCAAATTATTTTAAAAGTCCTAAAAGTGTTAGTGAAGCTCCACCTAAGATCTAATTATGATAAGTTATGAAATATCTTGAAAGGGATGCAATGTGAAATCTTGGGTGTTTATGCTAATGAATAACTTATTTAATGTATAAGACTTTTATGCACTTGAGTTTTGGCATCAACAAAAATAATTTTGGCATTATCATTTCTCTTTTATTCACTTGAGTTTTGGCACCAACAAAAATTTCTTTGAAACCACAATTGAATTTCAGATTACCAAAAAACGAAAATCCTTGTGTGTTTAATGATAAAACTGGGGTAATTAATGAATGTCATTGGGAAAAAAATTTCGCATGATTGATAATTGTGTATAAGACAATGCTACTTACACAACGATTCAAACACAACAATTTACACAACCTCTCACATGCATGTGGGGCCCACACATAGTAGTGTGTGTGGAGCCTACATGTATGTGAGAGGTTGTGTAAGTTGTTGTGTTTGGATTGTTGTGTGAGTATCATTTTTGTTGTGTATATTAGTTCTGTTTAATTCATGATTGTTTCCATTCTAACAGGTGAAAAGATTGTCATGCTACCTCTACAGGAAAGCGTCAACCTACGTTCAAATGTTCAAGAAGTGATTGGAATGCCAAATTTAAATAATACACCTCCAAATGATAATCCCCTATGGACTATATTTTTTTCTGTAAATTATTGTAATATTACTATCAATTTGGGTTCCTAGAATTTTGTAAACTGATGTGATATGAATTTGAGTCCTGATACACACACAACAATCTGTGCACAGATTTTGTTGTGGGGCCCACCATGGGTCCCACACAAATCATCCGAACCGTTCATTAAAAGTAAATTTTTTTTTGAGGGTCCCCGTAAAAAATAAGCTCAATCCGATATCTATAGGTACTTTATCCAACCATCTAACTTTTCATTCGGATTTTCAGATAATGAAAAGTTGTATGATTGGATTAAGAACCTATAGATATCGGATTGATCTTATTTTTTATGGGGGCCCTTGAAAAAATGTTTTACATTTAATGAACGGCTCGGATGATTTGTGTGGGACCTATGGTAGACCCCACAACAAAATCTGTACACAATCTGTGCACAAATTGTATGTGTGTGTAGACTTTCTGATCTCAAATTGGGTTCCACATTCAATATCGATCTGTAGCATTCGATATCCTACACTCCAAGGTATAGTTTAACATTGATTCAAACTGTTACTCCCTCCGTCCCTTTATTACAGTCCAGTATTTCATTTTGGGCTGTCCCTTAATAAGTGTCTATTTTGTAAAGTTAGTGGGTAAAAGTTGGGTGAATTGTCTATTTTGTCCCCAAAAGTAGATTCCATTTTGAAAAGTTAGTGAGTAAAAGTGTAATGATGATGGGTAAGTAGGAAAAGTGGAGGAAAAAGTTGATGTACAAGGTATAATGATGGTATAGTTTAACATTGATTCAAACTGTTATTAACTATTATGATAAATTACCACTTATATTAACGTGTTATCTTTATTTATGTAGGATCCCAACAAAAAACGCTCGCAAGACTGTGGGAGAGTGTGACGACCCGAATTTTTTTACATTGCCTCAAAATTAAATACATCTCCAATAATTACAAATCCTCATATATGGTGGGCCTAAAAACTTCCAAATGATACAGATTTCTAAATAATTTCTAAAACTAAATCCTTCCAATATTCCAACTCGAGTTCCCACTAGCATGTTCTGCACCTAAAAAATATAAAACGTCTGGGTAGTATATGCAATACGAGGACAATAAACATGGCTAGCGTTAAAAATGTGCTCAATAAACGAGGATAGCAAATCAAGCAGAATCATTCTGAACGTTTTTCATCTATAGCCTCATACCCGGCTCATCTCGATAACATGCCAAGCACCACCCAGGTCTAAACTCTGTATTGGGCACATGGGCCCCATAAATATTCTGGACTTCCCCGTAGGATAGTCCATCGTACATCTTTCATAATCCTGTGACCCGATGGGCTTGCACATGTACCAATCTGTTCCATGGCTTTCAGCCAAATATTTCTTTTATGTCACGATACAAGAAGTGACAATAACTGAATCAAGAAATTTAGACATCAAATGAGTACAAATATGAGAGAATTACGGAATACTCTTTGCAAAGAGATTTAGCTCGGAATGTATTGCACACTGCCCGATACCTTAATGCATGAATATCACCTCGCCGTGGAATTTTCACAAAAGCTACTGTGAAGAACTTGCCATGCTACAAAACCTACTGCCCCTCACGTTTTTCCTATTTCTCCAAAGCATTATGGACTATCCTTACAAGTAACCCTATTTAAACCAAAGTCCAGTGAACTAGTCCTTTTAGAATACCACGTGTACAACTATAAGATGACTAGGTTCACATTTTGCTTATCAAACCCTTTCTAGCCTACACGTTGCAGCACACATGCACTACTAGTTTTCAATTTTAACTTTATCTTCACCTAAAATATCAATATAATTATCTCACTCCAATAAAAATAGTGTATTTTAATTAGGGTTGTTACAGAGAGCCTACCAACATGCCTGCTTAGTATTTTGAGGATTGCAGTCCACTTGGGGTACTGTACAACGGTTGCAGTTAAACTGAACAAATACACTCAAGTATATTAGACTTTTTTGTGGTTTTGAATTGCATATCGGTGAACAAAAAGAGTGTAGCTCTGTCATTGTTTGATTTTTTAAATATGTTCCGGCTTTATGCTAGTTAGTAGTATTTAACCAAAGTTTACGTGACTAGTTCATGTCGTACAAATACAGAAGATTCACAAAATAAGTTTGCACCGTCGAAATGTGTGCAAATTGGTCCCAACATCTGGTTATAAAAAAAATAAGTTTGTGCCAACTGACAAGTGAGAGAGGATCAGACAAGAAGCATCACACAGTCAACGATTGACCAAGAGGTGCCCTACTGCCCTGAGGTTCCAGAAGGGGTAGAAAGAAAGGTTAGAATTATTATTTCTTAATCAGTATTGAAGTTTGTTTGCGTTTAACTTCCTTTGACCGGGTAAGCTTGTGTGGGTCCAAACCACCCAACGATGGTCAATGCGAATGGTTCAAAACCAACGACCGATTTCCATGATTTGGTGCAGGAAATTAAAGTGGTGGGCGAACCATGGCGTTTTTTTTCCTTTTGATTTTGATATAATCAGATGTGTCTGGATCAGTTCACAAACACCTTCACTAATTATGGATCATAAAGTTAATGATCGACCAAACTCTCTAGCTAATGACTCCAAGATTTAAAATAATTTGAGAAAAATGATGGTAAAAAATGTGTTTTGATAATTAATATCCGATAATAATATTTTGAGTATTAATAAATATTCAAACATTTAAATCTCTGGAGGATACTCAATTATTGTTTTTTCATATTGATCTGGTCAAACGGCCAAACCCGTTGGGATTGGCAAAGCGTAGTGTTAGGTAAGACTTCAATGTTGATAAAAAAGAAAAAGAAAAAGAAAAAGGTAAGACTTCAACGTATTTAAGCCATAAAAAAATCAGAAAGTCTACTTACACAGATTTTCTGTGCACAGATCACTGTGTAGGGCCCATTAAAGATCTCATACAAACAATTCGAACCGTTCATTAAATTTAAAACATTTTTTCAAGGGTCTCCGCAAAAAATCAGATCAATTCGATACCTATTTATATTCGATCCATACATCTAAACTTTCATTCAAAATTTAGGATCTAAAGTCTGATTGAAAGTTTAGATTTATGGATCGACTATCAATAGGTATCGGATTGAGCTGATTTTTCGCGAGAATCCTTGAAAAAGTCTTTTAAATTTAATGAATGATTCGGACCGTTTGTGTGGGACCCTTAGTGGGCCCCACACAGTGATTTGTGCACAATCTGTGGACAGAAAGTTTGTGTCAGTAGTTGGTCTCTAAAAAAATCTTCACATTCATCTTTCCGGAAAAATTTTCAATGGGGAGCAGGTACCACGTGGTGCCCGTTCGCACATCCGAGTTGTCCATTTCATTTTTGAACGGCTTAGATTTGGAGAGAGAAAGTGTTGGGGTGAGAGGAGAGAGAGGATTTTGATCCAAACCGTCCAAAAGTGTATCGAACGATTCGGATGCGCCGAGCGGGTGCCACGTGGGCAATACCTGCCCGGCACGGAAAAATTCCTCCATCTTTCCGGAGTAAAATTATTGGGGACCAGTTTGATTTCGTCAAAGAAGGGACAATATGTTGTCGTCATCCAGACTATCCATTTCGGTAATTGATGGCTCGAATTTCATCTTGGCCAAACGATCTTATTCATCCATATATCCGTGTGTTGCCGAGATGAAATTTGAGCCATTCATTGCCGAATATGGACGGGCCCGTATAGGGATAATAGGAACCCCTGGTTCCCGGGGCAATGAGTGGTTTTGGATTAAAAATTTAAGATTGAATTTTTTGTCTTTATTCAAATTTTTTCGCATTCATTAGTTTCGCGCGAAATTTTTTGTTACTTATTGATTCGTCACAGTGAGATGAATTGAAAAAGTTTAAGTTTTTTTAATCGAAACTCATAATTTTTTATAAAAAATGTCAAGAAGCTATATTTTTTTTAAACTTATTTTTGACTTTTTTGTAAAAATTATTAGTTTCGATCAATTTTTTTTTCTTTTTCGATTCTTCTTTTCGAGACTTATGAGTCACAAAAATTGAACACAAAACTAACAATTGCGAAAAAAAATTGAATAAAGACCAAAAAAAGAGAGTCACTGTTAACTTTTTAACCCAAAACCACGTCTACGCCAAATTTTGGCTTTATTGGCGATAGTATTACCGGCATTAATTTAATGCAGCTAAAAGACACTTTTAGCAGCATTAACAAGACCACCGGGAATAATTACTCTAAAACGGCGGTTTTTCTAAGACTGCCGTTTTTAGTGACTTTTACAGGTGGTTTTTTAAATTACCGTCGGAAAAAGTCGACAGTTTATTACTGCCGTTTATAATAAAACCGACCCGTATAATATACAATAAATAATATTATTTATCTTAGTTAAACCAAAATGCGGGTTAGCCTAGTTGGTTGCACGCGCGCACAAAGATCCAGAGGTTTCAGTTTCAAATCACGGGGAAAACAAAAAAATTTACTGCCCTATTAATTTTTGGGTGGTTTTGTAATGCCGTTTTTGTTTTCCCAACAGTTGCTTTCCCGGCGGTCTATTACCGGCGATTTTTAGACTATTACCAGCGATTTTTGGACTATTTTAGGCGGTTTCCCAATGCTGCTAAAAGTAAAATTTGGCATAGTTGCACCCAACGTTGTACAACCATATGGCAATGTTACCAATTCATGCAATTTTTCCAGTGAGAGATTAACGAAAGATAATGCTGTTGTCTACAGTATCTGTGTGGATCTTGTAGTGCAGCGGTTTTGGCTGTCTATTTTAGTAATGCACAATTTGAATTTTAATTCAAACAATAGACGACTAGGATCAATATATAGGAGCTCTGATTAAATTCGAGTCGCCGGCGAATAAATGTACGGCAGGGTCGGCCGCCTTGCAATCCTTGCAATTAATGCGGCTACATTACAAGATTTCCAAATTTTATTTTTGCTCTACTGCTTGCGGGTTCATGCTAATGGTTAACTTGAAAGCCATCGAGAAATTAATTTCGTAATTTCGTTCAATGATTTGGTGCATTAAGGTAGAGGCCGGCCGAACAATAATGTTAGGTTAAAACTATAGGAAATCAAGCGTAACTGACCCTTAAATTATTATATTCAATAAAGTCAATTTTCATCTTTCCTAAAGTTAATGGAGACCCAGCACTACCATCCATCCACTACATCATCTACTACATTTTTTGTGGGGCTCACCCCTGATCCCAAAAAAATACAGAAAAATATCCATAAATTTTAGAATAATATTTTATGTGGCCCTGTAAAAAATCAGCTCCAACGGATATCGGTAAGTATTATTTCTTAATTTATAGGTGCGAAACTGCTCAACTGCACTGTTTCACCCCTACGAATCAAGAAATAATACTTATCGATATTTGTTGGAGCTGATTTTTTACAGGGCCCCATAATATATTATTTTAAAATTTATGAACATTTTTCTGTATTTTTTTGGGACCCGGAGTGAGCCCTACAAAACATGTAGTGGATGATGTAGTGTTTGAATGTAGTATACCTAGACTCAGTGTTTAGGAAACAAGTTGTGCTGGGCAAAGTTCTCTCTCTCTCTCTCTCTCTAAAATACTTCCCAAATTGGAACTCCCAGCCAAAAGCCTTCCTAGGTGCTCTACAACGGAAATTTTGCCCCACAAAATGCCCAGAAAGGCTCTCTTTGTTAACGCGATTTGCTTGCTCAGCCTCATCCCAATGATCAAAGGAGCTGACCCAAATTACTTGGTCATAGAATGCCCGAACACAAATCTTAGCACAACCAGTACCTACACGCCGAACAGCACCTACCGAACAAACCTCAACACCCTCTTATCCAATCTCTCCTCCAACTCCAACGCATCCAACGGCTTTTACAAGTCCACCGCCGGCAGCAGCCCACCCGACGTTGCCTACGGCCTCTTTCTCTGCCGCAGCGACGTGTCTGCCGTTGTGTGTCGAGACTGCGTCGTTTATGCTACCGGTGATGCAGTCCAACGGTGCCCCGGGTCGAAGCAGGTCACGATTTGGTACGTCGAGTGCATGCTGAGATACTCCAATGAGTCCATGACTTCATCCATCTTTTCCGTTCCGGGGATAGGAGGTGCAATTCTGTCGAATACGCAGAACGTGACGAATCCAACCCGTTTAAACGAAGTTTTGGAAGAGGTATTACGAACTCTTTTAAGGGACATGACATCTCAATTTCGTTTCTCTAGGACTAATATTGTGTCAGTTTAAATCTTGTAGTTGATATTCTGTCTCAATTTCGTCCCTCTCGTTGACGGTGTACACTGATGGAATTTATGTGCAAAATTGTTTTTTTTCAAGGGAGAGATGAAATTGAGATTTCATACAAATTAGAGAGTTATTTCTAAAAAATTATACATTTTACTTTTGCTTCGGAAAAACGTAAAAAACTATTTCCATCTCAAGTATTTTTTATTGAATAATCCTAATGTGTTAAGGAAATTTGAAGTTTTATTGAATATCCAAACAAAATATGTTGAGGAAAGAGGCAATGAAAACGTTTTGTTTGGTTGGTAGTTTAGTTTTGGTAGTAGATAGATAGAGAAATACGATAATGATTGGAGAGAAATAAAGAGAGAAATGAAATTGGAAATATAGGATAGTGATTGAAAAAACAAATTAGATAATGATTAAAAAACAAAAGAAAAACTAAAGTAAAATGGTAACCGAACAAAACCAAATTGATCATCTCTTGTTACTTAGCGTCTTCTGTGGCCTAGGCGGCTACACTACAGGCTGCGGGGTTCCCCTGTGCTTAAAAAATACTGAAATATCTTTGACGAGTATTAATTATCAAAACACATTTTTAGTCGTCATTTTTTCTATTTTTTAATCCATCCAAATTTGCCCACTTATAATCCAACCCAATCCACCCATATTGTATTATGTGTTGATATGAGTTGAATCTATATCACTCTATATTTACATGAGTTTAGATGAGTTAAAAATTAGTTCAATATGCATTGAAATTAAAAGACACAATTTTAATCCATGTTTTTTAACTTGCCCAAATTTACCCACTTATAACCCAATTCAATCCGTCCTTATTGAACTCATATCAATCTATATTTATATGGGTTTTAAATTGAAAATGGGATCAATATAGGTTGGAATTAAAAGATTCCCTTCACAAGAGTGAAAATCAAGCTTCTCGCCGCCTCCTCTTGTAGCAGACAAAATCATTTCTCGATCAAATTCATCCCCTCCTCTCTCTCTACCGTTTCTCACTCTGCATCAGTCCACTGTTCTTTCTCTACGTACTCTCCTAGACTTTTTATTTTTTTGATCCTCACTCCTAGACTTGGATATAAGTGAAAAACAAGATTGTATACATCCACTGTTCTCTCTCTCCCACGGCTTAGGTGGTGTTCCACTTTTTCAATAAGTATTTTTTTCAAACGAATATAATTTCAAGTTTAAAAATTATGTATTTACGCAAATAATTTTTCTACAAATATGGATTTTGTTTGATAGATTTCATTAAAATATTTTAAACGGTGCAAAAAAAATTGAAAAAATATTTTTCATTTTTATTATATTTGAGTTTGAAATTACATTCGTTTGAAAAAAAATATTTTTTGGAAAAGTAGAACACCACCTTAGATGTCTCTCTCTCTAGAATGGCGGTGGCTTCAGCTGATGCAATGAAGACTGAAACCGTACAATTAGTGGAGTCATTGCCCTCAGACGAGCCACTGATGCGGCCTCTGACTCCTCGTCGAAATTATGTTACTGTTTGGAAATAAAAAAAAAATGATTCATCAAGTTTTTTTAGAATACTTCTAGTGGGTTTGGATTAAAAAGTTAAATTTTTTGTTTGTCTTTATTCAATTTTTTTTTTTGCATTTGTTTGTTTTACGTTAAATTTTTGTGACTTATTAATTTGTCTAGTCGAGAGGAATTAGAAAAGTAAATAAATTTGATCGAAACTCATGTTTTTTTGGGTAAAAACAAAAATAAGTAAAAACAGACAATTATTTTGACTTATTTTTGTCTTTTTAAAAAATAATGAATTTCGATCAATTTTTATTTATTTTTTCGATTCATCTTGACGAGATGAATCAACAGATCACAAAAGTTTGACACAAAACGAACAAATGCAAAAATAAAATTGATGCAAAAAGAACAAATTCATTATATTTTTCGATCAAAATAATGAATTTCAACGGGAGCAATACCTGACCAACAAGTTCATTTGACGGGATTTATAAAAAATAAAAAAAAATCAAGGTCTTGGTTATATTTGAAAAAGAATAGAAAAGTAAGGAAACGAGTTGGGTATGAACTAACCCATATTTAACCCGACCAGTATTCAATCCGCCACCCATATTTTATCTGCCCATATTCAATCCATAACCCGTTTCAGCCCATCCAAATCTGTCCATTTGCCACCTCTACTTTCACATGTTGCAAGAACCAACCATGCTTGGAACAGTGGCAGGAGAGATCCGTTTTTTATGGGGGTGCTGAAGTTGGAAAGTTTAAGTGGAAAAAACAAAAACAAAAACAAAAACAAAAAAAGAAGTAGAAATTCACTAAAAACTATGAACACATTTTATAAATTCAAGCTTGACACTAGAATACGAATAAAAATATAGGACACCCTAAAGTTTTTCAACACATACAATCTCGATGCCCCAAATGACATCTGAGAAGAGAAAAAATGGCCTTTCTCCAAATAATTTTGTGCAGTTTTATCGTTCGTTGGGATAAAACGTATATAAAGAGGAAAGAGAATATAAACACTCATAATCCCTTCAAATTACGTTTCAATTTTTAAATAACAAGATACTATACCTACTTTAAAGTACGTTTCAATTTTTAATCTCCTTCACAAATATAATAATTTCACTTTAGTCTCTCCAAATGAAAATTTACATTTTTTTTTTTTTTACCCCTAATCCTTTCAAATTCAGAGTAATTATATATATAGTTGACTCCCTCTTTATCAATTTTTTGTGTCTGCTACCGGATGGGATTGCTTGGGTCCGTCTACGGTGCACACCCCTTCTTTGGAACATACCATATGCACCCTTTTTTTACAGGACTAGGATGATAACCATTGCATCTCAACCCTTAAATAATTAAGAGGTTAAAACTAACTACCCAGTTAGCCGGTCATTTTAGATCTACTTCATAGTAAAACCCAACCATACAATTATTGACCTCAACGAATCACAGAGAACAACAATCAGTTATAGTCTCTCACCCAATTCATCAATAATTCGAATATTAGGGTTAAATTACACGTAACACAATCCAATACAATACACTGCATCCCCGCAAGGGAATCGACTGGTAGTGCGTGATGTGGTGATGGTTCCGGCGGAGTTTTACCGGCGACATGCAGAAGCGGAGACGAAGTGGGTTCACTGTTTACAAAGTGAGGAGCGAGAGACTAGAGAGAGAGTTTGATTCCACCAAGGGCTGGGATTTAAATTTTACAACGTTTTTGAACGGCTTCAATTTTTCAACGTGGTGTGGGAGTTTGAGAAAAAACGGTACAGAGGATTGGGAGTAATGTTGTTTGGGGCACACGCACATGTTTGTGGGATTGGGAGCTTTGGCCATAAGGACATACAATAGGTTGTAATGATGTGATTAGGACATCAAAATTTTCTAACCAGGCTCCAGGACTTTTTTTCCCCGCCTTCCAAAACTACCCCTTTTAAAATAAACACAAGAGGCGCAATCCTAAACGGTCTCCCTCCCGATTGCCGACAATCACCGCCGATAAGAAAAATGGAGAGAGAGAGGTCGGTGATTCAAATAATGTGTGAGAGAGAGAGATCGGACATCGCCTCCGTGTGCCGGTGGAGGTCAGTAGGTGATGGTGTGAGAAAGGTGGTGGCGGAGGCGGAGATAGGGTGATGGGGAGCCGAGAGAGGGAGATAACTGCAGAGAAAAGAGAGGAGAGAGTGGCGATGGTGGAAGCACTGTTGTGCACAGCAGATATGAACCATTGCGGTGGTGGTTTCGGGTGTTCATTGCCGAGAAGAAGTTGGTGAACAGAAGAGGAGAAGGGAAGGGAAGACTAGAAGAGGGAGAAAAGAAAAAATAAGAAAGAAGAGGGAGGAGTTGAGAAAGAGGTGGACGGTGGTGGCGGTGGTTGCGCTGCCTTCTTTCTTTTTTTGTTGTTTGTTGTAGACAATAGGGATAGAAAATAGAGAAGGTGGACCCCCACATTTCTATTTGACAGAGGTGAGTTCGAGCATATAGATGGGTCAGTGCTGACTCACTACATTTCTGCAAAATTGTTCTCCATAGTTGACTCTCTCTCCTCGATTCCCTCATTCTCCAATAGAGTTTCCTTTCATGTCTACTTTGGGGGGAAAATATCACCACTATTTTTTTCCTTCTACATTTGGTGTGTTCCTAAATGTCATCTCTTTAAATCCATTATCTGTACCTTTCTAATAAAAAAAGTGATAGACAACGTTATTCTTGTTAATTATTCTTTTAGTTTTTAAAAATAAAGTAACAATTAACGTTATCTGTGTAAATATATTATTTGCACCTTCCCAAAAAGAAACAAATAACTTTATCTGTGTGAATCTATGTTTCTCTCTTTAAAATAAAATAACAGATAATGTTAACTTTGCAAGTATAATCTTTGTGTCATCAAAAAGAAAAAAGAGAGATAATTTTACCTTATATAGAATACTTGACGACTTGCAAAATACAATTAAATTTCACTATTCACTAAACCAACAAATGAATTTATATGCAGTGTGTGGCAGTGCCTCATTATACAATACAAATAACTACATATAGAAATAGTTATCATTATATATATTTGTTACTTTGTCATCATAATAACTCAAATAAACACATCCAGATAACGTTATATGTGTAGCCCCCAAAGCACACAAATAATCTTTTGGAGTCGCCACTGTTTGTATTATGTAAAAAAAGACTATCAGATAAGGTTTTCTTTGCAAAATATTTAGTCTTTATAATTGCAATAAAACTAATAAATGTGATTATTTGTACAAATATAAACAATGTATTATCCCAAAAGACTCTACAGATAAGGTTATCTCTATGAAATACGCACATTCTATACTTGCATTAAAATGATAGATAAGGTTATTTGTCCAACTCTATATTCTATATTGCGGATCAAAAAAAAATTCTATATTTATTCCCCAAAAACCACACATATAAGATAATCTATGCAAAATATATACTCTTTATAATCACAATAAAATTAACAGATGTGGTTACCTGTCCAAATATATACTCTATATTCTTTCAAAAATACTAACATATGAGGTTATCTCTGCAAATTCTGTACTCTGTATGATCGCATTAAAACCAACAAATATGGTTATCTATCCAAATCCAAACTCTGTATTATCCCAAAAAGATTAACAGATAAGGATATTTATCCGAACCAACATATGTTAATATAACATAGACCCCCACAATTTTTTTCCTTATTAACAAGAGAAAAAAAAAACTAGACACGACCCATACCTTCCTAATTAGAATAGATTATCAGTTCCCCACTGAGATTTAAGAATCCCAATGTTTAACAACTTCAAACCAAAATATATACTACTAGTATCTTTGTAAATCTATTACGTGTAATTTTTATTCATACAAACGAAAACAAAAGTAAAATGATCAATGACGCTATAGTCACCGCACCAAAATGCGGGGCCGACCATCGCACGTCATGCGGGGCTCATTTCAGATTCCGTACGGATGATTTGAACCGTTTAATAATTTTAAAAAAATTGAGTGGGATTGCAAAAATTAGCTCTATCCAATATGTTTAAGTGTTCGATCCAATATTCTCATCTTTGGTAAATCAGAAAAAATGGAAAGTCTGGTTTTCTGATATTCAAAAAAGGAAGATCGGATTATTGGACGATTCGAATCATCCATAAGAGACCTGAAATGAACCCCACACAACGTGCAGTGACCGGCCACCGCATTTTTGTGCGGTGACTCTAGACTTTCTGTACGACGATCTATCCTACTGACATTTAACTGCATTCACACGCCCAATGGGCCTCACTTCACATGGTAGCATCACTGTTTTTTCTGCATAGGAGTAATTTTTTTTTTTTTTTTTGGTGAAAGCTTTGTCTGCATATTGATCCGCTACCACACGGCAATATAACTCTTTGAACTGACCAGAAGTCCACACGTGGGACCCCTATCAATCCAATTTCGAATCATCGCTTGCGCGAGAGAGAAGAAAGAGAGAGAGACGGGGGCGTTGGGCGCACGCGAGAGAGGAGGGACGGGGTGTTTTTGTCCAATCAAGGACCTTCCACCGTAATAGTTTTATATCAACGGACCCCAGATCTTATTAAAACCTAATCTGTACTCAATGCTCAATAGGCGCCTACTTTTGAATGTTAGACCAATTTTCTGTTATGAAAATTTGAGTACAAGCAGTTATGATATAGTGTTATGAATCTTTGACTCTTTGTGGCATTAGTTATGATTGCATGTGGCCGGTACTATGAGACCTTGTGCCTAGCCACAAATTTAAAGCTTATAATTTACTGCTTATGAGAACTTTTGGTATGTTTTTTTTTTTTTTTTCTTATGAATTATTGTGGTTCTCATATGATCTTTTATGGTCTTCTTATGAGTTTGGTATGACTTGTTCAATTTAGTTATGAACATGGGCGGAGCCACCTTGAGACAAGGGGTGGCATCCGACCCCCCTGACTTTCAAATTACAATGGGGATAGTTATAGTTTTCACCCCAAAATTGCTTCCTTGACCCCACTACTTTTACATTATAATTTGCCCTAATCCGTTTAAAAGTTTGGAACTTGAGGAAAAAAAGGGGGCAAAGTAAAATATCCTCACTTCTCCCAAAAAAAAAACCCTCAAAAATATTTACTTAACTCCCTTTTGTTTACCATTTCAACGTTTTTTTTACTATCAAGTAGTATGAAACAAAATTTTTTTGTGCTATAGGAAATTGACCCCACTGTCAAGAATTTCTGGCTCCGCCCCTGATTATGAATAGCATTATGTGGTCTAGTTTATAAATGTTGTGGTTAAATAAAGTGACATGTTGAACGAATTGTTCCTCAGGTCACATTTTGTTAATGTGGCACTATTTGAGCCTTTTATTGGGTGTATATTATATTTTCATAAAATGAGGTGTATATTGAAGCATTTCTGACCTTTTAACATCTTGTCCTTCAAGTAATTTAGTTTGGTTTCTTTCTTTCTTTCTTTCCTTTGCAGTTTGTATACCCAAAAAAAAAAAAAAAAAGGATTTTTTTGTATGAAATCTATTTCTAACTTTTGGCAAACCACTTCACTAACCATTAGTATGAGCTTTATACACTTGTAAAGGTAATGACCAATATAACCGATCCGGCTTCGAGTGATGACTCAGGCAAGAAGTTCGCGACTACAGAAGCCAACTATTCATCAGTTCAACAGGTGTACGGACTAGCACAATGCACGCCGGATTTGTCTGATTTTGATTGCAATAACTGTCTCCGGAATTGTATCTCGCAGCTTCCGAGTTGCTGTGATGCAAAACAAGGAGGGAGAGTACTATTTCGGAGCTGTAATATCAGGTATGAGATGTACCCATTTTACAATGCCAGCGCCGCTCCGTTGCCCCCTTCACCAGTCGTCCCCCCTCCTCCTCCTACTACTACTACAACTAGAAGCAGCCCTGGTAAAACTTTATTTTGTAAAGCTTAGATTTGGAATTTAATGATCGATTAATCTTTCGTCCTAAGAGTATTCATAATTTTATAATCAAAAGTAAAAATTTTTTAAAGTTAACAATATTGGTGCAAAATATGACTCATAATGCTATAATCAAACTTCACAAAACTCCTTAGAAATAATCAAATTTTGGGTTTTGAATAACCAAAACTAAAAACTTTTGACAATAACCAAATTTAATAAATCTTACATATTTTCAATCAAATACACCAATCATTATAAAAAATGTTATATCTCTCTTCCCTTTTCTTCTCTTTCGTTCTTCTCGAACAATATTTTCGAAAAAAAAATATTTTACTAAATTTTTTTTCAAAAAACAGTTTTTTAAAAATGATTTTTTTCCAAAAAAAAAGGTTTCAAATGCTATTTTCTATTTCTAATAAATAATTTTTATTAGTTTTAAAACTATTTTCTACTATTCACAGTTTTTAATTTTTTGTAATTCGAAAAAATGATGTGGCAAGTTTTGGTTATCCAATTTTGATTATGCCATTGTAGACATCTACATTGCTAAGCTTAGCAATCTTTTAAATGAATAATCAAAAGCTAATGTGGTAACTTTTGGTTATCAATTTTTGATTATAGCATTGTGGATAACCTATGTACCTAAAACTACTACGAGTCTATGATTTTTATGTATTACTAGTTTTTTTCTTAATAGGTGAAAGACTAAGTCCTAATGCAATGCCATATCCTAATTCCAAATAATTTCGGTAGCCTTGGGGCATTTCCACTAAAAATGTTGGATTACATGTTATTGCATTTCGTTATGTTGTTCACACTAACTTATAACTTCTTTCTCTTCAGTTTCCCCTCTTTTTTTCCCCTCTTTTTTTCACTTTCTCTCACTCATATACCATCTACAGCTTATAAGTTAGTCGATACAACGACTTGACATTTTTGGACAACAAGAAGCTGTCCATAGCTTATTAATTAGCAAAAACGCCCCATATATTCTTACTTGTTCTTACTCTTAATTAATGAGTAACACTAAACGGTTTTCAAAACAACTCTATGCAATCAAATAAATATATATCTATAGGGTTGGTTCGGTGGTCTTGGCTTGAGGGTTGGTCCGGTGGTCTTAGCCTGAAATTTATAGTTTCGCTTCATAAGATATCACCTACCCCAGATGTTAGCGTGTGAAACGGCAGCCCCTTCCCTCTTAGAGACATTTAAAAAAAAAATTGTGCTATAGGGATTAGTTAATTTGAAAGTGCGTGCAAGCAGCCCAGATACCCTATTATGCTATTAGATTGTGGTTTTTTTGCCTCAATCATATGTAGTGACGGAGCCAAGAATTTCATTCAGAGGAGGCACCCCTCTTTACAATCAACCAATGACCTATATTCTTGCAGTTTCCCAATTGAATGTTTGACTTTTATTTTGAAAAGCTAAAAGATGAGTTGGATGGACGAAAAATGTCAAATAAAGTAGCAATTTGTTATTTGCTTCCCTGAAACAAGCATTTAATTCTTTATGGGGTCGATTGATGGTTGGAAACACGTGATGATAAGTCCTATGCCCAATTTTTTTTGCCTTGTTTGGATGTTGTTTTGAAAATTTGAGTTTGGTTTTTGGGTAATGAGTGGAGAGAGATAGAGAGAATAATAAGAGGCACGTGACAGGAGCACTGAAAGTGATCATGTAAACTTCATGATAAACTACAACAAATAGATCTGATACCAAGGCAACATTTGGAGGAAGGTTTATATATCTGTCTTCAACCAATATCACAAGTGCCTCCATTTATGGAAAGTGCATAAATTTTGGCCAATTATGTAAAATACATACATCTAATTCCCACCGATTTGGAGTCCCTATTTACAATCATCAGATCAGAGCAAGCAATTCTAATTTGGCGTTGTTGCGCGCCCCCCTTCAATTTAGAATAATTGGGCCTTGTTGTCTGCACATTTTGTAATACCCGTCTTTTGTCAGTGTTGAGATCTTATTTTTACAACCATTAGACGGTTGTTAATCAAATGGCGACGATTTAGACATAGATTGAAACAATACCATCTGTTTCGCAGTAAGAAAAGGAAATGCGATTACTATCGGTCTTAGTGTATCAGCATCCGTAGTGCTAGTGCTGCTTGGTTCTGGTATCTACCGCCAAAGGAGAAGGAAAATAATAGCGAAAGGTAACAAACAGTCTTCCAGTTGCCAGTTTCCAATCTACTGATCTCATAATATGTCAGCTATAGCTAACTGTACAGTTCTCCACAGACGAGAGAGAAAATATCCAAGAAGTTCAATTACTTGATTTGGCGCAAGGTAGAATTGTTGATGATTACAGCACTGATAATTTGCAAGGAGAAAAGCCCGCGAAGTCGCACGACTTTCCTTCACTTCAGCTAGATCTTGTACTTGTAGCTACAAAGCATTTTTTTGAAGAAAATAAACTTGGAGAAGGTGGATTTGGTCCAGTTTACAAGGTACTTGTGGTGCTGATGATTTTGTCTAGTCAAAATTTCCAGGGTATTGTCACTTTTTCGAAAGCAAAATCTAAATTGAGAGCTAAAAGAGGCATTTTGTGACAACAATGCCCCAATAGCTAGCGGAATAAATAACCTTAATTGATGAGTCTTATTCAAATGCATTGCATGCCTTGGAAATTTTTAATTTGCAGGGTACATTACCAGATGGAAAGGAAATTGCAGTAAAGAGGCTCTCAAGAAATTCGGGCCAAGGACTTCAAGAGTTCAAGAACGAAATATCTTTAATCGCAAGACTACAACATAGAAATCTTGTCCGACTCTTGGGCTGTTGCTTGGAGGGGAACGAGTTGATGCTAATCTATGAGTACATGCCCAACAAAAGCTTAGATTTCTTCCTCTTTGGTATCGACTCACTCTTAAGTTGTCACTAGTTTCTCGACAAAACTATTCGATGAAACCCAAACAATACTGTGTTAATCAACTTTAATGTTGTTTGTTTCTTGTTAGATTCCACTAAAGCTTCACAACTAGACTGGAAGAGACGCTTTCTCATAATTTGTGGGATTGCTCGAGGCCTTCTCTATCTGCACGAGGATTCTCGACTTAGAATTATTCAAAGGGACCTTAAAGCTAGCAACATTTTGTTAGATCAAGAAATGAATCCTAAGATATCAGACTTTGGAATGGCAAGAATTTTTGGTGGAAATCAAAGTGAAGCCAACACAAACAGAGTTGTTGGAACATAGTTAGTTTCTCCATTTCCAACTTACGTAAGTAGACATAAACACATGTGTCCATCTCTTCTTATGTTATTTTTTCTTTGTTAACTCCAGTGGATATATGGCTCCAGAGTACGCTATGGAAGGACTGTTTTCTGTTAAATCAGATGTCTTCAGTTTTGGAGTTCTCTTACTAGAGATTATAAGTGGGAAAAAGAATAGCGGTTTTTATCTTTCTGAGCAGGGTCATAGCCTCCTCACTTATGTATGTTTCTGGATTCCTACTCATCTCTATACCTTTTAACCCAAGAGCATAAGGATCATCCATATTGATAACATCACTTCTTTCTAAATTGTCAATATACAGGCGTGGAATATATGGTGCAAAGGTGAAGGAATATTGGAGTTGATGGACCCATTACTGGTGGAGTCATGTGTAGCAACAGAAGTGTTAAAATGTAACCATGTCGGATTGTTGTGTGTCCAAGAAGACCCTGCAGATAGACCGACGATGTAAACTGTAGTTGTTACATTGGGAAGCGACAATGTAATGTTGTCTCAACCAACACAACCAGCATTTTCTGTTGGGCGTTTGGTGTTGAACTCATGTCAGTCCTCGTCAAATGCTAACGAAGTCTCTGAGAATGAGATGACAATCTCAGATGTATCATCTCGATAACTTTACTGGATTTTTTTTTTATTATAAATATTCATCCATTGGCATACTGCGTATTTAGGATACTTTGAGACCCGTATCTCTGTATATAGTCAAAAGTTTTAATTGATAGTGGGGCAAATTGTACAAAATTTACCAAGTTAAGAGGCAAGGAGTATGTGAAAATGCCGAATTCAATGTTAGAAATAAAAAAAATGCATGCAAAGCGTGTCTTCTTTTGGGAATGTTTGCACATGAGCAAGAATCTTTTTTACTATCAGATCTGAATCATGTCGTACATGAGCAGGCTCCATAAAATCCAGTCGAATAAATGAAATAGATAAAGGATTCTCTATTACTATGGCAATGATACCCATAGGAGCGAGAGATTAACGGAAGATAATGATGCCTATAGCAAGCTCTTCTGCTGCTTGTTATGCCTTGGAGCAGCCAAGTCACAGCGCAATTACAAGTTCTCTGCCCATTTATTTTATGTCCCTTTTTAAACTACAAATAGCTGTTGCCAAAGTCAAAGAGAAGATGCAGAAACAATTTTTTTTGGGTGACTCTGTTGATAAGAAGAAACTACATCTGGTGAGATGGAGTAAGGTGGCCAAGAAAAAAGAGAATGGAGGTTTGGGAGTGAAAAATCTGAAGATCCGAAACCTAGCTCTTCTTGCTAAATGGTGGTGGAGGTTTAGTAAGGATAAAGATGCCCTCTGGGTCAAGGTCATTAGAGGGAAGTATAATCTGACTCAAAGTTGTTGGCTTCCTCATCTCCCCACTTCTGGACAAGCCACAAATATATGGAGAGATATTTGTTCCACAGGAAATGCAGCTTCATATATCGGTACTATAATTCACGAGGGCTTCAAAGTTCTTGTGGGGTCGGGCCAAGATACGTTATTCTGAAAGCATATTTGGCTGGGGAATAAGGTTCTCAAGGATGTTTACCCAAGGCTATTCCGTATTTCTAATCAGAAGGCCTTTGTTATTAGTGCTATTAAGGAAGGGTCTAGTGAAGATGGTTGGAACCTACTTTTTTTTGGTAGAAATCTGTATGAATGGGAAATGCTCCAAAAGGTGGAGTTACTACAAAGATTACAGTGTAGCTTTGGACTCTTCCAAAAAGGATGTATTGCAGTGGAAATGGTTTACAGATAAGACTTTCTCGGTGAAATCAGTTTATGGCCAATGGGAGCAGCAGGTGCAAGCCCGAGATGGGGTATTGGGGTCCGTATGGAAGAATCTTAGTCCGCCTAAGGTAGAAATTTTCTCGTGGCTGGCTTTACAAGGAAGGGTGGCGTCCAGGTCGGTGCTCGTGAGCAAGAATATAATTCAGATGGGTCCATTGTCAAAGTGCCTATTTTGTGCTTCCTTCGAGGAAACCCCTGAACACCTTTTTTTGCACTGTCAGTTTTCCTGGAATACTTGGTCGCTTATAATGGTGTGGCGGTAGATGTTTTGGGTTTGTCCACCCTCTTTGGCAGACTTAGCTAGTTGGTGGTTTGGCACAAGGTTTAGAAATTTGGAAAGGCAGATTTGGGAGGTGACTTTCTTTGCGACCTTATGGTCATTGTGGCTTGCAAGGAACGACCTCGTTTTCAACAATACCTCAAGATCAGCTAGCGAAGTAGGGGACTAGATTAAGACTAAGGTGGCAATGTAGATGAAAGCTAAGTTCGATATCAGGGTGTACTCTGTGGAGGATTTTAAATGTTTTCTTCATGGTATTCGTAAATTGAAACTCTAATTTTGGGTTTGAGGTGTAAGACATCCAACCCCGGCTGGATGGTGTGTTTTTTTTCTTCGTGTTTCCTGTTTTGTAGTTGAGCAAGTTCGCTCTTCCTTCTTTTCCCTTCGATGTACCCCTTTCAAGATTTATAAAATTGTTTCGTTTGCCGAGAAAAAAAAATAAAATTACAAGTTCTCTATACGGTATGCTCGAACACCACTAATTACACGGACAATAGCCAATTGGAATTCAACCTGAACCGCGCCCTCCGCCGAGCACTCTACAATGACGGCGGCGATTCAATCTTCTCCAACAAGACCGAAGGAGAACCGGACAAAGTTTAGGGACTCTTCCTTTGCAGAGGCGACGTTTCACCCGCCGATTGCCAGAATGACGTGGCAGGGAACGAGATCTAACAAAAATGCCCCTTCAAGAGAGAAGCAGTCATTTGGTACGATCAGTTTTTAATTTGCTACTCGAACCGATCATTTTTCTCTACCATGGAGACACAGAGCTGCGTGTTTATGGAACCCAGAAAACGTCACATAACCGGATAAGTTGACCGAGGTTTTGGACAATATGTTTTCGAACCTGACCAGTTTTGGCACTTCTATCCCTTCTAACCTGATGTATGCAACCAATGAAGCCAATGTTGGTATATAATTCTACAAAGCTGTATGTACGGTACGGTGCAATGCAAACTAGATTTGTTATTCCGGTGCATTGTCGTAACTGCCTAGATTATGTTGTGTCTGGGGCGCGTGCCTGCAGTGCCGGGAAAAAAAGGAGGGAGGGTAATCACACCAAGCTGTACGTACGGAATGAGCTTAATTTACCTGTTCTTGGCGGACCCTCCAGTTTGTAGCAGAAGCTCCGTCAGGCAATGGGACTGATGCTGTCCGATGGCAATAGAGACGTGAGTACTTAATTAATTATCTTGGGTCCTGATTGCTCGCAATTGTTGCCAATTGAAAAATAAGCAAACTACCTTAGTGGCTAGACAAATGCTGAACATTACTGAGATTTCGATTGCTAGACTCCAAATGCAATCCCTTGTACTTTTTCCAAATACTTTTGTTTGCCTTCATTATATGTGAAACAAATCCATTACAATTCCGTACTACGCTGATTAGTTTGTGCACAACACTACCGATTGGAATTCCCCTACGTACAATGATCAGAGCAAGCAAGTCCAATTTGGTCTTACTGTGTGCACATCTTGTAAGTTGTACTACCCACCCTTTTTTGACTGCCTTGGGACCTTATTTTAACAACCTTTACACCGCAGTTAATCAAATTGGCATGACTTAGATAAAGATTGACGCTATAAATTTTTTTTTAGGAAATAAAGGAAAAATGACTACAATCGGCATCAGTGCATCGGCATCCGTAATGGCAGCGCTGGTTGGTTCTCTTATCTACTACCAGAGACAAGGACAGCTCTAGGATTTTATTTAGCAATGACAAAATTGTTCAGAAACTTTTTGTTTACAAAAATATGTACACACTTTCCTTTATTTAAGCCCATGTACTTGAAGCAGTTAGGGGAGTTATTGATTCAATCACGTATTTCCACGAGTTATTGCTGGACACCTCGCCACATGTGTCATTGCTGGACACCTCGCCGCGTGTGTCATTGTTGGACACCTTGCCACATCAGCACAAATACCTCTTGCCACATCAGCACAACGCCTCTTAGTTTGTCATCATAATACCTCCTGATGCAAATATCTCCTTATTATCTGGGACGGATCTCTTTTTTTTTTAACAAAATGAGAGATCGAAGTGTTATTAATCTGAAAGTCGTAAACGCCTAAATATCAGACAGTTGGGAACTTCATGGGGGCAAAAGGAAAGTTCACAGACCGGACCAACAATTCAAAAGAGCCTTTTGAGCATAACAATGTGCAGTCCGATTACAATCATGTTTAACAAAACCAAACTTACAGAAAGAAAAAGGATTATTTTAGAGCTAAACAATCAAAAATAATAGCCGCTATATCAATAGATGGATCTAGAGAGGTAGAACATTTTCTCACTATCGCATCCGCATCCAATTCAATAACCACTTTAGAGAGATTTAGATTCACTACAACAAAATCCGGTTTTGGCGATGCACAATAGTATGTCGGCAATGGTATTTGCCGACGCGAACACCTTTGTTAGCAAAAAGCAGTAGATTTGGCGACCCACTTTGTGTCTACGAATGTGTGTTTAATGTGAAAAAAAATATAACACCTTCGCCGACGTAATTTGCGCCGCCAAAAGGTACACCATTGTGACATCAGTTGTTGCGTCGCCAAAAGATTAGTTGATGAAAAATACCATTTTCTACGCCTCCTGGGTTTCGAACCAAGGTCTTCCGACTATACAAGCCTTTGAGCACAAGGCTTCGACCAATTGCACCATTCACATTTTTCAATATATATTTGAAATATCTAATAAATATTTAACATTTAAATTAGCGATTAAAGTTGAATCGAACGTCATTTTGAACGTTTAAATATTAAAAGAGAAATTTATAGAAATAGTCATCCTAGTTTCACCTAAGTCTCATTTTCATCCTCCAAGTATCAATTACAACTCTTTTAACGTTCAAGTTTTGTTTTTGTATTAAGTTGGTCCAATTGATAATGTCTCTCAGCCAAAGTGGACGAAAAAAATCAAATTGAGAGCTGACGTTATCAATTGGACCAATTTGGTACGAACTGCAACGTCCAAACTGCCATCAATCTGATTTTTTCATTCCAATTTCGCTAACAGAAGTTATCAATTGGACCAATTTGGTACAAAAATCAAACTTGATGGTCAAAAAAGTTGTAATTGATACTTGGAGGAAAAAAATGAGACTCGGAAGAAACTAGAAGGACTATTTATATAAATTTCCCATATTAAAATTAGCAATTTTGATAAACATGAAAGTTGTAGCCCTTTGTGTTATTGTTCAATAGTAAGTCTATTGGTATAGCAAATAGGAATAGATTTTGTGCACAGATAATTAGTGGGGCCCACTATGAGTCCCACACAAATAATCTGAGCTGTTTAGTAAATGTAAAATATTTTTTTTCAAGGATTCATGTAAAACATAGCTCAATCCAATGTCTTTAGATGCTTGGTCCAATCATCTAACTTTTCATTCGGATTTCGGGTTAATGAAAATTAGATAATTGGATCGAACATCTATAGGTATCGGATTAAACTGATTTTTTGAGGAGGCCTTTGAAAAAATATTTTACATTTAATGAACGGTTCGAATCATGTGTGTGGAACCTGTAGTGGGCCCCACGACGGATTTGTGCACAAAATCTTTTCCTATTTACTGTACTAATAGACTTAATGATTGTTCAAATACAATTTGAATTACTCCAATCAAAGTTAATTAATTTAGTACTTCAGGCATAACTTTTTACTCAGAACTCTGATTAAGTCAAAAAATTTGGGTCTTTTAGAAACAACTTTGTTTTATGTTATTATATTTTAATGATTTTCCTTTTGCGAATTTTAATTCTTCTAGATACTATTTATGTATTAATTTCACGGGTCTACTCATTTTTTTTTAAATTATTGAATGGCTCCGATCATCCGTGCAGGCTAGTGGGTCCTATGTGGCCATCGGTCCCCGTGTGTCGATTTCTCTAGCACAACAAAATAAATGGTATCGATCGTCGTGATTATGCTGCGGTCATCTGGCTACGATACATTAGACTATAGCACAAGACCTTGGCTCATAAACAAATAAATTCAATGTATAGATTTTAAAGGTAGTTGTAGGCTCATTTTTTTGAATGGTCGATATAAACCGTTAGCATTTGACGTCTTATCAATGGTATCATTCTCGCCAAAATCAATGATAATCATATGTCAGCAATCACATGATCGTAACCCATTCAATGGTTCCAGAGGCATTAATGTCTTATAGTGCACAACTTGAGGGCCGCTTGAGCTAATTTTTTAAAATCGGAATCGTCTATCTTTTATCTAAGAGATTATTAAATCATTCATGCCAATAATGAAGTAAATCTTTTATCCTTACATACTTAATCGGACATAAAATATCATTCTAATAATGAATCTACGTCCCGATGAAGGGGTTTTCAAAATCCGATAGACCCAAAAATTTATGACGATGATTAAAATACCATGCACAACAAATGAATGGTTTTGATCGTCGTGATTGTCTTGCGGCTGTCTAGCTACTATACATTGGACTACATCACAAGACCTTGGTTTAAAAACAAGTAAATTGAATGTATGGATTTTAATGGTAGTTGTCGGCTCATTTTTTCGAATGGTCTATCTAAACCATTAGGATTTAACGTCTTATCAATTATATCATTCTTGCCAAAATCGGTGATAATTAGATGTCGGCAACCACATGATCGTAATACATTCTATGGTTCCAGAGGCATTAAAGTCCTACAGTGCACAACTTGAAGCCCACTTGAGCTTTTTTTAAAAAATCAGAACCGTCTACTATTTACATAAGAGAGATTAAATTATTCATGCCCAAAAAGAAGTAAATCTCTTGTCATTATACTTGATTTGACATAACAGATCATTCTAATAATGAATTTTGGTAGCAATGAAAAACTTCATACCCAATAGCAATGCACTTTGCGTCACCAATTGTGAAGACGGTTGGCGCCAAATATCCCGCCAAAAAATTTTCCCTCGTCGCCGAATGTGAAGACTGTTGGCGACATCAAAGTGTGTCGCCAATACATACCCAACGACGACGCACCTTGCATCGCCGAATATGAAAACTTTTGGTGACATCAAAGTGTATCGCCAATCCATACCAAACAGCTACGCATTTTTTGTGTGTAGCCAATCCTTGTTGAAGAATGTGAAAAATATTTGCGACATCAAAGTCTGTCACCAATACACACCCAATGGCAATGCATTTTTAGTTGTGTCACCAATTCTTGTCGCCAAAAGTTAGATTTGTTGTAGTGGCATGATCATCTGACATGAGCGAATATGAAGGAGAACTAATAGTGAGACCCAACCCACAAGAGCTTCTAGTCTTGGAGCGTAATAGGAGCTTTCCGATTGACATAGTCTGATATCAGATGATATAAGACTGTATCATCATCGATATTGTTACGTTACTCAAAAACGAGATTTAATACCCTAGAGCCAAACAATATAATTGTTTCGAATTTGCACTACAAGAAAATTGAAATTGGTGACGAAATTTAATTTCATCACTGTTTTGACAACTTCTGTGAGGAAATTATTTTGTCACCAATTATACATGTTTAGCGACATAAGAAATATTTCTTCACCAAAGGTACCAATTTGGCGACGAAATACATTTTCGTCGCCGAAAGCTTAAAAAAGGTGACGAAATTATTTTTCTTCACCAAAGATAATCATTTGGTGACAAAAAATCTATTTCATCACCAAATGGGACCAATTTAGTAATGAAATATTTTTTTCATCACTAAATAATTAACTTTGGTGATGAAAAATAATTTCGTCACCACTTTAATGCTTTCAGCGATGAAAAATATATTTAGTTGTCAAATGGGTAACTTTGGTGACGAAATTTATGAATTGCGCTTTGTCACTAAATGTATTTTGGACATAACTCATTACTAAGAACTCTGATTGAGATAATTCAAATTGAATTTGAACAATAACTCAAATGCCTATCAAAATTGCAAATTTTAATATTTAAAGGTTCAAAACTGCATTCAAAATATATTTTCATGTTAAACATATATGTTATATATTAGATATTTCAAATATGTATTGAAATGTGTGCGAGGTGCAGTTGGTTGAAGTTTGCGTGATGTGGACTTGGGTTCGAAACCTAGAAGAACCAAGAAAGATGAATTTTTTTTCCGTATGAAGACGTCTTTTGCAATGAAAAATTTCGTCTCCGATTTCTTATATTGGTGACGAAAATTTTCGTCACTGATGTGACCCATTGGTGATGAATTTTTTCGTCACCAAAAGGAACAATTGATGACAAAGAATTTCGTTGTCAAAAAGCACAATAGGTGAGGAAAAAAATGTCGTCATCAATTATTCACTTTTTGATGACAAAATATTTCATCATCAAAAGGCACTATAGGTGACGACATATATAAGCAGTAATCTTCGACAACCTTTAGTCGACATATTTTTTTCCGTCACCTATATTATTTGTGACAAAAAACATGCAATTTTGTGACGATTTTCATTCGTCACCGAATGTAATTTTTCTTATTCTGGTAAAAAAGTTAAACTCACCTAAACTCTTTTTACCACCCAAGCCCAAAGGAACAAATACATGTAATTTGAAAGGATTACAAGCGCAAATGATTTGTCGGTATCCAGAAAAGGCCAATCACACTAACAACTAGATGAAAGCTATCGCACTCTAAAAAAATAATAAATACACCCATATAAGATATCTTTCCATAACCTAGCTACACTCTAGAAATAAATTAAATAATCGTACAACTTGATAATAAGGGAATGCAAATGTCATTTTTCATCATCAATGTGCCAACCAAACGGGATGTCGGGCTGTGGAGCTTACAACATCATCTGGGCTCTATTTCACTAATTGATAATTCATTCATAGTCCATTGTATTGGCTGATCTGATTGTAGCTCTAGAACAATATTCAACCCTATTCCGCTTCGGTCTAAGAATCTCGGCTGTTGAGGAAGTGACAATGTGGCGGAATAGCTATTGAGCATCAGAACTATTGTTGCCATAGAAGGTCTAGCATCCGGATCATCTTGGATGCACAACAAGGCAATATGGATACATCTAGTGACTTCATTTCTTGCATATGACCCTTCAAGAGTTGGATCCAACAAATCCAACGGCGTTCCTTCCCTCCAGAGTTTCCAAGCCTGGAACAGTTCAAATACTCATGAATTGTGGATGCTATGATATTGGCGCTAAAGAGGAAGATACTCCCAATGTTATGTCCAATATTAAGGGTTACGTTTAAAAGGAAGTCCAATGAATAGATTCGCAAATTTTAAAGACATTGTTGATGGCATTAATGCTTTGTTTTATTGGTTAACATATATCTTTAGCTTCTTATGAAGGGTAATTTTAAGAACTTTCAACAAAGACATACATGTTCGAACATCCTTAAATTGGATAGAAGACTAGCAATATGGGATAGACGGAGTAGCAATTAAAATGTACGGCTAAAAACTTACATAGCTCAGAAGGTTTGCAACATCATCTGAGTGGTAAAAGTTGTTCCTCTTGCCAGAAATGATCTCCAGAACCAACACACCAAAGCTAAACACATCAGACTTCGCAGAGAACTTTCCATGCATTAAATACTCTGGAGACATGTAACCACTGCAAGCCACCAATATCAGTTAATCATGAATTAATGGAAGACAAAAAGGAAAGGAAAACTAGGACTTTGCCGAATAAATAAGACATGAAAAAATTGAGGTCATAATGCACAAAAGTTTAACTCAAAAAGTACGTGAACTAATTTGGCCCTCCCCTTTTTCCATGCACTACCATTTTTTTTTGCTTATTATAGTTGATTTTACAAACTATCCTTCTGACTATCAAGATATGTCAAGAGTTGATGAAAGGGTAATTAGGTAAATCAAGGAAAATAAGTAAGGAAAAGGACTATTGTTCAGAGAAGCAAGTGTTGAAATCATTACTAGTAAAGTCCATGAATTGTCGTTAAGCAGTTAGGCACTCGTGGTTCAAAAACATTAAGCAGCCAGGCATAATAAGTCAGTGCCCGTTAATGCAAATTATAGGAAAACAAACGTACGGAACGCAAGGAAACTGCTTACAATGTTCCAGCGACTTGACTTGTATTTCCTTGAGTTTGATCATTTCCAAAGATCCTAGCCATGCCAAAATCTGATACTTTTGCATTCATATCAACATCTAACAAGACATTGCTAGCTTTGAGATCACGGTGTATAATTCTAAGCCGGGAGTCTTCATGAAGGTACAACATCCCCCGGGCAACCCCTCCTATAATGTTGTAACGCCTTGACCAATTCAGCTTCTTCCGTTCTTGTGGGTCTGTGCATATTGATGATCAGTTGAGATGCAAGTTCAAATTAGAAGTAAAGAACTAGACTTAGTAAATATGTATTATGTTATTTCGTTTCTCGAAATTGAGACACAAGCAAAAGAACACGTTAAAGTGGCCCCATCTCCGAGCATGCACCTGCAATGCTCCTTGACACACGATTTGTATCGTCTACCATTCAGCTATGCTTTGTGTTTAAGAGTTTCTACGTTAATGGACTCCAAGATTCGTTATTCATAGCAATGGAAATTAGTAACAAGCAGTAGTAATGAAGAGGCGTTTATATTGCCTAACCAAATAACAAGTAATCGAGGCTCTTGTTGGGCACAAACTCATAAATGAGTATCTTTTCTTCTCCTCCCAAGCAAAATCCGAGTAGCCTCACAAGGTTTCTATGCTGGAGCTTGGCAACCAATGCCATCTCATTCTGGAATTCTTGTGCACCTTGCCCTGAGGTTCGAGATAGCCTTTTCACAGCTACCTCTTGGCCATCTGGAAGTAAACCCTAAGAATACAAAACATCTTGTGAAACTCATAGATCCAAGGTAGGACAACTTCTACAAATTTCAAACCGTTTTTGCAGGGAAAAAAATTACCTTGTATACCAGACCAAATCCACCTTCACCAATTTTGTTGTCGTTTGAGAAGTTCTTTGTGGCTGCTTCAATTGTACCCAAATCAAATTGCAAGGAATCCACTTTTAAGATGTCATCCCCAACTGGACAAATCAAAAGTTGAAATTAAGAACAAATGGTAAAAACAGGAAAGGACAAGAAGTTGTTTTGTGGTCTCTATCAATCTTTCTTTAGTTAATTTGTTCATGAAGAAGTTTTTTTAGTTTACTGTGGGGGTAATTTTGAAATTTCCCCTCTTTCTTACCATTGTCTAGATCTTCTTCTACAGAATTATGTTTCTTCTTCGCCCTTTTAGTTATGAAACAGAAGCCTGCTATGAAAACCATAATGACGACCCCAATTGAAGCTACAATGGCAGCGATTACTTGCAATGAGACTCCCCCCTTTCCTGCGTTATTAAAATTGTTTCATTAGCAAAGGGTTGCATGATCTCGAGCATATTGGTGTTCAAGCTTCAGTCGAAAGCTAAAGGAGTTTGAAAAATGTGTTCAAAACTAGCCTCAAATTAGATTTTAACAAGCCGAGTACAAGTCAACATCGAACAACTTGAATTAATTGATTTAACACCACACGATCGCTCACTTTTTGCAACTTTAATTGATAAACGCCTTTCATCCCATATAATTCCCATATTCTTGGTCCTTTTAAGATGTGGGAGTGTTAAGCGAAAACGCAGTCTGTGTGATACTCTATTCAAATTATTAACATCATTTTTTTTCTTAAAATGCCCCTCTCTTTGTCAAAACCTCAGAAGACATTAAGGGGGTCTTCGCTTTGTTTCTTGGAGAAAATGCATGATAGATTGATCATTGGGCATCCAACAGAACTCCAAGAAGTTCCTTAAACAATTGATTCAACTACTTGAGTTGTTCTTTCAATGGGTTTCTGGAAGCATCTTGGTGGACTTGACGATTCAAGGCGTTTTTGCAATCAAACACTTGGTGTAATGTATGATCTATGATTCGACAAATCGGTCTTTAGTCAATTAGTGACGATTCACGATTGATTTTAGAAGAGATAATAGAAAAGCTGTCAGACATGCAGCCTCCACTTTTTTTCACTTCTAAATGCGTATTTAAAGGATAGACTATGAAAGGAACAAAAAAAAAAAATTCACATATGAAAGAAAGAAGAACCAAGAACATGGAACGGCAGGAGTAACAGATTATGGATATTAGACAATTCTATAAACTTCAACAATTAAATTCCACATCCATGCTTTACAAAAGAAAGTTTTACCTGGGCTGCTTGTTGTAGTAGTACTAGGAGGAGGAGAACGGAGGACTGGCGTAGGTGGCGGCGGAACGGCACCGAAGCTGGCGTTGTAAAATGGGTATATCTCATACCTGACATTACAGCTCGGAAACCGAACTATCGCTCCTTGTTTTGCAGCACAACAACTCGGAAAAGCAGAGATACAAGCCCGAAGGCAGGTATTGCAATCAGAATTAGATATATCTGGCGTGCATTGCGCTAGTCCATACAATGTTTGAAGGGGTGAGTAATTGACTTGTGCAGTCGCGAATTTTTTACCTGAGTCATCACTCGAAGTCCGATTGGCAATATCATCCATAACCTATTCAAGTGTAATTCATTCCAATAGTTAAGTGGTTGCAAAAAGTAAGAATTAGATATAACATAAAAATCATTTTTTTTAAAATTTTTATATACCACGGAGGAAAGACACATCAAACTAAATTACCAGAAAGATACAAGAGGTTAAGGCTTTCATATTCGACCACAGCTGGTGGCAGACACAGAAAGGTGATAAGAGGGAACCAACCACGTACGGTTTAAATAAAGGTTGTTATGTTCAGTATAAGCCGTTACGTTAAGGGATATTGGCCCTTCGATAATGTTATGGACGTACGAATTAGCCAACAAGATTCGTTATCGGCTGATATAATTAAAACTATATCACTGATACCATTACGTTTTTCAAAATCGCGATTTAAAACCCAGGAGCCAACTATGTAATTATTTTGAATTTGAAAAGATTCCGGTAAGAAAGTTAAAATTTCAATTTTGTAGAAATTGAAGTAAACTTATCAAGATATTGAAGGGGCTAAAAAATTAGAACTTGTTGTAAATATCAAGATTTACAAATTTGAACATGGTATCCAAAGTTGTCAATTCTCTATCGGCAAGTATACCGTTTTCTATATTGGGAAGGTACATACATGCATTACCAATGAGTAACTCGGTACCACTTTGGATTGACCACAACATATACAGTTTACAAATTTCCTATATATTTTCAAATAATCAAAATACTTAAAAGTAGAGAATTACTTTAAACCCCCTGTAGTATGTCCTCCTAACCAGCTCCCTTAAAAAAAATCTAAGTTTCTAACACTCTGATATACCTTAACGTTAGTTTTAATAACTAATTAAGATAATTATCATATTATAGACTTCGTTTTGTTGATTTATCTTAAAATTCAAGTAATTTTTGGTGAAAGAAAAAAAAATACAATTTTTTGGTACCAACTGAGATTCCAGTACACACCTGGTATCAATAGGTACACCCCCATATAAACCAGCACAGGATGGTATTTTGAGTAATACAGAACACCTATTTATGTGTACTGTTTTATTGTCGGTACGAAATTGACAACATTGATTATATCCCTCCCCCAACCCGTCACTCACTACATGGCCCAAACCCAATTTATACTAGAGAAATTTCAAGCCGGATCTGCCTTTAGAGTTTTGTCATATGTAGACCCTTTTTTATATTTTCCTTCCACATAGGCCCTGACGTGTGTGGATAATATATATATATGTTAAATTTCACACTCTCTGTTATATACAATTCACAGCCATATACAAAAATTCACACTCCCTATAACAGACAAGTTACACTAAAATTCACACTCTCTGTTATTTTAGTTAAAATAAGGACCTCCCCATTTCAAACATTTTTCGTTCGAATTTCGATGATTCGAGTCGTTCAATGTGTTTAGAATGTGATTTGAAGGGTACTTGCGAGAAATTGGCAAAAAAAATGACCGGGAAGGATTTCATCCGAGCAGTTTTTGTTTGAACCGTTCGATAAAATAAAAATAAAAACTGCTCGGATAAAGCCCTTTCCGGTCTTTTTGTTGTTGATTTCTCACGGGTACCCTTAAAATCACGTTCTGAACACATTGAGCGACTCGGATCATCGAAATTCTATCGGAAAAGGGAGGTCCGCATTTTATTAAGTTAATGTGGTCCTTAAGGGAAGTGGACTATATATATATATGTATGTGTGTGCGTGTGCGCTTAATGTTGACTTGTGCTGATGTAGACATTTTTTTTTATTTACTTTTTGCATTACAAATTTTAAAATGTAATATCTTTTATTATATATAACCGTTTTTTGTAAAATTTATTTTTTTGGAATATACTCGACGAGATCTATCAAATAAGACCCATATTAAATATGAAATTATATGTAGAAAAAAAAAATTGTGTACATTTGTGTATTTTTTAGTGTAACTTGTCTGTTATAGGGAGTGTGAATTTTTGTATATGGCTGTGAATTGTATATAACAGAGAGTGTGAATTGTTGTGCAGGGTTGTGAATTGTGTATAACATAGGTTATAAATTGTGTACAATAAGAGTTTTAAGTGAGAGTGAATTATCTATTCTTTGTGGGTGTGAATTATATGATATGGAGGTGTGTGAATTGCAGTATGTGAGTGTGAATTGCGTATAATAAAGGGTGTGAATTGTATGTTATAGAGGGTTTGAATTGTGTGATATAGGGATGTGAATCGTCCGTCAAAAGGGGAGTGAATTGTGTGTTATAGGGGTGATTGTGTACAACAAAAGCTTAAGGACTGTGAATTGTTATCTATTTTTTGAATGTGTATTGTTGTGTGTGATTGTGAATTTATATAATAAGGCGTGTGAATTGTCTGTTATTGGGGTATTTATTTTGTATTTTTGAAACTGAATTGTGTACATAGGGTACAAATTCTGCATTTGTGATGAGTGAATTCTTTTATTTTTCGAAAGTGAATTTTTCAGAATGAGTGTGAATTCTTCATTAAGGGGTATAAATAATTTTTTTTTATGTGTACACAATTTAAGAATGTGAATTATTTATTATATGGGGTGTGAATTATGTGTTTTAGGGGGTGTGAATTGTATAATAAGGACGTGAATTGTCTATCATAGGAGATGTGAATTTTACATTTTAGGTGTGAATTGCGTACAAAAAGAGCTTAAGAAATTTTAATTGTCTATTATATGGGTTGTGAATTATTGTTTAAGTGTGAAATGTGTATAACATGGGAAGTGAATTGTTGTATTGAGATGTGAAATTGTATATAACATCAGTTTAAAGTGTGTGAATTGTCTATTATATGGGGTGTGAATTGTTTGTTATCGGTAGTGTAAATTGTGTATATCAAGTGGTGTGAATTGCCTATTATAGGCGATGCGAATTCTGCATTTTGGGGTTTGGATTGTCTATTTTGAGGAGTGAATTGTATAGAAGAGGAGGTGTGTATTCTGTATTTGAGGAGTGTTAATTCTTTCATTTTGTATAGCATATAAAATAAATTTTTTATGTGTACAGAATTTCACATTCAATATAGATCTTGTTTGAAAGATCTCATCAGGTAGATTTTAATTTTTTTTTTAAAAAATTGAATATGCACACAAAAGTTGTAATTGTTTAAAGTTTTAATTATATATGAGTTATATATATGTATGTATGTATATGTATGGACAAGTATATGTACATGAAAACATGTGACAATTTTAGAGAGAGAGAGAGAGAGAGAGGGGGAGAGAAGTTATAATTAGAAATATCATTTTGGCGGTTTTCAAACAATGCTCCATCACTCATCATGTCAATTTGTTTATTAAATCATTAATAAAAAGTAATGGATCCTACAATACTAACCAATAACAGATGAATTTGGACATCTCAAAGTAATGTTTCATCTGTATGGGATAATTTTCCTAAGCTAAATTCAAAAGGCGCATGAGTGTAAGAAAAAAAGGACTTACACAAGATGTGCTTTACGTGCGAGGGGCCGAAACAGCTAATGAGTGATAAAAAAGAACCGGCTAGGAAGAAGCCCATAAATTGTAATACAAAACTAACATATGTTGAGCGGGAAATTAGAGGCCGGCCCATTTTTTGTTGGGGCTCTTGCTTAGGCCCGTTTTGTATTGGTTCACCGTCCAAGTCCTTTTTTAGATGCTTCTATTTTTTTGCTCTAGCTCATTTTAAATGCCTAAACAATTCACACCACCCACACTAAACAACTCATACTCCATATATAACAGGCAATTCACAGTCCCTATAATAGATAATTCGCATCGCATGTTGTACACGATTCGTATAGGAATTTACACCCCCTATGACAGTCAATTCAAAAGCCTTTATAACTGACAATTCATATCCCATGTTTCAGTTCATATGACAATTCACACCCTCCTATAATAGACAATTTATGCTCTCTGTTATACATACTTTATCCTTGTATATAATAATAATTCACACCCATTCTTTATACACAATTCTCACGAATATACAACAATTCCCACCTCCTATGAACAAACAATTCTCACCAATTCATTTTAGTTGAATCTTTTGATTAACCATTGCCGGGATCTAAATTTTGCAAAAGGATTATTTTAACATCCGTCCAAAGAAGTAGGATAATAGGTAAAAATATGTATTGATATTCGAAAAAGGTGTATTGATATTTGTAAAAGAGTATTAATATCCATGAGATATGTATTGATATTCAAACTTATTTGAAATTACGTGTATATTATCCTCCGCCTAGTGCATGGGCGGGGGTTAGCAAAACTGTCCTCAAAATTGAACCGTGATGAGTAGTTCAAGTAAGTGCAAAAAATGTGAAAGATGCATGTAAACAGCTTTCATCTATGGTGCAAAGTTTGAATAGCAAACTACTAAAACACATGACTCAGGCCCCGTTTCGGTTTCCCTTCTTTTTTTAAAAGTTCTTTTTTTTCAATTTTCAAACTCAAATATAATGAAAATGAAAAATAAATTTTCAATTTTTTTTGCACCGTTCAAAAGATCTCGACGAGGTCTATCAAACAAGATCCATATTGGTAAGAAAATTATTTGCGTAAATACATAATTTTTAGGCTTGAAATTACCTCCGTTTGAAAAAAAAGAACTTTTTAGGAAATTGGAACACCCCTCAATCTGGTTCCAATATTATGCAACAAACACCAGAATAGTTATTTCGGCCGCATCAATTACAAGGAGACGAGTCTCGCCGGCCAGGGGAAGATCGAAGTCGGCATCGAGAAATTGAGTTCTCTAGCCACCGGAAAGCTGACGAGGACCACCTCCACGAAGGCATCTCTCTCTTCCCTCTCTCTCTGGATATTTCTGTTGGCTACGTAATGATTCTCATCTCTCTCTTCCCTCTCCCACTGGATATTTCTGTTGGCTACGGAATGATTCTGGCATGTAATAAATGTGGGGGTATTTTAAATAGTTTACTTAAAATGGAGTTTATATGGGTAGAGTTTGACACGGGGTGGTCATAGACAGATAAAGAGAGACAAAAGCTAAGAAGCTATGTTGAGTTGTCACTTACAGCATCTCTAACCTTAGTCTTTACTTTATCTAGCAGAAATTACAAAATAAGGATAATTTCTATTTTACCTATCCATCTTTTCATCAATATATTCCAACCACACCCTCTATCTTCGCTATCAATTCAGCTTAGCTTAACCAATTTTAAAAATAAAATAGTAGAATACCTCCGGCTACAAAACTTTGGTATTAAAATGCCGAAGTAGTATTCATTCGGAACCCCATTATTTTGATTATTTAATTCTCTCTCACACATCATATAGTATGTAAGAGAGTTTTTTTTTGAGACGGTTTATGAATAATAAATATGGATAAAAAGGTTAAAATGCTCCAATTTTTAATTCGTTTAAACTGGTGCGAAGAACTTATTTTTCTAATCATATTATTCTAAAGGTTATAATTAATTTTTTTCTCCTGGGCTTTCATAATGAAGTACTCCATAACTGCTATTTATTTGGATTAAATGATCAAAAAAATATGATCTTCTCATCGATTTAAATGGATTGAAAATTGAAACACTTAATTTTTAACCATATTTTTCAAATATATAACTCACAAACAACCAAACAAAACCTTAGAAAATATTTGGACAAAAGCTATTTTTCTCTTATCAAATACCACTTGAGGCCTCGAATTGTATGCATTGAATTTTTTTTTCTTGTCTTCTACATTTATAATTTTGTCAAGCTTGAATATAATATAGATCATTGATTGATATTCTTGTTCTTTTTCTGTTTGTGTTTTCTCATCTTGAACTTTTAAACTTTTAACACCAGTACACCACTATATGAAAATTCCGGTTCTGCCATCGCTCTCTCGGTCCACTACTCTTCCGAGCATTGTTGGCATAGTTATCAAAACCGTACCGTACCGGCCGGTACGTACCGGATTATGGAAAAACCGGTACTCTGACCCCCTGATTTCGTTTCGTCTCAAATACCGGCCCTTACCGGGCATCTCGGGCCGTACCTGGGCGTGGTTTTGATTTCTGGGATGGCGGGGGGGAAAATTTTAGAACAGGGAGGGAAAAAAATTTAAAACGTGGACAGGGAGGGAAAAAAATTTAGCAAAACGTGGGCTTAACTTAACTATAGTACGTGCGCGAGGCTTAAATCCCGGATTTGCACCCCCCCCTGCGCGATATAGACGTGACGCGCACCCGGTTAATTGGTTTCCGAATCAGTTTGCCAAATTGCCGCCCATTTTCCTGAGCGCGCGAGACCTCCCTTTGGGTCCTCATTCACAAACCCACTAGTGTGCAAAGTTATTTAAGATGGAAAGAGGTTTTGTAACTAGGCAATGTGGGACAAGAGTTGGCACACATAGGTATTTTATGATGAATTGCATGGTATGGGAGATTTTTTTGAATTATAATTATATATAATTATTATATATATTTTAGTTGCGGTAAATCCGAAACGGTACCCGGTATTTAACCGGTACCGGTACGTACCGTACCAGTAGGAAAACCGATACGCTGTCCGGTACGGTATTCATAACATTGATTGTTGGCTTCTAGTAAAAGCCAAAAAGAGGCACAGAGGAGCTTTTGACATTCTATTTTTCTGCTTCTAATTAATGTTGGAGTGAAAAGACCAAGTTGCCCTCTACATTTTTTGGAAATAACCCCCCCTACCCCTTTAAAAACATTAAATTTGTAGGCTTAATTTGTCTAATGTTAATGTTGTCTGTTATCTTTTTTTCCCCTTTATTCGTATGTTGTTTTCCGAAATTAATGACGGCTCGAAGTCTTCATATCTTTTTGCAATTAGTTAGATATTACTTAATCGTTATTTCAATAAAAACATATTAACATTGTTGGAGACTTTCAATAACCAAAAAATAAAACAAACCAAAAAGACTTCGAACAAAGAAACATAATCATTATTCCATATTGTTATTTACCTAATCATTATTTCTTCTTAATTACCAACAAATAAAAAATAGTTGGAGACTTTCAAATAAGAAAGAACAAAACTGTATTCCACAATATAACTTTAAAAAATTGCAAAAAACACTATTCATACACATTCTAATACTATAATAAATAATCAAAGGCAATATGGTAAAAAATCAACACATAATTTTTTTTTGATCTGCAACACATAATTCATTTGATCATTTATCTCCAAACTCTATTCTTGTTGTTGAATGCATTATGCACATATCTCCCAAATACTCCATCGAAATAAAAATACATTCTGACTATAATCGAAAAAGCCAAAAATACAAAAAGCTAAATTCAAAAGGCCAAAAAATAGGGCTCCATATAATATGGGAAAGGAGAGAGATCCATGAATAAGTTCTCTTACGGAAAAAATGAATCGCGACTGTTTAAAATACTTTCGGACAATTCAGATTTTAATAAAACTTTTTTCGGGGAAGAGTTTCATTAACATTCGGATGGTCACGATTCATCTCCGTAAAATTTCTTCACGGGACCCTCCTAAAGAAGTTTTTCTTGAGAAAGGAACAATTCTTCGATCATTGAAGTTGACGAGAATATATTCTATCCACCGCCGGTGTAAAACCCCACTTTTCTACCATCACCTATTGTGGTCCCCATCGAACGTCTATTATTGTAATCTGAACCGTTCATATTTTAAGATCCGCAATATAGTATTGTCATGCAAAAAATCTGCTTGATTGAAAGTCGATAGATATATTAAAATTAAAATTTCGGTTTATAAAATAGATGATCTGATTCTGTCAATAATTATAAAGATAAATTACCCATTTTACAAAACAAAATTCAAATTTTTGATAATCATGTCGATGTCCAATCAAATTTAGTTTTTGCATACATACACTACTATATGGGGTCTACAACATGAATGGTTCCGATCAACCACAAACACATAGTAGGACCAAAAAAACGATGGTGGAAAATTGGGGTTTTCCCTCGCCGGTAGAACGAATTTAATCTCAATGTTGAGTCATTAAACTTTATAGTGGACTTCACAAAAGGCATCCGCTGACCAGGGTCCAAAGATATTTCCCCAATTACCACTTTTCGTATGGCCCACGTATAGCACTCGAATTTGACAAAGACAAACACACACAAAAATACAAAAGAAATACACTATTTGCACTATTAGAATATCGTTGCTTATATAATAGTTCAATTTGTCGCCAAAAAATGTATTGGTGGGGTGAGACCTACATCATTTCAATCACTAAAAAGAAGATAATGTTCACGCTCTTTTAAGGAGAATGAACAAAATGGCATTGGCTAACCACATAGCTATTTGGATATGATTGTAGGTTTTAAAAAAAAATGCTTTCCTTAAATATATTCATATAATCTTTCACTTTATACACTCAATTGGTATATTATTTACATAAATAACTTCATTAAATCAATACTTTTGGTCTGTATTTTCATTTTGATCAAGGTGTCTCAAAATATATCTTCACTCTTCATATTTTTCTTTAAAAAAAATTCGATGAACCGTAAATAGAGGAAAATTCGATAATAATTAAGTTTACACACTAATGAACGCGAACTTTAGGATGGATAGTGGATCAAATTAATTAACCAGATCATCAGTGACTTCATATAAAAAATCAAATTATTAACTAGATAAGAGTGGTCACATGAACAAGAACATTTGCAAATATTGTATCCTATCATCTTGCTTAAGTATCAGTTTGTTGCGGAAACAAACAATCGAATCAAGAACACAAACACATGCACGTACACACAACACATAGACGAGAGATTTACGTGGTTCTCTTATGAATAAGGTACGTCCACGGATGAGGGCAGCTGGATTTCTATTATGGAGGAGGAGGAGGATTACAAAATCACTCGAACTCACACTCACTCACAGACTGATACAAATGGATATATATGCTGCTCTCAAACTCTCTCTGATTTTCAGATGCTCTCTCATTCTGTTTTTGACAGAACCTCATAGGAGGAGCTCGGCTCCCTCCCTCCTGAAGGAGGAGCCCTCACACTGCTCTACTCTTTCTACACTGCCTCATTCTCCTCTCTGGTCTCTCACTCAAGAATACATGTCTCTCACCCAAGAGAGATACAAATACAAAAGCCAGGGGTCTCCTTTTATGGCCAGAGGAGAACCTGTTCATTACCCACGACTTGCCACAAAGACTTTAATGCAATTACTCCATGTCTATCAAAAATCTCGTCTGAGATCCAAAGAGAGATTTTGGGCTGGCTTCTTCCAGATGAGCCAAAACTCATTTACTTCTTTGGCTGGCTGAAGAAGACTAGGAAAAGGGAAATGCAGGCTTTGCACACAAAATCTCTTCTGGTGTGCTAGCAACGAGAGGGTGGAGCCACCCAAAGTCAACAATCTCCACCTTGGCGAGAACCCTTAAATCAAATGTTGCCATATGTCCGTAACACGGACAACAAAACATACGGAACTCTCCAGAAGCTCAAACTGATGAGAGTTAAGAGAGCCAAATCCGACGAACTCTCTTCAAACAGACAAAACAGAACTGCAGATAACAGCTGAAGTCTCGGGCAAACTTCAGAACCAAATTCAGACAAGTCGCGACAACTCCAAATACTAGATTCCGATAACAAATCCAAAGTACCAACACAATGGTATTGAAAGAAATGACACCTGAGACGCGACACCATCTCCAAGGCTGTCACCAATCGCCGTAAGGTGCAGGCACCTGATGTAGCGGAAGCTTGAAGAAATAAAATATAACACGAGTTTGAGTCCGTTGATTCGTGCACGAATACCCGGAGACCAAAATCCTTCCTTAAACCTGTTGATTCACTAAGAATACGAGGACCAAGGGCATCGATAACTTTGTTGATTCCGCAGAATACCAAAGTAATTGGAAGAACAAAGAGAAAACTCTCTCAATTTAATTAATCACCAAAAGCTGAATAATTTCAAGGACTTACAATCCTATTTATACTAACAAATGGATGATTCTAGACACAACCTTTTAGCCTTCCCCATAAGACCTTTGGACTCTCCCACAATACAATTAATACTAAAAAAGAACCATTAGACTACTAAGACTCAACATGCAAAGTACTTGACCTTAGAAATGAAAAGACACAATTTAATGAACTTTAAAAATTGAAAAGACATGATTAAAAGACTCTTCGGTTCAGTCGGAATCATTATGCTCCTGCATCAGCACCCAACGATGCTTCAACAAGTTTCAATAGATCTGCAACAACAAGTATCAGTCCAAACGACTGACAACTAGGTTAGTCGTCCAATGATCTATCTCTACCAACGCCAATGTCAAAATGCAACTGACAGCATCCAAATTCAGTGAAATAGACCCAAGTGTAGCGGAACACACATCCACTAACAAGCTAGATTGATACATACCACTAAGAGAAGCAACAACAACATTGGCCAAGTCAAGCTTGGCTATAGATTGCCTCCCATAAGCACCATGCCAAAAGCTGCTTCCCAAAATAATCCAAATGCATGTGCTCCAAAAATGGTAGTATCCAGAAAATACGAAACTCCCCACCTTGGCGAGAATCCTCGAATCAACGCTGCTCCACTTGCGCCATTCACATATGGCGCTAGCATCACCCTCATTAGATGTAGCCATTTTTAACAATATATGCACCTTGGCAAGAATCCAATAACATGATTCGAGCCAACTTCATCTTGGGGAGAAATCACACACACCAATCCGCACAAACCAAATTAAAAGCTTGAGACGTATCAAGCATTGAAAAACCAATGACTGAGACATATCGAGCCAACGACAACCAAAACAATCACTCTAGCAAGCGCCTATGTCACTACTAGCCATCAGAAGTCTCACCACCCCCACACTGGAGGTGTATAGACCAACTGATCGAGTGTCTCCTTACTCAACTAGTTCTTCTGTGACTAATTGCAGATAACAAATGCTCTTCAAACAAAATACGGGTCGTTGGACGCAGACGAACAAAAGAGCCAATTTTCTGAAGTTCCAAGCTAACTTCCAGAAACAATTTCAGGTGAGTACATCTTGCTAACAACCATCGGAATATTCCCATAACAGAATGGTGGGGACACAACCTCCTTAAAAACCATTCTTCTTCAACCCTCGGGTTATTTGACAGAATTTCCAATGTTGCAAGATTACCACATTTCAGATAGGTTCTAATAGTAAGCAAACGAACAGATGCCACCCACGACCACCATCGTCTCTAATGGCAATGACAAGATTGAACAAGTCTGGTCTATACCAAACATAGACGGCTCGACCATGAATTACGAATGGACTTCACCTATCCCCAAGTCTCATAGATGTGGTTGGCATCCACAAGAACACCTTGTGCTTTGACCAGAAACGCTAGATTGATAGGTAAATCCCAAGATACCACTCCACAGATTGAGTAATAGATGATGAACACCAAGAGACAGAAATAGAATCTTCGTCTTCAAAAAACCATAAACAAACGGTTTAACCAAATTCACTATCGAACAAACAATCCATGGCTTAGCAACCATGGCACAAAACCAGCGACAATAGACAGAATGCCAAACACTCCAGGAGGTCGAATCGATGCCTTGCTCACACCAAGACTTCCAAAATACCTCCACTGAGCTTCAAAATGGCGTCAAACAGGTTCCCTTCCAAAACCGCAACTAACAGAGGATACAACATCCTTCAACTTCAAACCAAGAGAATCGACCAACAAAGCATCCCGAACAAGTTCTCGATCAATGCCCGAAAAACGCCGTAAACGACCGTTTTAAGGCTCCAAAAGAACAATACAGAAACAATGGTAAGGTTCTTGCAGAACAAACATCACTATTGCGTCCGGATTGGCTGATTTAGTAGAAACAAGTCCATACTTGTTGAAATCAGCTTGACAGGTGCCAAAAAATGCCCGAAAACGCATTTTTCGCACAAAAGCGGATAGGACAGCAACTTTCGTAGTCGAATCTTGGAAAACAAAGTACACGGTTTGATCCAGAACGTTGAGATATTCAAAATCGACTACTCATAGGCAAAAAATGGAGTCCGAACAGCTTCGAAATCGCGAAAACAAATTTTTGGAATAATCCTTCGTACTAAAGAATATTCTGCTGACTGTTCACGCTAAGTCAATACACCAGCTGACATGGCAGCCAGGTGGCGCTTACGTGGCTCCTCAAATGGGTCCGGACAGATGATGTGGCGGGTGACTGGGCAGGTGACGTGGCAGATGACAGAGCACCATGTGGCGCTGATGGAGCGATGACGTGTCGCTGGCTGGATGCTGACATTGCACTAATGTTATCGTCTTCTTCAAATAAACAGATCACGCATGGACTGGAAAAACTGGGTTTTTGACCCAGAACTCCAATTTTGACCAATAGATACAGATCACCCAAACGTCGAACAGAGAAATATTATAGCATTCCGGAATCTTCTCGATGAGACGAATAAGATGGACGAATCAGATCGCTTTTTCAAGCTGTTTCGAAAAAACGCAGATTCGGACAGAGAGGCAAAAAACAGTGTTGCTGTTCTTGGTGACCCGGAAGGTTTGATACTAGTTGTTGCGGAAACAAATAATCGACCAAGAAAACAAACACACAAACAACACAGAGATGAGAGATTTACGTGATTCTCTTATGAATAAGGTACGTTCACGGGAGAGGGCTGCCTGATTTCTATTATAGAGGAGGAGGAGGATTACAAAATCATTCGAACTCACATTCACTCACAGACTGATACAAATGGATACATATGCTGCTCTCAAACTCTCTGTGATTTTCAGATGCTCTCTAATTCTATTTTTGACAGAGTCTTATAGGAGGAGCTCGGCTCCCTCCCTCTTGAAGGAGGAGCGCTAGCTCTCACACTGCTCTACTCTCCCTCTACACTCCCTCACTCTCCTCTTTGATCTCTCACTCAAGAGAGATACATGTCTCTCACCCAAGAGAGATACCAATACAAAAGCCAAGGTCTCCTTTTATAGCTTGAGGAGAACCTGTTCATTACCCACGTAGTATTTGCCACAAAGTCTTTAAGGCAATTACTCCATGTCTATCAGAAATCTCGGCTGAGATCCAAAGAGAGATTTTGGGCTGGCTTCTTCCAGATGAGCCAAAACTCATTTACTTCTTTGGCTGGCTGAAGAACACTGGGAACAGGGAAGTGCAGGTTTTGCACACAAAGTCTCTTCTGTTGTGCTAGCAACAGGAGGGTGGAGCCACCCAAAGTCAACACAGTTATGTTTTATGAGTTTTCGTGTTCGAATTTCACGAGCCAAACATTTCAAACTCAGGATCATTGAAGGGTTTGCCTAGTCATCATATACAAAGTCCCGAAATGATCGAGGTGTATTACGTAAGTTGACCCAAACAACCAATTATAAAAAAGAACAGTGAAAAAGAGTTCATATTTTTGTTCACACATTAGAAGCATCATACGTGAGTATATTCATAATCTGTATAAAATACTTCATGATATTACCTTTCCCAAAACTTGGTTAAAATGGGTCTCATCCGTGATGTTCCAAACGTTGTGCAACGTTCCCATGTACCCTCTATCCTGACGAGCGAATATGTACTCGTTGGAGTACCTCAGCATGCACCCTTCCAACCAGACTGTCACCCGCTTCGATTTGGGGCACCATTCGACTACATTTTGCGTAGCGTAAGCGACGCAGTGTTGACACTCGGTGGAGGAGATGTCACCACGGCAGAGGAAGAGGCCGTAAGCGATGTCGGGTAGGCTGGTGCCAGCGGTGAAGTTGTAAAAGCCGTTGGATGTGTTGTTGGAGTGAGAGGAGAGAGTGGAGAAGAGGGTGTTGAGGTTTGTTTTGTAGGTGCTGTTTGGGGCGTAGGTACTGGTTGTGCCAAGGGCTGGGTCTGGGCAGTCTAAGGAAAAGAAATCTGGGTAATCTCCTTTAGTAATTGGAATAAGGCTAAGCAAGCAAATAGTGTAAACGAACAGAGACTTTCTGGGGGGCAAATTATCCATTCTGGAGCAGCCTTCTGGGGATTTCAATTTTGATTTTTAAACAATGGAGATTGCAAAGGAGAGGGTGGAGAATAAGTGGTGGAGAAATAAGTGGTTGGGAAGGGAGATAAGAAATCAGGGCTAGCCGTGGCCCCGACGGCTTGGAAGTGGGTCAATGGCTGCAATCTAATCAATATTAAGATTTGGTTCGGATTAACTCGGTAGTAATCTAATCAAGCTTGAGGTCGAGTTTTAGGCTTGTTTGGTAAATATACCAAGCTCAAAACTCAAAAATCCGTCTCGTTATATTGGATCAACTCGTTTAAATAGACTCCCTAAGTAAATTAGCCGAACTCAGATCGTTTACATAATGAGTTTAGCTCGAACTTGAGTTTTGGGCTCGTTTAGTAAACAAGTCAATTACTCAAACACCACAAAGCTCATTTCTACTTGGCTCATTTGCATAAAATTGTGTAATAAAAGATCAAATGTATACAAAAATATTTTTTTCGTTGTCTTCTTATATGTTTATTGTCAATTTAGTAGGTTTACAATAAAATCACCGTTATTAAAGTTATTAAAGTAGCTAGACAGGAACGGGAGTGTAATGACGGTGGCAGCAAGGCATGGGTCATATCATTTTCGATCCCCTGTATATAACACTAATGCTAAATATACAGATAATGGAGTATATATTCCATACATAGATCGTTTTAGGACACATTACGGATCTTATAAAAATGATCAGAGCTATTCATTTTGTTTAAAATATTTTATTTAGGGCTTCCGTAAAAAATCAATTCAACTAAATACGGTAGGGGCCTTTACGAAACATCCAACTTTGTCCTAGAATTCAGGCCAAATTATGGGACAAAGTTGGATTTTTTCGTAAAGGCTCTTACTGACATCTGGTAGAATTTACAGGCATCCTAAAAAAATATTTTAAACAAAATAAATAGCTCCGATCATCTTCATAGAACCTAAAATGGGTCCCAAAATGATCTATATATGGAGTATATACTCTATTATCTGTGCAGCTAGCACATAGTTGAACTTTCCACTCTGGTTCTCAATTATTCTTCCGCATTTATTTAACTTGGAACTTTCCCTGCATTGACGGTTCACGTACTTTTGTCTTTTTTGTTTTGAAATCTACGTACTTGTCAGTGGCGATTACATGATTTTTCAGGAGTGTTTTAAGAAAAACACCTACAATATACTACACAGCATTCTAAATGGCGCTCGTCGCTAGTCGGCGACGAGCAGTGATCCACCGCCAAGCACCAAACCTACCTAGGCGACGCCGTGTAACTCAACATTTTGTTTAAAAATATTTTTTAAAATAGCAGGAGATTATTTTTAAGGCAATATGGGCTCAAAAAAAATAAAATAAAACAGACTAATACTGTTTATATGTTAAAAACTATGGTTAAAAAATTAAATATTCCAATTTTCAATTCATTTGAACCGGTGCAAAGATCTTACTTTTATGATCATTTATCCTAAAGATTCATAATTAATATTTGTCTCTAAAGCTCTCATAATTAAGTATATGTTCTTCATTTGGTTCTACGGCTCTCTTGGGGCTCTCATATGAGAGCCTTAAAGTCAAATATCTATATTACAAATCGCGACGGTGTGGTGGCTCATACATTTTTCCTATATAAATCTTTACCATTGGCTTAACACACATTTTTCTGCACAAATCTCCACCTTTCATTCAACCATTGGTATTGGATGGCTTAGACTGATTTCATCCGATGGTTGAGAGTGATTTTTTCAATTTTTGTAAATGATTTTTTCAGTTTGAATGTTGAATTTTTGGAAATGTTCACTTAATTTACGGGAAACTTAATTTTTGGAAAGACTTGATTGGCGATTTTTGGTAATGAAAGAATATAATGACAGAAAATTAGTTCCCAATCAAGCTTGCTCGGGTAGTGATATTTGGTAATGAAAGAATGTAATGAAAGCTTGATCTTCAATTTTTATGTGCATTTTTGGTAATGAAAGCTTGATTGGGTATTGATTTTTGGTAATGATTTAAAATCGGCATTGATTTCTTGTAATGATTTATTCTCATTTTCAGTTTTCTTTTGTCTCTCCCAAAATGTTTTCTTTCCATTACTCTTTCTTGTCTCCTTGACCTTCGCCATCTCTCCGGTTCTCTCTCTACAGGGATGGCTCTTTGTTCTAATTTTTTTAAAACAGTTGTGAATTGAAAAATTAGTTGTTTAGAAAATTAGTTATTTATTCTCTATCCCCACGATGAATTTTCCAGTTCTTTGTTCTCTCTCCACGTCGTTTAGAAAATTAGTTCGGGGTTCTAATTGGGAGTTGACTTAAGGCTCGGTCTGATTTGGTTTGGGTAGATTCTATCAAGTTGGTTAGATACTGGAGACTAAAGGAAGACATACCCTGTCTCCTTGATCTTCGCCCTCTCTCTGGTTCTCTCTCTACAGGGATGGCTCTTTGTTCTAATTTTTTTAAAACTGTTGTGAATTGAAAAATTAGTTCTTTATTCTTTATCCCCACAATGAATTTTCCAGTTCTTTGTTCTCTCTCCACGTTGTTTAGAAAAATAGTTCGGGGTTCTAATTGGGAGTTGACTTAAGGCTCGGTCTGATTTGGTTTGTGTAGATTCTATCAAGTTGGTTAGATACTGGAGACTAAAGAAGACATACCCATTTATGTGTTCATATTTGTGTGTGGTGTGTGTGTGTGTGTGTGTGTGTGTGTGTGTGTGTGTGTGTGTGGGGGTTGTGTGTGTGTTTCACTTTTAGTTGAAAAAATAATGAAACTCATTGTTTCTTAATCTGTCTAATATTGTGGGTTTGTTCTTGATCAATATGAGGAGTGCACATTTATTTGGTTTAATGTTGGCTTCTCTTAAAGGCCTTTGAATGTAAGGTCATCCTACAAATAGTTGGAGAGTCGATCAATTTTGTTATATTGTTAGTTTCTGTGCCTTTTAACATTAGTAGCATGTGTGGCATCACTGGCATGCCTAACGGCCTTTGACTTGACCCTTGGTTTGAATAATTCTGTATTGAAGTGGCTATTTGTTTAGAGAAGGTATAACGGAGTTATTCAAAATCTTAATGTGTACATGCTCTGAACATCTTTATTATTGTGACAATCCCATAACAAACTTTAGATGGACTATGAAATAAAATAATCATTTCTTAAGTTCTTAATGTGTCCAAATTTCATTGGGCAAAATAATTGATTAGTGTATAATTGTTTCAGGGGTGAAGGATTTGGAAAACAGTTGGTGCCTTGATAGAACTACTTTAAATTACGTAAGTAGATACCCTTCGCTTCATCTCTCTGACTCAAATATTTGTTCAATTAGAAATTCTATTTCCTTATACATTATTTTTCTTTATTCCGTTGGTTGCTATTATTTGTTTCATGAATAGTTTGGTATATATACTTGCTGAAATTAAATAGCTTTAGTTCATTGGTAGCTTGGGTTTTGTTGGTTGTCGTAAGCCTCTTTTTTTAGAAATCTAATTTAATGGAATAGGTTAAATGGACCATTTTTTATGCCTTTATGCCTAATAAAGAAGCAAATCTTGAGAGAATTCAAGGCTCAATAAGTGGTGATGGTAGCCATATAGGAGAGAGGATAATGGCTGCAGCTAAATACCCCCCACTTTAATTTATTCTGATCAAGTTCAAATTATGTTGGAGATTCTGAAGTTGACTGTCCAAAAAACAAACAAACTATGATTACCTATTTTCGTTCTAGAGATACTATTTTGTGGGTTGAACATATGGCAATGGAGGGACATATGTATAACGTGTTTCTAGGTGCGATTCCCACTTCATTCTTTCTATCTTGACTTGATAAATTTATTTTTGCTTGGTACACAGGATTTTCAAAAGAGTGGTGTTGACGTGAAGCATCTGGGTGTTTCTAAACTCTCTGACAGGGAACGAAGATGGAAGAGAAATTCTTTAGTTTTCTCTATATTGAAATTTATAGGTGTTTCATTAGTCATTTATCTTTCTTCAATTGTGAATTGAAACTACCATAGGTTGGTGGACTCATGTACAAAAATGTGATGCTCCAATTGTGATCAATGTGACAAGTTGAATCCTTACATCCCTTAAGTACTACACTCATGAATTAGATGGCTTTAAATTTGGCATTGTTTCCGGTAGTTATTAGTACTATACTATACACATGAATTACAAGAACATCTTCCCGGAAACAGATGTGGTATCATGCCTATAGGCACGGACAATTTTTATGAATATGATTGGGTTATTATTTTGCGTGGTTGGATTCGTCAGGCAGGGGTTGATATATTGCACGTAAAAGATTTGGTGGTGATGTGGCATCATACTTCAGGCAATTTTTATTTGCGTGTAATGATCGCTTGAGCTGTGCCTTCAGGCACGGGCAATTTCTAGTTCTATATTACAAATCGCGACGGTGTGGTGATCCACACATTTTTTTTACATAAATCTTGATCGTTGGCTTAACACACATTTCCCTGCACAAATCTTCACCCTTCATTCATTTCCATTTTAAGACCCCAGTAATTAATTGGTTCCCCCGACAATTGCTATTGTATTCATTACTTTACATATTAAAATTTATGGTAAGAAGGCAAATCAAAGGCAACCAATATACGGTTTTATACAATTTTAGTGACAATAATTGCTATTCTATTCCTAAACCATGTATTGACATTTTAAAATTCGGTGATGAGTTTTGTATTATAGTAGGAGATATTATAGTAGGATTGGTGTTTGGGAGGCTACTATTGCATGTTACAATTTTGTATTACTGATTGTTTTCCCCCTCTCTCTCTCTCTCTCCTCCCCAATCTCCACTTCCGAAACGGCAAAACAAAAATTGAGGTAAGTGTACGTATTTCATTGTTTTTTTAATTGGGAGGCTACCAATTGGGAGGCTACCATTGCATGTTATAATTATTGATTGTTTTGATTCTCTTTTTGTATTTCAGATTTTTTGGAGAATTCACAACGCACGGTTCCAAAAGAATTGAGGTTGGTGTATTTTATTATTTTCTTACTTAATACGGCCGTTATTTTGGTTATGTTTAGATTCTATTTGTTTATTTCACTCTCTTTTTTTGGGCAAATACAATTATTGTCGGGTTTTTTTTTTTGGCGAATACAATTATTGTCGTTTTTGTATTTCATTCTTTTTTTTCAGTTGTATTTCATTGTATTATACAAAGAAATGTTGGGATTGTCGTATGTGACGAACAAAACGTCAATGTCATCCATGTCAATGAGGTGAGTCCATCAGTTTATTGACAACAAAAAAAGTCCATTAGTTCCGTATATTCATTATTATCTTTGGTAAATTTGGACAATACCCCACACCCATTACAGCAAAACAAATGTCAAACAAAGGAAAAGAAAAAGGAAATCTATGCCATTGGAAATGCAAATGAACGGATATGACTTCTCTAAACTTCTTCAAAAACAAATAGATATGTCACTACAAGAAATTTTGTAATTGGTGACGAATTAAATTGTCACAAAATGCCCATTTTTTGTCGCCAAAAGTTTAGTGACGAAAAAACTTTTGCCACCTATAGGTTGTCTCAGAAAGTAACGTGGTGACAAAAATCATGTTTCGTCACCTATAATAATATTTGGAGACGAAATTTATCATCACCAATTTATAGATTATTCGTCACCTTTGTCCAATTTCGTCACTAATAGTGAATAAATATTAACCAAGAAAACTACATAGGTGACAAAAATTTTCGTCTCCAAAGAATTTAATTTAAATATTATAAAATAGTAAATGTAACAAATAATTTCGTCTCCTATAATTGTAAAATTAAAACCAACTAATGACAAAAAGAAATTCGTCTTTGAAATGATTCTTCGAAAATCCTCTTTAGTGACAAAAAAATTTGTCACCTATTTTTCATATATTACAAATATAGGTGACAAAAAATCGCCTCACACTCTTCTAAATACCATATCCTGTGCATTTTAGAATCCAATAGATCTCAAACAAAAACTATAATACATCTGAATTGCACTAAATAGTAAGCCCATTCTATTTTACCATAATATCCAACACATCGACATACCCAACATTCATCCACACCAAAATAATCATCCGCACTTACGAAGTAATGCATCCATGTACGAATGTCAAAAATAACCAAACTAGACCATATACCATATACGTTGTTCATCATAGTTCTTATCGTATGAATCATCAAAAAAGAAGAGTTCTCGTAGCATCAAAGAAAAGAAAGAAGACTCTGAACTTCATCCAAAAAGAAGTCTTCATAGAAAAGCATATATCATCTTCTGCTACAAACCTTCTACATAGTCAATCTGCAAATTAACATAAAACAAGATTCAGAAAATACTGTTATCCATCAAAAGTTATCTATGGGTTCAAAAGAATACTACAAGACCACCACCACTAGCAAGAAGACTTCTAGTACATCAATCTAGATATAAAATTTGCCCAAATTGGACTCCGAATGACTAAGATACGCTCAAATGAAGTTACACATCTAAAACAGAAAACACAGTTCCAGCAGAACAGTCTGCGATCGAATGCTCATTAAAAATCACATACTCAATCTTTTCAAATAATTCCAACACCAAAACATCACCAATTGATCAATGTTTAAGACTCATGAGAACCCATGTCCACATAGCATGCTTAAACTTGAGGAATTTCATGAAGAACACAAGCCAAAAGCTGTCCAGAATTTCAGAAGTACCAAAACCTGAACTTTAATTCAAAAACTGCTATAATCTAGGAAGGACCACGACACAACCCATTCATATTCAGAAAGATATACGAGTCTAGTTTTTGAATCAAGAAACGGTTCGTAAAACCGATACCCGAGCAAGAAGTTATACCCATTCTTCCAACACGTGTCTGTGCTGTCTGCACAGACGCGAACCAAACACCAGTTCAGTCCACGAATTTTGTAGGCCAACACACTTTTGAGTTATTTTCTGAAAATTTAACACGATGCAATAGACTTACAGATGAGCGTTCAGGATTTATTTCAAGAATTTAGAAGATTTCTAGGTACCTTGAATAAATTCGTCAAAACAGGACAGATTATCATTATGCAGAGCAGATTTCAAAATTCCATAGTAAATCGAGTTATTAACGGTTTTCAATGATTCCAGTGGCTATAGAATGAGGTGAGAGTGTTCTTTAAGTATCAAGAAGGAATCAAAATCCAATTCACAATCTAAGAACGAAAATTCAACCCAGAACAGAACCCTTGCAACCTGTCCCAAAATCTGCTGTGCAAACACAAACATAAGTAAAAGAGACTAAAAATTACCTACTGAAATTGAGGTTCCAATCTTCCCCCGTCGCTCTTCTTCTTCTTTCCACCCTCTCTCTCTCTCTCTTCTAACGTTGAAGCCAAACCTCCCTGATGGGTTTGTTTTGTTTTTTTTTTAAAGACACACACACACACCTCACCAACAACACACTGTGACATCCCACTTTTTCAGTAAAAAAAAATATATATATATTTTTGACCCAAATAATTAAATCTTTCATTTCTCTTTTTCAAACTTCTTAATAAAATAAAATACTTCTATTTTAAATTTCATAATATTGGGGCTATTTCCTAATATGTGTTTTTATATTAAATGTCAGTTTATGAGATGTGTATAGTTATTTATCCGTGTAAGAGTTTTAAGGTTAGTAGGAGAGTGGGTCCTTTTGTTACGTGCATATATAAGTGTTGAGAGACCAAGGGTTAGCTTATTTTCTAAGGAGGTCTGTGAGAGAGAGTTAGAGAACGAGATAGATACAAGTATAGCGCCGACGTTGAAAGGGTTCCATCGTGAGTTTCGGGTTGGTAAGTCTCCTGATCACTTCCCTTTGAAATTAATTGATGCTATTCATATAATAGAACATGGGTTTTCTTGGTGTGTTGCTTGAGGAAGATCAATGGGTTTTGTTGGTGGAGATCAGAGAGAGACGTGGCAGTAGAGTACTTATGCGTTATGCTTGTGGGTGGTGATAATTCTGATGACTTAATTCTAGGTTTAGGCTTTAGCAATTCTAGGAATTAGTTAATGTTAGTATAAGTTTGGAGTATTATATTTAGCAGTTCGGCGTCGTGTGATTACTTATGATTTTGTGTACTTGTATCCAGATTAGGCGCTGTTACAGTTGCATAGCAATCGTGATATCATTTTTCAGATCTGAGGTGAGTGGTTAAGCATGTGATCCCTTTCTTGGAATCCTCTTGAGCCTATCGATTCTTGACAGTTCGTTATTGATTGTGATCCGATGATAATTATTCTTATTCGTTGCTCTCATAGTTATTGACAATTGACGTACCCTTTGGCATACAAGGTTCATTGATAAAAATTTATAGGATTGTTGGATTGCCCTTATTTTTCTTGTTGTTCGTTTGTTGATTCCATAATATTATTGAGACTCTGCAACGGCACGGGGAATAATCCTGGTGCAGGTGCCTCCGGCTCGCCGTTGTTCTATTTGTGTTTGGGACCGTGGACTATGTTTATATTTATTAAAGTCCAAGGAAAAGACCCGTGAAATATTGTGGTGACTTTGGCTGCTAGGGAAAAGACTTGTGAAATACCCTGTGACTCTAGTGCTCAACGGATAGGGAAAAGACTTGTGAAATACCCTGTGACCCTACTCCGGATCGGCTTAGGGAAAAGGTCCCAGGCGCCATCCTGTGGTGACTCTAAGCACGGTGTTGGATCCAACGGGCAAAGCCCTGAGAAAATATTTGGCATTTGGTATTTGGTATTTGGTAATTGGAAGATATGGTTCCCACTTTGGTTTAGACTCCCATTTACCGTTGTTGATCGTTCGGATATTATTGGACTCATTGTTTGGTATAATTATTGTGGTGACTCGATTATAGTTCATATTATTCATTAATACGTTGTTCATCTTGTGGAAACTATTTGTTGAACTGTTGATCCCTTTGCTCAATACTTGGTTTGTGATATTATTCGTTGAACCTTCGACCTTCTTTAATTTGACACCTTTTCTTTGGAACCCTCATTATTGTTCGATCAAAAGTATGCCACTTTGTATTATCACCCTTAGCATGCTTAACTACTCACTGAGCGCGTCACCTGACGGATTTATTCCACATTATTTTTCAGGTTAGTTCATGGAGCATTGTAGTGGACTCTGTAGCGTTGTTGGGACTTTCTGTTTGGACCTCTAGGACGTCTGCATTTTTATTTCTTTTCTATTGTTAAAAAGCTTCCGCACATTTATTTATTAGCTTTCGCATTTTTATTAATTGGCAGTTCACGGTTGAGTTTGGAGATTGAAAAATAAGAGATACTGTGTCATTTGCTTAAAAAATTATTGGTTTTGGAGTAGCGCCTTTTATTGTAATAAAATATCCAATTTTTTCTTTATTTGTTTCAAGTTGCTAAAAATATTTTTATTTAGGTTTCGTGTCCCATGATTGCTTCATGGTACACGGCCGGTCATGCTCCCGGATTTGGGGCGTGACACACACAACACACATGCACAATTCTAAAAAAAATTGCACTTAGCCCTTTAAATAATTACTAGAGTACAACATTAAAGCACCTCAATTATAAAGGGTGTTAGCTTATGTTTCATTCATTGATGCTATAGCTCCTTTGCAGTTTATTGTACGCCGTAACATTGGTGGTTAATTTGTATAACGTATTAACGTTCCAGCTATTGACCACCCATTGGGCTTGACGCGTGGCAAAAAGAAAATGCCAAACTAGTGGGATTCCTTATGCACGTTTCACACATTCTGATGCAATTTTGCATATGCTTGTACTCATTCCAGCTTTTCTCGGGCTTCCACTGTGCTTTTGTTTGTGTGTTAACATTAGGTTCGATCTCTGATGCAGCTAAGACTTGAAAAGTTTTTTTCACAAACTTTATCTCAATACAGTGGTCATGCAAGGGTTGTTTTCCAGTTTGAACTATGTTACGTGGGACGCATACCATTCTGGTACGAGGAACGGGTACAGGAACGTGGTATGCTACATGCCCAAATTGTGGTATGGTGCAGGTAGGCCTCTGTAGATTGTAATCTAAGAATCTACTTATTTCATTATTTTCATTGCAGATTTTCCAATAAAATACAGAATTGTGTCTAAACACACATGCATAAGACAGTTCTAGAAGCCCTATAACCAATTTTTCTTGTGATGATCTTGCTAAAGCTCCACTCCTCACTAATTTCTAAAGGGAAAAACTTTGGAATTGCTCTGGATTACTAAACTCACTGTTTTGGAATGTGTAGGCGTGGTGGTGTACCATATTTCAGAACGAGCATTCCAAGAAATAATTCACTAGGATCTAGGCCTCTAGGGTATAAGCTTTTTCTGGCACCACAACTTTGAAACATATGGCGAGGAATTGGAATTTCACCCTTTCACAGTAAATGACCTGTTCATCCGTGGAGCTGATTCACAGTCTCTTTCAATTGTTAAGGAAGCTCTAGAGGAATTTCATCTTATTTGTGGTTTAAAACCTAGTTTGTAGAGAAGTGCTATATTCTTCTCAAGGCTAGACAATGGTTTGAAGAGGGACTTAACTTCTGTTCTCCATACCCAGGTGGGTACCTAACCTGTTTGAAGTTGACATTACAACTAAACAAGATACAGTAGCATAGAACAGAGCTATCTATTCATAAAACTACAATCAGGGAGGAGTTCACTGGGGAGGGCTTATGTTGTCAAGGATCCAACACCAATTTAATCCCTTTCTTGCCAGATATTCAGGCATCTCCCAACTTGATTTGTAGCATTCAATCACGCCAGTATTGCAGTCCACGACAAGTGAATATATCAGCAATTTCAATTTTCAGTTGCCTCCCAGTCCAAGGACATGTTTGTTATAGTGCAAAAAATTGACGCTCATGCAATGCAATCAAATAAACAACTAACAGACTAACAAACTAACAACAAACTAACAGACTGGAGGGGCTGGGCCGCCACCTCAACTCAGCAAACAAAATATACGAGGGGTTATGCCACCACCTCAACTAAACAATGCAATCAAATAAAACTAACTATACTAACTAAAAACAAACTCAATATTTAGCATGGCTTCGTTACACCTCAGGTTTGGCAAACCAGGTTAGAGGTATCCACCAAGCTAAATACGAGCTACTAACACATAAACTACTAAAGATTGGGTAGTCAATGACTCACTGTTCACCTTCCGAGAGCGAGAGAGAGAGAGAATGGATTCTGGAACGTTGGAAGAGCACTTGCTGGATCGAAAACAGCTACCACAAAAGCTATCCAAGTACATCATCCCATATGCACACATCGAAGGAAATCCAAGAGTAAGTGCGTAAACACAAGAATTTTTATGATTAAAATCAAAAGTTAGGCGTATCAAGAATGTAAAATTAGCCATGCGTATCAAGAATTTTTTGGAAGCATTTAAAAGATCAAGAACAAAAGTTGAAATCCCAACAAAGTTTTGAAGAAAACTGAAATAAGGTCCACAACATGTAAAGCCAATTAACGACAAACCTCCAAAGAAAACCAAATTCACCACAAACCTGATTGACTTGATCAAGTTTGCTGATATGTTGAGGCACACATCAGGAAATTCATCCTTCAGAAGGGAAAGGAATATTGGCACAAGCTGCTCAATAGTTGTGTCCTGCATAAACCACCAACTCAAATCCACTAAATCTAACCCTCAAAAGGAGTCTGTGATAGATGAAAACAGTGAATTACCATCATAGTAGGCAGTGGCAGATGCTAAAACAGTAGAACTTCTAATTTCACGAATACCAATTGCTTCAGCCTTCACGTGGTCTGGTCCTTGGCCTCTAGGCCCTCTACAATGTCCTACAATGCATGAAAAAAAGAACCAGCAAGCCAGGCATGCACCAACAGCAGCAGAAAACAGGTATATGAAAGCCAAATGAACAAGAAAATAGAATTCTGCTCAGATATTATCATCATAGCAAAAAATTGAAATGGATGCAACAAGAACCGAAACCAGCTCATCCCATGTTCTTTCCAACTCAACAACTGAAATGTGATTTCTTAAGCATAGGACATCGGCTTGACAGTCCTCCTCCTTATAAAGATAGAACCGGAACTCTCTTATTTACAGAACTATGCCAACGTGTGCCCTACATTGTTTTTCTATTTTCTTTTCCTGTATCCTATTCTAGCACCTATATATGCCTATATTTGTAGCAAGCGAAACCATTCTTAGCATTTACCATCACATTCCTGCACTTAATTTATAGTCTCTACTACTTATTTTACAGTTCCAGCAACAAACTTTCAACCAAAAAAGTCATTCAATTAACCATGTTGCCAAGACCAAACAATGAATAGAGACTGAAAAGTGTAATTTGGATGCATGTCAAGTGACATGTAACAAGAAAAAGCTGTAGGAAAAAATAAGGGCCTCATACATGAAGAATGCACACTGCCAGATAAGTTATTATTGCAGTCATTGGACACACTCCACCCCTTGGACACATAAAGGGAAACTTGTCCTTCTTTCCCTTTGTTGTTCTCCTTCCTTCACCTAGTGTATTAATCTTCTTTTTTTGCTTCTTCATATCCTTATGTCTCCAATATTTATGGAAGAGAAAAAAACCCTCGAGTCACAACCATACAAAGTTGATACATGACTAGGGGTAGCCCATGCAAAAGTTCTGTTTATTACCACTTTCTCAACATTGGCATAACGAAAAAGGGGAAAATCTAACTGTGCTTCCAACCTTGGGGTTGTGGTGGATTTGTGCCATGGCGAGCATCTTGCAATCTTGGGGTTGTGGTGGTGTCTTTATTGTAGTTTCTGAACCACCACAAGTGCGGTAGCACAACCTCTCCGACTTTTTCTTTGACCTTCAACAGATCCAAAAAAGGAGAAAAGGAAACCAATTAAAATGACAATGATGAGAATACTTTGGGCATGCATGTCCTAATTTGGTGTTGGTGTTTGTTTGCGACGAACTCATGCAATCCATCCTTAGTAGGAGCCATGGTGCGCCTATTAGCATAAAAGAATAAAATAGGTTTTATACTATCACATAGTTTACAAGAGTAATACTGATATGGCCTGATATGGCCATACTGAGCAAACAAGCTTGTGTCGATACAACATACTGCAGCAAAACTAATAAACAACCAATGATTCAGAAGTAACACATGACAAAATAATAATAATAACAGGTACTAAATCCTCATGGTGTTGCCCAATGCACTAACCTTCTAAATATATATAAACATCAGAAAAATGAGAATGCTTGTAGCTGTTACTTAAGAATAAAACCAAACTAATGACTAGAGTTCAATGCCATATGCCCATGAAAGACGACATGACGATATATCTTATTTTTCCTCCACTATAGTAACACGAGAAATTGAGCCCCTCGTACAGTTGCACGGCCATGTTTGACAAGTTTTAGTGGCCACGTACTCTCTCCGGAAACAAGTACTAAAACAACTTTGAATGCATGAAGCCTATAATTCTATAGAGTAAGTAATCTTACAAGTTTACAACCATGGTGTCACCACAAAATAATCACCACTAACTTTTCCAACAACACCTAGCTAATTCAAATCGCGATTGCTGCAAAACAAGTACAAACATTAATCACTAAAGCAGCAAATACTTCGTGAAAAAAATGGGTAGTAGTTAGAGCCTTAGAGGGGGGTCAAACTCAGTGGATGAGTAAAAAGAAAAATACTTGCTGTAAAATTTAAAAATAAAAAATGCCCAATATAACAGGGGAGAACATACTTACGAAAAAACAGGGAAAACCATCTATAACAGTTTGCCTCGTAAGGCACCTGCAAAATCATACTACACCTAAATTTCATACTAATTAATCGGAACGCCATTCGATCAATATCCAAACTAACCCTTAAACAAAAAACATTAACCATAAAGACATCAACAAACATGAAGTCATGAAAATAGATACACCACAGAATAGTTCCCGTATGAATTCCCTGGCCCACTTTGAATGGCAAATGAAAGAGCAAATCATGAAGATATGTATATCCCCTACGAACAGATAACTTTGTATTGGTTAACAATCTTCAAATCATTCAAAACCACCATCGCCCCTCTTCAAAAAAAAAAACCCACCATCGCCTAATACTTGAGAAAGTTCAAATTAGTCAATAAAAAGCTTTACTGAAACACACACACACGAGAAAAAAATAGAATCAGACCAACAACATCAAGCATCAATAAGCAAATCGCGAAGAGAAAGCAAAGCCTAGATAATTGACGGAATATACAAAAACTAAATGAGCTCACGTATGTAATAAAACTGGTTTATGGCTGCTAATAGTGGGATTTTTTATTTTTTTTATTTTTACTTATCAAAAAAAATTAGTGGAATTTTGGTCGCCAAAATCAGAGATTGGTTGTGCTTGGGTGTTTGTGTGCCTGCGCAATCAATGGATAGAAATAGAGAGGAATCCAGAGTATGACAAACAGGAGAAAATCAAGGACTTACATTCAGCGAACAGGAGGACCTAAATTCCATCTTCCATCACAATCAAGATCTAGGGTTTTGGTAGCCACACTGTCGAAATCAAAACCCCAAAATGAAAATATGTATATACATAGATATATATTGTGTCGATTGATCAACCAATCGAGAGAGAGAGAGAGAGACCTTGTGAAGTCGAGAGGTGAGGGTTGGCAGCCGTCAACAGATGGTGCTACTGAGAGAATCAGAGAGAGTCTAAGAGATCTGAGAGAGTGAGAGTTCGAGAGAGATCGGAGTCCGGAGATGTGAGAATGAGAATGACGTGAATGAGATGTCTGCTAGGGCAGCATCTCATTCCTTTTATACGATCTTTGTGATCATGTGCATACGAGACACCATAATTCATATGCACTAACTTATCAAAAAAATTCGTAGAATTCTGTAATGCATCACTCGAGGGCCGCCCGAGGTGTTATTTGAAAATCAAAACCGTCTATCTTTTATGTGGGAGTGATTATATTATTCGTGCCAAAAATAAAGTAAATTGGTTATCGTTATATACTTGATCGTACATAAAGTCAAATTTCCTATTAATGAATCTACGTTGCGATGAAAGGGGTTCCAAAACCCGATAGACCCGAATTTTGGCAAGAGTGATTAAAACACCGAGAAAAAGAAAATGAATGGTGTAGATCGTCATACTTTTGTCGCAATCGTGTGGCTAGCGTACATTGGACTATAGCAGAATACATTGGTCTACCAGATAAGTTCGATGTATATATTTGAAAGGTAGCTGCAGGCTCATTTTTTCGAATGTTCGATCTAAACCGTTACGATTTAAGATCTTATCAAATTTATTAGTCTCCCACAAATAGGTGAAAATCGAATGTCAAAAATCACGTGAACAGAATGTATTTGGTGATTTCAAAAGCGTTAAAGTCCTATAATGCACCACTTGAGGGCCGCCTGAGGTGTTATTTGAAAATCAGAACCGTCTACCTTTTATGTGGGAGTAATTATATCATTAGTGCAAAAAATGAAGTAAATCGATTATCGTTGTATACTTGATCGCACGATTCGCACATAACAAAAAAAATTTTATTAATAAATCTATGTCCCGATGAAAGGGCTTCCAAAACCCGATAGACCCGAAAACTTGCGAGAGTGATTAAAACACTAAGAACAACAAAATGAACGGTATGGATCGTCATATATGTGTCGCAATCGTGTGACTAGCATACAAGAGGCTCATTTTTATAGAACAGAATTATCAATTATATAATATATATTACGTCACCTTATATTTATTTTGTCAATCCTTTAGGTGACGAAATTTATATTTTCCTCACTAATTAACTATTTTTGGTGACAAAATAAAATTTCCTCACCTTAAATTTGTTTGTCCTCTTAATTGGTGACGGAAAATAAATATTTCGTCACCTTATATTTATTTTGTCAATCCTTTAGGTGACGAAATTTATATTTTCCTCACTAATTAACTATTTTTGGTGACAAAATAAAATTTCCTCACCTTAAATTTGTCTGTCCTCTTAATTGGTGACGAAAAAAAAAATCCTCACAATTAGGCACAATTAGAGACGAAATCTATTTTCCTCACAAGCAATTTCGTCACTTATTTTCAGTTTTGTTGTAGGTCATCTTCTAATGCTTCTACTAACATCCCTCAACCGACTTTGTACATGGAGATTCAACCTCTCTGCGTTGGAATAGTAATCCGCGATGAGCGGGACCACAATGTTGTCCATGTGGGGAATGAAAATCAAAATTCAAGGGTATCTTTTGTCTTTCTTTTGGTAGTTTTAAAAATTATTCGGAGTTAAATGGCAAATTCTGAAGCATCTCTAAACTACACCTTTGTGTTTTTTGAGTCTAATCTAACAACGTCAAGCAAATAGTTTAGTTTTTGAAGTGCATTACATGTTTGTAATTAAAAAAATTTCAGAGGGAGTAATTTATTTTAAGTACTGAAGTGATTAGGTTGGTGCTTTGAAGATGAAGGAGGAAGTTTCATTATACGAGTGGTTTTTTTAGCAGTTTTGTTGATGTAATCTTGAATAACAACTCCCTAATTTTAATTGACAATTTTGCATTTTCGTGGGTTTAGGCAATTTTATTGTGAGGGTGCATAAAGTTTTTCATTATTTTATGTTAATGCTTTTGAATTTGTGACTTTTCGCACGGGCACAGTTGCACTCTTCAGATTTCAAACCTTCAAAAGTTGGATCATTTTCAGAATTTGAATACTCACTCCTCGATCAAGAAAAAAAAACACTCGATAATTTTATGTTATCACAGTTTGCCGTTGTTTACTTCTTTTTTTGACAGGTTGTATGACATTAAATTTTCTTACTTGATGATTGAAATGGTATATGAGTTGAAGCGCCATCTGTTTTTTTATCAAGTTGCAGCGGCTAACCAATAACAGATACCAAGTTGGTTGGAGCTTGAAGCTTAGAAGGTCTACACCTTTGTTATCAATGATTCTGTAGAAGTGGAATTACATTTTTATATTCAATTCAAGGGATGTTTATGTTTTGTCTTTTCTTCTTGATTTTAGAAACTTGATGAATAAAAGCTAGATGTTGCTATATTATCATTAAGTTTAATTACTGGTTTTGTATGCTTACATTCTGAAGCTTGATTTTTTTAAGGACATAAAGTGGATTTTGTGATTACAGTTAGGTTTTGCCAATTGTGATCCGTAGTTTGTAGTGTGGTCGAACTCGTTATGAATTTAAATGGTTGACGATAAGTGTCTTCAGGTACAGGTGCTACAACTATTTGTTTTTTAATTTATGTGTTGATTCAAGTAAACCGATGGATATACTTGCTATTAATTTTTGTGTAGTTAGAATTTTACAAATGGGGCATTGGCCTTCAAAATTTGGCCTTCAAAATTGAATATTAGTTGAATACCAATTTTGAACCGTGCCTTCAGGCACGGGCAATTTCTAGTTAATTACGATTCTCAAGACTAAAATTTTCAAAAAAATAAGATCTTCGCACTGGTTTAAACGGATTAAAAATTGAAAAACTTAATTTTTTTAGACTGCCTATATATTGAGAAATATGATGAAATAATATATAAACAATCTCAAATAAAGAGAATAAAGATCCATAATTTTACCATTGATCAGTGATCATTGATGAAAGGACCGGGTGTTCAAAATTTTGTAAATTGGGTGTTCATTGATGTATGGACTGGATGTTCAAACTACTTCAAAGTATGGGCCCCGCCACCAGTACTTCTTGTTTGTTGACCCAGTTTTGTGGGGTTTTTTTTTTAATATTCCTTTAAAATTTGGGTAAAAGTAAAAAATTTTACTTTTCTAACTCACCTTGAATTTGTTGTGCTAAGTATTTTGAACTTTTTCTTAGATATTTTAAAAAAAAAATTGGGTAAAAGTATTTTTTTTTTTTACTTAGACGAATCAATAATTCTAAAAATTTGGCTCAATACTAAAAAGGAATTGAATCAAAACTAAATAAGAAGAAAGCTTGAAATACTGAGAGAGATGAAATACATACATCTCTCTTTTCTTCTTCAATTCCTTTCAGCCATTTATTCACACAATCAATTGATCCTCAATTGCGTATTACCATCATCTCTCCTCACACAAATTTGACAACCTTTGATTGTGAGAATTACTTTTGTAACACCCTTAATATAAGAGGTGCTTTTATGTTATACTTTAGAAACTTAAAGGGCTAAAGTGTGAATTTACCTAGTGGTGGTGTGCATGTGTGCCGTGTGTTTTATGTGATTTTTAATGAGCATTTGATCGCAGACTGTTCTGCTGGAACTATATTTTCTGTTTTAGCTGTGTAATTTCAATTAAGCATATCTTAGTCATTTGGAGTCCAATTTGGGCAAATTTTATATCTACATTGATGTGCTAGAAGTCTTCTTTCTAGTGGTGGTGGTCTTGTAGTATTCTTTTGAATCCATAGAGAAGTATGGCCAAAATACGAGCAATGGTTCTGCTAGATAGTGAGTTTATGAGATCTTTGGCCTGGAATGCGAATTGGTGAATATACTTTTGTTCGGCATTTGTTATGTAGTTGAGTTAATGCAGGATATTGTTAATGCATTTGTCAAGCCTTTCAAGTATTTATATACTAAAATGTTTGGCTTGTGGATAGGTGACGAGTTGGTGAATCAAGGAGCACCGAAATCATAGTTGTACTTTCTTTTGGAGTACAAGGTGAGTGTTTGATTCATAGATGTTGTTCTATGTTGAATTGAATTTGAACTGTTGGCAGTGTGCCCGGTGATTGGCTTTATGCCTTGAGTTATTGGCTGTGTGCCCGGTGATTGGCTTTATGCCAAAAGGCTTTATGCCTTAAGTTATTGGCTGTGTGCCCGGTGATTGGCTTAATGCCAAAGGCTTATGCCTTAAACTATTGGCTGTGTACCCGGTGTTGCTTTTAAGTTTTGTTGATAACTGTTGACAAGTTGGGATTACCTTTTAACTGTACTTTTAATATAGAATTGCATCCATGTCTCATAAACACTCTCGGATTCTATTCTGGAATCCAGTTTTGCAGGCGTTGTAGATATCCACTGCTGATCGTCTTGTGGTTGTACCCTTGCTTAGGGTAGCGCGTCAGGGAGGCTTGGCGAATTTTTGGCGAGATATTGTAGATAGAGATGTAGTTGCAGCCTATGTTAATATCTGTATAGTTTAACGTTTTCTTAAGACTTCCGCTGTGTTTGTAAGAACGATAAGTTTTGCGTTATCAATAAAATGACTTTTGATTAAATTAATTAATTGCTAGAACTTGAATTCAGGTTTGGTTTGGTGGTTGTAGTTGCACCCTCACGTCGGTTTGGACTCATTTGAGTGCTGGCTCGGGGTGGGGTGTGACAGCTTGGTATCAGAGCCTAGGCTTATCTAGATTCTGAGAGTCGTTGAGCGAATGGCGATCTAGCAGAGGATTTAGGAGTCGATCATATTTTGTCGAGTAGTTTAATGTTGGTTTATCTAACATGATAAAGATAGCATATGTTGTTGCTGTTATTAAATTGAATTACAACAGGTAAGGAAAATGGAAGAAGAAGCCTCTTCCCATCCTGAGCAAGCTGATCCGGCTGCTGGGGCTGCAGCGGCAGGAGTTCGGGCAGGGGCTAGAGATATAGATAGACTTTTGGTGGCTTTAGCATAGTATGCTGAACGGCAAGCTGCACCTCTGGTTAATCAGAATCTCGTTAATCATAATGTTGGATTATTAGAGAAATTCAAGAAGCTTTATCCAACGGAGTTTGAGGGTACTTTTAAACCTCAAGAGGCAGAGAATTGGTTGAAAACGGTTGAGAGGGTTTTAACAGCTATGGGGGTTACTGATGAATAGAAGGTGACTTTAGCAACCTTCACTTTGAAAGGGCAAGCTTTAATATGGTGGGAGGGAAGTCAGAGGTTGCTCTCAGCCCCATTACCAGATGTTCAGCCACCAGTGCCACAAGTAATTACATGGGCGAAGTTTGTGAAGGCCTTTAATGATCGTTACTGTCCTGAGACGTATCGTTTCCAGCAGGAAGCAGATTTTATTAATCTTAAATAGGGAAGTATGTCAGTGGCCGAATATAAAGCCAAGTTTAATGCTCTTTCAGCGTATGCTACGGATATGGTGGATATTGAAGAAAAGAAGGGTAGACGGTTCAGAAGTGGACTAGAGGAAAATGTTCGAACCAGAATGACGGCTTATAAAGCAAAAGACTATGCGGATTTGGTTGAAACGGCGAAGGAGGTGGGCAAGGATGTTGAAGAAATGTTTAGCAGACGGGAACAATCAAAGAAGAGTAAAATCGAGGCAAGACAGGTGAGCCAAGGGGGAAGATCTAGCGGGTTTTATAGAGGTGGAGGTGGATTTCAACATTTGAAAGGTCAAAATGAGAGTAAACAACAAGGCAGTCAAAGCTATGAGGCAAGTAAGCCAAGTTTTGACAGGGGGAGTAGTTCAAGTGGACGTGGTACTCCTTTTCAGTGTTATCGGTGTGGGTCACCCAATCATTGTATGAGAGATTGTCCGGAATCGGGGAAAGGATTTAAATGTTTTAGATGTGGAGAAATGGGGCACATTGCAACTCATTGCACGAAACCGCGAGCTTCAGGTGCATCTTCTAGTGCCAGTGTTCCGGCTGACCGTGGAACGAGTTTTGGTGGGTCTGTTGGTCGGGGTGGTGGAACGGGTGGACCTATAGCACCGGGGAGAGTGTTCGCCATGACACGGCAAAATGTTCAACCAACCCCGAATGTGGTGACAGGTACTTTAATGGTTTGTGGTGTTAATGCACAAGTTTTAATTGATCTTGGTTCTACTCATTCTTTTGTGTCGAACTTGTTTAGTGTGCATTTGAATAAGCATTATGTGTTATTAGACACTACTTTGGTGATATCTACTCATGTTGGATATTTGGTGATAGTTGGGGTATCTTTCCCCATGTGTGTGGTGAGTGTGGGCGGTAGAAATCTAGAAGTTGATTTGATTCCTTTAGTAATGTCTAATTTTGATGTTATTTTAGGAATGGATTTCTTGTCCACACATCATGCATCTTTAGATTGCTTTAATAAAGAAGTTGTCTTTAAAATACCGAGTGAGTCGGAAATTAAATTCTTTTGTGATAGACAAACTTCTGTAATTGGTATGTTTTCTGCTCTTAAAGCTGTGAGTATGTTGAGGAAGGGATGCCAGGGGTATTTGGCTTATGTTGTTGACGCGGAGAAGAAACCATTAGAGTTATCGGATATACCGATTGTGAGGGAGTTTCCGGATGTCTTTCCAGATGAATTACCAGGAATTGTACTTGATAGGGAGGTGGAATTTACCATTGAAGTGATACTGGGAGCCAATCCTATTTCTATTCCACCGTATCGAATGGCACCAGCTGAGTTGTTGGAATTGAAAATTCAATTGAAAGATTTACTTGACAAAAGGCTTATACGATCAAGTATCTCACCATGGGGTGCACCAGTTTTATTTGTCAAGAAGAAAGATGGTACTATGCGTATGTGCATTGATTACAGGCAGCTGAATAAGGTGACGATACGGAATAAGTATCAGTTGCCTAGAATTGATGATTTATTTGATCAGTTGCAGGGAGCGACCATCTTTTCAAAAATTGATTTAAGATCGGGATACCATCAGGTTAAGGTGAAGGACATTGATGTTTCCAAAACAGCTTTTCGAACTAGGTATGGCCATTATGAGTTTCTTGTTATGCCTTTCGGAGTGACTAATGCTCCAGCGGTATTTATGGATCTTATGAATAGGGTGTTTGAGCCGTATTTGGATTTGTTCGACATTGTGTTTATTGACGATATTCTGATCTATTCTCGAACTAAGGAAGATCATGAGCAACATCTGAGAATTGTTTTGCAGACATTATGTGATAAGCAATTGTATGGTAAATTGAGCAAATGCGAATTTTGGCTTGAAAGTGTTGCGTTTCTGGGTCATATGATCTCTAGAGATGGCATTTGTGTAGATCCAAAGAAGGTGGAGGCAGTAGTGAATTGGGAAAGGCCGACTAATGTTTCTGAATTCCGAAGTTTCCTTGGTTTAGCAGGATATTATCGGAGATTTATTCAGGGTTTTTCTTCTATTGCCTTGCCTATGACCAAATTGACTAGAAAAGATGTAAAGTTTGTGTGGTCTAATGAATGTGAAGACAGTTTTCAGGAATTAAAGAATCGGTTGGTGTCTGCGCCGGTATTGACCATTCCGATGGGTACCGAGGACATGGTGATTTACACTGATGCTTCTCATCAAGGTTTGGGTTGTGTTCTTATGCAACGAGGTAAGGTTATTGCTTTTGCTTCGAGGCAGTTGAAAAATCATGAACATAATTACCCTACGCACGATTTGGAGCTAGCGGCTGTCGTTTTTGCACTTAAATTGTGGAGGCATTACTTGTATGGAGTGACTTGTGAAATCTATTCTGATCATCAAAGTCTTAAGTATTTGTTTACACAGAAGGAGTTGAATTTGAGGCAGAGAAGGTGGATGGAACTAATTAAAGATTATGATTGCACTATTCATTATCATCCAGGGAAAGCGAATGTGGTTGCTGATGCTTTGAGTCAGAAAAACAACAGCGAGAATGGCTTGTATCTAGTGTTCGAGAGTTGAAAATTTGACTGAGCTGAAACAAATGGGTATGGAGTTCTTTTTGAATAGTAATGAAGTTTTGTTGGCACAGTTTAGTGTTCGACCTTTGTTTGTGGACAGTATTCGGGATGGACAACGTGATGATCCACATATGGAAGAAATCAGAAAGAAGGTAATTAAAGGTAAGAGCTTTGGATTCAATATTCGAGAGGATGGTATGCTTTTATATGGACATAGAATGTGTGTGTTCCAGATGATACAGCTCTAAAAAGAGAAATCTTGGAGGAGGCACACAGTTCAGCTTATGCTATGCATCCAGGAAGTACAAAGTTGTATCGTGATTTGAGGGAGTTTTATTGGTGGGTTGGCATGAAAAGAGAAATTGCAGAATTTGTGGCTAGTTGCTTGACATGTCAGCGAGTGAAAGTTGAACATCAAAGACTGGCGGGTCTGTTACAGAATCTTCCTATACTGGAGTGGAAATGGGAACATGTAACAATGGATTTTGTGACAGGGCTACCACATTCTCAGGGAGGTTATGATTCAATTTGGGTTATTGTGGATCGATTGACGAAAACGGCTCATTTTCTACCTGTCAAGACTACGTACTCTACAGATAAGTATGCTCAAATTTATGTCAGTGGGATTGTTAGATTGCATGGAGCGCCCGTGTCTATTATTAGTGACAGGGATCCGAAGTTTACTTCTAGATTTTGGGTGAGTTTGCCGCGAGCTATGGGTACTTCACTGAAATTTAGTACAGCTTTTCATCCTCAAACTGATGGGCAATTTGAACGGACCATTCAGACTTTGGAGGATATGTTGAGGGCGTGTGTCCTTGATTTTAAGGGCAGTTGGGATGAATATTTGTCATTGATTGAGTTTGCTTATAATAATAGTTATTATCACAGCAGCATTGGCATGCCACCGTATGAGGCTTTATATGGCAAGAGGTGTAGGACACCAATTTGTTGGAACGATGTTGGTGAGAGACAGATGTTAGCTCGACAAATGGAGCAATCAGGCGAGGATCGGATGCTAGGTCCTGAAATGGTTAAACAAACCGTTGATGGAGTTCAAATCATAAGAGAGCGTTTACAAATTTCGCAAGATCGTCAAAAGAGTTATGCCGACAAACGGAGAAGAGATTTGGAATTTGAGGTGGGTGATCGTGTATTCATTCGTGTATCGCCTTGGAAAGGGGTGGTTCGTTTCAAGGGAAAGAAGAAATTGGCACCGAGATACATTGGGCCGTATGAGATTACTGGAAGAGTAGGAGCAACGGCTTATCGATTGGCTTTGCCAACGAAATTGGCATGATTGCATGATGTATTCCATGTTTCAATGTTGAGGAAATATATGCCAGATTCGACACACGTGTTGAATGATATGGAACCAATGGAATTAAAGGAGAATTTGACTTATGTGGAGGAACCAATTCAGATTTTGGAGTGAGGGGAGCGTATCCTTCGTTCAAAAGTAATACCGTTGGTGAAAGTCCAATGGCGTAATCATTCGGAGCGGGAAGCTACATGGGAGACAGAGGAGTCTATGCGAAAAAGCTATCCGCAATTGTTTGAACTTGGAAAGTAATTTCGAGGACGAAATTTCCTAAGAGGGGGAGGGTGTGACACCCTTAATATAAGAGGTGCTTTTATGTTATACTTTAGAAACTTAAAGGGCTAAAGTGTGAATTTACCTAGTGGTGGTGTGCATGTGTGCAGTGTGTTTTATGTGATTTTTAATGAGCATTCGATTGCAGACTGTTCTGCTGGAACTATATTTTCTGTTTTAGATGTGTAATTTCAATTAAGCATATCTTAGTCATTTGGAGTCCAATTTGGGCAAATTTTATATCTACATTGATGTGCTAGAAGTCTTCTTTCTAGTGGTGGTGGTCTTGTAGTATTCTTTTGAATCCATAGAGAAGTATGGCCAAAATACGAGCAATGGTTCTACTAGATAGTGAGTTTATGAGATCTTTGGCCTGGAATACGAATTGGTGAATATACTTTTGTTCGGCATTTGTTATGTAGTTGAGTTAATGCAGGATATTGTTAATGCATTTGTCAAGCCTTTCAAGTATTTATATACTAAAATGTTTCGCTTGTGGATAGGTGACGAGTCAGTGAATCAAGGAGCACCGAAACCATAGTTGTACTTTCTTTTGGAGTACAAGGTAAGTGTTTGATTCATAGATGTTGTTCTATGTTGAATTGAATTTGAACTGTTGGCTGTGTGCCCGGTGATTGGCTTTATGCCTTAAGTTATTGGCTGTGTGCCCGGTGATTGGCTTTATGCCTTAAGTTATTGGCTGTGTGCCCGATTATTGGCTTAATGCCAAAGGCTTATGCCTTAAACTATTGGCTGTGTGCCCGGTGTTGCTTTTAAGTTTTGTTGATAACTGTTGACAAGTTGGGATTACCTTTTAACTGTACTTTTAATATAGAATTGCATCCATGTCTCATAAACACTCTCGGATTCTATTCTGGAATCCAGTTTTGCAGGCGTTGTAGATATCCACTGCTGATCGTCTTGTGGTTGTACCCTTGCTTAGGGTAGCGCGTCAGGGAGGCTTGACGAATTTTTGGCGAGATATTGTAGATAGAGATGTAGTTGCAGCCTATGTTAATATCTGTATAGTTTAACGTTTTCTTAAGACTTCCGTTGTGTTTGTAAGAACGATAGGTTTTGCGTTATCAATAAAATGACTTTTGATTAAATTAATTAATTGCTAGAACTTGAATTCAGGTTTGGTTTGGTAGTTGTAGTTGCACCCTCACGTCGGTTTGGACTCATTTGAGTGCTGGCTCGGGGTGGGGTGTGACACACTTTGCTTTGTTACCCAATAATTAACTTTGGAGATCTCTTCTTCCCTGTTTCTCATTTGCTCCCCATAAATTTAGGGCTGCAAAATGAGCCGAGTCGAACTTTGTCGAGCTCGTTTATTAATTGAGCTAAAAACATGAGTTCGAGCTTGGCTAACGATCCAAGCTCTTAATGAGTTGAGCTTAGTGATCATTTACTAAACGAGCCTCTTTAATCGAACAACGCTTTCGTTCACTAGTCAAGCTTTTGTCGAGCTGAGCTCATTTACTAAACAAGTCTAAAACTCGAGCTCGAGCTCGATTCGTTTAGGAAACGAGAGCTGAACTTGCGAACTGCTTGGTTCATTTGCAGCCCTATTCCGAGAGTTCCCGTGTTATGAACTTTCTGTACGTTCTTTCAATAATTGTAATTCGGTCACTCCAATCGATCTTTCCGAAGGATCGTTGCTTGGTAGTGCTTAATTTTGACTGGTTATTGGTAGTTTCAAACTTTCAAGAGAGAAACTCAAACGCTGAGGATGGTTTCTTGCGTTGGGAAGGAGAATAATTTTGTTCACGTCTCACTTTGTTTACTCTTGTGAGAGTGTGCTCATTTCGTATTTCACTACGATAATGAAAATCATTTATTTTATGTAAATTCATTTTGTTAGGAGAGTATGAAAAAAAAATTAACTTAATAGATATATTGCTAAGCATTGAACTAAAAATTCAATTTTCAATTGAGATTTTTAAAGAAAATAAACAAATAAGCACATATCGACATTCGATTGAACTTAATTTTGTATAGGTCTACTAGACAACGAATATGAAAAGATCGAACGATTTCAATTAGGAAAGTGCAACATGGAATAAGCATACCGTCGTCGCCGATAGTGAACGAAGCACGAGTGAACAAAATTAAAATGCCATTGGGAGAGAGTACAGGGCTAATGATGTCATATTGTATAGTGTCGGCTACGAGAAACTATAGAGAAATGGTACAATCCAAAATAAGATGTGGCATCAATAGCAACTCATCAGATATCATAAGTGCCTCCATATATGGAAAGTGCATAAATTTTGGCCAATTATGTAAAATACATACATCTAACTCATCAGATATCACAAGTCCCTATTTACCATCATCAGATCAGAGCAAGCAATTCTAATTTGGCGTTGTTGCCCCCTTTCAATTTAGAATAATTGGGCCTTCTTGTCTGCACATTTTGTAATACCCATCTTTTGTCTGTGTTGAGATCTTATTTTTACAACCATTAGCCGTTTGTTAATCAAATGGCGACGATTTAGACATAGATTGAAACCATACCATCTGTTTCGCAGGAAGAAAAGGAAACGCGATTACAATCGGTCTTAGTGTATCAGCATCCGTAGTGCTAGTGCTGCTTGGTTCTGGTATCTACTGCCAAAGGAGAAGGAAAAGAATAGCAAACGGTAACAAACAGTCTTCTAGTTACCAGTTTCCAATCTACTGATCTCATAATATGTCAGCTATAGCTAACTGTACAGTTCTCCACAGAAGAGAGAGAAAATAGCCAAGAAGTTCAATTACTTGACTTGGCGCAAGGTAGAATTGTTGATGATTACAGCACTGATAATTTGCAAGGAGAAAAGCCCGTAAAGTCGCACGACTTTCCTTCAGTTTAGCTAGATCTTGTACTTGTAGCTACAAAGCATTTTTCCGAAGAAAATAAACTTGGCGAAGGTGGATTTGGTCCAGTTTACAAGGTACTTGTGGTGCTGATGATTTTGTCTAGTCTAAATTTCCAGGGTATTGTCACTTTTTCGAAAGCAAAATCTAAATTGAGAGCTAAAAGAGGCATTTTGTGATAACAATGCCCCAATAGCTAGCGGAATAAATAACCTTAATTGATGAGTCTTATTCAAATGCATTGCATGCCTTGGAAATTTTTAATTTGCAGGGTACATTACCAGATGGAAAGGAAATTGCAGTGAAGAGGCTCTCAAGAAATTCGGGCCAAGGACTTCAAGAGTTCAAGAACGAAATATCATTAATCGCAAGACTACAACATTGAAATCTTGTCCGACTCTTGGGCTGTTGCTTGGAGCGGAACGAGTTGATGCTAATCTGAGTACATGCCCAACAAAAGCTTAGATTTCTTTCTCTTTGGTATCGACTCACTCTTAAGTTGTCACTAGTTTCTCGACAAAACTATTCGATGAAGCCCAAACAATACTGTCGTTAATCAACTTTAATGTTGTTTGTTTCTTGTTAGATTCCACTAAAGCTTCACAACTAGACTGGAAGAGACGCTTTCTCATAATTTGTGGGATTGCTCGGGGCCTTCTCTATCTGCACGAGGATTCTCGACTTAGAATTATTCATAGGGACCTTAAAGCCAGCAACATTTTGTTAGATCAAGAAATGAATCCAAAGATATCAGACTTTGGAATGGCAAGAATTTTTGGTGGAAATCAAAGTGAAGCCAACACAAACAGAGTTGCTGGGACATGGTAAGTCTCTCCATTTCCAACTTATGTACGTAGACATAAACACGTGTGTCCATCTCTTCTTATGTTATTTTTTCTTTGTTAACTCAGTAGATATATGGCTCCAGAGTTACGCTATGGAAGGACTGTTTTCTGTTAAATCTGATGTCTTCAATTTTGGAGTTCTCTTACAAGAGATTATAAGTGGGAAAAAGAATAGCGGTTTTTATCTTTCTGATCGAGCAGGGTCATAGCCTCCTCACTTATGTATGTTTCTGGATTCCTACTCATCTCTATTCCTTTTAACCCAAGAGCGTAACGATCATCCGTATTGATAACATCACTTCTTTCTAAATTGTCAATATACAAGCATGGAATATATGGTGCAAAGGTGAAGGAATATTGGAGTTGATGGACCCATTACTGGCGGAGTCATGTGTAGCAACAGAAGTGTTAAAATGTATCCATGTCAGATTTTTGTGTGTCCAATAAGACTCTATAGATAGACCAACTATGTCAACTGTAGTTGTTACGTTGGGAAGCGACAATGTAACGTTGCCTCAACTAACACAACCAGCATTTTCTGTTGGGCGTTTGGTGTTCAACTCATGTCAGTCCTTGTCAAATGCTAACGATGTCTCTGAGAATGAGATGACAATCTCAGATGTATCATCTCGATAACTTTACTAGATTTTTAAAAAAAAAAATTCATCGATTGGCATATACTGCATATTTAGGAATACTTTGAGACCCGTATCTCTGTATTTTGTCAAAAGTTTTAATTGATAGTGGGGCTAATTGTACAAAATTTACCAAGTTAAGTGCCAAGGATTATGTGAAAATGCCGAATTAATTCAATGTTAGAAATAAAATAAAAATGCATGCAAAACGTGTCTTCTTTTGGGAATGTTTGCACATTAGCGAGAATCTTTTTTATGAATCATGTCGTACATGAGTAGGCTCCATAAAATGAAGTCGAATGAGTGAAATAGATAAAGGATTCTCTATTGCTATGGAAATGATACCCATAGGAGCGAGAGATTAACGGAAGATAATGATGCCTAGAGTAAGCTCTACTGCTGCTAGCTTGTTATGCCTCGGAGCACAATTACAAGTTCTCTATACGGTATGCTCGAACACCACTAATTACACGGACAATAGCCGATTGGAAATGAACCTGAACCACGTCCTCCACCGAGGACTCTACAATGACGGCGGCGATTCAATCTTCTCCACCAAGACCGAAGGAGAACCGGACAAAGTTTAGGGACTTGTCCTTTGCAGAGGCGACGTTTCACCCGCTGATTGCCAGAATGACGTGGTAGGGAACGAGATCTAACAAAAATGCCCCTTCAAGAGAGAAGCAGTCAGAGAAGCAGTCATTTGGTACGATCAGTTTTCAATTCGCTACTCGAACCGATCATTTTTCTCTACCATGGAGACACAGAGCTGCGTGATTATGGAACCCAGAAAACGTAACAGAACCGGATAAGTTTACCGAGGTTTTGGACAATATGTTTTCGAACCTGACCAGTTTTGGCACTTCTATCCCTTCTAACCTGATGTATGCAACCAATGAAGCTGACGTTGGTATATAATTCTACAAAGCCGTATGTACAGTATGGTGCAATGCACGCCAGATTTGTTATTCCGGTGTATTGTCGTAACTGCCAAGATTATGTTGTGTCTGGAGCGTGTGCCTGCAGTGCCGAGAAAAAAAGGAGGGATAGTAATCACACCAAGCTGTAACGTACGGTGTGAGCTTTACCCATTCTTGGCGGACCCTCCAGTTGTCGCAGAAGCTCCAGCAGGCAACGGAACTGATGCCGTCCGATGGCAGTAGAGAGTTGAGTAATTAATTAATTATCTTTGTTCCTGATCGCGTAAAAATGTTAAGTGCACGTCCAGCATGCACATTATCCCCTTATTTTTTCCAAAATATTTAGGCATTTAATCAAAATCACAGTCCCAGAACCGCTTTTAGGCTCGCAATTGTAGCCAATTGAAAAATAAGCAAACTACCTAAATGGCTGGACAAATGCTGAACATTACTGAGATTTCGATAGCTAGACTCCAAATGCAATCCTATGTACTACCCACCTTTTTTGACTGTCTTGGGACCTTATTGTAACAACCTTTAGACTCCTGTTAATCAAATTGCCAGGACTTAGATAAAGATTGACACAATAAAAAAGTTTTAGGAAATAAAGGAAAATTGATTGCAATCGGCGTCAGTGTATGGGCATTTGTAATGGCACTGCTGCTTAGTTATGGTATCTACTATTAGAGATAGGGACGGCTCCAAGATTTTATTTGTAGAAACTTTTTGTATACAATACTATGTGTGCACTTTCCTCGATTTAAGCCCATGTACATTGAAGCAGTTAGGTGAGTTATAGATTCTATCATGTATTGCTACGTGTCATTGCGGGACACCTCGCCACGTCAACACGAATACCTCCTGCAATGTCAGAACGACACCTCTTGGTTCATCATCACGAATATCCCCTGAAGCAAATATCTCCTTACTATCTGTGACGGATCTCTCACTATAACAAAATCCGGTTTTGGTGACGCACAATAATATGTCAGCAAAGGGTTTTGCAGACGTAAGTCCTTGCGTCGGCACGCTGTCGGCAATGGTATTTGCCGACGCGAACCCCTCTGTCAGCAAAAAGTAGTAGATTTAGGGTTTGTTTGATAACCTAAATTCAGCACTTAAAACTGAATCAATTAAGTAATAAGTGATTCAGTAGATTTGATAACCACATTTTATATTGCTTAACAAATTAAGTACTACTTAAAATATAGGCTAAAAAGTTGAAAAAAATTAAGTAGCTTTGAGTTACTTAATTCTGGCTGAATTTTTATGTACTTACATTTAACCATCATACTACAACCACAACCGCAATCGCAACCGCAACCGCTCCCACCAACTAGGCCTGTCAACGGGCCGGATCGGATCCGACACCTCCACCACAACCACCAACACCTCCACCGCTCCACCACCACCACCAACACCACTACCACCACCACCACCACCACCTACGCCACTCCACCACCACCACCATATCACCACCACTAGCTCCACCACTCCACCACCACCACCACCACCACTTCCACAACCACCACCACTCCTCCTCTACCACCACCACATCTCCACCACCACCACCACCACTACCATCACTACACCACCACCACCGCTCCTACCACCTCCACCACCATCATCACCACCACTACATCACCACCACCACCACCACTCCCACGTACCACTCCACCACCACCACTACCAACACTACACCACCACTCTACAACCTCCACCACCATCACCACCTCCACCACTCCACCACCACCACTACTTCACCACCACCACCTCCACCACTCCTCCACCATTACCATAAGTATATTGTGATTGTTAATAAATTAAGAGAGAATTGGAACAAAATTAATTCATCATTTTTTTAATTCAGTACTTAATATATTTATCAAACAGTTTTTCAGCTTAAAAATTTTAACATTCAGCTTTCAGCTTTCAGTACTTAATTTTTCAGCTTTCAGTTTTATCAAACAGCCCCTTAGTGATGCGCTTTGTGTCGGTGAAAGTGTCTGATGTGAAAAAATATAACACCTTTGCCGACGTGATTTACACCGTGGCAACACCAGTTGCATCGCCGAAAGGTTACTTGACGAAAAAAATACCTTTTTAAGCACCACATGGGTTTCGAACACAGGCCTCTACACAAGCCTTTGAGCGCAAGGCTCTGACCAATTGCACTACACACACTTTTCAATATTCTCTCTGTCCCTTTTTAAGTGTCCTGCTTCGTAACTTCAAATTATAAAAAAAAAAAAACATCATCATTATACATTTCACATCAAATTTTTACCTCAACTTTTTCTACTTACCCTCTATAGAGACATCACCATTACACTTTTATTCACTAACTTTTCAAAATAAAATATATTTTTAGGGGCAAAATGAAAAAAATACCAATTTTTTATCCACTAACTTTATAAAATGGACACTTATTAAGGGACAACTCAAAATAGAATACTGAACTTTAAACACACACTTTTAAATATATATTTGAAATATCTGATATATATATATATATATATATATATATATATATATATATATATATATATATTCCGAACATCAATGTTTTGAGCATGATTTCTAAGGGTGCTTGCAAGAAATTGACAAAAAAAAAAAATAATACGGAAGGACTTGATTTGAACAATTTTTTATTGAACCTTTCAATAAAATTCAATAAAAATTGTTTAGGTGAAACCCTTTCCGGTCATTTTTTTTGCTAATTTCTCGCGGGTACCCTTTAAACGACATTTTGATTACATTGAACGGCTCGAATCATCAAAATTCGAAAGGAAACTTTAGGGGGGGGGGGGTTTAGGAGTCCTCGGAACCGCATATATATATATAAGACTGGAGCAACTATGAAAGAGAAATAATGTGAGACCAAACCCAGAAGAGCTTTCCGTCTTGGAACGTAATAGGAGCTTTTCGATTGACATGGTCTGCTATCGGAGAAGTTTTTCAGTGCCGGGTGGGCACCGGCCATGTGGTGCCGAGAACCATCTTGGCCGTCCAAACTTATTAGATGGCCTAGATCTGTTTGGGTAATTTTTAATTGTAAGATTATCAAAACACCCCCTCAAGCCCAAACAGATTTGGGTCTTCCAAAACACGTTTGGATGGTCGAGATGCGTGCTCGGCACTGAAAAATTTCTCTTGTTATCGGCCGATATAAGACCATATCATTGATGCCGTTGCGTTTCTCGAAAACAAGATTTAATACCCTGGAGCCAAACTATATACTGCAACTGTAACGATTCGAATTTTCGACTCTATTTTTTTTATATTAATAGTAATATCATTAATATTATTAGGCCTTAAATATTTTTTTTTTCAAAATATAAATACATACATGCATTTATAATCTCTAATATATATACAAACATATATACACACACATACACACACATGCATGTACCGGTATGCATGCATCTCTCTTGTCCCTCTCCTGCAATATCTCTCTCTTCCATCTCTCATAGCTCACTCGCTCTCTTTCTTAACTTCCAAGAAAAACCAAGTCCATCCCCCCATTGCCCAAACCAAAAAATTTCATTCCTACCCAGGAAAATCCGAATTCAATTCATTCCTATCCATTTTCTACTCCTCCCTGACCTTAAACCAAGCCCAATTCGTCATTTCCAAATTCAAAGAACCCATTCTCTATTAAATTCGATCTTATCCAACCTCTCCAAAATTTTCTATATAGACCCCTACCCACTAACCTACGGACACATACACCACATCTCCACACCCCACCGAGTTAGAAAAGAGAGAAAATCGTGGGCAATTCAAGCTCCAAACAATGGAGTTCTAGAGAGAGAAAAGTGGGTTTTGTACCTAGACCCAACCGAAACTCAATTCAACCATTCCAATCACTTCTTACACCCCTAAGCATCACCAAACAACATTCACTTCGGTCCCAAGGCTCCCCCATAGCCAAACCCGAAGTCATCTTCTCCAAAATTCAAAGTTCGGTTTTTGAATCAATTCAATCAAACCAAGGTATTATAATCCTATCCAACTCTTCTTCAAGTATATTTAAAAGTTTTTAAGCCTAACTCATAGCCCCATGAGGTCCCATGCATCAAATCCGTGGAGAAACAAAAAAATTTCAAAAATCCGAACCAACCTAGCGGCCGCAAGAACTAGCATCGAGGTTGCGGCAACAGGTCCGATCGCAAGGTTGACCAAGTCAAACCTTGCGGTAGTAGTTCTCACCGCGAACTTCCGTCAGTTTTGATAAAAAAACGTTCGAAACCACTCTGCGATCTTCTGAAACCAATTTTTGACACCTGAACTATTTTTCCTTGACTCCTCGCACCTCAAAGATCATATCTTGTCAATAACATATTTTTTTATTTAATTATCCATTTATTAATTATTTATTGGTTATCTTTCAAGTTTTTCAATCAAAATAACTTTGCGACCTCATAAACCATGTTATTAATGCCCGAGCAATTTTTCTTAGACTCCCTACACTCCTAAGATAAAACCTTGTTAATCTCAACATATTTTATTTATTAGAATATTTATTACCTAATTATTTTACTTTCGGTAATTTTTGACAATATCTTTATTTAAAAATCCCGCGACCCTCCGGACCCAACTTTTGATACTCAAACATGATGCGTAGGACCTTTAGGACTCCTATTAAGATCATGATAACTATTCTAATATTTTTACCTATTTAATGTACGTAATTAGTTATTAATCAATCTAATTTCTTACAAAAATAACTAATGCAAGCCTATATTTTTTTTTTGGTTAAAACTTTTATTAGATAAAAGTTTCTTGCATTATTATTAACTTATTGGTCATACAAGATTAAGGGTAACGGCCCATTCATAAAAAGTTACGTGATCGTCTCGCTCATTATTTATTTAAATTATCATTTTGATTGCTTGTTTATTATTCCAACTTTTGATTGATATGCTAGATTGGACCTTAGAGATATGGGATGGTATGCGAATATAAGTCACCTAGATGATGCTAGGTAATGGATAAATTAAAAATTGTTGAGATGATGGAGATTGCATGCGGGGGAATTTTTTTGAGATGTGAATTGAGATGACTTAACTGGCGGGTAGTCCAGTGAAGATTTGAATTGACTGGCGGGAGTCTAGTGGTGATTCAGATAGGCGAACCCTAGTGATGTATGGCATGATAAACTTCCCCTTTGTTTGTAGTTATTGGGATGCACGTTTGGTATATAACTAAGGTGTCATCTGTGACAGCAGAAAGGAGTGATCTCATGGGACAGGGCATGATTAGCGGTTGATATTGTGAAAAGATCTTAGAACACGCAAACCCTAGTTATGTCACGGCATGATAAGCTTCCCTTCGTTTGTAGTTATTGGGATTCACATTGGGTACCTAACTTGGGTGTAATCCACGACAGCGAAAGGAAATGATCTCATGGGACGGGGCTTGGCTAGCGGTTGGGGAGGAAGGATCTCGCGGATGAGATCTTAGATTACACGTTAAGTTAATGGATAGTAATGAACCTGTTTATGTGAAAAATATCTGTTTTACTTTTTCGCATCATTATTATCCTGTTACTTGCTAGTTGTAAAGTAAGAGGGGTAGTTGTAAAGCAAGAGGGGTAGTCGTGTCGGATTATTCTACTGGGTGATTTATCACTCACGGATATGTCTGTATCATGGTAAATTGGTTGTTTTGGCGATCAATTTACCAGAGGGTGCAGAATTCAATAGAGGAGCAGTTGGACACAGGAGGAATACTAGGGGCAGAGATCGAGTATGCTTGGGGTATGTATCAAGACTAGAGTCGCTCTGAAGTTATTTCAATAAAATTTTGTTATTTAATACCTCCGAAATTTATTTGAAAAATCGAGGCATTACAAATGGTATCAGAGTTTAGGTTCAACACTAGGCCTTGGGTAGATTGGGTAGACCACGTCCTGAGAGAGTAAAATCGAATAGCTAAACATTTATTGTATTTATTACTTTTCTAAACCACGCGATATCCTACCTAAGTATATCATATAAATATTTGTTTACCTGTCGCAACTTAGACTCCGAGGAATTATAAAATCAACATTGACTTTGATCAGAAGGAAGCGTAGAGGAGCCATTCCTTTTATAAATGGTTTGCTGATCAAACGAGATGAAGAATCCCAGTACGAAGAAGACAAAGAGACAAACCTCGACAATAAAGGAAAAGGTACCGTCGAAGGAGGCTACTCAGTAAATAGAGTAACTTTCAAAGAAGAATTTCCTTTCTCTAGGTAGATAATGATCGAAAATAGATCAAATAGAGAAGGATCAATGAGAGAACGTTGTTGCACGCACTCCCTTTTGAGAACTAGATATTTAGAAACCTCAAGACCCTAAACCTAACCTCGCAAAGCAATCGTTACAAGATTTGCACAAAAAGTCAACGACATCATTCTTTACGGTCATTTTGTCGATTCCACCAACAAGGACAATACGCGTAGCCCTAATGCCAATGACAACGTAGCCTACGTCGACAACAATGATTATGTGAATTCCGAGATCAATGCCAACTCAAATCCCAACGCAATACAGAGTATTAGCTAGGTTGTGCAACTCATATGAGCGATTACTGCCACGGCTTCACTTACACTCAAACCTCAAGTTCCATACGCCCCTTGTCCTTAAAGATGGATAGATTATAGTAGGAGTCTCATGCCTATGTTTGGCTTATGATTCTTCTGAATTGCCTTTGACGTCAATGGTCGGCTATTAGCCCATCGCGCTATTGAGAAATGTGATAAAAGAAGCGGCCGAAAAAAAAAATCATTTTTTGCAAGTGAGGTCTTACTCATTTAAGGGGGGTAGACAAGACCTTTCTGCACCCAACGCCTACAAAACGAGGTAGCATAATAAGCTCTTTGGATGGTTAGCACTCAAGTCGGAAGAAACGGATCGTATGGAGTTAGGTTTTCCTCACATTGTTTGAGAATACGAGGACGTGTTCCCTGAGAAATTGCTAGGATTACCACCACCAAGATAAATGGATTTCACCGTCGAGTTACAGCCCGGTACGGCCCAAATTCCCATGGCTCCCGCAGAACTACGAGAAGTGAAAACACAGCCATAGGAACTTTCAAGAAAGGGTCTTATCCGACCATGTACTTCACCATGGGGAGCCCTTGCCCTATTTTTCAAAAAGAAAGAAGAAATGCTCCGACTTTATATCAACTACCGCCAACTCAATAAAGTTACAAATCAAGTACCGATACTCCCTTCCAAGAATAGATGACTTGTTCGACCAATAGAAATGGTCGACTTATTTCTCGAAGATGGATCAAAGATCCGGATACCATCAATTGCGAATCAGAGATTGTGACATATCTAAAAACGGCATTCTGCACAAACGACGAGTTTATACCCATGCTTTTTAGACTAACCAATGCCTTCGCCGTTTTCATGTGTCTGATGACCAAGATTTTCACACCATACTAGGACAAGTTTGTGGTAGTGTTCATTGATGACATTTTTGTATACTCTCCAACGGAGAAAGAACACAAAGATCACTTGAGAATGGTTCTACAAGTACTCCGAGACAATCATTTGTATGCAAAAGCTAGCAAGTGCAAATTCTAGATGAAAGAAGTCAAATTTCTAAGACACGTAGTGTCAAAGCTAGAAAGGAATCTCAGTAGATGACAGTAAGGTAGAAGCGGTCATGGACTGGAAAAGACCCTCAACAGCATTCGAGATTGGAAGTCGCTCGGGATTAGCTGGCTACTACAGTAGGATCATTCAAGAATTCTCAATTTTAGGTGAGCCAATGACTTGGCTGACCCAAAAAGGGGTTAAGTTTGAATGGAATGAAGCAAAATGGAAAGATTGTCGCTTATGGATCTCAACAATTGAGGCCGCAAGGAAGGAACTATCCAACTTGCAACTTGGAGCTAGCAGCAGTCGTGTTCGTCCCAAAATCTTGGTGACATTATCCATACGGAGAACAGTTCGAGGAAAGGCAAACATGGTCGCTGATGCGCTGAGTCGCAATAACCGAAGACAAGTAGCTAGTGTAGCTATAAAAGAATGGAAGATGATAGAGGCCATTAGCGGATCCAAGTAGCAGCCAACCATAGCAGATATCAACTAGAAAAGCAGAAGCCGGATGGGCAATCCACGTTGATAAAAGATGTAACGCCCCGAATTTTGGGTACGTTAAATAAACATTTTTATTGAATAAACTAAAGAGAGTCTAGCTCATTATTACAACATAATTCTCACAAGAGTACTTTTATTCAACAAAAGAGGGAATAAGCTAAGGTTAACTACTGCTCCGCCTCTTCTTCCATCCTTGCAAGCTCCTCGGCTCCGAAGGCCTCCAAAGTGTACTGTTCATGCTGCTCATCTATAAAATCTGACACATTATACCAGCGTCGCCCCCAGTATAATATGTCAGGGTCACCACAAAGGTAACACCGTGAGCTACAGAAGCTCAATAGAATAATCCAACCCGCTAAACCATAACTTATACCATGAAGGCACATAGGCAATTACACATGCTCATTCAACAACATAATTAACAATGACACATCCGCATTCATTATCTTGCCTACGTTGGTGTCATGCCTTTCTTTGTTTCTCCTACGCGACTCATCGTAAACCGTGTCACCATTTCCAAATCAACATTTTGAAATTCATTTCTCATTCTTTGTTACCAACGGGCTACCAAGTCCAGCCACGTTATCAAATCTTGCATTGGCTCCTCTCCGCGGATAACCAAGCCCAATTACCAATGAAGCTACCACGTCCGGCTCTGTTAGCAATCTACACAATGGGCTACCAAGTCCGGCCTCATTGCGGTTTTCGCAAGTCTACACAAAGGCTACCAAGTCCGGCCATTATGTAGTTTCAAAAGTATTTTACCAAGTTCAATTCTTTCCTTTATCCACACCCTAGGTGACATGTTTCTACTTTCTCGATTTTCGTGTCTCGTGATCATGCATAGACTCCGCGGCGGAACAAATCACTTTTAAGTAATCTAGCAAGATCATCCAATTCTATATTACTTAAACGTACTCAAATTATTCCTTAAAGCATAACGCCACATGTACGGACGCCCTTGGAGTGGAAAGCCACTTATGCTTTATCAACAAAAAGTAGTGCAAGCAAATATACATACATGCTCATAATCATCCTCAAGACAATAATATATTATTAAAATCCGTTCTTTCTTCCTTTGTGGAGTTTTCAAAACAACATATGTTTATTGATGAGTTCATACATGAACAAGCAATTATCAAGAGATCAAGCAATTAAGTAGTCATAATATCAAGGTAAACTACGTAAAACAAATCATACTACACATATGGCTTCATGCTCATACAATACAATATACTTAGAGGAAGTAGTTAGGGATTAACTACATTCAACTCAACATGCATACAATTATACTTAGGATAAGTAGGTTCGAAGAACTCTACCGTTCTTCTTGGTGGTAGGGTGGCTACGGGAATTTTGTCGGAGTAACGGCTTACGGTGGACTTCCGGTAGCTTCGAAAAAGAAAGGTTTCTCTCGAAACTAAGTCTTGACTATACTACTAAACTCTTATGGATCGAAGGGTGGTGAAGTGGTGGTTTAGTGGCGGCTTGGGATGAGTTTCTTGAAGAACAAGAGAAGAACTTCAAGAACACTCAAGAACAAAGCAAGAACAAGCAAGAACACTAAGCTTTCTAGAGAGAGAAGTTGAATGGTGAAGGTGTGGGCACACGCCCCTGAAAATCCCCGCATTTTCGGTATGCGGGGTTAGGTTTACGCCTTTTTTGTTTGAAAGCATGACGAAATGCCGTTTTGAGAGAGTCGCCACCCGGGTTTTGCGGAAAACACCCAAGAAACCGATTTTGAAAAACATTTTTGTTCACGTTTGTTTGATTCGAAAAGGTTTGTAGACTGGACCGTCGTCACCTTCGATATCTGAGGTTCGGGAGCCAGATTACGAGAGGGGAAGGGTTTTATGGCACCCCTCTCGCCCAATCCGAAGATCGGTCTCTACTTAGGCATTTTTGTAAAACATTTGCATTTTTCTCTCTTTTAATCATTTATTCAACCAATGGGCGGGGGAACAGTTAATGAGGATTAACAAATGGCAAGTTGCATTTACATGGCACGATGTAATGTATGGACTATGAATAATGTAATAGATTGAGAACAAAGCGCTTCAGAGCATTTTGGGACGAACTAGAACACATCGACCCAGTGATACACGCAGAGGTGACACAGTGTGCACAAGCAGGCCACTTGCACACAGGAGATCACATGCGTCGCGCCACCATAGATCGGCGTGCGCCAGCCAAACTCACGGCTTACGAACTCAACCCTGCAGGCTCTGGAAAGGACCGGTGCACACCTGTGACAAACCACGCGATTGATATAGCATATTTATTACTGAGAACACAACAACAAATCAAGCAGACATAAATGAACCGACAACCCCATGAGCGGGGTGGGGAATCAAACAGAAGGCCGGGCGAAGCTAGGAAGCAGGGGCCCGCCACTGGAACTTAGGACAACTGGCGCACGCAAGTCATGAGTGACCGTGCGCCGATATACCACTGATCCGACTTGGCTTTACTTACGCTGAGTTCGAGCAGGACGAGAAGGATCCAGTGGCACTTATTAAGCAGTTTAAACTAATAATAGGCTACACAGTTCTCAAATATGGAAAGCAATAAACGGTTTTAGCATGCTTCACGGTGATCGAGAAAGAAAGAGGAGGAATGAGAATGATCGGTGGTCTCAGCGCCGCCACGCCATGCGACCATGGTAGCGACGATATAAAAGCGGCCGCCATCGATCTTTCTACATTATTGTTTTATTTGCTAGTTTTGAGTCCGGACTTGGTATTGATTACCCGGCTGGCCTCTGCTAGCTCCTCGAGGGTCGAAATAGTTTCGAGGAAGCAAGGTGGTATACCTTTGGTTTGAGATTGATAGATGGTTTGAGCCTTGAGATGGATGGATGAATGGATGATGAAGAAAGACAATGTAGGACCAGAGACTACTCTCTCTTGTCTTGTTTTCAATGGATGAAAGAAAAACAAGAGAAAGAGCTAGAGAGAGAAGGTGGAAGGAAGCTTAGGAGCTATTATGAGTGTTAACCCCTTGCAAATAAATGCAAGGGGAGTATATATAGGCCAGTGGACTGGCTGAATTCAGTTGGGCACAAGGGGTTATTTGGCCTTCAAGAAAGAGGGGGAGCCTCCCATGCATTAAATGCATGGGACTAGTTGATGGAAGGTGTAGGAGAGGAGACCGCTGCGGGCGAAGTCATCATCGGGAGGCTGTAGCACACGTCGGGTGGCTACAAAGTCTCGAGCAAGTGGTCGAAAAGGTGATTTGACTGGGAACACTGGCGTGCGCCACCTCTGGACTGGCGTGCGCTACTGGAAAATGGCTCATGCTCGATGACTGACACGTGGCACTGCACCAGCGTGCGTCAGTTGACCACCAGAGCGCTAAAACAGGGTTTTGTTGAGGCCATTTGGTTCTGGCTCGAAGGGTTTGGAAAGGGTTTGAGCGAGGTTCGGGACGCTCAGAGCTCAAACACACCATCGACTTTGGATGTTCTCGACCACTAATCATCATAGGGGAATCAAAGACCGTAAGTAAACTAATCTGGGCAGTCCAAAATAGGGTGTCTACACAGCCTCTCTTTCCGCTGGAGGGACCCAAATACATACATAACTGCCAAAAGGTTTTCTAGACACCCTTCCAGGCTATCCAGAACAGAACATACGAGTCAATGAAAGTACAGAACTTTAAAGAACCTGGTTGATTGAATTGATTGGATTGAAGTTGAACGGACAGAGCGGCTGCTTGCTGGGGACAATATGGATGACATTGATCGCCACTTGATTGAAGTTGAATGGACAAAGCTGGCTGTTACGGAAGGCGGACTCTCCTAAGGATAATCTTCTCTCGGAGTCGTTGACTTGAGATTAGACGGCTAGATCGTCGTTGACTCGAATTTGGACGGACAGATCGTCGCTGATTTGAACTTGGACGAGCGAACCGTCGTTGATTTGAAATTGGACGGGCGAACCGTCGTTGATATGAGATTGGACGGGCGACCCGTCGTTGATTTGATTTTGGACGGGCGAACCGTCGTTGATTTGAGAGTGGACGGGCGAACCGTCGTTGATTTGAGAGTGGACGGGCGAACCGTCGTTGATATGAGATTGGACGGGCGACCCATCGTTGATATGAGATTGGACGGGCGACCCGTCGTTGATTTGATATTGGACGGGCGAACCGTCGTTGATTTGAGAGTGGACGGGCGAACCGTCGTTGATTTGAATGATACAGGTCATTGTTGTTGGGATCAAACTATCTTTGGCCCAAAGAGATCCAACAATCACGGGTAGGTCGTGTCAGGCGGGTTTAATTCCATCTGTCGGGAATCAGAGCCAATCTCCTTATCAAAGACCATCCGAGGCAGAGCAATAAGACTGTTGGAAAATGCGCTTGAGGCTAGGCTGAAGAAGAGGTAGCCGTTGGGGGCGGGCCAAGGCAGACTCTTCTGGGGATAAATTGTTGAACGAGCTGTCGCTGGTTGAATTGATAGGAAAGACAGGCGGACCATTTCAAGATCGTTACACGCTGTTGGGAAATAAGGATGGGTGGACCATCATTGAATGTCGCGGCGGACTCTCCTGGGGAATAATCAGCTGCGAACAAATCATTGCCGCATGGGATCAAACCTTCTTTAGCACAAAGAAACTCCAACAATCATGGGTAGGTCGCGTCAGGGAGGTTAAATTCCATCTGTGGGGAATCAGAGCCAATCTCCTTATCAAGGACCATCCGAGGCAGAGCAATAAGATCGCTGAACGATGCGCTACTTTTAGACCAATGTGGACCAGGATAAGCGGACGGTGTTGTAGACTAATTGGACGGGCCGCTGTTATGGATCGGTCAGACGATATTCGATCGTCATTGAGGTGTGAATCGCGGACGATATTCTGATTACCATTGATCGGGGTGATGACATGATTGATCATCATTGAAAAGGCGACATGGGCGGCCGTCGGTGATGACATGGCCGATCATCGTTGAGAGGATGACATGGTCGATCGTCGGTGATGACATGGTGATCATCGTTGATGACATGGAACTGATCATCGTGGAGAAAGACGACATGGCCGATCGTCGGTGATGACATGGTTGATCATCATTGAGAGACGACATGGCCGATCGTCGGTGATGACATGGTGATCATCGTTGATTCAAGGACGACATGGCTGATCGTCGGTGATGACATGGTGATCATCGTTGATTTGATTTGATTTGAGAAGGGCGACATGGTCGATCGTCGTTGATTTGATTTGAAGGGCGACATGGCCGATCGTCGTTGATTTGATTTGATTTGAGGAGGGCGACATGGTGATCGTCGTTGATTTGATTTGATTTGAGAAGGACGACATGGCTGATCGTCGTTAATTTGATCCAAGTATCCCAAGGAGAGATTACTCTTAAAAATAGCATGGATATTGGTAAGAAGGACTGCTGCTGGGGAAATAATTACAGCCGTGGACAGATAGACCGTCGCTGTTGGGGATTAAACCTTCTTCGGCACAAAGAAAACCTCAACAATCACGGGTAGGTCGCGTCAGGGAGGTTAAATTCCATCTGTTGGGAATCAGAGCCAATCTCCTTATCAAGGACCATCCGAGGCAGAGCAATAAGACTGCTGGAAGATGTGCTAAAGGCTGGACTAAAGTAGAGGTAGCCATCCGGGACAGGCGAACTGTCGTTAGAGACTACTTGGAGTAGGATAGAGAGGCTGTGTGTTTGACATTTGCCATGGAGAAATGGGCAGGGAGAACGGCATGTGGCGCATCCCTTTGAAATTGCACTATCCCAGAGCAACAGTTTCGGCTCCAGTTCCAGTAGTGATTAGACTCCAGGTATGAAACCCCCAAAATCCCAAACTAACTTGTTGCCTTCGATGCTGGATAGGTGTGCTTCAACACTTGATGGGCTTTTCCTATTTTCAACAATTGATATACAATATGCAATGACATGAATACTGAATTGAATGCGCAAACTAAAAATGCAGATGCAGACTAGGGCGGCTTCTAGATGATGACGACCTAAAATGACCATAGCCACAAGAGCTACATAGAGCAACACTGCCACCTTAGCCCCAGCTTAGAGGTACGAAAGCACTAGACAACCAGCGGCTGGCAGTGTGCAGTTGAAAGAAAGGTGCATAGAAAAGGGCGGCTTGCGCCGAAGAGTCTTTAGAGACTCAAAGGAGAAATCTAAGAGAGAGAGAAACCTCATCGGTGAAAGCCTCCTCAAAAGGGAAAGATGGGAGCGGAGTCCCAGGTACTTCAAGGAGTTCAAGAGTGACGACAACGACGAGAACGAAGCCGAGCTCTATCACTGAGGACTACCACTGAGTCTCCTTACTTCACTGTCCTTTGCTTTTGAGGTTTGGGTCTGGGTGCCCATGTAGACAGACGCTGAGTGGGCAGGCGTGCCCTCTATTGACATTAAACCTTAGGTAGGAATAGCATTGGTACTTCATGCCCCTTGATTTCTGGGCTGATGTGCCTTGTAGATATGCTTTTGCTTGGGCCGTTGAGCTTTGACATGCATGATGTTCCACCGTTGTTTCATGGACATTGTGAGTAGCAAATAAAAGTTGCATTTTTTGGTTTTTTTTTTTGTTTTTTTGTTTTTTTTTTTGAGAAAATTGATAACAGAAAGCCGAGAACCAACCGCTAATATCCAACTTGCATTGACGAATGATCTGAGTTGACAAAATAGAAACGCGTATATGTACAAACTTGCCTAGCTCGAACGAAAAGGAACGAAGAGCCCTAGAATAACGCATAAGCTCTTTGACACATGGAACATAATGAAATTTTGGGCATTAATGAGCCCAAACTCGAATATCCCCTAAACAGGTGAAACTGACAATTGCAAAAGGTCAAATAGATGTACAATGACCCATACGCACTGAGAAAAACATCCCGAAATGACAATGGATTGAAAAGTTAGAAAAATGCCACAAAACGGACAAATGACGCCAAAGATGACTCATATAAGTCCCGGACTGAAACCGACACCCCCGTACAGTCACAGTAGGTCCATATGACGTGCATGGTATGACAAAACTCGGCAAGAGCCCTTAAAACCAATTCGAGGCACCGAAGCCTTAGTTTTAACTTGCAATACCCCTGGAGGTCCGAAATCTTTGTTAGGCGCGATGGCTGCCAACTGTTGTTTGCTACAGGAATTGAAGAAGCGCGCACAGTTTTGAGACCAATGCGTATCACTTTAAACTAGCGCGCGTAACTGAAAAGCGGCTGCAACTGTTCAAACTAGACTTCGCTGAACTTAAAATAAACTGTGAGCCGTTAGGCTTCTCAAGCATTTTGTTCTGTTTTTCATGCTTCAAATTATTTTAAGGCTTTTGCTCAGCTTTGAAATTGAAGTAGTAGTTTGCATTAAAGTTGAAAGATGAAAGATTCCCCCTTCTGATTCTCCAATGAAGGTTTGAATTTGTTCTCGACTCCGCTCGACCTTTGGCGTGGATCTCAAAATGTCAAACCATGAATCAAGTTGATAGAATATGACCGGGTCTCAAGGTGAGACTGCCTACGTATCCCATTATGGGGAATCAGGTCGAAACGTAGTTCAGGCCAAGGTTCACTCAGTGTGTTTTACCTCTCTTTTTACGCTCTAACTTTTGCCTAGAACCGCCTTTTCAGGTTTTCGGTCTAGCGAGCTTTCGACTTTTGCCTATTTATTTTTGCCTAGACCGCCTCCTTAGGTTTTCAGTCTAGCAGACTGCTCTAACTTTTGCTTGGAACCACCCACCCTTGTGGTTTTTGGTCCAACGAGCATCTCTCAGGGATAGTAACGCTTGTTGATCCAAGTTGACTAGAGTGTTGAATTCGTTGCCGTCGAGATCGATGAGCTTAGCGACATCCTCCAAATAGGATGGCCTTGATAATGTAAGGCCCAGGGCGCTTCGGCCGGAACTTCCCGTGTGGGTCAAACAATGGAGCACGAATTTCCTTGGTGACCAATGTATCGAATTTTGTTGCCGTCGAGATTGATGATTTCTGGTTACACCCTCAGATAGAGCAGCTTTGATAACACAGGGTTCAGAGTGCTTTGGTTGACATGCCTTGCTCCGGGCTGTTTGTACATTCCCCTTCTTTGTACTTGGCGGAAATGCCGCTGTTGCTGCTTTGAACATGGTATGGAGCCCTAAGCCTTTTGAGCTTTTGCTTTACATGGTTTGGAATCCGGTAGCAAAGGGAATTCGATGCTTCTTTATCTCAGGATCAACGCCAAGCGTGTCTTTGTAAAACCATGCCAAAATATTGATGAATTTTTCGGGCGTGTCTACACCAAGTGTGTCTTTGTGAAACCATGCCAAGACATTGATGAATTCTTCGAGCATGTCTGACCGAGCGCCGTGCTCCTCCAAGGACTGTATTGAGCCAATTTGAACCATTCGGGGGTCTACCTTATCTTTCAAGTTTATTGAAATCACTTCTTCTTTTAGTAAGCTGAGCATGCCTTTCGTCTTCCATTTGCGAAGGAACACATTTCCTTGGGAATGTTCCCATCGAAATCTATCCGCCAAATCGTCGAAGTCGGTCGGCAGTTTATTCAAAAGTCGTGAAATACTTAGAAGCGAGGATAATGCATACCACAAAAGCACCAGGGTTTGCCAAGTTCAAAAGAAGACACAAACTAAAATAGAAATTACGGCATGGAGTGCCAAGAGGCACAAACTCCGACTCAAAGTTAGACTTAGACTCGACCGACTCTGTGCCAGACTCAGACGCGTCGTCAATGCAAGTTAGACGCAATTTGAAAATGCAATATTTAAAAGCTACTTTTAACTTCTGCGATGAGAGGGGTAGAGCCTTCGAGAGTGTTGGGCCCAAGCATCGGCACTTTAACTTCTTCAGCATCTTCGACCAAACCCACTTGGGAGAACAACAACTCCAAACTCCCTTGAGTGAAAGACCTCTGCCAGTCAGTCTTCTCCCTTGATTGAATAAGTTTCCTCTTGAATTTCTCCTTTGAAGACTCTTCATCACTGTCGATCCAGGTGTCGGGAGAGAAGGCCTCAATTGCACCACCTACAGCCACCAGGCTAACCTCAGGTTCGGATGGGATGGATAGGATTGGTTTGGCTTGATTTGTTGGGATAATATGGAGAGTTGGGTTGAACATGGTGGAGTTAGGCTTGATTCGAGTGGAGATGAGGGATATCTGGTTAACATGTGAGCGCTGGAATCATGTTGAGGTATGGAGTTGGAGGTGACATTGGCCTTTGATGCGAGCGGGGCTGGGATGATGCCATTATCAATGAGATCTTGGATGGCATGTCGGAGGCGATAGCAGGCGTCGGTGAGATGGCCAGGCATTTGGTGGTAGGTATAGAAAAGGTTAGAATTGTGGGAAGCCGGGAATGTTTGAGGCGAAGGAGTTGGAAGGAGTGGCTTGATGAACCCAGCTTCGAGAAACTTCTCATAAACTGAGGACAAAGGTACAGGGAAGTGAGAGAAGATCCTTGGTTGGGTTCTGCAATTGGGACGAGGATTGGCGGAACTTTTACTCACTCCACCGCTGTATAGCATTGCGCCATCAATGGAACACACTCTTTTGGGATTGGGCCGGACCTTGTCAATGTGCATGCCTTTCCGTTCAACTCCGATTTCGGACAAGGATTCAGCATCCTTCTCTGGGTGGACTCTTGCCTTACGGAATTCAGCTAGATCTTTGAACATGTCTTTCGTGCAAGGCTTGATTTCGACCGGAGGAGTGTGGTAGGCTTGAGGATGTTCTTTGACTAACCCCATATCCGGTTGCACGGCTTTGGAGGTAACGAGGTCAACCAGTCCCTGGACCATGATCATTTGTTTGTCCATCTTGAGACCCAGCTCCCATACAGCTTTCTTCGGCTCAGCCAACTCTGTTCGTGCTGTCATTCCGGATTGATGGTCGAGGAAGGTAATATGGCTTTGGATGTGTTGGTGGTGCCGCTGTATTTGATTGAGTGACAAGCCTTGTAAGCCTTTGCAAAAGCCCAGTAGATACTCCCAAGTAGGTTTGGCTCTTCTCTTTGGTGCAATAGCCTAGAGCTTTGGACAGCAAAGTAAATGAGAACTCAGTGATGTTCCTGCAACAGTTAGAATGCAATGCACACGTAGACGTCGTCGGTGTCCTCCTAGACTCTACAACTAGCAAACAAGTCCATCTCGCGAAGTTTTAGGACGACGCTGTGATCCTCGGATTTCTTTTCGATAATGTATCCTTGTTTGAATCGACTAAAACTAAGAGATGTCAAAACAGCCTAAGTCTCCGGCTATTCCTTTCTCAAAGTTTCAAAATTTAGAATGGAATAACTTGATATGGATGTCGTGATACCATGACCAAAGTGGCGTAAGCAGCACTGTGCCGGAGCCTTGAATGGTGTAAGTGTTTAACACTTGTGACCGGAGCGGTGTAAGTATCACGGCATGCTCTTTGTAGTTCCCAGATTTCTGTTTGAAACTTTGATCAGATTTAGACAAGGACCTAGGAGGTCTCGATTTCTCGAAGTCTCTTTGACTTAAGGAACTTAAAAGGTTGATAACATGCATCATCAAGATGCACGACTCGTCATCGGTCCAAACGGCGTCCTAATAGGGACGAGATAGACTTGCCAGACAGACAGACCTAAAAGCCGCCCTAGCATGCTCCTACGCAAAACGGTATGGATGTATGTACAGACATGCGATACGGAAAGCAATAACATGTAGACAGGTTATGGGTGTTAGATGCAAGTAAATCCTACCCTGCAGGTTCCTGTCTTAGTTTGAAAGGTTCTATTGCTTTGTACGCATGAAGAGGCCGGTTTTGGCTTAAAGGGGTTCCTCCGACTAGAGCCGCGGTATACCTCCCAAAGCAACGCGTACAGCAGAGCAATGGTCGAACGGTATTACGACTCATCATCGTCCAAGGTTGTTGGGCGTTCGAGGACCCCGGGCTCCAGTAAACTGTGCCGGTTACCCAAAACACCTCAACGGGGCTAAGTAGCACCGATGCAAATGGAGAACGCCAACGAATGATTATGAGAGAGAGAAATGCAATGTTTAGAAAAATGCCTTTTCCAAGCTTGGCTCACTTTTATTAATCAAAATTTGGAGAAAACTACACAAGTGAACAATAGTAAAAGCCCGATTCGGATTGGTCGGATGTAGAATTCCTATTACGTTACCATTCCGTTCTTCATCAGCGCGGAGCTGTTTTAACAGACTTTTGAAAATTGTTCAAGCATGTATTAATTTCTAAATTTCAATTAATGCAATGATCCCCAGCAGAGTCGCCGTGGGCACACGCCCCTGAAAATCCCCGCATTTTCGGTATGCGGGGTTAGGTTTGCGCCTTTTTTGTTTGAAAGCATGACGAAATGCCGTTTTGAAGAGTCGCCACCCGGTTTTTTGGGAAAACACCCAAGAAACCGATTTTGAAAAACGTTTTGTTCACGTTTGTTTGATTCGAAAAGGTTTGTAGAGGGACCGTCGTCACCTTCGATATCTGAGGTTCGGGAGCCAGGTTACGAGAGGGGAAGGATTTTATGGCACCCCTCTCGCCCAATCCGAAGACTGGTCTCTACTTAGGCAGTTTATAAAACATTTGCATTTTTCTCTCTCTTTTAATCATTTATTAGCCAGTTAGGGCGGGGGAACAGTTAATGGGGATTAACAAATGGCAAGTTGCATTTACATGGCACGATGTAATGTATGGACTATGAATAATGTAATAGATTGAGAACAAACACTTCTGTGAGCATTTTGGACGAACTAGAACACACTGTCCCAGAGTGATGCACGCAAGATTTGCCCTGTATGCACTGGCCAGGCCACTGCATGCAGGAGGCACATGCGTCAGCCACCATAGATCGGCGTGCGCGGTGCGCCCAAACTCACGGCTTTCGAGGCTCAACCCTGCCTCTGAAAGGACCAAAGGCACACCAGACAAACCACGCAGTTGATATAGCGGCATATATATAGTTACAGGGTACAACAACAAATCAAACGGAAATAAACAGATTAAAAACCCCATAAACAGAGTGGGGGATCAAGCAAAGGCCAGAACTAAGCTAGGAAGCAAGGGCCAGCCACTGGGACTTAGGAACAACTGGCGCACGCAGGTCAATAGTGACCGTGCGCCCAGTATACCCTTTGATCCAGTGCTTGGCTTTACTTCGCCTGGGTTCTGGAACAGGACCAGAAGGATCCCAGTGGCCTTATTAAACAGTTTAAACTAATAATAGGCTACACAGTTCTCAAATATGGAAAGCAATAAACTGGTTTTAGCATGCTTCACGGTGATCAGAAAGAAAGAGGGAGGAATGAGAATGATCAGTGGTCTCAACGCCAGCCCTGCCATGCAGCCATGACTGGCGCACGCATATAAAAGACTGGCGCACGCCACTGATCTTTCTACATTATTGTTTTATTTGCTAGTTTTGAGTCCAGACTTGGTATTGATTACCAGCCTGGCCTCTGCTAGCTCCCCTCAGGGGTCGAAATAGTTTCCAGAAGCAAAGGTGGTATACCTTTGGTTTGAGATTGATAGATGGTTTGAGCCTTGAGATGGATGGATGGATGGATGATGAAGAAAGACAATGTAGGACCAGAGACTACTCTCTCTTGTCTTGTTTTCAATGGATGAAAGAAAAACAAGAGAAAGAGCTAGAGAGAGAAGGTGGAAGGAAGCTTAGGAGCTATTATGAGTGTTAACCCCTTGCAAATAAATGCAAGGGGAGTATATATAGGCCAGTGGACTGGCTGAAATCAGTTGGGCACAAGGGGTTGTTTGGCCTTCAAGAAAGAGGGGGAGCCTCCCATGCATTAAATGCATGGGACTAGTTGATGGAAGGTGTAGGAGAGAGGGGGAGACCGCTCTGGACGAAGTCATCATCAGGAGGGCTGTAGCACACGTCAGGGTGGCTACAAAAGTCTCGGGCAAGTGGTCCCGAAAAAGGTGATTTGACTGGGAACACTGGCGTGCGCCAGCTGCTCGGATGGCGTGCACCATCGAAACCGGTTCCAGGCTTGATGTCTGACACGTGGCACTGCACCAGCGTGCGTCAGTTGATAACCAGCGTGCTAAAGCAGGGTTTTGTTGAGGCCATTTGGTTCTGGCTCGAAGGGTTTGGAAAGGGTTTGAACGAGGTTCGGGACGCTCAGAGCTCAAACACACCATTGGCTTCTGATGTTCTCGACCACTAATCATCATAGGGGAATCAAAGACCGTAAGTAAACTAATCTGGACATTCCAAAATAGGGTGTCTACAGAAGGTGTGAGTTGAAAGGCATGGAATGGATGCTATTTATAGGCAAAATGGAGCTCCCCCTCACTCCACTTGGCTGGCCACTAGCTCTCTCTCTCTCCCCCATGGATTTGCTCCATAGTCTTGTCTTGTCAAGCAATAGTACTCCAACAAGTGCCACTTGGTCAAATAGTGTCAAAGTACTTCAACTTGTCAAAGTATAGCACACATACATCTCACTTTCCCCCTCCCTCTCATTCGGCCATGTCTCTCTCTCTCTTCCCCATGGATTTGCTCCATGGTCTTGTCTTGTCAAGCCAAGGCACAATAATAAGTGCAACTTGGTCAAATAGTATCAAAGTACTTCAACTTGTCTAAGTATAGCACACATACACCTCACTTTTCCCCTCCCTCTCATTCGGCCATGTCTCTCTCTCTCTTCCCCATGGATTTGCTCCAAGGACTTGTCAAATCAAGTCTTTCAATCATGCCATGCCTTGTCATCCAAATGTCACATCAATTATAAGCTAGGACTAGGTCATCATGGAAGATCATGGACTAGTCTTGTCCTAGAATGGGTTGGCTTGGAAGAAAGACTAGAATTGTACTTAAGTAGTCTAGGATGAAGTCAAAAGGCTAAAGTATTAGGTGGCTAGAATAGTGTCCAAGTACACACACACACATCTCACTCATCTTTCATCCATTCGGCCCCCCTTTCTCTCCTTAGGCCGAATTCCCTCTCTCTCTCTCCTTCTCTTATTCGGCCATCTCTCTCTCTCTTTTCCCATGGTCAAAGTACTTCTATGTCTATATATATATATATATGTTATTATTATATGCACATTTATGGAAAGAACAAGGAAGGTAAGGACAAGACTACTTAAATGCACACATGGCTTATGATTATTCTTTTTGTAGGAGAAAGTACTATCATATCTTTCACCAAGAATCCCATGGGAATATTGGACAATGCTAATATCCAAGGGATAATGATTGCTCTAATGGTTATTGTCCAAGGGTCTAACAATTACCCTAGCATGTAATAACCAATGGTCCAAAAAAGTAATGATGAAGGAACACATGACTTGTCTTGTCATCCTATTTGGCAATCCTAACATCTATTGTCCACTGGGTAAAGCTTTTCCTAGCATGTAATAACCAATGGTCCAAGGAAAGTCATCATGAAGTACAATGCTAGACTATTCCAACTACTAGTCAAACTTGGTCTTCTCCCTAACAACTATTGTCCAATGGTCAAAGATCTTCCTAGCATGTAATAACCAATGGATAAAGATTTTCCGAGAACTTATCATCCAATGGATAAAGATCACCCTAGCATCTATCGTCCAATGGATAAAGATTATCCTAGCATGTAATAACCAATGGTCCAAAGAAAGTCATCATGAAGTACAATGTTTGCTTTTGACTTAGACTATTCCAACTACTAGTCAAACTTGGTCTTCTTCCTAACAACTATTGTCCAATGGTCAAAGATCTTCCTAGCATGTATTAACCAATGGATAAACATTAAAAAGGGTAAAATGGTCCATCTAGGGTTTGGGCAACCTAATTAGGTTTGGAATCCAAGTGATTAGGTTAAATGGGCATTAGCCTACTCTAACTAATTGGTTAAAGACTAACGATACTTAATCTAGGCTTTCATTGCTCGAGTGGTATTTTGGTTTTATTTAGTAGGAAATCGCCTAATAACGGAATATTAAAGCCTGACGGTGCCAAACGCCAGCAAGGCGCGTGGCGTGGCCAAGGCGACTGGTGGCGGTGGCCAAAGCTTCGGTGGCAAACAAGGCAAGGCACCCGTAGCTGCGGTAGCCAGCGGCCGGTGGTACAAACAAAGGGCTAAGGCGCCCGAGCTGCTAAGAGCTGCCGGTGGCCAAAGCGACCTTTAGAAAGCGGTGGCTAAAGCGGTCCGCTAGCGATGCAGCGGTGGCAGGTTAGCTAGCTGCCAGTGCGGTGGCAAGCGCGGCTGCTAGCCAAGCGGGCTGCGGCCAAGGTGGCTCGTTAAGCGGTGGCCAAGGCAAGGCGAGAGCGTGGCCAAGGCCCAAGGCAAAAGCAAAGCGTGACCCGACGCCAAGGCAGAACCCGATGGCGCCAGGCAGAGCAACCCGACAATGACCCGACGCCAAGGCAAAGCCCGTCAGTGACCCGATGCCAAGGCAAGGCAGGCTCGACGGCGACCCGACGGCCAAGGCGACCTAGCTAAGCCAAAGCAAAAGCAGTCAAGTCAACGGTCAAGGCAAATACCAAAATTTTTCTACTAACCACTCCGGCATCGATGCATCACTAAGCCAAACGGTAGTTAGGGTTTGCTAACTAATCGGTTAAAAGCTAACTATGCTTGCTAAGTAGGATTTCCAGCCGAGAAATATAATTTAAATATATTATTTACTTATTAGGAAAAATATACGAGTACGTTTACAAGTATACTAGTCATGGGAGAAGGACTAAATTGTCCGGAGTAAAATGATTCAATTTTACAAGTTTCAAATCTAATTATGACGGATTATTAATCGCTAAAAGGGATTTATAAAACAAATAAAGAATTTTCAAATATAATAACGAAATTTTTTATAAGTCAATAACGACCGATTTTTGGATGTTAAAATGAAATTTAAGTATTAAAATAAAATTCAAATTTTTAACGAAATTTTTATTTACCAAAAATCAGGGTCGTTACAACCTATTCCCCTTAAAATAATTTCGTCCTCAAAATTCGCACGTGATTACGGGTTAAGCTTAATTGCGATACAGGTCTCGGAATCATTGTCTATCCCCCTTAAAATAGAAGCAAGCCACTCTTAATCCCTTACGAATGTGATGAAAAAGACACCCGAAACGATGCGGCATATACGGCCACTGTCTAAAGGCTCCGGCAGGTCCTATGGGTATGACGGTGTTTAAGGCAATTCTCTACAGGTTTTGTTAATCGAAATAGGCCTCATCACTAGCTTAACAAGATAGGGTTGAGGTGGTTTCTGCCGTTGAATCACTTGCCTCGCTATCGTCCTTTGATAACGTTTCCTTGTAAATAACAACACCAAATGCAAAACTTCTATCATCATGCAGCCCATGTCTCGCAACGTCCTTATTGAATCAGCATGCTTCCCTCTAACGGCAATGTTACTTTCGTACTCGTAATTAGGGGTTTTGTTTCTAGTGCTAGAGCAGTTACGCAAGCAATAGATATAAATGCGATGCTCCATAGTCAAACAAAGCTTGTACGCAGGTACTGTAGTGGCGTACCTTGGGTCACAGAGGGATCTTGCTCCTGTTCCTCAGTCTGCAGTGCGAAAATACGCCCCCCAGTGCTTTGCTGATTTCCCATGGGCTGCTTTCTTCTGTTTTACCCATTTTGCTGCTGCGTTGGGCCTCCAGGGTTCTGTTTCCCAAAATTGGTCAGTCTAAAGCTCTCGTTCCCTTTCCTTTGAGGTTGCGGGCATTGGCGGCTATAGTGGCCCATGGCCTGACAGTTGTAACACTTAACTGTTGCTAGGTGTCGACCGCTTTGTTCCCCAAAGTCGGTTGGTCCAAGGCTCCCATTCTCCTTCTTTTGAGATTGCGGGCATTGGTGTCTGTAGTGGCCCATAGCCTGACAGTTGTAGCACTGAACTGTCGATAAGTCCCGTCCACCTCTCTGTGGTTTGTCACGTCCTAGTGTAGCGGTTTCCCAAAGTTGGTTGTCTTGAGGTGATTTAGAGGGGTAGGGTCTATGGTTGTTGTTGGGGTGTTGGGTCCGGATTGGTTTGCCGGTGTTGCCAGTTGCCTTCCTCCAGCGGGTCTTGAAGTCCGCCTCCTCACTTTCTAGTTGAAGAGCACATTTTACGACACTGGTATAGGTGGTAAAGTCTTGTGCCACCACAGCCTTTCGAGCGGTTGTCAGCCCCCACTCGAATCTTCTTGCCTTCTTATCCTCAATTGCTACTGCATTTGGGGCGTAGCGGGATAGTTCCTCAAACTTGGCCGCATACTGGGTTACGGTCATTGTTCCTTGTTTCAGATTCATGAACTCTTGTTCTTTGGCCAGGCGAAGGGGCGTAGGGAAGTATTTGTCAAGAAACAGGGTTTCAAACTCGGCAAAGGTCATTGTGGCCACGGTATGGGTTGCTTCCATCAGGTCCCACCAATAGCGAGCTTCTCCCTTTAGTTGGTAAGTGGTTAAGGCCACACGATCTCCGTCTTGGGTAATTCCCAGGGTGTCAAGGGTCACCTTAATTTCCTTTAGCCATGTCTCAGCCACGGTGGGGTTGGTATCTCCGTGGAAAGTCGGGGGTCGGCGCTTACAAAATTCGTTCATCGCTCGGGTTCGGTTCATAGGTTCATCATCGCAGTTTTGGTTTCGGCGGTTGGCGTTTAACGCGGCCACAAACGCTTGTATGATCGGGGTTAGGTTGGGGTTCGCATTCGAGGACTCTCCGGTCTCGTGTCCTAATCCGTTGCGTCGATTCACCATCTACGAATCGAAAGCGAAAGGGGGAGGTTTTAGTCTATTAAATAATTGTCCTTTGTATTAAGGGTTTTATTTACTAGAGAATAGTACGCAGCAGTATTCTTTTGAAGAAACACACTTTTTATAGATAAAAGAGAGATACAATCATAAGCATAGAATTCTACTATAAAGTAAATGACACGATTTCTCCTAATACAAGTGGAATGATCCTACATACTCTTAATACATGGTCTAAGTTCGTACCCACACAAGTGCGACTACAACTCTCGGGACCTTATTTTAAAACTACGACTCTACTACTGTGGTGGAGTAAGTCCAAAATACACTCGTAACTCCTCCTTCCATTCCTTCTCCCTCTTCTCGAGCCAATACTCCCCTCGTTGTCGGGCATCCTCAACAGCGTCACTAATGATAAATGTAGGGTCTCCACGTCCATGGTCTCAGCTAAAGGTGACACGAGAATAACCTCGAAGGTGTGCTCGCCAGTGGCAGGGTCAAATATACCCAAGTGGGGTATAGGGATGTAACTCTCGGGTGCAAGCAGAGCCTTGTACGTAAGCAGGTCCGCAAAGGTGAAAGGTGTAGCAGGGGTACAGTTAGCCATATCTACAATAATAAGAAAATTATGTGTTAGACTTATCGGTGTGAAAGGATAGCCTCGTAAAGACACATGTACATACATAAACAATGAACACGCATAAAAGAAACACATAATTCCATTACTTAGGGAAAACAAGTACATCATAGGCGGCTTATAGTAGCCTTAAGCTTGATACATCAAGAGTCCTACATTTTCCTATTTTTCATCAAAAGGCCTAACAACAGTGATCCTAGTTTAAAAGATCTTACATCCCAAAGGATTACAACTATTGCTAGGTTTATTTAGGGACTCCTAGATAGTATTCTTGTCTTAAGGGTCAGGCTAGAACTTCGTCCTCCTCGGGCTCATCCTTACTCTCACTAGCTTCTCCTTCCTTAGTCACCTCATGAGCAACCTTCTTGTCTCCGGTTTCTTCTTCACCATACGTAAAGTTTTCCATCGGGGGGAGGGTTCCAAAGAATACACGGAAGGCACACAGGATTGGGAACATTACAGGAAACCAAGGGTCATCTTCCACAGGGGTAGGGGTATGATGCTGTACTTTTTTGAAATCACGGATTTCTGCGAGTATCATGACAATGTAGTCAGGCTTCCCATCAGTCGGATGGTCATAGTTTCTAGGGTGACCTCGAGTTGGTGAGCTCCCACTATCAGGTTGGTTAGGTGATCCATCTACAAGGGAAAGTTTAAAACCTCAATTAGTAACGTTTAAGACGTAGTTTGATAGTGCTAAGGAACATTGAAATTTCTATGTTCCACATTCGATCCTTGATTTAAGTCATCATCCAATTGTTCGGGAATTTCCAGCTCGGTGGTACTGCCAATTTCCACACCTTGCTTCAATCCGAAGATTGTTTTGTCAGAATTCCACCCAATTTGGGACGGTAAACTTAAACTCAAGTCTCGTTTGTGCAACGGTCAAACTTATCTCATAGGCTACCCATTCTACCCATGGCCGAGTGTTGAGCCTAAAGCTCTGATACCAAGTTGTAACGCCCCGAATTTTGGGTACGTTAAATAAACATTTTTATTGAATAAACTAAAGAGAGTCTAGCTCATTATTACAACATAATTCTCACAAGAGTACTTTTATTCAACAAAAGAGGGAATAAGCTAAGGTTAACTACTGCTCCGCCTCTTCTTCCATCCTTGCAAGCTCCTCGGCTCCGAAGGCCTCCAAAGTGTACTGTTCATGCTGCTCATCTATAAAATCTAACACATTATACCAGCGTCGCCCCTAGTATAATATGTCAGGGTCACCACAAAGGTAACACCGTGAGCTACAGAAGCTCAATAGAATAATCCGACCCGCTAAACCATAACTTACAACATGAAGGCACATAGGCAATTACACATGCTCATTCAACAACATAATTAACAATGACACATTCGCATTCATTATCTTGCCTACGTTGGTGTCATGTCTTTCTTTGTTTCTCCTACGCGACTCATTGTAAACCGTGTCACCATTTCCAAATCAACATCTTGAAATTCATTTCTCATTCTTTGTTACCAACGGGCTACCAAGTCCAGCCACGTTATCAAATCTTGCATTGGCTCCTCTCCGCGGATAACCAAGCCCAATTACCAATGAAGCTACCACGTTCGGCTCCGTTAGCAATCTACACAATGGGCTACCAAGTCCGGCCTCATTGCGGTTTTCGCAAGTCTACACAAAGGCTACCAAGTCCGGCCATTATGTAGTTTCAAAAGTATTTTACCAAGTTCAATTCTTTCCTTTATCCACACCCTAGGTGACATGTTTCTACTTTCTCGATTTTCGTGTCTCGTAATCATGCATAGACTCAGCTACGGAACAAATCACTTTTAAGTAATCTAGCAAGATCATCCAATTCTATATTACCTAAACGTACTCAAATTATTCCTTAAAGCATAACGCCACATGTACGGACGCCCTTGGAGTGGAAAGCCACTTATGCTTTATCAACAACAAGTAGTGCAAGCAAATATACATACATGCTCATAATCATCCTCAAGACAATAATATATTATCAAAATCCGTTCTTTCTTCCTTTGTGGAGTTTTCAAAACAACATATGTTTATTGACGAGTTCATACATGAACAAGCAATTATCAAGAGATCAAGCAATTAAGTAGTCATAATATCAAGGTAAACTACGTAAAACAAATCATACTACACATATGGCTTCATGCTCATACAATACAATATACTTAGAGGAAGTAGTTAGGGATTAACTACATTCAATTCAACATGCATACAATTATACTTAGGATAAGTAGGTTTGAAGAACTCTACCGTTCTTCTTGGCGGTAGGGTGTCTACGGGAATTTCGTCGGAGTAACGGCTTACGGTGGACTTCCGGTAGCTTCGAAAGAGAAAGGTTTCTCTCGAAACTAAATCTTGACCATACTACTAAACTCTTATGGATCGAAGGGTGGTGAAGTGGTGGTTTAGTGGCGGCTTAGGATGAGTTTCTTGAATAACAAGAGAAGAACTTCAAGAACACTCAAGAACAAAGCAAGAACAAGCAAGAACACTAAGCTTTCTAGAGAGAGAAGTTGAATGGTGAAGGTGTGAGTTGAAAGGCATGGAATGGATGCTATTTATAGGCAAAATGGAGCTCCCCCTCACTCCACTTGGCCGGCCACTAGCTCTCTCTCTCTCCCCCATGGATTTGCTCCATAGTCTTGTCTTGTCAAGCAATAGTACTCCAACAAGTGCCACTTGGTCAAATAGTGTCAAAGTACTTCAACTTGTCAAAGTATAGCACACATACATCTCACTTTCCCCCTCCCTCTCATTGGGCCATGTCTCTCTCTCTCTTCCCCATGGATTTGCTCCATGGTCTTGTCTTGTCAAGCCAAGGTACAATAACAAGTGCAACTTGGTCAAATAGTATCAAAGTACTTCAACTTGTCTAAGTATAGCACACATACACCTTACTTTCCCCCTCCCTCTCATTCGGCCATGTCTCTCTCTCTCTTCCCCATGGATTTGCTCCAAGGACTTGTCAAATCAAGTCTTTCAATCATGCCATGCCTTGTCATCCAAATGTCACATCAATTATAAGCTAGGACTAGGTCATCATGGAAGATCATGGACTAGTCTTGTCCTAGAATGGGTTGGCTTGGAAGAAAGACTAGAATTGTACTTAAGTAGTCTAGGATGAAGTCAAAAGGCTAAAGTATTAGGTGGCTAGAATAGTGTCCAAGTACACACTCACACACATTTCACTCATCTTTCATCCATCCCCCCTTTCTCTCTCCTTAGGCCGAATTCCTCTCTCTCCTTCTCTTATTCGGCTCTCTCTCTCTTTTCCCATGGTCAAAGTACTTCTATGTATATATATATATATATATATATATATATATATATATTTATATTATTATATGCACATTTATGGAAAGAACAAGGAAGGTAAGGACAAGATTACTTAAATGCACACAGGGCTTATGATTATTCTTTTTGTAGGAGAATGTACTATCATATCTTTACCAAGAATCCCATGGGAATATTGGACAATGCTAATATCCAAGGGATAATGATTTCTCTAATGGTTATTGTCCAAGGGTCTAACAATTACCCTAGCATGTAATAACCAATGGTCCAAAGAAGTAATGATGAAGGAACACATGACTTGTCTTGTCATCCTATTTGGCAATCCTAACATCTATTGTCCAATGGGTAAAGCTTTTCCTAGCAGGTAATAACCAATGGTCCAAGGAAAGTCATCATGAAGTACAATGCTAGACTATTCCAACTACTAGTCAAACTTGGTCTTCTCCCTAACAACTATTGTCCAATGGTCAAAGATCTTCCTAGCATGTAATAACCAATGGATAAAGATTTTCCTAGAACTTATCATCCAATGGATAAAGATCACCCTAGCATCTATCGTCCAATGGATAAAGATTACCCTAGCATGTAATAACCAATGGTCCAAAGAAAGTCATCATGAAGTACAATGTTTGCTTTTGACTTAGACTATTCCAACTACTAGTCAAACTTGGTCTTCTTCCTAACAACTATTGTCCAATGGTCAAAGATCTTCCTAGCATGTATTAACCAATGGATAAACATTAAAAAGGGTAAAATGGTCCATCTAGGATTTGGGCAACCTAATTAGGTTTGGAATCCAAGTGATTAGGCTAAATGGGCATTAGGCTATTCTAACTAATTGGTTAAAGACTAACGATACTTAATCTAGGCTTTCATTGCTCGAGTGGTATTTTGGTTTTATTTAGTAGGAAATCGCCTAATAACGGAATATTAAAGCCTGATGGTGCCAAACGCCAAGGCAAGGCGTGAGCGCTAAGGCAAACTGGTGGCAAAGCTGGCTACAAAGCAGCCGGTACAAACAAAGGCTAAGGCACTGCAGAGCTGCCAAAGGCTGCTTGTGGTACAAGCGTGGCCAAACAAGGCCAAGGCAGCAGAGCTGCTAAGAGCTGCCGGCTGGCCAAAGCACTTTTAGCAAAGCCTGGCAAGGCGGTCCACAGCTGCTAAAGGCTGCCGGTGGCTGGCAGGCCTGCTAGGCCAAGCAAAGGGCTGCTTTGGCAAGGCTCAAGAAGCAAGCTAAAGGCGGCTGTTGGTACAAGGTGGCCCGTTAGCTGGCCAAGGCTGGCCGGCACAAGTGCAAGGCTGAGCAAGGCACAAAGAACGCTTAAGTGCAAAAGCAAGGCGTGACCCGACGCCAAGGCAGAACCCGATGGTGCCAGGGTAAGGCAGAAGCAACCTGACAATGTAATTCGACGCCTAGCGAGGCAGCGCCATCGACTGATGCTAAGGCAAGGCAGCCGACGGCCGACCCGACGCCAGGCACTAGCTAAGCCAAAGCAAGCGCAAGTCAACTGTCAAGGCAAAGACCAAAATTTTTCTACTAACCACTCCGGCATCGATGCATCACTAAGCCAAACGGTAGTTAGGGTTTGCTAACTAATCGGTTAAAAGCTAACTATGCTTGCTAAGTAGGATTTCCAACCGAGAAATATAATTTAAAGATATTATTTACTTATTAGGAAAAATATACGAGTACGTTTACAAGTATACTAGTCATGGGAGAAGGACTAAATTGTCCGGGGTAAAATGATTCAATTTTACAAGTTTCAAATCTAATTATGACGGATTATTAATCGCTAAAAGGGATTTATAAAACAAATAAAGAATTTTCAAATATAATAACGAAATTTTTTATAAGTCTATAACGACCGATTTTTGGATGTTAAAATGAAATCCAAGTATTAAAATAAAATTCAAATTTTTAACGAAATTTTTATTTACCAAAAATCAGGGTCGTTACAAAAGACTTCGCTTCCTGGAAAGAATTTTTTTTTTTACCAGACACCGGTACCATTTAGGAAGCAGTACTTAAGAGAGTTTCATCATTTCAATTTCGCCGACCACCCAGGGAGCACCAAGATGTACCAAAACCTCCGCCGAGAGTGGGATGAAATCAAGGAGGACTTGACCGAATACATTTCGACACGTCTTACCTATCAACAAGTAAAAACAGAATATCAGAAGCCCGGTGGCACCCTACAATCATTACCTGTACCCGGATGGAAGTGAGAACATATCACTATGGATTTTGTAACAGAACTGCCTACGTCTCCACAATCAAACACCGCCATTTGGATGATAGTTGACCGTTTGACTAAATTCGCCCACTTTTTACCCATGAAAATGATGGACTCAAAGGATACTCTCAACCAACTCTACATCCGAGCAACCGCGCGGTTACACGGTGTACCCGTATCCATTGTACGTGATCAAGATTCCCGATTCACGTCAAACTTTTGGGATAGCCTACAGAAAGCATTGGGGACTGATCTTTGTCTCAGCACCGCATTTCACCCACAAACGGACGAACAATCCGAAAGGACGATCCAAATCTTAAAAGTCAAGCTCCATGCCGGTGTCTTGGACCTTAAAAAAGGCTGGGAACGACATCGGCCTTTAGTTGAGTTTGCCAACAACAATAATAGCTATCAATCCAGCATAGAGATGACACCATACGAAGCTTTGTATGAGTAACCCTGTCAATTGTCGGTTTGATTGGACTAAATTAGGAGAAGCGAGCCTATTATGACCAGAAAGACAACCAAAAAGGTCAAGATCATTCGCCAACGACTTCTGGCTGCACAGAGTCGACAAAAGAGCTATGCCGACAAAATGACCAGACCATTGACCTTTCAGGCTGGGAAAACATCGAACTTAGCGAAGACATCACTTTCAAAGAACAACCATTAGAGCTTTAGGACTATAATGAGAAGTGCATCCGAGAAATTGAGGAATCAACTTAGGAAATGGCATATAATAGGCATATAAAAGGAAGTGCAATGAATAGATTCGCAAATTTTAAAGACATTATTGATGGCATTAATACTTTGATTTACTGGTTAACATATATTTTTAGCTTTTTATGAAGGACAATTTTAAGAACTTTCAACGAGACATACATGTTTGAACACCCCTAAATTGAATAGAAGACTAGTAATATGGGATAGACAGAATCGCAATTGTAATGTATGGCTAAAAGCTTACATAGCTCAGAAGGTTTGTAGCATCATCTGAGTGGTAAAAGTTGTTTTTCTTGCCAGAAATGATCTCTAGAACCAAGACACCAAAGCTAAACACATCAAACTCCGCGGAGAACTTTCCATGCATTATATACCCTGGAGACATGTAACCACTGCAAGCCACCATTATTAGTTAATCATGAATTAATGGAAGACAAAAAGGAAAGGTGTGGGCTCCCGCGCCCTTTTTGGTTGGAAGAGTCGCCACCCGGATTTTTGAGATGGATCATCCAAGAAACCGAGAACTCGCTTATAAAAGGCTTTTGGTTTAGCGAAAACGTTGAGACCTTGGGGTTCGGGAGCCACATTATGAATAGGGAAGGTTTTCTTTAAAAAGCACCCCACTCGCCCGGTAAAAACCGGTCTTTACTTGATGTTTTCAAAAAGGAGAAATTTCGAATATCGTTTGGAATATCAAGCTCTTCAATAAAAGCAAATAGTGGGGTAGGGACATGGGAAATATATCACATTGGCGTGCAAGTGGTGATGGATGTACAGTAGTGATAAGATGGCGTGAACAGATAAAATAAACAACATTCAGCAAACTGTCTGGACCTCAGTCATACTGTCCCCGGCACACTGAGCTGCCGCGCGTGGCATCTCAACATGCCGTGCGGGGTGCCTACCCTGCTGTCAGACTGTCACAGGTTTTCAAAACATCATCTAGCTCATTGTTTTCCCCCGTACATCTTTTAAAAAGCTCGTCAGGAACCTCATGACAGTCAGATCATCCCAAAGATGTCGTTATTTTCTCAAAACATTGGCCTAAAACAACTTTTGACACATTTGATCATTTGGGATGATCTAGAAAACCTTTTTAAAGAGCCAAAACATGGCTTGTAGATATGGTCTTGTTTCAAAAGCAACAGAAACAGTAAACAGCAGATACAGACAACCACAGCAAAGGAAAACTCAGATCCAGACAGCCTGCCTATGGTAATGCCAGCATATAAAGGTGCCGTGCGCTGATGGTCAAGGTACCGCGTGCCTGGTCATCCAGCCGCGCGGTTCCCCAACCTCAGCACAGTGCTGGCTTTATTTATGAAAATGAGTTTTAAGTCAGGATCTAACCAAATGGGATTAGACCAGCTGACAGAAAAGTCCCCTCACAACTAGAACGGAATCTAGTCCAAGGAAACTAGTTTTTACCTTTGATTTTGAGCTTGATCTAGGATGGTTGACGCAAGGATGAGGATGGATCGTGACAGATGTAGATGGAGGAGGTTAAATGAAACAAAGGGAGTATGGGTGTGAGTGAGGGTTAAGTATTATGGGGAATGGGACTTTGAAGTTAATGAGAGATCAACTTCAATGATGAAAAGGGGAGTGAGTGAAAGTGCTTAAAGAATGTATTTTGGGAATGACATTCTTTAAGACTTGGAAATGGAAGTGGAAATGGGAAAGTGGGTGTGGAAACTAGAGAGAGAAAGCTTATGGAGTAAGAATACCCAAAAGAAAGGCCAAAAGGGGACCCCTTTCCCTTGAGTGAAGGGGTTAATTTATAGGCAAATGGCCAAGAATTTTGAATTTCAAATAGTGGAGGTATTTTCTGGGCGGGCCAGAAGTGCATTTTCGGCTGAGCTAGTCATTAGCTGTGGCTCAAACTGGCGTGGCCAACAGCTTTCTGAGCCAGTCAGCTTTTGCTCAAGGTGCCGTGTGGTGCAGTTTGGTCGCGCACGGCTCCTTGAATTTCAACATGTCGTGCGCTTCATATCCGTTCCGCACGGTACCTCTTGTTTTGGTCCAGGTGCTTTTTGGCTTACATTGGCTTAGAGGAAATCCTTTTTCAAGCTCACAAAGGTTTCGTTCCCTTCATTTCATCATCGGGGCGGACAAAGACTCTTCGAGGTCTAGATTGGGGTGTCTACAGTTGTCCCTCTTTAACGTAACTCGGATACCATTGGTTGGTATGAGTGATGCTTAAAGAATAGGCATTCCAATCCGTTGCTCTAGAGCCTTTGAACAGAGACAAAACGAAAAATGCAAATGAATAACAATGATGGTCACGCTCGGGGAGCTGCCTACGTACCTCGTTGTAGGGATCAGACCAGTGTAGTTCGATTGGGACAGTGAAATGCAAGTCCCGGGGGATAAAAATCAGTGCTGAGAGAAACAATAGAGTGCTTACGGTGCCGTGTGTCATGCAAAATATCGTGAAAAATTCAAGACGGGCCTTCGGGAGGCCGAAAAAAATTTCGAGATGAGCCCTCGGAAGGCGAGAAAATTCGAGACGAGCCCTCGAAATGCGAGAAAATTCGAGAAGAGACATTAGGCCATAGCTCGAGAGACGTAGAGACTTTAGGTCGGTTAGACCGTAGCTCGAGAGACGAAGAGATTTTAGGTCGGTTAGACCGTAGCTCGAGAGACGAAGATACTTTAGGTCGGTTAGACCGTAGCTCGGGAGACAAATAGACTTTAGGTTGGTTAGACCGTAGCTCGGGAGCCGAAGAGACTTTAGGTTGGTTAGACCGTAGCTCGGGAGGCAAAGAGACTTTAGGCCTGTTAGACCGTAGCTCGGGAGGCAATGGGATTTTAGGTCTGAACAGTGATGGTAAATTACGTCGAGTCTCGGAGGATGAATTTTGTGAATTACGGTGGATTTTCGGGGGACGCGAAATCCCACGATTCCCGGGTGATAAGAATCAAATGGTGCAATAATCAATGCACAACATTCTAAGAGATTATGACTGCAAAACGGCTGGAACATTGGATTTGCAAGAGGATTTTGGTGGCTGAGTGGATCACTTTTCGAGAAAAAACATTTAATCTTCTGGAGTCAAGGTGCCGCGCGGGCCATGGTCGCGGCGCATGGTACCTCATTTTCCCAGGCACCCCTTCGATTTTCGAGAACAGTTGACAGGTTTAAGGGTGCCATTACTTCGGGTGTGCCCTTTCGATGGCTGGAACGTCTTTATAAGCATGGTGGTGCCTCATTCCATGCACCACCAACAAAAACCCTCGAATCTCTCTACATTCCTCTCATCTTTCTAAGAAAACAGGTTCTTTTCAAAGCTTTGGGATGGACAACAGCCGCCTGGCAGCCTGCGTCGAGGCTTTGGAGGCCGAGATGGCCTACTACCGAGGGGAGATCGAAGAGTTGAACACAGAGATCGCGAGGCTCATCACGACCATCCGCTTCCTCTGCCGTGCCGTGTCCAATCTTCAGGATTTCTGTTTCGATCAGTTGGATGACAAAGATGACCTGGAGTCCGTTCCCGGGCATGAGTCAGAGGAGTCCGCGAAAGACTCCGAGGGTAACCCGAATGGTTCGGATAACCTCTCGGACGGCGCGAAAGACTCCTCGGATGGCGGGAGCGATTGAGGAAGAGAGAATAGAAGAAGAAGAAGGAGTAGGAGAAGAAGAAGAAAGGGCAGTAGGCCCATTTTCTATTTTTATTGTTGTTTTTTTTTTTTTTTTGAAATGTAATGGCAAATCCCGGGGGTTACCCCGGGTTTTATTTAATGAAAATCCATTTTTTCCTCCTTCTACTTGCATCTATCTTCCAATTCTGAATCGAATCGAATCTGTAGACACCCAGATCTGAACTTCCAGATTCATTTACTTACGGTATTTGATTTTCCGATGATGAAACGGATCAAGAACACCTCGGGAATGTCGAGTGTTTGAGCTTTGAGTGTTTGAAGAGCCCTTGAACCTAACCTAGCCTAAGCCACATCAGAAAGACCAAAAACCAATTGCTGGCAGGTTTAGAACCATCGCGAGGGTCAAGCTGCCAGTGTGGTCAACAGCCAAAGTTTGACCGTTGACCATCTCGCGCCAGTTGGCGCAACAAGTGCGCACTGGGAGAACCCCGCGCGACTTGGAACCATCACGCGACGGCTCTAAGTCTGTCCTTATCACCTTTTTCAGCTGGCAGCTTAATCACTAAGTAACCAAATCTAGACCTCGTGGACTGGCTGAACCCTCTGCCACCTTTCCAAAAGAGGCAATTTGGCCACCAAGCCAAATTGGTTGGTTCTTTCTCCTCCATACACCATTTCCACCACTCCTCCTATATATACCCCCCATGGTGCTTCATTATCAAGGGTTCCAAAAAAAAGGGTTAACAATTTATGGTTCAAAAGAAGAGAAGAAGAAAGAAAGCTACCAAAGTTCAAGTGCAAAAAGGGCTATACAACTTTGAATACCCTTGATACTCCCTCACTCAACCACTTCCATGCACTCATTTTAGAAGCTCTATCACCTTGTTCAATCTCAATTCAATTCAAAGCTCAAACACCTTTCAAACTCAAAAGAACCAAAGGTATAGCTTACCTTTGTTCTGCTCTCTGCTCGATCCCCGAGTGGAATGGCAGGCCAAGCACAGTAATCAATACCACTTGGCCCTAAAGTCAGCAAGTTACAAGAAGCAGTGAAGCAAGAACCCTCGCGCGACGGTTCCTAACACTCGCGCGACACTTTGTGTCAGTGTGATGATGAACCTCGTGGGGAAGGGTATCCCGTTCTTTGTGTTTCATAAATAGTTCTTATCGTTTTGAAGCATGTTTTAGGTGTAGATCACTGTGCTACATGCTAAACAACCAGTTTACTATTTTCCTTAGCTTAAACTGCTAGCTGTATTTCAATATGTTATTTTGGAGCACCCCCCGGGATCATTCTGGACCTATCCCAGAACCCAGGATGAGTAAAACCAAACACTGGAAGGTGATCTGAACCCTCGCGCGTCATAATGGAACCATCGCGCGATGGTCAAATGGAGCGTTGACCATTGCGCCAGGGCGCAACTGTCGTGGCGCCAGTATGCGCAAACTCCTCATGATCCATCGAGAACCTCGCGGGATGCTTGAAACCCTCGCGCGACGGTTCGCCCCCGACCGTAGCTTGCCATGCATGTTTAACTTGGTTTTTAGGCTTCGGCTTTGTCCCCTCACTGTTAAGGGGTGTTTTAGTAATTGTGTGGCTCTATAGCCTTTAGAATTGTTTTAAATTGTACATTTAAACTGCTATAAAGTCAGCATGCATTGACTTGATCAGCGCATACTGGTTTCTTCCTGTGCACGACACTCCAAGACAGGGGCTTTCCAACCTGTAAAATCCCACAGCAGTCTGTTCTCATCCTATACTAACTGTTCATCCATGCAATCTATCACATCTTGCAAATCGTGTTACAGCTTTAATCTCCGATTAACTGTCCCCCTGCCCTAATTGGCTAAAAATTGGTTAATAAAAAGAAGAATCACAATGTTTTCAAAATGCCTAAGTAGAGACCGATCTCCGGATTGGGCGAGAGGGGTGCCTTAAAACCCTTCCCCTCTCGTAACCTGGCTCCCGAACCCAGATATGGTTATGACGGACTGGTTTCTTTCACTTTTTCAAATCAAATAGGGCGGCAAGTGCTTCGAAATACGGTTCCTTGGGTGTCGTACCTTCAAACCCGAGTGGCGACTCTGTATTTTTCCGAGCGCTTACTTCTCCGCTCGCGCTCCCTCGATTATGGGCCCTCGCTTTGGAATCCGGAAATTCCAGGGCATGCTGCCCACAGAATCATGAAAATACCACGAACTGCTTTCAAGAAGCAAACTGTCGAAACAAATTAACGTGCTGTGCGTAGCCAATTCGGGGGCGCACGGTACCCCGAACCAAAAGGACTGCATATTCGTTCAACGTGCCACGCACTTGCTCCAAGGAGCCGTGCGGCTAAGCTAGCTTCGAATCCGATCCAAAATTGGTTCCCAGGTGAACCGGTTCAGGGGGTTATATATATATATGAGGCGTACATTATACACCCACACCGTTCGAATTTCTCTCTCTCCTGTCTTTCTTGATCATCTCTCTCACACAGCTATCTCTCTCGACTGCTCTCTCTCTCTCACACTGTTCTCTCTCTCTCATTGTTTTCTCTCTCTCTCGCCGCTCTCTCTCTCTTTCACTACTCACTCTCTCTCGACTGCTCTCTCCCATATTACGATTATGGAGCCGAGTGATACACCCGGTGACGATATATCACTCCGGGTTGAAGTTACACCATCCCCCACTCCTCCGGGGGATGATACGACAGTTAGGGACGAGAAGAAGAGGAACAAAAATGGCTTTGAATCGACCAAGATCGTGCAATCCTCGAGTGCTGAAAGCGGCAGTGGTGGTGGTGACGGTGGCCATGTAGTATTGGTTGGGTACGGCCAGGAGACGAAGACTCCGGGTGCAATAGAGTCGAGGGGCGGTGCCGAGGTCTCGGGCCAATCGGAGGCAGCAATTGGGATGGAAGAGAGGACCACGAAGGGTCCCGGTGGTGGTAGTTCAGACCAGAAGGTAAAGGAGGCAGGGACCTCTACTGTGAAGGAGCCCCGGGCTGACTTGGGGAAGGCCCCCATCATCGAGGACGAGCCGGTGGTGGAGCCAGTGGTGGAGAGGGACGCGCCGCCCATGTTTGTGGGCAGCGGCGCAGGTGCAGGGTCGTCACGCCATATAGGCATGGGTGACTACTTAGTGACGGCGTCTATGGAGGACGTGCTGGAGGTAGTGCGGGGGTTTCCCGGGCTGGTGGAGGCTTTACTTGCGTCCCGTGAGGCGGAGATACAGGCCGAGCTCGGGACTGGGGGTGCTAGGGAGCAGAGGCTGCGGAGGAGCGAGTTGACGAGGAGGCCAGAGAGGTGATGGCCCCTCGCAGTACTATGGTGGACGAGGCGACGCTAGCCTTGTAGAGACGAGGAGTCTACGACGAGGCGACCTACATGCCCTCTCAGCACGTGGTGGTGCCTTCACTTCTAGACCCTTACGCACCGAGGAGGCCTACGTACGACGAGGCTCTAGTTCTGAGGGACCCTCAGCAGCACATTTCCTTGCGCCGAGACGAGGTATACTTTAAATATTCGCATTTCAAATTCTATTGCACTGCACTTCCATTTCCTTGTATCTAGGTATACCATTGTATTTCATGCCATGCCTGTTTATTAAATATTGCTGATTTGCTGCAACAGGTGATCTCGCTTTCATGCTACGGTGGTTCGGCGGACGTGCCGACATTCTGGGAGAGGTTGCCTGGAGCGGTACAAGAGATAGTGAGGCGGATAGGTTTTGGGGAGTTTGTTGGGGTGTTGACAAGGGGCATGTGCAATGACCGCCCAGTGGTGAGGGCCCTGGTTGAGAGGTGGTGGGACACGACGAATACCCTCCACATTTCCTTTGGCGAGCTGACCGTGACGCCGTTGGACTTCGCGGCGAACACTGGTCTTAGGGTCGGAGGTGACCCTATCCCTTTTGATGCTGCCACAGGGAGGCAGGCGGCTTTCCAGCGGGAGATGCTGGGGTACGACTTGAGGGCAGAGGCTGACGATGCCAAGTACGCCCAGCTCTTGAGGTTTTGGGCAGAGAGGCTTCCGACTGACAAGGTGGAGGAGGAGCAGATGGCGAGGTGTTTTCTGCTATACTTGCTTGGCGCGTCCTTGTTTCCCAACAGGTGCAACCGGGTGCACCTTTCGCTTCTCCCGGCCTTGAGGGACGTCGGGGAGATTGCCCATTTCGACTGGGGAGGTACAGCACTGGGGACGTGCTACGCCTTCATGGGGTCTCTTTCTCGCGGAGCGGGCGTGAGCCTCGGAGGCTACTGGAGGGTCTGAGAGGTATATCTTGATTCCTTTCTTTTGAATAGTTAGCTTTCCATTCGTATCCATTCAATGTATATCTCGTGCTAACTTTCAGCATCTTAAATTACAGCTTTGGACGTATGAGGTGCTAGGGATGTACCCTCCCGAGACCACGTGTCCTGACGACACGATACTACTTCAGGCCTTGCACTGGTCGAAGGAGTACAAGGGAGTGAAGAAGGAAAGGGGCAAGCTGGATGCCTTCCGCCTTTACTTGGATGAGCTGCGACCCGACCAGGTACTAATACACTTCCATATCTGTTTCATAGCTTTCCTATTTGTTTCCAATTAAACAACATCTTGACATTGCTCATCTTTTGATGACAGGTTCGCTGGCGAGTGTGGGACCGCTTCGAGATCTCCTATGTCACTCGGAGTAGGGAGGTTTTCAGGGGACGGGTGTTTCTCAAGTCCCCTTACGGCTGGCAGTGGTACTTGGGTGACCGAGTGTCACGCCAGTCGCTGAGGTTGGACGCTTTTCGAGTCCCCGGGCTGCTTCTTGCTCTGGTACAGAGGACGGGCCAGTACACGCAGAGGGAGGTCGAGCAGTTCACACGGCCAGACCCCGAGTTGGAGCCGTTCTCCAGGCGGGTGCTAGTCTGGTTGCTGACTACGTTGAGTACCGTGCTCGATACTTGATGCCAAGTCTAGGGATACACGCCGCTTGGAAAGCGACACAGGCGGTGCGAGGCGATGTTGGAGGAAGAAGGGGAAGGAGACGAGATAGAGGTGATAGAGGCAGCGGCAGCGGAGGCTACGGAGACGGAGATCGCAGCGAGGGTGCAGGCCCGAGTAGGACTAGCTTCCCTGCCCTCTCCTGGACAGTGGACGTGACGACCGCTCATGGAGTCCCGGGCTTGGTTGTAGTGCCACGCCCTGTAGCTGAGGCTCCAGAGTTCCTTGCTTAGGTATAATGTGCTTTTCTTCTTTCATAAATTCGCTCGTTTACACGTTCTGATCAACTCCTTCATTGCAGGGTCCTCCAGGGTACGTGAAGGAGATTACAGAGGCCATGATGGGCCTGGAGCAGTTAGTGCGACAGTACGCCATGGGCCACTCCCCTGAGGTGCTACCTCGTGCTGGCGGGACGATGGTAAACTCTCGAACCTTAGCTATTTACTTTGCTTCTATTGCTTATATCATGATTATGATGCAAACGTTATATGGATGTTATACCATTGCAGGCTAGAGGAGGGGCTACACGAGGACTACGGCGAAAGTCCGTCCGCTTTCCAGTGCCACAGGTTTCTTCTGTTGGCTCTCGGGAAGAGCCGCCGTCGAAAAGGGCACGACACTCCACGGGGATCGAGGATGAGCCTATCGACGTTGACCTGGAGGTTTCCTCAGGGAGCACCGTGCCCAGGGTGACCAGTACTCGGGAGGTGAGCAGCTCCCAAACGAACGAAGAGGTCTCTGAGGAAGACGAGGAGGAGGACGAGGATGGGGATGATGAGAGTTGAGCTCCTTCTTTTGTTTTGTTCTTTTGATGGAGCCTGCTTGCTTCTTTTGTAGGCCGCTTGTTTGCCCTTGGTAGATAGGATTTAGATCATTGAGCCATCACACTTCTTTTGTACTTCGATTCATGGATGCCTTTGGGATTTATATACAGAGATCTGTTCTTTCGTTGTTTATGCCATTTAATCTTCTTCTGTTTGTGTGAAGAAAACTGAATAACTAAAACATAGACTAAAACGTGCAACTAGACGTTGATTCAAGAGATTGAGCTGAGTGTAAGGTTTACGATGAGTGACACATTAGCAACTAAAGCATATTGACAATGAATTAGAAATCAAAGAAAGTAACTAGATAAACCTTTGCGAGATTGATTCTGCACACGAGAATTTACATTGACACCTTCGTAACCAACTTCGGACATAGCTATGGGACGGTAATGACCTTCAAAACTTGATATGAGACTTGGAAACTCGACTCTTTATTTGAAATGTACTTAAAAAGGAAGAAAACATTGACTTCAACATGTGACATTCTCGAGTTTAGACTTTGGACACGAACCGGAACTTGCACCAAGTCGCTTTTGACCATTATGACCTATGGGACTCGGAAAATCAACTTGGAACGACTCGAAACAAGTTTTGACAACTCGACATGGCTTAGAAAACGGATTTTATTGAGTTTTCATGTCACGACAACGGACCCCGAGAGTTACCTTGAAATGAAACATCCCTGAAATCCCAAACACCCGTTAGAGTGTGTTCTGGCAGTTGTTGGGGCTTCATGATGCCCCGATTCCATTTTGGTGCTCTGCTGCCAAAAACTGCAGAAATGCAGACTTAAGGTGCCACGCGGATTCCTCAAGGTGCCGTTCGGGTATTGATCCAGCACACGGTACGTCAATCAAACGTGTCGTGGGGTTTCTCCGGTTTCACCATGCCGTGCGACACACCAAGGTGCCGCGCGTGGCTAGTTTTCTGATAGATTCCAGTTCTGCTATTTCCCAAGGCAGTTTGCCCGGGATTTGAGGTTTGACCCATGTAATGGCATTTCTGGACCAGTGCATGTCTGTTTTGGACTTTTTAGGACTTGACCAAGCTTTTCCCTATGTAGGACTCATGGAAAACATGCACTTTTGAAACCCAAGGCTCTTTGAAAGTTGAAGTTGCCCTTCCCCTCCTTCCTATAAATTCAAGATTCCTCATACCACATTCTCCTAACCTCATTCAACTCATATTCTCCTCTTTACTCCTTGCAATGGCTCTTTCTCTTACCGGCTCGCTCCGTCCATGGTTGGCTTCCATGGAAGGTGTTGATTGGCTCAATTTCTAAACCCACGGTCTCTATTCCATGTGGTACCTCCGAAACATTCGTCTTCGTCCTGAGCTTTTGAGGGCAGCTGTGAGTTTTTGGGATCCGGAGGTCCATGTGTTCCGTTTTGGCGACCAGGAGCTTTGTCCTACCGTCGAAGAGTTCTGTGCGTACCTCGGGGGTTTTGGTTCAGGGGAGGTCATCATTCCTCCTGCGCGCGAGAGTGCTTACAGAGTCTTGGCTGCGGCCCTTGGATTGGGTGATGGCGCTACTCGCTACCTGGTTAGGAATGGCCACCTCAATGTTATGCGCCTTATCGAACTGTTTTCTCCTCCTAGCGATCTTGTGGATATGACTTATCAGACTCGGCGCATGATCGCTCTCTGTATCTGCTTGCTTGCGGCCTACCTTTTGGTCCCTTCTGCCGATGATGTTAGCTTGGCATTGGTTAGCATTGCCGTTCAGGTTGAGGCCCGAAAAGACGTGATCCCGATGGTTTTGGCTGAGACGCTGATTGGTTTGGACCAGGTTCATTTTGGAGAGATCGAGACTTTCAGGGGCAGTCCTCTCATTCTACAGGTTGGCTTCTCACTCAGCTATCCTTTTCCGGGTTTTTTCCATGTTCTCATTTTACCTCAACACTCGGCTGGGCTTTCTACGGGTTCTTACTTGTTTTCTCTCTTCCCACAGATTTGGCTTTCCGACAAGGTGAATGTACTGACCCTTCCTCCTGGCAACTGGTCATATGAGGCGAGGTTACTTTCTCAGTGATGTTTCGAGTTTGCTGATAGGAGTAGGGCCGAGTGGGTTGGCTTCTTCAGGCGCTGGCGAGTTGAGACCATTTCTTGGAGGTGCCAATGGCTGGACCTCCCGCCTATGACAGTGCACTACATGGGCTCTCAGTGGGTCGTTCTTGCTGGTTTGAGAGCCTTCACCTTCTACATCCCTTACCGCATCCAGCGACAGCTGGGTTTGAGGTAGGAGGCCCCTGCAGAGGTTCTCGTGGATGTGGTTATGCCTTTTTTTAACCATTCAGTTCTTTGCCATTACCAAAGCTTCTGGAGAACGCGCGAGGTGACCGACGCGCACCCTTACCCTTCTGTGGCGATACGCGGGAGTTATCGAAAGTGGCTCAGGAGGGACATTGCTGCAAGGGCTGGAGCTCAAAGAAACTGACTCGATCTTACCACCCTGACCGTCGAATAAACTGCGGACCCATTTTCACTATGTCGTACTTCTTTCTGTTTTTGAAAGATTTGCTCAACCTTATGTAGTAGAATTAATTGTGTTAATAAAAATGCGTTTTAGAGGGTTTCCCCTTCCTTGACCTTGTTCTTCGAATCTTCTCAACCTGGACTTTTATTTTGATGGATCGTGACCGGGTCTCGATGTGAGACTGCCTACGTATCCTCCTGGCGAAGGAATCAGGTCATGACGTAGTTCAGGGTAGGGTTCGCTCTGGTTTTAACACTCTCCTTTTGTGCTCTAACTTTTGCCTAGAACCGCCCTTTTGGATTTTCGGTCTAGCGAGCTCATTTATTGTATGCCTTAACTTTTGCCTAGGATGCCCTGACGGGTTTTCATCCTAGCAGGTATTTGCTCTAATTTTTGCCTGGGACTGCCCACCCTTGCGGTTTTCAGCACAGCGAGCTTCTCTTTGGGGTAGTAGCGCTTGAGTTGATCCAAGTTAACCAAGGTTGAGAATTCATTTCCGTCCAGGTCGATGAGTTGCGTAGCTCCTCCAGATAAAATAGTTTTGATGATGTATGGTCCAGACCACTTTGGTCGAAACTTTCCTCGTGGGTCGTAGACCGGAGCCCGAATTTCCTTCAAAACCATGTCACCTTCTGCCAAGTCCCTGGGTTTCACTTTCTTGTTAAATGCCCGTGCGATCTTTCGTTGATACCCTTGGATGTGGTAAATAGCCCTTAACCGGCGTTTATCAAACAGCATAAGTTCTTCAAATCGATTACTTAACCATTCTGCCTCCTGGACTTCACATTCAATCATAGTCCGAAGAGATGGGACTTCCAACTCGATGGGAAATACTGCTTCCATTTCGTAAACCAGGGGGTAGGGGGTTGCTTCCGTTGGTGTTCGCACAGATGTGCGGTACCCCCACAAAGCTAGGGGTAGTTGTTCATGCCAGTCCCTTGCAAATTAAATAGTCTTCTCCAGGACGGCTTTGATCGTTTTGTTAGCTGCTTCCACAGCGCCGTTAGTCTACGGCCGGTAAATTGTTGACTTGTGCACTTGGATTTGGAACTCATCTAACACTTCTCGAGCTCACCCTTTGAAATGAACCCCATTATCAGACACAATAGCTTGATAGACCCCATATCGATAAATGACATGTTACTTGATGAAATGTGCAACTTGAACTGCAGTCAAAGTGGTGTAAGAGGCAGCTTCTACCCATTTCATCAAATAATCGTTGGCTACCAAAATGAACTTGTGGCAGTTGGAAGCCGCTGGCACAATTCTCCCAATGACGTCAATTCCCCATGTTGAGAAAGGCCATGGCGAGGTCATTTGTTACAGCTCGTGCGGCGAAACATGCGTGAGGTTGGCATGAATTTGGCATTTTCGACACCTTCGCACATATTCCACACATTCTCTTTCCATGGTGGTCCAGAAGTATCCCTGCCTAAGGATTTTCTTGGCAAGCATTATTCCATTCATGTGGGGACCGCATACGCCTTCGTGAACTTATTCCATTACCCTTTTTTCATCTTCTCCATGGATGCACAGCTTGTGTGTGCCACAGTGCGATCTTCGGTATAGGTTCCCTCCGTAGATGATGTATTGAGCAGCCATCCTTTGAAGAGCGATTCGGTCCTTCTTGCTTGCTCCCATGGGGTACTCTCCTCTTTCCACATATCTCCAAATGTCATAATACCATGGGTGGCCATCATCGGGCTCGTCGATTGCCATGACGTGCTGGTGTACCGGTGTATCCCTTTGTTCAATCACAATCGGTCTTAACTTTAAGCCAACGGGGATCTCAACCATTGATGCCAATGTTGCCAAAGCGTCCGCAAATTGATTTTCTGAGTCTCGGGACGTGAGTGAATGTCACCTTGCTGAAGTGGGGGATAAGATCTTCGAGATCCTGATGGTATGGCTTCAGCTTCTCTTCCTTAACCTTCCAGTCGCCGTTTACTTGGGATACAACCAAGTTTGAATCTCCCACAACTTCCAGCCTTTCTATACCAATCTCGATGGTGGCCTCCATGCCTACGATGCAAGCTTCGTATTCTGCTTGATTATTGGTGACTTCGAAATTAAGCTTGAATGCCAATGGAATGTGTGACCCATCAGGTGAAATGAGTAACACACTGATACCGAATCCTTTCTGGTTTGCCGTTCCATCGAAGTACAGTTGCCAAACATCCTCAGCCACCGCCATTATGTCTTCATCAGGGAATTTGAATTCGGCATCTTCCCCTCCCTCAACCGGGCAATCGGCTAGGAATTCTACGATAGCTCTTCCTTTTACTGACTTTCGGGTGACATACTTTAATTCAAAATCGGCCAGCATCAGCAACCACCGCGCCATCCTGCCTGTGAGAGCCGGTTTCTCGAATAAATACTTTAGAGGATCCATTCGAGATATTAGCTTCACCGGGTAGGCCAGCATATAATGCCTCAACTTCTTGGAAGCCCATACGAGTGCCCAGCATGTCTTTTCTAAAGGGTTATAACGCTCTTCGGGTTCAACCATCTTCTTACTGAGGTAGTAAACAACCCTTTCAACCCCATCATCTCCTTCCTGTGCTAACATACACCCCATCGAAGACGGGGTGACTGACAGGTATAGGATCAAAGGTTTTCCTGTTACGGGCGGTGTCAATACTGGCGAATTGTGCAGGTAAACCTTAATGGCTTCGAAAGCTTTCTGGCACCTATCATCCCAAGTGAATGGCACTCCTTTCTTGAGCAAGCGGAATAGGGGTTCACAAGTCGAAGTCAATTTTGCGATGAATCTACTGATGAACTGCACTTTTCCAAGAAAACTCCTTACATCCTTTTCAGATCGCGGCGGCTCCATTTCTAGAATGGCTTTGATCTTTGATGGATCGACTTCGATACCGCGAGTGGTGATCATGAACCCAAGCATTTTCCCTGCAGTGACCCCAAACGTGCATTTGGCAAGATTAAGGCGCACTTTGTACTTCCTGATTCTTTCGATGAACTTCCTGAGTGCAGGGAAATGTCCTTCTCGCTCTTTAGCTTTGACGATCATGTCATCAACATAGACTTCTACCTCTTTGTGAATCATGTCGTGCAGCAACGCCGTGGCGACCGGCTGGTAAGTAGATCCTGCGTTCTTCAGTCCAAAGGGCATGACTCGATAACAGTACGTTTCCCATTCAGTGACGAACGTAGTCTTTTCCCGATCTTCCGGAGCCATGAGGATTTGGTTGTACCCTGAAAAACCATCCATGAAAAAGAGTAGGGCGTGGCCAGCGGTGTTGTCAACCAGTACATCGATGTGTGGTAACGGGAAGTCATCTTTAGGGCTAGCTTTGTTAAGGTCCCTGAAATCGACACAGACCCTTATCTTACCATCCTTCTTTGGTACAGGGACGATGTTTGCGACCCACTGTGGGTATTCGGTTACCGTTAAGAATCCGGCATTGATCTGTTTGGTGACTTCTTCTTTTATCTTAAGCACCCAATCAGGCCTCATGCGTCTTAGTTTCTGCTTTACTGGTTTTGCACCTGGATAAAAGGGAATCCGGTGTTCCACAATTTCAGGATCGATTCCAGGCATATCTGCATGTGACCATGCAAACACATCTTCGAACTCTTTGAGTAAGTTTACAAGGGCTTCGCGTTCCTCAGCAAATAACGCGGACCGAACTGGGTCATCCGGGGATTCCTTTCATCTCTCAAATTTATTAAGACAATTTCTTCTTTTACAGGTTGAGCATGCCTTTCATTTTCCTTTTCGATTAGGGATCGAATTTCCTTGGGGATATCCCCATCGAAATTGATCTCTTCATCATCAGGGTCGACACAATTTATTTCAAAGTCAGGGAAGTAAGCAGAATCAGATTCATTCATTTCATTGTTAACGGAGGCCTCGGGGGCACCATACACACGGGTGGACTTGAACTCGAAATACAGACTCTGAGAGTTTGGGCCGAGAGGCATCAACTCGAACTTGACGGACTCAGAAGACTCAGAGGACTTAGCAGACTCAAACTCAGACTCAGACCCACGGTGAGTTGCACTCGGTATGGAGGTCCAGTTCTTGTACTCCCCAGCAGCATCCATGATGAGCGAAGTCGGATTTTCAGGAGTGTCATGTTCCATCATCAGCACTTCTGCTTCCATAGCTGTACCCATTGGTTCGTCCTCCCTGAACAGAGTTGCAAGACTACCCATGGCAAAAATCTCAATCCAGTCGGCTGGTTCCTTCTGTTCTTTCACAACTTCGACTTCTTCATCACTCTCCGGCCAAATATCGTTTGCGAATATCTCAAATCCCGGTAAAAAGGCGTTGGCTTCCTCATCCCAAAACGGCACTGGCTGGCCTTGGTAAACCTGCTTTGCTTTCTCCCTGACAAAGTAGTCTTCTAGCCGGTTTCCCTTTCCCATCTTGCCGTCGCTCGAGGGTGAATAACCTAGGCCAGTTGTGCGCATCAGAGTGCCTTGGGCTTCAAACTTTGCAGGGCCTTGGAGATTCTTTCCAAGTCCGAATCCTGGCATGTAAAACATCTTCTTCATTATTTTGATGGCGACATTACTAACGACGAAGTCGTCATCAATTCTAACCGAATAGACAGATCGGGAGGTATCCAAAGAGAAGCCTCCCAGGGTGATGTCTTCTTCTCCGTGTTGAATTTCCAAGAGTGGGGCATTGTTCTCAACAGGGGCATGAATCCCAGAGTCCCCATGGATCGTGAGCATTCATGTTTCTAGTCCCAACCGAATTTTCTGATGGAGTGTGGAGAGCACAGCCATGATGTCTGGTCGGTGCAGCCAGGGTCTTCCTATTTAGTTTTATTCCGAAAAATTTGGCGTGAAAATTTGGGTCATTACAGGTCCGAAAGTCATAGGAAGCATGAGAGTCCCAACTACATCTCTCCGAGTGTTGTCATATGCCCGGACTTTGACTTCTGATGGAGAGAAGTCCTTATTTTTGTACCCCAAGCAGTAAGCAACGCGGAGTGGACAGACATTAATCGCTGAACCATTGTCAACCGGGGTCACTGGAACCGACTTGCCATGGCATTTCAAGGGGATGTGTAACGGCCGATTATGGTCAGTTCCTTCAGCAGGTAAGTCTCGATCAGTAAAGGTGATGGCATACATGATAGGTATGGTTTTGATCAGTGCCACAAGGTCATCAGGGGTTATGGCGGAGGGAACTTTCAGTTGAGAGAGTGCTTGAATGAGCCCTTCACAATGACGTGTGGAATGAAACAGTACATCCCAAACGGACATCTTGGCCTGAGTTTGCTCAAGTTGGCGCTTAACCATTCCTTCGGGGTTCTTCTCTGGTCGGGACGGCTCCTTGGCCGGTGGGTCAAAGGGTCGGAAGGTGTTTTTAACTGGGGTGGAAAAGGGATCAGAGGGCCCTGAGGCTGCCGGGTTGGAAGATTCTCCGATTTGGAGGTTCGGGGGTTGGTAAACACGGCCGCTTCTAGTCAAATGATCAATCTAACGGTACTTTGATTCCTCGCTCCATAAGTTGGCTAAGGCTTTACGCTTGTTTCCGATAGTCGTATCCTGCAGATTGGCGGCCTAATCAGAAATGACCAAGTCATCCCACAGATCTTCGGGTTTCCATTTTTCAGCCTCCATCACTGTCTTGTTGACGATCCATTCTTCGTTTCCCATTTTTATATTGACCACCTCGGTGTTAGCCCATAAGTTTGTTCTAGCCCTTGGTTCATCTTCCCATAGATTCATCATAGCAACATCAGCGTCTTTCGGAAAAGTGACCGATGGTTCGAATTCGGCCCCGTCAACAAGGTAGTCCATTGGATCACACTCGTTACTAGTAACTTCTTCTTCGAATCCATGAAGGTTTGGGTACGGGGTGAGGTTCACATTGCTATACAAGTTATTGATAACAAGATCATTAAGATGAGAGAAATTCGGGCAGAGCGGAGCGAGCTCTGGCCGGTCGTACGTCATCATCTCAGGTTGGTATCCTGGCTGATATTCTTCGGCGAACAGTGTCGGCAAGGAGAAGGTGTCCAAAGGGTCATTCCAAGCCAAAAGCTGGTACTCATTTGGGGTTGGGTCCCACCCCCACTCAGGCATGTCTTGGAAAACTTGGTATTCTTCCCCTTGGTTTTCAAATAGTGCATAAAAAGAGAATCCATCAAGAGGATCTGCATGGATGTTTTGCCAGTCAACCTCTCATCCGGCCTCAAACAAGGGTTCATCATTCCTTTGGAGGTTGGCGGCTTCAAACTCTTCCCAATCAGTAATCAGTTCTCCCCACATGTCTTCCCATTCCCATATAGAACGAAGGGCAGTCTCTTCAGGAATTTCACCAACAGGCCCCAGTTCGGTATCAGGGACAATGAACAGGGTAGGGTCAAATTTTTGATTTTCGGCTAGGGTGATTTGGTTAATACGGAAGGGGGGCATTATGTTGTGGTAGAGGGTTTGAGACAGTGTTTGGTTTATCTGAGGGTGGAGCATCGACAACTTTGTTATTAATGAAGTTTTGAATTTCATGGCGGAGGCGGATGCAGTTGTCGGTGGCATGGCCAGGCATTTGGTGGAAATCGCAATAGACATTTTGGTTGAGGTTTGGTGGAATGGTTTGTGGTGGCGGAAGGGATTTCAACACTCCGATTTCTGTGAGTTTCTTAAAAAGAGTGGATCTGGGAGTGCTGAATTGGGTGAAGGTTCGGCTTTGGGATTTTGGTTTTTCAGAAATTTGGTTGACTTCTATAGGTTTGGTGGATGAGGTTCCTGCTTGGTTAGTATTCCCAAAGAGAACATTGCTGTTTTCCGAATATGCCCTTTTGGATTTCGACCCCAATCCTGATTCTTTCTTTTCCAAAGTTCCATCCTCAGAAGCCTCTTCTACACCAAATCGTAATCATAAAAGGTTTCAAGTTTAGGGGCGTATAATTGATAGAGAACCATGTAAGGAGCGAAGGAGCTTGGCAGGTTCTTGGTTATTATCCGTATCTGTTCTTTCAAATTTGGCTTATTCTGCATCTAGGCAACCATAGCCCTCCAACGTTTCACAAAGTCGGCAAAGCTTTCCTTCTCACTCATCTTTAGTGCTTTCCAACTCCCTTGTGGTCATTTTTAGGTCAACATTGAAGTCGTATTGGGCCACGAAAGCCGTCCCAATGTCTTCCCAAGTCCTTTTCTTGGATGGCTCAAGAGTGAGGAACCATTGCAAGGCTGGACCAAACAAGGACTCGTGGAATAGTTGGGCCATGGCTTCTTTCTTGATGCCACGCATAGTGAGGGATCCAACGTATCCTTGGAGATGGGCCCTTAGATCGCCGGTACCATCGAACTTTGCAAAATCCACTCTTTTGAACTTTTTCGGCAACTTGGCGTTTGGAAAAAGGCACAACTTGCTCATATCAATTTCTCCTTCTCCAAGTCGCTTAGTCTCTTGGACAGATTCCTCCAATTTGCCAATCTTAGCAATAAGGGCGGCCAGGTTGGGATCAGCTGCTGGTGTTTCTTCTTTGAGTCGTTCGAGCTGCGGGGGAGTCTTAGTCAGGAGCTTGTCACTGATTTACTGCATACTTTCCATTATCATATTCATGTCATTTTTCAAAGAGACCACGGTAGCCTTGAGTTATGCATCGACACCGGCGAAGGACTGCTTAAACTGAATATCCATGTTAGCCATGTTCTGCCTGAGTTCTTCTATTCCATCTCCTTGATCAGCCATGGGTGAAGGATTTTCGGGCGGGATTAAGACTATGGGTTCTTCTAACAACTGCTGGTCCTCTTGCTCAACTTGGACTTTAAACAGTGGAGTTTCTTCCAGGGTGTCTATGCGAACTAGCCTTTGGGACGGACGAAACCAATTGGGTACAGCCTCTTTTCTTTGCAGGCGATCAATGTTGGCAGCACTGGTAACAAGTCAAAAGAGAGCAATTCATAACTGATCCGAATGCTCGCCCTACCTTCTACCCGTTTCCTAGAAACAAGGCGTAGGACCTGCCGTGGTTTGCATCTCACTTAAGACGTTTGTACAGAAGATTTCCAATAGTCCCAGGTGTCGGGCAAAGTGTTGAATTCTCGAAATGGTCGGAACTGAGCCAATCTCCTTACCGTGACCATCCGAGACAGAGCAATGTGACCATTGGAATCCAGATACGCACGTGCTTAAGACTAGACTCAGACCAAGGGAGCCGTTTGGGCACGGCAAACATCGGAGGTATCGCAAACTCCATGGATTTAAGGTCTTCTAGACCGACCGGAGGGCCCTAAGGAATTCTAAGGGAGCCTAATCCTCTAGCCCGCAAGATGCAATAATGCATGAATGATGTGCGTGTAGAAATAAAATGCGCATAAACAGGATATAACACATAAGTCCTAGCCATGGGTTCCTTTCCTAGTTGGGAAGGTTCTATGGCTATGTACAAGTGCAAAGGCTGGTTTTGGTCTCAGAAGGGTTCCCCGGACAAGAGCCAAGATGTACTACCCCAGTCAAGTGTATTGCAAGACAATGGTCGAACAGCACGATGGCTCATCATAGTCGAGGGTTGCTAGGCGCTCCGGGAGAGCTTGTCACCGGTAAATCAGGCAAGGTAGCCGAAACACACTAGCGAAGCTTGTGTGGTGCAAAGTGTACAGGGTAAAAGAGCTCAATCTTCTGAAAAATATTTAAAAATCCCCCTTTTGAGAACACCTTTTAAGTTTGGCCCTCTTGATCATCCAATACTTTTGTACATTTTTTTTAAAAAAAAAAAGTATTGAGTAAAGTTTCGATCCCCAGCAGAGTCGCCACTGTGGGCTCCTGCGCCCTTTTCGGTTCGAAGAGTCGCCACCCGGATTTTTGAGATGGATCATCCGAGAAACCGAGAACTCGCTTGTAAAAGGCTTTTGGTCTAGCAAAAACGTTGAGATCTTGGGGTTCGGGAGCCACATTACGAATGGGGAGGGTTTTTCTTTAAAAAGCATCCCACTCGCCCGGTAAAAATCGGTCTTTACTTAATGTTTTCAAAAAGGAGAAATTTCGAATATCGTTTGGAATATCAAGCTCTTCAATAAAAGTAAATAGCGGGGAAGGGACATGGAAAATATATCACATTGGCGTGCAAGTGGTGCTGGCTGTACAGTAGTGATAAGATGGCGTGAACAGATAAAACAAACAACATTCAGCAAACTGTCTGGACCTTAGTCATACTGTCCACGGCACACTGAGCTGTCGCGCGTGGCATCTCAACATGCCGTGCGGGGTGCCTACCCTGCTGTCAGACTATCACAGGTTTTCAAAACATCATCTAGCTCATTGTTTTCCCCCGTACATCTTTTAAAAAGCTCGTCAGGAACCTCATGACAGTCAGATCATCCCAAAGATGTCATTATTTTCTCAAAACATTGGCCCAAAACAACTTTTGACACATTCGATCATTTGGGATGATCTAGAAAACCTTTTTAAAGAGCCAAAACATGACTTGTAGATATGGTCTTGTTTCAAAAGCAACAGAAATAGTAAACAGCAGATGCGGACAACCACAGCAAAGGAAAACTCAGATCCAGACAGTCTGCCTATGGTAATGCCAGCATATAAAGGTGCCGTCCGCTGATGGTCAAGGTACCGCGCGCCTGGTCATCCAGCCGCGCGGTTCCCCAACCTCAGCACAGTGCTGGATTTATTTTATGAAAATGAGTTTTAAGTCAAGATCTAACCAAAAGGCATTAGATCTGCTGACAGAAAAGTCCCCTCACGACTAGAACGGAATCTAGTCCAAGGAAACTAGTTTTTACCTTTGATGTTGAGTTTGATCAAGGATGGTTGACGCAAGGACGAGGATGGATCGTGACGGATGTAGATGGAAGAGGTTAAATAAAACAAAGGGAGTATGGGTGTGAGTAAGGGTTAAGTATTATGGGAAATGCGACTTTGAAGTTAATGAGAGATCAATTTCAATGATGAAAAGGGGAGTGAGTGAAAGTGCTTAAAGAATGTCTTTTGGCAATGACATTCTTTAAGACTTGGAAATGGAAATGGAAATGGGAAAGTGGGTGTGGAAACTACAGAGAGACAGCTTATGGAGTAAGAATACCCAAAAGCAAAAAGAGCCAAAAAAAAGGCCAAAAGGGGACCCCTTTCCATTGAGTGGAGGGGTTAATTTATAGGTAAAATGGCCAAGGATTTTGAATTTCAAATAGTGGAGGTATTTTCTGAGCGGGCCAGAAGTGCATTTTTGGCTGAGCCAGTCATCAGCTGTGGCTCAAACTGGCGTGGCCGACAGCTTTCTGAGCCAGTCAGCTTTTGCTCAAGGTGCCGTGCGGTGTAGTTTGGCCGAGCACGGCTCCTTGAATTTCAACATGCCGTGCGCTTCATATCCGTTCCGCACGATACCTCCTGTTTTGGTCCAGGGGCTTTTGGGCTTTATCTGGGCTTATCTGGGCTTTTGGGCTTACATTGGCTTAGAGGAAATCCTTTTTCAAGCTCACAAAGGCATCGTTCCCTTTATTTCATCATCGGGGCGGACAAAAACTCTCTGAGGTCCGGATTGGGGTGTCTACAAAAGGAAACTAATACTTTGCGGAAAAAAAAAAACCAGACATGAAAAAATTGAGGTCATAATGCGCAAAGGTTTAATTCAAAAAGTACGTGACGAAACTATTTTTTTTCCTGATTATAGATGACTACGTACTATCCTTCCAACTATCAAAATATGTCAAGAATTGATGGAACGGAAATTAGGTAAATCAAGAAAAGTAAGTAAAGAAAAGGACTATTGTTCAGAGAAGCAAGTGTTGAAATCCTTACTAGTAAATCAGAGAAGCAAGTGTTGAAATCCTTACTAGTAAAGTCCATGAATTGTCATTAAGCAGTTAGGCACTCGTTGTTCAAAAAAATTAAGCAGCCAGGCATAATAGCTCATGTGTTTGATGAATCCCATTAATGAAAATTATAAGTCAGTGCCCGTTAATGCAAATTATAGAAAAATGAACATACGGAATGCAGGGAAACTGCTTACAATGTTCCAGCGACTCGACTTGTGTTTCCTTGAGTTTGATCATTTCCAAAGACCCTAACCATGCCAAAATCTGAAACTTTTGCATTCATATCAGCATCTAACAAGATATTGCTAGCTTTGAGATCACGGTGTATAATTCTAAGCTGGGAGTCTTCATGAAGGTACAACATCCCCCAGGCTACCCCTCCTATAATTTTATAACGTCTTGACCAATACAGCTTCTCCCGCTCTTGTGGGTCTGTGCATTGATGAGGTGAAATGCAAGTTCAAGTTAGAAGTCAAGAACTAGACTTGGGAAATATGTATTATATATGTTACGTTTCTCGAAATTGAGACAGAAGCAAAAGAACACGTTAAAGTGGTGCCATCTCCGAGCATGCACCTGCAATGCTCCTCAACACATGATGCGTATGCTTTGTGTTTGAGAGTTAATACGTTAATGGACTCCGAGATTCGTTATTAATTCATAGCAATGAAGAGGCATTTAGATTGCCTAACCGAATAACAAGTAATTGAGGCTCTTCTTGGGCACAAACTCGCAAATGAGTATCTTTTCTTCTCCTCGCAAGCAAAATCCGAGTAGCCTCACAAGGTTTCCATGCTAGAGCTTGACAACGAATACCACATCATTTTTGAATTCTTGTGCACCTTGCCTTGAGGTTCGAGAAAGCCTTTTCACAGCTACCTCTTGGCCATCTAGAAGTAAACTGTAAAAATACAAAACATCTCGTGAAACTCATAGATATCCAAATCCACCTTCACCAATTTTGTTATAGTTTGAGTCGTTGTTTGTGGCAGCTTCAATTGTACCCGCCAAATCATATTGCAAGGACTCGATCCACTTTTAAGATGTCATCCCCAACTGGACAAATCAAAAGTTGAAATTAAAAACAAATGGTAAAAACAAGAAAGGACAAGAAGTTGTTTTGTGGTCTCTATCAATTTTTCTTTAGTTAATTTGTTCTGGCATGAAGAAGTTTCTTTATTTTAGTTTGGGGGTAATTTTGAAATTTCCCCTCGTTCTTACCATTGTCTAGATCTTCTTCTATAGAATTATGTTTCTTCTTCGCCCTTTTAGTTAGGAAACAGAAGCCTGCTTTGAAAACCATAATGACGACCCAATTGAAGCTACAATGGCAGCGATTACTTTCTTTTTTTTTATCGGCAAAAGATAAAGATTTATTAACTCCAAATACAAAGTATAGAGCTAATAAGATCGATCATGCATACACCAGCAAGCTAGCTGAGCCCAAATTAGGAGAAAATACCTAAAAAGTCCAGGTTGGAGAGACACCAACCCAAAACAAACAGCCCAAAAATCCAAATTGACCAAGCCCACACAACTATTACAACCCTACACACATAAACCAAACCCAAGAAACAAACCCTCCAGCCGCTGCCTCCATACGCCACCACCACTTCCTCCGCCGAACTTGCCAACCCAGCCAAGCCACAGGCAACCATTCACAGATTAAAACACAGCACCGCCCAACTTGCCACCAACCGCCACCCATTTACTTGCGATGAGACTCCCCCATTTCCTGCATTATTAAAATTGTTTCATTAGCAATCGGTTGCACTGACTAAGGCCGCAAACAATCTAATTCGAGTATGTAGTGATTAGTTTCAGCTTGTTTGATTTTTTTTTTTTTTGAATATTATATAAGGTTTGTTTTGTTGAACATATGCGTCTAAAAGAAGCATTTAATCTAGCTGATCACGATCTCGAGCTTATTGGTGTTCAAGCTTCGGTCGAAAACTAAACGAGTTTGAAAAATATGTTCAAAACTACCCTCGAATTAGGTAGCTCACTTTTTGCAACTTTAATTGATAAACGCCTTTCATCCCATATTCGATTTTGGTCCTTTAAGTTGTGGGAGTTAAGGCGAAAACGCAGTCTGTGTAATACTATATTCAATTATTAACAGCATTATTTTCTTTGGGAAAGTCTACAATACACTGTAGGGAGGTAATCCCAAACAGGTACAAAGAGTGACCCGAACACATGGTACGTGGGGCACAGAACAAATGTAGACGGAGTACCCACCGTGCAGTACGGTGAATGGCAGTGAGGACCAGGGACACGAGGGGTCCCAGGTCCAAGATACCCGATCAGGGGTATGGTCCAAAGAGCAAGGGTAGTTGTTGGACCAGTTGCATGCTAAGGGGACCAATGGTTTGAGACATCATTGGTCCAGATAGGCTGTTCGGCAACGAGAGGGCCGAACAGGAGCAGTAATTTGGAGGAGGTGCCGTAAGGCGCCCAAAGGGTCCAAATGGTAATTCCCGAAGTGAAACAAGATCCGAGGAGATACCCAACGAGAATGGGGTGAACGGCCGCTTTAGAAAGAGTTCCTAAAAGGTCTAAAAGGAAATATGCAAGTTATGGGAACGGGAACCCTGATATTCCGAGTTTCCTTTATGAGAAAGGAAACTTAGGGCGGCAAGATGGCTTGGACAACAAGCATCCTCGAGTCTATAAATACGAGGTAAAACCTAGAGGTAAAGGTACGCACTTCCTATTGGCTTATTACTTAATGAGAATTAAGGTTTTACTTAGTACGAGATACTAACTTTGGCATCGGAGGGCCTTTGCCACGAGACGGCAAAGGTGCGCCACCTTTTGTTTGTTTTATAGGTTCGATTCCGGCGGTATGCTAGGGTTTCGGTGTAGAGAGAAAATTTGTCGTTACAGTTTGGTGCTGTTCGATGGCCTGTTTCTTTTTCCTGCACCTAAATTTGGCGCCGTCTGTGGTAAACTAAAGATATCCCTTTTAAAAAACGACCATGGCGGAAGAAGATCCAAAGACTCCACTTGATGCAAACAATCAGCTGGGTGGGGAGTCGACAAATCCTCACCAGATCGGGCCGAGAAAGCCCGACGGCATGCAAGGGAGGACCACGAGCAAGGACCGCCACTTGACTGTGACTCCAGAAACAGGGACGGACGGACGGCCACAGGATCCACGAGAAGGAGTAAGTCCCGCCGTGGGAGGGAGTCAGTGGCGCGTTCGAAAAGCGTGCACAGCAGGGAAGACATCCTGGACAAAAAGAGACAGGAAATAGAGGAATACGCTCGTCTGATTAAAAGACGAGAATATGAGATTCAACAGCTGCAGCGGATACGAGAACATCCGGAGGATTCTGGGCTTTCACGAAGGAAGTCCAGAAAAGAAGGGTTGGATATGGTGGAGTACAGGAGAGCGTCTTCACGAAGAAGAAGAAGCAGGAGCCTCACTCCGAAACGACCAAAGGCTTCTTCACGAAAAAGGAGAAGCAGGAGTAGGAGCTCCTCCCCCGAGGAAGGAGGAAGCAGGAAGCACCACAGGGACAGGTACGAGAGACCTGATTCCGATTGGGAAAGGAATAATGCAAAGGGATCAGAAGAGGGGACCATGTCTGCACGAGAAGCAGCGCGGAGAGCCCTTAGCAACATAGCAACTTCTCCTTTTGCAAAGAGATTGCAGGAGGCAAAGTTGCCGAGCAGGGTTAAACACGGGACGTTTATTCTGTACGAAACGAATGCAGACCCGGTGGCACACATACAGCATTACCAGCAGGCGATGTTTATGCACGATGGTGATGATGCGATCATGTGCAAGATGTTCCCTTCTAGTCTGGGAAAGGTGGCCCTGTCATGGTTCCATAAGTTGGGGCCGAACACCATACGAGGATGGAGACAGTTGGCCGAGGAATTCACTGCTCGGTTCCTGACGAGCAGGAAACCACCCAAAACTTTTGAGAGTCTCTCAGTTATGAAGCAAGGAGAGAGTGAGCCGATCAGGGACTACGCCAAGAAGTATTGGGAGACTTTCAACGAGATTGAAAGTTGCAGTGAGGAGTATGCAATAGCAACGTTCAAGACTGGGTTGCCTGTTCGGGGGGAGCTACGAAAGTCCCTAAACATGAGTCCAGTGAGCACGCTGGCAAAGCTGATGGAACGTATTGAGCAGCATGCCAGGAATGAGAATGACATACTACGGGAAGACGGCAAGTTGAGTGTCGAGCAAGCCAAGAGTCCCGCGAAAAAGACGGATAAACCCGAGCCCAAGACTTACAAAGAGAGGAAGGAGCACGGACAGACTAAGAGAGAGTCATACCGGGAGAAGCATGCCCCTGACCCAAAGTCGTACTTCTTAGTAACGACGGTATGGAAAGAACCGATTTATCGAGTTCTTTATCGAATAAAGAACCGCCCATACTTTAAGTGGCCTCCACGGCTGGAGTGTGATAAAGATGAAAGAAGGGCAACGAGTCAGCATTGCAGTTACCACAAGGACTGGGGTCACATGACAGAGGACTGCGAGATGTTCAAGCAGCACCTTGATGACCTGGTCTCACGAGGGTATTTGAAGGAATTCATTCAAGAGGAGCACAAGGGTGCCGAGAAGGCAATGGAGTTGGATTACGAGCAGAATCCAAGGGGCGTGGTCCATATGATACATGGATTAGCCACACCTTATACGAGAAATGAGGTGAGGTTGCTCCAAAGGAGGGTAAAACACGACCACACATGTGATGCAGTTAAGAAAGAAACGAGGACGTGAAGTGGAAGGTGCAACGAAGGCATAACCTTCACGGACGAGGACCTGGGGAGAGTCCAGGTGCCGATGACGCTCTTGTGATAACCCTACGAATTGGGGAATATGACATGGAGAGGATCATGGTGGATTTAGGAAACTGCATCGAGGTGCTTTATTACAACGCGTTCAAGAAGCTGGGATTAGCACAAGCAGACTTGGTATAATCAGTAACTCCGTTGGTTGGGTTCTGCCAAGTAGGGGCCCGCCATTGGGCAAGGTGACCCTACCTGCTCGGGGACAGTGGTGCTGAGAACCGACTTTTTAGTGGTGGACGTGCCATCTTCCTATAACGCGATTATAGGGAGGACTTGGTTGCATAAGATGAGGGCGGTCTCCTCCACCTACCATCAGATGGTAAAATTTCCAGGATCCACTGGAATCGAGAAAATAAGGGGGAACCAAAAGACAGCCCAACAGTGCTTGGTTTCCATAATCAAGAAAGCACCCAAGGCACAGTTGGTGCAAACCGTCGAGGTTACTAATCGGCCGACCATCGAGGATGTCGGAGGGAATCCAGCCGAGAAGGTGGTGGAAGCATTGAAGAAAATCCAGATCAACGAGAATGATCCTGAAAGATATTTCCTGATTGGGGAAAACCTGTGCAAAGAAGAGGAGGAAGAGTTGGTGAAATTTCTCAAAGAGCACGTTGATGTGTTTGCTTGGGTGCCCGAGAAGATGCCTGGGGTGGATACAAGCGTGATTTGCCACCACCTGAATGTGGACCCGCAGCACAAACCGGTGATGCAGAAGAAAAGAAGGTCTGCCGTACAGCATGTGGACGCTGTTATCGAGGAGGTCGACCGTTTGCTCGAAGCAAAGGCGATCCGAGAGGTATACTACCCCGAATGGTTGTCTAACACAGTGGTGGTAAAAAAGAAGAGTGGGAAATGGCGGGTATGCGTCGATTTCACGGATCTAAACAAGGCTTGTCCGAAAGACAGTTTTCCCCTGCCCAGGATAGATCAGTTGGTGGATGCAACAGCTGGGTATGGGCGTATGAGTTTTCTCGACGCTTATCGAGGATATCACCAGATAGCTATGTACGGCCCCGATCAGGAGAAGACGTCCTTCATCACACCACGGGGTTGTACTTTGCTACAATGTTATGCCACTTTGGTCTGAGGAATGCCGAAGCAACCTAGAGACTAGCAACGATTATGCTAAAGAAGCCGCTCGGCAAGACCATGGAGGTGTACATTAGACGATATGGTGGTAAAAAGCAAGGAGGAACGAAACCACATCGCTGATCCGAAAGAAGCTTTTGAGATAATGAGAGAGTATAAGAAGCTCAACGCCTCGAAATGTGCGTTTGGGATAAGTTTTGGGAAGTTCTGGGTAACTTAGTGACCATTAGAGGGATAGAGGCGAATCCCGATCAAATAATAGTTTTGCAGATTCACAGTCCGAGGACCACGAAGGAGGTCCAGGGGTTAACAGGGATGGCGGCAGCTAATAGGTTTATAAGTCGTTCGAGTGATAAGTGTAGACCTTTCTTTCAGCTTGTTAAAAAGAGAGAAGGTTACGAATGGGGAGTAGAGTGTGAGCAGCTGCCCAAGACTCAAAAGTACTTGGCATCACCACTTCCGCCTATTCCTCGAGCCTGGCGAGGTCCTCGACCTGCGCACTTAGTGAGTATCCTAACATGTCGTAGTGCGGTTCATCGAGGGACAAGGGATCCAAGCAAATCCCTCGCTCATTACGTGAGCGACGCTATTGGATGCGTAAACGAGACATTCGCCTCTTGCAGAAGTTGGTCCCGCATCGAGGACGGCCGCCAGAAGTTGCCCCACTACTTCCAAAGTCACAAAGTGGTCGTTTACACGAAGTTCCCGTTGAGTCATTGCTTCGAAAGGCCGATTTCTCGGGATGAATATCAACTTGGCTCGGTGGAATTGAGCAAAGTATGATATTGATTATCACGCGCACGCGCAGCTTAAAGCGGCAAGTTTTGGCAGATTTCGTGGCGGAGTTCTCTCTCCCACATTAGCTCCACGGCCTCCTACGAAAGTGAGCGCTTGGACGAGCCGCCACCGAGAAGCGAGGGGCATCCGCCGAGCAAGACCCATTGGAATGGAAGCTTTTGTAGATGGATCCGCATGCAACACCGGATCCGGAATTGGGGTGGTGCTTTTCCTCTGAAGGAGTTATGATCGAATTATCCTGCGCCTGGGTTTCAGCGCGTCGAATAATGTGGCGGAGTACGAGGCACTCTGGCCGGGTTACGGAGCGCAAGAACCTTGAAAGTAAAAAGAATTCGAGTATTCCGTGATTCACAACTCGTGGTGAATCAGCTGTCCGGGGAATACGAGGTCCGGAGTGAAAAGATGGCGGCCTACGTGGAGGCAGCCAAGGATTTGCTTGATACCTTTGAGAAGGTACACATCGAGCAGATAAGCTCTGGACAGAACGCCCACGCCGACTCATCGTTTGGCTGGCAGTATTGTACAGAGTTCAAAAGGAAGGTAGCAGTGGACTATCTTCTGCCGAGCCGAGCATTGGGAGAAGTGTGGAATTGGTCCTGAACGTGAACCAAGGACCAAGTTAGATGGATCCAATAGTGGAGTTCCTACGAGATGGGACACTCTCCACAGATAAAAAGAAGCTCACAAGATAAAGACGAATCGCAAGATTTTGGCTATCACCGTATGAAAGTTGTAAGTAAAGTCTTTCATCGACTGCATCAAGCTTGCGTGCACCCCGAGATGTGCGCAGAAATTTCCTCCATGAAATACATGAGGAACATGTGGGAGTCACGCAGTGGGAGATCCATTGCTCACCGTGCAATCACCCAGGGTTGGTGACCGCACATGCAGGAAGATGCAAAGGTGTACGTGAAAATCTGCGTGAGAAGTGTCAGAAATTCTCACCTATGATTCGAACACCACCGAAGATCTCTGCCCTTGACAAGTCCTTGGCCATTCGCACAGTGGGGATGGACATCGTGGGTCCCCTCCACAAGGCTACCGGGAACAGGAAGTTTTTGTTGGTAGCAATGACTACTTTACCAAGTGGATTGAAGCGGAACCATTAGCAAAGATCACGTAACCTATGATAGAAAGGTTCGTGTGGAAGAGCATCATCACCCGATTTGGGGTTCCTTATTCCCTGATCACTGATAATGGGTCCCAGTTTCAGAAAAAGTTCAAGGCTTTTTGCGCCCAATAATGAATAAGGAACTATTATTCCACACCGGCCTACCCTCAGAGCAATGGACAGGCAGAGGCGTCCAACAAAACTATACTTGACGGGATCAAGAAAAGGTTGGACAAAGCAAAAGGCAAGTGGCCTGGCGAATTGCCAACTGGTCCTATGGGCACACCGAACAACTCCTAGCAGGTCTACGGGAGAGACCCCCTATTCGCTGGCATATGGAACAGAGGCTGTGATTCCATTGGAGGTTGGTTTGCTGACCAACAAAACCACACTGGTGGAGAGTGGGGGCAATGACAGAGCCCTGGAAATTGAGTTTGACCTCGCCGAGGAGAGGAGAAAACGAGCTCTGGTGCACCTGGCTTCGTACCAGGAGCAATTGATGAAAAGTTACAACAAGCATGTCCACCCACGAGAGTTTGGTGTTGGAGACCTTGTGCTACGAAAGGTGCTCGGCAACACCAAGGTGGCCAACGAGGGCAAGTTAGGGGCCAATTGGGAGGGCCTGTATAGAGTGACAGAGGTTGTGGGCATTGGGGCATATCGATTGGCAGACCTGGACGGGAACCCGGTACCAAGGCCCTGGAATGTTCACAACTTGAGGAAGTTCTACATGTGAAGAATTTCGATTTCGTTTCTATTATGTTTTAGATGCACATCGTGATTGTGTGGGAATTACGAATAAAATTCCCTTGTGTTTTCTTTTACTAGTTACAAGGGGTACGCGTAACACCCCCTTGAGTTTTGCGAATTATGAATAAAATTTCCAAATTTTGGCAACAAACGCTATTTTTTACGAGTTTTTCGTTTATCATGCTTTAAATACGAAGTCAAGCTATGTCCTTAGTCCTTACTTTGTATTGGGGAGCAGAGGTAAGGGGTAACTAAATGGAATTTCGAATATTTCAAAATTTTACCAAGTACGAATATACTTGTTTGTTTGCTCTGCACGAATACACCTTGCACTTTACCAACGAATTCACTTGTTCGCTTGCTGCGTACGAATACACCCAGAATTGAGCCAAGTACGAATACACTTGTCTGACTGCTCGGGTACGAATACACCCAGAATTGAGCCAAGTACGAATACACTTGTTTGTTTGCTCGGGTACGAATACACCCAGAATTTTACCAAGTACGAATACACTTGTCTGTTTGCTCGGGTACGAATACACCCAGAATTGAGCCAAGTACGAATACACTTGTCTGACTGCTCGGGTACGAATACACCCAGAATTGAGCCAAGTACGAATACACTTGTTTGTTTGCTCGGGTACGAATACACCCAGAATTTTACCAAGTACGAATACACTTGTCTATTTTGCTCAGGTACAAATAAACCCAGGACTACTGTGGACAAATACGAGTACATTTGGGTGACCTAAGTACGAATATATTAGGGAAAGTTTCCAAGCACAAAACGTGTGGGCTGCGTACGTGAACATGCAGCAGCATCTAAGTTCGAAAAAACTTGATGGTTACTCAGGTATGAACAAACCTTGAGCGCCTACAACATTATGAAAATGGTCAGAAGCATGTCCGGGTACGAACAGACCCTAGATACATACGTATACAAACAATTATACGTATTGCGTAGACGAGCTACGAGTACAGTTAACACTGTTCTAAGGTACGGGAGGCCTGCAACGGTATAAATGTGAATACGACTGGATCATCAACAGGCACGATGAGACCTGGGGAGCATACATGACTATGCATAGGGCTAAGTATGAAGACACTTAGCACATAAAAAATTGGCCAAGAGATGACCACCTGCATTGATAAAAGGCCACGAAGGGCCAGGCAAAACAATAATTCAGGCCAAACAGGGCCACCCAAAACATTTCAAAGGCCATGAAGGGCCAGAACACGAGAATTAAAGTGTGTAGAAATGTATCAATGCCAAGCACGGCGATGCCAAATGGCTACGCAGGGCCAGCAGAAGATAATTAAAAGTCTCAGTTGTTGTCACTACGAAGAAGCCCAACTTACTCTTCGTTTGTCAGATCTTGGATGACAGGGGGAGAGCTTGGAGCAGTTGTGGAGTCCGGAGCAGTCACAGAGGCCAAAGCAGTTGAGTTATCCGCAACAGTGCTAAGCTCAGGCGGACCGCCAGTGGCTTCCTTTTGGCCAAGGCTGGTCACTTCTCCAGACACTGGCATTCTGCTGTTCGGGGACATTGGCATTAAGCTCCCTGTCCAGGCTGTCCTCCTCTTCCACGATCTCTTCCAGCTCCTCGGTGAAAACCTGGGCGCTCGGAAGGTCAATCTCTATCCAGAGGGGAGAAGACTCTGCTACACCAGATTTCTTAAGGCAGGCTAGCCAACCAGCTTCAAAGACTTGGTCCTGGATCCCAGGCATCTGGTCCGTGTAGCTCTCAGTGGCCACACGGATTCCCTCATTATAGCCCTGCTGGTAGGCTGCCTTGGCCTCATTCTTGCTCGCCTCCAGCTCTGTGAGAGTCTGGTTCAGTCCGCCTTCAAAGACCTCCGGCTTACCCTCGACCGTCCGAAGCCCGCGGGCCGATTTCTCTCTCCACTGACAATGGTGTTTTGAAGCTTGGCTTCACTGGCAAGCTTGGCACGCTGGGGCTCTGAGTGTCCCAGTTTTCGGGCCATGGCCACCATTTTTTGCATTGCCTGGAGTTATCTCTAAGTTAGACAGATGACGGGAAGAACTATTGAGTATCATTAGTCCGTAAACACGAGTGATGGGGTTACCTTAGCGCTATGGCTCATGAACGAGCCGAGGAGATTGTTTGGGGAGTAAGCCACTTCTTTGCATATCCTCAGGCAAAGCGAAAGCCTGGGATAGTGCGAGGGCTGTCCCTTCAGAATCGACACTATCACGAACGATGATCGCCTGGCCGCGTGCGTAGTTCGAGGGGCCTGAGTGGGGTTGGAAGAGCTGTAGGTTGGGACGGAGGCCGCTCGACCGCAGAAGTTTCCAGCCGCTGACGTTTGTCACGGTGGCTGGCCTCAATCTCCTCAGGTGAGAAGCTTGGGGGAGCGTCCGGTTGAGCTGGACCTCGGCGGCCATGAGACGGTGCTGGGCTTTGAGACCGTCCGCGGCCACCTCTACCATGGCCGATGGTGAGCAAGTTGCTAAGATTGATCGGTTGATCCATTTCTCGAGGTGGGGGAGATGAAGTATATCCACTCGAAGATGTGGAGGCTTCTTCGGCGAGCTGGATGGGTTCGTTGGGAAGCGGAGGGGTCCGAGAACGCCTCTCCTCTAGTTGCTCGGGTTGTTGAACATGAGGACCTGGGAGGATAGGATTGTCCGCTGCTCGGATCCGCCGGTCAATGAAACCCCGGTATGATGCTCGGTAGCTGAGGAGACCGAAGCTACGCTTTTGCTCGGCCACCGCATACACGCATCTTCGCTCGCTGAAGGCGAGAGCACGGCTGATGTCAGTGACGTGGACCTGAGGGGTGATGATGGCGCGCCCCTGGTTGACGTTCGTGGCTGCAAATATGAGAAAATTAGCAATCAGAAAGGCAAAGGGAAAGCGATGCAAAACGAAATTTTGCTCGCAATAAAGTTCTACGAAAAAGACTAACGTGGAGTGCCAAATCGGGGTGCGTGGAATCCGATGACTCTACCGCCCTCGTCTCTCGGCTCGGTTCCTCGTGACGATGAGGAAGTCGTCGTCATCTCCTCGAGCGGAGTCACAGTTCTAGCACGAGCCTTTTCCTGGAATCCCTACTTTTGAGATAATAGGTCAAGGCATCCTTAGTTCTAGAGATGCTATACAAATGGTGAATGTCGGAAGGCCTAAAGATGTGCCTAGCATGTGGTTTAGGGGCATTGATGCCCATAACAACCCTAAAGAAATTAGCGTAAACCTGCATAGGGGACAACAGTAATGGGACGTAACCGCTGAGCAATGGTGCCAGTGGAAATCTGACGCCGCCTCAACGACCCGGCGACGACAGGGGATGTGCAAGGTGTCATTGTCAAAACACTCACGAATGGCGCCTTCTGCAGCCAAGGAAGGGCTACGTTGTCAGGGATCTCATACCGAGATCTAAACTCGGCCATCCTTTGGGGTATCACAGTGTCTATGAAACCTACCCATAACGAAGACTGTGGGTATGGGTTTTCTAAGAAAAATTGGGTACGAAAAAGCCCTAAAAGAGACTATGGAAGTCCTAAATCGACGAGGAAGACGGAATGGAAAGGGGGAATAAGAACTTACGAACAAGTGGACGAGAACCCTAGAGTCAGAAGGAGACTCTGAGATGATGAACAGAGCTTCAATGGCGGAGGTACTCGGGCGTTCTTTCTGCAGAAGGAAGTTGGAGAGAGAAAGTGGGTTTCAAATTGGGACGAAACCCAAGTATACCCCATCAGGGGTGACGATGAGAACGCCACCCCGTGACGCCGTTGGCGCACTGCCTCAAACGCTTGCTCGCATTGAATGTGGGCGATACAAGGCACGCCGCGTGTAAAGGTGATAGTTGGAAAAGTGTCTAGACCAAACGACGAGGCGTTTGGGTTGGACTAATGATGAGTTTGCACAAAGTGCGAAACATGGGTGCAGGAGCAAAGGAAGAGAACCTTGCTCGGTGTTCAAGCTTTGCTCGTCATATTAAGAGAAAATAACGAGTAAAGCCGGGAGCCATTGTAGGGAGGTAATCCCAAACAGGTACAAAGAGTGACCCGAACACATGGTACGTGGGGCACAGAACAAATGTAGACGGAGTACCCACCGTGCAGTACGGTGAATGGCAGTGAGGACCAGGGACACGAGGGGTCCCAGGTCCAAGATACCCGATCAGGGGTATGGTCCAAAGAGCAAGGGTAGTTGTTGGACCAGTCGCATGCTAAGGGGACCAGTGGTTTGAGACATCATTGGTCCAGATAGGCTGTTCGGCAATGAGAGGGCCGAACAGGAGCAGTAATTTGGAGGAGGTGCCAGAAGGCGCTCCAAAGGGGTCCAGAAATGGTAATTCCCAGTAAGGAAACAAGATCTGGAGGAGATACCCAACGAGAATGGGGTGAACGGCCAGCTTTAGAAAGAGTTCCTAAAAGGTCTAAAAGGAAATATGCAGTTAAGGGAATGAGAATCCCTGATATTCTGGGTTCCCTTTATGAGAAAGGAAACTTAGGGCAGCAAGATGGCTTGGACAGCAAGTAGACATGGGTCTATAAATGCGAGGTAATCCTAAAGGTAAAGGTACGCAATTCCTGGCTATTGGCTTATTGTTTACCGAGAATTAAGGTTTTACTAGTACGAGATACTAACTTTGGCATCGGAGGGCCTTTGCCACGAGACGGCAAAGGTGCGCTCACCTTCTGTTTGTTTTATAGGATCAATACCGGCGGTGTGCTAGGGTTCCGGTGTAGAGAGAAAAGTAGCCGTTACAGTTTCGTGGTGTTCGAATGCCTGTTTCGTTTTCCTGCACCTACATACACACTCCTTAAAATGGTGTACCATATGCACTTATTTTATGGTTCATTCATGACATTTTAGTATGTTTCGTAACTTTTATTTCGTAACATTTTTATTATGATTCGTAGCATTTTGTTATATCTCGCAACCTTTGTACGATTCGTAACTTTTTAACAATATAATTCGTAACATTTTCTCTACAATACGTAACATTTTGGGGGGTGCATATGATACACACCCAAATAATGAGTGTGTATTGTAGTCTTCCCCTTTTTCTTAATATGCCCCTCTCTTTGTCAAAACCTCAGAAGACATTAAGGGGGTCTTTGCTTTGTTTCTTGGAGAAAATGCATGATAGATTGATCATTGGGCATCCAGCAGAGCTCCAAGAAGTTCGTTAAAACATTGATTCAAGTATTCAACTACTTGAGTCGTTCTATCTGTGGGTTTCTGGAAGCATTTTGGAGGGCTTGACAATTCAAAGCGTTTCCGCAATCAAACACTTGATGCAATGTATGATCGAGGATTCAACAAATTAGTTTTTAGTTAATTAGTGATGATTCACGATTGATTTTAAGAGAGATAATGAAAAAGCGGTCTGACAACCTTCACTTTTTTACACTTCTAAATGTGTATTTAAAGGATAGACTTAGAAAGGAACAAAAAATTTCTTCCACATCTAAAAGAAAGAAGAACCAAGAATATGGAACGACAGGAGTAACAAATTATGGATACTAGACAATTCTATAAACTTCAAAAATTAAATTTCAAATCCATGCTTTACAAAAGAAAGTTTTACCGGGGCTGCTTGTTGCAGTAGTACTAGGAGGAGGAGGAGGACGGAGGACTGGCGTAGGTGGCGGCGGAGCGGAACTGAAGTTGGCATTGTAAAATGGGTATGTCTCATACCTGACATTACAGCTCGGAAGCCGAACTATCGCTCCTTGTTTTGCATCACAGCAACTCGGAAAAGCCAAGATACAATCCCGAAGGCAGGTATTGCAATCGGAATTAGATATATCTGGCGTGCATTGCGCTAGTCCATACAACGTTTCATTGGGTGAGTAATTGACTTGTGCAGTCGCGAATTTCTTACCTGAGTCATCACTCGAAGTCCGATTGACAATATCGTCCATAACCTTTTCAAGTGTAATTCATACCAATAGTTATGTGGTTGCAAAAAGTAAGAACTAGATATAACATAAAAATAAATTTTTTTCATATACCACGGAGGAAAGACACACCAAACTAAATTATCAGAAAGACATAAGAGGTTAAGGCTCTCATATTCGACCCGTGTTGGCAATCACTTCTTGCAAGTTTTCTTACACCCTCATTACCTTGTATCACTCATCCCATTATGGTGGTGGCACCATGCAACGAACGAAGCTAGAGGATAGGCCGATAGTTATGCAATACGTATTCATTTGTGGTCCGAAGTAATGAGTACAGCACCAAGCGTGCTGGGAGCAGAATTTGGAGAAAATATTGATTGGAATTTGTATATATATATATATATATATATATATATATATATATTCATGTATTGTACGTCTATATGTACTCAATTATAATAAAATGAAATTTTGTTTAAATTTATTATTATTGATTAGAAGTTTTATTTATTTATTATTCATTGTTAAGACAAATTAATTAACTAATTAAAATAATATAAAGTTCTTGAATATAAAGTCAAATTTAAAAGTAAAAAACATAATTTAGTTGAAAATATAATTTGAGTTAACCAAATTAAAATAAATAAGTAATTAAATAAATAAAGAAATGAATTAAATAAATAAGATAAAAGAATTAAAAAATTAAATAAAAAGAATTCAGTTAAAAGGATGATTTGGGGGTATTTATGACTTTTTGGCAAGGGGGAGGAGGGGGAAGTAGGTCTTGATCATTAAAGTTGAGTGATTAAACTTTAACGTGGACTTCACAAAAAGCGTCCGGTGACCGGGGTCCAAAGATATTTCCCCAATTACCAATTTTCGTATGGCCCACATATGGCACTCAGAATTTGACAAAGACAAACACACATTAAATACAAAAGAAATACACTATTTGCACCATTAGAATATCGTTGCTTATAGGAGTATAATAGTTCGATTTGTTGCAAAAAAAAGTGTATTCGTGGGGTGAGACCAACACTATTTTAATTAATAAGAAAGAAGATAATGTTCACATTCTTTTAAAGAGGGTGAACAAAATTGCATTGGCTAACCAGGTAACTATTGTGATCTCCATTATGTAAGTCCTGTTGGGGGTTTGTCAATACAATCTTCTCACTTTTGACCGAAAAAAAAACTAGGTAGCTATTTGGATATGATTGTAGATTTTTAAAAAAATTGCTTTCCTTAAATATTCATATAATCTTTAACTTTATACACTCAATCTCTATATTATTTACATAAAATAACTTCATTAAATCAATAATTTTGGTCTGTATTTTCATTTTGAGGTACCTCAAAATATATCTTCACTCTTCTTATTTTTCTTTAAAAAAAATCGATGAACTGCTAATAGAGGAAAATTCAATAATAAATAAGTTTAACTCACTTAAAGAACTAAGGCCCCGTTCCAAATTCTCAAATAAGAACTTAAAAAATAATGACTTATTTTCAAACTTAAAAATGATAGACTTACAAAAATAATATTTTAATTTTTTTGCAAGGTTTGATAGATCTCATCTAAATCTATGAAACAGTATCCATATTGTATATTTTTTTATTTTAATAAGCCTATTATTTTTAAGCTTGAAAATTACAAATAAGTATTTAATTTTTAAGTGGCAAAGCGGAACACACCCTAAATGCATGTCTCCTTACACACTAATGAACGCAAACTTTAGGATGGTTAGAGGATTAAATTTACCAGATCATCAGTGACTTCATATAAAAAATCAAATTAACTAGGTAAGAGTGTTCACGTGAACATTTGCAAATATTGTATCCTATCATCATGCTTAAGTATCATTTATCCTCTATGAATTTTCATGTTTGAATTTCACAAGTCAAACATTTCAAACGTAGGATCATTGGAGAGTTTGTCTGGTCATCATATCCAGAGCTCCGAAATGCTTGAGGTTCATCACGCAAGCTAATCCGAACATCCAAATATAAAAAAGAACAGTGAAAAAGAGTTAATATCTTTGTTCAAACATTAGAAGCATCATACGTGAGTATATCCATATTCTGTATAAAATACTTCATAATATTACCTCCCCCAAAACTTCGTTAAAATGGGTCTTATTCGTAACGTTCCAAGTGTTGTGCAAAACTCCCATGAACCCTCTATCCTGACGGGCGAATATGTACTCGTTGGAGTACCTCAGCATGCACCCTTCCAACCAGACTGTCACCCGCTTCGACTTGGGGCACCATTCGACTACATTTTGGGTAGCGTAAACGACGCAGTCTTGACACTCGGCAGAGGAGATGTCGCCACGGCAGAGGAAGAGGCCGTAAGTGATGTCGGGTGGGCTGGTGCCGGCGGTGAAGTTGTAAAAGCCGTTGGATGCGTTGTTGGAGTGGGAGGAGAGAGCGGAGAAGAGGGTGTTGAGGTTTGTTTTGTAGGTGCTGTTTGGGGCGTAGGTACTGGTGGTGCCAAGGGTTGGGTCTGGGCAGTCTAAGGAAAAGAAAGGTGGGTAATCTCCTTTAGTAATTGGGATTAGGCTAAGCAAGCAAATCTTGTAAACAAACAGAGACTTTCTGGGGAGCAAATTATCCATTCTGCAGCAGCCTTCTGGGGGTTTCAATTTTGATTTTTAAAAAAAAATAGAGATTGCACGGGAGAGGGTGGAGAAATAAGTGGTGGAGAAATAAGTGGTTGGGAGGGGAGGTTAGAAATCATGGCTAGCTGTGGCCCCGACGGCCTGGAAGTGGAGAAATTATTCCTTGCCCCAAGGGCAACACGTGGCCGTGCCACAACACATCCGAGCCGTCCGTTCGGTACCCGAACGGCTCGGATTTAGTGAGAGAAAGCAGAGAGAGAAAGGAGAGAGAGAAAGGAGGAGAGAGGGTATTTTAATCTCATCCGTTCGGTACCCGAACGGACGGCTCGGATCGTGCCGAGGGGCACCACGTCACCCCTGCCCCAGGGGCATTGAATAATTTCTCCTGGAAGTGGGTCTATGTCTGCAAACTGCTCATGAGTTACTCGTGACTCAGCTCGTTAACATTAAAATTTGGTTTGGATCAACTTGATAGTAATCTAATCAAGCTCGAGGTCGAGTTTTAAATTTGTTTGATAAATAAGCTGGGCTCAAAACTCAAAAACCCAACTCGTTATATTGTCAATCTAGTAGACTGACAATAAAAAAACGATTGACAATAAAAAAAACGGTTATTAAAGTAGCTAGACAGGGACGGGAGTGCAATTACAGTCGCAGCAAGGCATGTGTCATATCGTACAACAGATAATAGAGTACATATTCCATATACAGATCGTTTTAGAACACATTGCAGATCTTATAAAAATAATCAGAACCATTCATTTTGTTTAAAATATTTTATTTAGGGCTCCCGCAAAAAATTAATTCAATTGGATGTAGTAGGAGCCTTTACGAAATATCTAACTTTATCCTAGAATTCAGACCAAATTCTAGAATAAAGTTAGATGTTTTGTAAAGACTATTACCAACATATGGTAGAGCTTATTTTTTACAAGTATGCTAAAAAAATATTTTAAACAAAGTAAACGGCTTCGATCATCCTTCTGGAACATAAAATGAGTCTCAAAACGATCTATACATGGAATATGTACTCTATTATCTATGCAGCTAGCACATAGTTGAACTTTCCACTCTGGTTCTCAATTATTCTTTCGCATTTATTTAACTTGGAACTTTCCTTGCATTGACGGTCCACGTACTTCTTGTCTTTTTTGTTTTGAAATCTACGTACTTGTCAGTTGCCGCAACATGATTTTTCGGGAGTGTGTTAAAAAAAAAAAAACCTACAATATATTAGGGGAAATTGCATATCAGTGGAGAAAGGGGTAAATAATATCCAAGTGATGGAGATATTTTTTCAGAATTGCATAAATATGGAACGGAGGAAAAAAATTTCCCCATACATGAAACGGAGGGAAAAATATTCCCCATACATGTTGTCGAATCTGGGTTTCCTAAGTTGCCGCTTTTATGAATTTAAGTTGCCCATTCTATGTATGTAAATTGTCCCTTCTATAAACCTAAGTTGCCCCTTCTATGAACTCCATAGGTATTCAATTTTTTGAGTATTTCTTCAATATCCTTACTATTTCTATTATTTTCTGAGAAATTTGGGATTTGGGTTACTTACAAATTTGCATGAAAACGGACCAACTGAAATTCTCCATGTATGAAACAGAGGGAAAAAAATTCTCAAAACATGAAGTCGGTTTGTAATCAAATCTGAATTTGAACCTGAGTTGCCCCTTCTATGAACCCAAGTTGCCCCTTCTATGAATTTAAGTTGCACCTTAATTTTTTTAAGAAAAGCAGCTAGTGAAGCAAATTGGTAGCTAGTAGTATAACTTCTTCACATTTTCAAGTAAAACAAAACAAGAAATTTCAAGTGCCAATTCCTAAAATCTAAAAGCAAAAGTATAAAATGGATACTAGAAAATAAACATCTTCTATCATTTCTCTTTTTAAAAAATTACCCAAAATACACTAATCTCAAAGTACTTTAAAAACTCAAATTTGTAAGTAACTCAGATCGCAAATTTCTCAGAAAATAATGGAAATGGTAAGGAGATTGGAGAAATACGCAAAAATTGAATACTTGGGAAGTTCATAGAAGGGACAACTTAGGTTCATAGAAGAGGCAACTTAGGTTCAACAAACTCAGATTTGACTACAAATCGACTTCATATTTTTGAGATTTTTTTTTCCTCCGTTTCATGCATGGAGAATTTCAGTTGGTCCGTTTCATGCAAATCTGCAAGTAACTCAAATCCCAAATTTCTCAAAAAATTATAGAAATGGTAAGAAAATTGAAGAAATACTCAAGAAATTGAATACTCGGGAAGTTCATAAATGGGGTAACTTAGATTCATAGAAGGGGCAGCTTAGATCCGTAGAATGGGCAGCTTAAATTCATACAAGGGGCAACTTAGGTTCACACTCAGATTTGACTCATGTTTTGAGAATTTTTTTTTTCCTCCATTTCATGCATGGAGAATTTCAGTTGGTTTGTTTCATGCAAATCTGCAAGTAACCAGAGCCCAAATTTCTCAAAGGAGATTGAAGAAACGCTCAAAAAATTGAATACTCAGGAAGTTCATAAAGGGGGCAACTTAGGTTCATAGAAGTTCATAGAGGGAGCAACTTAGGTTCATAGAAGAGGCAATTTAGGTCCATAGAAGGAGCAACTTAAATTCATAGAACGGGCAACTTAGGAAACCCATGTTCGACTACAACCGACTCCATATATGGGGAATATTTTTTCCTCCGTTTCATGTATGGGGAATTTTTTTTCCTCCGTTCCATATTTATACAACTCCGAAAAAAGCTCTCCATCACTTGGACATTATTTACCCCTTTTCCACTGATATGCACTTTCCCCAATATATTACTCAGTATTCTAAATGGTGCTCATTGCTAGTCGGGCGACGAGTGGCGATCCACCGCCAAACACCAAGCCCACCTAGGCGATGCCGAGTAACTCAACATTTTGTTTAAAAATATGAGGAGATTATTTTTAAGGCAATATGGGCTGAAAAAGAGACTGATACTGTTTATATATTAAAAATTATGGTTAAGAAATTAAGTACTTCAATTTTCAATCTATTTGAACCGGTGCAAAGATCTTACTTTTATGATCATTTTATCCTAAAGATTCATAATTAATATTTGTCGCTAAGGCCCTCGTGATTAAGTATATGTTCTTCATTTGGTGTACGACTCTCTTGGGGCTCTCATTTAAGGGCCTTAGAGTCAAAAATTAATTATGATTCTCTAGAATAAAGTTTTCAGAAAAATAAGATTTTCGCACTAGTTAAACGGATTAAAATTGAAAAACTTAATTTTAGACTGCCCATATATTGAGAAATATGATGAAAAAATATATAAACAGTCTTAAATAAAGAAAATAAATAACCGTAATTTTACCATTGATCAGTGGTCATTGATGAAAGGACTGGGTGTTCAAAATTTTGTAAACTGGGTATTCATTGATATATGTATGGACTGGGTGTTCAAACTACTTCAAAGTATGGGCTATACTAAAAATTTTACATGTATTTTAACATAAAAAATAAAAAATTGTTTGGGTGGTCATGTGACCATGGTGAGTTGTATGTGGCGCCGCCACTAGTACTTGTTGTCTGTTGACCCAGTTTTGTGTGGATTTTTTTAATCTTCTTATAAAAATTGGGTAAAAGTAAAAAAATTTACTTTTCTGATTCACCTTGAATTTGTTGTGCTAGGTTTTTTGAACTTTTTCTTAGATATTTTTTAAAAAAATTGGGTAAAAGTAAATTTTTTTTACTTAGACGAATCAATAATTCTAAAAAATTTGGCTCAAAACTAAAAAGGAATTGAATAAGAACAAAACAAGAAAAAAAGCCTGAAATACTGAGAGAGATGGAGTACATCTCTGTTCTCTTCTTCACTTCCTTTCAGCCATTTATTCACACAATCAATTGAGATCCAATTGCTTATTACCATCATCTCTCCTCAGACAAATTTTACAACCTTTGATTGTGAGAATTATTTTTGTTGCCCATTGCTTTGTTGCCCAATAGGCAATAATTAACTTTGAAGATCTCTTCTTCCCTGTTTCTCATTTGCTCCCCATAAATTTAAGGCCGCAAAATGAGTCGAGCTGAGCTTTGTCAAGCTCGAACTCGGCTCATTTATTAATTGAGCCAAAAACTTGAGTTCGAGCTTGGCTAACGGCCCGAGCTCTTAACAAATTGAGTTTAGTCTTAACTAAATGAGCCTCTTTAATTGAGCCGCGCTTTCCTTTATGAGTCGAGCTTTTGTTGAGCCAAGATCGTTTATTAAACAAGCATAAAACTCAAACTCAAGCTCGACTCATTTAGGAAACGAAAGCCGAACTCGCGAGCTGCTCGGTTCATTTGAAGCTAAATCTTGAGAGTTCCCGTGTTATGAGCTTTCTGTACGTTCTTTCAATAATTGTAATTCGGTAACTCCAATCTTTCCGATACATGGATCGTTGCATGGTAGTGCTTAATTTTGACTGGTTATTGGTACTTTCAAACTTTCAAGAGAGAAACTCAAACACTGAGAATGGTTGCTTGAGAGGGAAGAGGTGTGCGAGATTTCTTCGATTTGCTGGTACAGCGTTGGAAGGATAACAATTTTGTTCACCTCTCACTTTGTTTACTCTCGTGAGAGTGTGCTCATTTCATATTTCACTACGATAATGAAAATCGTTCATTTTATATGAATTCATTGTTTTAGGAGAATATGAAAAAATTTAACTTAATTGGATATATTGCTAAGCGTTGAACTAAATTTTCAATTGCGATTTTTAAAGAAAATAAATAAATAAGCACTTATTGACAATCACTTGAGCTAAATTTTATGTAGGTCTACTAGAGAAGGAATATGAAATTATCGAACGATTTCGATTAGAAAAGTGTGACACGGAATAAGTATACCGTCGCCAATGGTGAACGAAGCAAGAGTGAACAAAATGCAAATTTCACTTACCTCCCCTGAGGTTTCTGACACCAACAGAAACCTCCCCTGAGGTTTCTGAAATATCACTGCCCTCCTTTCCTTTGGCTGACAATGCCAAATCAGGTCCTTCCGTTAATCTGCAGCTGGAAATTAGATGGAAAAGATGAGGTCATTGTAAAATAACTTGTAATATACCCAAATTACCCTTTGCTATAAATATTGATATCACCACCTTCATTTTGCAAACAAACACCCAAGAAAGAGAAATCAAAACATAGGCATAAATATTGAAATAATAAACCCAGTATCCAATCACATTTCAAACATTTGTCATCCGTTTTTTTCCCTCCTAAAACCTGTGGTGTTCAATTTGCAACCACAGGTTCAAAGCCAAACAAAAGGATTTGCAACCTGAACAAAGGCAAACTCTAATATACAAGTGACTAATTTAGAACCAAACAAAGGCAAACTCTAATATCAAAGTGAAATGCAGATTTCATTCAACCAAATTGCAATCAAAATTAAACATTTAAACTGCCACCATATGCAAATTCCATTCATCCATCCATTCATCCAAATAGCAGTCATCCAAATAGCAGTCAAAAGATTACATAACAGGGCTATAAGCCTCCTGTTTGTAGTCAAAAGATTACATAACAGTGTCATGTTCTTAGGTTCCAAATTACATAACATAACGGATTAATTACTTGGGCTATTCAAAAGAGGGCTATACAAAAAACAGAGTCTACTATGCCTTATACAACTATATACCAAGTATTAGTCAGCCCCAACTATCATACACTATCATGTACAAAAAATTGATCTTCAAAATCTGCATGTAGATCCCAAAAAATGTCCCAGAATTCATCATTCAACTGTATTTACAAAAGATGAGTGTTACCACAGGTTTAACTATAAGGTGGAATGTAAAAAATTAGATGTGGTGCTGAAAAAAAAGAAAAGAAATACATATAACTTACTCAGAAAAGGGACCAGATCGATGACTGGCTTTGAGTGACACACTGTGAGGGTTGTGCTTGTGATGGGCCCTGATCATTTCCCTATTTCACAAAAATACAAGCATTCTGACCCATATGGGAGAAGCACACAAGTTAAAAAAAAAAAAAAAGGGATAGGAAAGCATTATAACTTGAACACTTACATGAGGTATGTTCCTTGAGTTTGTTCCCCCTCCTCTACTCATGCCCCTCCCTCTAGTGTTGCTTCTACCCCTTCCTCTTGAATTGCTTCTTTCCCTCCCTCTTGATCCTCTACCTCTATTTATGCCCATAGCTGTATCACTACCAATACCACTGTTCAAAGTTGGTGTTCCCCCCACTTCATTGCCACTTGCAGAACCTATCCCATTGTTTTCCCTACCTCTGTTGGTTGGTCCACCTTTACCCCTAACTGGTCCTCCTTGACAAGTCCTTTTGTTATGCCCAAACTCTTTGCATCGCATGCACTTAACAGTTTGAGACCTCTTTGATTGACTTGTACCAGCTGGAGGTTCATCAGCTGCTCTTTTCCTGGCTTTCCTTGGTCTACCTGACGATCTCCTATGGGGTGGTGGGTCTAATGGGTCACCTGGAACTATTGTCCACATTGAATGATCAAGGATTGGATGTATCATACTCCCATGTGCTCTCAAGTACATCTCCTTAGAGTAGTATGAGTGAACAAAGTCTTCAACATTCTTCCTATCCTTCATTATTGCAGCCATTGCATGCTTGCATGGAATCCCAGAGATCTCCCACTGTCTACAGACACACTCAATCCTCCCTAAGTCAACCAAGCGTCTGACCCCATTATCCATCACATCATACTCTGTTCCACCACAATATTCTGCCTTGCAGTGCCTTGCTTCCCTCCCTACTTTGATCAACAGTTTTTTTATGTTTGCTATTATCCCATGTGTCCATGCCACCCCCTTTTTATGTCTAGTCTGGATTCTAGACATGACTTTACACCTTATACACTCTAACATGGTGAGAATTGGCTTTCCTCTAAGATTGCTAAGCCAATTATTGAATGATCCAGCCCCATTATTTGTGATATGATCAGACCTCACCCTATCATCAAATGCATGCCTTGCCCGGCCATGAGCTGACTGGAAGTTTGACCAGATAACCATGTGCCTTTGTGTTTAACTCCTTAATTGCAGCCATTGCATCATCAAATTTCCTTTGGTTGTATGCCCTAGCAGCTATCCAAAATTGTTTCTTTAGAGCAAGGCCAGGGTATTTTGCCTTAAAATTATTAAACAAGTGTCTTGCACAATTTCTGTGTGAGGCCTCAGGTAATAAATGTGCAACAACCCCATCCAGCCCCTTTTGTTGGTCACTCATAATGGTTCAAGGCCTATTCTGTCCACTAGCCCTAATTATGGTCTGAATGTGTTCAAGGAAAAAACCCCAACTTTGATTATTCTCACTTTCTACCACTGCCACAGCAAGAGGAAAAAGCCCATTGTTACCATCTAATGTCACAGCAGAAAATAGAACACCCCCATAAGGACCCTTAAGGTGACATCCATCCACCCCTAGAAAAGGCCTACATCCATTCAAGAATCCCTTTATCATACTGTGTGCAGCATGCCCTGGAATTTCCGGATTCCAAAGCGAGCCTTCTGAATTTCTGCCCGAAAGCAAGTGGCCCATAATCGAGGAGCATGAAGCGAGAAGCGGCGCCGCAAAAATACAGAGTCGCCACCTGGGTTTGAAGGTCTGACACCCAAGGAACCGTATTTCGAAGCACCTGCCGCGCTATTTGATTTGAAAAAGTGAAGGAACCAGTCCGTCATAACCATATCTGGGTTCGGGAGCCAGGTTACGAGAGGGGAAGGTTTTTAAGGCACCCCTTTCGCCCAATCCGGAGATCGGTCTCTACTTAGGCATTTTGAAAATGATTGTGATTCGTCTTCTTCTTAATCAATTTTTAGCCAATTAGGGCGGGGGAACAGTTAATCGGGGATTAAAACTTTAACACGATTTGCAAGATGCGTTTGTATTGAGCATGGATGGATGGAATACTATGAAAATGGGATAAAACCCAACCCTCTGATCAGAATATCAAGAACACTGCACAAGGTTTAGGCATGCCAACACCATGGCCACCTTTGCATGCATGGATTTACGTACATGCAAAGAACCATCGCGTGTCAATTCTAAACACTCGCACGAGTGTTTGTTCCACCACAAGTTGGATTTTAATCCTTCTGGCTCTGGAAGGACCAAGGCTCACCAGTGGGCAAACCAAGCAGTTTAATATGTATTGGAATTTAACTAATTATTACAAATTGACTCAAACGAAGCCAAATGAAATAAAAGACAACCCCTAAACAGTGGGGGTGAATAAACAGAGGCTTTAAGCCTTAGTTGCCATGCAATGGCAGCTACTGGAAGACTAAGAACCATCGCGCGAGCATAGAGAACCCTCGCGCGAGTGTTCTTGACTGGACTTCCAGGAATTGCTTTGCATGCTTGGGGTTCTGATACATATTCAGGAGCAACCCAAGGGCATTCCAAATCAAGTAATACTGCAAAATAAACTAAACTATGGATTTTAGCATGCATCACAGTGAAAGTATGGTTAAAAACAGTAAAAACAATATATGAAACCCAAAGGCCAACATCCCCTTCCCCGCGTGGTTCATCATCACACTGACACAAAGTGTCGCGCGAGCATCGAGAACCAGCGCGCAAGAGTTTGTGGTCCACGGCTTCTTGTAACTTTGCTGGCTTTAGGGCCAGAATTGGTATTGATTACCAGCCTTGCCCCTGCCAGCCCTCCTCAGAGATCAGAACAGAAAAACAGTAGGTAAGCTATACCTTTGGTTGAGTTTGAAAGAGCGCTTGAACTTGAGTTAAAAGAGTGCTTGAGCTTTGAATTGAGTTGAGGTTGAATGCTTTTGAGTGGTAGAAACACGGTGTGAAAATAGGTGTAAAATTTTGTAACCTTTTTTTCAACCCAAGGTGTAAGGATTTCTAAACTTTTGTCTTTGATTTTTTTGAACCCTTTTTATGAAAGACCCATGGGGGTTTTTATAGAGCAAGGCCCTTCCATTAATGGAAACCCTCCATTAATGGAATTTATTCTATTAAAAGAAACTATTCCATTAATGGAAACCATCCATTAATGGAAAACATCCCATTAATGGAAACATTCTAGAATCTTCTAGAATCCTTCTAATAATAGAAAGTTTCCAGAAATGGAAAGTTGCAAATTTAACCAGCGCGCGCGGATCGAAAATCGACGCGTTCCAGTAGGGTTCCGGGAATTTTAAAGAGTTTTGAAAACACTCAAAGCTCAAGCAAGCCATCACTCCCGGGGTGTTCTTGATCTGTTTCATCATCGGGGAATCAAAAATCGAAAGTAAACTAATCTGGAAGTCCAGATTGGGGTGTCTACAGTAGCCCCTCTTTGACGGCACTTGGAGCACCATTGACTTGGTTCAAGTAACGTCAAAGAATTCTAGACACCCCTCAAGGCAATCCAGAGCAAAGCATACTAACAAAGTAGACAAGCATACTTACAGAACCTGATCGGTTGAATGGACGTGCGATCCATTGCCAGGGATGGAAGTAGAAGTGGACGATTGCATCGCCGCTTGTTGATCGAATTTGGACATGACAAGCTGTCACTATAGATGTGGACGGGACAGGCCGTCGTTGCTGGGGATTAAGCTATCCTCGGCACAAAGTATTCCAACAAACACGGGTAGGTCGTGTCAGGCAGGTTAAATTCCATCTGTTGGGAATCAGAGCCAATCTCCTTATCAAAGACCATCCGAGACAGAGCAATAAGCCTGCTGGAAGATGCACTTGTGGCTAGATTATGGGTGATTGTTTGGGACAGGCCAAGGTGGACTCTCCTGGGGAACAATCAGTTGCGGATGAACGGACCATTGGACGATATGGCTGATCGTCGTTGAAGGATTAACCGCTGTTGAGGATTAATCGGATGACATGGCTGGTTGCCATTGAATATCGCTGTTGAGGATCAATCGGACGATATGACTGATCATTGTTGATGGATTTGACTGGACTGGCTGTCGTGAAGGCGGACGGAGAGATCAATGTACTGAATGATCAAACCGCTGAGGGATTTTGACAGGATCGGCTGTCGTTGAAAGCGGACGGAGAGATCAATGTGCTGAATGATCAAACCGCTGAAGGATTTTGACAAGATCGGCTGTCGTTGAATCGGCTCCGCAGGATAGCATCCTTTGGTTTACAAACCGAGATTAGGGAGATTTCCATGGCCTCCACTAACAAATTGAACCAAAACCGTAGGAGATTGCATCACATCCTTCGGCAAACCAAATCGAGAGTTAGGGAGATTTCCATCGCATCCGCTAACCAACGATAACAAGACCACAGGAGATTGCATCGCATCCTTCGGCAAACCAAATCGAGAGTTAGGGAGATTTCTATCGCATCCGCTAACCAACGATAACAAGACCGCAGGAGATTGCATCGCATCCTTCGGCAAACCAAATCAAGAGTTAGGGAGATTTCCATCGCATCCGCTAACCACTTGAACCAAAACCGCAGGAGATTGCATCGCATCCTTCGGCAAACAAACCTATATGACGGCAACCATGCTGGCCATCTTCCTGCTTTCAACATTTAATGTACACAATATGCAATGATGTATACGAAATTGAAATTGCAGATGCAAACTAAGGGCGGCTCCTAGGAGGACAACGACGCCTAAGGACTACCATTGAGCCCCATTACTGTACTGTCAGTTACTTCTGAGATGCGCACCCAGATAGATAGATGCTGAACGGGCTGGCATGCCCCAGTTGACATAGTAACGGCATTGGGCCCGTGTACTCATTCTTTGATGCTTGGGCAGATGTGCCAGACAGATATGCTTTGCTTGGCCATGGGCTGACGTGCCCTTGCTGCTTATGAGATTTCCACAGCTTGTGGATTACAGGAGCTAGGGTAGCACATGTAAAAATTGCACTTTCTAGCCGCTAATATCTAATTTGCATTGACAAGTGACCTGAATTGACACACAGACATGCACACATGTATAGACTCGCCTAGCTCAAATGAAAAGGGAGAAAGAGTCCCAGGGTACAATGCGAACCCTTTGCCACACAGAACACAATGAAATTTTGGGCATTAAGCAGCCAAAATTCACAACATTCCTTAGACAGGTGAAACTGACACTTACGAAAGTGAAAAAGGTACAAAGATCTGTACAAACAAAATTGAGAAAAGCATCTCAACATGACAATTGATTGAAAAAACTGGAAAAATGTCGCAAAGATGGACATAAGACGCATATGATGACTCATATAGGCCCGGACTGAAACTGACACTCCCGTGCAGTCACATTAACTCCATATGACTTGCATGGTATGACAAGACTTGGCAAAAGCCCCTGGAACGTCATTCGAGGGCAGTAGCAGGCTACCGCTGGAGTTGAAAAAGCACGCACTCGAGGCTGCAGTTGCTCATACCAGACCTCGCTGAACTTAGAATAAACTGTGAGCCATTAGGCTTCTAGCATTTCGTTCTTTTTTTGATGCTTCAAATATTTTAAGACTTATGCTCAGCCTGTAATAGAAATAGCAGTTTGCAATAAAATTGAAAGACGAAGGATTTCCCCCTTCTGGTTCCTCCAATTCAGCTTGATCTGACCTTCGATCCTCTTCGACCTTTGATGTGTACCAAAATGTCAACCATGGATCCAATTGATAGATTTATGACCGAGTCTCATTGAGAAACTGCCTACGTATCCCAGGCTAGGAAATCAGGTCAAAACGTAGTTCAGGCTAAGGGTTAACTCTCGAGTATTTACCTCTCCTTTTGCGCTCTAACTTTTGCCTAGTACCGCCCAGTCGGGTCTTCGGTCTAGCGAGCTTTCGAATATTGCCCATTCATTTTTGCCTAGACCCCCTTCATAGGTTTTTGGGCTAGCAGGCTGCTCTAACTTTTGCTTGGAACTGCCCACCCTTGGGGTTTTCAGCCCAACGAGCTTCTCTCAGGGAAAAGTTGCTTTTGAATTGATCCAGGTTGACCAAGGTTTTGAAATTGTTGCTGTCGAGGTCGTCGATCTTTGGCCGCAGCCCCAGATACTATGGCTTCGATGACGCAGAGTCAAAAGTGCTTCGGTTGGAAATGCCTTGCTCCAGGCCGTTTCATGCACTTCCTCATTTGTGCTTGGCGGAACGCCACTGTTGTTGCTTTTAAACATAATGAGAGGCCCAAAGCCTTCCGAGCTTCTACTTTCTGGCTTGGCACCCGGTAGCAGGGGATTTGATACTTTTTATCTCAAAATCAACGCCAGGCGTGTCTTTGTGAGACCACGCCAAGACGTCGATAAATTCTTGAGCCTGTTTGACCGGGCACAATGCTCCTCTGGGAACAGCTTTGAACCAATTGAACCATTGGGAGGTTATCCTTGTCTTTCAAGTTTGTTAAAATTACTTCTTCTTTTAATAGGCTGAGCATGCCTTTCGTCTTTCCTTTTGGCGAGGGAACACATTTCCTTGGAAATGATCCCATCGAAATCTATCCCTTCGTCGTCAGGGTCGACACAGTTTATATAAAAGCCAGCGAAGTACTTAGAAGCAGAATAATGCAAATCATAAAACCCACGGGGTTTGCCAAGTACAGCAGACTCAAGACTTGAAATGAAAGCTATGACGTGGAGGGCCAAGAAGCAGGAACTCCGACTCAGAGCTAGACTTTAGACAAACGCAAAAGACTATGTCAGACTCGGACAAGACGCCAATGCAAACTAGACGCAGTTTTGAAAATGCAACTGTTGAGAAGCTACCCATAGCTTCCACAAAAAGAGGTAGGATCCAGCAGGTGTCAGGCCCAAGCAACAGCACTTCGGCTTCCTCAGCTTCTTCAACCAAATCTACTCGATGCTCCTTTGATCAGTGGACCTCAGCCAGTCAATCTTCTTCTGTGTAAGCCCCTCATCACTGTCAAACCAGATGTCGGCAGTGAAAACCTCGATTGCCCAACCTACAGCCACCATGTTAACCTCCGGTTCAAACGGGATGGATACGATGGGTTTCGGTTGATTTGTTGAGACGATATAGTGGCTAGGATTGAATATGGTGGAGTTAGGATTGATTTGAGTGGAGGTGATAGATACCTGACCAACCAGAGGGTCAGACCCGTGTTGAGGCAAGGAGTTGGTAATGATGTTGGGCTTTGGTGGAACTTGAACCGTGCCATCATCAATAAGATCTTGAATCTCGTGTCGGAGACGCAAGCAGTTATCAGTAAGGTGGCCAGGCATTTGGTGGAAGGCACAGAAAAGGTTAGGATTATAACCAGCAGGTAAGACTTTGGGAGGGGAAGTTGGGGTCAAAGGCTTGAGATGCCCAGACTTGACAAGTTTCTCCATCACTGCGGATAGAGATGCCTCAAATGCAGAGAAACTCCGAGGTTGGGTTCGGGCCTGGTAGCTTTGGGCGTTTTGAACCTGATTGATATCGACTGGGATTAGGGAAGCAGTAGCGTTGTCCCCACTTGTAGCCATGCTAAGCGTAATTGCTACCGCCAAACAATGCGCTATATTTCCAGAGTAAGCCCTCGACTTTGATTTCTATGAGGATTGGAAGAAGAGGACTTCTTGGCAAGATTCCACTTTGCAGCGCATCCTCGATGGCTAGGCCGATTCGAAGAAGGTCTCAAAGTTGGCGGACGCTGAGCAAGCACCAGGTGCCTGGCATAGTCCGGTGGAGATTGCGGGAGATGATGCGGAGTTGGTCTCTCTCATAGGCTGAGTCATTAGAGCGGCTTTGGCTCTCCAACGCTTGACAAAGTCCGCAAAGGATTCCTTAGCTTCCATCTTCGTGAGATTCTAACTCCCGAGTAGTCATCTTAAGCTGAGAGTTGTAGTTGTATTGTGAGCGATGAAGGCAGCCCCAATGTCTTCCCAAGTTCTTCTTTTGGAGATGTTGGACATAAACCAATGGAAGGCAGGCCCAGAGAGAGTTTGAGGGAAGAGGCGAGACATGGCCTCACTTTCTACTTTGAGTAGCTTCATAGCAGCATGATAGCCATAGAGATGAGTCTTGGGATCACCGCTCCCATCGAACTTGACCAAGTCAGGCATTTTGAATTTGTCTGGCAGTTTAGCATTAGGGTACAGGCAGAGACGGTCCAAATCAATCCCTCCTGCACTGATCTTCCCAGATTTTGAGACAGCCTCTTCTAGCTTAGCCATCTTAGCCATAAGAGCTACCATATCAGGATTCAAAACAGGCCTACCACCTGTCGAATCTGGCTTTGCAACAGGTGCGTGAACCTCCCTAGGGTTGGGCTGAACAATGAGACGCCCCTCGTGATTCGGATCTGGGACCATGACAGGCTGCTCCTGGTCGTCCTCGCCTTCCTCTTCGAGTGGAGGTGGAAGACGAGTGTTGATAAGGTCATTGAGACGGGTGATGTTAGCATCGGTCTGGATGGCCCTTTGCTGCATGGTGGTAATGCTGTTCTGAAGGTTTATGAGCACGATCTTTAGACTGAGCGGTTGATCTGCCATGACTTGTGTCTCGGAGGTGCTTGATGCAGAAGACGAGGAAGCTGGCGGCGTGACTTTTTGCAAAAGCGACGGCGAACCCGATTGTAGAGCGACCGACAATGAACTCGGAGAAGCCTTCGTTGTGACTGATTGGGATTTTAGCCTGACAAGTCTTTGAACTGGGTTCTGAAGACGTTCCCAAGTAGGTTTGGCTCTTCCTTTCGGTACTCTCTTGGTCGGCGCAATGGTTATGAACTAGACAGTAAAATAAGTGAAAGCTCAGTGGTGTTCCTACAGCAATTAGAATGCAATGCATACGTTGTTGTCGGTGTCAACCTTAGACTCTAGAACTAGAGACGAGTCTATCTCATGATGTTCGGACACTGCCAAAATCCTCAGATTTCTTTTCGAGGGTGTATCCTTTGAATAGATCAAGCTGATCCTAAGAGATGCCAAAACAGACTAAATCTTTGGTTAGTCCCTTTTGAAGATTCGACTTTGAACTTGGAACAACTCGGTATTGATGGCGTGACACCTTTACCGTGGTGGCTTCAGCGACAACGCGCGTTAGCCGGGCGGTGTACGTGCTGCGCACGATAACCAAAATGACATCAATATCACGACATCAATACTTTGTGGTTCCTTGTTTTCGGTTGAATCCTCAACCGGACATGAGCCAAGGATTTAATAAGGTTTGATTTCTCGAAGTCTCGCTGATCTAGGGACTTGAAAAATTAACAACATGCATCATCGAGATGCACGACTCTTCATCGGGTCTAGCAGCGTCCAAATTAGCATAAGACAGACTCGAAAGCGAGAGACAACCTAGAAGCCGCCCTAAACATGCTCCTACGCAAAACAACATGTATGTGTGTACAGTTCCAGAGACAAGTTTGCCTCACGAATTTCAGACGTTGCCAGAATCCTCAGAATTCTTTTCGGCGATGTGTCCCCATGTAGATCGACAGATCCTAAAAGATGTCAAAATAGACTAAATCTTCGTCTAGTCCCTTTTGAAGATTTAACTTTGAATTAGAAACAACTCGGCATTGATGACATGGCACCTTAACCTTGAACAACGTGGTGTATAGTGACAACGCACTTCAACCTGGTGGCGCCAGTGACACAGCATCAATATTTTGTTGTTCCTAATTGTCGGTTGAATCCTCAATTAGGCATGAGCTGAGGATTTAGCAAATTTTGATTTCTCAAAGTCTCATTGAACTAAGGACTTTGAAATGACAACGAACATTCAACAGAATGAACGACTCCTCATCGGGTCCAACAACGTCTCAGACAGCGTAAGACAAACTTGAAAGAAAGAACTGCCCTAAGCATGCTCCTATGCAAAATGACATGTATGTACAGTGCATGCGATAGGGAAAGCAATAACACGTAGACAGTATATGGGGTTAGATGCATTTAGATCCTACCCTGCAGGTTTCTGTCTTAGTTTGGAAAGTTCTAATGCTTTGTATATGCAAAGGCCGGTTTGGTTCGTAACGGGTTCCTCGGACTAGGGCCACAGATATACCTCCCGTTGCCCGCGATTCGCAGAGCAACAGTCAAACGGTAGCATGACCCATCATCGTCGAAGGTTGTTAGTCATTCGGGGTCCCCAGGCTCCGATAAACCGTGCCGGATTGCCAAAACGATCCAACGAGGCTTATCCCATATCGATGCAAATGAAATGCTAGAAATTGATCAAAAAGAAGAAGAATCACAATTTTGCAAAATGCCTTTTCAAATTTGGCTCACTTTATTTAGTCCATCTTTAGAGGAAACTACGCAAGTGAACAATCGAAAAAGTCCCAGATTAGATTGGCCGGACACGAGGTCCTGTTAAATCACCATTCCAACCTTCGGCAGCGCGACCGTTTTGACAGCCTTTTTAAGGATTGTTCACAAACGTATTAAACTCTAAGTATGGATTAATATTGGTTCGATTATCCCCAACAGAGTCGCCATCGTATGCAAAGCATGCCCTGGAATTTCCTGGGATTCCAAAGCGAGCCTTCGGAATTTCGTTCCCGAAGCAAGGGCCCATAATCGAGGGAGCGCTAGCGGAGAAGCAAGCGCTCGCAAAAATACAGTAGTCGCCACCTGGCTCAAGGTCCGACACCCAAGGAACCGTATTTCAAGGCACTTGCCGCTATTTGATTTGAAAAAGTGAAGGAACCAAATCCGTCATAACCATATCTGGTTCGGAGCCAGGTTACGAGAGGAAGGTTTTAAGGCACCCTTTCGCCCAATCCGAGATCGGTCTCTACTTAGGCATTTTGAAAATGATTGTGATTCGTCTTCTTCTTAATCAATTTTTAGCCAATTAGGGCGGGGGAACAGTTAATCGGGGATTAAAACTTTAACACGATTTGCAAGATGCGTTTGTATTGAGCATGGATGGATGGAATACTATGAAAATGGGATAAAACCCAACCCTCTGATCAGAATATCAAGAACACTGCACAAGGTTTAGGCATGCCAACACCATGGCCACCTTTGCATGCATGGATTTACGTACATGCAAAGAACCATCGCGTGTCAATTCTAAACACTCGCACGAGTGTTTGTTCCACCACAAGTTGGATTTTAATCCCCTTCTGGGCTCTGGAAGGACCAGTGCTCACCCAGGGGGCAAACCAAGCAGTTTGTATATGTACTGGAATTTAACTAATTATTACAAATTGACTCAAACAGAAGCCAAATGAAATAAAAGACAACCCCTAAACAGTGGGGGTGAATAAACAGAGGCTTTAAGCCTTAGTTGCCATGCAATGGCAGCTACTGGAAGACTAAGAACCATCGCGCGAGCATAGAGAACCCTCGCGCGAGTGTTCTTGACTGGACTTTCAGGAATTGCTTTGCATGCTTGGGGTTCTGATACATATTCAGGAGCAACCCAAGGGCATTCCAAATCAAGTAATACTGCAAAATAAACTATACTATGGATTTTAGCATGCATCACAGTGAAAGTGGTTAAAAAACAGTAAAAACAATATATGAAACCCAAAGGCCAACATCCCCTTCCCCGCGTGGTTCATCATCACACTGACACAAAGTGTCGCGCGAGCATCGAGAACCAGCGCGCGAGGGTTTGTGGTCCACGGCTTCTTGTAACTTTGCTGGCTTTAGGGCCAGAACTGGTATTGATTACCAGCCTTGGCCCTGCCAGCCCCCCTCAGAGATCAGAACAGAAAACAGTAGGTATGCTATACCTTTGGTTGAGTTTGAAAGAGCGCTTGAACTTGAGTTAAAAGAGTGCTTGAGCTTTGAATTGAGTTGAGGTTGAATGCTTTTGAGTGGTAGAAACACGGTGTGAAAATAGGTGTAAAATTTTGTAACCTTTTTTTCAACCCAAGGTGTAAGGATTTCTAAACTTTTGTCTTTGATTTTTTTGAACCCTTTTTATGAAAGACCCATGGGGGTTTTTATAGAGCAAGGCCCTTCCATTAATGGAAACCCTCCATTAATGGAATTTATTCTATTAAAAGAAACTATTCCATTAATGGAAACCATCCATTAATGGAAAACATCCCATTAATGGAAACATTCTAGAATCTTCTAGAATCCTTCTAATAATAGAAAGTTTCCAGAAATGGAAAGTTGCAAATTTAACCAGCGCGCGCGGATCGAAAATCGACGCGTTCCAGTAGGGTTCCGGGAATTTTAAAGAGTTTTGAAAACACTCAAAGCTCAAGCAAGCCATCACTCCCGGGGTGTTCTTGATCCGTTTCATCATCGGGGAATCAAAAATTGAAAGTAAACTAATCTGGAAGTCCAGATTGGGGTGTCTACAGTAGCCCCTCTTTGACGGCACTTGGAGCACCATTGACTTGGTTCAAGTAACGTCAAAGAATTCTAGACACCCCTCAAGGCAATCCAGAGCAAAGCATACTAACAAAGTAGACAAGCATACTTACAGAACCTGATCGGTTGAATGGACGTGCGATCCATTGCCAGGGATTCCAATCATCATCCTCATCATTATAACCATATACATGGCCATCCTGGGTTGCATCTACCACCTCCACATCTTCTACATCCACCACACTAGGGTGCTCTACTTGACATAAATTGGGGGACTCCACTTCCACAAATAAGTTCAATGTGCTAGGAACACCATCAAGATTGAACATATCTACGAGGGATTTGTCATTGTCAAGGTCAATCCTATACCCAGTACCAGAAAGTTCACAAAAGATAGAAATTGCTAACCCTAAACCAGCGGGATAATGAGACAGTAATTTCTCACTTACATCAGCCACCAAGTCAAAATAGCAATGCTTATCAGGATCAATGTTAGGCAGTCTAGCAACTTTTCCCTTATGGTTGATGATCAAATCAAAATAAGCAGGAGGCATGGCTGAACCAAAAACACCACAAAAAAAGAGCATGAATTACAACCATATCAAAAGCAATATCAAGCAAACTAATCCCAAAAATACATGGATTACAACCATATCAAAGGAAAAATAGAAAACCCCTAAAATGCCTTTAAGACTTTTAGAAAAAGTCTGTTTTTGTTCTTACTTTAATTTTTTTTGCGTTTGTTTGTTTTGCGCCAAATTTTTTTGACTTTTTTGAACTCTAATGTATCGATGTGCTGCTGGTACTTTTTGTCCGGATATTCTGAGGGCTGAGGTCGAGGGCTCAATGACTCATGTTATTGGCTTATTAAGTTGGATTTTTTGTAGTTCGGAATTATCTACAAAAGATTGTTTCGACTCCAATGGAAGTTAATCATAACTGAATGGACTCATGAATTGGTGCAGTAAACTAGCTATTTCATGACAGATAAGTTTGCCCATGTGTGTCCTCTTCTGGTGCACTACTAAATAGAGCCATTTTTTTTTGTGGGAAAGGAAGGCAGTTTTGGGCATCTATTCACTGAATTCAGCACATACAATCAATTTTCAGCATATACTATCATTTTCCTGCATTTAGCCCATAATTCCTGCACATATTAGTGATTTTCAGCAGTTACAAAGGCATTTTCAGCATGCAAACAGCAGTTTCCAGCAACCAATTAACAAATTCAGCACCTCTATATCATATGCCCTGCACCTATTTTCAGTTTCAGCACATATAACAGCACTTTACAGTCATTTTCTGCAACTACAAAGGTTATTTCCAGCATTAAGTCTATTCTTGAGCAAGTATCTTAAGCACTGTACATGTTTACATCTCTAGAACTTCAATTCTAGCATCAAAAGGTGATATTTCAACTTAAACAAAACCAATTCCAGGTTGTCGTACGGGTATGGAGCACTAGTACTCTGAAAATGTTGTCGTACGAGTTCAAGGTTGTGGTATGTTTTACTATTCGGTTTATGCATCGGTCACGGGTATGAACATTTAAAGTCAATTTTGATTTCTGATCAAGAATGCCAAGGGAGGCTGGCATTAAGACTCTGTGTAGTTAGGGCATGTTTGATTCCATGACAATTTTTTCCCCAGTGCAAGGAATCCCTCCAAAGGAAAGGCCGAATATATTGGACCCAACCCTACAAGATAAACCCCAAAAATACACACAAGCCACAAATGACAGGTATCATAAGCCCTAAAACAAAAAAAAAAAAAGTGAGTCTAAATCATAAGAATATAGACTGAGAACATCCAATCAATTACCAAAACTACGTCCAAAACTATATCCGTCCACGAAGTTAGATACAAACAAGTCATGAATAATTACAGGTATCATAAGCCACATTTTCTATAAAGTTTCGAAACAGAGAGAAGGAAAAAAAGGGGTTTTGTGTACTTTGTAAAGAACACAAAATCACCCAACATTATGTCGCATGCACTGTTTTCAGTAGCCATTTTTGGATTTCAAAAGGAGACAAAAAAACCCCCAATTTACAAACCCTAAATTTTTGGATTCAGCAAAGAAACGAAATTTTTTTTGCAGAAAAACTGAAAAACATACAAGAAAAATTATTTACAGTTGCCATGGTTACTATCTCCGTCAAGAACCAACGATCCACAAGCGTTAAGCAGTTGGAGAAGTTTCTACCACGTGATCTTCTGCAAAAACAAAGCTAGATCTTCGGGTCTTAGGGTCAAGATCGCGATCGTGGTCACGATTACGTGATCTCACCACCATTCTCCATCATCGTTGTATCTCTTTCTCTCTCTCTCCTTCTCCGTCTCTTTCTCTCTCTCTGTTTTTCTTCTGGGTGCCAGGCCTGGAATGGGAATGGAAGTAGCCCAGGTGTTCATTTATATACCGAAGGGCACTTTGGTCTTTTTAGTTTAAACTAACGGAGGATTTAACCCGTCAGAGGGATTTAGGCAGGAAGGACCTGATTTAACCCCTAAGATTTCTGTTGGTCTCAGAAACCTCAGGGGAGATCAGTGAAATTTGCCCAATTAAAATTCCGTTCGGAGAGAGTACAGGGCTAATGATGTCATATTGCATAGTGTCGGCTACGAGAAAGATAGAGAACTGGTACAATCCAAAATAAGGAGAAATTATTCCGTGCCCTTGGGGCAGGGACACGTGGCCGTGTCACAACACATCCGAGCCGTCTGTTCGGTACCCAGACGGCTCGGATTAAAACACTCTCTCTCCCCTTTTCTCTCTCCCCTTTCTCTCTCTGCTTTCTCTCACTAAATCCGAGCCGTCCGGATACCGAACGGACGGCTCGGAGATGTTGTGGCACAGCCACGTGTTGCCCTTGGGGCAAGGAATAATTTCTCCAAAATAAGACTACCCATGAATTGGTCCACGAAGACACGTGGCATCAATAGCAACTCATTTTGTGTGGGTCCCTTGCTCATCTTTTTACAGTGTTTCTTTTCTTTTTTTTTTTTAGGCAGTTGATAATGTCAAAATCAAAAGTGTTGCTGCCAAAACTCTTCCCTGTGAATTTACTTCTCTGCCCTCGTCTTAATCTCACCTACTTTACTCTGTCTCTTACAAACCCAATTTTGGGTATACTCCAAATCTACCGGCAAATTACCTTTCCATTCGACGCCAAAAGACCATGTCGTCTCCACACGGCGCCCACCCTGCCGCCTCCTCTCACAGACCTTTCCATCGCCGCGCTCTCCTAAAGTAAGCAACTCGTCCTCGTGAAAAGAGAAGAAACCCATCAGTGGTTTTTACCCCAAGGGTACAGGATCGATCCAAGAATTCTTTTTTTCTTTGGATCCCCTCGATTTCTGGGTTCAAATAAAGATTTGATTTTTTATTAGGGTTTGATAGGAGTTTGTGTTGAACAATGGAATTGAAACTGGCGGAGGCTGTGATAAGCAAGACCTGTACGTTCTCGTCCTCTTGTTCTTCGATTCAACATCACAATAATGGGATCTCTTCGTTTCCGGTTAAATCAACCATGGTTTCTTCCGAAATAGGGTTTCCTTCTCTAAAGATTGCAACTTTTTCCAGAAATACCACACTCTCTTCTCCTTCTCCTCTTTATGCACAGATGTCCATAGGTATTATTGGAAAAGCTGAAAAAATGGTGGGTGAAAGGGCTTCAACCCAATATGAAAGAAATAAATGGTGCTGGAGATCTCGTAGAATCCCTCTTGAATGCTGGGGACAAACTGGTGGTTGTTGAATTCTTCTCTCCAGGCTGCGATGGTTGCAAAGCCCTTCATCCCAAGGCCTGTCAAATTGCAGAGATAAACCCGGAAGTGCAGTTTTTACAGGTGAACTACGAGGAGCACAAATCCATGTGCTACTCGTTGAATGTCCGTGTTCTCCCAATCACAGACGGCGCGGTTTGTTAGCGTCTAAGGGAAGGGTGATTTGCCGATGGATTTGGAGTATACCCAGAATTGGGTTTGTGAGAGAGAGTAAAGTAGGTGAGAGTGAGAGGAGGGTAAATAAGTAAATTCACATGAAAGAATTTTGATAGCAACACTTTTGGTTTTGGCATTATCAGTTGCCTTCTTTTATTCTCTTTGCGTTTTCCATTTCTTTCCTCTCTAGCTTTTTTTTCCTCATCAGAATTGATGAGTGGTTTCGCTTAATAATCTATTTGGACTAATTTTTTTATTCAAAAATTTTGCATTTATTAGGTTCATATCAATTTTTTTTTAGTTTTTAGTTCTTCTCAACAAAAGAAAACTAAGAAGTAAAAATTATGTTCAAAATAAATACTTTTTAAATAAAGACAAAAATATTCCAAATAGTTTGATTTTTGAATTATTTTATCTTTGTCCACAGAAGATTTATTTTTGAACATAATTTTTTTATGTTTTAGACGAACCAAGAATTTGAAAAAATGACACAAAATTAACAAAAGCTGAAAAATAGAATAATGACAAAAAAATAACCCGTGAATACTATTAAGCCAAAGCAAGCCTTAATTGGATTCACTTCGGTTTTATACATAAGTTATGCAATTCTCATCTTCGTATAAGTGAACGAATCTCTCCATCTTCGTATAAGTGTTCTTCCCTTTGTAATTGGGTTGGCTTGTGAAATTGTTTATGATTGTTTCTCCCCTGATAGAGGCTAGCAAGGTTTTGAATCTCATACCATATCGGTCGATATTAGTGGCGGAGCCAGGATTGTGAACCCGGGGACTGGCTTAGTAGACGTATATTTTTTATCGAAACGTATACTTACTAGGGTTTGCTCGTGCCTGAAGGCACGGCTGAACGCGTTCAAGACACAATCTAAATGAAGTATCAAACCCCACTTTTATGAATTTTTTTTGGATACAACAATTGGTTTTAATTCCATCTCACATGGGGTGAGTTTCCTGTATGTGAATATTCCACCTCATGTGATTAGAAGACGTTACAAATAACCGTTGAATGAAAAATTTTCTATTCTCCCAAAAAAAATGTACTTATCAAAACTTTCTGTTTTAAGAATAAGCTTCAAACATGGTCCACCTAACCAAGTTCATAGAATAGTCAAACACAACATATGTTACCAAACTTGTGTAATTCCATTATTTACATTCAGGCATAGCAAATAATAATCTTAGCAGAACGGAGCTTAACAAAAGAGTTTCCCTATGCTAACATAAACCAAGATTCTCGCTTAACATAAGAGTTTTCTTAAGCTAACATAACCAAGAATTCTCGCTCTCTTGACTGTAACCTTCCCAAACAAATAATCGAGATGGCAAAGAGTTGAAATAGTGAGATGGGGTGAGCACATCTCTAATTTGTGCTCCCTGGTTCCACTTAAGAATGTGTCGAAAGCGTTGTCACCCCCTCCAATTGTTTTGTCAATCAGCATTTTGCGCATTAGGCTAGAAAAACCAAACAGTCAGGTCATAAGTCACATACACCCGGCATAGATCGAATAACTTCAAAATAGTAAGAAGTGTACAAAAATAACTATATTCTTCAGTATTCATACGAAATGTACAACAATAACAATGCCCGTGCCTTCAACGTATTCTGAACCGAACTTGAATGACTACCCTTCTCTATTATTAACCACCTCTACCAATGAACCCGGCTTCTCCGGAAAGAAAGTAAGGCCGAGTTTTGCTACGGGGCTAAGACCGAGTTTTCCTAAGGGGCACGGCGCATTGCATTCAAACATAATCTAAATGAAGTATCATACCCCACCTTCCTCTTCTCCCAAACAAAGTATACTTCTCCAAGTCTGACAGAAGTACCATACCACACCTTTCCTTTCTCCCAAACAAATTATACTTGACCAAAAAATTCAACTGAATGAAAACAAAGATAAATTAAAAAGACGCAAAGCTACATGAAAGAGCCGCAAGTGATCAACACTTTCAAAAAATAAAATGGCAAAATATAGTTGTGCACTGGATCAGTACTCATGCGAGATGGAAAAAGAGTTCTAATTTGATAAACAAATTAATTTTATTTAAACATAAGAATGGAAACAAATCATACCACTTGATGGCCGTCAATCTCTTTTCCTTTGCTTGCATAAGTAGCCTTTCCTTTTCCTTTAGAACTTCCAATTGCCCCTTTCTCTTGCTGAAGAATTAATAACATATATATTTATATTCATCCATTACTTAAATGCAGTATAATAACTGTGGACAAAGCAAATAAATCCTTTTTATTATTGAAGAGAATTTCCTCAACATTGAAATTTGTGAATAATGCATTAGGAAAGAGTATCATTCTCTCTTTTAAACTCATGTTACTGAGAAGAACGAAAGTTTCTCTACTTGGTCTGTAACATGTACCATTAGACAGCTCAAAACTTGATAGGCACAAGACAACACAATTTTTTGCTATACTTCTTTCCCTTAGAAATTTTCTTGTTCTTTGCCTTAGCATTTTCCTATAAATAAATAACAACAGTAGAAAACACATAACGTAAAAAATGATGGCATTTATAGGCTTACCCCTCACATGCGAATTTGATTAAGTTCTTGCTCGCTACGGATCACAACACCTACATTTCTTTCTCATAGAAACATAACCTTTATAAAAGAAGCAAAAAATACAAATAAATCTCAATTCCTAATTAAAAACCGATTAATCATAAAAATCGAATAAGTTGGATGTAATCTTCTAGTTTTCTCCAATTCTCCGTCGAACTGAATAACAAAATGACAAATTAGATGAATGACATATGAAACATATACAATGAAAATCCACGACTAAGGTAAAATATAAAAGAAATCAACTCACATGGCCATAGATGGTTAGATTGTCCATGCTTATCAATTGGGAATATTGTCCAAAAAAAAGCTTATCTATTAACATGTAACTCATTCTTAAAATACCTGTATCAACTAAGTCATTTACATATAACAGAAAAATAAAAAGAAGTCATGTACTTGCCCCCCACACCTTATTCCTACCATCCTTTTTCATACACTTCAAATACCATTATGGCGTAAATTAACAGATGCAAAACCACATCAAACTTTTGCCCTTTTTTTATTCCTAATGTTAGATTTCGTAATACATTCTTTTGTTTGGCCTAAAACTAACGGGGTTATAAAAAATTGAGATCCGAATACCTCTTAAAGTTTTGCTTGTGTGCCTGTGATCCTTTTAATTTTTGTATTCATCTTCAAAGATTGTTAAAATCTTCTTTTTGCCGATAAAAAAAAGTTTTAATAAAAAAATACGGTAGGGGCAACAACAAAAATTGAGAGAAAACAAAAAATATGACTTACTCGCACATCTGGTATTACATTTTGTTTGCAAGGAAAAATGAATTCAGAAGAGCCATACTCCACAATCCATGACCCGAACTTAGTACCCGGATTTTTTCTTTGGCCGTGCATTCGTTTTTCCTTACCAGGATTTTTCGGGTTACCAGTTCTCTCTCTACATGACCCGAACTCATTTAGAGTTAAATATTATCATTGGTTTAGAGCCATACTCCAACTTTTTTTCAATTGAATATTGGTTGTGCATGATAGCTGTCACTCCAATTTAAACCGAGCGTAATCAAAAAATTAGGGAGTTGGAGTGAATATTGGTTGCACCTGACATGCAATCTGAAATGGGAACAAAAAGAACTGAAAAAAAAGAAGTAAATTCACCGTGGATAGAGAACAAAGAACTATTTTTTTGCAATTCATAGCCGTTTCAAGAAAAAGAGAACAAAAGAGCCATACATGTGGAGAAATAACTGGAGAGAGGGCGAGAGGGAGACGGAAAAGAGAACTGGAAAGAAAACATTTAGGGAGAGAGAGCGAATAGTAAATAAACAATAAATCATTTAGCATTCATTATCGAAAATAAAGGAAGACGTAACCCAAAATTCATTCAGCAATCAACATACATCAATCCTGACAAAAAATTCTTAGCATTTATTATATTCGACCATTTAAATCATTACTCAAAACTGCACTACCCTTTTGGGTTCCCATTAAATTCATGGGTTCTCATTATATTCATTAATTAATTAATATTCGACCATTTAGAATTCCTTACCAAACCTACATTCAAATAAATCATTACCATAATTGAAAAAATCAATACTCAACCATTTATTCCAAAAAATGCAAAGTATTTACGAAAATGCCAGGCCAGGGGTTGAATGAAGGGTGGAGATTTGTGCAGAAAAATGTGTGTTATGCCAACGGTGAAGATTTATGCAGAAAAAATGTGTGGGCTACCACACCGTCGCGATTTGTATAATAGATTACCATAAAGTTTTTGCTTTTTAATACATTATATTTATACATTGAAATGATTCTAGCCTAACGCAGTTAAAGTTTAACAATTATTTTGTATTTTTTCTTTAGATTACTTCAACGGTTACATGCTTATTTTTTATTTATGAAAGAAATTGAGAAATGAGAATGTAAAAAAACTGATTTTTTAACTATCAAATCAAACCAAAATTATTAAGATAATAAGTAGCTATACATGAATATATGTATTATTCAGTCTTCCTGTAAGGACCACCTCATTTTAATAAAATGCGGACCTCCCTTTTCTGATCGAATTTCGATGATCCGAGCCGCTCAATGTGTTCAGAACGTGATTTTAAGAGTACTCGCAAGAAATCAGCAAAAAAAAAAAGACCGGGAAGTGCTTCACCCGAGCAGTTTTTATTGAACTTTATTGAACGGTTCAATAAAAAACTGCTCAAATTAAGCCCTTCTCGGTTATTTTTTTTTGCCAATTTTTCACGGGCACCCTTAAAATCACGTTCTAAACACATTGAGCGATTCGGATCATCAAAATTTGATCGGGAAATAGGAGAAATAGGGAGGTTCGCATTTTAGTTAAAATAAGGTGGTCCTTATGAGAGAATGACTCATATTTTATATTTATTTATTTATTTATTTATTTATTTATCATTAAAAGTAGCAATTAAAGTGTTGAATAGAATGTCGCCTGACAGGAGCGACTATAAAGGAGAAATAATAGTGAGACCAAACCCAGAAGAGCTTTCCGTCTTGAAGCGTAATAGGAGCTTTCCAATTGACATGGTCTGTTATCGGCCAATATAAGACTGTATCATCGATACCGTTACGTTTTTCGAAAACAAGATTTAATACCCTAGAGCCAAACTATATAATTGTTTCGAATTTGAAAGGATTCTCGTAAAAAAGTTAAACTCACCTTGACTCTCTACACCCAAACCCAAAGGAAAAAATACATGTAATTTGAAGCGATTACAAGCGCAAATGATTTGTCAGCCAATCACACTAACAACTTGACGAAACGCTACCGCACTTAAAAATAATAATAAATACACCAATATAAGATTTCTTTCCGTAACCTAGCAACACTCTAAAAAAAGATTAAATAAGCGTACACCTTGATAATTAGGGAATAATGCAAATGTCAGTTTTTGTCATGAATGTGTCAACCAAACGGGATCTTGGCTCATGGAGCTTATAACATCATCTGGGGTCTACTTCACTAATTGATGCTTCATTTATAGTCCATTGTATTGACTGATCTAATTGTAGCTCTGGAACAATATTCGACTCTATTCCGCTCAGGCCTAAGAATCTCAGTTGTTGAGGAAGTGACAACGTAGCGGAATAGCTATTGAGCATCAAAACTATTGTTGCCATAGAAGATCTAGCATCTGGATCATCTTGGACGCACAACAAGCCCATATGGATACATTTAGTGACTTCATTTCTTGAATATGATCCTTCAAGAGTTGGATCCAACAAATCCAAGGGCGTTTGTTCCCTCCAGAGTTTCCAAGCCTGCAGCAATTCAATACTCACATGAATTGTGGATGCTTTGATATTGGCACTAAAGGGGAAGATACTCCCAATGTTATGTCCAATATTTACTGGTTAACATATATTTTTAGCTTTTTATGAAGGATAATTTTAAGAACTTTCAACAAGACATACATGTTTGAACATCCTTAAATTGAATAGAAGACTAGCAATATGGGATAGACAGAGTAGCAATTGTAATGTACGGCTAAAAGCTTACATAGCTCGGAAGGTTTTCAGCATCATCTGAGTGGTAAAAGTTGTTCCTCTTGCCAGAAATAATCTCTAGAACCAAGACACCAAAGCTAAACACATCAGACTTCGCGGAGAACTTTCCATGCATTATATATTCTGGAGACATGTAATCACTACAAGCCACCATTATTAGTTAATCATGAATTAATTGAAGACAAAAAGGAAAGGAAACTAGTACTTTGCGAAAAAAAAACTAGACATGAAAAAATTGAGGTCATAATGCACATAGGTTTAATTCAAAAAGTACGTGAAAATACTTTTTTTTTTCCTGATTATAGTTGATTTAACAAACTACTATCCTTCCAACTATCCAAATATGTCAAGAATTGATGAAAGGGAAATTAGGTAAATCAAGAAAAGTAAAGAAAAGGACTATTGTTCAGAAAAGCAAGTGTTGAAATCCTTACGAGTACATGGATTGTCATTAAGCAGTTAGGCACTCGTTGTTCAAAAAAATTAAGCAGCCAGGCATAATAGCTCATGTGTTTGATGAATCCCATTAATGCAAATTATAAGTCAGTGCCCGTTAATGCAAATTATAGAAAAACAAACAAACGAAATGCAGGGAGACTGTTTACAATGTTCCAGCGACTCGACTTGTGTTTCCTTGAGTTTGATCATTTCCAAAGATCCTAGCCATGCCAAAATCTGAAACTTTTGCATTCATATTAGCATCTAACAAGATATTGCTTGCTTTGAGATCACGGTGGATAATTCTAAGCCGGGAGTCTTCATGGAGGTACAACACCCCCGGGCTACCCCTCCTATAATCTTGTAACGTCTTGACCAATCGAGCTTCTCCCGCTCTTGTGGGTCTGTGCATTGATGAGGTTAAATGCAAGTTCAAGTTCAAGTTACAAGTAAAGAACTAGACTTGGAAAATATGTATTATGTTATTTCGTTTCTCGAAATTGAGACACAAGCAAAAGGACACGTTAAAAGTGGTCCCATCTCCGAGCATGCACCTGCAGTCCTGCAATGCTCCTCAACACACGATTCGCATTGTGTACCATTCAGCTACGCTTTGTGTTTGAGAGTTAATATGTTAATGGACTCCGAGATTCGTTATTCATAGCAATGGAAATTAGTAACAAGGAGCAGTAATGAAGAGGCGTTTAAATTGCCTAACCGAATAAGAAGTAATCGAGGTTCTTGTTGGACACAAATTCATAAATGAGTATCTTTTTTTCTCCTCCCAAGCAAAATCCGAGTAGCCTCACAAGGTATCTATGCTGGAGCTTGGCAACCAATACCAGGTAATTCTTGAATTCTCGTACACCTTAAATTGTTCCGAGGTTTGAAATACCCTCTTCACAGCTACCTCTTGGCCATCTGAAAGTAAACCCTAAGAAAACAAAACATCTTGTGAAACTCATAGATCCAGAGTTGGACAACTTCAGCAAATTTGAAACTCTTTTTGCAGGAAAAAAAAAAAAACCTTGTAAACTAGACCAAATTCACCTTCACCAATTTTGTTGTCGTTTGAGAAGTTGTTTGTGGCAGCTTCAATTGTACCTAAATCATATTGCAAGGACTGCACTTTTAAGATGTCATCCCCAACTGGACAAATCAAAAGTTGAAATTAAGAACAAATGGTAAAAACAGGAAAGGACAAGAAGTTGTTTTGTGGTCTCTATCAATATTTCTTTAGTTAATTTGTTCTGGCATGAAGAAGTTTCTTTAGTATAGTATGGGGCTAATTTTGAAATTTTCCCTCGTTCTAACCATTGTCTAGATCTTCTTCTACAGAATTATATTTCTTCTTCGCCATTTTAGTTAGGAAGCAGAAGCCTGCTAAGAAAAGCATAAGGACGACCCCAATTAAAGCTACAATGGCAGCGATTACTTGCCATGAGACTCCCCCATTTCCTGCATTATTAAAATTGTTTAATTAGCAAACGGTTGCACTGACTAAGGCCGCAAAAAATCTAATTCGAGTATATAGTGATTAGTTTCGGCCTGTTTGAAATTTTTTTTTGAATATTATATAAGGTTTGTTTTGTTGAACATGCGTCTAAAGAAGCATTTAATCTAGCTGATCACGATCTCGAGCATATTGGTGTTCAAGCTTCGGTCGAAAACTAAACGAGTTCGAAAAATGTGTTCAAAACTAGTCTCGAATTAGATTTTAACAAGCCGAGTACGAGTCAACATCGAACAACTTGAATTAATTGATTTAATACCACACGATCGCTCACTTTTTGCAACTTTAATTGATAAACGCCTTTCATCCCATATTCTTGGTCCTTTTTGGGAGTTGATGCGAACAAGCAATCTGTGTAATACTATTCAAATTAACAACATTTTTTTCTTAATATGACTCTGTAAGTTCCATAGGCTGAGGTCTCTCTTTGTTGGTAATTTCACGCCAAAAGAGACTTTTTTGAATATCTCCATTTATTGAGTTGTAATTTATTTTTCATTTTATAATTCTAAACCGGGAGTTTTCATGAAGGTACAACATCCTCCGGGGTACAACATCCTCCGGGCTAGAACCACGCTCAACATTACAACTCAAAATGCAAGTTCTTGTAACGTCTTGACCAATCCAACTTCTCTCGCTCTTGTGGGTCTGTGCACTGATCAATTCAAATGCAAGTTCAGTTAGAAGTAAAGAACCAGAGTTGGGAAATCTGTATTATGTTATCAAAAATTCTACAACCACACTCAAAATTACATATCCAAATACACACCCTCTCTCAAAACACAAGGGTCTTATACACACTATGTGAGTGTGTGTGGAACCCTTGTGTTAGTGTGTGTGGGACCCTTATGTTTTGTGAAATGGTGTGTAATTTTGGGTGTGGTTGTAGCACATTTCGTATGTTATTCTGTTTCTCGAAATTGAGACGCGTAAAAAAACACAAGTCATAGTGTTTGAGAGTTAATTCGTTATTGGATTCCGAGACTTGACATTCATGGCAATGAAATTAGGAATACGCAAAACTAAGAGCATCTCCAGTGTAATAATCAAAAATAAATAATCAAAACTTGTCATGTCAACTTTTGATTATTCATTTAGAGGATTGCTAAAGTTAGCAATGTGAAATCCCACATTGTTATTTTTGATTATTCAAATGCTCAAATTTGATTATTGGTTAGGAAGTTGCTAACTTTGATTATTACAATGTAAGCACTTTTTTAAGCACACATTGCTAACTTTAACAATCTTTTAATTTTGATTATAACATTGTGGATGCTCTAAGGGAGAGGTGTTTAGATTGCCTAACCGAATAAAAGTAGTCGAGGCTCTTGTTGGGCACAAACTCATAAATAAGTATCTTTTCTTCTCCTCTCAAGCAAAATCCCAGTAGTTTCACAATGTTCCTATGCTGGAGCTTGGCTACTAAGACCATCTCATTCTTGAATTCTTGTGCACCTTCTCTTGAAGTTTGATATTGCCTCTTCACAGCTATCTCTTGTCTATTTGGAAGTAAACCATGAGAATTCATGAGAATTCAAACATCATGAGAAACTCATAGATCTAAAGTAGGACATCTGAAAAATTCAAATAGTTTTAGAAGGAAAAAAAAACACCTTGTAAACTGGACCAAATCCACCTTCACCAATTTTATGATCGTCTGAGAAGTTGTTTGTGGCAGCTTTAATTGTACCCAAATCATGTTGCAAGGACTGCACTGTTAAAAGTAATGCCCTGCTGTAATTTTGTATTTGGGCTAAGTATTTATGTAAGTGGGCTATAAAATGTAGTTTGTATATGGGCCATGTACTATTTTGTATTGGGCCTCTTATATGTGTGTCTGTAATTTAGTTAGCCCAAAGTTGTGTCTATATAAGTCCTTGTAAGAAATGTCTAGAACTATTGAGAAGTGAATTAAAAATCTGAGAGAGTATTCCTCTGGTTTCCCCTGTTCGTGCGTGTCTCCCCGACAGCTATTGCGGCATTCAATTGCTTGCTCTAGTTGCTAATTTCTCCACTAATCAACAAAGGTTAACGGCTAATCTCAGCCAACATGCACCCCAACTGGACAAATCAAAAGTTGGAACAAGAATATATGGTAAAAACAAAGAAAGGACAAATAGAAGTTTCTTCCGTTTAGTGCGGAGTAATTTTGAAATATTCCCCTATTCCATTATAGAATTGTATTTCTTTTTTGCCCTTCTATTTTTCACCCTTCTAGTTAGGAAACGAAGGGCGAAGAAGATGAACTGATGTTGGGAGGATGCACTGATGTTGGCAGTTGAACTTCATCGCTAGTTGCTTCTCTAGGAGGATGCACCGGTTCTAGACAGTACCGCATACCGTCTATTACAATGCACGCAATTATAACGAGTCACGACGAGTAGGAATGAATCCCGAGAAGGCTGAACGCCTGATTCATACTTGCACTCAAAAGGAACTTCAGAACGCCAAAATCCGTGTACGGCTGGATGCAGAAGAGAGTGGAGAGACAATAGAAAGCGAGAAAGAGGAAAGTCAGCACGGAAGCAAGCGATTTTTCCGAGTAGCAGTAGAGGTCGATGTTACCGAAGAAAAGAAGCACGTATTCGATACTTTTGCCGGCACGTTCGTAGCTGCCGAAGAAACGTCCGGCTATTGGGAGGACGGCGATACTTTTGAAAGCACATAGTTACTGCCTAAAATTACGAGTGTCGAAATCAGGAGGACGGCGACGAGGCTTGTCCTTTTCTTGACAAAATCCATGGCCAAAAACGAGAAAACCCACGACGGCGACGAGATGATTCCAAGGTAGTACCAGAAATTGAGACTCGGCCTAACAGGTCGCAACATTGGGGACGAAAGGATAAAGAAGGAGAAGATTCAAGGAGAGAAATTGAATGGTGCAATTCCCCCAATAGTTTCTGGGAGGATTGAATTCTTTCTACTTTTTTCTACAGTGTTAGTTGGGTTATCTTCGTCTTTTCCACCTTTTTCTTTTGTGCCTTCCATGAAATGGCAGTCGGCAATGGACTTTTTGGGTACGGTAAGCAAAAGGAGGAGGGAATTGGTCTCTAATCATCAATGGACGCGGAGAGACTTTTCCGGCCTTGTTTTTTTTTTTTTTATCCGCTCCCGGCCTTGTTCGTTTGGGAATTTTAAGAAAGATTTACGAAGACAGATAGACAGAGAAAATTTATTAGAGACTGTGCCCAGAAATTTTGAAACCTTCAAGTGAACAAGGTCGCTAATCTAGAAAATTCAACACGGGAGATTTTGGGAGTTAAAATCTTGTTTGATTCACTCAAGAAACAATTAGTTTGTAACTTGATGAAAACAAACTCCCCCTTGATAACTTATGTTTAGAAATCTTTACCTTTTTCCGAATACAAACGTCCTACCTGTGCTATATATGCACAGAAGAAGGGAAAAACAAATTGTTATGTTTAATTGTATATTATTTATAGCTCCTTTCAAAAAAGTGTTGTTTATAATTAATTGTGAGTAAAGTCTTGTTATGTTATTTATCACTCCTTATTTATGATTTAAAGTTAAATGTAAAAGTTTGAATGAGAGAATGTTTGAGTATGAAAGGAAGTTTGGAATTTATTTTTTTTTTGACTTTTTATATCTAACTTTTGGTAATTTGAAAAGTGTAGGAAAAAAAGACGAAAATAGATTTTATTACGAGAATGCCACATATAAGAGAAAATTAAGGAGAAAATTTGATTTTATTTTTGAAAACGGCATTTGCTTAGTATATACCATAGATACGGCTAATATCTCCAAGGGGATGAAATATGACGATTTTCATTCGTCACCACGTAGGAATCCTTGAGGAAAAAACATTATATATGTGACAAAAATTTCTCTTTTTTTTTTACTTGTTTTGAGCTATTTTCCTTCTTGAACCCGCCACATCTTAACATATAACGTTATCTGTCGCAATCTGTGTTCTTGTCTTATTTTGGGTACTGCATCAACAAAAATGCACATATAATCTTATATGTTCCAATCGTCCTCTGTACGTTATAAAAAACGAAGATAAATTTGAGACATATAAGGTTATCTATTAATAGCTGGAACGTATTTTTTGCCAACACAAGCATATATATAATATTATATATCTGAATTTTGTACCATGCTAAATATGTTATCTGCATATTGAAAAAGTGCACATATAAACTTATATGTCACAATTTACGTTCTTGCCTTATATTTGGTAATACATTAATAAAGTGCACATATAACCCCTCGAATCAAAACAACCCTAGCGTAAGCCCTCAAATCGATCCCCCCAAGACATATAACCCCTCGAATTGACCCCCTAAAAACCCCGCAACTGCTGCTGCTGTCAAATTCCTTAAATTGCCGCTGCCACACAACCCCTTTTGCCTACAAATGTCTCACATCGCCGCTGCCGCCTTGCCAATTCAGCCTCAACGCCTTAAATCGCGCCGCCTGCTATGACCCCTCAAAAACCGCTACAAATCCTCAACAGCCTCTGTTCAGATGCTTAGTAATGAGCAGAAAGAAAATTTTGTAATATTTCGATCAAATAATAAAGAAATTTAGAGGCTTTTAAAGGGTGAAGGTAAATGGTGGGGGCTTTTGTGTGGTGTGGTGTTGATTGGTGTAGTGCAATAATGGAAAGAAGATTACGGTGGCATAAATATTAGGGTGGTTGGGGATGTCCGAGATGGTGGTGGGTGGTTGATGTTTCGATGGTTGAATGAGGCAGAGAGAGAGAGGGGGATGCTATGCTCAAGATTTGTTTTTGTCGAGGATTTCTCTATATGACAGATTATATAGGAGGGAATTTTTGTCTTGGTCTAATTTTTTTTTTAAAAGAAGTGGACTTAAAGCCTTACCAAACTATATTAGTGGACTAGAGCGGTTACGAAAATTAGAAGTGGACTAACTAGGTTACAAATTTTCTATAGTGGACCTTAGACTAATTTTTTAAATCAAATATTGACCTTCGCTGCTACCAATTGTTTCTGTAATGGAGGGATTCAAACAATTTCCTTAGCAGTTTGATTTGTTAGCCGCTATAAATTGTACCTTTCGGGCATACAAAGGTTCACACCTTGCACCGTATTTACACTGCCTTCGCGTTTCAGTAGCCGTGCTCTGTTCGTCTTCTTGCTATTCTTGCTCAGAAGTGCTAATTAAAGAAAAGCAAAAACTTGGTCTTTGAGGGTAAAGCTCTCCACCCCCTCTTCACATGTGTCAATTTATACTTTTTTACATCATGCATGTCCGGCCAAACTGAAAATGCCTGCAGTTGTCTTTGTCTTTTTTTCCTTTTACATCATGCATGTCCGGCCAAACTGAAAATGCTGCAGTTGTCTTTGTCTTTTTTTCCTCCATTTTTTTTGTTTGTTTGTTTGCTTCCATGTGAATGTCACCAGCAAATTGTCAAAAGGCAGTGAAGGGTTCTTCATGGTTTCCACGTAGAAGTCTAGCAAGCCCCCTTAATTTATAGTTTGCTCCTAACATTTGGTGGAACCTTGTCTTTTGTGGGAATCTTGATAGCACCAATAATGGTCATGCATGTACACGTATCTTCCGGCATCGAACCAAAATTGCCGCTGAGATATTCGAGATCCGTCTCGAACTTGATTTATTTGAAGCTTGTTTACTCTTTTAGTTTTGGTTTTTTATATTTATTTATTTTTAAATCTTTCTCTTCTTCTTTTGGGAGAGTAAACTGCTGAATGAATGTCGTTATGCCCAATGCATTTCTTTTTTTTTTTTTTATATCTGTCTACTTTTTCCAAGACATTATGCCCAAGCATGTTGCTACAGAATTAATCATGCTTTTGACTTTGATTGCATGAATGATCAAACCGCAGATACATTGTTTTACTGCTCAGTAACACTCCTCGACTTCTTCTTTTTACAGAGCAGTTTACGAAGCCATCCCTACATTCCTTGCTTGCTGCCCCCTACTACAATATAACGAGGTATATTACTTTTAGCAAAGTTTGCAAAGTTTAGAGAATTTGTCTTCAATCGCTTCGCTTTCCATATTTTTTTGGCATACATAACACTTTGACCGTAGCGGAAAATGCACATAGTGGGCTAGTTATTGGCTGGTTATTTAAGCACTTTTCCTACCGTTTGAACCATAGGTGGCTAGTTTGACTTCGCGGAAAATGCGCCTAGTGGGCTAGTCCTCGACTAGTTATCTAGACACTTCTCCACACCCACAGACCATAGGTGGTTAGTTTGACTTCACGGACAATGCGCCTAGTGGGCTAGTCCTCGACTAGTTATCTAGACACTTCTCCACACCCAGAAACTATAGGTGGTTAGTTTGACTTAGCAAAGAATGCGCCTACTAGCCGAGCTCGACTAGTTATGGAGAATGCGCCTAGTAGGCTAGTCCTCAACTAGTTATCTAGACACTTCTCCACATCCAGAAACCATAGGTGGTTAGTTTGACTTAGCAAAGAATGAGACTAGTGGGCTAGTCCTCGACTAATTATCCAGACACTTTTCCGCACCCATAGATCATAGGTGGTTAGTTTTACCTTGCGGTTTAGAGGATGCGCCTAGTGGGCTAGTCCTCGACTAATTATCCAGACACTTTTCCGCACCCATAGATCATAGGTGGTTAGTTTTACCTTGCGGTTTAGAGGATGCGCCTAGTGGGCTAGTCATTGACTAGTTATCTAAACACTTCACCCCAATTGGAGAGGGTTGGATGTTTACCATCATGGAAAGTGCGCCTGGTGGCTAGCTTCTGCCTAGTTATCCTGGTGTCTCAGCACATCCTGTGACCGTAGGCTAATTATATCTTTCTTATAACATGAGCTTTTTCTTTTTTCTTGTAAGTTTCTTTAGTCTCTTTTCCTTTTGTACCCTATTTTGTATTGTAGGCATGACTTGCTTCAAGGGTTTCCTGTAGACACCCCAATCTGGGTTTCCAGATTAGTTTACTTACGGTATTTGATTCCTCGATAATGAAACAGATCAAAAACACTTTGGGAATGTCAAGTGTTTGAGCTTTCAGTGTTTGCAAAATCCTTAAACATAACCTAATCCTAAGCCACTTCAAAAAGCCAAAAGCCCTACTGGCACGCGTTGGTTGAGAACCAGTGTGCGCGGGTCAAATTGACAGTTGTTGGTCTACAGTCAAAGCTTGGCCTTTGACCAACCCATAAAGGCGATGGGGACAGGCTTTGATCGGCGCGCACGAGTCATACCAACCCACGTGTTTGTCAACGGTCAAGTTTTGACTGTTGACCACACCTGGCAGTTTGACCCACACGCGCAGGTCCTAAACTTGCATGCGCGAGTCAAACCAACACACGTGCTGATCAAAGGCCAAGCTTTGACTGTTGACCAACACCTATCAATTTGACCAGCACACGCTGGTTCTCAACCAAGGTGTGCCAATAGGGTTTTTGGCTTTTTGAAGTGGCTTAGGATTAGGTTATGTTCAAGGGTTTTGCAAACACTTAAAACTCAAACACTTGACATTCGCGAAGTGTTCTTGATCTGTTTCATCATCGGGGAATCAAATACCGTAAGTAAACTAATCTGGAAACCCAAATTGGGGTGTCTACAGGAAACTCTTAAAGCAAGCCATGCCTACAATACAAAATAGGGTACAAAAGGAAAAGAGACTAAAAAAACTTACAAGAAAAAAGAAAAAGCTCATGTTATAAGAAAGATATAATTAGCCTATGGTCACAGGATGTGCTGAGACACCTGGATAACTAGGCAGAAGCTAGCCACCAGGCGCACTTTCCATGATGGTAAACATCCAACCCTCTCCAATTGGGGTGGAGAAGTGTGTAGATAACTAGTTAATGACTAGCCCACTAGGTGCATCCTCCCAACCACAAGGTAAAACTTACCACCTATGGTCTATGGGTGCGGAGAAGTGTCTTAGATAACTAGTCGAGGACTAGCCCACTAGGCTCATTCTTCGCTAAGTCAAACTAACCACATATGGTTTTTGGGTGTGGAGAAGTGTCTAGATAACTAGTCGAGGACTAGCCCACTAGGCACATTCTCCATAACCACCTATGGTCTATGGGTATGGAGAAGTGTCTAGATAACTAGTCGAGGACTAGCCCACTAGGCGCATTCTTCGTTAAGTCAAACTAACCACCTATGGTTTCTGGGTGTGGAGAAGTGTTTAGATAACTAGTCAAGGACTAGCCCACTAGGCGCATTCTCCGTGAAGTCAAACTAACTACCTATGGTCTGTGGGTGTGGAGAAGTGTCTAGATAACTAGTAGAGGACTAGCCCACTAGGCGCATTCTCCGTGAAGTCTGAAAAATCCTAGATCCTCTAGGTTTAAAGATTTGCTATGTTTTAATCTCAATCAACAATTCACCATGCGATAAACATAATCAATCTCACAAATGGAAAGCAAACAAATAATGAACACCAAGATATACGTGGAAAACCCAAAACGGGAAAAAACTACGGGAATGAATCAAACACTACTAAACACGAGGTTACAAGAACTCTTACAATAAGTTTGAACTCCACAAACCTAAACCTTGATGCTCTTGCCGAATCCATGTACACCTCTCAGAATGCTTGACCGCCGCTGCCTTGAATCCACAAGCCTTCCGTTTGCCCCCCGGAAATCCACCGAAGGACTTGAACTTGCCTAGGAATCCTCCTAAGCGTTTTTCTCAAATAAATTGAAGAAGATGTTGAAACCTCCTGGAGATATCGTATATGGTCAATGATCCATCAATTGGATTGGAACTCCAAGATTCAAAGCAAAAAAAAAACATCTTGATTATTTGAACTTCAAACCCGCATTAGCTTTTTTTTCGGCCGCTCTAATATCTCGTTCTTTAATCTTTTTAAAGCATATGGCTAGTTTTGCTGCCGCACTTTATCAGTAACCTAGTTGCCAACTATAGGATGATATTTATATTAGCCAACTAGTCTCGTGCCCTAGCAGGCAATAATTTAAACTGGAGTTCTCGATTGATCTCCGATTGATACCCCGATCAATCCGATCCAAATTAGCTCGATTCACTCACTCTCAATTACACAATATTGATTTCCTTCCACTTCCTAAACAGACACTCTAGAAATAAAAATAAATAAAATACAACTCAATAATCAAATAATTGCAATTACACGGACGAATGTGTTTTGACGCATGCCATTGACAATCATAAATATTTTTCCCTTACAAGTCAAACTAGCCACCTATGGTTCAAACGGTTGGAAAAGTGCTTAGATAACCAGCCAATGACTAGCCCACTATGCGCATTTTCCGCTACGGTCAAAGTGTTACGTATGCCAAAGAATTATGGAAAGCGAAGCGATTGAAGACAAATTCTCCAAACTTTGCTAAAAGTAATATATGTAGACACCTCCCAAACGGGGCATCACCATACAGTTAGATCATCACTGTGTTTGCTCGATTGGTTGCTCGCTTCATAAACCAAGATCGTGGATACTTCCATGGCTAGAGGTATCGCCACACGATAACGGTTATCATCAAAACAGAGTCGCCACCTAGTTTATTAAAACTAGGAAAACAGATAGAGATTCTGAGTACGGAAGCCAAAAGTACAGTAAGGGAAAGGTGTTAGGCACCCCTCCCTGCCTAGCCGTGAGGCTAGCCCATAATCATTCAACACAAGACATATAGATGCTTTATTTAATTCAAACACGTAATCTGTTTTTATGCCTTAAACAGTTAATAAGGTGAGTCGAGACCGTAAATAAATCATGCGTCAGAAAGCAGAAGAAAACCAAGCTGTGCCAGCAGATCGATCACTCGGCCGGCGAATGGATGTCGCGGCCGAGGGATCACGCTGATTCAATGTCGTGGGAATGATAGCCCAGCCGGTGCTCTTCCTCACACCGATGCAAAGTTATAGATGAGCAGAAAGCTACGATTAATGAAATAAACGAGAATTAAACCAAACCAGAGGTCGTTGGGCCTCACCACCTTGATCCCTCGATTGCTTGATTGCTTGGATCGATGGGGAATATTGATTGCTTCTTGAACGAAACCCTAGGGCTAGGGTTTGAACTCCGGGGTTTGATCGTCGGATTTAGGGCTGCCTTCGGGAGGTTGGGGCTTTTGTAGAGAGGGATTTTAGGAGTATATAGCCAGAGTTTCGTGGCTTGAGAGTGTATAGATCTGAGGAATTTTTGTATCTCTTTGTTGTATCCGAGGGTCTCTTTATATAGGCAAGGGGGTGACTCACTCGGTCCAATCAAATCACGGGGTTGCAATTGCATTGCAACACAAACTCTTCGTTGCAATCTCTGAACGTGGCCCGAACGCATCGGAGAGGCGGCGTAATTGGATCAAACAACCGACAGAAGGTTCAAGAGTCTGGAAAAGGGCTGATCTGGCGGCCGAGTAAAGGATGTCGCGGCCTGGAAATGGATGTGGCGGCCGAGCCATTGATCTGGCGGCCAAGGCTTTGATCTCTCAGGGAGATTTTGCTAGCAACAGGTTGCTCGGGTGAGGAATGGATGTTAAGGCCGTGAGATCGATGTTGCGGCCGAGCGATGGATTTTCCTAACACTCTATGTTTCTGTTTGAAAGGCTATTTGGCTCTGGATTGAGTCCTCTAAGTGGCTCAAAGTTCATACCATAAGTCCAGGGGTTTCATAAGAAGGCAATCAGCAATCATCGAATCCGTATCATCATCGGGATGGTCCCAAGGTGGGAGTTGAAATAATCGTTAGGCCAAATTGGGGTGTCTACAATATACCTCGTTATTCTGTAGCAGGGGGCAGCAAGCAAGGAATGTAGGGATGGCTTCGTGAACTGCTCTGTAAAAAGAAGAAGAAGAAGAATGATGAATCAGCTTTGTTGATAGCTTCGACCAGGACCTGTAAAACAAAGCAAACAACTCGAGTCACCGGTGTCGTGGCGTGCCTACCACCCTCCGATGCCTAAGCCAGTAGAATTCTTGCCTTGTGGTGAGAGAATTGAGATTCTCGGTTATGGAGTTTCGTACCTTATATTGGAGTTCTACCGTCATCTTTATAGGGATTTTAATTAGAGGTTGAGTCCTTGTACGACTGTATCCCGTAGATTCTGGACTGCCCCTTTGAGGAATATGGAGTCCTACCTTAGCTAGGGGTCCGTGGGTGTTATGCCTTAGCTAGGAATTTACTCTTCTTTGATCATGCATATCTTTAGCATTTTATGCTTATCTTATCATCGGCTTTCCCTTATCCCTTAGGATTTAGGTTTCTTGATGTGGCAAGTATATTCCGTGGATAATACAATGGATATTATGCTTCTCGTTATAGCTAGAGGCCGGAGCTGGTCCTTGGTCCTCCTTCTAGCTTCGTCTTAAGGACGGAGCTGGAAGGTCATGGCTTTGTCTCAAGTAAGCTCCTATAGGAGATTTGGTGAGGCTAGCTCATACTCCCTAGGTCTGTTGTTCTTATAGTGCTGAGCTCCTTAGGTCTATCCTACTTATCAGGTACTCCCCTGTTTCCAAGCTCCAGCATCCTCTTGGAGGTAGGGAACATTGTTTAGACCTGAATGGTAGTTACTGCTCTTTTTCCTTTTACAAAAGGTTTTAAATACTTAGGTTACTTCATGGGACAGGTGTCGAGACCACCGGAACTCTAGTGTTTTGGAGGTGGACGACGAAGATCAAGTAGCCGGTCTCGGGATTGATGGTCATCTTTTAAGCTTCTCCTTGTTTTAATCAAACCCTATCAGAGGTGTATCTCAAATTCTCTCAAGCAATTTTCTCCTTCGTCGTCAAGTTTTAGAGCCCCGTCCCCTGTAGGTACGCTCTTCTTTTCTTTGCTGTTCTTTCCTCTCTTTTACACTGGATTCTTCCTCTAGTGTAGACACATAGGGCTAACGTGGGTCGCTCCGGGGGAGTTCATCTGCGCGAGGTTGATTGGGTTTGTTTCCGTCAACCTTTATTCCCCCATTATTAAGGATTTCGCCCCTTATTCCACCATTCTTCAAAACAAGGTCTTTCGGGACCTCTTCTTTCTCTCTGTTGATTTGTATCGTAGGTTCTCCGTAGGAACCCTAATGTCAGAGGAATTTATCAATTTTTCTTCTATTTTAAACGTCGAGGAGTCGTATGAGGAGGAGGAGGAGGTGTCGTTGCATCGTAGTAGTAATGTTAGGGTTTCAACTGACAAAGGTAAGTCGAGCACTGGTAAACCCTCGTCGTCTCCTGCTTCGTCTTCGAGGGTTTCCCGTAGCGCTCCCATTTTTTCTGCTTCTAATATTACTTCTACGATTACGAATGAGGAATTGGCCGTTCTAAGAGTTAGATACTCAATCCCGGCGTCCATCTCCCTTAGGAAACCTTCTGGGTCTGAACGGGCTTGGTCCTTTGTCGAGAATGAGACTTGTCTTTACTCTGGTGCCCTAGAAGGAGGTCTGAGCTTGCTCTTCCCTACCATGGTGAGGGAAGTCTTGAGTTTTCTTGGTTTGGCGCCTGGCCAAATCGTACCCAATTCTTGGCTCCTTCTGATATGATGTGCAGCGCTTTGGGGTGCAATGTCGGATGGGCAGACTCTTCTAACAAAGGGACCGTTTCTCAACCAATTTCCTGTTAAGAAGCCCCAGGAGGTGTTGGGTGGTATTATTTTTCAAAAAGACCTGGCGAGGGGGAGCTGGTCACAGAGCTCTCTGCTGTGAACAAGAATTGGAAGGATAAATTCTTTTTTGTAGGTGGAGATGGTTAAGAGCTCCCTAATTAAGAGATTGGGACTTACACCCCTCAGATTCCCAGTAGGTGGGGGGTTCCCATCATAAATTGTAAGCTATTGCTTTTCTTTTACCTTGCAGTTTCATAAATTTACTCCATGCCCTTATGAACTCTTCTATGTTTCTTCAGCTCGAGATCCATATCCTTTGAGCCCTGTGTTAGAAGCTAAACTCCAACAAACTAGAGATTACGCGGTCCATAATTGGGAGTTACTTGTAACTCTGGAGTCACTAGCCACATATTTGTTAGGTCCAGAAATCACTCGTGAGGCCTTAGCTCTCTTTAGAGGTACTTTCCATTTGTCTTGTCTGGTGTTTTGCTATTAGCTGACCTTTACATTGTTTCCATTTCTTTTCTTTTCAGAAGGAGAAAGTGAAGACAAGGATATGGCACCAAAAATAGACAAAGTTCTACTGGCCCAACTTAAAGCTGAAACAACAAAGCAAACATCTGGGGCCGTGGCTCCTAAAAGGAAGAGCTCTCGTCTTCAAAAAGAGCTGAATGTTGACACTTTTCTTGATGCTGATCTTTCCACTGACCCTGCTCTTGACATGGTGATTAAGAAAATCACTGATGAAGAGGTGGAAAAATCGAAAAGAAAAGCAAATGGGCCAGCTACGGAAGGGACTCCTGCTGCTAAAAAGGCTAAGGCTTCTGATGGTCTCTCTATTTTGGGTAATTATCAGGAGGCTCTCGAGCATGCTTCCAGGAAACTGAGTGTAGTAGATAAAGATTTAATGGCGGAGATGTATCTCCAGGCTGTTGGGGAGCAAATGTTGGTCGAGTTAGCCATGGTATGCTCTTCTTTTTGGCAATTTGTTACTTTTTGTCGCTCTCTCCATTCATTCTATTCTCTTTTGTAGGTTACAGCTCGTGGCCGTTATCTTACCTCCCAAAGCCATAGCCTGGGGAAGCAGGTAGTCACCCTTACTAAGGCCAACATGAAGCTCACAAAGCAGGGTGCCTCTATGATGACTGAACTAAAAAAGGTGACTAGTGAAAGAGATGCTGCCATTCAATAGAAGAGAGGATTGGAGGAGGAAAGAGATGTCGTCGTGGCGACTGCTAGAAGTTTGGAGCAGAAGACCTTGGAGTGGAATGGTGAGCTTGAAAAATACAAGACCATGAGCTTGGGGATGGTTGAAAAAGTCAAGAATGCTCGTAGGGATGCTATTGAGCTCTTCCTGCAGTCCCCTGAATGCCGTCAGGATTTAACCCAGTAATACTTTGATGGGTTTGAGGCAATGAGGAGCCGGGTGGCCTTGGCCTACCCAGATTTGGATTTTTCAAAATTTAAGGCTGATGGTGATGAGGTGCTCTCAAGTCTGGAAGGGGGATGGAAGGAAGAGGACCAAGCTGATGATGCAGCATCTAAAGATATGTCTATCCCAAGCTCTTTGATTGCATCCCTTCTTAAAACTCCAGAAAAGGTTACTCTCTCTGTTGAGACTCAAACTCCAGGAGCTACACCTCCTGGCCCACCATCTGGTGATGGGCAGACAATTGATAGTTCCTCCCTGGGCCTTTGAATGGCCTAGGAAACTTTTAATTCATTGGGTCTATAACTAAACACATTTTCATACTTTCGTATTTTAGCCTGTGTTTGACTAGGAGTGGCCTTGACCCCTGCCTGGCTGAATTACTTTTAAAACTTGTCTTGATGATCATTGGAGTTGATCTCAGTGAGATAAATTTTTTGGGCCTTTTGAAAGTTGTTTGCTTTTGGTATCATAACAGCTGCAGGTTTGATGAGCAATGCTCGTTACTCTGAGTCGAGTTATGATAGTTTTCAATAGTTTTTGTGCATGTTGCATACTGACTTTTGTGAATTTTACCAATTTCTGCCCTTGTTATTGTTGTGCCAAATCATGAAGCTAGAAATTCTTTTCTGAGCTTTGTTTGATTGCATAGCTGTGCTATGTCTGACTTCCCTAAGTGTGTAAATTATTTTGATCCAAATCAATTTTGAGACACTTATTTGATTTTCCCTTGGGATAGCTATTGGGTAAGTTGTAATTCCATAGATTGCATAGCTGTGCTACGTCTGTGAGCTCGGATATTTGTCCTAAGCTTCTTTTTAATGCATAGCAGTGCTACGTCTGTGAGCTTAGATATTTGTCCTAAGCTTCTTTTTAATGCATAGTCGTGCTACGTCTGTGAGCTTGAAAAATTGGATATTTTTGCTAAGCTTCTTTTTAATGCATAGCTGTACTACGTCTGTGAGCTTGGATATTTTTCCTAAGCTTCTTTTTAAAGTGTTTTTAGAGTGGTGGTAGCATTCCTACTCCCCTAAGTGTATAAATTATTTGCGTTCAAACAATTAATATACTTATTGTTGTTTCTTTTAGGATATGTTTCAGGTCTATCAATTATTTTTCGTAGAATATTGTATGTGTTTGAAACACGAGAGATTGGCCCTTGAGGTCCAAATCTTTTGCTTTAAATAAAAGCAATCATTTCAATTGCCCGAGGTAATCGGACGTGTGACTTCCCATTACTCTAAGCAGTTGAGGTGGTGGTTTTAATTGTAGTTTTGAGTGTGATCATGCTGATTGGTTTAGCAAGCGGTTAGTGAACCGTCCAAATTGTGTTATAAAAACCAACAGTTGTGATGGATTACTCCCTATTCTATAATCATCTTTCAATTCGTAATGGCAAACAATGAGCAAATTTCTGAGTTGTGCCAGGAGCTACAAAACTTGAAGGCAGCCATTGTTGGGTTGTCTTCAAAGATGGAGGCCATGGCGGAATCAATTTCCGTCATGGAGAAGATGGTCCGCATGGTGCTGATAGCCAATTAGGACCAGTTGGACTTTCCGAGGGCAACCGGCGCCACCAATTCCTTCCCCTCCAAGGGAGGGACGTAGTAGTTAGGTTGCATACCTGCAAAGTTTAAGTTTATGTAAAAAGTTGTCCACACCCCTTAGCGTGTGGATTTATTAATAAATTTTGAATAATTTTATTCTTTTGTTTGTCTTTTCCATATCATGCGTACAGGAAAATTGAATAAGCATCCCTCATGGGGAGTTTTATTGGCCACAGGGGCTAACAAAGAGAACACGTGGTCCTAATGAAAACAACTTTGCTGCTAAAATTTTATTGAGATGCTTCGCATTCCACTGTAAGCACCTACTTGTAATACTTCTTGAGATGCTCCGCATTCCATGAATTTGGCAGTTCTTTTCCTCTTAGGGTTGCGAGCCTATATGCACCAGCCTTGACGTGGTGTAAGACCTGATAGGGTCCTTCTTAATTTTGGGCCAAGCTTGCCCACCTTCTTTCCAGTGGGATTAACTTTCCTTAGAACTAGATCACCGGCTCGAATCCCTTAGCCTAACATGTGCTTCATGATACTTGACCATTCTTTGCTGGTATATTGCCACTTTAGCCATTGGTATTTCCCTTGTTTTTTCCTAGTGGTCTAGCTCGGCTTTGAGATCTTCCTGGTTCTCTTGGTGATCTATGTTTGCGGTCCGGTAATTGAGGAGTTCGACTTCAATTGGGACTACTGCCTCAGCTCCAATGCAAGAGAATATGGAGTTTCTCCAGTTGCGGTTCGCGATGTTGTTCGATATGCCCATAGTACATTGTAAAGCTCGTCTGGCCAAACTCATTTGGCCTCTTGCAACCTCTTCTTAATCCCCTTTTTGATGGTTCGATTCGTGACTTCCACCTGTCCATTAGCTTTTGGATGAGCTTTGGACGCATAATGCACATGTATTCCCTTGGAAATACAATATGCTTTGAACTGGGCATTGTCAAATTGTTTTCCTTGGTTCGTAACTATAACTCGTGGTAATCCAAATCGGCTAATAATTAACTTCCACAAGATATCAATCGTAACCTCTGCTATGATTGTGGCCAATGCCTTAGTTTCGACCCATTTCTTAAAGTAATCCACATCTATAATGGCATGTTGGACTTGGCCTGCTGCCATAGGACGTGGGCCAATCAGGTCTAATCCCCGTTGGGCGAATGGCCAAGGTCCTTTCATTGGGGTTAAGACCGTGGGTGATCCATACTTCTCACATTTTTGGACCATAGAGTTGCAATCCTTTTGCATGCTAGGCTAGTAGTATTCCAACCGCAGGAGTTTGTAGGCTAACATGCGACCGCCTTGGTGATCCCCATATACTCCTTGGTGGACTTCTTCCATAGCTTGTGTAGATTCCTCCGTGGTCAGACATCTAAGGTATGGTAATGAGAAGCTTCTTTTGTATAGCACATCTCCCATCATTAGGTATTTTGCAGCTCTGATCCTGAGCTGCCTAGCTTTGACCTTGTCATCTGGTAATGCCCCGATGGGACCTGTCCATGAGTCACTGTAGTTGATAGCTTGCACCTATATGTTTGGGGCAAAGATACTTGGTAACTCCAAGTATCTTACTGGTGCATTCCATGGAATAGCATCCTCTTTGGCCGTGGTCAGTTTTGCCAAATAATCAGCTTCAATTTTTTCCTCCATTGGGATCCTGACAATATTAAAGCTTTGCAACTTCACAATTTGGGCCTTCACTTTATCCAAATATTTCTGCATTACCTCTTCTTTCACATTGTATTCTCCTAAGACTTGTCCTACAACCAGCTGTGAATCACTTTTGGCAAGCACGTGGCTAGCACCAACGGCTTTAGCCAGCTCCATTCCAACCACTAGAGCTTCATATTCGGCCTCATTGTTGGTTGCTTTAAACTCAAACCTAAGCGCGTAGCTCAGGCGTTGCCCTTTCGGGGATGTTAGAATTAAACTAGCTTCGTTTGCTTTTCTGGTTGCCGATCCGTCAACCTGAAGGACCCAAGGTTTGGGTTCTTCCTTGGGGAGCTCTTCTGGTTCTGGATATGTATATTCTGCAAGGAAATCTGTAAGCATCTGTGTTTTGATGGTAATCCAAGGCTTATACTCTATGTCAAACTCGCCAAGCTCTATTGACCATTGAATTAGCCGGCCTGATGTCTCTGGGGAATGGAGAATTGTTTGAAGTGGTTGGTCTGTTTGCACTTTGGTTGAGTGAGCCTGGAAGTATGGCCGTAGCCTTCTGGCTGCTATCACCATTGCAAAGGCTATCTTTTTAGCTCTAGGATATCTCAGCTCAGCCCTTTAGGGCCCTGCTGGTATAGTATACTGGGAGCTAGGCCCTCTGCTCCTTCCGAAGCAAAACCGCGCTGACGGCATGAGGGGAGACAACTAGGTACAGGAATAGGTCTTCTTTGTCTAGAGTCCTACTTAGTAGCGGCGGTGATGTCAAATACCCCTTTAGTTGGTGAAAGCTGCTTCCTCTGTGGCCGTCCATTCAAAGGCTTTTTCAAAACCTTAAAGAATGTTTGACACTTATCGGTTGCTCGTGCGATGAACTTGCTCAATGCTGCGACTCGTCCTATTAGCTTTTGGACCTCATTGATGTTCCGTGGTGAACGCATGGTGAGTATAGCTTGAATCTTTTCAGGGTTTGCTTCGATGCCCCGTTGAGACATCATGCAGCCTAAAAACTTCCTTGAGGAGATTCCAAAGGCACATTTTTCGAGTTGAGCTTCATTTGGTATTTTCTGAGAACCTGAAAGGTTTCTTCCAAATCTACAACATGGTTATGTGCCTTGGCACTTTTAACCAGCTTGTCGTCTACGTATACTTCTACGTTGCACCCAATTTGTTGCTTGAACATCTTGTTGACCAGTCTTTAGTATGTCGCCCCTACATTCTTAAGACCGAAGGGCATCACTTTGTAACAATATAAACCCCTGTCAGTGATGAATGAGGTTTTCTTTTGATCTCCTTCATACATTTGGATCTGATGATATCCTGAAAATGCATCCATGAAGCTGAGGAGTTCATGCCCGGCAGTAGAATCCACCAAGGAATCAATCCTTGGTAGAGCAAAGCTATCCTTTAGACATGCTTTATTAAGGTCAGTGAAGTCTACGCACATCCTCCATTTGTCATTGGCTTTCTTCACCATGACCACGTTGGCCAGCTAGTCGGGGTAGAGGACTTCGCGGATGGACCCCGCTAGTATGAGCTTATCTACCTCCTTGGCCGTAGCTTCATTTCGTTCCAGAGCAATGGTTCTTTTCTTCTATTTAACAGGTCGTATTGTGGGGTCCACATTCAACTTGTGGGATATGACCTTTGGGTCAATTCCTGGGATGTCCTCATGGGACCATGCAAAGACATCTTTGTTCTCTCTTAGGAATTGCAGCAGCTCTGATTTTGCAACCGTGCTCAATCCCGTTCCAATTTTCACCGTCTTTCCTGGTTGCTGTGGTTCCAGGTGCTCTTCCACGAGCTCTTCTACGGGCTCTCCATGTTGTAGTTTGTCTTCATCTCGTGTGTCAAAACTCTCTACGTTCATGGTGATGTTAGCTCCTTTGAGTGAGGTAACATAACACTCCCGTGCTGCTTTCTGATCTCCTCTGACACAGGCAACCCCCTCTGACGTTGGGAACTTTATCATCAAATGATATGTGGAGATTATTGCCCGATCTTATTCAGAGTTGTTCTCCCCAGTATTGGATAGACGGGTGTACCTGCAAATCCAACTAGTGGTGATGTCATAGGTCTTAGCCTTTCTCGTCCAACCTTTAGTTGGTCATATGCGTGAAGGTAGAGAATATCAGTTGAGCTTCCGCTGTCGATCAACACTCTACGTGTGAGGTAGTTTGCCACAACAATGGTTATAACCAGAGGGTCATCATGAGGGATTTGAACTCCCTTGCTGTCTTCTTCTGAGAAAATTATGGGTATTTCCTCCTTTTTCTAAAATTTGCTTGGGCGGCTAATTGTGTTGACCTCCAAATGTTCGTCTGTTCTCAGTTTCCTTAGATGAGCTTTCCCAGCATTGCTAGATTCTCCACTTCCAGCAAATCCTCCATGGATGACCTTGATCTCTCCAATGGGACCTGACCGGGGTGTGGTGCCGTCTCTACCCTCCTTGCTTGTATCTTCCCTCCTGGATTGTTTCTGGTACTTCTTCGTTACAAAACGTTGATGTGTTCCTCTTTGAATCAGATCCTCGATCTGTTGCTTTAGGTCAATACAATCATCTGTGTTGTGACCATGGTCTTTGTGAAACTTGCAGTATTTGTCCTTAGCTATCCTACTAGGATCAGTTCTCAGCTTTCCAGGCCACTTGAGGTCTGGATCATCTTCTAGGTTGTTAAGGATTTGCTTTACCGTAGCTATGAGCGGTGTAAACTGCTTATACTTGCCTTGGGGCGGACCTCCGGCTGCTCCCCGTTTCGGGCAGGACCTTGAGTCCACTTTCTTGTTCTTTGGTTCACCTCCCGACTTGCGCGCAGCTTCTCTCCTTCTCTTGTTTGTTGGAGGAAATTCGCCAACCTGTGATGGTCCTGCTTGAAGATTAAAACCGTCGCGTGGACGCCTTGCGTAGACAGCTTCTTCTACATTCATGTGCTTCTGGGCCCTGAGCATAAGCTCTGCCATGGTTTTAGGTGGTTCTTCAGACACGAGGTATAGGAATTGTCCTGAATATAATCTAGCTATATATGCAGTTATGCTCATGATATCGTCGGCTTCATTTATTTGGACCACCTCTTTGTTGAACCTGGTGGTGTACTCTCTTAATGATTCCCATCTTCCTTGTTTCACCATCAAAAGGTGTGTTGCTGGTTTGCCGTAGCGTTGGCCAGCAATAAAGTAGCTTACAAAGCTTGTGCTAAGCTCTTTAAAACTACGTATACTTCCCGGTGGGAGCTTATTAAACCATGCTCAAGCACTTCCCTTGAGGGTAACAGGGAATGCCCGGCACATTACCTCATCTGGTACTGCTTGCAGGTGCATCAAAGATTTATACGTTTCCAAATGATCCAATGGGTCCGTGGAGCCATTGAATGTTTCTAATTGGGGCATTTTAAACTTCCTTGGGAAAGGGAGCCCCATGACTTCTGGTGTAAAAGGTGAATCCGTATTCTGCACCAACTCTTCTTCTGTGGCAGGAGTTTGTGCTTTGATATATTTCATTAACCCCTCAATCTGGTTTTGCATGTTGAGAAATGCCTCCTGTTCGTGGGGCAACTTCTCTGGGGGTGGCTTGCCATGTTTTCTTTGATTTTGGCTTTCTTTCTCACTAGATTCGCCTTTTTCTCTATCATCGTCTCTTCCATGGCGACTATTCTGTAAATTTGGGATGCTTGACTCAGGGATTTTGTAGAGACTCGAATAATTTTAAATTCTCGAGGTATTTATTAAAGGCTTAAATTGGGAAAATGTGGTTATTTGAGGGATTAATCAAACCGAGGATTGAAATGAATGAATGGAAACTAGGTGGAGTGGGTGTGTGATTTAGAGATATGTGAGTATATATAATGGGTGTGAGGGGTGTAAGAGATTATTTTCATCTCCAATCTCTCTCTCCCTCCTGCCGATCTTTCTTTCTCTCGGTTCATTCTCTCTCTTTTCCTATCACTCAAAACTCCACCTTATACCTCCAAAACCTCAAGGATCAACCTCCTTCAAGCCTTTCAATCGCGTTATTGAGCTCAAATTTCGTGGGTCAAGCTCGGAGGAAAGCATTCCGTCGATTTCGAAGAGTTCGGAGCTAGAGCTCGTTCATAATCTCTTGGGTTTCGCTCTTTGACTCGAGGTAGGGATTTCTTTACCTCTCTTATATGTTTATGTGTTGATTTGGTGTCCAAAACTTGCTTTGGATCGTTGTTTGGAAGCCTTGTGTTTGCCCTTGAAAGCTATCAAATCGTGCTGAAAAACCCAAGTGTTACATGTACCAGTGTTTACCCTGGTACATGTACCAAACTCAGATTTCTCAGATTTCGTTCATTGGCTACATGTAGCACCCTTAACTGCTATATGTACCAAACTCGGATTGTATCTTATGTTCGCTAGATACATGTAGCACCCTTAACGGCTACATGTACAAAACTCAGATTTCCTGATCTGTTCGCTGGGTACATGTAGCGCCCTTAACTGCTACATGTACCAAACTGAAATTGTTTGAAAAGTTTCTCCTTCCATGGTTTGGACCCCCGATCACTTCTAATACCTTTTAAACACCTTCAAATCATCTCTAAGGTTGATTGCTCGCGTTTCAATGATTTGTTGTTCGTCCCCACTCTTTGGCTCTCGTTATAATAAAGAAAAGCGTAAAACTAAATGAATACAATACGTGTTCGTTTGTCTATGCATTTGGGTTGTTATGTGAGCTTCGTGGCATGTTTATAATGTTTTGGCACATCAATTAATGACTTGTACAAGAACGTGAACTAGGGAAAGTCTTAGCCTGCATGTTGTTTGAGAATTTAGTCATTTGGGTCGGAAGTTGGCTTAGGGAGTCCCGTAGCGCAAGGGGTGGTAATACGAAGACCTTGTAGGGTTTCGTAACGCAAAGAGTGGAAATACGATAACCCAGGGATGTAGAGATCACCGCGACGCAAGGGGTGATAACACGGTAATTTTCGTAGTGATGTACGGCAACGCAAGGGGTGGAAATATCGATGGTGGGAGTTCGGGTTAGTGAGCTGAGTTGGGATTGTCGAGGTGGTCGAGTCATGTGACTTAGGTGCACAATCGGAATAGAGATTCACGTTACAAACCAATCGGTTATTAAGTACCGAGCTATGTTTTCTCATCTTTCTTTCCAGTGCACTAACCAACATGTTTGCATATAACATAGGTAAAGATTTTCCTACTGGGCTAGTGTAGCTCAACAAAATCCTTTTTTTCAGGCTCTAATGCCGGATAGTAGCATCATTCAATGCGTGCTTGGAATGTGGACGACTTTTTGGAAGCTTTTCACTTTTAGTTACTTATTCATTTTGTAATAGTTTAGCTTTTGATCAAGATGGTTTTGTAATTAAGTATTCATGAATTTCTTTTGAAAATGGAAGTTTGTAACACTCTGCACATGTTGTAATTGTACATAAGCTAATTTGGGCCGTGGTGCCAAAGTTGTATATTCTTTTGAATTGGGGACCTGTCTGTAATTTAAACAGGTGGGATACTAATTAGGGAATACGATGGCAAGTGAGATCCTTTTATTTAAGAATATTATTTAATTTATGTTAAAAATCCTGGTCGTGACAGATTTGCTTTCGCAAGTCTGCGTTTGCCTGCATCGCAATCTGTAACCCTTGGGTTAAAGTTTTTATCTGTTCTTGCATATGGGCAAACGCTTCTGGGGTCATCTTATCACCTCCTATTTTGTTTGCCGTGGCGGCCTTGGTCGCTTCTGCCGCCTTAGCGGCCTTTTTGGCGGAGGCAGCGACCCTGGCGGCTTTTGTTGCCTTGGTTATCTCGGTTGCCTTGGCAGCCTTGGTTGCTGCGGCGACCTTTGTGGTGTCGTCAATACCTATTTGTTTGGGATCTGAAGCCATTGTTGTTCTGCTTGATCAGGTCTCTACCATACAAAACTATTCACCATAAGCAAAAAGTCTTTCCCACAGACGGTGCCAGCTGATGAATCAGCTTTGTTGATAGCTCCGACTTGGACCTGTAAAACAAAGCAAACAGCTCGAGTCACCGGTGTGGTGGTGTACCTACCACCCTCTGATGCCTAAGTCAGTAGAATTCTTGCTTTGTGGTGAGAGAATTGAGATTCTCGGTTATGGAGTTTCGTACCTTGTATTGGAGTTCTATCGTCATCTTTATAGGCATTTTAATTGGAGGTTGAGTCCTTGTAGGACTGTATCCCGTAGATTCCGGACTGCCTCTTTGACGAATGTGGAGTCCTGTCTTAGCTAGGAGTCCATGGGTGTCCTGCCTTAGCTAGGAATCTTTACTCGTCTTTGATCATGCATATCTTTAGCATTTTATGCTTATCTTATCATCGGCTTTCCCTTATCCCTTAGGATTTAGGTTTCTTGATGTGGCAAGTATATTCCGTGGATAATACCATGGATATTATGCTTCTCGTTATAGCTAGAGGCCGGAGCTGGTCCTTGGTCCTCCTTCTAGCTTCGTCTTAAGGACGGAGCTAGAAGGTCATGGCTTTGTCTCAAGTAAGCTCCTAGAGGAGATTTGGTGAGGCTAGCTCATACTCCCCAGGTCTATAGTTCTTGTAGTGCTGAGCTCCTTAGGTCTATCCTACTTATCAAAGAAGAAGAAGAAGTAATGGAGTATTACCGAGCAGTAAAACAACGTATCTGCAGTTCGGTTATTCATGCAATCAAAGTCAAAAGCGTGAATAAATCTATAGCAACATGCATGGGCATAATGTCTTGGGAAAACTAGATAAATATCAAAAAAACAGAAATGCATGGGGCATAACGACATTCATTCAACAGTTTACTCACCCAAAAGAAGAAGAGAAAGATTTAAAAAAAATAAATATAAAAAACCAAAACTAAAAGAGAACAAGCTTCATATAAATCAAGTTCGAGACGGATCTCAAATATCTCAGCAGCAATTTTGGTTCGATGCCAGAAGAAACGTGTACATGCATGACCGTTTTTGGTGCTATCAAGATTCCCACAAAAGACAAGGTTCCACCAAATGTTAGGAGCAAACTATAAATTAAGGGGCTTGCTAGACTTTTACGTGGAAACCATGAAGAACCCTTCACTGCCTTTTGACAATTTGCTGGTGACATTCACATGGAAGCAAACAAACAAACAAAAAAAGGAGGAAAAAAAGACAAAGACAGCTGTAGGCATTTTCAGTTTGGCCGGACATGCATGATGTAAAAGAGTGTAAATTGACACATGTGAAGCGGGGGTGGAGAGCTTTACCCTCAAAGACCAAGGTTTTGCTTTTCTTTAATTGGCCCTTCTGAGCAAGAATAGCAAGAAGACGAAACACAGCACGGCTATTGAAACACGAAGGCAGTGTAAATACGGTGCAAGGTGTGAAGCTCTGTATGTCCAAAAGGTACAATTTATAGCGACTAAGAAATCAAACTGCTAAGGAAATTGTTTGAATCCCTCCGTAACAGAAACAATTGGTAGCTAGGGAAAGTCAATATTTAATTTTCTTGGCTCATGGAAAATAAATATGTGGTGGGTCTACCTTCTTGCCTTTTGTGGGTGTGTGAATCAATCTCCGCTATTGAAAAAGGCTGGATACAATTAAGCAGCTTTGGAAACTCAAATCAGTTGATTGGCAATTAAGAAATACACCATAGGGCTATTCCTTTCCTTGTGAGGCTAGAGTACGTACGTATTTTTGAACAAAAATAACAAAAGGATTCACCGTCTCTCGTTTTGGTATCCAAACCCTTCCTAAAGTTGTCATCTTTTGAAAGCCAAATCCCCAAGATTGAGAATTCAAAACTCAAGAAGGATATTATTCCACCGAATTCCATTCTATCGTTAACTGTTGCTTGGAATACAAAAGACAATTAAGTTAACGTGCCTACCACGATCTTTTCCTGTCGACAGACATGCCAAAGTTGGTCTTGAACAGCCTATGCTGTGTATGGAAATTCACGTGCCGAACGAAGATAAGAAAGAAATTCACTCCTCCAAGTTTGATCCGGAGAAAAGAGAAAAATGCCATTACCGACTGGTTTCACATTCATGGGCCGTGATTTATAGGGGATGAGCAAACTTCCATAAACAATACTTAAATAATAAGGATATTCAAGCTACTTCAAGCCTCACCCTGAAATGCTAGCAAGCAAGTATCCGCCTGAGTCTTGAAGTGAAGGCAAATTTGTAGACACTAAAATTTTGGCATGACTTAATCGTCGTCCGATCAATTGAGATAAATTGTCTTAATTAATTAAGAGCACATATAATGCCACGACAATTTTGTTTAGTGCCACGATCTTTTGAGAAGTCGTACAATTCTACCCTTTGACCATTCTCCTTGTCTCTCATCATTTACACCTCGGTTTACATACTCACCGCCGACCTACTTCTATTGCTGCCAACTGCTCCAGTTTTGTTTCACCCTTCTGATTCACTTCTTACTTTGCATTCTTCTACGGGGGCGGTCGTCGGAGATCACCACTTACAATGGCGAGAGTTTGAGGTCTCCAATCAGACACAACTTCTTCGTCCCGGGTATGACCAGATTATTGGACTTATCCCTTATAATCGTCGAATTGACTGAATTCCCCATGCCTAAAACTAAAACTCTCTCCGTTGATCTATATTTGTAGATGCAAAACATAAAAATTTAACCCACCCAAAAAAACACAAACACGTGCGCGCGCAAAATTACAAGATTTGGAACAGAGAAAATAGTGGAAATAGATTGCGAGATCTTTAGAAAAAGGCGGCCGGGGGGTTTCAATGTCGTTCGGTGGTCGTTGATTTCAACTTTCAAATTACAGAGGCTAGAGGAGCACGGGAGAAAAGTGGGTCCCGTGGTGCATGGTAGTGAATTGAGGAAATGGATCTGAGAGGTCCAGACTCGCAGTATGCTACTGCTGGAACAGAGAAGAAGGGAAGGGGGAGGAAAGGAAGGGAAGCTGTAACTGGAAGGTACATCTGAGAGTGAGAGAGAATGTTCAGTCAAATATAAAGAGAGAGAGAGAGAGAGAGAGAGAGAGAGAGAGAGAGACTGTTCTACTCCTATTTGACTGAAGAGGTTATAATGGTCAGTGCACATCAAGCAGTCGTGGCACTAAAAGGTTTTGTCGTGGCATTAGCACTGCCCTTAATTAAAGTCAAGATTGGTCAAAGCAGTCCAATAAATATTGGACCCAATAAATTTCTACAGCTCAATCCATTTGAGATACAGTGAAGACCGTAGTAAGTTGGGTTAACTTAATTAGCCTAACGGATTAAAGAGTTGGGCTAGCTTGATTGGCCAAATGGGTTAAGGTATACAAGCCCAAAAGTGCAGGCCCACTTCAAATAAATCCTAAACAAAGAGTCAAATAATAAATATATTATTTCTCTTTTAAATTAAAATCATTCCCTAAAAAGAAGTATAAAATCTTCTTACATGGGAAATGAAATGGGATCAATATCCAATCAAATCAAGTTAAGTCAATCAATCAAGTCAATTAAATCAAATCAAGCCAATCAAAGATCTTATTACAAGATTTTGTCATATTTAGCTCTTCTCTCCTTGAGCCTATAAATAGAGGTTTATACGAGGGAGAGAACACCTTTTTGCTTGGCATTCTTCACAGCTCTCAAGCACTTTTCCAAAATTCATGCATTCCTCAACACTTTGCAAAGAATCATCAAGCATCAAGAAATAGTGCCGATATCTTCGCAAGTCCACCACATAAGTTCATTCAACAACTCAAATCATTCAACAAACCAAAAACTCTTGAAGATTTTAAGAATCAAGCTATTCTCTTTTGAAGGATTTCTTTAGAGTTCTTTCAAGTTCAAGTCATCTTCAAACTTTGTTCTTCGGTTCATTCAACTTGAAGATTCAAAGAGAATTACTGTTTGGGCGATTTAACAATAAGCATTCAAGCTGTTAAACAATTCCGGAGATTAAATCAGAGAATTTTGTTCTTTTCTTATTTAAAGAGCATTTATTAGAGAATTGTATCCCTTTCAATTCAAAATCAATAAGTATTATTTTGTGCATCTTTTTCGTCTTTTTTATTGCAGGACTCGAATTTGTGTGTTTCAAGTCTGGTTCGATTCTAACCACGATTCTTAAATTGAGAACCAGTAATCGAATCAAAATTAACGGTTCTTATTTTTTAAAACCCTAACCTGTCCAACGAACCACAGATCCAGACTAAATAGGACGGTTCGGATCGGATCGGACCGATTTTACAATTCGGACCGGTTTCTTGAGCACACCTACTCTTTCTTTCGTCTCCTGTACGTAAATCTCTTTGCGCGCCCCCAGACACACACCCCCGGCCGGACTCACCCCTTCGACCAAAATACCCCTTCAACCCACGGCCAATTTTCTTAATTCTCATTTATTTACTTAATAACTTTTATATCTTTTTTCATTTTTATTTATTTATTATTATTTAAGTGTTCCAATTTTCAATCCGGTTGAATCGGTGCAAAGATCTTGTTTTTTTTAACATTTTATCTTCAATGGTCATAGTAAATTTTTGGCTCGAAGGCCATTCAACAAGTATCCTAAGGCTCCTTATTTAGTTTCAGGTTTCTCTTAAGGTGCTTATTGAAAGGTCTTAGAGCCAAAAATTCATTACGACCATTTAGGATGAAATGATAAGAAAAATAAGATTTTCGCACTGGTTCAAACGAATTAAAAATCGTAACACTTATTTTTTTTAGTCTTTATATGTATTTTTAAATTATTTAATATTATATACGTGAGTATTTTTTTTTACAAAAAAAATTATAATTCTTTTATGTTATTGAATTTATTAATTTTGTATTTATTTATATCTTTTATCTATTTTATTTCTAACCACTTATTCATATTTCCTTTTATCTTCTTATCTTCAACTATAACCACTTATTTAGATTTTCTTTTTATCTTCAAGCGAACCATGCTGAATTTTCAATTCCACCCATCCCTACCGACTACATTCAGCATTTACCTCGGGTTTATCAGCATTACATTCCTCACATTATTGACGTCCAAGGTGACGATCATTGTGGATTTAGGGCGATAACCGCTCATATAGGGTATACTGAAGATTGTTGGGCTCAAGTTTGAATAGATCTAAACGATGCGCTATATCCAGAAATAGGTTGGGCAAACCAGCCAATATCGTTTTTAAATTACTTTGAAGCTTCGGCACCAGAGGGGCATTGGATGGACGCTATAAATTTGGGAGTTGTCATCGCTTCGACGTACAACCTTGTTCTGCATACATTTGATGAGCTTCCTTCAGGTTGTTTTACTCACTTTCCATTGCGATCCCCTCTAGTTCTGGTCGAAGAGCACATTGAAATAGATATTGCTCGTGTTGGGAACAATCACTTTGTGCAACTTTTCTTGCAGCCTCATTACCCTGTACCACCCTTCCAAATATGGTGGTGGAACAATGCATCAAACCAAGCTAAAAGATAGGCTACTCGTTACGCAACACGTATTAATTTGTGGGAAGAAATTATGGATACAAGACCAAGAGGGACAGAAGCAGAATTTGGTGGAAACATTGATTAGAAATTGAATTTTCATGTATTTTCACTCTTCGACGAAATTAGTACAAGTTATGTTTGGTTTGATTAATTAAAATTAGTACAAGTTATGTTTTAATTATTTATTTATTAATTAAAATTATAGTAAGAAGTCTTTTAAAAGTAAAACAAAAAACTACTAAAAATAAAACAAAAAAAATTAGTAAAAGTAAAAAAAACAGTAATTAAAATCTTTTATAAGCAAACAAAAAAAATTAGTAAAAGTTAAAAAAAATTAAAACAGTAATAAAGTCTTTTAAAGTATATATAAAATAAACTGGTTAAATTAAAAATAATAATAATAATAATAATTTACTTTTAAAAGTATAACAAGAAAAAAACTAATCAAAGTAAAAAAAAAAAAAACCGAAAAAGGAGGGGACGAAGTGTAGAGTGGGGAAAGGTGGTGGGGCCGGGTGGGGTGGGGGGTGTCAGAGGGGTGAGAAAAGAGGGTCTCCTCTTGTACCAGGGAACACGGCCTCATTGACTCACTTCCAAGTCGTCGGAGCTACAGCCATGGATAATTTTCCAATTTCCCCTCTCCACCGCTCATTTCTTCGATAACCCTTTCCCAATCTCCATTCTTATAATAAACAATTGAAACTCCCGAAATCCTTCCCAGGTGCTCTACGATGGCTAATTTGGCCCACAAAATGCCCAGAAAGGCTCTCTTTGTACACTCGATTTGCTTGCTCAGCCTCATCCCAATAATTGTAGGAGCTGACCCAACCTTCTCATACATAGACTGCCCGAACACAACCCTCAGCACAACCAGCACCTACGCCCCTAACAGCACCTACCAAACAAACCTCAACACCGTCTTATCCTTGCTCTCCTCCCTCTCCCGCAACGCAATCAGCGGCTTTGACAATGACACCGAAGGCAGAAGCCCCCCAAACATTGCCTACGGTCTCTTCCTCTGCCACGGCGACTTACTCCCCGCCATGTGTCATGACTGTGTCGTTTACGCTTCCCAAGATGTAGTCAAAAGGTGCCCCTTGTCGAAGCGGGCCTCGATCTGGTACGACGAATGTATGCTGAGGTACTCAAATGAGTCCATGACTCTATCCGTCTCGTTTGTTCCTGATCAGCTAAGAGCGGGAGTTATGTTGAATGTGCAGAACGTGACGAATTCGTCCCGTTTGAAGGAAGTTTTGCAAGAGGTATTACGAACTCTTTTATATATAGACATAATATAACTATTCTCAATACACTTTCGTATGATCCTCCGACGATTGAACATGAATATAAATTGAGAATAAATTCTATCCATCATCGGTTTAAAATTCTATTTTTCCACCACCGTTCATTATGAGCCCCACCGAGTCTCTATTCTTGTGATTTGAACCGTTTATATTTGAAGATTCGCAGTATAATATTGCCACGGAAAAAATCAGTTTGATCAGAAGTTAATTGGTATATCAAAATTTGAATTTTGGTTTATTAAATGGACGATCTGATTTTTGTCAATAATAATAAAGATAAATTGTCTATTTTACAAAGCAAAATTCAATTTCTGATATTCCTATCGATGTCCGATCAAGATTTTTTTTTGCATGGATACACTACTATATATGGTCTACAAGATGAACGATTCAGATCAATAATAAAAACACACGGTAGGACCAAAAAAGGTGGTAGTGAAAAAATGGAGTTTTTCACTGCCGGTGGAAAGAATTTAATCTCAAATAAATCCATATATTTGAATTTAATCTCAAATAAACACACGGCGGGCCGGGTTACCTACTATAAATTGAAGCTCAGGCTCAGCCCACGGGCTAGTCCAATTGACGGGCTGGTGGGCCAACGGGCGGGCTTAAATTTCCTTGGGCAGAAACTAAAACAAAAGAAAGGGTTTTATGGGATTTTAGGCTAATGGGCGGGCTCCATGGGCTGGCTCATGGGCCGGCCGAGTAAAAATTCATAGGCCCAAGCCCGCCCATTACAAATTACGGACTCGGGCCAAGTAAAAGCCCGATAGGCCGGACGGACTTCGGGCTGAATGATGACCCTTAGGGACGGTACATCAAAAGAGATTGCCCTATCTAGTCCAGGCGGTATACAACCTGGTAAAAAACAAATTCTATCTAAATAGCTAGAAGCAATCCAGTGCGCTACACTGTTCTTTCCTCTACAGCACCAAACAATTGACCAATTTTTACTAATCGCCCAGGCTTTGATGTCTTCCTTACTAATTTTAACAACTTCTAAATGGATAATCAAAAGATGATGTGACAATTTTAGTTATCCAATTTTAATTATTACATTGTTGATGCTCTTACATAAGAAAGGAAAATTTTTAGGAATAGCCTCTTTAGTTGCGGACAAAAAAAAAACGGCCTCTTTAGTTTGGATGAAATTTCAATGTAGTCCTTCTAGTACTAATTATGTCAGTTTTAACACTATAATTCACGTTCCGTCACAATTTTGTTCCTCTTGTTGACGGTGAGATTGGACCCGATCGATGGAATTTATGCACATAATTGGCATTTTTTTTCTAACGGAGAAACATGATTGAGATTTCATACAAATTAGAGAGTTATTTATAGAATTTCACATTTTACTTTTATTTTTGCAAAAAAAAAAAAAGAAACTATTTTTCATCTTAATTATGTTTTACTATTGAATAATCCAAATGTGTTGAGCAAATTAGAAATTTCATTTTATTTCATGTTACAAATATATTAAATATTTACAAAAGATTCCCTCTGTTAAATGTCCTTGTTTCATGTTTTCTTTTTCAATAGTTTTATCTTGATATTTTATGAAAAACTATTTAGTTAATGTTTTAATTTTTGATTAAAAAGTAAAACACTATTGAATATTAAGTAACTGAGCGCGATTCCGACATAGAGATGATGTTGTAAGCCAATTCACAACTTTATTAGTGGAAGCATTTTTTGACCCGATCTGGGGTCCATTTAGTTGACACAAGAAATTACTCTGAAAGTTTTAAGGTAGTCTGATTTTGTTGCAAAAACGAACGAAAAGCACAAAGATTTTGAAGGGCAAATTACTCAAATGATCCATGTAGTTTGGTCTGTGTATCACTTTGGTCTCTCTAATTTTAATTGGCTCGATTTTAACCCTACAGTTATGATCTTGTTACAATCAGTATAATTGATTGATAACTTCCGTTTGATCCTTATAACGGAACTAATTGCAGAAACTATAATTTGACCCCTTGTGATTTGAGTTTGTGTGAACAAACCCCTTGTCATCATTTAAAAACTAGTACATGATCCAACGTGATTTGTGTACTAAAAGTGTATGTTTTATTTGTTAATGCTCATTTTCAAAAAAAAAAAAACATGTTAATACTAAATATAAAAGACAATCCTTCTTAATTAATTTTTTTTTTGTCTTTCCTCCCCCGTCCACACATGTAAGAACATATCTTTAATGGATTATATATGTATATAGAAGACGATGCTAATTGAATATCTTATCAACCTAATTAAATTTCAAATTATCGACATTCATGTTTTGGCATGATTATTTTTCTTAGTATAATTTTTAGGTTATTAGAGGAATAAAGAAACATAAAAAATAATGTCAAAAATCCTAGAAAAAGTTCACAAACGGAAAAAATAATACAATACAGGCATATATTTGTATGTATATAAAAAATATAATATATAGTATATAGCTTTGCGTTAGTACCGATTTTGTGTGCTTTTGATATGGTGGTTTATGGAAGTTGACAACAAGATGCAGAATTGATTTCCGACAGTGAGATTGAGACAAGTTGATATATATATATATATATATACACACTTAGCGATTTAGAGATGTTAAATACAACATTTTACATACCCCTTGTCAAGACGATGAAATTATTTGAGAAACGTTTGTCTCAAAACTAACAAAAGTAGGAAAGATAACTAATGAATAAGACCAAGAAAAGTTAGACTAGCCTTTAGCTTAACATATTTGTGAAGCTTACACAACAACATCAATTAGATCAAAAACTTAGATGATAGGTCAAAGAGATTTTTATAAAATTTTAGAAGAAAATGATTTTTTTTTTAATTTGTCATTAACATATGTAATGGTGCAGTTTAATATACAGAATCACTAGGGGTGCACACAGTCCGGATTGATCCGGTTCTCTAGAAAACTAGTAGTCGGACCATTTCAAACGGTTCTAGAAAATAGGGAACCAAAACCTAACTAATATATACGTGGAACCTAACTAGAACCAAACCGCAAGATTGGTTCGGTTTTGATTCGGTTCCGATTCTATCTATTTAGTATCCAAACACTTGTTCATATGAACTCATACGTAAAATAAAAAATTTAAAGCACCAAATAACTCATAAGTAAAATAAAAAAATTATTAAGAACTTTCTTAACAAATAACATTTCATCTCTAAACAAATTAACTTTAGCAAGGAAAAGATTAACCTACCAAATTCAAATACATATTTAATTACACACACATATATATGTATATATATTGGTTCTAAACGATCCGGTTGGGTTTCTAACCACGGTTCTTTAATTGAGAACTAGTAACCGAATCAAAATTAGCGGTTCTTATTATTTTGGAACCATAACTTGATTTAACCGCAAAACCGATCCAAATATGATGGTTCAGTCCGGATCGAACCGATTTTGCAGTTCGAGCGATTTTCTTGAGCACCCCTAAGAATCACTGTGGGTCATGTTGAAGGTTCTAAATAAATAGGGAGAATTTGTACCAAGTGCAAACTATAGGGGTCAAGTGTAATTTTCACAATTGATTGTACTTAATTGCCACAAAATCAAAACAACAGGGTTAAAATTGGACCAATTAAAATTAGAAGGACCAAAGTGACTTAAAGACCAAACTATAGAGAACATTTGAGTAATTTACCCAATATCATGAAATAGCCCCTCGAGTATATAGGAATCTAAATTTCATTTCTCTAGGAGGAGAAATGACAATTTTTCCCATGAATTCTATCAATTCCAATCACGTTGTGAGAGAGGATACGTTGAAATTTAGACGGAATGTAACTAAACTATAGGGTTAAAATTAACACAATTAATACTAAAGGAACAAAATTGAAATTTTATGCAAACTAGAAGGACTACTCCTAAAATTTTCCATATAAGAAACGATGTTTTAATGGTCCAATAGCCCTCCGTCCCATTTTGTTTGTTCTTTTTTGATATTCGTGTCAATTTTCAATTCCTTCTATATTTCAAAATGAATTTATAAAAATATGCAATATGAATTTTGTTTGATAGTTTTTGATTAGGTTTATAATACAAAGTTTTTAAAATTATGAAAAATATGATAGATGGGAACATATAAACATTTAAAGAACGGCACAAATAACAAAAATAGACAAACAAAATAGAACGGAAGGAGTATTTCTTTTGCTCCATCTGTGCCAAATTGCTTGTCCTTCTAGGAAACTGTGCATTTTGCACTTCAAAAATAATGTATAAGCATAAAAAAAATTCAAAAAAGTTTACACCAATTTAAAAATCTCATCGACAAGAAAAAAATTAGTGTTCAAATAAATCATCATATATTATTTTTTGCATGCCACGATTCCCTGAAAGGAGCAAGCAACTTGGAGCGGGGGAGTATTTTTTGATATGTCAAACTTGATTCATGTCTGTTGGCCGTCCCGTGGAAAGAAGTAATGATAGATTGATCATCTCTTGTCACTGTGTCTTTTGTGGCCTAGGTGGCTACACTATAAAGGTTGAGGGGTGGTATGTTGTTTTCATACCAAAAATATAATTTATAAAATAAAGAATTAACATTATTTTGAAAAATAGCGGTTAAGTCAAGGATCATCCTTAGAGAGTAAAACGCTGAGTTGCAGTAGTTTCAAATTTTTTTTAATTTAATTCGAAAAGTAAAGAGAAGTTGGATTTTGATATAGGTGAACTAAAACTATACTAGAAAGCAATTAAAGATTTTATAAACAGGAGAGAGAAGAGGCTAGAGTTTCTAGTCAACCTCGCCATGTAATATAACTGTATCGAAATCTAGGCTTTCATTCAACTTAAAGTACGGACCACCATTTTATATATAGTAGCGATCCCCATCGATAGTCATCAAAAATATTATTAAGATTCGTGCTCCGTATAGACTATCTCAACACGACCCAGATAGTTTCACCGGCTATAACCAACCACACGACCCATTTCACGTCGTATAGACGTATAGTCAATGTCGTATAGACGTATAGTCAATATCAAAGCCTATCTCAAAACATTGAAAACCATTATAGCCGCCCCTGTTTTGTGGCATCTTAAGTCCAGATCTAAAAATCGTTCCGTTCACATGTTGCAAGAAGCCAACCATGCTTGGAACAGTGGTGGACGGAGAGAGGTTTTTTTTTTTTGTAGGGATGAGGTTTAAAAGTTCAAGTGGACAAAAAAACCCAAAAAAGAACTAGAAATTCACTAAAAAAATTTAACACATTTTATTTAAGCTTGACACAAGTATTCAGGCATTGAGATTATTCTCAGATGCCATTTAAATGGCTTCTCCCCTTAGTAGCACAAAGTGGAGCGGGGTCGTGGTGCGGGAGTGGAGGCACTTAGAAGCTCGTAAGATTGAGAGCGCCTAAAAAACATATAAAGATTATATATAAATACGTATATAAATTATCTCTAAATACTTATAACCATTGAAGAAAAATTGATACTTATTGACAATTTCCCAACCTCAAAGGGTAATTATTGGAAGTTAGATATTTTTAATTTGTAAAACTTCTTGACTGATATGATTTTCATATTCTTAATTTCACAATGCCATAACTCTCTCAAAAGCGAGAAAACAGCTACCTTAACAGCCCGATAACCTCCCTTCTTAGTTAGGAGCGAGCTCCTATCAACGGCTCGATAAGTTCTCATCTTAGTTAGGACAATAATTGTTTTAATGGTCTGATAAGCTCTCATCTTAGTTAAGAGAATAACTGCCTTAAAAATAAGAGAATGACTGCTTTAATGGCTCGATAAGCTCCCATCTTAGCTAGGAGCGAGCTCCCATTAAGCTCCCATTTTACGAGTGCCGATTCGAGCTCTTGTCTTGGCCAGCACACCCATTTTAGAAGGATCCTGCTACTAATTAAGCTTCTCCCCAAATAATTTTTGTTCAGTTTTGTCTTTTCTTTGGATAAAGCGTATAATGAGAGAATAAAAACTCAACTTGTTTTTGTTTAAACCTACAAAAATAAAAGCCCAAACTAGTGGGTTAGATGTTAGGACATAAATTAAGGACAATTGAACAGAGTTTAGTTTTGTATTACGGAGTATAATTTTGATTTGAATTTTGGCCTGGTAGTGAGTGTCACTATCAGAAAAGGACGAGGTGTGGTTGAGGGAGATTGTAATCCAAATTCGTATATCTTACTGTTTAAAGTACGTTTTAATTTTGTATGCCCTTCTCAAAATTGATAATTTTACTTTAGTCTCTTCAAAATGAAAATTGACCTCTTTTTTTTTATTTATTTTATTTTATTTTACCACAATCCTTTCAAATTCAGAGTAATCATATAGTTGGCTCCCTCTTATCATTTGTGCGTGTGCGCGCCATCAGCTGGGGTTGAGTATGAGAGCCCTTTAACATTTTGTCTTTCTACTTTAGTTTAGTTTGTTTCTCTCCTTTGCAGTATGTACACCATAAAAATGATTTTTAGTCTGAAATATAGTTCTAATTTTCGGCAAACCACTTCACTAACAATTCGTATGAATTTTATACACTTGTAAAGGTTATGGCCAATATAACCGAGCAGGCTGTGAGAGGTGATCTGAATGGTCGCTTAGGCAAGTTGAATTTCGTAGCTGCACAAGTCAACTACTCACAATTTCAAACGGTGTACGGACTAGGGCAATGCATACCGGATATGTCTGGTCCTTTGTGCGCATCCTGCCTTGCGAATTGTTTCACACAGTTTCCGATTTGCTGTGATGCAAAAGTTGGAGGGAGAGTTCTAGATCTGTTAGGGCGTTGTAATGTTAGGTATGAGATGTACTCGTTTTCCAATGTCTTTGCCGCTTCATTGCCCCCTTCGCCAGTCGTCCCCCCTCCTCCTCCTCCTAGTAATACAACAAGAAGCGGCGCCGCTCCATTGCCCCCTTCGCCAGTCGTCCCCCCTCCTCCTCCTTCTCCTCCTACTACTACAACAACAGCAGCCCAGGTAAAACTTCATTTTTTTTTTTTGAAAAGCTTGGATTTGGAATTTAATTTTCCAGTTTCTAGAACTTTCCAGTAACCTTAGGTATAATGATATAATCTGTCACTACTACGGTATAAGCTTTACCCGTTCGTCAATGGGACTGGTGTTGTCGGTGAGCGTAGTGGTGAGTAATTATTAATTAATCTTTCGTCACCTAAAACCGATACAATTGTCACAATGTAATAATTAAAAGTGAATAATCAAAACTTGTCATATCAAATTTTGATTTTCTATTTAGAGGTTGCTAAAGTTAGTAATGTCAAGTCTCATATTGTTTATTTTTTGTCCATAATCAAAACCAATGGGCTCACTACCAATTGTTCCTTCTCTCCAAACTTTTTTCTTCATTTTACACCTATTTCATCCTTCCAAAAATAGTAAAAAGAAAATTTGAAAGAAAAAACAGTTTTCGCAAAAAGTGTTCACATTGTAGGCAGGGACGGATCCACACGTGGGCACGTGCCCCCACTCGAAATTAAAATATTTTAAAAATATATTTATGTATAAATTAGCATAATTATGAAAGTGTGCTAATATATAAATACACACACTTTTATATATCCCGAAAATATATATACATATGGAATTAGTTTTATATCTAAATTCCATCATATGGTGTATTTATACTTGTTATTTTACGAGGAGTTTGTCTATTTGGAGTTATTCTTTCTTGATCCTCTTTATTTTTAACCGTCTGAGAGAAATATTTTAAAATAAAGTCATTAACAAAACTAACTCGATCATTTTAAAATTTGGGGTTTCATTGCATAGTGTTTCGCACAGTTTTTCTGTTTTCTGCACTTATACTCATATATATCATTGCTCGTTAATCGTGCATGTCATACTTTTTACTTGTTCTTAACGAGTAACACTAAACGTTTTCCAAAATAACCATATGTAATGAAACCCCAAGGTTGGTTCAGTGGTCTTAGCCTGAGATTTGGAGGTTTGCTTCATAAGGAATTAGATTCGATTCTTGTAACTCTCGGGGCCACCTCTCTAAACGTTAGCGTACAAAACACCTGTGAAAAGTGCCATAAGAATTAGTTTGAAGTGCGTGCATGCAGAACCTGGACACCCTATACTTTCAAAAAAACCTGTATGCTATTAGATTGTGGTTTTTGCCTCAATCATGAGAGTAGTAGACAAAAGAGGTATAGTTAAACAATTTGACCCAATGCAACCCTAACAAACGTGTTTTGATACAAACCCTTGGGTATAACTCACCCTTGAAAATCGGCTAGCTAGGGGAGGGTGCCCAAGGATTTATATGCACATGGCCAAGCCCATACTTAGCCGATGTAAGACATTAGGATCGTAACATACCACCACGCTCCGCAACCGATGTCCACAGCGACCCACTCTATCGGCACTGACCCGATGGTAGCCCTTCCTCTCTTTTTTTTTGGCGCTCCACCCACCTATCAGTACCGTCCTAATTTAAGTGTCCCCTACGATTTTGCATGTCATTTTCAGTGGCTTATATCTCACGGAGGGAGTACTTTTTAAGTATTTTAATTTTAATCCAGCTTATAGGTCACCCCCTCCGCAGGTCGAATTGCAACGTGGCGGCTGGCTCTGAAACCAATGATACAAACCCTTGGGTAGAATTCATCCTTGAAACCCGGCTTACAAGGGGAGGGTGCCCAAGAGTTTATATGCTCATGGCCAAGCCCATACTTAGCTGATGTGGGACATTAGGATCGTAACAAAGCATAGTTAAACAATTTGACCCAATGCAACCCTAACAAACGTGTTTTGTATTCTTTTTGTTTTCCCGAATATGAACCGCAGCAGACAATTTGAACACTAAATTTTAGTAGTTGGTCTAAAACAGGGGCAGTACTAAAAGTGATCTTGTAACTTCATTATCAAATACCAAGGCAACATTTGAAGGAAGGTTTATTTATCTATCATCCCGACCAATATCATAAGTGCCTCGATATCTCTTTAACTTGGAATTAAGTGCGTAAATTTTGCCCAATTGTTTAAGAATATTTAAACATGTAAAACCCACTGATTTGAAGTTTCCCTCTTTAACTTGAAATTATAATTTGGCTTTGTTGCCCCCTTCAAATTAAACCAAAAAGGGGCCTTCTTGTCTTCACATCTTGTAATACCGGTCTTTTGGTTGTGTTGGGATCTTATTAATTTTTACAACCATTAGACCGCTGTTAACAAAATGGTCACGATTTTCACAAAGATTGAAACATTTCCATCTGTTTTGAAGGAAAAAATGGAAACATGATCGCAATTGGTGTTAGTGTAGCAGCGTCCATAGTGGTGCTGCTGCTGCTTGGTTCTGGTATCTACTACCAAAGGAGAAGGAAAAGAACCGTGAAAGGTAACAACAGTCTTCTAGTTCGTTACTCCCACTTAGCAAATACCACAATCTTTACTCTCGCAATATCTCAGCTATGCGGATCAAAAAAACAAAAATTATCTCAGCTATAGCTAACTGTATTTCCCCACAGAAGAGAGAGAAAATAGCTCTGAAGTTCAATTACTTGACCTAGCGCAAGGAAGAATTGTTGACGATTACGACACTGAGAATTCGCATGGAGAAAAACCCGTGAAATCACGGGACTTTCCTTCAATTCAGTTAGATATTATACTAGTAGCTACGAAGCAATTTTCTGAAGAAAATAAGCTTAGAGAAGGTGGGTTTGGTCCGGTTTACAAGGTACTTTGCTGCTCAATCTGCAGATGACTTTATCTTGTCTAAATTTGCAGGATGTTGCCACGTTTTGGAAAACAAAATCTAAATTTAGAGCTACAAGAGGCTTTTCCCGAGAACAATGCCTCCGTAGTGGAATAAGTAATTGAAATTCATGATACTAATTCGAACGCATTGCATCGCTTGGAAATTATTTGCAGGGTACATTACCAGATGGGAAGGAAATTGCAGTAAAGAGGCTCTCAAGAAATTCCGGCCAAGGGCTTAAAGAGTTCAAGAACGAAATATCTTTAATTGCTAGACTACAACATAGAAATCTTGTCAGACTTTTGGGCTGTTGCTTGGAGGGGAACGAGTTAATGCTAATCTATGAGTACATGCCCAACAAAAGCTTAGATTTCTTTCTCTTTGGTATGGACTCTCTCTGAAATTTCCACTCCCGATAAGACATTTGCGATCAAATCCAAACAAGACTTCTCTTAATCAACTCGAATGTAATTTGTTTCTATGTTAGATTCAACTAAAGCTGCAGAACTAGACTGGAAGAGACGTTTTCTCATAATTAATGGGATAGCTCGAGGCCTTCTGTATCTGCACGAGGATTCTCGACTTAGAATAATTCACAGGGACCTTAAAGTTAGCAACATTCTGTTAGATCAAGAATTGAATCCCAAGATATCCGACTTCGGAATGGCAAGGATTTTTGGTGGAAACCAAAGGGAAGCCAACACAAACAGAGTTGTTGGCACATAGTAAGCCTCTTTGTTTTCTAACTAATGCATGTGTAACTTGTTTAACCATCTCTCCTAATTATCTTTTTGATAAATTATTAAGTACAGTGGATATATGGCTCCAGAGTATGCTATGGAAGGACTATTTTCTGTTAAATCTGATGTCTTCAGTTTCGGAGTTCTCTTATTAGAAATTATAAGTGGGAAAAGGAACAGCGGCTTTTACCTCTCTGAGCATGGTCAAAGCCTACTCACTTATGTATGTTCCTAGCTAGATTCCTACTCGTCTCTCGATCCCTAAACTAAGTGCCATATTATTTACTCCTACTTCTAATTTCATTACTTTCAAATTGTCTATAGGCGTGGAATTTATGGTGCAAAGGTGAAGGAGTATTGGACCTGATGGACCCATTACTCGTGGATTCATGCGTAGAAACAGAAGTGTTGAAGTGTATTCATCTCGGATTGTTGTGCGTCCAAGAAGACCCCGCAGACAGGCCGACGATGTCAACTATTGTTGTTACATTGGGAAGCGATAGTGTGACAATGCCTAAACCAACACAACCAGCATTTTCTGTTGGGCGTTTGGTGTTAAAATCATGTCAAGCCTCACCAAATGCTAACTTAGTCTCAGCGAACGAGATGACTATTTCAGATGTATCAGGCAGATAATACGTCAGGAAATTCGTCTTTCTTTTCAATGGTTTTCTGGCAAAATTCATGTATTATCATTGTTGCTTTTCTTTTTGAACTACAGTATATCATTTATGCTTAATAAGAACTTTTGTCTACTCGGTTCAAAAAATTAAAAGTTTGTATTCTTAGAAAGAGAGTCATACTCGGTTCAAAAAAAAGAAAAGAAAAGGCCCATACTGTATACAGTATTCACCCATGGACCTATAGTTATGTGAAACAGGCACTTAATGCACACAATTTTGGGTGGCTCTGATGTTTTTCTCCAGACCATTGTTCTCTGCAGGGCAACTGTTTGTGAAATCGCCTCTGACGACTATAAGGGTGCTTTTTAAGCTTAACACGCCTCTTTCTCAACCCAATTATGTTTACCAGTTTTTAACCTATTTGAGTTGTTCAGGTGATGGTCCAACACTCAAGGGGTGGATCAAGAATTAAAATTTCCGTTTTCCACTTCTCCAGTACCCACTTTTGTTTGTATGAGACAAGTACTTGATGCATTGGGGGTTAGGGTAGGCGATTCCTATGACAAACTTGTCGAAAAGAAAAATGTGATAACATTTATCTGGCTAACAGGATTAGTAGGCTGCTGCTGAACCCTCGCCTTGCATGAGGCATTTATCAGTGTTTTTCAGTGTTTTACTATGGTATTCTCTACTGTTTATCTGGGTTCATTTTGCTATTTACTTAAGATTTTCACATTATCGGGTTCAGATTGCAGTTATGATCGTTGGGAAGTTATGGTTGCCACTGTGGAGAGGCTATTCCTTGTAGCCTTTTAGATTCTTGTCTAGGCATACATCATCAAGTTTCCCATGGACCATGGTTGAATGAATATTCAGAATCATAAGACTAATTAACCTTTTCTTCATGGCTTGAGCTGCAAGTTGAGCATGCATCCACATACATTTCATCCTCTGTTTTAACAATATAGTTGTCTCATGGTTTTTATTACTCAATTCTTGTTGAACTACTACATCTCCTCCAGCTATAATGTTGCACTGATCAGTAATTGTGCATTAGTTGATTGTTGTGTCATTCACAATGGAGTTTTCATTGGCCATGGTGGTATGTCTACCGCGGAAACAAGCCCTTCTTTATGTTTTTGAACACAGCAAACGTGACAGAACAGGATAAATTTGCTGATATTTTGGAGAAAATGTTTACGAACCTGACCAGTTTTGCTACTTCTATTCCTTCTAACCGGATGTATGCGGCCAACGCTGGTAATCTTACAAAGCTGTATGGCATGGTGCAGTGCACGCTTGATTTGTCAATGGTGCTTTGTCGTAACTGCCTCGATGAGATAATTGTGTATCTAGTGCGTGTCTGCAGTGCCGGAAACAAAGGGGGGAGACTAATCGCACGGAGCTGTATCGCGCGGTATGAGCTTTACCCATTCTTGGCGAACCCTCCAGTCACTGATAACGTCGCTGGGAGTAGCTGTGAGTAATTAATCTTGCGTCCTGATTACCTAACACTGTTATGACTGAGGTTTCCTTTCCTTTCCTTTTCTTTTTTTTTTTTTTACTTTGAAAGACTCGGTCCTAACACAACGGCTCAGCCTTTTTCCAATGAAAATTATTTGGAAAACATTCCAGCTGATACGAGAGAAGAGAACCACATAGCTGAGCACCTGTTGCAGAGATGGTAGCGGTGTGTCTGGCCGGGTCAGAAATCATTGCTAGCTATTTCCTCCTCTTTCTCTACAACGAAACGGGCCACACAAAGATAATGAGTTGTTTTCTAGAGAATCATTTAAGCGGCACGCATATATGTAACATGCATGTTAATTTTGCTAGCACTTTAACATGTTCCATTTTGCCCATATCAAATTTTAATAAGTTGTCCATTAGAGATGCCCTTGATGTCTCAGAGGTTTAATTGGTGACCGAGTCGGGCATAATTCTGATCAGCACAGTCCAAGAATATCGCTTGACCCTCACTGCCACGGTTATTCTTACAGAAGTGACTTTTATTGTCGCTAAAGTAAGTATGCTGAGAAATGCGCGCATTGGGTACATAAATGATGGAGATTTTCAAATTCGTTTGAAGTACCAAAGGCATTACCAAAAATATGAAATAGTATACAACACTAGTAATGTAAGTGCATAAATTTCCCCCAATTTCTAAAATATGTATCTTTACTAATTAACCACTGATTTGAAAATCCACTATGAACGATCATCAGAGTAAACCAATCCAATTTGGCTTTCTAACATCCTTGTAAAACCCATCTTTGGCTGTGTTGGGATCTTACTCTTACTACCAATATTGAACCGTTGTTAATCAAATGGCCACCACTTAAATAAAGACTTGAAACGTGCATTAATTGCCACCTGTTTTGAAGGAAACAAAGGGAAAATGATTGCCATCGGCGTTAGTGTATCAACATCTGTAGTGGTAGCGTTGGTTGGTTTTGGAATCTACTGCCAGAGGAGAAGGAAAAGAACAGTGGAAGGTAACATATATAACATAACCACTGGAAGGTATCATTATATGTCAGCTACAGAGCTAATTGTATGATCCTTCCACAGAAGAGGAAGAAAATGGCGAAAGAATTCAACTACTTGACTTGGTGCGAGGAAGACTTGTTGATAACTATAGCACTGAGAATTTGCAAGGAGAAAATTCCACGATGTGGCAGGACTTTCCTTCAGTTGAGCTAGATCTTATACTTCTAGCTACAAACCATTTTTCTGAAGAAAATAAGCTTGGAGAAGGTGGATTTGGTCCAGTTTACAAGGTACTTTGCAGCTGAATCTGCTGATGATTATGTCTAGTCTAAATTTGCAGGGTGTTGTCACGTTTTAGGATACAAAATCTTAAATTCAGAGCTGAAAGAGGCCTTTCGCGACAGCAATGACCCCATGATGGAATATAATACACAATCAAAGTTGACGATTCTAATTGAAATGCATCGCACGACTTGGAACTGTTTGTAGGGTACATTACCAAATGGCAAGGATATTGCAGTAAAGAGGCTATCAAGCAATTCCGTCCAAGGTCTTCTAAGAGTTCAAGAATGAGATATGTGTAATCGCAAGACTACAGCACAGGAATCTTGTCAGACTCTTGGGTTGTTGCTTGCAGGGGAACGAGTTGATGCTAATCTATGAGTACATGCCCAACAAAAGCCTAGATTTTCTCCTCTTTGGTATGGCTTTTCTTAAGCTGTCGCTCGTTTGTAGACATATCATTTGCACTGCAACCCCAAACAAGATAGTTACGAGTATTAATCAACTTGAACGTTATTCACTACAAGAAAAAACAGTTTTGCCAACATACACAACGTTGTCGCTGAAAACAAATTTTCGTCGGCAAAAGTTTTTGCCAACAAAAATTGGGGCGTCGCTAAGGCGTCGCTGAAAGTGTGTCGAGAAATGTTTTTACCAACGCTAAATGAATGGCGTTGGCAAATGCATGAGGTTTAGCGACTACCAAAAGCGTTGGCAAAAGGATTCTAGCCAACCTTTTTTACATACTTTTGCCTACAGGTAATTGCGTTGGCAAAAAGAATTTTCATTCTGCAAATTTATTATTATAATTACAATTTCAATAGCGTGCTCATATCTATATCACATCCCCAACTTTTGTTCAAAATCAGAATACATCCATATATCAAGTAATTCCAACCATATCAATTTCAATTGTATTGAAATACATTCAACAACTAATTACAATTCCAAACACTTACAAGTGTACTTGTACCAAATACATCTACATTTCCAAAATCTAACAAGATTACAATATCCTAAAACAATAATTTGTCGCCCCGAGAGCCGATGCCGCTGGCATGTTTCCCTCTAGTTACATAGACACGGTATTGATATGAAAGGTATAGGAACCAAGTTGTTTCTTTCTGTAAACTTCACTTGGATTGGCCCCGTCCATGCTTCTTGCACAGTACCGATTGTCAGTGCTAGTAAGACTGCAATTTCAAATAAGTATTAGAGTTGGATTGTCAAATCAAAGAAAACAATTTTAATGACTCACCACCACTTCTAAAAGGGATTACCTCGCTCTAGTACTTTATGGGGTTCGCCTCATGTTTGGGAGATGTGACCATACAAATCGGATAGATGCATATCCTTAACCTGAGACGACACAATACACAATGTAAAAGCATAGTGTGTACAAGACGAACATAGGAATATGTAAATAAAATAACAAAGAAACTAAATGAGATATGAGTTCGCTGCTCATAAAGCTTCTTCTCCTCTTTCATAATTCCTCCAAAAAATAACATGCCCACCATATACAAGCACTTGCAATCGAATACTGTTATACCTACAGAAACAAAAGAGAAAGGTGGTTAAAGAATATAGGATAAATGTAGCAAGGAGATCTAAAAAATAAAAAAATGAAAAAGGAAGAAAAACAGAGCACCCATGAAGAGGGGATCTTACATGTGCACTTCACCAAATATTCATGATGCACCCTTTCCAAAACTTCCTCAACTAGATTGTAAGCCGGATGAACATATTGCAGTCAAATTAAAAGAAACTAACAATACAAAAAGTGCCCACATTCGGATACTCACATGCATAGAGAATACACAACATTAAATGAATGTACATAGATAAAGGAATGCAAAAATGGTGTATTCCAGAGCAGCTGCGCCCCACTTTATCAAGGAAGTTAGAAAGAAAGGAAACTAGAAGAATAAAAGCCTAAGGCCATAAAGTTCATAATCTGAAGGCCGACTACAAAAATGAAATCATAATAAGACAAATGGGCACTAATCTCAAGGGGCTTGGCCAAAGGACATGAGACAGATCATAAGTACTTGTCCTCCGTAAGGTTACATGAGGTCAAACATTCTAAACCTTGAGGCCACTGGAAGATTTGCCTGGTCGTTTTTTAGGGTTCCCAAATTAATTGAGTTTCGCGCAAGCTGACTTGAACATCTGGCTATCATAAAAAACAAAAACGAATGGGCACACATGTACTGCATATTACTGAACTAGTGCTTCGCTAGTTCCATTCGGGGATATACTAAAAATTGCTAAAGTACTGACGGCTAGAAGAAAAACCAGCGATAATAAATGATCAACAATTATAACTATTACAGATAATTTGGAGTGAAATTCGTTTTAACTTCCTCAAGACATTAGCCCAACTGTAAGACCATTGATGTGATAATTTTGATGGTGAGTGAGGCATTTTCTCAAACAGAATCAGCACAAAGAAACATATGTGCATCGACCTAATATAATTACACCGACTAAATCAAAAACTAGTAATTACACGGACAATGATCTAACGCACCGAGATAGGAAGAGCAACGAAGTGGGTTGAAATAAATGAGAGGCTAGCTATGAACATAAAGACCAAAGATTTACTCACACCACTGGGCAACTTTTTCCTCGTCTATTTCATTGTTTCTTTGTCCTTCCATAAACAAATCACATTCACGAATGAAGCTTCCCAAAATCAACTGATGTGGATTTCTAACTACGTGTGGGGAGATCTAGTGAAAGTTCTACGCCCTACGGAGAAAGGAATCAAGCTTTGGCTATAGGGGAGAGCGAGAGCGAGAGAGAGAGATGACTGTAAGCAGAGAGAGAGAGAGAGAGAGATATTTGCGTAACTGCCAATCTAATTCGAAGGGTCGTGTGTGAAGCGTTCAGCGGGAAGAGAGGCGCCAACAAATTTGGGGGCAAAAAAAACTTTTCTTTACTTTGAATGGCAAAAATTTCTGTTTCAACATTGTAATTGAAGTTACGTGTATTACTACTCCAGGTTAACTTTTTAAATTAAAGCTCCGTTTGATTGGGCTTAAAATATTTTTATTTTCTGGTGTTTTATTTTGTAAAAAATTAAGAAAATATTTCACATGTAAAATTTTTTCATCAATTGGATAAAAATGATTCACCCTTAAATATTTCGCAAGTTATTTTCTGAATTGAACACTGCAATTCTCACTGCTCAGTTTCCTCGATTGTTAGTTCTGACCCACGTTCAATTTCAATATCCTCATAGTTCTCCACCGTTTAAGCCCTCCCTCTCTATCTCTATACTATTTTGTTGATTTTTGAAAATATTTTCAAGTGCCAATCCGAAAAATAAAAGTTTAAAATTTATTTTTTTTAAAAATATTTTACATCGAAACAAACAGAGCCTAAAAAAAAATCACTATACAAAATATGTCTCGAATTTTAATAATTTTCAAATTTTGTTTTTAATACAGCTCGCTACAAATGCAAGACGGAAAAAACCACCACACATTGAAAAATGAGCAACTAAAGAAAAAAAATTATTACTAGTAGTTTTCCTTCTGATTTCGATAGAGTGCCCTTTTTTCGGAACTTTGACCAAATTCTAATGCTTTACTAATATATATCATCGAGAGTAACAACACATAAAAGTTGAAAAAACTACTTATGATCTAGCTGGGATGCAAAGGACAATGTTGGGTAAAAACTTGATAAGGTAATTGCAGAAAATTGTTGGAAATGACTATGTCTAATCCTTATAGCTAGATGTATATCGATCTAACCTTTTTCTGATGTAGAGAGCTCAATTGCATAGAAAAAAAATAACGTTGGCAGAAGGTTTCTCTCTTTTTGGAGGGAAGTACAGAACACTATTGCCAACACCTGTATCCATTGTCGCTAATAAGTTTTCAGATTTGGATGATTTGCCGACGCACACAACTTGTCGTCGCCAAAAGATAACATTTAGCAACAAAAAAAGCTTTGCGTCGGCAACATTTGTCGCTAATAGTGCATTTTCTTGTAGTGATTTGTTTCTTTGTAAGATACAACTAAAGCTGGACAACTAGATTGGAAGAGACACCTTCTCATAATTAATGGGATTGCTCGAGGCCTGCTGTATCTACATGAGGATTCTCGACTTAGATAATACATAGGGACCTTAATGTTAGCAACATTTTGTTAGATCAAGAAATGAATCCCAAGATATCAGACTTCGGAATGGCAAGGATTTTTGGTGGAAATCAAAGTGAAGCCGAAATGTTACACCCCGCGCGTCTTTTCTTATTCCTAATAATTATATTTTTGTAATAAATTAAAAAAAAAAGATTTATAGTTTGGATTCTAATTGATATTTTCTCTCTCTCGACATAGTATAAATTGTTGTCGGCACTATAATAGTGTTGGGTATAAGTCTAAATAGTTTTAGTATTTGGTGTTGTACTGTAATAAGTACTTTAATTAAGTGGTTACATATTATTTAGGGGAGAACGTGGGTTAGTAATATTGGGTGGCGCTATTCGCAGTTACGTATTTACTCACATAACCCGCTATATTTCGGTAGGTGCTTGTTGAAAATCATAAATAACATTTCGGTAAATAGCTGTTGAAAAACAAATTATATTTCGGCAACTGCATGTCGAAAATATGTTCAACTTTCGGTATGCAACTGCTAATACATACATTTCGGTAAATAGCTGTTGAAAAAAAAATTATATTTCGGTAATTGGGTGCTGAAAATGTATCTCAATTTGTTGAAAATCATAAATAACATTTCGGTAAATAGCTGTTGAAAAACAAATTATATTTCGGCAACTGCATGTCGAAAATATGTTCAACTTTCGGTATGCAACTGCTAATACATACATTTCGGTAAATAGCTGTTGAAAAAAAGATTATATTTCGGTAATTGGGTGCTGAAAATGTATCTCAATTTCGGTAACTAACTGTCGAGTATAGTTGGAAATTTTTAGTGGGCTATGGGAGTAAATACGTAGCTGCGAATAGCGCCACCCGTAATATTATGAGACTAGGGTTTTATATTGGATTATATCGTTCGTTTGAGAGAGAGAGAGAGAAAAGAGCAGCCGCAGTCGAGGGTTTTGCTTGATAGAAGATTTGCCGAAGTGGTATGTTCCTCTTCCTTCTTGTTCTTCTTCCTTCTTTTCCTTTTCCACGTTACAGTAGTTTAGGGGCTTCAGCTAGAAAACAACTTGGTTTTATTGGTGGTATAAAGATCAGTGCAGTTAATGAAGGCAAAAATGGATTTTGTTCGTAGCTTTGCCAAGTTTTCATCCTGCCGATTGTTTCTTTTTAATGCTATTGGACCGTGGAGGTGTTTTGGGTTGGTGGTTTGTGCGGGGTGTGTGGGTGATGATCTGTTGATGTGGGGTTAGGTGTTTTGCCTTGTAGAGAATCTAGTTGTATTATAAGGGTTTGTTTTGAAATAATATTGGTGTATGGAGTAGAAGAGTTTCGGCACATGGTACTGCCATGAGTTGTGCGTGGACCCTTAGACTTGGGATTAAAGTGTTGGGTTTTAGTCCTATGCAAGGAAAGTATTATTTTTAGGTAGTTCCACATTGTTGTCGATAAGGTGATACAGTTAATGATAATTTTGTATATGATTATTTTGTTCAGGTTAGCATCGTTTTGTGTGATTTGTGTTGTATTACTTTTGGATCCAGGTGAGTAGTTAAGTATATTACGTATATTTGAAAGTTCCCTGTGTCCCTTAAAAGTATTTCCTAATTTATATGGATGTTATTCGGAGACTCAATACTATTTATAAGTTGTTTTATAAATTGGCATGTGATGAATTTTCTGAGATCAATTGATAATATTCTTTTTGGTGAGATCTTGGTGGATATTAATGGGAACATTTATTTCGGAAGTCCAAGGAACTTATTGCTTCTCGTGTTAGTGACCCTGGCCATTGAGGAAAAGACCGTATTAGACCGGTAACCCTAATGCTCAACGGCTTTCTTTCGCCGGATCGTCTTAGGGAAAAGTACCACGGGCTGCCAACCCTGGTGACTCTAAGTTCGATATTGGATCCAATTTTGATGAGATTTATTTTGGCCACGGCACTATTTGATTGTGGTTCCCTATTGTTGATGGAGTTAATGCACCAAGAATATTTATTGGTTAAATACTTCATTGATTAATTTGTTATTCTGCCGGACACCTTGTATGCCAAATTATGTTTAATGGTAAATTATTTTAATCCCAACTTTTAACTTTATTTATTATACATACTTGTTATTCACTGAGCTTGTCAGCTGATGGATTTATTCCAACTTCTCTTTCAGGCTAGTTGGAGAGTTAGGCAAGGACTCTGGCGGCATTTCGGGGATTTATTTTGGTTGACCTCTTTAGGGTGTCTCATTCTAATTTTATTTTAATAAACGCTTCCGCATTGAAAACAATTGTCAGATAACAAATTCTTTTTATTATTGTTGGATCATTGGATATTGTTTGGTTCATGGGATGGTTGTACCCCATGTTTATGATGAGACACATTTGCCTTTTGATTTGATTAATAACAAAAAAGCGATCATTTGATTTTCGGTTACTTTGATTTATTCAGGCTGCGTGTTCCATGGATTAGCCTCATGGTTCATGGCCGGTCACTTCTCCCTTTTGGGTGTGACACAAAACTAGCAGGGTTGTTGGGACATAGTAAGCCTCTTTGTTTCCCAAATTATTTAAGCATACAAATATGTCTATCCATCCCACTTTATATTAATTTCTTAATGGGAGGAAGCTATAGTACACAGGGTATACCGTATGTTTAAATTATGACAATTTGTGATTTTCATTATGTCGATTTTTGGTTTTATAATGCATATTTATGACTCAGTTACGACTTGAACTTTACAATTTACCTATTGAACAGGTCACTAACAGGTTACCCATAGTTAAAAAATATTGTTATGATATAACCACAATTATTCGTACCCGAATCCATAATACTTGTACCCTAACCAGATATATGCGTACAATATCAAAAATTAAATAATGCTACCCACAAATGTTATAACAACACCATAATTTGGCATTGTCTTACCACAATGAGTCGTACCAAAAATTCTTTGACTCGTATGATATTCCGTAACAAAATCAAAATATGTCGTATCAAAATCATTAATTGTTATACGCAAGACAAAAATATTTGTAGAATGCCATAAATTTTATAAAATAACCACAATTGTTATGACAACACCTAAAATTGTCGTTTTCTTAACACAATGTGTCGTATTAAAAAAAATATATTTAAATACCAGAAATTATATAACAAACCACAATTGTTATGACAATATCATAAATTGACGTTTTCTTACCACAATGTGTCGTACCATAGGAAATTAATTAAAATATTTTGTAATTACACTTGTCTAAAATACCACAAATTCAGTAATATAACCAAATTTGTTATGACAATACCATAAATTGACGTTTTCATACCCACAACGTGTCGTATAAAAAATTTCAATCAGAAAGTTCAATTAGCGATAGTTATAATCAGCAAAATATCATACCACAAATTCAGTATTATAACCAAATTTGTTATGACAACACCATAAATTGGCGTTTTCATACCCACAACGTGTCGTATAAAAAAAATTCAATCGGAATGTTCAGTAAACGATAGTTATAATCAGCAAAATACCATACCACTAATTATTTTCAATTCCCGTCACATTTTTTTTTCAAATTTTAAAATTTTCACCATATTATCTTAACTTTCAATTCCCTCCACACTATTTTTTCAAATTCTTATTTGTCCCTACACAATACCTCAATAATTTCCTCTCAAAAAGTAAGTACTATACCCAAATTTTTGAATACAACTACAATTTCCTCTCAAAATATTAGTCTAAATTAAGTTCTTTCGCTACAAAATTTAATTCAAAAAATCAAAATTCCTTCAAATTTTCGTGGAAAAATGAGAGGTCACTAAAACAAATAATTATCCAATTGTCTCAAGATACGGATATTTAGGGCGGTGCATTTAACAATGGACACTATATATTTGACAGGCGAATTGGTGTCAAACCTTCACCCTATGCATACAAATCCAAATTTAATGGTGGTCCTTGGAATTAGGTCATAGAAGTACAATCTAAATAATTTTGTAAATTTACTGTCATTATACTTTCTTTTAAAAAAAAATTATTATAGTCAACACACTGATTTACACCAATGACATGGGCCATAATATGATCTACAAGTGAATTTGAGGCCACTGCCTTCTCAAATTTTCAGCCGAAAATAAGGCCCCTACTTTCAAGAAAGTAATATATAATTAACAGTCTTCAAAATTTCAAATTCTCAATTGTTTACCACAATGATAAGGTGTTGAAATTTGGACATTTATCTAAAAGATCAGGGGTTCAAGTCTTGCACCCTTCATTCCTTTTTTTTTTAAGAATGTTGTTTTTTAAGGTTAAATTACATAGTTAGTCCTTGTAGTTTCATACTTTGAAAAATCTAGTCGTTTAATTTCAATATAACAATAAAATCTAAAATGCACCATTTGAGCCCCACGTAAGGTGTTATATATATTTTTTAATTATTTTATCGAAATCGTCTATCTTTTACATAATATCAATTAGGTCATTCGTACCAAGAATGAAGTTGATGGCTTATAGGTAGACACTTAATTGGATGAAAAATATCATTATATTATTAAATTTGCGTGTCGATGATGGAGCTTCCTAACTCAGATCGAGGCAAAAATTTACGTAGGTGACTTAATCAACAAACATACAAAACTCAACGGAATTGATTATCATTATTGTGTCACGATCGCATGGCTACCTTACATTCAACTACAACAGAGGACTAGGTTTCATATCAAACATAAATTGAATGTACAATCTAAATGTCGTTAGTAAGTGTATTTTTAGAATGATCGATCAGAATTGTTAGGATGCCAAGTTATATGACATTCAACATTGTCACCAAAATTAGAGATTATTGGATATCGATAACTATGTAATCGAAAGACTTTTAATGTATCCATATGCATATTAATATCTAATAATGCAACAACTGAGCCCCATGCAAGCAATTTTTTTCGATCGGACCCGTCTATCTTGTACAGAATATGAATTAGATTAAATGTACTAAGAATGAAGGTCATCGCTTATCATTAAACCATTAATCGGATGAAAATATTCTTTTTTTATTGAATTAGGGAGCCGATGAAGAGGCTTTCTAAACTTGATAATAGCAAAAAATTTCGTGGATGATGTAATAAACAAAGATAATGCAATCAACGGTTTCGATCGTCATTATTGTGTCTCATTTAATGCATCCCGAAGTTATTTAGAACATCAGGTGTGCTCTCTCTCGCAGTCTCTCGGTATGTATCTTTTTTTTTCCGCTCTGTGTATGTATCTAGCAGCTAAGTATAATAAAATAGGGCGGTATCTCTAGGAGAATATGCCGATCTAAGGGCTCTTATTGCCAACTTATATTTGAGTCATTGGATTCAACGGTTTATTTCTTCTCATAATTGGAGTAAAGTGCTAGGGATGCCAAATGGACGGATTTGGGCCAAATTGGGCAAGTTATAAGTGGGTTAGGTTTCATACAAAATATAAATTGACTGTACAATCTAAATGTCGTTAGTGAGTGTATTTTTAAAATGATCGATCAGGACTGTTAGAATGTTAAGTTTTACAATATTTAATTTGTGATATTTTAGACTTGTATCTTGCTAAGGCATAGTATTATTGATTGTGCTACGATATATTTTGGTCTTGTATCTAGTATCTTTTGATCGATTTCTTTTGGTACGACACATTGTGGTAAGAAATTGTCAATTTTTTGTGTTGTCATAACAATTGTGGTTATGTTATATAATTTGTAGTATTTTATACATGAGGGAGAGGGAGAGAAAGTCAAGGAGGAGAGAACAACCTGTTACCTGTTAAGCCCTTTTTTTATTTTATTAATTGATTTAATAAATGGGTGGTCCGGATTATTTACTTTGAAATCCAATGGTTTAAAATCATAATGCGTACGGTACACCCCCTAATAAGGGGTGTGTATCATAGGACTACCCAGTTATATAATTTGTAGTATTTTATACATGAGGGAGAGGGAGAGAAAGTCAAGGAGGAGAGAACAACCTGTTACCTGTTAAGCCCTTTTTTTATTTTATTAAATGATTTAATAAATGGGTGGTCCAGATTATTTACTTTGAAATCCAAAGGTTTAAAATCATGATGCGTACGGTACACCCCCTAATAAGGGGTGTGTACCATAGGACTACCCTTTCTTAATGATCGACTACAGTGGATATATGGCTCCAGAGTATGCTATGGAAGAATTGTTTTCTGTTAAATCTGATGTTTTCAATTTTGGCGCTCTCTCACTAGAGATTATTAGTGGAAAAAAGAAGAACGGTTTTAACCTTACTGAGCATGGTCACAACCTCCTCACTTATGTATGTTCCTCGATTCGTACTTCTCTCTCTTTATCATTAAACTCAGAATCATAATGATTACTTGTATTTACAAATTAACTTGCTAAATTGTCAATAGGCCTGGAACTTATGGTGCAAAGGTGAAGGAATATTGGAGTTCATAGACCCATTACTCGTGGAGTCATGTGTAGCAACAGAAGTTTTGAAGTGTATCCATATAGGATCGTTGTGCGTCCAAGAAGACCCTGCAAATAGACCGACAATGTCATCCGTAGTTATCATGCTGGGGAGCGACAGTGCAACGCCGCCTCAACCAACAGAGTCGGCATTCTATGCTGAGCGTTTGGAGTTCAAATCATGTCTATCGTCCTCACCACATGGTAATGTTGTCTCTGTGAGTGACGTTACTATTTCAGATGTATCATTGTGATTATAACTTCACTATGAATTCTGTTTTTCATTTTCTCAATTTGGTTCTCTTAAAAAAGTCATTGGGTGACACATTTTTTATTGAAGAATTTATACGATCATTTGCTTTATCTTAATTAAACACCTATTAATTAAGTTCGGGTTACCTTGCAGAACAAAATAAAAAAATTCGAGTTAACTTGTCTTTTTTAAGCTACTTTTACCGTTGGGGCGTAACTTTTTTACTTGTTAATGCTTATCTAAAAGTGAAAATATTTGCTTAATGGTAAGCGTAGGATCGATAAAAGTCAAGAAAATAAATCAAGCTTGGTCATGCATGTGTACGACACACATTTCCTCCTCACTACACTGAAAGTTACAACTCACATGTGAAAATATGTAGCAAAAATTTATGGATCCGGATTTTATGTGAGGATCTGCCTGTGAGGAAATCGTGTGAGGGTTTTAATAAAGAGCTGCCAACAGATTAATAATAAGTTTCAACGGCTCACAACAGTTCTTCCTTTTTTGTCCCATCCAAATGACGCCGTTTTAGGAGATCAAAGTCAAATGGAGTGAAACCCCAGTCGTTTCTTCTCCGTTCCACCCCGAGTCATTTTCCAGCTTTTTAGTTCACTACTACAATAATAGATATGTATCACACTAAAGAGATTCACAAAGATCACGGTTTTCAATGAAAGCGTGATAAAAAGTGGTGCTTAAATTTTTTATCTCAGTTTAAGTTCAAAGCTGAGATAAAAAGTGAGTTTTAGCGCGGAATAAAAGATCTCGCTCTTGCGGCGAGATAAAAAAAAACAATCTCACACTTGCGGCGTGATAAAAGATTTTAGGGCTGAAATGAATGAGATAAAAGATCTCGCTCTTATGGTGAGATAAAAGATAAAAGAACTCACCCTTGTGGCGTGATAAAAAAGAGCAAAGATCTCACCCTTGTGGTGTGATAAAAGATTTGAGGGCCGAAAAAAATGAGATAAAAGATCTCGCTCTTGTGCCGAGATAAAAGAGAAAATGCTTCACCCTTATGGTGTGATAAAAAATATTAGCGCGAAAAAAAGTTGAGATAAATTATCTCACTCTTGCGGTGAGATAAAAAGCCTACCCAATGGTGTGTGGGTTCGAAACTTGGCAATGACAAGAAAAGATGGTCTAGTAGATACAAAGAAAAGATCAAGCCCAATGGTTTTCCATCTCAGTTTATGGGTGTGATCATTTTGAACTTTCAATCACGGTTATAAACCATGATCTAAAGTGACTTATAATCACACCTAGAAAAGAGAAACGATCATGGCCAAGAAAAACGATCACGGTTTATAACTGTGATAAAAGAGAAACGATCACACTTATTGACCGTGATTGTTTCTCTCTTTCAATCACGATTATAAACTGTGATAAAAGAGAGTGACTTACAATCACACCCAAATCCATCACGATAGCAGGAGTGTGATGAAAAACTTACAATCACAGTCAATAGCTGTGATCTTTATGGTTTATTGTAGTAGTGGTTCATCCAATCTCAGTCTTACATTCCCATCAAACAAGGAAAAAACAACTTAGTCAAATTCAGTGGTTTCATAGCATTGTTTATGACTTGACATTAATGGTTGAAAGTAATTTATGCAAAATATTAGAAAATAAATATAACCTATTATATTTACTCATGTCATTCCGTAACCGTGCTCCTTGCGTACCGTTGTCATGTCTACGCTTTTTCTGTGCCTGTGCTTGTTTCGTGCTGTTGCGGTGCCTGTGCGGTGCCTACAAGCTAGAGCTAGAGACGTGGCCCTCAACGGAAAGGTGCCTTCAAGAGACATGATATTTTACAAAAGAGTGTCTAGCTACAAGTCTATAAATAGACCCTTTGTAATTAAAGTCATTCAATACATCCAAAGACTTCATATTGGATTGCTCTCTCTAAACACTCTTTTTAAGGCTTATTGATTTTCCAGCTTCTTAGTTCATCCAATCTCAGTCTTACATTCCCATCAAACAAGGAAAAAACAACTTAGTCAAATTCAGTGGTTTCATAGCATTGTTTATGACTTGACATTAATCGTTGAAAGTAGTTTGTAGTGGGCCGAAATATCCGAGGGGGTCCAGAAGGTTCAAAACGTTACATTGAGGGTCCATTGTTCAGTTGTCTCAGTTCGTTTATAGCTGAGTTGGCATGTTGACCCGTCCACTGCCCTTGGCCGAACATAAAATGGGCCCGACGTACCTTGCCGAACATCAGTTGTTTGTCCTAACAGTGGCACCATGATAAGCACCCAATATTTCCAATATTTGGTGCTCTAGTCCCGTAGCTTCGAGTTTATTTACGTCTTGAATTACCTTTTTAACTCGATATTGCACGTAAGGTTCTTTGTTGAGCTTTGCAGTGAAACGTGCAAATAAGGCGTACTTTGGCTCCAAGGATAGCTCTTGAGGGTAACTAAGCACCCGAGGCCATGAGACGGTGTGCCACCGAGTCCGAGAAGTCGATTGAAGATGCCCCAAAAGATGCTCGGAGGTGTCAAGACAAGATGGCAGAGCAGGAGACTGGAATTTGATGTTGTTCTGAAGGTTATTGATTACAATTGCTGGAGTAATCGATACCTTTGATCCCAAATGCAAAGTAATCGATTACAGAAGGCCATGGTATCGATTACTGTTGCCCAATTTGGTCCAAGCAGCCTCCAGCCTCAAGGGGATCGATTACTCTAGCCAAGGGTATCGATTACACTATGTTTTCATGATGTAGTTATCGATTACATGTAGGGAGTAATCGATACCTTTGATCGATTTTGGTCCACAAAGAATCCAGACTTGAGGGTTTCGATTACAACATGTTTGAGGTATCGATTACATGGTGTTCGAGCAAGGAGGTAGCGATTACCTTTGGAAAGGTATCGATTACTTTAGTCGGCCAGAAGATATTTTTGCCTGACTTTTCACCTTTCCTTTTATGGAAAGTTTCCTTTTATGGCGTGTTTTTGGGATATTTTTGGGGCCTTTTGGTCCAGATTTTGGCTGATTGTTTTGGCCTTTTAATAGCTTTATTGGCCATTATGTACTTCATTCCAATTTCTAGTCTTTTTATGTTTAAGAGCTCTAAGTCTTTTCTTTCAAGTTCTAGCTATCAATTCCTTTGCAAACTCAAGTAAGTGTTGGTTATTTGTTTAAATCTCGTTTGTTAAAGTTGTTGATACACGTTGGATCTTAATAGAAATCAAGTTTTATTTCAAGTTTATCGGTGAATCATGTTCTCCATTCCAAGCATAATTTCTAGTCTTGAAGCTATGAGTGAGTAGTTAATCGGTTCGGTCTCGGGGCGAGGTATAATCTATGGATTAGTCGATTAAATGGTTTCGCTTAAACTTTAGCTCGTTGTCAATGTATTGAACGAATTAAACCCATGATTTCTAGTATTTGATCATGGGATCGGTGGCTTCTTTGATCAATGAGGTCTATTGGCCTATGCTACGTGCTCGATAATCGTACGCGTGCGAACGATCTTTTTTCGTCTCTCACTTGCGTTAAATGAGTTCAGTTTGAATTAATGCATTGAATCGAGTTATAAGTAGTCTTCAGCTTTAATGCTTTTAGTGGAATCCGGACGGTTTCGGTCCACTCATTCGTTAGATAAAGGAACCGTTTGAATGGCTAAATCGTGAGTAAACCGAGCTCTCTTGACTCGACCATCTTAATTTAGTTCACTTCCAAGTTTAATTTCGTCATTTCAAATTAAATCACCAAAGTTGGCTGCTTGAAACCTAGAAAACCTTTTTATTACATCTATTCCAAATTCCTGTAGTAGATTTCTCCGTAAGAACGATCCGGTCTTTCCGGTTTATTATGCTATCAACGACCTAGCCCTTGCTTTATTTGGAGGGTAGGTTGCGGAGTTGAGCACACCATGAGATGTTTTGTTCGGCAGGTCAGCCGTTTGTTTGGCCTAGCGCTTTCTCCATTTCTGGTCATCGTTTGCTCGGCCACTAGTCTTCCCTTCGGGACTGGTGTGTTCGGAGACCGCTTCTACGGAACATTCTAGAACCTTCCGATGATATGCGAGTTATCTTCTCTTATCATTGACGTGACATCTCTGCACGATGGGACATGTCTGATACACGTTCAGGCGGCTCTGCAGACGTTGGAGGCGACCTTCATTAAATGACTCTGACACATGACGTCAGCCGAGCATAGGAACGCGCGTGCTCTGCATGCCTAGCTTGTTCAGCACGCCTCATTTATGCCTATAAATAGGGGAGTACTTCTCCTCACAAGGTAACTGATACACACTCCTCTTTCCCTAACCAAAGAAACAAACCACACTAGCTATGTACACTTCTCCACTTACTAACTAAATCATCAGAGCTTCTTCCCGGAGGAACACCCCCCTCTGGTTTGTAGGTACCCAAAGATCCACGTTATCTATCCACGGTTCATCAAAGGAGGATAGAAGGTTCAAAAGGTCTTAGGTTGAAACAGCCCCCCACAATTGGCGACTCTGCTGGGGACCAAGATCAAAACGTGGATCTGATTTCAGCCCTATGTCTTACCCTTCTCTCCTCTTCCTTCACAACCCTCGGGTATGGCACAACGCCTCCCTCCTCCAGGTTCGGAGAACTTTACCCTTGGTTTGGCTGGGTATGGATCTTTGAATGTTGAGCCTAGCCACTCCGCCAGAACCACGCTACCAGTTGCTCGTCAACTTAGCTATCCACAAACCGAACTCGACATCGCCCTGGCGGAGCAAAAGCGTCAGGCAGCTGTCATAGCCTTCCTCCAACAACGCCTTGAAGAACGAGATGGTGGCACGGGCGTGACTCCTGTTCATGGCCACCAAGCCGAGCCAAGTCAACCGAAGAAACCTCACAAACGAAGGCGTAGGACACATCAAGGGCAAACGTCCGAAGGGGCGCCTTCCGAGCGTCGTACCGTCTTTGACAGGCTCGAACGCACCCCCAGGGATCCTCCAACATCCTCTCATCCACGCTTGGCAAGCCTCATCAGGGATGAGAGTTCACGTTCTTCAGCAACGAATTCAACAGCCGGAACTCTGAGGACGGGAGTCTCGGGACGGACACATCGCCTTAGCCGACGGCAACAGGAGCGTGCGGACGGTAAAAGGCCTATAAATCTTAACGAGCCACCAGCGCGTCCACGAACGAGCCAGCGTCCTGAGCGATCTGAGCATTCCAGGTCACGCACCGAACGCAACCCTCGGGGACAACGAGCCGCAGGTTCGCGAGGTGAACGAACGACGAGTAGGGGAACGCATTTCGAGCATGGCAACACCATTGTTTTGTATGACCAATACACCGGGAAGCTAGTGGTGTACCAAGCTGTGACCGAGGGCGTGGATCCTCATAGTGTTCGGTACGGAGGTCCGAGGGTGGAACATCCTGAACCCTCTGACGAAGCTCAGCACCGTCACCATGTTCCTCGAGAACATAGGCGCCGCCACAAAGAGCCGAGGGTAAACCATGAAGCTCGGCAAGGAGATCCAGCGCCAGTCATTCCACTTGCACTTGCATTTGCACCTACACCTGCACCTGCACCTACGGATGATTCTAAGCTTGGAAAGGCAAAGGCATCTCCCTTCATCGACGCCATTCAACAAGAGCGGCCTCCAGACCGTTTTGTCATGCCAAAGATCAAACGCTACGAGGCCAAAGAGGATGTTGTTGCGTTCGGTTGTCGATTTCGTCAAACTATAAGCCTCCACAACTTCATCGACGCACTCATGTGTAAGATCTTTCCTCTTACGTTGAGTGAGCCGATAATGTTATGGTACAATCAACTCAAGCCGAAGTCTATCAAGTGCTTCAATGAGCTGGAGTTGGAATTCACAAAGCGGTTCGTGACGAGCAACATTCAGCCGAAGACACTTTCCACGCTGGTAAACATGCGAAGAGCAGCAGGGGAAACTCTTCGGTCATATACCGAACGATACTGGGAAGTGTATAATCTGATTCCAGACTGCGACCAGAGTGTTGTAGCGGAATCCTTCATGAATGGTTTGGATCCAACCTCGGCGATGTTCTGAGACTTATCCAGGAATCCCCCAAAGACGATGGGTGGTCTAATGGTAATTATTGAGAAAGATTGCGTGCACAAGGAGGCAGTAGCCGAGCGCAACGCATCAAAACCACAGACGCGCCGAAGTCCACAGCGGCTAAGAAACAGGTGGTAAACATTCAGCAAGGGCAGAACGGACAGGCAGGTACCAATTCGGGTACGAGTAAGCCAAACAACAAGCCTAAGCCGCCACATGCGATACAACAGCAACCTTGGCAGCAGACTCGACGGGAGCCGAGGCCAGACAAATATGTTGCCGAGCGTACTGCCTTCACCGAACCAATCTACAAGCTCCTGAACATAATTGGCCAACTTCCATTCTTCGTTTGGCCCACGGGATTTCTGGGCACAGAGGGCAATGGACTAGGGATGTGCACCTTCCACAAGGAGCGTGGCCATTACACCACCCAATGCCAACCATTCAAACAGTACTTGGAAGAGCTTGATGCAGCTAGGCATCTCAACCAATGGATTGACCTGAAAAGGAATCCTCTTCCACCGCTCCCACCAGCCATTGGGAACATTGTTGGTGTAATTCAGGGGCTTGTATCCGAAGGTAAAGCTGTTGAGCTACGCACAGAGATTGACGCAGCCATCGTCGCCTTATCTGTGTGCAACGTGGGGATTCCACAGAAAAGAAAGTGGGAAGATCCGAGCCTCGGAGACCTGATAACATTCTCATTCGAAGACCTGCAAGGGGTACAAATGCCACACACTGACGCCTTAGTCGTCACTGTCATAGTAGATTCCTCTACAATACAGCAAGTGTTGATCGACTAGGGAAGCTCGGCAGAAGTAATGTTCCACTCCACGTACAAGAGTCTGGGGCTTCGGCTCGCAACCACTCTGCTCGTTAGCTTCACTGGGGCTCCAGTATGGCCCCTTGGGTTGATAACCCTTCCCGTGCGCGCCGGTTCCCGAGTGATTAATGTCGAATTTGTAGTGGTTAGCTATCCTAGCCCCTATAATGTCATCCTCGGTCGAGCCTGGCTACACGAGATGAAGGCAGTGCCATCAACTCTCCACCAAGTACTGAAGTTCGTTGGCTGGAACGGTCAGCAGGAAAGTCTTCGGGGAAATCAGGTCCAATCCAAGAAGTGTTACATCAGCACTGTAACTAACAAGCCTAGCTACTTGGAAGTACAATGTGTGGACACCACCAACACGCCCGTATTGGAAGACGAGGGCCTACTTGCCGAGCAAAGATCTGCCGAAACGCTGATACGGATGCCTATTACAGAGGATGGGGAGCGGTACTTTCTCATCGGCAGCTCCTTGGATGAGACCGAGCGAACAGAAATGTTCAACTTCTTTAAGGAGAACATTGAGGTGTTTGCCTGGTCACCCGAGGAAATGCTAGGGGTGGATCCTTCGTTTGCTTCCCATTCCCTAAACGTGGATCCCAACCGAAAGCCAGTGGTGCAACAGGTTAGACGTTCGGCTCCATCACACGTGGACGTAGTAATGGTCAAGGTTGATCAACTATTGAAAGCTGGGGCTATCCGTGAAATCCTGTACCCAACTTGGCTCGCCAACCCCGTTGTGGTCCCAAAGAAAAACGGGAAACTCAGGGTTTACGTTGATTTCACCAACCTCAACGATGCTTGTTCGATGGATCGCTTTCCACTCCCTCGGATTGAGCAAATGGTGGATGCCACGGCAGGGTACGAGCGGCTAAGCTTCATGGATGCATACCAGGGCTATCATCAAATTGCCATGGCCGAAGACGATCAAGAGAAGACCGCCTTCATTTCTCCCCGAGGAACATATTGTTATAACGTCGTTCCGTTCGGACTAAAGAACGCCGGCGCTACGTTTCAACGAGCAATCACCAAAATGTTTCTTTTGAAACTCAGCAAGATTATGGAGGCCTACATTGACGACATGGTGTGCAAAAGCAAGTTTGCTCGGGATCATCTTCGGGGTCTAGGCGAAATCTTTGCCATCTTGAAAAAACATAAGCTCTGCCTAAATGCAGAGAAATGCGCTTTTGGAGTGGGTTCAGGTAAGTTCCTTGGTTATATGGTTAGTTGCTGAGGCATAGAGGCTGATCCCACTCAACTTACAGTCGTGCAGCACATCCGAGCTCCGACTACCATCAAGGAAGTTCAACGACTCACGGGAATGGTAGTAGCATTGAGCCGCTTCATCCGACGTTCGGGTGATCTTTGCCGACCATTCTTCCAAGCAATTAAGACTAGTCGGCGTCAATTTGTGTGGACTGAGGAATGTGAGCTGGCTTTGCAGTCGTTAAAGGAATATCTTTCCGAAGCTCCACTTCTCGTCACACCCCTACCCGAGGAAGACCTATACCTTTACCTTGCGGTGTCGGACCACGCCACAAGTGCCGTGCTTGTTCGGAAGGAAGGTACCAAACATTTACCTATATTCGATTCCAGCAAGACGATGACGGCTTCCCAGACAAGGTACCTGCCTATGGAAAAGTTGGCCTTGTCACTTGTTTCTACTAAAACAAGCCTCCTACCATACTTTCAATGTCATAGGATTGTGCTTTTTACTGAGTTTCCTCTCAAGGCCGTTCTTCGGAAAATGGATTCCTCTAGCAGAATTCTGAAGTTCTCTTAAGATCTGGCCAACTACGACATCTAATTTGAACCGAGGACTGCTATAAAGGGACAAGCACTGGCAGACTTTTTTGCCGAGCTAACTCCAGGGTTGAAGGATGAAGAGAATGCCCTTGCAACAACAGTTGAAGAAGCTCGGCTGGCCGAAGCCGAAGGTCACGTTGAGTGGAACAATCCTCCTCGGGACACTCTGCGCTCACGATTCACTTTGGGTACGAAAAAATCGAGGAAAGAGTGGAAACTTTTCTCTGGCGACGCATGGAGAATGACAGTTGATGTGGCTTCGAACGTCAACGGGGCTGGAGCTGGCATTGTGCTCGTTTCTCCGGCTGGCACGGCTCATGAGCATGTAGTGTCAATTGGCTACCCTGCCACAAATAACGAGGCCGAGTATGAAGCTCTCATCGCTGGACTACAGCTTGCTCTTCGGCTGGGGGCAGGCTCGGTGCATGTTTTTTGTGACTCCCGGCTAGTTGTGGGCCATCTTAATGATGATTATCAAGCGAAGGATGCACGGATGAACGCTTATGTTAGCCATGTGTTGGCCCTCCTGAAACAATTTGGCCGAGTGCAAGTGGAATGGATTGCACGGGAACACAATGCTCATGCTGACGCCTTACCTTGTCTTGCCTCGGTTTACAAGGCCGTGGGGGCTCGCACCATTGTTTTTGATGAAGTTGTCAATCCGAGCTTCGAACTCGCGGTTTGCTCGGTCACTACTGTTCCCCTCGGCCCAAGTCAACTGGACCCCGTTATTGCTTTCCTAAGGGATCAAACCCTTCCACTGGACAAAAAGGAGGCCCATAAGGTTCGATGCCGAGCAGCTAACTATTTGTTGGATCCCAACGGACATTTGTACCGACGCACATTCACCGGTCCAGATCTTCGCGTAGTGCATGAGGATCAGGTCCAGAGCGTTTTGGACGAGTTACATATGGGAAGCTGCAGCGGGCATTCGGGTGGCCGGACGATGGCCCACCGAGCACTAACGCAAGGATACTGGTGGCCGAAGATGGTCAAGCAGTCTGAGGATTATGTGAAGCGTTGTGTTCGGTGTCAGAAGCATGCTTACATTCCTCACCAACCTGCTTTTTCCCTAAAAATGATTACCAGTCCTTGGCCATTTGCTGTCTGGGGCTTCGATATCGTGGAAAAGCTCCCGAAGGCACCCAACGGGTTTGAGTATTTGCTTACCGCAACGGACTTATTCACCAAGTGGGTGGAAGCCACACCATTGGTCAAGACAACAGCTTCGGATGTGGAGCGCTTCACTTGGAAGCATATTATTTCCAGGTTCGGCGTACCTTATGCCATTCTCTCAGACAATGGCACCCAGTTTGTGGCAGCAGCAGTCTAGTCTTTTTATAAATGCCACCATATTCTGATCCATACCTCTTCGGTTGCTTACCCTCAAGGGAATGGACAAGCCGAGGCCTCCAACAAAGCGATCACTCGGGGGCTCAAGCGCCATTTGGACCGAAAGCTCAGTAAATGGGTCGACGAGCTCCCCCACGGTTTATGGAGCTATCGTACAATGCCACGACGTTCAACTGGTCGAACCCCGTTCTCTATGGCGTACGGTATGGAAGCCGTCTTGCCACTGTCTTCCTTGATCCCAACAGTTCGGTCCGAACACTTCCATCCTGTGGACAACAACGCTCTGGTTGGAGCCGAATTGGATTTTGCCGAAGAACTCCGTGACACTGCCAACTTGCATCACGCAGCCTATCAACAGGAAGTTGCTCGGGGTTATAATAAGAATGTCCGTGCTCGGCCGTTTCAAGTAGGCGACCTCGTCCTTCGGATGGTGGTGGAGGCCAAAAAGTTGACCAAGCTCAAGGATCCTTATGAAGGCCCTTATAGGGTGGTTCAAAAGATAGGACATGGTGTCTATAAGCTCGCTGAGATGGATGGAACGCTGATTGCTAACCCTTGGAACACCCAAAAACTTCAGAAGTTTCATGGCTAGCCTCGCGTACATCTATTTCACGTTTTGTTCGTTTATTCTTTACGTTCGGCTTGTAAGCCTACGGGCGTTTTGTGGTAATCTACGTTCGGTTCACTCATTTGTTCGGCTCACTTGTTTGTTTGGCACTTTTACTTCTTTGTAGGGTATACCATCTCGCCCGGGATACTGCCTTCAGGCTCTGGCACTTTCACCTCGGTTCTTTCGTACTCTTTCCCGAGCATTACGGCTTTCACTTCGTTTTTCATACCCATTTGTCTCCCTTAGTGTTGTTTTTCTTTCAAAACACCACTAAGGCAGGGGGCTACATTACATGGGTATTGTGAGAGTTCAATGATAATTCCAAACAGGCATTTAGGCCTACAGCAATTCCCGAACACAGATAACCGAGCTTCATTCGATACAAGGAAACAGTACATGGACTTGGTCCGACTAAAAATACTTGGTAAATTTATGGCAATCAATCAGTCACAATTCAGTTAAAACACTTGGCTTGCAAATTAGACTATCCGAACAAACAAACTTGGGAATTTCATAAACAACTACGAACGAGCAAAAACAGCTAAAACCAAGGAGTGGCCGTGGTGAATCGTTCGTAGCCACCCTCAAACATGTGTTACTTACAAACTACTGTTCGGAAAACTCCTAAATGTTCGAATCCGAACATACCAAATCAAAGTTTGAAAACACAACAAAAAGAGCTGAAATAGAAACAATTCTAATTTTTAGCCTCAGGCGTTGGCGTAGCCAAGGAAAAGATGGGTTGATTGACTGGTGGGGCTTGGGTGTTCTCCGGTTGAGGAACATCGACTGCAGCCTCGTCAGGAGCTGGAGGCTTGTCTTGAACTTCGGCAGCTTCAAGGGGCGGCACTTCAACAAGGGATCTTTTTTCATCATCTGGTTCGACACCAGCCTCGTCGAATCCCATATTGAAGCCGAGCATAAAGCTCTTTTTGTGTTGTGCCTCCCGAAGCTCGGTTTGCAAGGCCATCAGCTCCTCGGCCGCGTCCTCTTCGGCCTGGAAATAACCCTTATCATAGTAGGCCTGGAGCTCCTCCTTCATTTTCTCCTCCATCTCCTTCCTTCCAAGGGCTCTTCCCTCTACGAGTCCCTCATCCTTCCCCTCTGCCCGCGCTTGCTCGGCACCATCCTGTAGCCCTTTGATCACATCGTTCAAATTGGCGATGGTGATCTCCTGGCTTCGGCGGGTCTCCTCCGACTGCACCAGGCACCTCTTATACTCCTCGGCAGAAGTCTGGCTTAACTCCACCTTCTGCTAGAGAAGCTTCGACTGCTTATCGTGATCAATAAGATGGCGCTGGGCGCTCATGATGGACTGAGTAGCCTGCGGGTGGAATAAATTATAAGGATCCGAAGGAAAACAGTTAACCGATTATTCACACTTGAAAACCAAAGAACTTACCCTGCCGGCGAAGTAGTAATAGTCGCCAAGGGCCGTTTTAAGGGACCCCTGAGCGCCGATATCCCTTGGCAGCCTTAGCCCGGGTGAAGGGTGAAGACTAGGGAGGGATCCTCGATTAAGCTGTCCGAGCGCAGGATCTGTTTGTTCCGAGGGGTGATGAAGCTCGAAGCCCAGGCAACGTCGGTGTGTCCCGGGCTTTGCCTTCGGTGCCCTTCCCCTTGTTCTTCTCTCCCCCTTCCTGCTCCTCGCCCTTTAGAGTTTTGCCAGCAGCAGCCGAGGACTTCTTGGCCAGAGTTTTGTACCTCTTGGCAGGCTTGTCAGGAGAGGTAAGGGGGGATGGTGGGCATTTTTGGGGTTGAGCCTCGACGGGTGTGGTCTTCTTCCCCTGGGCACCGAGGTCCGACACCGAGCCTGAGGCATCGGGCGCCCCAGTCTTTTTCAGTTCGGCCTGTTCTTTGGCCTTCTTTTCCTGCTTCTCCTTGAGAATGGCTCTCATGCTTCGTGGAGGCATTTCTTCTTCGGTGAAGCGTGTACCTTCGGTTGGTTGACGTACACTTCCTCGGAGTGGTTTGCTTGGGCTAGGGAGTTGATCCTCGGGAAGGCCGGTGAGGTCGATTACGGTGCTCTTCTTCTTTTCGCTTCCTTCAGCACCCTTTCCTCAGATCCTTCCACCGTACGTGGCGTCGTACTGTAAGATGGTTGGTGCATCCCTCTCTTCCCTCGAAATTGTCAACAGCGATTCTGCAAGGCCATAGTTCTTGGTGGATCTTAACAGGTTCTTGTTGATACTTGTTGTATCTGCCGAACAAATCACATAAGGAAAACATCTAAGTACAAAATGCAATGAGCGAGCATTATAATCAAATTAAACCGAGCAGGGCATATCAAAATCAAAACTATTAGCTTACTTGGGTTGCCCTTTTTCTTGGCCACCTCGAATTGGCCATATTCACCTGGGGAGAACTGATAGTTTCTCCGAACTTCGACGTAATCCGAAGCCCATTTCTCCGAATCATACATACCTTCGGGAATGATCTTCGCCATATTCCTTCGGGTGCATAGGTAAAAACGTGAAAATCTCACATTCCGAGACATCATGTAGTTCTCGAAAATGTGATGTGCCTCAAGGTTAAACATCTTTACCTCGGCCAGTTTTATGATTGAGTGGATAATTCTGTATGAGTTTACACTCAACCGGCACGGGGTGAGTTCAAAGTAGTGAAGGATTTCCCTTAGGATCCTATGCATCGGAAATCTGAGGCTACCTTCGGTAATGGCCATTAGGGGCACCGTGATGTGTTCGTCTCTAAACTGTATTCGGGGCCACGAGATCGTTGAGATTTCGACGTCGTCGGGAATATCGTAGGATACTCGGAAGAGGTCTATCCCCTTCTGGTCGGTGAAACAATCCCAATAGGGGCATGGATCCCTTCCCGTTCGGACAGGGATTTCGTCGGGGTCAAGAGCAACTATTTTTCTCTTCTTCCTCGGTGGCTTGGAAGATGACTCGCCGACGTTCCCTGTGCCCACCTCGGCTTGGCTGGAGGAAGCAATGGGAGTGTCCTCATCCTTAGCCTCCTCCTCGATCGCCTCATCATCTTTTCCATCGGCATCGGCTCCCTCATTGGGATCTTCAGCTGCCTTATCCGAAGGCTCGTCTTCGAGGTTTATAACGTCATGGTCGGGAGTTATCGACCGAAGCGAAGTCACATTGGCTGGAATGAATACTCCCTCGAATGCTTCGGGTAGGGGTCCACCACCCTGCACTCTGTGCTCCCGAGCCGCGATCTGATTGCTTCGGCTATGCGTGGATCTATCTCTCCGAACCCTGTAGCACTCAGGTCAATGGAAGCGTACAATTCCGCCGACGAAGCTGATGACGACTCCATACCTAAAAACACAAGTGCAGGGATAATACCATTAGCGAATTGCAAGGTCAAGTTTCCTAGGGTGCCTATGTTCGCTGTTGTGCGCTAACCTCACCGAGCGTGCCTTAAGGTTCCCGAGCGACGATGTGTCGATTGGAGAATCCCGAACGTAGGGGATGGATGTGCTCTCACGTTATCGTTCGGTGTGATATCGGACGTAAATATTGTTTTACGATGTGATGGCTTATCCGAAGGTGAACGAGCTTAAAAGTTTGGCCTTTGTGTTCGGAATAATATGGGCTGGTGTTCGGAAGAACACAGTTGAAGGTGAACACATGCTCGGAAGAACACATGAACATCTTCAACTTGTTCTTCACAGCCCAGAAAGCGTTTCAGGCGTGGTTCACAGAAAATACCCATTTTTGGGTCAAAATGTATCCAAAAACAACCATAAAACGCACAAAACCATGGAGAAACATGAAATACCTGGAAAGTAGTGGTGATTTGCGATCAAAATGCAACAAGATCTGGGTTTTTGTGAGATTTTGGCGAGGAACGGCGTCTGGCAGAGGAAATGATTGAGACTGGAGAGAGAACAAGTGATTTTCTCTCTCCCCGCTTCGCTTTTTATACCCAGCGAGGCATTTGAAACGGTGCCAAGCTCCAGCCGTTGGATCTAGGCGGGGACTGATGTGCCGCTGGATGGTTGACACGTGGAGGCTTCTGCACGCGCGCCGTCTCCTTCCAATGGCATTTTTACGCGTGGCAAATTTGAAATTGACGGTTACAGAAGCATTAAATGCACTCCCAGTCTTGTCTGCTTGCAAGTTCAAGTTCGGATCTCCCTTATTATCCGAGGGATAACTTCGTTCGGATAGCCTTTGTTTGAATCTTTCCTCCGCCTCCTGTTTTTGTTCGGCCACTAATGTTCAACTCCTCCCTCTCTTCCGAGCAAAAGAAGAAGGAGTTGAGGGGCTATTGTAGTGGGCCGAAATATCCGAGGGGGTCCAGAAGGTTCAAAACGTTACATTGAGGGTCCATTGTTCAGTTGTCTCAGTTCGTTTATAGCTGAGTTGGCATGTTGACCCGTCCATTGCCCTTGGCCGAACATAAAATGGGCCCGACGTACCTCGCCGAACATCAGTTGTTTGTCCTAACAGTGGCACCATGAGATGTTTTGTTCGGCGAGTCAGCCGTTTGTTCGGCCTAGCGCTTTCTCCATTTCTGGTCATCGTTTGCTCGGCCACTAGTCTTCCCTTCGGGACTGGTCTGTTCGGAGACCGCTTCTACGGAACATTCTAGAACCTTCCGATGATATGCAAGTTGTCTTCTCTTATCATTGACGTGACATCTCTGCACGATGGGACATGTCTGATACACGTTCAGGCGGCTCGACCTTCATTAAATGACTCTGACACGTGACGTCAGCCGAGCGTAGGAACGCGCGTGCTCTGCATGCCTAGCTTGTTCAGCACGCCTCATTCATGCCTATAAATAGGGGAGTACTTCTCCGCACAAGGTAACTGATACACACTCCTCTTTCCCTAACAAAAGAAACAAACCACACTAGCTATGTACACTTCTTCACTTACTAACTAAATCATCGGAGCTTTTTCCCGGAGGAACACCCCCCTCCGGTTTGCAGGTACCCAAAGATCCACGTCATCTATCCACGGTTCATCAAAGGAGGATAGAAGGTTCAAAAGGTCTTAGGTTGAAACAGCCCCCCACATAATTTATGCAAAATATTAGAAAATAAATATAACCTATTATATTTATGCATGTCATTCCATAACCGTGCTCGTTGCGTACCGTTGCCATGTCTGCGCTTTTTTCGTGCATGTGCTTGTTTCGTGCCGTTGCGGTGCCTACAAGCTAGAGCTAGAGACATGGCCCCTAACGGAAAGGTGCCTTCAAGAGACATGATATTTTACAAAAGAGTGTCTACAAGTCTATAAATAGACCCTTTGTAATTAAAGTCATTCAATACATCCAAAGACTTCATATTGGATTGCTCTCTCTAAACACTCTTTAGGCTTATTGATCTTTTGTTAATTATTCCGCATAAATATAGTATCAAACCCCATCCACTAACACTTTTTGCACATTTTGAAAAAGTGCACGGTTGTTCTTATTCAAATTTTTTTTTTTGCGTTTATTAGTTTTGCACAAAACTTTTGTGGATTATTGATTTGTCTCAATAAAATAAATCGGAAAAGTAAAAAAAAAAAATTACTTTTACCAAAATATTTTAAAAAATAACCACTTTTAATCAAAAAAATAATTTTAAATTTTAAATAAAGACAAAACGTGCACTTTTTCTAAAACTTGAAAAAGTATTAGTGGAACGAAGGCAGGGATAACGAACGTCTATTATGTCTTGTTGACAATAGAACACTATTAATTGTAGCCATCTTCTTGTGTCTGGAGTTTTTGAATTTTGACTATGATATTCTGATGATCATATCCATCATCTACGTACATTTTTGGTACCACAATATTCCATACCAAATCAATAAACCAGTACACGAAGGCAGGGATTTGCGACATGCAATGCCAGTTCCAAAGGAGTTATTAGTAATTTCTTGGAAGTTGCTTACGGAAGTGTCTTCTTCTTGCTAGATTCAACTAAAGCTTCACAACTAGACTGGAAGAGACGCTTTCTCGAATAATTAGTGGGATTGCTCGAGGCCTTTTATATCTACACAAGGATTAATCTCGGCTTAGAATTATTCATAGGGACCTAAACGTTAGCAACATTTTGTTAGATCAAGAAATGAATCCCAAGATATAAGACTTTGGAATGGCAAGGATTTTTGGTGGAAATCAAAATGAAGCCAACACAAACAGAGATGTTGGAACATAGCAAGCCTAGCTTTTTGTTTTCCAAATTATGCATGTATACATAAACTGGTTAACCTTCTCTCCTAATAATCTTTATGGCTAATAATCAACTACAGGGGATGTATGGCTCCAGAGTATGCTATGGAAGGACTATTTTCTTTAAAGTTTGATGTATTCAATTTTGGAGTTCTCTTACTGGAGATTATAAGTGAGAAAAAGAATAGCGACTTTTACCTTTCTAACCATTGTCAAAGCCTTATCACGTGTGTATTTCCTCGATTCCTACTCATCTCTCTATATACATATTTTCAATCAAGAGCATAATGATCACTCGTATTTATAACATAATTTTTTTTTTTGTTGCTAAATTGTCAAAATACAGGGGTGGAATAAATGGTACAAAGGTGAAGGAATAGTGGAGCTGATGGACCCATTATTGGAGTCATGTGTAGCAACAAAAGTGTTGAAATGTATCCACATCAGATTGTGGTGCGTTCAAGAAGATCCTGCAGATAGACTGACTACGTCAACTATAATTGTTATGTTAGCAAGCGACAATATTATGTGACGTTGCCTCAACCAACACAATCAACATTCTCTGTAGAGTGTCCGGTGTTGAAATCATTTCAATCCTCAACAAATGCCAACTTGGTCTCCATAGATGAGGTGACTATTTCAGATGTTGTAGACATGAATTCTAAGCCGTAGAATTTAATCCACTCTTTGAAATCTATATCTCAAATATTTGTTGTTCAAGCGGATAGTGTTTATTATTAATTTGTAATTTTTTATTTTCGATTCGTATACATATTACGATAGCAAAACCTCCAATTGTTGCACCTCCTTTTGAATCATGTAAATGTTTTCTTCTTTGGCATCCCTTCCCTTTTTTGGCTATCAATCTTGCTCGTCTCGCCAAGAGTTTTCTAAAAAGGTATTATTTATATTTTTTGAGCTCGGAGCAAAAAAAAACGTTCATCCTAAATGGGCACCGTCGGCCTTAGCGAGCTCTCTGAATCGGTATGTGACCAAGAAAGCTATGCGTTTTGAAAGAGGAAAACATTTTGGGAGAGAGGATTCCGAGGAGTATTAGGATGGGTGACAGGTGTCTTTGCTCATGCTACATTTGTTTCGAAGTTTTCTTTCCCTTTCTCTTCTTTTCTTTCTTGTCCTCGAGTTCTTAATTTGGCGTAAGTGGAAATTTTAAAAGAAAGCATAGAAATTTGTTGTATTCAGGTTAGCTCGTAGTACTAATTTTCCGCGTTATTTGTACAACTCTGAATAATAAAAACCCGGGTTTCGGTAAAAGGCCATGGCACTCAGACGATTAGCCATTTTAGGCTCGGTCTCCGCCCCTATTTCCCGTCTCGCCAGTCCAAACCCTCATGTTATTTCCACCAGAAGACCCATCTCTGACTTTCTTCGTCGTCACAATTTCTCTGCATCAACTGACGAATCCGCGTCCAAGGTTGCCTCTATTAATCCGGGTAGGTTGTCTCGAACCATACGGACCAGTTTTGAGTGGCTTTGTTCTGTCTCTCCTGACCATTGTTCTTTGCACGGCAACTGTTTGTGAAATTGCCTCTGACGACAACGGGGATTTGGCTCATAATCATAGTTAGCTTAACACGCCTCCTTTTTCAACCCAATTAAGTATTACTTTAACATATTGCTAACCAACTCAAGGGGTGGATCATTAGTTAAATATTTCAATTTCCGTTCCTCCAATACTCTGTATGACTTGGGTTCTCGATGCATTCGAGAATTTAGGGTAGGCAAACCGTTTGACAAACTGGTCGAAAAAAATGCTACAACGTGTATCCTGCTACGCGGAATCATTACGCTGCTGCTTAGCCCTCGCATGAGGCATACGTCAGTGTTACTTGTTGCGGGACTGCTGAGGCATGAAACATCTCTTGTACTGTTGCAAAGTTCTCTTGACATTAGATGCTGTGATGCGCAAAGATTTGAGTATAATAGGTTTGTGCGAACAAGGGGCCCTTGACAGAGCTCAATGGAGAAAACGGATTCATATAGCCGACCCCAAGTGATTGGGACATAAGGCTCGGTTTGGTTTGGTTTGGTTTATTTAGTTTTCTAATACGTCTGTTCCACATATTTGCATAGCTAAGGATAGTGTTCCATTGGACCGGAAATGCTGTTACTGAAACAAACCTTGTTAGTGTGCTTTGTATTTGTATGTATGAGTTGATTTTACCACTGCGAGGTCTAACTGGAACTCTGATGCACTTGTTCGTTCAAGATTAGAGGATCACCAAGGATTTCAGAAATGGCATAATGGTGGCGGTCTTTTCCACAAGTCAGCGTGCATTGCTGCGACGGCAGTTATAGAAATTGGTGCTGTAGTTCATCCGGAAGCTGTCATCGGTGCGAATACTCATATTAGTTCGGGGACTATTGTTGGTCCTTCCGTTACAATTGGTCAATCAACGAAACTAGGGTATTCTCTACTGTTTGTCTGGATTCATTTTCCTGTTTACTTGTTAGATTTTCTCATTCTCAAATGGGGTTGAATGAATATTCAGAATCTTAAGACTAATTAACCATGTTTTTCATGGCTGGGGCTGCAAGTTGAGAATGCATCCACATCCACATTCATTTTGTGCTCCGTTTTAACAAAATAGATGTCTCATGCTTTTCATGCTCAATTTTGATTGAACTACTACATTTCCTCCAGGTATAACGTTGCACTCAGTAATTGCGCATTAGGTGATGGTTGTGTGATCCACAATGGAGTGTGCATTGGCCAAGATGGTATGTCTAGTTTATAAGAAATTTTGATACCACTTGTCTCTGAAAGTTGAACAAAGCAGTATATTCTCTGGCAGTACCCTTACCATCTATAGAATCTTTGTTTACTTTGTGGTTTCTTATGGACGCTCTTTGTCTCTGATGCTGTTGCTATTCGAGTATTGATTCTGTCATATAACTAGGATTCAAGTTGTTTCCCTGCAGGTTTTGGATTTTTTGTAGATGATCTTGGGGGCATGGTGAAGAAACCTCAAGTCAGTGTGTTAAAAAGTGCTTTTTCAAAGTTACTGTCTTCTTTGTGGTTATTTAACAGTTTGCACCTTGATTTTCCCCACCCAAATTCTAAGAAAGCACTATGAAACAAACTTCCATGTAATATTGGCACTATGTTGGATGGTTCATGTTTGGTATATTACTGCGTAACAACCATAAAATATGTAGGTAATTAATGTCCTCCTCTAGCTTATGCTACTATCTAAAGTTTACTTCCAGTCGTTCTTGAAACTGGTTGGGTACGTTATGTGGGAAAATAGGTAATAATCATAGACTCATAATGCTCCATGGAGGATCCCCATGCTGAAATGATTTTATTACACCCATCCCAGATAGATCACTTTCAGCTGTGTTAATAGATGTGTATTAGGATTTAGTTTGATAGCTAGATTTAATTGATGCTGAGATAACAAACGTAAATCTATTATGTCTTGTTAATGATAAAACACAATTGTAGCCATTTTCTTGTATCTGGAGTTTTGGAATTCTGATTATGGTATTTTGATGATCAGATCTATGTAAGTGTTATTAGCCCATGATATGTATGAGTATGGGATGAAATAGTTACCCAAGATTCAAGAACTTGCTTGTCGCCAAAAACAAAAAGGGGTAGTTATTTAGGAATTGAATACCTTTCTATCGTTTTACTCCTATTGTTGTTTTAATTGCCAATTCATGCATCTTATCACTAGTTCAGTTTACTCTCTTTTTTCCCATTCCTGTATTTAGATATTGAAAGCACTGATAGGGCACAATGTTGAGATAGGTGCAAATACATGCATTGACAGGGGCAGGTGAGATTTATGTTACCATTAATTATGTCTTATGTACAGCCCATGAATATTTCCTAATTAGGGTAGTACGATACTCTTACAAGAAATTGCAACGTTTTTCTTGGTGCAGCTGGAGAGACACTGTAATTGGGGATCATGCAAAGATAGATAATTTGGTTCAGGTGTTGTTTGATTCCCTGCATTTCTAGTTTACCTCTTCATGGATATGAAACAGCCTGTTTAAATATGCTTTGCAGATAGGCCATAATGTAGTTATTGGGAAATATTCAATGCTTTGTGGACAAGTTGGAATTGCTGGTTCAGTGACGTATGTGACTTCTGTATTTAACTTTACATAAGTTTATACTTTCTAACATCATGTCTCCATTGATCTGCTTTAACTTCCAGTTCTTAGACTTTATCAGCTTCCAAGTTTAGAAGAGTCGGTAATTTGTTTCTCTCTTTTAGGATTGGTGACTACGTAACTTTAGGTGGACGGGTAGCTGTTTGTGATCATGTCTCCATTGCATCAAAGGTATTTAATCAATTAGTTGACATTAAGAGATCTTGGGGCTTCAATTTTTAATCTGCCCTGATTTATAAATACAGGTTTATGATTAGTATTCCATATAAATTCAGTTAGTAGCACTAACTCTTCAGACTAATTTTGCCTCTATCTCTTGTTTATTGCAAGTGCATTAGATATTTGTTTTAGCTCCCTTTAAGTAGTCTCATTTTTTATTCATGTGAAGATAGAGATGGTGTACGCTAGGCGCATCACTGAATAAGGGTTCATCATGTTCTGTATGTCTTATATGGACCTTTGTCCTCCAATTCTTTCCCTTTGGACAAACTCCAATTGGTAAGCAATGGCAATGTCCTCCAATTCTTTCCCTTTGGACAAACTCCAATTGGTAAGCAATGGCAATTGTAAATGGAGGTTTATGGGGTTAATTGATCCCATCAAATGCTAAAAACTTACAAATAATGTGGTATATGTTTCTAAGTTTTGGGTGAAATTTACTTATTGATCCCATAAAACAATTGAAAAAGTACGTAAAAGTAAGATAATGGGGCCATTCTAGACTTTTCTTGATTTGAGCGTATTATTTGCGTATTATTTTGTTTACTAGCATGGAGATAATTTGGTAAACAATAGAAAAGAATTCATGTTGGCAACCGGGATTTATCTTTACGTTTAGAACATTACAATGAATTGAAGTATATGTATGTGTTGTATAATTTCATCAGCTTAACCTTGTTCAACTTAGTGCATTTCTTTTTTTTTTTTAGTGACTCCATTGAACAAAAGTACTGGAGTCGCCACTGGTAGTAAGCCGACTAGGATGGCTCTTTGCCGACAACCAAAGGGCCTCGAGCAAAATATTGATTGCTTTATTTTGAAATACATAAATTCGCAGGACAGCAGTATAAAACACGATGGCAATATTGTGATGGAACTGTAGTGGATGTTAAAATCAGAAAATATGTTGCATCATCAGATCCAAATACAACTCTGTTTCTGCAGTTCTTTTTCCCCTTTAAGATTTTGCATCAGGTACATGCTTTAAAAATGGCTTATTTGTACGGATGGTCCCCAAAGTATTTTCAAAATGTCAATTTGGTCCTCAATATATAAATTGGATCTATTGCATCCCTAATGTTAACAATGTGTATTTAAATGGTCCCTGGACTAACTATGTCAGCCTTCACCGTCAAATGCAAGGGCATTTTTGAAATTTCATTATATTTACATTTGAGGAAGAGAATTCTACTCACCCCCAATTTCTCAAACCCATTTCTCTCTCTCTCTCCACCAAAACGAATGATTCTTACCACAAGGAAAACTAGATCCACCGAAAAACTCTGCAAATATATCACCGGCTTCACAAGTTCTAAACCGATATCTACCATCGGCGGTTGGTGGAGGGAATTAGCTGCACTTGAGGGCTTCGTCACCGTAGAAATCGTAGATCCTACACCTCTCGGGGTCACTGGAACGTTCGTAAACCTCCGAGATCACCCAAGTGCGGTTGTAGAGGTGTTGAGACGACTGGCGAGTTGCGTCGACGGAGCTTCCCATGGAGCCTTTGCGATGACGAGGAGTTTGCGATGGAACAACCCATGCCGCCGGCCCGACGTACATGTTTGCGTTTGTAGTCGAGGAGATTGGCTGAGGACAAGGGTTTACTTAGAGGCGGTGTTTGATGCTGCGATGAGGGAGTACTTTGTGCGAACAGAGGGTATGATTAGCGTTGGGTAGAGATTTTTTTTCCTGTAATTGTTTGGGGGTTTTGAGTTTCATGCATGACCAATATATGTAAAAAATGCCCATATAGCATTACCGTGCATACTGCATTGGACGGAGGGGATTAGTTTTGAGAGAGAGAGAGAGAGAGAGAGACGCCACCCGGTGGCGAGAAGAGGAGGTTGAAGATGAAGTTGGGGGGTGATGTTTGTTTAGAGATGAAGTTCCGAAAATACCCCTGCACTTGGTGGTGAGAGCTGACAGAGTTAGTCTCAGGGACCATTTAAATACACATTGTTAACGTTAGGGACGCAATCGACACGATTTGTATATTGAGGACCAAATTGACATTTTGAAAATACTTTGGGGATCATCCGTACAAATAAGCCCTTTAAAAATCGACCGTGATTGTTTCATAGTAGTTGTATATAGCTGTCCAACTAAAAGTTGAGTTGGTGATGAATGGCTCCGTTACCACTTCGGAGTCTAGATATGTCCTAAAATGATATTTGCAGCAATTCTAACATTACATAAATTATAATGGATGCATGTGACTATAGTCAGATATTTTTGCTTTGCTGTAGTCATACCTGTCATGCGACCTTACTCCGTTTCTTGGAAGCCTGATGGAGCCTAATCATCTTTTTCTTACCTGAAATCTTCCCATCCATTCCGATCGGTATCTTACCTTGCAAGTAAATTTCCTCATGCTTATTCAGGTGACCCCACATTTGATTTCGAATTCTGGTTTCCACAGTGACCATCACTTCTGCAGGTGCATTTGATATTGCACTGACTAGTTTCTTCCACACCCGTGCTTCAGCATTCACATTGAACATTTGTTTTGTCTTTTCTCCTCTTTGGTTGAAAGAAGGTATGGTTTTCTGGCCAAAAATGTCTTTCCCATAGTAGAATGTCAACAGTGTGTCACTATAGTAAATATCTGAGTGTGGGTTTGGGTTTCGAATCTCAAGACCAAACGAGATGGTTCCATTCTTGCCGCCACCTTGGTTCACCTGACAAGTTGTATTTCCGTTTTCAGTAGTTGGGACAGAGAACCTGACAATTGCGTAAGTGGGTTGATTGGGGTGTAGACTTAACCATAGGAAGAAGAGTACGAGACCCAAGACCACCAAAATTTGGAGCAGACATAAGGGGAAGCTTTTGGTGTGGCACATATTTCTTGGGGGGAGTTTTAAGTGGGGCTTTTTAGGCATTTATTGGTCATTTCTGAATAAAATATGGTTTGAAGATAAACTAGAGTTTGTGAGAAACAGATTGAAAACTTAAAGTTGAAGGTTGATGCGACCATGCCAGAGATTTATTTTCCTGCTGAAAGTATTGAACACCATAAAGATTATGCTTTTCTTCTTGGTTGCTTATTTGATTTGTGTAACAGATGAGGTGATGAACTTTAACTTTGCTTCGGAATATTGCTTTATGGAAAGGGTTAGATAGGAGGAAGCAGCTTCCCACTTACCTGTAAAGTGTCGAGCTAAGGCTGTGTTTGGTCTCTGGACCATTTATTCGTGGATGGTATATGGAGTGAGATGGAAATTAAAAAAAAAAATAGAGGAAATAAAGTGAAGTTAATTTTGTTTACTCGATATTGAGATTTTTTTTCTTTTGTACATGTTAAAAAGTACTACAGATCCCCAAAGTCGAAGCAAATATAAGATGTTTCCTATATTATGGCCTTAAGAAAAAATTGATTGACTTGTATTGACCATGGCAGTAATCTTGATTGTCTATTTTCGACAACTTTTGTGGTTTGTGAGTTATTTTCTCTTCTCATATTCTCGCAAATTAACGGCCACTATTGCATATTCTGTTACATTCCTTGGTATGTGTAGTCAGGTAGAGCATCTTGATAACATTGTTTTGAGCACACTTTTGTTTTTTGGTCAACAGAATGCATGGAGCCAGAGAGCATTTATCTTCTGTTTGCCTACTGACTTTATATCTCTCCATGATGTATCATAACTTTCGTCAGGATGCTGACCAATTAACAAATCATGAATGAATCTCTCATATATATAAAGTTGATTATAAGTTTGTAACTACTTGATGATGTTGGCCCAAAGTAGTTGACTGCATTTTTGGGCTTCAGGTGCGGCTAGCAGCTAATAGCTGCGTTACCAAGGACATCAACTTGCCTGGAGATTACGGTGGCTTCCCTGCTGTAAGTGTATATGTATCGATATGTATAATTTCACATGCATGTATGTAATCGTAGGTTCATTTATAATACAAACATGTCTTCAGACAAAAGATAAATCTGCCAAACCAAACCATGGTTGTTTTCTGTAATGAGAGTTTTTTTAAATTCTTTTGAAACATGAGCTCTCATCTTAAAATTTTGTTTTACGTGCAATCTAATATTTTTCAAGAATCAGAAACATTTTGCCTGTGATCCGATAAAAATGGGTTCTTTTCCACGAACTTTCTCGCAACAAGTTTTAAAAGGGAAATGATTGGCTTTGTTCGGATAACATTTCAGTTTTAGTTTTAGTTTTGTTTTCAATCATTATTCTAATTTTTCAATCATTACTCTAATTTTTCAATCATTACTTTCTCATCTCTCTCTATCTCTCTCAAATCATTATCCCTATCTTCAATCATTACTCTATTTCTCTCTCCACCCACTACCAAAACTAAACTAAACTAAACTCCTAACCAAACAAAACCTTTGCCACTCCTTTTTTTGTTAACGCCACTCCCCTGCAAGTGTATTTTTGCACCAAACATACACTTGCAAAGGAGTGGCGTTAACAAAAAAGGGAATGGCAAAATCAGCAGCCTTTTAAAACCCTCAATCGAAGTACGTTTCTTGTGAATAAATTCTGAAACTGCTGTTCAACATCCTTGTATCTTAAAATGTCTTGTGCTTGCATGTTCATGTCTTGGTGATCTTTCCTGTAGGTTCCAGTTCACGAATGGAGAAGGCAAATTGCTGCCCTTCGCCGGACACTTAAGTAGATCATTACTCGAAAGTCCAGAAAGAATGAAGTCAAGGGTTTATCTTGTGTGGTATGTTGATGCTTTAGATGTGCTGTTGTGAGGTCAAAGGTCTGCCCAATCACCAATTGAACGATGCCAGTTGATTGAAGAAATTCGCAACCATTAGACAGTTGAAACATGCTTTAGATTTTCCAGAGAGTATTTCAAATTCCGGTTCATTGAGCATGTGTGAAATTCTTCTTCTTTCTCTTTAGTGCAGCTGTATTTGTAGCATGCTCGAAACTTATGGATCGGATGTTTGATTTCAATCCGACTGTCTCATGTATTTTGTTGATATATTTAAATTGCTGCAAGAGAACCCTAAAGGATGGTGCACTTGTCTGGTTGCCAGATTAATTTATAGAGGGGACTTCGTATCAAATTTTCGTAATAGCAGGCCTATTAGTTCTATTTAATCCTTCTTGTTCTTTAACAGTGGCCTCTGTGCTTATCTTCTCTCATATCCTCCACTTTGTTCATTCTCTTTCCCTTCCGTTTAGTTATTGTTTCCCATATCATGTTTCTCAACGGCTTGTTTATTTACTTTCTGGGTTTGGAGTGCATGATTTTGACAAGTTCAAAGGGTTTGGGATCGCGATAAAAACTTTAGCAGATTTTGTGGAATGTTTTGATGGAACTGTAGCAGATGCTAAAAGTTAGGAAAATATTCATGGCATGATATACTCCTCTACATCTTTGGTTCTGAACTTTGTAATCTTGAAATTCTGCATCGGCTGTATGGATCAAAGTGAATGTAAATATTTCATAATCGTCGTGTGTAGCTGGAAACATTGATTCTATGGCCAACATGTTCTATTATGACATTAACGGGGATTTGAATGTTAAATAGAAGCGATACAAGACATGGTTAAAAATCTTTATTCTGGTACTAGTAATTGTCATAGATTGCGACCTTTCTTTCTCCATTCCATGGACTTATGATGCAGCCTAATCTTCTTCTTCTTACCTGAAATCTTCCCATCTGAACCAATCGGTAGTCTACCGTGCAAGTTAATTCCATGATGCTTACTTTTACGACCCCACATCCGGTACCTTAATTTCGTAACCATAGCCACCTTCAGTTCTGCTGTTGCCTTTGATATTACACCTAATAGTTTCTTCCAGACATGCCGATCTGCATCCACATGGTCAAACATTTGGGTTGTACTGTCCTTTTTCTGGTGGAAAGAAGGTATGGTTTTCTGCCCTAATGTATCCTCCCCGTAGAAGAATGTCAGAAGCGTGTCGTCATAGTAAATATCAGAGTCTTTGTTAGGGTTTCGAATCTCAAGTTCAAATGATATGGTGCTGTTGTCGCCACCTTGGTTCACCGGAGAAGTTGGGAGTGAGAAATCGATAATCGTGTATGTTGGTTGTTTCGGGCGGAGACTTAACCATAGCAAGAACACGAGGAGACCCAGGAGTCCCACTATTTGGAGGACCCATAAGGAGAAACGATTGGTATCGCACATAGTAGTAGTTGGGGATGGGGTTGAGGGGAGGTTTTCAGGCATTCTTGGGTTTACACTATACACGAATGTTTGGGAAACAGAAAGTTTATACTGTACTGCGGAATGGGTTCTGTTGAGGGAATTATATAAGACAGTTTATTCTTTTCTTCTTCGTGGAGTATTCATTTTTGGCATAACGCAAGTTGATCGTTGAGTTTGTTTTCCATACATGTAATCTATGTTCTTTTATAATAGGGTCTCGAGCTAACTTGGGCGGAATGCATGGGAGATGCTACCAATTAGCACCCCGTGCTTGACAGCAGTGCCAAGCGTCTGTTGCTCGGATTAAGATCCGAACCATCGATCGCCGAGATGGACGGCCGGATTGATCGCTTGGCATGCTGCCAAGCAGGGGTGCTTAGCAGCATTCCCAGGTCCTACTTAGGCATACCTCGACTAATTTCGGGACTATTTGGTTGGGTCAACTCATGTATGTGGTATTTAAGTTGACTAATAATAATATCGTGGAGTCCCATGTAAGTTTGGTTTATCTACATGTATTTAGATTGGGATTGAGCAGTCCGGAATCCATTAGGAATCTAACATGTAGATGTTGTGTATTTTGTATGGGATAAGGATTATTAATCTTTGGATTTTCAACAAATAGGGATTTATAGGAGCCTAATAGAGAAGATCTAAAGAGAAAAATAGAGAAATGCAGTATATATATATATATACATACATATATATATATATATAGGTTAGGTCTGAGCGAAGACTTAAATACTCTTTTTTTTTTTTTTTTTGGTAAATCGGAAATTAGGGTTTTGATAGGGGTGTCAGTTTTAGTTTTACCTATTTTGCCAGTCTCATGTGTAATCTTTGTTTTCATTATAGTGAAATCTCTTTCTTTTCTTTTTTTCTACATGTGGGTATGTATCGAGGCCGAACAACTTAAATATGATTATACCATCTTCTCTCTTTTTTTGTGTGCCTACTAATTTTTGTGAGTGCTTCTGTCGGCTTGGAAGAGATTTGTACATGGTTTATAATTCAAAACATATTTAACGACCTAACAAATCTCCAATGATCCGATAGGTTTTCATAAGTAATAAGAGTCAAAACTATCAACTTTTGCGAGTAAACCTTTGGAATACGAATATCGGGCAAGGGCTTGATAGGAAGCTGCCGCCTATTTGCCAGGGAAGGTGCCACTTTAAGGCTTTATTTGGACCATAGATTGTGTAGGATTCTATGAAGCGGGAGTAAAGCATAAGAGAGAATGTAAATGATAAGTTGCATATAAATTGCGTAGTGTGCCTTTTGCTCTTCCTAATGAATCTCTACACAAATTCATCATCCAAATACATACAAAATAATATAAGTGCAAGGAATTAAGCTTCAATCCCCCAAATCAACCAAGATGTAATTTAAAGATGGTAGCATTATGGTAGTTAGAGGCAGCAAGACGGTTTCTGGCAAGTTCCTGCATTTGTCAGAAATCTCAGGGGAGGCTGGTGAAACTTACTCAAAAGAAATATTGATGGAGCCGACTTTGTCTCGCACCCATCCTACGAAAGTGGGTAAAGCTACTTAAACTCTTCACACACCTAGCTGTTTTAGAAGATAGTTCCTCAATTTTTCAACATTGAAACTCTTGGTATTCATATTCGGCATACAGAAGAAAAAAACTTGATCAAATCAAAATAAGGGAAAACTAAAAAAACCTTAATTTCCACACTTTTCTGTCAACTTGGTATGCGATGTAGGCTTATATTCTTCTCCCCATCTGTCCTTCCCTGTCGATCTATGATCACAAATGCTTCGAAATCCATCCGATGCTTCTCCGTCTTCCATCGTAAAATCCGGTATCTAACTCCAGTCTCCAAGCCCGCCCTCAAAACCACAATATTCCCCTTGCCAATCCCTCTCCAAAACTGTCCACCGGCGTTTACCAGGACGCTGCAAGAAACACTCTTCTTATGGGATTGATAGAAACCGGGAATAACAGGCCTTGTACCAATACTAGCACCTTTGTGATACAACGTGATGTGGATATCACTGTATTGAATTCCCGTACCTTTGTTGGGGTTTGAGATTGTTAGATTGAAGATGAGGGAAGTGTTCGTGACGACTTCACCGCGATGAGAAACCGAAGAATTCGTTCTGTTGGAGGCTGGAATTCGGAAATCGGAAATGGCGAACGAGGGACTTTTGGGTATTAGGCTTTGCCATGCTGCTACTGAGGCCAAAACCAAGACTAGAACAACTTGGAAACACCAACAGTAGATTTCAATAGGTGTTCTTGAGGTGCTTCTGCGAATCATTTCTTTGGGGTTTTTTTTTTTGGGTGAAATGAAGTGTTAAGGGGTTGGCAGGGCAGGGGAATTATGCTTTTGGAGCATGGTTTCGGAGGTGAAGAGGTGATAATAAGCATGGTTCGTGTCTTTTGGTGTCCCAAAAGGCTGATTTTTTTGGTCCTTTTGTTTTGGAAGTAAGGGATGGTGGACAGCTTTTTATTGAAACGAAATGTTCTTTCTCTTAACTCTTAAGTATTTTCTTATCCAGATGTGCTTACATTTGAAAATGCCTTCTCAGTTTTGAGTTTCAAAAATGCCAAGGGTACGGACCAAATTGGTAAACCTGGGGGTCCAATTCAAATAATTCGCTTCGTTGATGAATTTTAAAATAATTTTTTTTAATATTTTGTTATAAAATATCAACTCAATCGGATAACTATAAGTGTTTGATCCAATTTTCTAATATTCACCCTTTAAACACACACATAAACCCAAACTTCTGATGTACCCATAGTCTGGTTAGAGTTTAGTTTTGGGTTTTTTTGGTGTGAACCCTGCTACGAAAACAGACGAGTCACCGATGGCCACGCAGGGCCCACTTTGGGCCCGCACGGATTATCTGAGCTGTTCAAAAGAAATTTTTTTAAAAATTGTGTGGGCCCATGAAAAATCAGCTCAGTCCGATACATGTAGGTGCTCGATCCAATCTTCTATTTTTTTCACAAATTCGTATTGAGTTGATTTTTCACGAGGCCTACTCGGTCTTATTTAAAAAAAAAAAATTGAACGATTTGGATCATCTGCACGAGACCCATAGTGGACCCTGTGTGGCCGTCCATGGTTCCCGTTGGTTTCTCTAGAGTTTTCGTTTTGGTGTAAAGGAAAATTACTATTTGAATTGGAAACTGAAAGTAACTACTTTCTGAAAAAAGTATCTATTCATTTTCTTTGCATAATCAACAGTATTACTTTTTTTTTTAATTTTATTTTCATATTACTTTGTTTTCATTTTTGTTTTCTAAATTTAAGACATAGCTGAGAAGTGAAGCAACAAATGAACACTAACCCAAGGGGTTAGCCAAGTAGTCTTGGTCTGAGGCTTGGATGTTTGTTCCATCCTAAGGTATTTTTCTTGCTAACAACTCTTGGAGCGACTTTACTCCACGCTTAATCGTGTGAAACGGCAGTAGGAGGGGTTGTAGGAATTAGTCCGAGATGCGCGCAAACTGGTCCGAAACACCTTGCATTACCAAAAAAATAAAAAAAATGAACACTTATTTTTTTTTTTCCTTTTCATATTAATCCAATTTTGTTTCCAACCCGAAATCGTAACTTCCAACCTATCTATCTGAGAAGTTAGTATGTCATCTCTCCCCTATGAGGGAGGTTCTAGGTACGATTCCTGCTGGAGCAATATCCTTGGGGTCCCAAGCTATGGATAGCTTCTGGATCCCGTGCTAATCCCCACTAACCCCCGCTGATGTATGACGATTGAAAAAGGGAAAAAAAAACCTATCTGAAAAGTCAATCAAAAAGTGATCAATATGCGGTGGAAATCCTCTATGCTTTGTTAGAAATTACCACTTTATTAACATGCTTTCTGATCATCTGATTAGGCACAGCCTCATCATAAGGATAAAAGGCAAATAAATAAGGAAATTAAACAAAAGGAAAAAGTGTCACGAGGAGATTCCTTCAGCTTGCTTTGTTTTTCAAACTGCAGAGCCAAGTCAATTAAATCCTTAGACAATGCTGTAGCAGGCCGAGCGAAATGGTTAAGAGCCGTACCAAGGGTGACCTAGCTGTCCCCAGGCTTAGCCGAATGTCTCCCTGGTGATACCATGAAGCCTCGGCTAGACCGAAGGTTCTAACGAGTCATGTCTCAACTTCTCACCTATTCCTTACCCACGACGCTCGGATTATCGATCCTCTGACGTTCGGTCACTACACTCGGATTTGAACAAGTGTGGGGTCCAGAGGCTCCAGCTCACCCACGTGGGAATAACAACCATGGTCACGGTGACCATAGTGACGTCAGCCGAACGGTTATCAAAGGTAATGATGAGGAGCACGTGAAGGTGCGAACTCACATTCCAAACACTTACGAAACCCTAAATGTGACGTAAGGGTGATGTCAGCCGACGCGTGTCAGACGCATGATCAAACTTGGAGAGCAAGCCATGGGTTCCCTATAAATATAACACTATGCCTTCTGGTAAAGGGTATGTTCTACACACTCTAGATAATCCTAAAAACCCTAGCTCTTACTCTCTATTCTTTCCTCTGCAAGTGGACTAATTCTTGCACCGGAGGGCCATCCCGGAGGGCCTCCGGTGTGGTCTTTAGTCGTGCTCTGTTTTGCAGGATTAGGGGGAGGACAGGAGCAAATCCCACGCCACCGCCCAAGGAGAGCGCACCACCTTGATCGGAGCCCCACAATTTGGTGAACCCGACGTGAACCGTTTTTAAAGATCCACGGCGGCTCCACCGCCTCTCTCCTTCTTTCGTTCCCCAAGCTCCTTTCCCACCACATCTCCACCACTCCACTACTCTCAAAAATGGGCGGAGCACCGCCTCCTTTCAACCCCATCAACCCATCTCTCCAGATCCTTTCAGAAACAGGCGTTCACGTCGCCTCACCATCCCATCCTCCTGGCTTCACTCCTCCTGTTGTCAGTTCTTCCATCCAACGTCCAGCCACTATGACGGAGGATACTCTTGCCTACGTCCAGATGTTGGAACAACAACAAGAGCAAACCACTGCAGATGTGGCTATTCTCAAAATGGAAATTGCAAGGATCAAGGCAAAAGAGCGTCCAGCATCCTCTCGTTCTGGATCTCAGGGAAGACGCCAGAGGAGGAGCCTTCCGCCTCCTCCTCTCACGGCGGACGACGGTGCTCCTCCCAGAATCTCAGTTCATGACCGCCTGGACCCACCACTGGCAGACAATCGAGCTAGGGACAACGCCCGTTTTGGGCAGCAACGTTCCCCGGTTCACATGCGTCTCGGTGGTAGTACGGTCCCAAAGGGCGGAAGATCAAGGAGAGAGGGAAGCACCCACACCATTTATTCAAGCTCCTCGGCAGGAGATGAATACTCTCAAGGCGGGAGCTACGGTACAGTTCAATTCAATGACCAGGAGCACAATCAGGCTCTGGTCCCTTACGATACAGGACGGCGTTATAGCCGAACGTTTCGTAGGGAGGGGAAAGAACCGGAAGGCTTCCAATCGGAACATGAGGAGGTCCCTCGGGAACAAAGGCGTTCTGGACGACCCGACAGCTCACGAAATCCAAGAAAATTCCCTCGGGAGAAAAGTGTGAGTGTGGTGGTCCAGCATGAGGACCAGCCCAGTCGCCGAAAGGTATACCGAACGGAAAACTTACCCGAGGATACCCAACATCATACAGTTGTCGACGAAAGGGGCAATTCATATCGCCGTCGGCAAGAGGGAACCAACGATTATGACAAAGAGTACCGAACTCCCAAAAGACCTAGAGGTGACAAAGGCGGTCGACCTCCCAGGCCAACCCATGAGTATCAACTGAAGAAGCTGACCGAGTCTCCTTTCTCGGCAAAAATCCAGGCGACATTGCCAAAACCAGGCATGCACCTCCCTAAGTTCCAGAAATTTGATCCCGGCACCACCGAAGCCTACACTCACCTCATCAGTTATTGAAGCACCATCTCCTGTGTAACCGATGATGACGCAATCATGTGCAAAGCCTTTCCCTCAAGCCTAGGACGCCTCGGTTTGCTGTGGTTCAACCAACTTGAGGCAGGATCGATTCACAGCTTTAAGGAGCTGGAAAGGGCTTTTAACTACAGGTTCATCACAAGCAACAAGCAGGCCAAAGAGGAAGACGCCTTGGCCCAGATGAGAAAGCGACCAGGAGAAACGCTTCGGAAGTACGCCGAGCGTTACTGGCAATTGTTCAATGAGATACCTGGAGTCGACCAGTATTGGGCCGCCAGAAACTTCAAAAATGGCTTGGAAACGGGGAGCAAGATACTAGATGAGCTGGCAATTCGGGCTCCACACGGGATGAACGAGCTCATGAGGACGGTTGAGCAGTTCTGTACGTATGAAGAGTTCCTCGCTGAGAGAGAACTCCAAAGCGGACAGACGGCAGCCGTTCCTCAACCTCTCCATGTTCCGACCCCACAGATCATAGCTCCAAAGCCCGTAGCGGCTCCTCAGCCCAAAAAGCAAGTCAATACGATAAAGACGACAACAAAGAAGGCCCCAAAGCCTCACGACTACGTCGCGGAAACAACCGTCTTCAAGGAACCCATCTATTTCCTCCTACGGACGCTAGAGCGCGAGCCCTTCTTCGTCTGGCCAAATCCACCAAAGCTCAACACCGAGGCGGACAATGAAAACAGTTGGAAGAGATGCTCGTATCACAACGAGCTCGGTCATTACACAACGGCTTGTGCTCCTTACAAGGCACTCTTGGAGAACTTGGCAGCACAAGGACTCCTAGACGACCACATCGACTGGACCAAAACTTCGAGGTGGCAGCCGAATGTCGGGGGTCAAGCTCAAATCCCTCGTCCTGTTGGAGTAATCAACGTTATACATGGCCCAGTCACCAAAGAAGCCGCGCAAGTACTTCGGACAGAGCTACGGGAAGCACAGAAAATCTCTCAAGTATTTTCTGTTGGCCATGCCTCAAAGAAGCCAAAGAAAGCCGAACGACCCTGTTCCATTACTTTTACAGATCGTGACCTCCAAAGAGTTCAGACTCCTCATAACGATGCTCTCGTCGTCACGGTACAGATCTCAACTCATTCGGTCAAATGCGTACTTATGGATCAAGGCAGCTCGGCAGAGATCATGTACCTGCCACTCTTCAACGAGCTAAAGCTTCCCCAGTCAAGCCTCGTCCCAACCGACGTTCCATTAGTTGGTTTCAGTGGAACGCCAGTTTGGCCCCTCGGAAAGATAGTTCTTCCAGTAGTGTCTGGTTCGGTTGCAGTTAACATGGAATTCCTCGTTGTGGACGCTCCAAGCCCATACAATGCCATCCTCGGAAGAAACTGGCTACATAGCATCAAAGCCATTGCCTCAACCTATCACCAGGTGGTACGGTTCATTGGAGCGACTGGCCGACAGGAAGACCTCTACGGTGATCAACTCCAAGCAAAACAATGCTACGTCTCGGCAGTGGGAAGGGCGCCGAGCCCAAAGCGCGTACATTGGGTGGAAGTTCCGGATAAACCAGTCCTTGAAGACGTCGGGGCTCCGGCCGAACAGAAATCAATTGAGGATCTTGTAAAGGTTCCTATAAATGATGATGGCTCACGCTTTTTCATGCTCGGTTCCAGGTTGACGGATGCCGAGCGTGAGGGACTTGTCCAATTTCTCAAAGATAACATCGAAGTCTTCGCTTGGACGCCGTACGAGATGCCAGGCATTGATCCTACTTTCATTCGGCACTCTCTAAACGTCTCTAAATCAGCCAAGCCTGTGATCCAAAAGCCCAGACGTTCGGCAGCAATCCATGCTGAAGCAGTTAATGAAGAGGTTGATCGACTCCTCGCAGCAGGGGCTATCAAAGAAGTCCAATATCCGACCTGGCTCGCAAACCCAGTGGTAGTGAAAAAGAAGAACGGAAAATGGAGGGTCTGTGTGGACTACACCAACCTGAACGATGCCTGTCCAAAAGACTGCCTCCCCCTTCCCAAAATTGACCAACTGGTAGATTCCACTGCAGGCCATGCTCGGTTGAGTTTTATGGATGCTTACAGAGGATACCATCAGATAGCAATGGATCCAGATGACATGGAAAAGACAGCCTTCATCACCCCTAAAGGACTGTTTTGCTATCTCGTCATGCCCTTCGGCCTTAAAAATGCTGGGGCTACTTTTCAAAGGATGGTCTACCTACTCTTCGGTCTTCTCATCGGAGAAATCATGGAAGCATACATTGATGACATGGTCGTAAAAAACCTCAAAGCTGAAAACCACCTTGCCCATCTAGCCGAAGTATTCGCTATACTCAAGAAATTCAAGCTACGACTCAACGCTGAGAAATGTGCTTTTGGCGTCGGCTCCGGAAAGTTTTTGGGCTATCTCGTCACTCGTAGAGGAATTGAAGCCGACCCAATCCAGATTTCAGCAGTCCAACAATTGAGGGCTCCTTCAACTCCTCGGGAGATTCAGAAACTAACGGGAATGGCCGCAGCCCTCAATAGGTTCATTAGTCGCTCCTCGGATAGATGCCACGTTTTCTTCCAAACACTGAAGAAACAAAGTCGCCGAAGCTTCAAATGGACGGAAGACTGTGATGCAGCACTTGCCGAACTCAAGACTTATCTTGGCTCAGCACCACTCCTCGTTAAGCCACATCCTTTCGAAACTCTGTACCTCTACCTGGCGGTTTCCCCTCATGCTGTCAGTTCGGCGCTGGTCCGATGAGAGGGCCCTGAAGACCAACCTATCTACTTTGCTAGTCGGACGCTCCTTCCCGCCCAAACACGGTATCTTCCGTTGGAAAAACTCCTGCTCGCTCTTGTCACTGCGGCTGGGAAACTCCTTCCTTACTTCCAGGAACACCCAATCATTGTTCTCACGGAATTTCCCCTTAAGAACCTCCTTCGGAAAGCTGACCTTTCTAGCCGAGTCTCTCAATGGGCAGTCGAATTAGCCAACTTTGACATCCATTTCGAGCCTCGGACAGCGATCAAAGCTCAGGTGTTAGCCGATTTCATTGCTGAGTTCACTCCTGGGAGCGCAGACGAGGAAGCCCTGACTCAGCCAGAATATGGCATGCTGGAGCAGCAAGAAGCGCGGAAGACTTGGAACCTTTTCAGTGGTGACGTCTGGAAGCTACACGTCGATGGGGCTTCAAATCACAACGGTGCTGGTGCCGGAGTGGTTCTTGTCACCCCATGCGGTGTGCTGCATGAAAGTGCTATCACTCTCAACTTTCCAGCCACAAACAACGAGGCCGAGTATGAGGCTCTACTAGCAGGACTTCGTACGGCTGCAGGGCTACAGGTTGAAGATCTCCACGTATTTTGTGACTCTCAGTTGATTGTTAATCAAGTGACTGGGGATTATGAAGCTCTGGATCCTCGGATGCTGAAATATCAAGCTACGGCATTGGAGCTAATCAAACAGTTCAAAGGCTTTCATATTGAACAGATCAATCGGGAGAACAATGCTCACGCCGACGCCCTAGCAAGTTTGGCTTCGGCTAGCAAGACCTCAGAGTTCCGAAGCATAAGCCTCGGCCAGATCGACGAGCCAAGTTTTGAGGCTCCAGCCGAGGTCCTCAGTATCTCCCTCGGTCCTAGCTGGATGGACGAAATCGTAGCTTTCCTCAAGCATGACACCCTACCCTCGGACAAGAAAGAAGCTCACCGAGTCCGAAGCAAAGCAGCGTATTACTGGCTCTCTGAAAGCGGGCAACTCTACAGGAAAAGCTTCACTGGTCCTTACCTACGCGTAGTCCATCCAACCGAGGTCCCAACCATACTCGACGAACTTCACTCAGAAAGCTGTGGCTGTCATTCGGGAGGACGTTCCCTCTGTCAAAGAGCACTTAGCCAGGGTTACTTTTGGAAAGGGATGAAGAAGGACTGTGAAGAAGTGGTGAAGACTTGCAAACCTTGCCAACTCTTCTCTCCCATTCCTAAGCAGCCAGCTCAAGAATTAAAGCCAATTACCAGTCCTTGGCCTTTCGCCCAGTGGGGTTTGGATATCGTAGGAAAACTTCCAACTGCTCCTGGAGGTTTTAAATTTCTTATCACTGCAACAGATTACTTCTCCAAATGGGTGGAGGCCGAACCACTCGTCACCACAACCGAGGCCGACGTCCGGCGATTTGTTTGGAGGAACATCGTAACAAGGTTCGGCGTTCCATACGCCATCGTATCAGATAATGGCTCGTAATTTGTTGGCAAGGAGCTCACTGGCCTATGCGCTGAGTTCGGCATCAGATTCTTTAATTCCACACCATCGTACCCTCAGGGAAACGGCCAAGCCGAGGCTACAAACAAGACCGTATGTGCTGGAATCAAGCGACGGTTGAATTCCAAAAGAGGAAAATGGGCTGAAGAGCTGCCCCGGGTTCTTTGGGCATATCGCTCCACTCCACGACGTTCTACTGGGCAAACATCCTTCGCCATGGCTTTCGGTATGGAGGCTGTCATCCCACTTGAGTCCAGATTTCCTACACTACGTACTGAAACCTTCGACCCGCAGACGAATGATGAAGCTGTTGCCACCGAACTAGTTCTGGCAGAGGAGAAACGAGACGAGGCTCAACTCAAGCTTGCTAGCTACCAGCAAGAAGTGGCTAGAGGGTATAACAGAAGCATTCGGGTCAAGAAGTACAAGCCGGACGATTGGGTTTGGAGGAAGGTTGTTCGGGCAAGTCAGAAAACTAAGTTCAAACCCAACTGGGAGGGTCCATACAGGGTAATCAAAGAAGTTGGTAATGGGTCCTACAAGCTGGAAGACAAAGATGGCAGGGAGATTGAGAACCCTTGGAACGCTCTGAATCTGCGTAAGGCATACCTCTAAATTAATCCCTCGGCCTAAGTTCACCTCGGCTTCTATCTGTTTTTCTTTACTTAGAAAGTTTTTGTAATCATCTTCCCAGTCTGGCGGATTGAATGAGAAGTTCCTAGCTTTACCTTTTAACTCTTCGAACACTTATCCTACAACACGACTTCGGTCACCCAGTTCAGCCTAAATGGCTATTTGAAAACGTTCGGATCTAGAATCCAACAAAAATGCAAAACTCGGACTATTTGACGTTCGGTTTCACTTGAGCATTTCACCCCTCGGTTAAGATTTGATTCGGCTAAGTTCACTATTTGATTTGAACTACCGGTCGCATCTCGATTCGGCGGCGATCATTATTGATTTGAACAAACGGCCACATCTTACTCATTTACTTAGCATTTTTATTTTGGTACAAGGTTAACACATGAGCCGAACCCTACACCAAAATAGGGGGCTATTACTTGGTAAATGAGATAAACAGGGCTAAACAACCTCGGCACAAAAACTTGGAAAATACTTCTAAGGCAAGAAGGAAATATCCATTCATTGAAAAGCAAGCAAAGTATTCTAAGGCATGGAAAAGCAAAAAGTACGCATTCAAAACATTAAGGCCAGTTGTTCGGCAAAACATAACATCCTACTGTTTCAAACCATTACATCTAGTACGGCAAACTCCTGATGTTCGGAGCCGTCCAGTCCATTCAAAAGTTTAACCAAAAACTTAGAGAAAGTTCAAAAGAAAGATACTGAGTCCCAGAAGGAACAATCCCTCACTGGCCTTCGGCCCCGGTTGTTTTCTCAACCTGTTCTCCTTCAGCAGGCTTCTCAATCGTCCCACCCTCGGCTGCATCTTCGTCTTCATCTTCCTCGGGAGGAAGAGGAGCACATTCTTCGTCAGTGTAGGGCAACTCAAGGTCAGGAACTACGGGCGCGGGAAGCTTCTTCAAAAATGTCGAGTCAGCCTCGATTGCCATCTGTGCAGCCATTGCTTTGGCTCCCTCGGCATAACCGAGCCTGAAGAAGTCAGGAAGCCTCTCCCCCAGCGCATCATTCACCATCTGATGAGCAGTCTGGGTGTACTCCAGCGCGGCACGTTTAATGCCGGCCTCGTACCCCTTGGCATCGGCCACCTTCATCTTCTCCTTCTCCTCCTCCCTCACCTTCTTGGCCTCAGCCTCGGCCACAACAGCAGCATTGCTCGCCTCGTCAAGCTCCCTCTTCAGCTTATCCACCAAGGCAGCAGCAGTCCTGGCTTCATCAAGCTCCTTCTTCAACCTATCTACTTCAGCCTCGGTTTCTTTAGCACTCGTCTCCGAGATCCTCGACTTCGTCCTCCACGAGTCTCGCTCGGAACGGTAGCGCTCTCGCTCGGCCTGGACCTTCTCGGCCTTATCATAAGCCTTCAGAGCAGCTTGGCCAGCCTGTGCAAAATGATGACAAGTGAGAAAATCTTAAACTGAAGGCAAAAATCAGGAAATTTTGGAAATAATAAAGACGTACCTGGACTAAGTGGGAGCACATCTCCCTGAGGTTCGGCATAAGGTCGTGAGGGACTTGGTCGCAGTCCCTCGGCAGCGCCAGGCCCCTAAGGAGGGTGACTGCCAGATCCGGTTCTTCCTTCACCGAATCCTTCAGCTGCAGCACCCTACCGTCCGGCAAGGTGTAAGATGGGCTGAAGTGCCTCAGAAAGTCGATCTCCACCGGATGATCGGTGAGGTCAACATGGGGGGCAGATTGATTCTTCTGCTTCTCGGCAACAGGGGCCTTCTGTTTCTCGGACGGAGGGGCCTTGCTGGCCTCGGCTTGATGGATTTTGGGGGCGTTCGGCAGCGGAACGTCCTCGGAAACTTTTCTCCCTCTGTTGTTGATCAGAGGGAGCCTTCGACTTGGCAGCTGGATTGCTTGTTTTTGTTGGGATGATTGGCCTCGGAACGTTTCTCCTCGACATTTCCTCGGCGCTGGGTTCGACAATCTTTAACGGAGCGTTAAAACCTGGAAGCGTCGATTCAGGAACCTCGTCTGGTCCGAGAGGAGTGAGCCACTCTTCGATCGTGAACCCGGGCTTCGGCAACCTAACCCCTCGTTGTCTTTTTTGTCGGACTCCCTCGACTCCAGTTGCCCTCTTCTTTCTCTTCTGAGCAGGTTCGGCAGCCGTAGATGTTGGGTCTCCCCCTTCCTGTTGGTTTCCCGCGCTCGGCTCCACAGACTTCTTCTTCTTCTTCTTTCTCAACACGCCCTTGTTTGAGAGCTCGTAATCTAACAAGGTGGGTGCGTGCCGACAGACTTGGGCTCGTAAAGTGTCACAAGCCAACTCCCTAGCCACGGAGTTTAAAGTCTTTGATATAGGACCGAGCTCTGAAAAGGAGAAAGACGAAGAATAGTTAGAAACCTTGGCAAAAGTTGAACACAAGCGAACGCTGTTATTAAGAAGAGGTTCGGTTTTTTACCTCTCTCGTCGACAAAACGAGGAATGGGGTGATTGCGGTTGAGTCCGCCGAACTCAAAATTACCTCGAACCTCGAGGAAAAAATTGGCCCATTTATCCGTGTCAGAGAGTCCCTCGATCAGGGGCTGCTTTTTTGGGCGCGTCGTCAAGAACCGACGGCCGGACTTCCCATGCCGAGACATCGTATACGTGTGGAAAAGATCGGTCGGTTTGAAGTCTAGGTTCTGGCTCTCAACCAATGCGATTACCGACATGATTATTCGGTAACTATTGATTGCGAGCTGATGTGGGCACAGGCTAAATTTCCAAAGCACTTCCCTAAGGAATGGGTGGAAGGGGAATCGAAGTCCGGCTTCACATACGGCCATGAGAGGCACGGTGATGTGCTCCGGGCGATCCTCCCTCTTCGCCTTAATCTCATTGCTCTTTACCCTATGGAGATAGACGTCAGCTGGGACGTCATACTTCTCTCGGAAGGCCTCGTATTCAGCCGTGTCCCCGCTGAAGTAATGAGCGTAAGGGCACAACAGTCCCTTATCGAAGAGGTCAGCATCGCTTGGTGCCGAAGACGAGGCCTCGGCTCTAGGTGTAAACCTAGACTCAACCTCTTGACCCATTCGAGGCTCGGCATCAGACTCGGTTTCAGTTGTAAGAATGATCTCTGGGTCAGTTGCAAAACCCTCGGCATCGTATTCATGAACTTGCTCAGCGTTCGAGTCATTGGAGACTGCAGAAGTGGCAGACATCCTGGTTGAAACTGACTCCTCGGCTAGGCGTTGGGCTCTACTTTGGGCAACCAGTTGATTGATCAGCTGACGCTCGGATTCAGTCTCCGAACGATCCGAGTCAGAAGAAACGTCAATAACCTCGTGAGCCAGACCTAGAAGAGAAACAAAGCCAAGGATGAAGAATCCACGTCGGCAAAAAGAAGAAATAAAAGTCTCGGCTAAATCCTATTGGCTCACGAGTCATTTTTTCTAAAAGCAGGTTCGGTGTTCCTACAAATCTATCGACGTTCGGCCGTGATGTTCTCAAGCTAGGACACTCGGATTATCCTAGGGTCCGGCGATTTCAAAAACCTCAGATGAGGCTCGGAAGAACAGGTTGAATCTGGGATGAACACCACTGTTCAAACCCAGACCCATCTGCCCTTAAGATCCCAGGAAAAGCCCCAAAAACCCAGGAAGATGCGTAAAACTTCGAAAAAAGAAGTAAAAGATGGGAGATCGATCACTTACTGGAAGTTTTCTGCTGCTTGGATGAAGATCTGGATGGTGCTTGAAGATCTGGAACGAAGAAGTTTTAGAGAGAGAAGCTCTGATGTAGAGAGAGAAAGCGTGAGAAGTTTCTCTCCCCTCCCACCCCGCTATTTATAGAGCTCCAACCGTTTCAACTTTCCCGCGCAAACATAACTCCGCCGAACCTCCAGCCAATCAGTGCGCGACGCGTGTCCACTACCAGCCTGCAGACTGCTGCACCCGTCCCTTCGCCTGCCAAGGCGTCCTTTCAACTGACACTTCTTTCCCCTTTTGACATCTGTCCATGAGGCCAGAGGCTCGGATTTGACCGTGCAAGTTTCGAGATGAACCCTCGGCTGGGGTTAACGCTCGGCCCAATCCAGAAGTCAATCCTTGCCGAACGAAGGGCCTCGACAAGAATTGAGGGGCTATTGTAGCAGGCCGAGCGAAATGGTTAAGAGCCGTACCAAGGGTGACCTAGCTGTCCCCAGGCTTAGCCGAATGTCTCCCTGGTGATACCATGAAGCCTCGGCTAGACCGAAGGTTCTAACGAGTCATGTCTCAACTTCTCACCTATTCCTTACCCACGACGCTCGGATTATCGATCCTCTGACGTTCGGTCACTACACTCGGATTTGAACAAGTGTGGGGTCCAGAGGCTCCAGCTCACCCACGTGGGAATAACAACCATGGTCACGGTGACCATAGTGACGTCAGCCGAACGGTTATCAAAGGTAATGATGAGGAGCACGTGAAGGTGCCAGCTCATCTTCCATACGGTTACGAAACCCTAAATGTGACGTAAGGGCGACGTCAGCCGACGCGTGTCAGACGCATGATCAAACTTGGAGAGCAAGCCATGGGTTCCCTATAAATATAACACTATGCCTTCTGGTAAAGGGTATGTTCTACACACTCTAGATAATCCTAAAAACCCTAGCTCTTACTCTCTATTCTTTCCTCTGCAAGTGGACTAATTCTTGCACCGGAGGGCCATCCCGGAGGGCCTCCGGTGTGGTCTTTAGTCGTGCTCTGTTTTGCAGGATTAGGGGGAGGACAGGAGCAAATCCCACGCCACCGCCCAAGGAGAGCGCACCACCTTGATCGGAGCCGCACAAATGCATCATCAACAACTTAATTAAACAAATGACTGTACAACACACCCGATGTACAACAATTAAACATTCACAGGGCTGGTCCTGACTGTTCGGGCCCTGAAAGAAAGATAAAAAATAAGGGTCTCTTTGTTGGACTATTACAAGGGTATTAAATTGATAATTCCAAAATCTTCGGAGACTAACAACAGTTGTACATTGAGTTTTGGTTAGTTGAGGACCAACTCTAAACAATTACTACGGGAAAGGGTTGATAGGATACATGCAAAAAATACATGAAAATATCCATAAAAGAAACATAAACGGTCCAAATTCACACTGATACTTTCATTATTTCGAATGTAAATCTAGACCGTGCATGTGTTTTTCAAGAATACTTTCATATATTTCTTTCATGTGCTCTTAACACTTTCGTTACAAGAAATAAACTGGGCATCTCTTATCTCTGTAAATTGCCAAAATCGAACCATCCGGGCCCACTCCGACATCACAGTTGGCGTGCATCTTGTGGCGCTTGCTGCCCCACGTGGTCACCTTGAACCGGATGGTCGACGTTAACTGAAGACGGAAAACCACCACCCCTTGTGCCTTGTCCTTCTGGAACTCCGTCCAACGCCCGTTATTCACCGTCAACGTGGCCCCACTCAGCACACCGTAAAGCACCGTAGTATTTTTCGACCCTTGATAGAACGGGAACAGCAAGGAGGTCCCGCCAATGCCTTGGTCCTGATAGTACAGGGTCACCTGCATTGCGTCGTAGTAAATCCCGATGTGCTGGTTCGGGTTGCGGTCCGTCACGTTGAAGATCACCTGGGCGTCTTCGAACCCGCTCGGCTGGGCCAGGGCAGGGATCAAAAAGTCGCGGACGTGGAACCTGGGCCTGTGCGGGCGTAAGCTGAGCCACCTGATGGACACGATGACGCCCGCGATGAGAAGCAGGCTGAGAAAGATCGCGCATATTACTTTGGAGACACTTTTGGCAAGGCTTTCTTGCAAGCACTGCATGTAGTAGTGGCGCGTGTGATGCCGCCTGAATTGGCGGTCCTCTTGGTTTATATGAACCGGTAATTGATCTTGCGAGTGCATTTTTTTTTTTTTTTTTGGGAGAGAGAATGTTGGAGTAATGTTAGAGTTAAGATTGATCGATATTGAACTGAGAGCCCTTTGGTGTGGGGTTTTATTATGATTTTAGAAGGGGGGAAAGAAAGGAGAAAAAGGCTACAACATGATCACTTTGACCCTTTGGATGGGAAAAGAAAGGAATGAGTGTTCTCTATAGTTTCCTGTACATAGGGAGGGGTATAGCTTGCCTACAGTGCATGGAAGAACATATACGAAGTCTAACCAAAATGCATGTATGTGTTAGAGAGAAACTTATTCACGGCCTAGCCGTGAGTACGTAAACTCTTTGCAACATGGGTGAATCGCAGCCGTTCAAAACACTTTTAGACGATCGCGATACTCCAAGAAAAAGTGACACATGCAGATTCCTTCAGCTTGCTTTAGTTTTCAAACTGCAGAGCCAACTAAATTACTCCTAAATCCTTAGACAATGCATCACTAACAACAATTAAACAAATGATTGTACAACAATTAAACAATCATAGGGCCGGTCCTGATTTTTCTAGGCCTAAAACGAAAATGAAAGATGAGGTTTTTTTTTTCGCACTATTACAAGAGTACCAAAGTAGAAGAGCTTTCGTAAATTGATAATTCAAAGATCTTCAGAGACTAAAAGCAGCTATACCTCGATCTTTGGCAAGTTCGGTGCCAGCTCTAAACAATCATTAATTGAAGAGGGTTGATGCGGTAAGTGAAAAAAAAACATAAACACGTCCATAGAAGACACATGAACGGTCTAAATTCACACTGATGTGAATCTGGAATGTAAATCTGGTCCGTTCATGTGTCTTTCATGACTACTTTCAGGTATTTCTTGCATGTACCCTAACACTTTTGTTAGGAGAAATAAACTGGGCATCTCTTATCTCTGTAAATTGCCAAAAGCGAACCATCCGGGCCCACCCCGACATCACAGTTGGCATGCATCTTGTGGCGCTTGCTTTTCCACGTGGTCACCTTGAACCGGATGGTCGACGTTAACTGAAGACGGAAAACCACCACCCCCTGTGCCTTGTCCTTCTGGAACTCCGTCCAACGCCCGTTATTCACCGTCAACGTGGCCCCACTCAGCACACCGTAGAGCACCGTAGTATTTTTCGACCCTTGATAGAACGGGAACAGCAAGGAGGTCCCGCCAATGCCTTGGTCCTGATAGTACAGGGTCACCTGCATTGCCTCGTAGTAAATCCCGATGTGCTGGTTCGGGTTGCGGTCCGTCACGTTGAAGATCACCTGGGCGTCTTCGAACCCACTCGACTGGGCCAGGGCCGGGATTGAAAAGTCGTGGACGTGGAACCTGGGCCTGTGCGGGCGTAAGCTGAGCCACGTGATGAACACGATGACGCCCACGATGAGAAGCAGGGTGAGAAAGATCGCGCATATTACTTTGGAGACCCTTTTGGCAAGGCTTTCTTTCACGCGCTGCATGTAGTAGTGGCGCGTGTGGTGCCGCCTGAATTGGCGGTCCTCTTGGTTTGTATGAACCGGTAATTGATCTTGCGAGTGCATTTTTTTTTTGGGGGAGAGAGAATATTGGAGTAATGTTAGAGTTAAGATTGATCGATATTGAACGGAGAGCCCTTTGGTGTGGTGTTTTATTATGATTTTAGAAGGGGGGAAGGAAAGGAAAAAAGGCTACAACATGATCACTTTGACCCTTTGGATGGGGAAAGAAAGGAATGAGTGTTCTCTATAGTTTCCTGTACATAGGGAGGTGTATAGCTTGCCTACAGAGCATGGAAGAATATATACGAAGTCTAACTAAAATGCATGCATGTGTTAGGGAAAAACTTATTCACGGTCCAGCCATTAGTATGTAAACTCTTTACAGCAGTGGTGAATCGCGGCCGTTCAAAACACTTTTGGACGATCGCGATGCTCCATGAATAACTATATATTAACGGCGGAGCCGTTAATAAGATTCCTCGTATGTGTTATATTGAATATGAGAGAAAATTGCTTTTACTTTTGCAACGTTTTAATTTCTGATGGTTATTTGGAAAGCCAAGCTATGATTTGGGCTTGAGGGGATCTAAAGAGGAGATGACTTTTTTATTGAAAAAACTGGATATTACATGTCTTTTGTGTTCTAGTAGAATAAGCTAATATGCTAAGATGATTTTATTCGGTCCTTCGACTGATTCGACGTAAACTAATCTACAATTGAGATAAATATTTTTCCACATTTATATTAAAATGAATGTAAAGTCCACACTGGATGAGACACATTTACTTCGAGATAAATGTGTTTTGAAAAATCATGCATGAACCAGTTCATGCATGCATGATTTTTTACTTTGATGATCGAAAATATCATTTTGTGAGGCTTGTTTTTGTAACAATACAAGCAGGTCCATTCTTATTTTGTTGAGTGTTTCATCGAATAACATGATCTTGTAACAAAAAATTAGATAGTGTGATTAAGCATTTATGGATGTCTAATTGAGATATATTTTTACATAAACTTTTAAGAGGTTAAAACATTAAAAAAATAACCTTGAATATTGGAGTACTGAGACCTAGTTATTGACTATTTTCATTTATTGAACAAAATATCTTTGACAGGCGTGTAGTTGTGTGAACTAATTAGCTCAACTATATAAGAAGCAATTGATTCAACTGAAACTAAAACTAAAAATTTTCACCCAAAAAAAAAAAAAACTAAAACTAAAACGGAAAAAAAATTGCAGTTGGGGTCTGTGCCGCCGGTGGGCATTGAGTGGCTCTGCCACTGGTTCAATTAGTTATAGTGATTCTCTTTTAATTTCATTACTCGTCAACATGTATTTTTGGTAGTAGTGTGGAGTAATGATTGTGATGGCGAGACGATAGAGTGGTGATTGTGGTGGTAGTGGTAGTGGCGGTGGTGGAGTAGCCGTAGTTGTGATGGTGTGTAGTGGGGGTGTTGGAGTGGTGGTGGATTATTGGCGGTGGTGGAGTACGTGCTGGTGTTGGTGGAATGGTCGTGTTAGTGGTGGTGGATTGGCGATGGTGGAATGTTGGTAATGGTGGAGTGGTCATGGTAGTGGTGGTGGTGGAGTGGTTGTGGAGTCATGGTGGGAGCTGTGGTGGCGACGGTAGTGACGACGACTGAGTATTTGTAGTAATGGTGGAGTGGTAGTTGTGACGGTGATGGGAATGATGGGAGTGGTGATAGGGCAAAGTGGTGGGGAGTGGTGGTAATGGTGGTGACAATGATAGCGGTGGCAATGTGGAAGGTAGTGGTGGAAGTTGGTAATGGTTGAATGCAAGCACTCATGAATTCAATCAGGATTAAGCAACTCAAAACTACTTTCGTTGTGTTCGGTTGGGAGTTTAGTTTAGTTTAGTTTTGGTAGTGGGTAGAAAGAAAAATAGAGTAATGATTGAAGATAGAGGTAATGATTGGAGAGAGATAGAAAGAGATGAGAAAATAATAATTGAAAAAATAGGGTAATGATCGAAAAAAGAAATAGGGTAATGATTGAAAGCAAAACTAAAACTAAAACTAAACGGGTAACCAAACAAAGCCTTTACTTTTATCTTTTTTTTTTTCTACACTTTTAGAGACGCTTAATCTTTTAAGTAATGTAAATATGGTTACTAAACCTATTTAATCACTTATTACTTAATTCATTCAGCTTAAAGTGTTAAATTTATTCAGTTTTAAGTGCTAAAACAAGGTACACACTCTTAATGAAAAATTAGAAAAACAGAGAGAAAAAAATAATAATCTATCGATATTGGTATTGTGCTCTAAAAATCCGTGCAAACCTACTCGAAAATTCCCGACAACAAAGTATTACTAATGTATTTATGTGTTGGTTTAATTTTTTTTTTTTTTTTGGCATATTTTATAGTCAGTGGGGTTAGCGGCCGGGATAGTTAGATTAGCACCAAGGAAGTCCAGTAGTTTTCCATAGCTCTGGGTCCCAACTGTCCCCAAGGGGACTCGAGCCTCCGCCTCCTGGATGGAGAAGAGGCAAGGTTGCCAACTGCACTAGGCAGTGGAACCCGTTGGTTTAATCTTGCTTGGCACAAAATGTAAAATCTCGCCGATAATAATTATAACATCTTATGTACTTTTGCCGAGAATAATTATAACATATATGAAATTTTGTGTATTGACCGCGTCGTTTCGTGTCAAAAATATATTTAAAAAACTGAGAATTAACTACTATTCCGTAGAATAGTGGTCAAGACTGAGTATCGTTCCGATGGAGACAGTATGGTTGAGTTACGACAAATTCAATTAATTTTTAGATTAATTCGGGGTAAAGGAAGTTTGGTTGTTTGAATTTAGAGAGTTTATTAAACTAAGAGAATAAATTAATGGAAAGTTTGTAACAATTGGAGAGAAAATCTAGGGTTCGAATCCACCTCGACCGCGTAACTCCAACATGCATAGGCAAGATTAATTATTCGAATCAGAAGGGATTATTACTAGGGCTTGCAAACCCTAGCAATAATCATCTAGAAAATAACTAAGTTGTTAAGAGGTATAAATTATCCCATAGCACGGACCGTCTCAGAAGTACGGTCTAGCCGCCTAACGGCACGGCCCGTCTTACGAGTATAATCTATCTCAGAACTCCAACCACAATCAATGAAAGCCATTGTATAACTCGTATTTGAAGGCATGCATACAAATACTCAATAGATTAAAACCAACAAAATCATTCCATCCAATTGAAACGGAAAGAGTTCTTAGTTATACAATCAATCCGAATAATAAACCTAAAATCCATACATAAAATAATAATACTTGGTGCGAAGTTTCATCTTTCCCTAGACAAGGGGTTTAACCGGCCATGGAGAAGAAAAATGGAATCGGGACTGAAAAAGACATGGAAGCCGTCCACAAATGTCCCTTCTCCCTGTCTCGCCTCTAATTCTCGTCGTCTCTGGAAAAACCAAAAGTCCCTGCGTTGTGTGTGTATTCCTCTTATATAAGCTGCCAAGGCAAAACCTATTTTCCTTTTTTTTATTCGTACATCCCAGAGTCCACCCAGAAAAGCAATTCCTTTTTCTCTTTCCTCGTCAGTAAGGCTTGAATTGTAATCAATCATAAAAATAACTTCTGGACCCACCAATTCCACATGTATTAATACGAGCAAAATTCATAAACCCAAGTCTATTGCTAATTTATTTTCTCCACCGAATATATGGTCACCAATCTTCGCGACAATACTCTATAAGACCTTCCAATTTGTACGTTTTCGCGCTCATCGGACTCCAAGGCCTACAAACACCACAAACCACTAAAATACGCCAAGTAGCAATGTAAACAAACCTACAAGGCATAAATTAGAAGGATTAAATGGTGCTTTTCAGCACCTATCATGTATATATAACTGATTAATAGAGTTAGTAGAGTCAAAGTAAATCTTGAAAGCTTATCCAAAAAAAAAAAAGTAAATCTTGAAAAAGTGTTTGATAATAGGTTTATTTTTTAATGAGTTAAATGGATGTTCTAAGCTCACTATACTCTCTTCTTTCATTAATAATGAGTTTATCTTGGTACATCATTAATTTAAGAATCTACATTTCCCCAAACCCAGCCCAACAGAACCCATCTCGTCACAAACAAAGGGGTGTTAACTCCCTCACAATAGAAGTTGAACCAACGACGACCTCACTGCATGTATCTAACTGCACCGAAATAGCCGTTTGTCAAAGACTTAAATCGATTTCTTCCATAATGATTTCTCCATCTATCTTTGCGCGTGCTGCCTTACATGTTTCAACCCAAACCACATAAATTCGTTTCTAATTGGCGATAACAATTTTCTTTTTCAATATGGAGCTGTTTCGGTGAGTACTATACTCGTTTGACAACCCCGTATTCGACCCTATAAAATTGACTGGTGCAAAGAATTTCAGTGAATGTACTATATTAACATTGGATAAAAACAATGAGTTTGAGATCTCTAAAGGCCGTGGCCTGTACGTTGTATATTCTGGAGCAGGGCTCAATGTGGTGACCTGTCTAGGTAGTACAAGTATATCTCAAAGGTAGAATCGGTACCCAGAACCCTGTAACCTGGGAGTAAAATTTGAATTTCTTTTAACATCACTAATTAATTTTAGTGTTAATTGGGCTAAATTTTGCTAAGATTTTTGGACTTTCTCTTGTTTTTTTCCGGTGTTTTTAGTTTTACGCCTAACTTTTATGGATTATTATTAGTTTGTATCGTCAAGACGAATCAAAAAAGTAAAAAAAATATGACTTTTTATCCAAATATTTTTTGAAATATCCAAGATAAAGCCCAAAACACCCCGACGCAAAATTAATAAATGCAAAAAAAGTTAAATAAAAATAAAATAAGAAAAAGCCCCTTGTGGAACTTGGTCTTAATTTCACATTCCACTTCGTAATGCTCCAAACTGGCAACGCTTCTCGAAGCTACCTTCCTTAGTTGACTATTGATTTTTCCATAAGCAATACTATTTAATCATATCATGGAAAGAGGGGTCATCCAAGGGAGGATATGGAATAATAGTGAGGGGTGATGCAGGTTGTTTTGTGGCTGCTGCTATGGGAGTATCATTGGGGTGTTCTAGTCCAGCAGTAGCGGAGGCGATAACATTGCGACGAGGATGGAGTTGGGACTTTATTTGGGCTTGACATCAGTTGTGATGGAGAGGGATTCTCAATCTATAATCAATATGCTCAATGGCCAAATTCAAGTTAGTCAAGATGTGTGCGTTGTTCTAAATGATGTGAGGGCATTAGGGAGGAATTTTCATAGTTGCATTTTTTCTTTCTCTAGGCGTTCTACTAACAATGTAGCACATGTTTTGGCTTGTAAGGGTTTAGTGGGTGAGGGGTGTAGTTTTTGGACTGAGTCCCCTCCTACATGGATTCTTGATCCCTTATTTAGGGATCGGAGCTCCGCTTGATGTTTTGATGCATAATGATACTAGAGTTTGCCTGTGCCTGAAGGCATGGCGTAACATTTTGAACACAAATAAAATGAATTGCCAAACTATTGATCACCCTCGCCAAGAAAACTGATTTATACAGGAAGATTTTTTCTTAAATTAGGATCAAACAGATTTTTTTCTTACCCTTTTGTTTAGTTTACAAAAAAAAAAAAAAACACACACACACACACACACACACCAAAAAAATTGAAATTGATCAATCGATAAACAAAAATATTTCTTACCATTTTGTTTAGTTTACAATCTACCTTTCACTAATTTTATATATGAAATTTTATTACTTTCTATCTTCCGGCTCTTTTTTTGGCAATGAAATTTTATTACTTTCTATCTTTTTATAACAAAAGAGAGTTGGAATAAGAAATGTTAGAGTAGATTGAAAATAGGATTTTTTAGCCCTAGGACTCTTCTCAGCCGTAGGATTTATGAGGGATAAGTTTAGGCAGTTAGATTTATGTACATAGGATTCAAATATTGAGCTGTTTTATTATATAGATGTATAGAGTTTGTCCGTGCCTGAAGGCACGACACAACGCATTTTGAACACAACTAAAATGAATTGTGGAACTATTGACCACCCAACGAAACTAATTTATACGGAAAGATTTTATTTTTTTTTTAAATTAGGATCGAACATATTTTTTTTTTCTTACCCTTTTGTTTAGTTTACAAAAAAACGCACACACCAAAAGAATTGAAATTGATCAACCGATAAACAAAAATATTTCTTACCCTTTTGTTTAGTTTACGATTTGCCTTGCACTGATTTTATACATGAAATTTTATTACTTCTATTTTCCTATAACAAAAGAGAGTTGGGATAGGAAAAAGTTAGAGAAGATTTCGCCTTGTTTCAGAGGAAGAGTGCTAAGGTTTCAAACATTTCAAAATCCGGCTCTTTTTTTTGGCAATGAAGTTTTATTGCTTTCTATCTTTCTAAAACAAAAGAGAGTTGGAATAGGAAATGTTAGAGAAGATTGAAATTGCCTTGCACTAATTTTATACATGAAATTTTATTACTTTCTATTTTCCCGTAACAAAAGAGAGTTGGGATAGAGAAAAAAAAATTTTGGCGACGAAATTTTATTATTTTCTATCTTTCCATAACAAAAGAGAGTTGGAATAAAAAATGTTACAGAAGATTGAAAATAGGATTTTCAAGTCTTTGGACTTTTATCAGCCGTAAGATTTATGAGAGATAAGTTTGGGCCATTAAATTTATGTACATATGATTCAAATACTAATCTGTTTTATTATATAGAATATTATCTGTTATCGGTTTTGGCAAAAAATAAAAATAAATAAATAATCATAACATGTAGATTCACAACTCCGGTCCAACTGAATGTGCAAATTATGAAGATCTCACATGGGTACCTTTCTTCTATCCTTTTAATGTTTGACTAAATTTTATGAGGAATGTTAAACCTAAAGCTCAAGAGAAAATTAGTTTTTTTTTTTTTTAAAGCAGAATAAATTTTCTGGAGAGAATATTTTACCATGTTGGGTGCAATATAAAATAAGCATCAACAAAAACTATTTCCGTCTCCTTATTAACCGAAATTGAGTTCATTTTGGCGTGACTTTTCCTTCTCTTTTTAAAGGTGCACAACGATTTTAAAATAAGCGCTACCATCGATCATACCTCCACTACTATATATACTATTCATGCACATCCACTGTGATGGCCTCGGTTACAAGTTCGGTAACTTGACCATATGATGTGACCCCGGCACTCGAGGAGCCATGAGCCAAAGACATATGTGGATTCCATCCCTCGGTTCCCTCCTCGGTGTTGCTCTCGGGGTCAAGCCTCTGTGTGCTGCATTGCTGTCAGTTGCCCTGCGTCCCCTGAAGATATTCCTGAGGCTATCTATAGAAAGTTGTTACGCCATGAAGGGCCCCACGAAGATCGGGCAACGGACGCAATCATTGGGGTTCCCCTTTTCCCATGTGCTCCGTAACCGTTTCCTCCCTCTCGTCACATATGACGTCACCCGAGGCGGTTACCTGAGCGTATACTCCACGCGCTAGCTTGGAGTCCAAGAAACCCTAGGTCTATAAATACAAAGGGATACTCGCCTGAGAAAGGTATGCCATTCTACCCTAACCCAAGGCCTATACACTTTCCCTTGAGATCTAACTTGATCGTCGGAGAGTCACTGGGCTGTCCAAGCCCTAGTGACTTGTTGCAGGTCTCAGCGGCAGAAGCGCGAAGCAGCGGGAGGAGGAGCCTAACCTGAGCCTTGGATCTGATCCCGATAATTCAAACCCTTACATCGACCACCACCATCCACTGTGGCAGAGTCCAGACGAAGAATTGTACCAAGGTGAGACATCTAAAACAAGCATCTAGCTTTTGAAGGGGAAAAGGATAAAATTATTTCACTTGTGATGAGGTTTACCTATACGAACTTAATTATTTTGAGTCGCTAAATGCTACTACTAGTATTTGTTAATACCCAAAATGCATATGGGTCCTCATAGGAATTTATCAAAATCTGGGGGTGCAATGGCTCTGTGACTCCAGCCATTGACCACCCACCACCCCTAGCTGCCGCAAATCGAACCGGGAGGCCCTATAGCGACTAGTGAGCAAGTCACTACAGTGGTGTAGCGATCATCCGGACCATCTATTTCCTCAATCTATGGTTTAAATTCGTTGTTAACTTTTGCCGGTTAAAGATAAAAAAACATATGTGAACTATTGATAGTCAAAATGAACAGAAAATATTTTCCACATAGAAAGTGCTCCCCAGAAACGCAGCAGTCAGCACCTCTCTGTTTAGAACAGTAGCGGGCTGTGCATAATTAGTGGAAATTCTCATACAAAATACATGTACTGGTTCTCAATGCACCATATGGGAATCACTTAAAGAAATTTATAAACTCACTGCAGCACTGTCCATGACGCGGTTCACGTAAATCCATGCAACCCATGTGCACGTAAATTCGAGAATTAAATCCCCAGAAAATCTTCTACTTGTATACAGCATTCTAAAGAATCTGGAAACCGATGAACGATAATATATAGTTATTTTAATTAACAACATTACTCTTCAACCTTCCTTCAATTGTTTATTTTTTTCTCTAAAATTCGGTATTCGGACCCGGCAAACTGGATCCAGCTTCCCCAATAATTACTGCGGTTGGAATGTGATATAAGAGCTCGGCACTCCATATCTTGCACCGACCGGTTCGCCCAGAAAGAGCTGAACATTTCTCCCGAATGGAAGCTTTTCTCTTGGCTGTTCTAACGCTAACACTAACACTACTGGTAAACAGAACGGCGTGCCAACTAGAAATACATTTCTACCGAAATTCATGCCCACTCGCGGAGGCTATTGTCCACACTGTATCGCGGCAGCTTTTTGCTGCAGATCCAACTCTGCCGGCTGGTTTGCTCCGTCTACAATTTCATGACTGTTGGACTCGAGTAAGTGCTCTCAGCGGCCTCTTCCAACAACATTCTCTCTTCCCTTTTCTTCGTTCTGCCTTACGCTGGCTGCATATACATGTACGTTTTTCGGTAAAGACATGCATATACATGTATACATGTTTACCAAAGGTATAAATCATGGCCTTTTAATCAAATGGTTCCAATACTTCAATGTGCATGGATTTTGTTTTGCCTACCTTACAAGTGGTTAAAAATCCATCATTACATGAGATTTTGGTCACTATCTACGAGCGATGAACAAAATTGGACTCCAAAACGGATTAAGTGCTATATGGAGTTAGCATAGGTAGCATGTGTACATGTGCTTCCAGCAATCACAAAAGAGGGTGTGGTTCACTCATTTATAACTGGATAAACAAAATCGGACACTGTTAGGAATTTCATACCAAAATAACAGCAAATGAATAGGTTTCCGTGGTTATTTTCCTGTAATTATGAACTACATTGATGGGTGTTTCATTTCGAAAAATGAAAAACAAAAGATCATAGTGTACTACATGAAATGGTTGTGCAGAAATTCTGTTTGTATCGAATTACAACAACATTTTAATATGATTCACATTGCAGGGATGTGATGGATCTGTTCTCATAGACAGCACAGCTGACAACATAGCAGAAAAAGAGGCTCCCCCGAATCTTACCTTGAGAGGATTCAACGAGATCGACACAATCAAAGCAGCAGTAGAGGCGCAATGCCCAGGGATTGTTTCATGTGCAGATATACTGGCAATGGCAGTACGAGAAGGCTGTAACTTTACCGGAGCATCGGCTTATGATCTACTAACGGGGCGACTAGACGGGACTATTTCCAAAATGGAAGAAGTTAACATGCCTGGGCCTTCTTTCTCTATTGAACAAGCTTTGCAGTCTTTCCAGGCCAAGGGTTATACTTTGGATGACATGATCACCCTGCTTGGTAAGAAACATACTTCAACTTACGTTGCTAGATAAGGCACATAACACCGAAAATCAAATAAAATGCATTCTTATTTAGAGCATCTCCATTAGCTCGAGCTATTTTGACAAAGTTGTAGAGATGCTCTTGGCATTAATCTTTTGCGGACTTGTCTGGGGGTAGTATTTCTCTATTGATCTGTTTTTTTTTTTTTTCCTTCTTTTAGGCGGTCATTCGATGGGGTTTGCTCATTGCGGCTTTTTCTTGGACCGCCTCTACAACTTTCTAGGAACCGGCGAGGCTGATCCAACCATGGATCCGGGCACCCATCAATTCCTCACGAGTAACTGTCCAATATCATTGGAAACGAACACTAACGTAAGCGCGGATCCTAAGGTGAACATAAATCAAAATACAAGCACACCCTTTCTGCTAACCAACAGTTTCTACCAAGGACTGCTTAATAAGAAAGCAGTGCTTCAGCTGGATCAAGAGCTAGCGTTCAATGCGACTACTCTAGCGGTGGTAATAGATTACATTACAAAACCCGACACTTGGCGAAAGAAATTCGCCAAGGCGATGATTAAAATGACCACCGAGGAGGTTTTACCTGCTGGAGAAGTGGGGGAAATCAGGTTCAATTGCAGAGTAGTGAATAACCCAAGTCCAGCCGCGGCTCCAGTGAATAACCCAAGTCCACCGGCGCCTCCAGTGAATAACCCAAGTCTAGCGCCGGCTCCAGGATTTTAGTTGAGCGATGAGAAAATTACAAAGAAATTCTTTTGATTATATGTGGATTTTTTTAGTAGTAAAATACACATAATGAAGTTACTTTTTTCTTTACTTGTTGAATATATAGCAACAATTGGAAAAGGAGATTAACTTCTTTACGGTTGGGGTGTGGGCCCCATCGACAGTTTATCGCAATAATCTGAGCTGTTCATCTTGGAAGGTCCGTCGCAGTGTGTTCATGCAAAAAAAGAGCTTGACCCAACAATATCGATTGGCATATCAAAAACTGAATTTTGGTTTATAAATTCGACAGCCTGAATTCTGTCGATAGTTTTTAAGTTAAATGATCCAGGCAATTGATTTTATGAGCCAAAATTTAATTTTAGATATGCCTATCGATGTCGGGTCAAACTAATGTTTTGCATATATATACTATTTTGCGAGCCCTACAAGATGAACGGTTTAGATTATAACTGTGATAAATTGTCGATGGGATCTACTCATGGTGGTGCAAACCCCACGTTTGCACCCAACCATACAGAAGTTAATCACTTGGGAAAATATGTTATCTATGTGTACCCAATTTTCATTTATTATGGCTGCAAAGACAACTTGGTTTTTTTTTTCTTCCTCTTTTGGCCTGAAAGGTATCTCATATGGGAATAGTCAAGAGCGCCCCGTTCCTCTGTTTTCCCACGGATTGTTTTAACCTATTTCATACGGGTGAAGTTGAACATCTGAACTGAACACCCCACACGGTGAACTGCTTCCACAACTCTAGCCTTTCTTTCCGGTCAATCGCTAGATATCTAACGCTTCTAACTTTACTCCGAGAAGACACGGGAACGGGTGCCGCTAAGCAAACGGAGCGGTAGAACCGGCAGAGGGTACATGGTGTAAACCCAATAAATGGGCATCAAGTTTTATGGTCTACTATTTTATAGAGCACATCTTGCAAGTTCGCTGCAACTCTAATTAGCACTCGATGCAGCTGGTGATCCAAACCATGTTTGCAGTTGACTTTCTAATAGAAAATCATTTTTCATATCTTGGGAAAATGCTGTCAAATAAACAATAAAATTTGTACCTGGCTTCATTTATAAATAGATTAATGTGACTGGAATGAAGACCGAAGAGTAGGGGTTTTGAAATCGCGGAGCTTAATCCGCTAAACCCACGCTGTTTTGTATTAATGCCCTGCAGGACTGTAATGAAAACAAAGTGCATTAACAACACGAGAACAAATTCTTTACACCGCCGGTGTAAACATTTGTTTCCTCCAAATCAATTGCATTGCGTCACGTTGCAAAACAGTGGTCCCAATCAATAAAACATGACGACGTGACGCAATATAATTGATTTGAAGGAAACAAATGTTTACACCTGCTGTGTAAAGAATTTAATCTCTATCTAATAACACAAAACTTCTTTTTGGGTTTTGTTAACGTGTGTCCCCTAGGCATACGACAAACACTATATATTATCCTTCATTTATTTGTTTTTGTATGAGAAATCTAAGTTCCAAACACTAGCCATAAACTGTTCATTTATTGTTTTTGAATTGATCAGCTTTTTCCGTTTTGGAGGGAGCCAAATGAATTGTGCAGGGAAAAAGGAAAAAGTAGTTGAGTACACAAACCAACCCTGCCAGTTTAATTTATCCAAGCCTTCACCCACTGGAGGTTCATTTGAATGGGAAATAGAAAGCAATTAATTTTGGGAGGGAATGAGCTAGGTAAGCCGAAAGTTTTTTGGGAGGGAAAATGTATGTTTGATTGGGGTATTTCTGTCCAAAACAACAAAAAAAAAAAAGTTGATCTTTTCAAAAACAATAAATGTAGAATTTGTGGCTAGTGTTTGGAACTTAGATTTCCCATTAAAAAAAAAATGAATGAAGAAGAATATATAGTATTTATCATATGCTTACGTTAACATAACCCTACTGTTTTGGAATCATATGCTTAGGGGGTAATACTTTTTTTCTTCTAACATTATTAGTCACAAATGCTTTGGACACGAATACGCGCGTCTCAAGCCATAGACCTGTTCATAACGCTGCACGTAAGAATTGGCCATCGAGTTCTGATCATTGATCACTAATTTAGCCATGCTATTTAATATGCTAAAGCGATGGATCCGACTCAACCAAACCAACCTAATTGATTTTGGTCGGTATTTCAATTGCTTGCGATCGGCTTGATTTTCATACTATTTGTGAAGTTAGATTTTACTTTCATTGTTTTAAAAAAAATATATATATTCAAAATATTTACACCAAAAACCCTTAATCGAACACCATTCCCTTTCGGTTAGTACTACCTTTTTCGCTGCTTTCTTCTCTCTCTTTTTGGTCAAACGAAAAATTCATTTTTGTTTTCCCTGCTTTCGCATATTGCAATTTGCATCATAAATTTTGTTTGCACCTTTTTTAAAAATTTGTCGGATAACTGTTCCCTGTTTACTTGGTGTTACTATATTACTGGTCCAATCGAAGCATGCCTGGTTTGATTCCATTCCCTGGGGGTCACATTTATAGCTAGTTAATTCAACTGGTTTTGATGTTGATTTTTCCACAATTGACATGTCCAACTCGCTGCAAAAGCAAGCTAGTCGACCAAAACCAATCCGATTGCACCTAGAAGTCACTCCATCTTGTGGATGAAACTGGTGGAAATCTATGTATCAACACTCACGAACATTTTTTGTCTTATTACTTTGATTTTGATGTTTAATAATTATTTAGCACACATTCTTTGACATTCTTTTTCCATTATTTAGGGTAGGGGGGGGGGGGGGGGGGAGATCGGAGCTATTAATTGATGGATAGAGAGAAACCGATTAAAGAATCTCTCGACTCGCTGTACACATGCGGGGGAAGGACTTCACCATATTTGGACTTTCTACGACCTCTAGGCTCTAATCTAATGTTTTGTTACTGGAAAACAGGGGCAAGAACAGGGTCCTTACCCTATCTTGCTAAGCTCTTCTCTCAAGGACCACCCTTGCAAAAACTCTTTTCTTTTTACTTTTGCCTAGGCTGTATTCGGCCAAACTTAATTGGATCGAATAAAAGATTTCGATTCTTACGGGTGTTAATTTGTTACTCCTCAATTTGTGTATATGGTAAGTGAAAACTGTACTTATTCAAATGCAGAGAAGTCAACAAACTGACTATTCTGACAATACTGAATTTCACTGATTAAAAAAAAAAAAAAAGACTGCTGATTTTGCTATTCTCTTTTTTGTTAACGCGACTCCACTGCAAGTGTATTTTTTGGTGGCATTGACAAAAAAATGAGTGACAAAATCATTTTCCAAAAAAAAAAAAAAAAAAGCGAAAGACCCAAGTGGTGTTTCTATAACGTCGTGTTTTAAAGTTATTTTTGGATCGATAAGCAAAAATTGCAATTCGTCGATAACCAAAAATGGTGGCTGGGAGTTCTTTCTGTGCTTCACTGTTTCTATTTCCAAGTTGAGAATACTAGTGGAGTAAAATTTTTGCAGCAAGAACTGTCGACAAATCAACACTTTTTTATCAATCGCCTTGTTTCAAGGCTTCATTCTGTCCATAATAAAAATCGGTATCTCGTTTTTACGTTCATTTTCTTAATCTTTATTATTACCATTGCAGTCCCCGGGGCCCTATCCGAAGTTCATATATGGGCCCTCCTTACATAAACGGATTTCAATGCCCTTACCCGCTTAAATGACAATCTAGAGTAAATTGAAACCGTTGAATCAAATTTGGGCCCTTGGGCTACAGTCTATCTCATTTATCGTACTAGAAATTGTTAATTCGCTTGAGCTCCATGTACTTTTCTCCACAAATATTCTGTCTTAGGTATCAGGGGGTGTTTATTGGCACCGCATCGATGTCAAATTTTCTTTTCTGGGTTGTCAAGGCTAACCATGCACGCCAGAAATGAACCCATCGTCTATATATATACTTATCTTAGTGCCTTTACCAATCTATTGTTGATTTTTCAACCATGTATTTAGTAATAATATCTTTGCCTCCTAGATATGCATAATCACTCTTTTGATCCAACAAGCTACTAATTAAGGCCACCAACCGTTCAACCAGCAATTGCATTTGGTGATGAGATCAAATCATATCTACATAATTACGTCTTGATTATGCAAACAGAAAAAGCTACCAGGTCTAACCAAATGGGCGCATGTTTTCCTAAAGGAAAAATAGTAATAAAAAAAGGGGAGAAACTACAATATACACCTCTTATTTGGGTATGTATCATATGCACCCCTAAAATGTTATGAATTATAGAGAATGTATTATGAATCGTATTGTTAAAAAGTTACGAATCATATAATGGTTACGAGATACATCAAAAATGTTATGAATTATAATAAAAATGTTACAAATCATACTGTTGAAAGGTTATGAATTCTAGAACAAAAGTTATGAAACACACTAAAATGTTATAAATGAACCATAAAATGGGTGTATATAATTCACCCTTTTAAGGGGTGTATATTGTAGACTTTCCCAAAAAATACATTTATGGTGATCATTCTGAAAATCAAAATTCGAAATGATCAGCTTTAAGAATCTCTAGGCTAGCTAAATAGGTCCCTAGACAAATTTTTGCTAACCATCTCACCATATATGTCATCACACAACTTTTTGTATATTTGAACTAGGCACAATTGGCTGTGAGCTTCTAATAATGACCTTAAAATGAGGATCTAAGTTAAGAATCTCATAGTTTGGATTCTTCTAGATCATATTTTGATGATCCAAGCCGTTTAACTTGTTTAAAATATGTTTTTAAAGATACATGAGAGAAATCGACTCAAAATATAACCGAAAAGTGTTTGATCCAAACATTTTTTTTTTACATAGAACAGTTCTGTCAAACTTTATGAAAAACTCTTTGGATCAAGCACTTACCATCATTTTTTGAGCTGATTTCAAATGAGTACCTTTACAATCACGTTCTGAACACATTAAATGGTTCGGATCATCAAAATTCGATCGGAAAATGAAAGATCCTTAACTTAACTCAATAAGGGATCCCTTATTGGAAGGGCCCTGGCACAATTGGAACACATATATAAAATAATAAAATAAAAAAATCCCTAGTAGTCTTCGAGCACATATAATCATATATAACCAGCGAACTGTGCAAAATTAGGGCATGCTATAAGGAGCTCTTTTAAGTTTTTTTTTTTTTTAAATTATTTTTTGTACCAAAATTAGAAACACAACTTTTCCAAAATGCACAAGAAAGGAAACGTTGTGCCCCAAAAACTAGTTCTCTCACATCATTGTTTGGTTTTAGTGGAAGAGGTAATTATATACCCCTCTCTCTCTCTCTCTCTCTCTCTCTGCCAATGTATTTTACGTAACTTGCAGGCAAACCTTCCAACAAAAAGGCCAAAGATTATTTTCGTGAATCACAATTAATAGAACACTAAAGATCGTGCAGCATGATTTGCCAAAAACAACAACCACAAAATTCTCTCACATTAAGTGTGGGGTCTGCACACAATAATAGTATAGTGTGTGTGGGTCCCAATTTGAAGGAGATGTCAACGTTTTCGTTGTTCATTGCATGGTTACTATCAACAAAACAAAAATCCAGCGGTGGGTTATGCACCCACCCAATTATAACGTATGGGCTTTAGGGTGATTCGTCATCCATCGGATGGTCGGCCTCATTGTATTTCTTGTGCTTTTAAAATGCATATTTCAGGTATTTAATTATGCTAAGTGACACTACTATAGATTACCACAAAACTTTAAGTCGACAAAAGGATGATATTCACAAAAATTACTGATTTTTAATTTTTAATATGGATGTCTGAGTCAGTTTGTGCACATCTTGATTAATATCGGGGTCCCAAAATTAACAACCGGACAAACTCTTCAGTGACTCTAATATTTGAAATGTTTGGCTTTCGTGGGATTCGAACTTCCAAGATCTTGATGAAATCAAATAATCATATTATAGTATATGTTGTACCTGAAAATGATATTCTTAAAGTTGCATTGGCTTCTTTTATCGCATAATTTTGGATTGGATTCATGGATGGACCAGATCCCCATATAGAGATCTCTCTCCCACTATTAGAATTGAAAATTGAGCTCATCAACCGTTACACTTGCAGTCGTACGTCTATCCTTTTCTTTTCTCTCGTTGAATGCTTAGGTTGTCTGAAATTTAAGAAATTGATTTTTACACTTTCTTAATTAATGCACACACTCTTTTTTTTTTTTTTTGGTCTTTTAATTTAGCGGTTGAATTTACGAAACAGTTCTTGCATCCACATACCTTTTAAAAATTCCAGGGACTGTTTTGTAAATTCATCTGTTAAAAGACAAAAAGAAAAAAAATTAAAGTATTTGCATCAATTAGGATAGTGTAGAAATCAATTTTTGAAAATTTATTGTAATAAGAAAAAAGCCTAGTCAAGAATAAATTAGAACCACACAAACAACATTGAACCTATATATGGCGTAAACCGGAATAAAACTCTAGACGACGTAAAATGAAATACTCCTACTAAGTACGAGTAGCCACAAAGGATAGGAGTCCCAATAGGTGTGGTCATTTTGAATGGGATATCCAGTATATGGTGAAAACGACCCGGGTAGACTATCCTCTATAGTACGTCCAAGTCTGGATTATTCTTCATTTTTGTTTTGTATCAGGCAATTTAATTTTTGTACTGCAAACTATTTTGGTTGATCAGCATTTCATTTTCCACACTTTGGCATGTAATATGGATGGATAGATATATTCTTGATCACAGCCACAGATAAATTCAAGATCAGTAGTTACTCCGTACAAGGATTTAACGGATCGCGGGCACACCGACGAAAACGCCACCCGAAAACCAAACTAAAAGGAAGGCAAGGAACCAACCAAAACGACAAACGTACCACACCAAAACCTCTTAACACCCTGAATAAACTAGAACTAAAAAAATACGCCGAAACTCAAAGAGAGTAAAACCAAAGGTTAAAGCCGAAACCAAGAAATTAAACCACAACCTAATTACCCGCCAAACCTCAAAATTAAAATTCCAAATTAAGAAAGCGATTACCATCCTCGAAATCCACTTCTTCCTCCGAGAGACAAACTTTTCCTCCAAACCTTTCCTTGAATCCTTCCTCTTGCATTTCAACAAACTGCTGTACAAATTAAGAAAACGAATGTTATTGGATGCTTAGGCTTCTCCAAAAACCGAGTTCTTGTGTGTTGGCAATTTTACTCGCAAAACGCATACTTAATCTCATGTATTGGTTTGTGAGATCCTGGAGTTAACAGGCTTGTGAATCTATACCTCCTGATTATTATCTCTGTTTGGGATGGTTAACACTTTTTAGTTATTTGATGTATGCTTATTTCCTATAAATGCAATTGATCTCCTACCATTTGGGCCAAAAAAAAAAGAAAGTAAAAATCTCGTTTGTCTCATTTATCGAGTTGTTATTTATTTTTCTTATTTTTTAGAGAGCATGTTTAAAGTTTGTATGGAAAAATATCTTTCCATATTTTATATCTTAAATTATCTTTCCCTTCGGTTCCCGAATGAGATGACTCAACTTGAATTCGAATTAAAGTAGATAAAAGGCAACAAGAGCCTACAACTTTGCCTGAAATATAATAAGTTTCCCCATTCGGACGTTACTAAGTCTATATATGCGAGCCTGTCATGCTTTTTTTTTTTTTTTTTTAATTTATTTGAAACCCACAACATAACTTATATTAAGTTAAAAGGAGTACAAGAGTGAAAGTTTTTTTACAAAACGAGCCTGTCATGCTTTAGTCCATTTCGAAAGTTGATCAAGCGACTTTGGATGCGCCGGCTGAGCTACTTTTGTCACTCAAGCGAACGTCGGGAGACTAATTGTCAAGCAAGTCCTACTGGAAAATTGTGATCGAGCGGTTTTAGATGCGCTTGAGCAACGTTGGTTGGCCTAAGGTGCTATAAATTAATATGTGTGTTCTCTTCATAGATCAATGGATTCGTTAGATGTATTGAAGATCTCTAAAAATTTATCATCTTCTTCAACCTATTTGAGTACTCCTTCGAAAAAGAGTACGGGAAACAAACAGAAAGCTCATGGAATATTTAAGGTACATAGCGGTGGTTAATTAAGCATTGTAAGTGTTATTTGAATGAGGATTCGACAAGTAGAGATCGAGGGGGGGATTGTCATGATTCAAATCGTTGGTAAGATAGATTGCTTTGAGCTCGCGCATGTATTTTTTTTTTTTTTTTCCCTATTGCAAAAGACGGAGAGTACTATTTTGCTAGTTAATTTGTTTTTTCAGCTGTCACATAGCTATGCTTGTCTAAATAAATTGATACTTCTATGGAAGCTGGATTTGTTCAATGTTGTACTACATCTGTCACTATTCCAAAAAATAGACAAATAAATAGTGCGAAAGGAGGAGTATTGTTCTGATTAATATATAGAAGGCGGTTTCAAGTTCTCCACGTTGAGGATCATAAAAGGAAAAAAAAAAAATTCTTCTCCACGTTCGATTCGAGTAATCGTGAAGTTTGGAATTACACAACTTCAAAACACAAAATCGGGCACAACCATATCCATAATTTCGTTGGATGCATGTGAGACATATATAATACACATCGAATGGATCCAGACATATATAGTTGTTTCTAGAGTTGTTTTCTGAAATTGTATTTCTAGACTTCTTGTTATCATAATATCCACTTTTTTTAGTCGATGGACGTAACAATGGAAATAAACCAAGGGAGACTTCTTTTTTCTTTTTCGTTTTCTTTTTCTTTTTCTTTTTTTAAGAAAAGCCACACGATGTCCGATTTATAATGGCTCCAACTAATTAAATTGCAGATTCTAAAGGATTCTTTCCATTTCATAAATCAATCAGAGATTTCATTCCAGGATTAATGATCTCAATGAAATTTATCAAACAAGATTCATATTAATAGGAAAATTATTTGCGTAAACAAATAATTTTTGAATTTGAAATTGACTTCTAAAAAAAAGTACTTATTTCCTTTTCGAAAACGGGACCTAAATAAGAAATTATCAGATTACTTCAATATGAATAATCACGCGACCGAATTAAATTTAACTGATCAGAAAGGGGTCAATTACGAAAATCTAGAAAAATGTGATCGCTAACTAGCTGCTACCGGTATCAGATGAACCTTAAACTCGATTAGGTTGATATAAAAACCCAAGATGCATGCATCCACAATATGCCAACTTGCACTCCACTTTTTTTTTTTTTTTTTTTATTATTATTATTATTATTACTTTTGCGGGATCCATTTTCCTCTCCTATAAAGATTCCCGTCCTAATTATTTAGACCTACAACGCACGCTTCAACGAAACTACAAGATAAAACTCCCAATTTTGTCCACAAAAGATATCACACGTGATGACTTGATCTCTCTCTCTCTCTCTCTCTCTCTCCTAGAAATTTCCCACCACCTTCTCCTATCAAACTGGAATTCCGATCCCACCTGAAAATAACTTCCTCTGTGAACTGATGGTTGGTGCGCGCGTAACGTCTCCGGAGTCGTGTCTTCTAAGGAAGCAGTTGTCTGTCTGGGTAAAAAACCAGTGCTGTGTCTCTCTATCATTCACGAGGGTTTGTTCCTCTATGCATTGGAGTCGGTAATTTTATTCATCAAAATTGACCAATTGAGGTGTGTTTTCGCGATTTTGGTCAATGTATCAGGTGGTGAAAAGCGACTGACCAATTCAGCACGCAACCTGTTGTAGTATACTTGGTTTTCCTCTCTCTCTCTCTCTCTCTCTCTCTCTCAGAAGGTGGAAAAAAATGGCCGAAAATCCACAGTTGGTGAGTATCGGTTAATGGGTCCTTTTCTTGATTGTCCTGCTGATACTGTTCCATTGGATTCTCGGGTGTCGTAGCTTTTCTTTCTCAACCAAATAACTGAAATCTTCTCCCTCAATATATATATATATATATATATATATATATCAGGAATATTCAGATGCTTTCAGCCCGTCTCGCGTGCTCGCCGAAATGGATACCCAGAAAATCTCAGTCTCTGATCAAACAAACGGCTTGCAATTCACGAACACCAAACCCGATAGCTTCGCGGTGGATATGGATCGCCTTTCTCATCTCGCCGATAAGAACAAACCTGCAAATTCAAGATTCACGGTGAGTCTTTCTCTCTCTCTTCTTTTTCTCAGTTCAGATCACTTCCACAGAAAATGCATCTATACCTTTGTTTTTCGTACAGTTTTTAGTCCGAGAATCTCCCAAAAGAGCCATTTTTTTTTTTTTATGATTGAAACTGCACGTGAATAGAAGTACATAGGAATATTACTCTGTTTGCTCTGTTTTTTCGTTTTCGTTCAAATTTACTCTGATTTTTTTTTCACGTTCTTTTATCATCTCCAAGAAAATAAATCGGCAGTCGTTAAACACTAAGTATGAGTTAATGAAATTTAATTAAACAAGGAGTAATGAGATTCCGGCAATAATACCTTACTTAATTATCACCTACTCTCCTTAGATTATGTCGTACTAATCTTTGATTCTTTGACTTTTAGTACTATATATATATAAACCATAACGACCGGCTTTAGTTTTGGCAGAAATATCAAACAGTCAAAAGATGCCTTGTGAAACTTTCTTACACTTACTCCCTCGCTCCTCATTCTTTAGTCCATTTTGGGAGTCCTGTGCCACTTTTCAATAGATTATATTCTGCAATCTATCAACTTTTGGGTGATTTTAAAAACATCATTTAAAACGGCCATTGAGATCTATCATCCATATTGCATATAGTAAAAAGTATTACCAATTACAAGTAATAATTAGTTTTTTGTCCGGTTAGAATAGGACAAGGGACAAAAGAATGAGGGCGGAGGGAGTATTTTATACTCACTCCGCCCCATAAAGTTCGTTCGGACTGGAAAAAAAAGTTGGAATTTTTTTCTAGAAATAAATGCATTATTTTTTAGTTTTCGTTTTGCGAATCGAACAAACCTTATAAAAACGTAGGGAGTAAGTAACTTTACGACGAATGTTCTAATAGATTGAGATTTGAATTTACGACGCGTTTGGCCCTTTCGGATAAAAAGTTGCAGAGAGGCTTTTCAAGAAAAGGATCACAGCAGCGAGGAAACGAGAAAAAGATTACTCCATCATCAAGTGCTGATAATGAAGGAGACACTAAAATCGAATCAGCGGCTTCGCCAAGAGGTAAAGTACTACCTTTAAAAAAGTTCGGATCAAATTAATTGTTCCTAAAGACTGTTAAAAAAAACTTATGGCGTTTAGTCAATTTTTTTTTAAGCTTTTCGTCGTAGTGTTTGGGATTAAATATTCGTCTCAACGAGAGAAGTTAAAAAAGCATCTGTTTGTTTGGATTAAAAAGTTTGAGTGACTTATTTTTTTTTTTGCATTTGTTTGTTTTGCATCAAACTTTTGTGACTTGTTGATTCGTCTTAACGAGAGGAATCAGAGAAGGAAAAGTAAAAAATTTTGATCGAAACTCATAATTTTTTCAATGAAGACAAAAATAAGTCAATAAGTCAGTTTTTTTTTTTTTTTACTTATTCTTATCTTTTTGAAAAAAGTTAGTATGAGTTTCGATCAAAAAAAAATTATTTTTCTGATTCCTCTCGCCGAAGCAAATCAATAAGTCACAAAAGTTTAAGGCAAAACTAACAAATGCAAATTTTATTTGAATAAAGACAAAAAAGAGAGTTACTGTTCCACTTTTAAAGCCAAATGAGGCCTTAGTCATAATCTACCTAATAAAACACAAGGGAGTGAGGACTACACAAACACAAATTGAAAGAAGTGCTGAGATTCATTTGATCCAAGGGTTGATAAGGAATTTTGCAAATGTAATGTAAGTGCCCACATTCTTGTAGTAATTGCGCAAAAGAACTTTGCAAATGTAATGTAAGTGCCCACATTCTTTGTAGTAATTGCACAAATGCCACCGATCTTCCAATTCCAAAACCCTATACGCAAATTGATACTGTAGTTATTTGTAACTAACTTAAAAGATTAGTTAGGGAGTACCGTAAACACGAGTAATTCTCTTTCATGCAACTAAGAATTTGAGCCACCAGCTAACAAGTGTCTTAGGCATAGACAATTTCAATCGGAATGCGTAGTGCCGTAGGCACGAACAAATACTAATTTTATAAATTTTAGATTTCTCTCTTCAAGACAAAGAATTAATCTATAAAAATAGTAGTAGAAGATACAAACAAAAAGATACTCATTAATTTAAGGCAACCCCAACTTTAAAAAAAAAAAAAAATTAGTATAAACAAACAAGCAAAGCAAGCAATCTAAAATGATTACCATGATAGATTAAGATTCCCAAGGAAAATTAAGATTCCTCCGAACACTGGCTGACTGCCCTGATTAGATTAAGATCAAAGGATTGATTAATACATTAGTCGTTTTCCCAAGTAGGGTCTAGAACGACGTACAAATTACCCTCTCTTTTAGAGTAAATGTTTTCGAGTTTTTTTTTTTTTTTCCTATTTTAAATGCACGGCAAAGTTGACATAGGGATTAAAAAAAATAAAAATGGGAATTAATTGCAAAATAATCGGAGTGAAAAGAGGGTTACCCATGTTCCATAACCCACTAGCATTACCAGTTGCATTATCTGCAGATGTTGGGGAACCGGGGGATGGATGATTGTGGAGGATGATTAGGTATTCAAGGGGAACTTACCCCAGAGTCATACTAGTAGTTGGTTTAAAACATTAAGGTTCCATTTGTTTCAAAGTAAAATGTATTCGATGTAAAAATAAAAGTCATATAAAATAATATTACGAAAAATAAAAGTTTCATTTCTATTTTCTGGTGTTTGGTTGATAGTTATAAATGATCTATGTATGTATATATATGTAGGTACATAGGTATTACATACAAAATTTTGTTGTATTTTATAAAAAAGCACAGGGTTAGGTCATACTAGTGGAAAAGATTAGGGCCGTGGGAAAGTTCAATAAAATTATGTAATTATTTGTCTAGCAGCGAACCCAAGTTTGAAAAATAACTTACCACATTTTCAAGAAAAAAAAAACAGCCATATGAAGTAAAATATTTTACCTAGTAAAATATTTTTCTTTTTTTTTTCCACAACCAAACACCCAAAAAAATAAGTAAAACGTTTTCCAAGAAAATATTTTACGCCCAAACAAACAGAGCCTAAGTCCGCATTCTCATTTTCAAATAATCCCTAAACTAACCTTGTAGTTATTAGGCCTCATTTTCTATCTTACCGACCAATATGTGCGGATCCCGAAATTTATCATGTTTGTCATTCAAGTCTTGCAAATTTATCATCTGCTAACAAATTTATCTTATAATTTTTACGGATGCCCCTTATGATAAATTTATCATCTATAGTAAATTCACCATACACGCAAACAAAAATAACAAATTTCTCAAAAAATATCCCTAAACTAGAAGATTACCGTATTCCCAATTTGTATTATGAAAAAATTGTAAAATATAACAAATTTATCTTGATCAACAATTAATGCAAAACAAAACATAAGAAATTTATCATACAAAATTATTACAATTCTCAAAATTTATCACATTTGGGAATGGGTTGGTAAGGTAATAAATAGGAGATAGTAAATGAAGAGAGATAGTTGTAAACTAATTAATTCCGATCAAGGTATAATGGGGCTTTCATGCAATTTAAGGACTAAAAGATAACCCATGATGATGCCACGAACCATAAGATAAGTATGGGTTACATTTAGGATGACTCTTTACTTTTCTCATATTACAACTACTTCTTTTGTCCCAAAATATTTTTTTGGTCTGCAAAACGAGAACTTAAAAAAAAAAATTAAAAGGAGTCATTGATGCTTGAAAGTTCTTTGAATTTTTCTTGAAAAAAGTGTACTACTATTTTTAAGTTCTCCTTTTGTGAAATGGACCAAAAAATGTGGGACGGACAGAGTAGTATTCATCACGTAGTCTGCAAAAAATGGGGATTTGTGAACAAATGGGTTTGAACAAAGGCATTTTATCATCAGATCAAAAAAAAACCAAGTCAGTATGAGGTTGCGGGTTCAAATTTTATAGGGAGAAATTTGATACGCATTGTGGTTGGCTTGGTTGGAATTTTGGTAAAATTAAATTCTCCTATCATATCGTATGGGATAAAAAAAAAAAAAAAAACAAACAGGTTTGAAAATTGAGTCTCCATTAACATAAAGTATCAGGCTTCCCCCCAATTGGACTGCAGAGAAGCCTATGCAGTCTCGTTTGTTCATTTCAACAATTAATGGTTCAAATTTTAAAAAGACGCTATTCTTCCTGCAACAAGTCTTTCAATAAAATCTAACCATTTAATACACTTTTGGACGGCTGAGATTACACCGACGGCTCTTTGCAGTCCATACATGCACAGCAAAGAAGTCATTTCTCCTATAATAAAAGCCTAGAATGACATTGAAGTTTTTTTTTTTTTCTTTTATAGATGGGACACACTGCAGATTGTTATTCCTTTTTTTGTTGCTACTCCATACTTGAAAGCATGTGCATGATATATTGTAGGCATAAAGATGATGAAAAGCTAACATGCTAAATAATTTTGTATCCTATATATGGCGTATGTCAAAATGCAGCTGCTTTAGCAGCGTCTAGCATGCCCGAAAAGCCTATGGTGGTAACGGTGGGGACCGCGAATCATCCAATGAACAGCCCACAACTCCATCATCAGATCACTATAATGACCGGCAGTATAAGCGGTGCCACCACCAGCGCTGAAAGCAGAAGCACCCCGAAGAGACTTGGTTCCCGGCGGTCTCCTCCCTCATGGACCGCCGATCCGAGGAGGATCGTTTTCTTCTTTGCCACCTTGTAAGTTCCCTACCAACTCTTACCGGGGAAACAAATTGCCTACCTACTACAAGACTTTAGTTGGCATTTCATCACAATAATTCGTTTTCAAACCTCTGCATTCTCTATCTAAAGAGCATCCACTTCGCCAGCTATTTTTGGCAAAATTTCTTGTCATTTCTCAAAAATGGCACAAAAAATGGCAAATTGGGAGCCAAAGCACCACAATGCGACTTTCGTCGACTATGGCAAAATTCAAGGCGAAACCATTTATGAGATTGAGAGAGAGATCAAAGGAAATAGCAAAATATGGGTGCAGCAACTCTGCCATTTTGTTTTTTGGCAAAATGACTATTCATTGTCCAAAAACAAGAATGGCAATGACAAATTGGCATCCATGAATGTGGATGCTCTACTAACAGATAAGAGTATCTCGAATAGGCTAGGCAAACAAACCCTCTGAGGCATGTTAGATAGCCCAACTCCAATTAAATTTTGATTAGCGGGCTAGACAAACGGCCACGCATTATACATTTATACAACCGTTTTCGGCTGGTTACATATAGCCAGCTATTAGAGAGTAGCTAAACATATAAGACCGTCATATTCTCTCTCTCTCTCTTTGTTTCTCTCCCCTTTCCTTTTCCTCATTTACTAGTTTTTCAAATGACTAGCTCAAATAAAAAGTAGAGTCAGAGTCCATACATGAATAATTGACCAGGAAAAACAAAAACTTTAATTTAGAGCTGCAAAATTGCAGAATAGTGTTGGAGATGCTCTCTTAAAATTAATATTCACTTCAAACAGTTGAAATTTTGATTCTGATAGGAGGTTATACGGGTTTTACTTGTCATTTCTGGCAGGTCAAGCATGGGAACTCTATTACTGATTTACTTCACACTTACGATGGGAAAACTAAGTGGAGATGACAATGCTCTGGAGTGATAATGGGGATAAGAGCTGCTGCATCTGAATAAGAGAAACAGAAACAGAAGTGCTGCCTTGGGACAGAAGTTTGGGCCGGTTTAGCCGTTCTGTCAATCTTCGTAACAGCTAATTCCGAATTAGTAATGCTTGCAGCCTATAGAAGAAGAAAGAGACAGGCATGGACATGATTAAAGTCTTGAGTCCCTTTCACAGACTAAGTGGCTTTCTTTAATAGGAATATCGCGACAAAAAGAAAAGGTTGCATGAGAAAGAAAAAGCAGGGTCGATCTTCCACAATGACAAACTTGAAAGGGATATTGAGACACTGAAAGGCAATACAGCTCCCATTACCGTAGCAGCAGAATAGAGTTGATTTTTAATATGATTTGAAGACGAGGACATAGTGCAGCATGACAAAGATAGGGAATCTTCACAAATATGTCTCACCTTTTGTGTTTGTGTAACTCTTTGTCTCTGCACAGATAAGTACGTGGAGGATCAGACAGTCACTTTTTGCTTCCTTCTGCTTCCTTTTCCCTTCTCCATGCCTTCAATTCAGTGTGCTCTTCTAACATCCAACTCCAACTGCAGTTTTTGTTGTGTGCCCTTCATGTAAGCTTAAGAAAGGAAAGTGCACATCAATGAGGCCTGCAGGAAACAAAGTAAATGCATGTGCAAGTCACTTTTTGAGGTCCTGTGTGTCGCTGAGAAAAATACGGGTTGAAATTCGTTTGTGAGGTAGAGAGTGCCCATGCGGTAGAGCTCATATCAATGTGTCAACTTAAAAAACAGAACTGTCTTGATACATGGCCATATTGCAGGATGATATCTCGAATTGCAATTAGTGTAAACCGAATCTGACCTCTAGTATATTTTCAGGCTGTTTTTACATTTCTTCATACTCCATGAGATAGAAACAAGGAGATGGGAAGGTAAGTTATGCAGCGAGCCTAGCTTGGTCGGGTAAATGGAATCAAGATAACAGATTTCGGCAAAACAAAATAAAAATTATAGGAGTACAAAACATATGGGTTGGGATTAAACCCTGAACAAAAGGATCCCACCAGGAAGCATGTACCACACAGCCATATTGAAAGGAATTATGCCGTTGATCTCTTTGGAACAGAAAAGAGTGGACCTCCAAGATAACAGCAAAGCGGAATATGACCATAGAATAAAACTGAGGAGTAAAAGAGGGGAAGTAAAAGGAATTATTTGCTAATGAACTACAACCACCAAACCCATTAATTGTATGCCGCGAGTCAGCGCCATAGAGCCCTTACGTCCCTGCGAAATAGAGCAATTACGTCCCCCAGCAATTATCGTACAAAAAACTTGAACAGTATCAGTAAGTTGCTCTTTGACTCGTGAAAGTTCAAATTCCATAAGACTGCATGATTTGCTGACAAACAACTCCTCTCGCATGGAAGGAAATTGGCTCAAAGCTCATCCTCATGTACCTCAGACTGTTCATCCTTAGATAACAGATTCTCAGATCAGGTACACCAAAGCAGTGGTGCGGACCCAGAAATTCTACAGTGGGGGCACAAATTATTCATAATGTTTAAAAACAAAGTCAGTCTAGCACAATTTTATAAGATTAAATTCCGCCAAGCTCATCTTCTTCACAACTTTGTTTTAATGACCGAATGTTATTGTTAAAGAATGTAAAATCACAAATCACACCCCCTAGTTAGATAAAAACCCTTAACTGCCTGCACACTTGAAAAACAAACAACCAAGTAATCATGTTGTAAAAGAGTCTAAACAAATTCATCAAAATCCCTATGTTACAAAGGAATGGAAAAGCCTGAAGTATCTGACAAATAAGGACTAAAAGCATTTATTCTAACGATCAAGATACATAACAAACTCAATGTAGATCCCAAATCGAGATCAAAGCTTCCATTTGAGCAATACCCAATATAGAATCCATCCAGAGACCCTTACATATAATTATATCATATATACACATATCAGTATATATAGATGTAAACTATTTATATGTATTACGGAGAGAGAGAGAGAGAGAGAGAGATGGGTAAGACACGGGTGATGCGGCGGCATCCATGTGGGATGCAGCCGTGCGAAGAGCTGAAGTCTTCCTATGCCTCAAAGCTGTGACCGCATTTTCCCAGGAAACAGACTATTTGAAGCTGGTTAGGAATGGAAATTGATTGGGGGCACGTGCCTCAACATGGGTCTGCCCCTACACCAAAGGCATAGTAACATAAGCCTCATGTCTAAAGTTACAAAACGCCAAAGTGGAAATGGTTTTCTCACTGAGAAGGAATTCAGGAACTGATGCAAAAGCAGGAAAAACAAATCAAGCAGTAGATTCAAAGTAACTAGTATTCTGGTAGTGTACCTATGTCCATGCATCACAAGCAAAGCAAAGGTAATCCACTCTCTCCCGGACATAGGTCGACAAATGATCTCTGAACTCAATCTCTCTTCAACAAAAACTTGAATCTTCTAAGCCATATTACCCCAATTGGCACCCTACTGCATTTGGGAATATTTGATTGTTCCAGACCTTCGCCACTTTCTTCATACTTCTATGAGTGCATGTTACTGAATCAAGAACAACCTGATATGTCTTTAGATTTCCATAACCAACTTAATGCCATGAAGAAATTTGGTACTATCAAAGAAATGCAGATTTATTTCACAGGAACAAAAATACCCATACAATAGTTACAAGACAAGAAGGAAACCTCAATTTCGGCTGAAATTTCAGTACTCCATTAACTTGGAGAATTAACAAGATAAAAGTTGAACCACAGTTTTTGCCCGATATGACCTGAGGGACCAGTTATAAAAGTCGCTCCTAGCTTGACTCAAAACTATCTTCTTCATATCTGCAACCTTGGTTTGACAATTGAAATGGAGAGTAGCTCTCTTTCTGCAGGAACATAATCCAGCTAAGCATACTTGACAAAAAGAACTTACCATTTCTAGTACCGCTTTGAAATCCTCGGCATTGAACATTTGTTCTTCCGATCATGGTAAAGCCTCAATATAACTGCTGCTGTTTCTTCAATTGCCTTACCTGTGACCTCTGCAACCACAGTAACAATGTGACAGAGATTGCTTCATATGAGTACTGCAGTATCTACGAACTTTTATTTTCATATTTCTCGTCTTCTAGTTCAATATTCTGAACTTCTAAGTGGGTGCTTGACATTAGAGTGTCATAGATTAAAGGCCTGTTTGTTTGTAAGAATTGAAGCATCGAATTGGACTATGACTCCGCAGAGGCCACATGCCCCAAGTTTGGTTGGAATTCTTGCGGTCAAGAAGAGATATTCGTCGCCATCAGAAATTACTAATCCCCTTCCTACTATTCCAGGAGGATTATTTATCCAATGGCCTTATATACCATTCCAATATTAATCCAGTCAAACAAACCAGCCATAAAGGGATTTAACCGAGAAAAAAGAACACGTCAAATGTAAAAAACATATAGTACTCACCAATCACTGGCCAGCTGGGATTATTTGCAAAAATCTTGCGAGCATATTCTAATTCTTCTCTAACGTGGTCCATTTCTGAATAGCTACTCCTCATTTCCTCACTAAAGCCCAAGCTCTTAGCTCTAGCTCTTCTAATTGTTTGGAGGACTACTTGATTTATAGTCAAACCAAAAACCTTCTCTGGATCTACTTCAAAAAGTGTCTTCGGCACTCCTACGCCCATCACAATTGGGATATTGGCCACTTTATATCCCTTGTGAGCCAAATAAGTTGACAGTGGTGTTTTTCCAGTACGAGAGACACCAGCCAGAATAATGTCAGCTTTATGGAGGTTTTGAGGCAGGGCCCCATCATCTTGCTTTATGGTAAATTCAACAGCTTCAATCCGTTGGAAGTATTCTTCCGTAAGATGGGAACTCCTGCCCGGGGCCCCCCGAGGGACACCAGATGGCAAGACTCCTAGATGAGAAGCAACGGCCTCAGTAATGGGGCCAAGTATATCGGTGGATGGAACACCCCATATCCTGCAAGCTTGTTTGGCAGCTTCAGCCATGGAAGGATCAGCCAGAGTGTACACCAGCATTGAGCCTTCTTTAGCTGCTTGCTTTACAATCTTCAATAGCCGTTCTGAATCATCAATCTGGGAACAAGATAGTTATTACAGCAACCCCAATACGAGTTTAAAGGTTTTGACCAGATAAATGAAAGTAGCCTATTAAACAGGGAGTGATAAATATATAAAGCTCGAGAAGGTAACATCTATTTATTTCTGTTTCATAATTCTTAGAAAAAATTTGTGATACAAGGTCATCCAAGATCAAAGGGCTGTTTGATAGACCAGAGTCGTTTCCATTGTTGAGTGCAACAGTTGATGGAAGGATCACAAACCCATTGGACAATTACACTAAAAAATGTGGCGTATACAATACCTTGTATGAGAGATGGTATTGCTAGTCCCCACACCAATAGTCCAACTTATCATACATGGTCATACTGCTCTCTCATGAGATTGCAGATAAACACCAGGTTTACTCACACTGGGTCCGCACGCGTTGTAAAAAAGGAGTAAGGATGGGTAGAACTATATCCAAAATTAGCCACCAGGACAATATACGTTGATATAGGACTATTCTGCCAATGCATTTAGTGCACGGTATCTAAAACAGTCACCTAATGTTGTCTCTATAGCATTACTGGTCCAGTGACGATGATCATATCCGTTTACTTCACAATTGTTTCTGCCGGTCACAAAAACCATCTTTGTTCATCTTTGAAATATTTCACGCTTCCGGTCTTACCAGACAGCAGACACCCAACTTAGCATTATCACCTCAACTAAACTTCTCTTTTAATAGATTGTTTTCTTGTTGCCCTACAGACCAAATTTCTCATAAATTATGCAAAACAAGCTTAAATGTCTCTTATGCACAAATGAACAAGGTGTACCCAAAAAGCTAAACCATTTACTAATGAGCTTTGCTCCGAATCTCCGACTATAGTCTATAATTGGGCAGCCGTTAGTGTATCGTGGAATTGGTCTCATGATTAATGCATGTGCACATAAGTTGGCCCGGACACCTCAATAGTCCAAAAAAAAAAACTGAACCCCGTAAACGCATACCTCTCAAAACCTAAGTCGCATGATGCGCGGTTGGGTGTGGGTCCAGGAGTGCGATCATGAAAACATCTTTCAAAAATCTCTCAAACAACTAAAATTCGTGAGAGCAATGATTGAAAGTCCGAGCACGAACCCTTTTGAAGGATTATGTGACTAAACTCTAATCAACCTTAACATATTTCACAAATATATAAATCTTGGAAAGTTGAAGGAAAGGGAAAAGACATAGTTACCCCTGAAAACAAGTGGGTATTAACGGGACAGGCCCGATCAACCAAGCAGTGATCGAACTGCCCCAACGCAGCGGTAACAGAGTGCTCCACCGTCCACCCAGTTCCATCCGACACCATATAAATGGACTTCGCCAACACTGCCGCCTCCTCCTCCTCCTCCTTCTCCTCACTGCCGCCAACGGCGGCCACAGGAGAATTCCGCCACGTGCCCTCCCCCGATTGCCTCTCCTCCACCACCGCCGTCGCGGCGCGGTGGTTTTGGCGGTCCAGTTTCCGGCCGGACCGCACGGCGCGGGCCCTGGACCAGCGGTTCAGCTGGGCGCTGCCCTTGAGCTTCCGAAGCTGTGGCTCGGAGTGAGGGTCGGAGGCGGAATGGTTTCTTTGGAGCTGTTTGGGCTTCGGTTCTGGAGCGGCGGAGGACGGTGTGGTGGCGCGGAGGTTGGAGAGGCCTAGGGACGTACGGGCAAACATCTCTCTTCAATTTTTTCCCTCAAAAATTTGTGGAGAAAGGTTTTTTGGCTGGACTGGAAATTTTTTGATCCTAGAAATTGATACAGAAATGGATATCTGTTTAATTATCTTCTCACCTTCCTGTTTTATTATCCTCCCAATAATGAGCCTGAGAGACAAGAAATGAAGACTACCGAACGAAAACTTAAAAATAAAACATTTTTTGTAAGAACAAAAAATTTTAAAAACTTCAAACAATATACTGTACTAGATATCGATAAATTTTTTTAATTTATAAAATAATTTTGAATTTTTTCTTGAAAGAAATGTATTATTTTTTTTAGTTCTCGTTTTGTAGACTGAACAACCTATGAGGATAATGGGAGTAATAATTTTGGCAAAAATTGGAAATTTGATTATATTTAAATTATGTTTTGAACTAGATGTGTGGATTAATGGTCTGTCAAATTAAACAAAAAAATTTGAGAATCGTAATATATCATTTGGTCCATGGTCTTTTTTTATATGAAATCGTGGACAGAACTGAACGATACCTATTGTACATAATACATGTATATAATTTCAAATATTAAATACATGGATATGATATTCATTAAATATTATCACCTACATAGTTGTAAATTATTGGCATTTGTAAAGCTTAAAACCTAAGGGCTAGTCTCACCTTCATGTTATTTTTTCCCTGCTCTCACTTTTATAGGAGACTTGTGGAGGGTACTAACTCTATAAATGTTGTTGATAAGCACCCAAGATTGTATAATCTTGGTGTTCAAATCATTTACTTCTTCCGTCCTTTATTTAGAGTTCAGTATTCCATTCTGGGCCGTCCCTTAATAAGTATCTATTTTGTAAAGTTAGTCGGTAAAAGTTGGTGCATTGTCTATTTTGTCCGTAAAAATATATTCCATTTTGAAAAGTTAGTTAGTAAAAGGGTAATGATGATGGGTGAGTAGCGAAAGTAGAGGAAAAAATTGATGTGAAAGATATAATGATGATGTTTTTTTAATAAGTTGGAGTTACGAAGCAGGACACTTAAAACATGACGAATGGAGTAGTTTGTAGCTTTCATGTGTTTAAGTTGCTGTTTTTATCCAATATTGCACCTAAGGTGTTTTTGTAAGTGTTTCAGGTACTAATAAGACGGTTTTAAATGCAAGGGAGGCTCAGGCATGCGGCCAAGCGTCCAAGTACCGGGGGGGCATTCATTTCTTTGCAAGCGGAACCTAACGGTACCTCAAGAAGCCTCGGAGGACACCCGGTGGTTAAGATTGTCATGAAGCGTGCCAATGTTTCGAAAGTAAGGCAAATGCATTAGGGATCGATAGGCCCCAAGGGCATCCGAGAGTCCAAGAACACAAGACACACCTTCGCCAAGTCTCGTTGATCAAGCAATCAAGCATCAGATGGCTGCCGGGTCACCACAAGTGCTCATTTACCAAGATGGACCTGTTCTGCTGTTTACAAAGCATGGTACCGGTATCTTAAAAATGAGGAATCGGTACCTTTGTCTGACAGATGAAGATAAGTTGATTGGTACCGATACCTCTAAAACTTAGTATTGGTACCAATGCCATTAGCCCATTGTGCTGAATGTTTCAACCTTCTATTTATGGAACGTGTCTACTTTAGGCTTGCTTTTGGGATATTTTAGGGACCTTTTGGTCCATTGTAGGGCTAATCTTTAAGCCATATAAATAGGTCTTTATGTCATATATGGCCATTATCTAGCTTTTACACCTTAAGTCTTTTTCTTCCTAGAAACTCCATAGTTATTTCTCTCAAGCTTTTGTCTTTAATTCCTCAACAACTCAAGTAAGTAGTGGTTGTATATTTAATTTTCAAGCATTAAAGTTGTAGCTACTCTTTAGATCTTCATTAATATCAAGTTTATTTCCGTTTTTATCGGTTAAATCTAATGTCTCAATTTCCTAGCATGCTTTACTCTTGTTTAATGGTTGAGCAGTCACTTAGGCTTGGACATGGGGTGATATTCTTCCCATGGCCTAGTTGTTTTAATGGTTTTTCTATGACTTGATCATGGTCATAGTAAGGAAAAGGCTTAATCTCTAATTTTCGGCCAAACCAAAGGGCTAATACCTTCTTTGACCGTGTGTTGGCCCGAGTTTTAACCTTCGGTTTGCACACAGGGCTTGGGGCTTTTAAAGCTCCCGGCGTTTGAGTAAAATGTCTTCTAAATGAGATTAAGTCATTTCCGAGCTAATGTCATGATTATGCTCGGCTTTTAATGTTGAGTGCTCCCGGTTAAGATTGTCTATGTCTTGGCTTAGAGTTGTTAAAAAGAAACGGTTAAATCGGCTAAGTCATCAGGCGTTTTTAGCCCCTAGACCTTGCCGCTTGTTTTTACTAAGTTCAAACCTCTTTTCTAGTCTTTTTACTATAGTTTTTCATTTACTAAAACAAAATCGACAATTGGTCGTCTTAATTAAACACCGAGAACCTTATATAAATCTTACGATCCGATTAAACTATTTTCGATTCCCTGTGGTATGATCCCGGTCTTACCGGTTTATTGCTACCGACGATCGAACCCTGTGCTTGGGGTTTCCAACCTTATTTTAAAGGCAAGGTTTTACGGTTAAGCAGTTGTACTCCTAGTTGCCATGCTTGTTTATTACTTAAACGGTTTGAAATGTGAGCCATAATGATAAAGCTCAAAGACACAGGACCGAGATTTTTTCGGTGATTGACTTGTTGCTGCTTGTTTTACCTTCAGCTGGAAATCGTGGAACCGAATCGGAAACGAACCATGATTCACAAATCAGTTCAGTTCGGTGTGTAGGCCAGGCCATTTGATCTTGACATAGCCCTCGATTTCTTGGAACCATGACTAAGGGTTTGCTCCTCAAATTCTTACAAAATCAAACCAAACCGGATCATGCACAGCCCTATTTCCCTTTAGGCCTTTTCATAGTAAAATTACTGTACTGTTTGTATAGGTTTGTAACTACTCCGGTTTATAAAGTGAAATAACAATGTGTGCATATATATATGGTTTTGAGCAACCATTGCACTGCACAACTAAAACTTTGGCACACCACAAAAAAAAAAATGTTACTATGAACTTCGAGATTAATTCAATGACAGACCAAAATTACACTTACACATTAATATTGCCAATGTATATACAACAACTAAGTACTAGTAGTAGTAAACAATTACAATGAGCTACAGTACTCTCTACCCTTCATCTGAAATTTAAATGAAGAATCAATAGTTTTTTTTTTTTTTTTTTTCGCTACTTAGGACGCTATTAACAATTCAACTTTGAGTTGGCGAAGAAACGATGGTATACAATTAATTAAGGCCTTTTTGCACTAATTAAAAGGTGATTATATACCTGTAAACTATTTTTGGATGCAAAATTCAACTGATCGCAGTTAGCTTTAATATATAGTTTTTTTTTTTTTTTAATCGGCAAATGATGAAATTTTATTAAAAACGGGGAAAAGGGAAAGGGAATCTAACAAAGATAGTTCAGACAAGAAACCTGGGAAGTCCTATTTTGTGACCAAATCTTTTGACATCCTCTTGGACTTGCTTTCTGAATTCGCCAAAGCTGAACCTTCTGTAAACGGAAGGCTCAACACAACTCTGTATAAGGGTGTCGTACGACGGACATAAGAAATACGCTGTGGAGAACCTCTCCGCTAGCTTGTTGGTCACGACCCGGTGCTCAACACTCCTATAATCCCCGTTGCTCCAAGCCTGCATTGATCGCGAAGTATACATCTGATTGTTATATAGAATTCGTACAAAAGCAACGGCATTGAATATTGATATAGTATTAATTTGCGATCATAAGGAATGTTATTAGCGGGCTAAATCATAGCTTCAACAAGCAGCCAACTATCCAGATCACCCCCGGTGTACACCCATATGGGACAAAGGCCGCCTGAGTTGTCGAAACCCGAACACCCCTAAATGGGTTTTAAATACCCAAATCAGTACACAATTAGCCCATGAAAAACAAGAGGCCTATCAGCCCAAATCAGAAAAAACTGCTCTAAAAATGGGCTAGGCCCAGCCCAAGAGAACCAGGCTCAACCCAAACACCACTTCCTAACCCTAACCTATCAACAGAACCACCCAACCCACCGCGCAGACCACGACGCCTCCGACCGCCAAAACCCCAGGCAACGCGCCACCACCTGCACAACCTAGTCGGACCACCAGCCCAAAACCACGAAGACGAAACCCGCGCCGCCATCAGCATTCGCTACTGGAACCCCGAGAAACCCGCCAAGAAGCCGCCACTTCAACCCTTACAAACGGCCGGAGACAACAGAAGCGATCGAAGACCCGAAGCACCACCACACATACGTAACATGGTCGCCTAAGATACAAAAAGATTTCATTTCTGCTATTACACCGCATTTTTTCAATAATGAGAGGTTGTAAGGGCGTGTTTGATGACCATTGTAACAGTTGGGAGGATTGAATTTTTTATCAGGTGTGTCTCCTAGTCCTTAATTTGTTTAGTTAACCAAAATTGAGTGGGACTGTTAATATTTTGGGAGGATTAGCCATCCCATGGGGCAGCTGTTATTAAGCGGAGTAATAATAATCCTATCCCAAGATTCCCACCTCTTGTCTGTGTATTTACCATGATGGCCGGTTATGCTACCTTATTAATATGACAAAATGTACTCTCCCTCCCTGAGTTCCTGTCTCTCACACGCTAGTCTAAAAGGGTGAAAAGGGAATCACCAACATATCATTAATAATCTCATTATATTATCTAATCCGGTCGTGCAAGAAAACATGGAGGTTGAACTCGCACCGTCGTTACCAATCTTGCTCATTAAGATTTAAGAATCTCAATCCTAATCAGACCTTATTAATTACCGATCTCCCCATAACTATAACAGTTATAAAAAAAATGCCTGAACACACCTGGAATAAGTCGCCGATGTTGATAATCAGAGCCTCTTGATTTGGTTTAACAGCAATCCACTTCCCATCTTTGACCAACTGCAATCCTCCGATCTCATCTTGATGCAGTATTGTGAGGAAATCGCTATCGGTGTGCGGCATCAACCCGAAGACCTCGGGAGATATGGGACACGGCGGGTACCTGTTCAACCGGAGGTAACAAGTGCTGGGCAAACAATTTTCTTTGAAGAATGTGGAGTTGTGACCTATTTTCTCTGCCAAGATTTCGGCAAGCTTTTGTGCTAGGTCTGAAGCCGTTATTGCAAATTGTTCCATGGTTGAGCTGAATATGATACAATATTCAAAGTAGATTATTAGTTTGGTGCAACATAAATTACCTAACACAACAAATAATAGTATATCGCGAGCGAAAAAACGAATAGCACGTTATTTTTTAATTGCCTATGGTTTTGGGATGGTTTTTCTTCTTCTTTTTTTTTTTTTTTTTCTTTTGTCAATTTGGTAGTTTAATACGATGTCACTTATCAATGAAGAATCGCTGGTAAAAAAAAAAAAAAAAACCCAATGGCGAATCCAGTTAAAGAAAAGTGACTAGGGGTAATTTATGTGGTGGTTAGAAGTCCTGAAACGTCACTTGGTCATGTTCTGAGAGCACTCAGTAATCTCGATATCTCATGTATACCGCAAATTTATCTTCTCACTTTGGGATGATGTCGTTTCTACAATTTTGCAATTATTTTTAAAAAGTAAACTGATAAGAGCACGTAATCAGAATTAAACGAATTGAAAGTCATGTGGTCGCTCCCTAGGCCACCCTAAATTCATTTACATTTCCACACAGCAATGCACTAATAAAGTATTACTTAATTAATTAGGCGTGTCGTCATTAACGTTATCACATAGTCAAATTCTTCATGGAAGTGAAAGAAATTTCAATGTGGGCCCTCTAAGAAACATAAGGGTCCTACTTTTATTTTGAAGTTTAATTTATTAAAAAGTTAGTTGTAAAATTATTTCTCGCTACATTAAGGAATAGGATCTACTATGTTCCTTTTTAACAGAGACTGGAAGATAATATATCCGGCTCTATAAGGGCTCTTTCCGAAGTCGCTTCTTGGAGCTATTCGAGAATATTGGTCGTGCCAAATATCGTATTTATTGGATACCGTTTTGCATTGATTTTTGAAAAAAATTATCTGAAAACAAAAAGATTAGCACGGGATCAGAACCCCTTATATATATATATATATATATATCAACGTAGATGTGTTCAAAAAACATATATAAAAAGATATCCATTCAACATTATATTTAACTTAACTAATATTCTCAAGTGTCAACAAACAAACATCCAACGGTCAACACTAATTTCCATCATCTTTATTCCAACTCTAACCAAACACAGTACAATTAACTCCCACATTCATATAATCTCACCTTCTTTACGTCCTGTAATTTTATCATGATTAATAAAATCTTTCTTTGCTGCTCTAAAAAAATCATATAATCTCCCAGTTAGTATCATGTAGATCTCACTTGTTCCCTCTATACTTGTTTTTAATCTCATCTTATCCATTCCTTCCTAAAAATAATCTGACAATAAAACGTGATAGAAACTATTTAATATTCTTGGATTTCACTAGAGCCTCCACCATCACACGTTGAAGTGAAACTCATAATACACTTAGTCTTGAATCTGATGATCTTCACACGAGGGAGGGGGGGGGGGGGGGGGGGTAATGCAAAAAAAATCAAGTAAATGAAGGTTGTTAATTGGTGTTCAGTTTCCCAATGGTAGTGTCTGAGTAATTGGGCCAAGGGAGTGCATGTTCCTTGGTACTGTCTTAACTATAATAAGAAACTGAAAAAGCTACTCGTAAAATAGACACCTCAAACGAGGGAGAACATGACACGTGTGAGCTCTCTATTTATAACAACTGTAAGAACATGAAAGTAGTAGCAGACCATCACAAGCTGCTCATCACTTGCTAGCTGTGAATGTCGCCACATTACCATGTGACACGCAAATGCCAGAGAGTACCAGTCTCTCTCTCTCTCTCTTTTCCAACATCCAATTCATGCAGTATCTATCAACAAAATTATATGTATATATGTATGTATGTGTGTGTGTGATACAGTCAAATATGATGATATTGTTTGTATCGGTCAATACAAAATAAAATTTACTACGTCGGAATTTCATTACGTGATGAGCGATGCGATACGTAATGGTTTATAGTACTATAAAACACCATTAGATCAATGGTTATTAGTACTTCTACGGATGCACTCATGTACATTAACATATTCTATGTTAGAGATAACGACGGTGGTCCGTAATGCATAATGTTGAACAAGTACATAGTACTATATGTTGTCAAGATTTTATAAAATTACTCAATGGTCCTAAATTAATATCCGAGAAATGCGTACTGAAGTTATTCACTCTCCGGAGAACGCGTGTAATTAGCAAAATGGTTAGTACTATACGTATATAGATAGTATCGCGCTTTTCATTCCGGAGGTTTTGCTAACGACAACACGGTCTTGTTCTATTTGCCAGTGGTCAAGCTCAGTTGGATTCCGAGATTCCAGTCTCTTCTGATTAGATCCACAAAAATGTTCCAATCTAATCCATTGACAAAGTCTAATAAGATCGAGAATGTCCGAAACATATAATGCCATTAACATCACATCAGTTGGTGCAAATGGATAAACATTGCACTGTCGGAAGGTAATTAATCAAGGAGAGAGGTAAAACAACAGTTTTTGACGGCACATGAAATTACAGGACTATTGTCTATTGCTACATGAAGGGTTTTTTTACACAACTCCATCCGGAGCTGATGTATGCATGCACAAGGGCTCACATGCACCCAACGGCTCTTGACACAGTTGTATAAAATATTTGTGTTGCTAAGCCGACATGCATGCATCTAATGATTTCGGACACAGTACTTCAGTCCAGAGTCGTATAAAAAAATATGGGTTGCTAGAATTTACCATGAGATTAATCTTCATTTATCTTAACAAGTGTACTAGTACAGTTGGATGGGTTGTACATCTGTACCTACAATTTCCACGTCATTTCTAAGCTGTCTAAAAGCACACTCAAAACTTTAGAAAAGGATGAATCCTTTTCCCACGATATTAGTTGTTTGACTTTCCTGTCGCCCTTTGACTTAGATTTGCTATCCATTATAGTTTGAATTTACAGAAAGAATGTTTTGATTTGTAATATAATTAGGAACTGTCCGTGCCTGAAGGCACGACTCGAAATTAGTATAGATGTGCCAACAAGAATATATATATATATATATTGAAAGGGATTCCAAATAAAAAATTATTGAAATGTTGTTTATTCAAGAAAATGGACCTGAACAGCATCAAAAAGAATATTAAGACTTAATTAACGTGTTAGAAAAAGAATACAATAATTTGTTGATTAAGTTCAATAGAATTTGAAAGCACGAAAAATGTAGGGCTCCGTTTGTTTCGATGTAAAATAACTTATGGAAGATTTAAACGTGGGTAAACGGTAGAGAGATCTGAGAATATTGGAATTAAACTTTGGTCAAAACTGACGATCGAGGAAAAACTGAACAGTGAGAATTGCAGTAGAAGGCAAATGGTTCATTTCGAAAAATAACTTATGGAAGATTTAAGGGTAAGTCATTTCCATCCCATTAATGAAAAATATTTTACTCTTATTTTATACAAGCAAATACCAAAAAATAGGTAAAATATTTTACTCCCAAACAAACGGAGCCTAGAAGTATTTAAGGTAACCATCCTCACATGCAGGTACATTTTACAAATTTACAGCATCCTCGGTAGCTAAGCCTTTCCGGTTCTTCCACAAAGTAAACAAGGGCTCAACCACGCTACTGCAAACGTACATCTCGACTTAAAAAGAAGAAAAATAAATAAGAAGACTATGAATATATATAGTCATTTTTAAATGAGGAAAATAAGGACCTCTCTATTTCTCCCATATTTCGATCGAATTTCAATTATCTGAGCCACTCAACACTTACAGAGCGTGATTTTAAGGGTATTAGAGAGAAATTGAAAAAAAAAAAAACCGGGAAGGACTTCATCCGAGCAGTTTTTGTTTGAACTATTCGATAAAAAATAAACAAAAACTGCTCGGATGAAACCCTTTCCGATCATTTTTTTACTGATTTCTCGCGAGTACCCTTAAAATCATGTTCTGAACACATTGAACGGCTCGGATCATCAAAATTTGATCAGAAAAAGGAGGTCCACATTTTATTAAGTTAAGGTGATTCTTATAAAAAGTGGACTGATATATATACACACACACATACACACACAACTTCTTATAAGGCAGTCCTTACCGTATTAAAGTGAGGAAAGTAAGCACAAAATCGGACACAGAATATTAACAACAATTCTCGTTTTTTTTCCTTTTCTAGCAGCCTAACATACAGGTATGTGAGAGCATCTGTGCAGGTGAGGTTCGAGGCCTGAGGCTCTGTTTCAGAACATCTTTTTAAAAAATAAGTACTTATTTTACATTTTTAAACTAAAAAATAATGTAACTAAAAAATAATTTTTAATTTTTTTGTATCATATTAAAGATTTCAATGAGATCTATTAAACAAGATTCATACTGATAGAAAAATTATTTACGTAAACACATAATTTTTGAGTTTGAAATCGCCTTCTTAAAAATTAAGTACTTATTTCCCTTTCGAGAACGAGCCTGAATATGTTAATCACAATGCATGTTGTTGTGAATTATCCCTACGAGATTGGAGAATTTTTTAACAAAGAGAAATGCTACAATATATATAATTAGCTTTGTAAAAATAGTACCTGATCAGCGTACTGGTGAGACCATCCAAGCCGGAAACATCGGCCAAAGGGACATGAAACGCTTCGGACCAAGATAGCTGGCCGAGGCAAGTCGGCGACGGAGTCCCCCAGCGGTAACAGCCCGCCGAGAAGTTCAGACCCTCGTCATTAACCTTCTCCCGGAACGGCCTCTTGAAAGCCTTCGCCTGCTCGCGTCTCATTTGCTCCAGAATGTCCCGGGAGATCCCATGGTTCACCACTTGGAAAAACCCCCACTCCTTGGAGGCCGCGGCTATCTCCCTCTTGCAGTCTTCTCTCTCCTCCTCCCCGCGGTTCAGCCGGCTGAGGTCGATCAGCGGCAGCTCACGTTCCTCTATGGTCCAGACAACGTCGTTGTCGGGCGCTGGCTTTGTATCGTCGAGGAGGGATTTGTAAGTCTCTTGAAATGGTGGTTCGGGTGATTCCATGTTCGAAGGCTGAAATTAACGAAGACGGGAGTAATGAGAAGGAGTGAGTGGAAGATTTAAATAAGGTGTTTGTTTTTTTGAGACGTGCTAACTACGCGCACAAAGTGTACAGACCACGATGTCGGGCTTACTATGGATCCCACACAAAAGATCCGGTCCGTTCATTAAATATAAAATACTTTTCCGAGGGTTTTGCAAAATAACTTGCTCATTCCAATATTTATAGGTACTTGGTCTAATCATCTACTCTCTCCGTACCTTTCTTAAAGTCCAGTATTCTATTTTGAGTTGCTCCTTAATAAGTGTCAATTTTGTAAAGTTAGTGGATAAAAATTGATATATTTTCTATTTTGTCCCTAAAAGTAAATTCTATTTTAAAAGTTAGTGAGAAAGTGTAATGATGATATCTCCATAGAGAGTAAGTAGAGAAAGTGAAGGTAAAAGTTAATGTGAAAGACGTAATAATGAAATTTTTTAAATAAATTTGAGTTAGGAAGCGGAATACTTAAAAAGGAACAGAGGGAGTAGCTTTTTACTCAAATTTCAAGATAATAAAAAGTAAGATGATTGAATCGAATATCTTTATATATAATTTGTGTAGGACCGTAATGGGACTCACACTGTCATCTGTACACTTTGTCTGAGCAGTTAGACTTATTGTTGTTTTTCTTTAGGGAAAAAATGGTGGGGAGATTGGGGGTTGGTATGAAAAAATGAACAAAGAGGAGCTTAGGTGGGACATAAAATAAGGGTGTTTTTATTTTACCAAATAAAATAAAATAAGGGTGTTATTTATTTATTTATTAATTATGGGGGCCGGTGTGTTGGGGTGTTTCAGTGACAAACACAAGAAAGGAGGAGGAAACCAAGTTTCGGCATGTTGTTTCGTTCTTTCGTCGACGATGAAAACGTTGTTGCGTCTCCTTTTCAACGTTTTGGACTTTGCTGAACAAAGGTTGTTGCATGTCTTCTATGTTTCTAGAGAGAGAGAGAGAAAAGTCAAAAGTCTCTAATATAGAAGGGGGGTCTGCGTGAATAAATTCCTGACTCTGGGGAGAGGGAGAGGGAGAGGGAGAGAGAGAGAGTCAAAAGTCTCTAATATAGAAAGGGGGACTGTGTGAACAAATTCCTAACTCTGTGTCAAAACAGTGATTTCCACCATTGTCTTGGTAAAAATAAAAATTTATGACTGCTTTTACGGGGTGGGTCTGGATTTTTTCAAGCTAAAGCGAAATTTAAAGTCCGCCCAGGGTGGGTCTGGATTTTTCGAAGGTCTAAAGCGAAATTTAAATCGCCCCATCATAAAGCAACTGCGCTTTGAACTATAGCTGAGGGTTGTCTCTATCTTCGGGGTTGTTCGGCTAAATAAATTACTTGGTTTATTTTTTTGTCATTATTCAAATTGTTTCAGCATTTGTTAGTATTTCGTTAATTTTTTGGAAATTATTGCTTCGTTATGACGAAAGAAATCTTAAAAGTAAAAGATTACGATCAAGACCTAATTTTTTTGAATAAAAACAAAAATAAGCCATTTTTTTCATTTTTATTCAAAACAAATTGGATTTCGATCATAATTTTTTACTTTTTAGATCTTTCTTGTCATGAAGAAGCAATAATCTCCAAAAAATTGACAAAAAACTAACAAATGCCATTTTTTTTGAAAAAGGACAAAAAAAAAAAAGTTAAATAGCTTATTTAGCCGAACGACCTTCTTGTTATTGACATGAACTAACTTAGGGCAAAATAGTAAACTTACTCATAATTAACTACCCACTCTCACAAGTCACAACCCATGGATTCATAAACATAAAGTCTACACACATGCAATCTGTGCACAGATTTCGTTGTGGGCCCACCACGGATTCCACACAAATCATCCGATCCGTTCATTAAATGTAAAATATTTTTTCAAGGGTCCCCGTAAAAAATAAGTTCAATCCGATACCTATAGGTGCTCGATCCAACCATATAACATTTCATTATTCGAAAATCTGAATGATAAGTTAGATGGTTGGATGAAGCAACTATAGATATCGGATTGAGCTTATTTTTTACTAGGAGCCTAAAAAAATATTTTACATTTAATGAACGACTCGAATGATTTGTGTGGGATCTGTAGTGGACCCCACAATAAAATCTGTGGACAAATTGTATGTATGTGTAGCACGACTCATTCATAAATGCACACACGGAGCGCATACCCAACTTTTAGTAAAAGTGCATTCGTATATGTTTTTTTTTTTTTTTTGAACAGCAAGTGTATGTATATACTCGCAGAGATACAGTAATATATGAGAGAGAGAGAGAGAGAGTGTGTGTGTGTGTTGGGCCTTAGGCCCGTAGTAGTAATGGACTCAAGTAGAGTGGATGACTAATGAAAATACACTCATTGAGTAGACCGCTACTACTGAGCAAAATCGAGAGGCGAGGCGGTACGCCATTAGCTTCTATACATCCAATGGGATTAGCGAAAAATTAATGTGTTAACAACTAAGGTTGTTCGGACAAATAAGTCAAAGGGATTTATTTTTTGTCCTTATTCAAATTTTTTTCGTATCACTTTGTTTATCATCAATTTTTGGAGGATTATTTCATCCTCATGACAAGAGGAATCTAAAAAGTAAAAAATTTTGATCGAAATCCATTTTTTTTTTGAATTTCGACGAAAATTGGCGGGAAAGCCACTTTTTTCGTCTTTATTCAAAAAAAATTGGATTTCGACCAAAATTTTTTACTTTTTAGATTCCTCTTCTCATGAGGATACAATAATCTCCAAAAAAATGATGATAAGCCAAATAATACGAAAAAAATTTGAATAAAAACAAAAAAAAAATTTGGCGGGAAAGCCAATGGCTTTTTTGGCCAAACAACCCCTAAAAAGTAAAGAGGCAGAGGCGGACCCAACTTGGGGCACGTGGGTCACGTGCCCCCATGCCCTTTTTAAAAAAAAATAATAATTCAATTTTGCATATATATTATAGATTGACTGCATAATTGCATCTTGATTGTCATGTGAATGTTCGCTTTAGGATAAATTGGGGCTTTTAGTTTTGAAGTACTATTTCCGTAGAATAATTTTTAAATTGTTTTAGTTTTTAATCTCGTTTGCAGAGTGGTTGATTCTTGAATAATAGGAGTAGGACTTTTGTCTAGTTATAGTGTTTGGTAATTTAATCTTATGTTCTTACGTGGAGATACTACTAAGAACATGTATATGAGAAACCTGAAGAAGGTTCTCCTTCCAAAAAAAACAAAAACAAAAAAAATGATAGATTGTTCAAGTTTTTTTTTTAATATATATATATATATACATACATATATATATATATATATATATATATATATATATATATATATATATATATATAATGCTAACTGAGTTGTAAATTTTTCTTCAAGATTACCGTGCCCCGTTACGTCGAATTCTTGGATCTGCCACTGGAATATCTTTTAGTAGACCGTTAGCTTATGAACTATATTTTTTCAAAAAAAACAAAACAAATAAAAGAATAAAAAGAACTTATGAACTCTCTATATAACTTAAAGGAGTCTTCCAAGTCATTATTTAAAGGTACTTTAATAGCTTGGGTGAAGAATACTTTTGTCCCCTCCACTTTCACATTAGATGTCCTTTTTCGTTCAATTTGACCATCCTAAACCTAACACGTGACCTAATTAAGATTATAACCATTTTTTCCCCTTTAATTTCTTCTTTCTATTGGATAAGGAAGGTGTGTATGAAGACGGTTTGACTATCCCTTTCTTCTGTCTCTTCTTTCTTTTTTTTTGTTTTTGTTTTTTTTTTTTTTTTTTGTTTTGGAGATAATGGTGGTACAAAATGGTTATATTCTTATTAATATATTTACTTTTTGAATTAAATGTGATATACTGTGAGAAAATAACCTGTCTTGAAAAATAAGTATTTGAAAAATAAAAACCTTAACGGAACGGGGCCTAACTATTTTCATGCTTGAGATCGGCAACTGTATTAAATTTCGCTTGAATATTTTTTTTCAAACTCGTTAAGTTTTTATGTTGTCTTCTCTCCATATTTCTCTCTAGCTGTTGAAGAAATAAATAATAAAGTTAATCATCTCTCTAATAGCTTAAACTTTTAGATGAGTTGGTGGTTAATAATATAATATGGTATCAGAGCAAGCAATAGATCATGTGTGCGAACCTCACCGCTTACCTAATGTTTAAATATTTAAATGTGTTTAGCTCGCTTACAAAGGAGAGCCTGGTTACATTTAAGGGAGCGTATTGAATATATAAATAATAAAGTTACTTATATCTCTAACAGCTTAAGTTTTTAGATAAGTTGTTGGTTAACAATCTAATACTAGCTGGTCGACCATGTAGAAGCAGGAGGAAGATGGTCTATGAACTTGCGCGAAGTTAAAGGTGAGCTTCTACTTTCTTAAAATCTTTATGCTTTCTGAGATCTCACATATTTGCACTACACATATGTAAACAAAGAAAATACGTACTATGACACACACACCCCTATTTGATTGTGTACGATATGCATCATTTACCATCAAGACAATAATAACTCTCATAACATACAATAGTTAAGAATTAAATGTTGATGTTACGAATTTATGTGCAAATGTTATGACGTGTTTACGGATAATTTGTTATGAATTCTTGATGATTCAATGTGTGAATACCGTGCGTACACCTCTAAATAGGGGTGTAAATTAATCGTTCTATTTCTCATGTAACAAAGCATCAAATCTGCATGTATACTTGTTAGATATTGTTTCCTACGCGGCTCGTTTTCTAGGCAGAATAAAAGCACAAGCCCATAACAAAAAGAATCAATTCAAGCAGAAATAAATTATCTCTTTGACTAGAATATCCCACCATATGGGCATGTCGTTATTAATATTCCAGGCAAAGGACACAACAGGAGGAATCAACAGATCTGGTGGCTTATAAATGCACACATAACTTACCCATTAAAAAAAATGCATATCCAAAATATCAGGTCGGAGTTATGAATCTAGTCACAAGCAAAAGCATCAATGTTGGAATGTAAAAATACCGATCGAAGTTATTGACACTCTCTCTAATAACTAAACTTTAAGATGAGTTAATACTTACCAGTTCAATATAGAACGTGTGAAGTCGTGTTGAGGACAGTAAATAATGGGTGTTTCATTGATTAGTTTCTTGCCAATCTCGGATTTAGGTATCTGAAGGGCACGGAATTGTTCTTACATATAGGAATTTTTTGTTCTTAGATTTAAGGATATGATGACATCATCCCTTTTTTCCTTTCATCTTTGTAACAATTTCAAAGATTATAAAATTCTTTTTACCTTTCAAAAAAGAGGACAGTAAATAATAAAGTTATCAAAAAAAATAATAATAATAAAGTTATCCTTTCTTAATTTAGGGTTTAAAAATTTGAAAAACTCTTATGGGTAACCAATTTCCTCCGATCATACTTGTGCCCCTATTTTTCAGAGCCAATTTTCATTCTCCATGTATGAAACAAGTAACTTTGCATATACAAGTTAGATTTGTATAGAACAGCAAAGGTACTTTGCTTAAGCAAATCTTCTCTGTGGGTTGCATATAGTCTCTACCCTTGATGTACCATTTGTCGAGTTTTTATATAAAATTATTGTTGCCGACCAAATTTTTTTTTACCTTTAATATGTTGTTAATTATTTGTAAATAATCCAAAATCCACATAGAAATTTGGAAGAAAAGTAGAGTATTACAAAATTAGGGTTGGAGTATGTCTAATTTTCATATGACTTTAAATGAGGTAAAAACCAAGGGTGCACATGGTATGGATTGGCGTTGTTTCCGGAGGAATTCATTTATCAGACCATTTCAAACAGTGCCAAAAAATTTAAAACTAAAATCTTAAAATTATTGATATACAACATGATCTAAACCAAACTACAAGACCGATCCGATCTTCAGTTCTACCTTGTGAATTTCCAAATACTTTCAACTAAAATATAATTGCAAAATTATTCATAGGTTTAGACTAAAACTGGTAATATAAATTAGAACCGCAAAATAGGTAATAATCTTCCACCATTAAATTAAGAAAATAGCATGAAATAGATTAAAATTAACCATAATAGACATTGAATTGTAGACTTTCGTATTGAAAGTCAGGTCTACCCCAACTAAACCCACTAACAACCTATTCTTTGAGAAATTAACTTGGTTTGATTAGACAACTCATTCTTTATCCAAACTGAATACATAATACACATACAGAGGGTCTATATAATGACTTTTCAAAAAAGCTGATTCGGTTTGCTTCTTTTATTTTTATCAAGAAAAGATAAAATTTTATTAAGTTTTGAAGACAAGTTACGAAGATGAAAAGGAGCTAAGGCAAGATGGTTTTTATTTGATGAAATGTGGAGAAAAATGGGTTAAATGGCCGATACTAGGGGAAGGATTCCTGGTATTCTTGTGATCGATTTAATTGGTCTTTTCTTTAGTAGTTCATATTTCAGATCGGGTTCATCCCTGTAGTAATCAGATGAAACCAAACCACAATCACCGATTTTAATTTTTCCGCATCCATAACGAGACAACAAAAACACAAAACCATACCGAATAGGATAGTTCTGTGATCTGTCAAGGTCAGATTAATTTATCGGTTTTCTTGATTATCTTGAACACCCCTCAGATATGGGTTTCTTGATCAGTCTCCAAAATAAAACTGGGTTCAATTTTATTTAAAAGTATCAAAAATACAATTATCTCTATTACCTGGTTTTGGTGATGCACTGAAATGCTATTAGACTCCACCATTACTTCCGAGCACCAGTGCTGGAGTTTCAACCCATGTTGGTCCTGCATTCTTAAGGAAAATAACAGAAAATTACTCAAATGGCTAATACTATTAATTAGTTAGGTCTGAAAATATTGTGCCACAAAATTTACATAAATTCATAGAAAATAAATGAATATTCGAAGATTAATTTTTGGTTGCATCACACTTGCAACGAATCGGGTGTGCAATTAATATTTTCCTTTTGGGGGGCATACCATCTTATAAGGAAAAAATGAAGATAAATGAATTACTTGCATGGCACTGCAGGGAGACGCTTACGTTGACATATCAATTTGTATTTTACTAATAAGTAAGACAGAAGAAGAAAGAGAAAAAGTAGTTACTTCTATTACCCAAAAAAAAAACAAACAAAGAACAAAGAGATAAACGAAATCACAAACAAAAAATTGGAACTTGCGGAAAGTGGGAGAAAGGAAAGTAAGATGATTTAAAAAGAAAATGGGAGAAAACTAAAAGGAAAATTTCACGGTGCATTCCATTCAGTTTTGCTATTTTCTCTTCTTTTCTCTCTCAAACCGAAAAGGGGGAATTTTTGTTTTTAGTTATCCTTTCATTTTGTTTCTTTGCAAACCCTAAGGCTTCTTTTAAAAACTCTAACATTCCAAAATGAGAAAGCAAATTCCAAACAGAAAGAATGTGTGATTCAATATGTAGTACTACTTACTTTGAAAAAGAAGAAGTTGGCTTGGTAACAATGGTAATGCTAGAGCAGTTTGCCATCTTTTGCGCTGTGTGTGTGTGTGTGTGTGTGTGTGTGAGAGAGAGAGAGAGAGAGAGAGAGAGAGAGAGAGAGAGAAAGAAAGAGAGAGGGAGAAGAAGAAGGTCCAGGAAGCAGGAGGGGGGAGATATTCTTATAGGGGTAAAAGCGTCACCAACGCATCATTTGCATTATGGGGGGTTTTAATGATAAGACGATACAGTGAGGATTGAGAATCTACGTTTAAGAGGAGAACACGCTTCACAAAATGCTATCAGAGAAATCGTTATCTTCTTCTACCAACTCCCGGGGTAGGCCGACTTTAGTATTTGCTCCACCTTAAGATCTTAGGTTCGATTATTTTTGTTAACAATTTTTGTGATCATCTCACCGATACGCGTAAACGTGTGAACGGCTGTGGGAGGGACTATAAGGATTAGTCAGAGATGTGCCCAAGGCGCTGGCCCGAGACACCCTCTACTACCAGGAAAAAAATATCTTCTTCTACCACTACTGTAGCACTGTTTCAAGCGAAAAAATGTTGGGTGATATCTTTCCATTTTTTGCTTTATGGTATCCCAGACAAGACATTATATGGGGAGAGAGAGAGAGAGAGAGAGAGTATAATTTCTCATTCATTCAATTGGTTTATATTCAACCAGGTGTAGTCAATAATATCACAACGAACTTCATTTGGTTCTCAGTCTTCCAAGTCTCTGCAATCTGCATCCCTTGTAGCTCTCTCTCTCTCTCTCTCTCTGACCGGAACTTAAGAAACAAGGCACATGACCAAAAAACATTAGCACAAACTGTCATAACCGCTGAGTATGATCAGTGATCTCTTGTCGGAACTAATGACATGAGTACGTGGCAGCAGTATCTCGTAAAATCATGGGTAACATGCTTTTAGTCTCAAGTCCACGTCAGCATATACATATTTTTTAGTATTCTTAGAGTATCATGGGGTAAGGTTTCAACGGTAGCGTAATGTAACGGTACAAAGATTATTAAATGATACGTAAAGGGAATAAGAGTGTAATATCTTCAATTTTTGGACATTTACTTTTGGCGTCAGAATACTTAAAGCGGTCATGCAGTAAGAATTGACTAGTAATTACGATGAAGCTGGCAAAAATTCAGATATAACGAGATAAGTCTCAAGAATCGGCCAATATTCGTGAAAATTTTCAATATCATTCCGTGGTGCTCTCTGACAAATGAGAAATTGTAACACACACACAATATGTATCACTGTGAAGTCCAGGCTTGGGGCTCCATTTGTGTATGAGGTTTTTCTTTGAGATCTTTCTTACAGTAGAAGATGCAACTTTGACCTTTTGACTGCACAAGAGAAAATTGTTAGGGGCATCCTGGCCGGTAATGTACGTACGTAGCTCCTCGTTCTGCACCCCTCAGCCGCGAGATACATTCTTGCAGGCTTGGAGGGTTTTGGAAAAGTACAGCCTTAAGGTCATCCATCGGAGTCAAGTAAAGGGGCCAAGGCCATCAAGCAGAGTCAGGTGGACGACCGACCGGCCACTATAGCTCTCCCCTGACCCTCCCAAGTGGGGATCGCGGTGATCTCCTGATCAGGCCTGGAGAAGTAAGGTGTTCTATATATGATCGATCACTTTTTGATTCCTTCTCTATGTGGGTCTTGGAAGTTGTTAATGAACCTTCCGCGGTTGCATAGGACTGTCAGCCATGGAAGGCTCCTGATGTCTCCGAGAGGAGTCCCGGCCGGCTGCTAATTCCGAGAGAGCCTTCTCGATCGGGTGGCCGTGATGCCGTTTCATCCTTTAATTTGTTTTGCTTCTCTCTCTCCTTAAATGAGATTTGTTTTCTTTAATATTCGCACTGCCTAGCTCGTCGACTCTTGGAGTTTGTAAATGAACAATGTTGCAATTAATTGTAATTAATGACGGTTCATTTCTCTAATTATGATTATGACTTGTGATCGATGGAGGTGCTTTGTAGGTAAGAGTATTGTTTATGTCTATCCCCCACGATAATAACCCTTGTCTCCCACGGTGAAATAAAAAGTGAATTTTGTTCGGGGGTTTTCGTTATAGAACGTTGCCTTGTTTTTTGTAGTCCAACATTATTATTTAAAAAGTGGCAAGAATAAAGAAACAGATCAATAAATGTTAAACAAGTAGCTAGCTAGACTCGTCAAAGCATATTCAAGGCACTATGCTGATTTTTCTTTAGCATGCTCCAAAACAATGCCACATTGGTACTCCGTAACTATTGAATAACTATCCAAAAATATTGCACTAGAATAGAGCGAATTGGCTAGTTTATGTGCACATCGATATTTTATTAGTGAACGGTAGGATTGAGTTCCTAGGTGCTTAGCCGCAACCTAACCTCTTAAATAGGTTGAAAATCCCAAGCGCAGGGCTAAGTTGTAACCGGTAAGACTAGGATCGTACTTACAGGGAATCGGTAATAGCTTGTTCGGATTGTAGATGTCAAGGTTGCGGCGTTTAGTCGGTCAACTGTTGGTTTTGCTTTGAAAGTGGAAATACTAAGGCGAAAAGACTAGAACGAGTTTAAAAAGCTAAACGAGGCAAGTCTAGGGATCGTCCATCCCTTGACTTAGGCCATTATCGGTTCTCGATTGTAACTCAAGCGAAAATCACGACCGCACGCTCACACTCAAAAGATTTAACTTTAAACACTACGTTTATCAACAAATGCGATTTATCTGAATTAAATCAATTTGTTTTACTAATGAATCGAACACATAGGAGACCACGAGCTCTAGGCATACCGCGTGCCAAGACCGCTTGACTAAACGACATGACAAAAAGTTAACACCCCTAGTTTGGACAAAAAATGGCTAGGTTAATCCAATTTTGAAAATCATGCTTTAAGCTCGAGGGTCTGAGAACCAAACAACAACCTAAGTCTTTGGGAAAGATTAATCCAAAACTTAGCCAAAAGACTACTAATCACTAATAGTTAAAGAACAAAACAGAGGGCTAAAAAGAGACATGAGATTTAACTATAGAAAATGAAAATAAACTTGATATTAAGGAGAATCTAGTCCGTACAAATAACTTTAATAAACAACAAATTAACAAAAGACAAATACCTACATGAGTTCTTAAGAAAATAACTTGAAAAGTTTGGAAGAACAACAATTGAAATCCTAAAAAGTAAAAAGAAAGCTTAGGTCTAAAGCTATGCTCATGGCCCTCCTTTCCATTAATGGCCGGCACACAACCATATATATAGGGCCAAAAAGATGGGTTACAAATAACCAAAAGACCCCTAAAAATATCCTAAAAACTTTCATAAGAGGAAACTTTTCATAAATGGAAGATTGAAAAAGTTACTAACAAAAATCTTCAAATTTTTCCCAGGCAGTATCAATATTGGAAATTCCTCAGTACTGGTACCAGGCTTCAATGGACCGGATTTTCTGCTCTCTGGACAGTGGGTACTGGTATTGGCAATTCCTCAATACCGGTACCGGCTTTGCTTGACAGATTTTTGAGCAACTTTACGGGCTTGCTTCTGACACTCCCGAACTCAGATTTGAGTGTTCTTTGGACCGTTAAAAAGCTTGTCGAGTCTACTTTCTAACCCAAGTGGTTTGGATCCAAGATAATTTGTACATCAAAAGATATGACGATTCTACCTTAAGTTGGTTGGAAAATGAATAATTTTGATAAAATTCTCACATCTCCTTCAATTCCCTTGACCTTTGGGCGTCCCGAACAACCTCCAAATCACCTTTTTGAGCACCACAACAAGGTGACATGTGACCTTGAGTCCTTGGTTGCACTTGGAGCATTTCTTGGCGTTTAAACGCACCTTATTCATATGGTTTACCTGAAAATGCTAAAAATCTATTTTACGTGCAATATCGCATAAAACACTAACTTTATAAACATAAATACAACAAAGCTAAGGACTTAAGCACCAAGAATATACATTATTGGGTGCTTATCACCAGGCATTTGTAAATATGTACGTAAACTAATCCGAACACTCTGAATTATTGAAAAAAAAATTAACAAGAAAGAGAGAGAGGGAGAGGGAATTGGCATTAATTAATTAAATCTTTTTTTTTTTTTTGAAAAGATTGGCATTAATTAATTGGGACGAAGATTTAACGGATGCATGTGGACTGCTTACGTGGAAAAGGACATCGATTATGAAGACTAGTATTGTGTATATTATATTATATTATTGTGTATGTGAGGGCTCGTTTGGATGCGGGATTAGATTTGAAGATATTATGTAAGAAGGAGGGATTAGATAGCAGAAAGTATTGGTTAATAAGAGATGACCCATATTAATAGAGGGGGTATTAAATAGTATTTGGTTTGGATGATCAGGTATTAGAAAATGGGGATAAAATAGTATTTAGTTTGGATGGAGGATTAATTGAGGGTATAAGGAAGAGAGATTGATGTAAAAAGCTATTACATGACTTTTTTGCCCTTATGCAGTGTTTTATGATAAAATTTGTTAATTTCATTATAATTAGAATAAATACGTGTTGAGCAAAAAAAATAAGTGTTCCAAATTTCAATCCATTTGAATGAGTGGGAATATTTTATTTTTCTGATCATTTAATTCTAAAAGGGTCATAATTAAATTTTGACTATAGGGCTCTCGTTGATTAGCCCTAAGAAAGTCGTAGAACCAAATACTCTATGGAGCCAAAATTTAACTAACGAGAGCCATGTAGCCAAAAATTAATTATGACTCTTTAGGATAAAATGATCAAATAAATAGGATCTTCGTACCGGTTCAAACGAATTGAAAATTAGAACACTTAATTTTTTTAACCATATTTTTTAATATATAAATTGTATGTTGAAAAATTAATGCTTTGTTTGGATTGTGTTTTGAAATTTATTTTGAAAAATAGTAGGGGTAATAAGTGGAGAGAGATAGAAAGAGAAATGTTAAAAGTAGGAGGAATCTAAGAAGAATCTAGAGGGAATTTTTTAAAAAATTCTTTTTGAGAAGGAAAGAGAACAAGCAATAAGTGTTCCAATTTTCAATCGGTTTGAATTAGTGCAAAAATGCTATTTCTCTGATCATTTTATCATGATCATTTTATCCTAAAGGATTATAATTATTTTTTGGCTTTAAGGCTCTCGTTGGTTAGCCCTAAGAGATATTTGGTTGTACGACTTTCTTAAGGCTAATCAACGAGAGTTCTAGAGTCAAAATTTAATTCTGACCATTTAGGATAAAATGATCAGAAAACTAAAATTTTTCTACCGATTCAAACGGATTGAAATTTGAACTACTTAATTTTTTTTTGCGAGGAGGAATACGAGGGGTAGAATCGTCCAAAATAAAGGGGGACTTGGGAGAATTCCACAACAACTGTTCGAACCCTACCCATCTCTAACACCCCCAGCCGGTTTCAGCAGACGTATTGGAAGACAAGATAAAGAGAATATCCTCTCCATTTTGAAATACCAAATGGGGTTTTCGGCTGGGGCCCAGGGATTAAAATGGGATATCACAACCTCCTTCACAATACCCCATCTAAACAAGCCGTTAATGTTATGGATATGGAATAGATACTATTTATTGTTAAATAGAATAGCGTGATCTTCTTTTTCTCCTTCGATTATGAAGATGGTTGTGATCTTTTCATAACGAAGACTATTCTCTTGTATGCACAAGACTTGGGATTAAAGAGCTTGCTCTCTCGTAAAATTTAGGTTCAAAACCTCTTAAATGCGCGTTATCAACTTTTTGTCTAACACAGTTCATACAAAGTCGAGAACTTTGCTCTGACTATAAATGGATGGGGCTCCTACTAGTGGAGGTAGAATTGTCCCTCAGAATTAGTCGAGCGATCTATAAATTGGCCTAAATATCAGGTTATCAAGAAAAAGACAAAGATTATCCCCTGAGCTACGGACCACTCTTTTCTCGTTCCATTTGTTTTGGCATTGATAAACCATGCATCAGGGCACATATATGAAAATTGAGTTATTATATTCGTTATATTTATTTTTTTGAATCTTCAATTTATGGACTGCTCTGCTTTGTATCCATTTATTCTTCATAATGACCTTTTCTAATATATCTCCGATGGGGTAAATAATATGGCAAATATTTGCGTCTGCGAAATGGTTTTGACTCTCTTTGATAATTGCACTTCAACGTTTGTCTTTTAGCATTCAAAATACACATAGTAAAGTTTCTACTGTCTCTGTCTCTTACTTGCGGTCATCAGTCCCAAGTGATATAGGTTTTCTTTGAAGAGAATAGAGGAAAGTCCACTTTCACCCCCTGTGGTTATCGCCATGTGCGAATACACCCCCTGTGGTTTAAAAGTGTGCACATAACCCCCTGTGGTTTTCAAATTGTGCGGATAGACCCCCTGCCGTCGTATTTTCCATCCATTTTAACGGAAACAACATTAAAAAGACCGTTATACCCCCCATCACGTCCCTTGATTCTTCTTCTTGTTTAAATCTAACCACACCATCCCGTATACCAAAAATTGAATCCAAAGTGTTGATATTGTAAATTTTGATGAGTCTATGACAAAATTCAAGTCAATCAAAAAATGAAAAGCTTATGGTCAAATGGATTTTGTTATGAAATTAAAATTTCAAATTTGAATTTACTACGAGTTAGATCACTAGGTTATTGATGCCTGATCGAGATGATTTTTTTTACAGAGATACTCTATTCTTTATTTAATACATTATGAACGACTCAGATTACATTCTAGAGGTGTGTGAGATACACCTCCGTTAAAATGGATGGAAAATATGACGGCAGGGGGTCTATCCGCACAATTTTCAAACCACAGGGGATTATGTGCACACTTTTAAACCACATGGGGTGTATCCGCACATGGCGATAACCACAGGGGGTGAAAGTGGACTTTCCTCAAGAGAATAACTTCTTATGTTCCGTTAAAGAGTTATTAACAGCATCCAATCTCTGCTGTCCAAAAGTGTTTTGGACTATCCGGATGTTAATAAAACTTCTCCGGAGAAGAGTTAAAACTTTTGAAAAGGGGGAAAAGTTTCATTAAAATCCAGACCGTCCAGAACACTTTTGCATGGTTGCGATTGGTTGCTGCTGCAAAACACTTGTTTCCAACTGCTCGGTAAATAAGTATATCTCTTCTTTTTGAAATGTTTGCTGCCAATGAATCCGTTTGCTGTACGTCAATGGTTGCTGGCTGCTGTTGAAGGCTTGTGGCTGCTGCCATTTCATTTTTGGCAGTGGTTCTATCTCAAACTTTGGATGGTTCACGTTGAGGGAAGCTCTGTCGACCCATATACTACGTCAGGGCTTGTTTTCTTTATTTTGGGTTGTCTTGTTGCACTTCTCTTTGTTCTTTGTTCTCACGGTTGATTCCTTATCAACTTGTGGGCTGAGTTGTAGATGGATGTCGCAGGGCAAAGTGTCAACATAATTGGGATGTTATTTTAGCATTGTGATGCTTTTATCTCTACCCTTTTACTTTGTACTTCTCTTGTCTTTTATCAATAAAATTTTTTCTTCGCCGTTCAAAAAAGAAAATTCATTTCGCTTCGGTAAAAACTCTGTTTTCTTTCAAAATACTTTTGTTTACAACATTGGAGTTATCCCCAATCCCAAACAGGATGAGACTAATGCATTTACAACCAGCCACAGGGAACCAACACTCACGGGAAGCATTGAGAAGCAGGTAGGATGGAGGACTATTGGCCTCGCCCATGCGGCTATCTACATGAACTTTCACCTCCTAACTAGTTGGCCTACAACCCAAGAATCGAACTCACACTTCCAAAGTGAAAGCAAACCCGCTCGTCAGTGGAGACAAACCTCGTTGAGTTTCAAAATTATTAAGAGTACCAACCAAATCAGTATAGATTGTGTACAGATGCAGTAATCTCCAAAAAATTGACAAAAAACTGACAAATACCAAAAAAAATTGAATAAGAACAAAAAAATAAACCATCTTTTTGAGCACAACCTCCAAACCATCTTTTTGAGCACCACAACGGGGTGACACGTGGTCTTGAGTGCTTGGTTACACTTAGCGCATTCCTTGGCGTTCAAACGCACCTTATTCACACAGTTTACATAAAAACACTAAAAACCTATCTTACATACAATATCGCATAAAACACTAACTTTATAAATATAAATACCTAAGAACTTAAGAACCTAGAATATGCATTATTGGGTGCTTATCACCAAGCATTAGTAAATATGCACGTAAACTGATCCGAACATTCTGAATTATTGAAAAAAAAATTAACAAGAGAGAGAAGGGGGGAATCGGCATTAATTAATTGGGACTGAGGATTTAACGGATGCGTGTGGAGTGCTTACATGAAAAAGGACATCGATTATGAAGACTAGTATTGTGTACATTATGTTATATTATATTATTGTGTATGTTAATGTCATGGATATGGAATAGATATTATTTATTATTAAATAGAATAACGTTATCTTTTTAAAAATAAATTAATTGACTTATTTAGCTAAACAGACTTGAATCCCCCACTAGAAAGCAATGTGTATGTGATACCTTTTGATGCGTCACCACCATACAAGCACTCATTGGATTAATTAATTAGATCATACAGGGTTTTGCTCCGATCTTAGGTGTCCTCCGCAAATGAACAGATAGATACTCGAGTTATAAAAAAAGAAATAAAGCAAAACCAGTGGATCGGAGAATGCACGCGCGTGCCAGCTACCAGTGGTGGTTGAGTGTGAACATGTAATTGGAGTAGTAGTATAGCAAGGAGTCGTGCAGTCCCAAAAGGGGTCTACTTTTATCCATGAATAGCGTACTCGAGCAAAAACAGCAAAATTTCACTTCACCGGCCTCTCACCATCGATCGTTGTCGTAGCTACGCTTCACCATTTCTTTTGATGTGAAAGGCATATAAATAATATCTGAGCTGCTTATGAGGAGGCCCCTTCATCTAATTGCAAGGCTCCACCCATGTTTCTTCTAAATGACCACTTTTTCAATTAGATACTTAATACGCCCTAAATAAAAAATAAAAATCTCTTACCTTACATTGGTTCAAAATACACTTCTTTGATCTAGCACTCATGGGTTCATATATAATTCTGGTTCTCTCTCTCTCTCTCTCTTGGAAGTATTTGTTCTTTCCTCAAACACTCGCCGATCGATAGGGGATTCATTTTCAAATTTTCGTGATTGGCTCAACACACAAACTCTACAAAATGAATGGCTCAATCGTCAAAATGGAATCTGATGTGAGCCCCACACAAAGTCTGTACTCCTTCCGTCTCTTTTTAAATGTCCTACTTCGTAATTCCAACTTATTAAAAAGACATCATCATTATATTTTTCACATCAACTTTTTCTTCCACTTTCCCTACTTACCCATCATCATTACACTTTTACTCAATAACTTTTCAAAATGGAATTTACTTCTAGGGACAAAATAGACAATGCACTAACTTTTACCCATTAACTTCACAAAATGGACACTTATTAAGGGACAGCTTAAAATGGAATACTGGTCTCTCAATAAGGGACGGAGGGAGTAATATTCATGCAGAAGAAAATTGATCAGACGTGCTTTTTTTGGACAAAAAATCTGCCACTCCATGGCATGCGAAATACAATCCTTCTCCGAGTACAGAGGGGGAATTAGTTGTATGTCAAGGTGTTGGGGATTGCAATTCATATATATATATATATATATGTAGCGCTAATCGAATCTTCCAACCGGCTATGTTAAGATGATGTACATGGAGTTCAGAATAGCTGGGGATGGTATGGCTTCTGTAGGCGTGCTTTCAAGAGATACGTACATGTACGAATGGTGGGTGGATTTAGAGGTTTCCATAGGAGCGCGTATCGGGGCAAACTCTATCTTGGGCGCATTGTGGGCCTTACGAGCTCGCGCGATAAGATGCTGAATTAGTCACAGACATTTTTATGTCCAATAATGAACTTTTTTCACCCTTTGAGCGCGCTAATGTGTGAAATATTGCAGGACCCTCATGGCCCATGCAATGTGCCGGCTATATTCCAAGTGAACAATTAGGCCAATACAAGCTAAGTGTGGTTCTTGTAGCAAAAGAAGCTTTATTCCAAGTGAAGTGACTACCTTTATTTGCAATGTTTAATTCGAACATTTTTGTGCATACTGATACTCTAGGCTATCAATAAAGAAAGTATGGTAATGTGCACACATAAATTGAATTGGGTCTCTAGGTCTGCCCTATCTGATGTCATTTGGCTTTGATTTAGGGGCGTAGTTCCACAGCAAAACAGGTATGGAGGGCCACTGTTTTAGTAGTCTTCAGATAGCCACCACTTTGTCCATATTGCAAAAGGTTAGGTATGCCTCTAATCCTCCCCCGCTCATAACCCCAATGATCGGGGACTATATATGAGTATGGGTTCTGTTGTTGTTGTTGTTTAATTTGAACATCCTGTTTTTACATTGCAAAAATGATGTAGGGGTTAAATGAACACATTACCAAAAAGAAAAGGTCCCACCTTAGATGAGAATTTATTGCGTGCTCGTGTGGGATGGTTTTGTTTTTGGGCCATATTTTGTAGTTAGTGGAAAGTTAGTCAATGAGGAGGCTATTCATAGCCTTAAAAATCCAAACCCCGCCCCTTGTGGGATTCGAACCTTGATCTCCATGGAAGGAGGATATGAGCAAACCACCTCACCAAGCATGGTTTCTCTTCGTGTGGCACGTTACACAACCCATTTTTGTGAAGTTCGCCACTTAATGTATAAGATTCATATTACGGAAATATAGTCTCATATTGCTTGAAAGTGAAATGGTGATCACTTAATATAATATTAAAACCTTTAACTCATTGTCAATTTATTTTAAGATGGATATAAAATTTTCACACTCCACAAAAATGCTTGTATTTTGGGTCAAGAAGTTTTGGGGCATGTACCAGGTGGCGATAAGTGAGTGGACAAAGGAGTTAATTGGTGAATTGGTGCGGACAACTTTTAGGGAGAGCACTCTTTGGTGAATTGGTGGGGACAACTTTTTGAAGCTGACTCACATTTTAACCTTCCGCAATTGCCCCCAAAAATAACCGAATAGTACATTTTACTTTACATTTGCGGCAGTAACTGATTGGACAAAGGAGTAAAACACCAGGGGCACACTACCAGACTCTGTAATTGTGTTCTTTAAGCTACAATAAAGAGTATAATCATGAAAAGCTTACTAGACCAGCCTAGCTACTTGCTTAGATGTTAGAGCGAGTACACTAGATGAGTTTAAATACATATTTTGTTATTTTATCTAGGAGAAACATAAAAAAAAATTCTACACCAAGCGAGTTAAAAGAGGAGCTAAAATGCATTTATGAATAGTTCTACTCTATATTTACCTCTTCACTATTCATACTCCTTTCTTTTTTTATTATTTCTTTCTCTCTCTCCTTCCTCCTTTCTCCTCTCTTTAAACAATAGAAATAATAGAGAATGAGTAAAAAATATATATTTTAATTAGTGTTAGGTAAAATAGATAGTATTGATATAGAGTTGAGAGAGATATGAATAGGTAAAATAAAAAAAATGTACTGTTCACCAACATTTTTAGATTTGCATTGGTGTATATGCTCTTATACATGCATTGAAAATGCTCGGAACTTATAGCTATCAACTGTAGCATAGCAAAAGTATCAGCTATTAGTATTTTAATACCAACACCCACTTTATCCACTACGCCTTTTACCGACGGTATTATTACCGGCGTTAAAAAAACTGTCGTTAAAAGTTATTTTTACCGGCATTAGTAAAACCGCCGGGAATAACTACCTAAAACAACGGTTTTTTTAAGAATGCCATTTTTACAAACTTTTACCGGCGATTTTTTAAAATACCGCCGGAAAAAATAGAATATACGATTTTTTTTATTACCGGCGGTTTATTATTGCCGTTTATAATAATACCAACCTGCATAATATAAATATTATTATTTATTCTACATGATGCAATATGTGGGTCAGTTTAGTTGGTAGCACGTGCTCTATAGGATCCGGAGGTTCCGGGTTCGATTCCTGGGAGAACAAAAAAAATTAACCACGGATTTCATTGCCAGCGGTTTTTTACCGCCGTTTTCAGTGTTGCCAGCAGTTTTCTAATGCCGCTTTTGTTTTTCCGACAATTGTTTTCCCGACGGTTTATTTCTGGCGGTTTTTGAACTTTTACCGGCGATTTTGAGTATTACCAGCGATTTTGAGACTATCAACGGCAATTTTCTCATGTCCCTAAAGCTAAAATTTGGCATAGTGATCCCCGCTCTCTACAAAATTATACTCATCTCTCTCTCCTCATTAAAGATGATAAAGTACTATTATAATAAAATAGAGAACAAGAACAAAGCATTGCTGTAGAGGAAAGACAAAAAGTGAATAGGTAAAGTATGAAAAACTATGTTACGAATAGCCAATTTACCTTTTTATTGGTGCTCTTGCTCTATAGTGTAAACTGTAAAGCAAATCCCAAAAAAACAAGGCTGCCTTCGTCATCCATCCACAGTGTAACCAAGTCATCTACCACTTCCACAAAAGCAAATAAAGCACAGGTTGCACAGGTACTTTATGTCCTCCATCAAATTCAAGTTTAGTTTTCTACTTCATTCCTCTGTATATTGCAAAATTTACTTTTACGCACCGAATTTCACTGTCTTTTTTCTCCATGTTGAGGTTTTTTTTTTTAAGTATCATACATCAGTTAAGAGTTAAGTGATAAAAAATAAAAATAAAAACTTTTGGGTGCAAATATTTGATTAGTCAAAGTGAGAAAGAGAACTCATAAAGCAGTTTGATGATGTGGTAGAAATAATTAATAAGTCTTTCTTTTGTTTTCTATTTTTGGTTATGCTGCACCAGTTTTTCCTCGAAATCAATTTTAATTTCAAATTTTGTGTCTGAGTTAAAAAAAAGTTAACATATATGGTCTGGGGTGGATTCAATCACTTTACGCCTTTACACTATTTCACTAGAGGCCCGAGCACACGTGACGCGTGTGCAAGTTGAATTTTGACAGAATTTGTCAAAATTTGATCAAATAATAAATGTGGAACTTGGGCAAATTTTGTCAAAATTCGACTTGCACACGCATCACGTGTGCCCCGGTCTCTAGTGTGTAATGATAATCTATGTATTTTACCCTCAGAGCATCTCGATCCAACGCATGCCTGAAAACTCCAATTGAGAGTATGAGAAAGCTCCAACCCATACTCTATATCTCTTCTCTGGTTGACAGGATGGATTTTGGTCGTCTAAATGTAGAGGATGATCCTCTATCTGAGAAAATGAAGATTTTACTCTTCAAACGTACATATAACTTTGAATCACTACATTATATTTCGCAAAATTAATATTATTGAAGAAGTCTCAACATTATCTTTTAAACAAGGCTCATTTTGGATATTCTATGAGAAAACAATTAATTTTATAAATTCAAATTTTAGAGACAAAATGAAAATTTGTTGAGTTTTGACAGAAATAGAGAAGATATTAGAGGTGTGTGGTTGGAGTAGAGATGAATAGTAACTCCTCTAAATTTACTTTTTGAAAGTATTATTAATGCTCTTTGTGGGGTGGTGGTTTGAGATTACTCTAAGGATAGATCTAAATGCCTTCCTTCCCCAAGAGCGAGCCTGCAAAAGGAACTACCGTTAGTGCCACCCAACTAGAGCTAGCTGGCAGGCACTCCATGCCTAAGTTAATATTTGAAGAGGAAGGGAGCAATAAATAGTAGATCTCAAATTTGGAGTGGCGTATTTATCCCTTCGTATATATAGAGGGCTTGTTCTTGCTCTTCAAGCTACTTGCGCACAACATGTACCTGACATCACACGTAACCGTCTCGGTTAGTGACATCGTGGTGACATTCACCCAACACATGGCTGGACCCACGTGTCGAGATCGTGACCCCATAAATGTCTCCATCTAACTCTCGGGTCCTTATCCGGGTCTGGCACACTGTCGGTCATGACCCATGGAACGACGGACTCGATTGGCCCATTATCTGAACCAGGTTCGGCCCACTTCTCGTACACAAGTAAATATTAGCACTTTATAATGTAACTTATTATTTTTTGCTTTAAATTAAAAGACCATTGATGCATGGTGGTCGACATGCCACTGAGGTTAACCATTACAAAACCAGTCTCTTGCTAGGTAGAAGGGCTCAAAATCATCAAATAAAGTAGTGGAGTAATTGTTATCTAAAATATTGGCATGGTCCCAAAATTTACTATGAAAAGCATGCATGCATGTGAGGTATGGGCCAAATGGTTGAGTTGACAGACGTACGTGGTGGTACCAAATAATACAATCAATATGTACATATATATATATATATAGATGGTGTGGTCATAATGTTCCCATCTCTCTCAAATACCAAACAACATCCACATTTAATGTTAGATATTTATACGGCCATATCAACCCTCTAAAAGTCGGGGAGTTGTCCGTATTGATCTCTACCAATTAAATGTGTTTGGATTGTTGCTTTCCTTAGTTATATGGCCACATCAATCAACCCTCTAAAAGTCGGGGTGTTGTCCGTATTGATCTCTGTCAATTTTAATGTGTTTGGATTGTTGCTTTCCTTATATAGTTTGCATATTACTGATCTCTCTTGCTCTCAAACAATAAAATAAAAATAAAAATCCTAGCCGCCTTCTCTCTTCTTTCCCTCCCTCCGGCCCCTTAGGATTTCCATCACCCTAATGCGGCGGCGGAAGGGGAGGGCTTTACTGCTATTGGGTGTTTTCCTTTGTTCCCTGATGATGTTTTTTTTGTTTTCAATAATCCCATATTTTCCGTGAGGGTTTTTCGATCTCTCTCGATCTCAGATCCAAGAGTTTCTCTGTGTTTTTTTCCTTTTTCTCTTTCTCTTGATTCTCATTTATCATCGAGATGCCGATTCGGGTTACGATTAAGGTGGTAGTGATGGTCGTTTGATGAAACAAGGCAGAGGCAATGGTGGTTCAATCAGATCGGTTGGATTGACTTACCATCAGTGTGTGGTCTCGCCCTACGGAAGTGGAAGTTGTGATCGAAGATATTTGCTGCAAAGTTGATCGGTTAGGATGTAATACCCGTCCCGAATATTTAGTATTATACATTCACATTTTGATTGAATTATGTGTTTATGAGATTTATTCATATTTGGTGGGAATTTAACTAAATGCTATTAGTCGATTGCATAAGTGGAAGGGTGGTGTGGTTACACCATATAATTTTTTCAAAAGGGAGATATTTCTTAAATATCTCATTCCTTCCCCTTTCCCTGATATTTTCATAGAGAGAGAGAGAGAGAGAGAGAGAGAGACGCCAGGAGAAAGAAGAGGAGAAGGAGAAGAAGAAAAGAAGAAGAGAAGAGAAGGGGTTTTGCTTGGTGATGATCATTCTTTCCTAGAATTGAAGTCCTAACATGGTAATTCATGCCTTCTTGTATTTGATTTCATGTTTATTATGCCAAGTTCATATGTTTGGAGGTTGAATTCGTGCCTGGAATATATGGGTTTGGGTTAATTTAGATATGGGTTGGAGTTCTTGGAGAAATTAAGAACCTAGTCTTAAATCCCTTGAATTTGATGCTTAGAACGTGAATTGATTCTTGTATTTGATAGTTTTTGCAAAACTCTTTGTTATATATGAGTTTGAGCATGATTTGGTGTAGTTTTGATGAGTTTTAGATGTGTGTTGAGTGGTGGAAAAGGTTGGGAATCAGAGGAAGATCGAGCTGTATTTTCGCTGAAAAACCCAGGTGGTACCGGTACTGCGTTTTGGGTGTACCGGTACCAGGTGTCCAGAAGATGTTATTTGTGAGTTTTTGGGGCTGGTACCGGTACTGGGATTTTTGCAGTACCGATACCAAGGTTAAAAATCAGCATTTCTGACGAAACTTCAAATGGGCATAACTTTTTCATCCGGACTCCGTTTTGGGCAAATTTTATATCAAAATTGATGTACTCGGAATGTATTTTTCAATGGTGGTGGTTTCATAATCTAATTCTAATCTTAAAAGAATTTATGGTCGGAATACGGTGGATTAGTTGTTGGATTCTTTATCAGTTTTGGGGTTATGTTATGTTTAAGCGCTATGCTTGCTTGGGAAACCTTGGAGGTCTTTGAGATGACATGTTTGAGTTCATTGGACATCGTTTAATACCTTGTTAGCTCTATAAATTGATAACAAATGGTTGTAAAATGGATTAGGAGATGTTGGGTGGCCTTGTTAACCTTTGGGCATGGGTTAGATTGTTAAAATGTTATAGGGTGCTATCATTCAATTGTTTGATCATTTCAATGGAGAAGTATGCTAATATGAGTTAGCTTATGATTAGGAGGCAAGCCGGTCAAATGGGAGGTGCCGAAACCGTAAGTTTGAAGTATCTCGGTCGATACAAAGGTGAGTGTGTCTGATATGGTTCTTCTCAATAAGATATTGCTGTGGTGGTGAGTGTATACGTTGCTAATGGCATTTTAGCTTTCGATATGATTATCGTAAAATAGATAATGCGGTGGAGGTGATCGTATGTCATGCTATTGTTGTTTAGCTTTTGATATATTGTGAATGTGTGCGTGTGAGGCACACCATGTTGTAAGCCATATCGTTCAATGGACGATGGTTGGGAGCATGGTGTGTGGGACACGAGATTTGGATGTTATATGCGTGTTTAATGAATGTGCATGCTGATGGATGTTGTTTGAACCGCCGAAGGTTAGCGTGTGAGGCATATCATGTCGTATGCCATGCCAACTAATTGTTGGTGGATGGGAGCATGGTATGTGGGACACCTCGTCTTGGGTATATGCGAAGTGGCAGACGTGTCACTGTATGTGATGTGATTATACTCATGTTATTGTGTTTGGAGCATGTGATGGATATAACTGTTGTTCACATTCGAGTGTTTCAGTTATGTTGGAGTTCATATTTATGTTGATATTCCTTCGGGTATTGTAAAATCTTATCGAGCACTTCTATATCTCACACACTCTGGTTTTCCTTTTGGATTGCCAGATAGCAGGTGGCTTAGAGTGGGTCCACTATCGGTCAACGTGTTGAGGTGTACTCGAACGTTAGCTTTGGGAGATGTGATGGTCAAGCTTATTGTAGGTTGTTAATGAAGGAATTGATTCATATAAGTTGTAATCAAGTCGTTGGTGGATATTTTGAAGTTTAGAACTTATTAAGTTTTGTAATAGAGGTTGTGGTTACTTAGTTGTGCGAGTTTGTGATTGGTTGGTCAGTACGTTGACTCGTTTCTGTTTTAGTGTGAGAAGTCTTCCGCTGGTTGTTTATTCTGTCTGATTGTATTGTGAGGTTGGGTCTTTTGTGTGGAATGCCACGTGGCCGTGTCGGTTCGGGCCCACTTTGGGTGTGGTTCCGGGGCGGGGCGTGACAGCTTGGTATCAGAGTTAGTACGTTCTAGTCACTGTGTTGAGAGTCGATTGGGGATTTTGGTAGTGGACCATAGGGTGTTGTGACTGACGAGTAAGGGTTCGTGGGTGACTAACGTGTGACTATTTAATATTTAGCACTTAGTTTGTTGTTGGTGGTGGTTTGAATTATTGAAACAGGTTGTTGATGTGGCTCAGTACATGGAGCAGCAAATGGTATGTGCTTATGCAAGTCAAGGAATTCAGACTTTGCCGGATATGGTGATAGGTATTTTCAATATTGGATGACGTCAGGTGTAGGTAACAGTAGATGTGTGGTTAAACTTAATTACTGTGTTATCAATGCTTATTGTGCACCTAGAGTAATTGTGTGCTTTTGTAAGGTGTGGCTTTTGTTATGGTGAGATGGTTGTGTTGTCGTGTGCTATATCAACCTTGCTATGGTATAAGTTGGCAGTGGGATGATTTTTGAGAGTCGGAGAGTTATGCGCTAAAGAGGGTTCATTTTGGATTTTAAAGATTAGTGTCAAAATTGTAGATGTTGTGGTGAATTTTGGGAGATACTGAAAAAGGGATGTGTGTGTGTTTATGGAAGTAGCATGGGTTCATTAGTGTGTGATTGGGTACATGTATGGTTGTGCACGTTAAGGAGTGGACACTCACATAGTAATATATGTATTGCTAATACAAGGTTTAAGATGGTTGTTATCTATCCGATTGTGTGGAAAGTATTAACTGTTATAGAAGTTGAAAACTTGTGGAATGAGTTAAAGGTGTATAGAGAACATTGAACTTTCTGAATAAAGTGGATAAGTTTGGATGGATTTTCTATATCTTATTACTTGTATGAGTTGGAAAGGTTTGGGGAGTTAGTTGTCGGATGTAGCGTAAATGGGTGAGATAGTTTGTCTAACGGTTGGAGTGGTGGGTTTCGAAGGAGTTGAGAGTTACGTTTTGGGCGACGAAAATTGGTTGGAGAATGAAAGCATGTACAAATGGTAAATGTGGATGTTAGGTTTTACTAGGGTGAAGTTGTGTTTGAGCTCTACTTTGTTAATGGGGTTTGTATGGTGTAAGTTAAAGAGGTGTAGATTTGACTGGAATTAAACTGAGTGGTGAGACTAGGTAAGCAGTACGACAGAGCAGCGGCTACAAAACAGTTGCAATGGTCAGATGAGAAATGGGTTAATTTCGCGGAAGTGAAACTGGGGCAGAGTGTTGATATTCTTGAAAACCATTCTGAGAGAATGGGACAAGTATAACTTTTACTTGTTGTTCAATTTGATAGCATGATCATGCATTATGACTTCTTGTCAGAGTCAGTCCAGTCGACTGGAGTGTCAGTGGTGTTGTGATGCAATAGACAACGTGCCTATTAAATCACGACACGTCTTGCATATTATTATATTCGCATGCCATCAATGATATATATATTGTGGACTAACCTTGTTTTGAAGGGACACGTTGCAACAAACTGAGTTCGGATTTCTGAAACAGAATTCGGGGATGGTACTAAGTGATAATGAGACATGGAATGGTAGTAAGATCTTGGTTGTGAAGGGCGATGGATTTATCTAGAGGAAGGTAAGACAAGTGACTTAGTGCATTTAGACATTGGTTGTGACAAGGTGAAGGATGTTGGGGTCTATGAGGAATGCATATCCAAAGTGGGTTAAATGAAGCGCAAGTGTTTATTGAGATCAGATGTGAAATCTTAAGTGAAAGTTTAGCTATGGTAGTAGCAGATTTTGTGATGGGTTGATGGATAGGAAGTTAGGTGCGTTGACGGTTCGTATTGGTATGTGTTGGGTGGGTTGCATGCTAGTATATAAAAATTTCTTGACGTGTTGTTTGTGTGTGATAGATGTGCTTGTTTTGGTATACCTGGGTGATAAAATGGTTAGTGAAACATAATTATATAATATTCATGTAATGGTGTTTCAAGATTGATGTTTGTTGGTGTATCAAGTAGTATTAACGTGTTGATTGATAGTACGAGTTAAAGTTTAGTTTCCCTAAAAGGTTATACTCAGGTTTTGAGAGTGCGTGGTGGTATGGGGGTCATGCTGGTTAAAAAGAAAATTGGCGTGCTTGCGTTATATTGATTTTAACATGAGTTAGGGAGTTTCTGGTTGGAAGTTACTCTATTAAAGGATAAGCTCGTAAATTTCCTACGATGGAATTATGTGAAATGGTGAAAGTGATTTTAGCATGTAGGCGTGTTGGATGTCGTGATGTAAGTTGAGGGTGCGTGTCCTTCTTGAGAAGTAGAATTGGTATTGTATTAGTACCTACGAGGCTTATGTGATTATTTTCGGCATGTCTTGTGGGGCATAAGGGATATCGTTTTAAGTGGGAATTTTGGTTTGGAGGTGAAGGTGAGTGAGAATGAGTAACGCGTTAGTGTATCTGAAGGAGTAACTTGTGTGTGGTATTGTATATGTGTTGTTCTTGTTCTTACATGTGGTTGTGGGACAAAAATTAGCAGGTAACTTGTTGGTTGTGGTTGTCGCTGGTGTGGGGCGGTTGGCTCTAATTTCGAGGACGAAATTTTCTAAGGGGGGGAGAGTTGTAATACCCGTCCCGAATATTTAGTATTATACATTCACATTTTAATTGAATTATGTGTTTATGAGATTTATTCATATTTGGTGGGAATTTAACTAAATGCTATTAGTCGATTGCATAAGTGGAAGGGTGGTGTGGTTACACCATATAATTTTTTCAAAAGGGAGATATTTCTTAAATATCTCATTCCTTCCCCTTTCCCTGATATTTTCATAGAGAGAGAGAGAGAGAGAGAGAGAGAGAGAGACGCCAGGAGAAAGAAGAGGAGAAGGAGAAGAAGAAAAGAAGAAGAGAAGAGAAGGGGTTTTGCTTGGTGATGATCATTCTTTCCTAGAATTGAAGTCCTAACATGGTAATTCATGCCTTCTTGTATTTGATTTCATGTTTATTATGCCAAGTTCATATGTTTGGAGGTTGAATTCGTGCCTGGAATATATGGGTTTGGGTTAATTTAGATATGGGTTGGAGTTCTTGGAGAAATTAAGAACCTAGTCTTAAATCCCTTGAATTTGATGCTTAGAACGTGAATTGATTCTTGTATTTGATAGTTTTTGCAAAACTCTTTGTTATATATGAGTTTGAGCAATATTTGGTGTAGTTTTGATGAGTTTTAGATGTGTGTTGAGTGGTGGAAAAGGTTGGGAATCAGAGGAAGATCGAGCTGTATTTTCGCTGAAAAACCCAGGTGGTACCGGTACTGCGTTTTGGGTGTACCGGTACCACGTGTCCAGAAGATGTTATTTGTGAGTTTTTGGGGCTGGTACCGGTACCGATACCAAGGTTAAAAATCAGCATTTCTGACGAAACTTCAAATGGGCATAACTTTTTCATCCGGACTCCATTTTGGGCAAATTTTATATCAAAATTGATGTACTCGGAATGTACTTTTCAATGGTGGTGGTTTCATAATCTAATTCTAATCCTAAAAGACTTTATGGTCGGAATACGGTGGATTAGTTGTTGGATTCTTTATCAGTTTTGGGGTTATGTTATGTTTAAGCGCTATGCTTGCTTGGGAAACCTTGGAGGTCTTTGAGATGACATGTTTGAGTTCATTGGACATCGTTTAATACCTTGTTAGCTCTATAAATTGATAACAAATGGTTGTAAAATGGATTAGGAGATGTTGGGTGGCCTTGTTAACCTTTGGGCATGGGTTAGATTGTTAAAATGTTATAGGGTGCTATCATTCAATTGTTTGATCATTTCAATGGAGAAGTATGCTAATATGAGTTAGCTTATGATTAGGAGGCAAGCCGGTCAAATGGGAGGTGCCGAAACCGTAAGTTTGAAGTATCTCGGTCGATACAAAGGTGAGTGTGTCTGATATGGTTCTTCTCAATAAGATATTGCTGTGGTGGTGAGTGTATACGTTGCTAATGGCATTTTAGCTTTCGATATGATTATCGTAAAATAGATAATGCGGTGGAGGTGATCGTATGTCATGCTATTGTTGTTTAGCTTTTGATATATTGTGAATGTGTGCGTGTGAGGCACACCATGTCGTAAGCCATATCGTTCAATGGACGATGGTTGGGAGCATGGTGTGTGGGACACGAGATTTGGATGTTATATGCGTGTTTAATGAATGTGCATGCTGATGGATGTTGTTTGAACCACCGAAGGTTAGCGTATGAGGCATATCATGTCGTATGCCATGCCAACTAATTGTTGGTGGATGGGAGCATGGTATGTGGGACACCTCGTCTTGGGTACATGCGAAGTGGCAGACGTGTCACTGTATGTGATGTGATTATACTCATGTTATTGTGTTTGGAGCATGTGATGGATATAAATGTTGTTCACATTCGAGTGTTTCAGTTATGTTGGAGTTCATATTTATGTTGATATTCCTTCTGGTATTGTAAAATCTTATCGAACACTTCTATATCTCACACACTCTGGTTTTCCTTTTGGATTGCCAGATAGCAGGTGGCTTAGAGTGAGTCCACTATCGGTCAACGTGTTGAGGTGTACTCGAGCGTTAGCTTTGGGAGATGTGATGGTCAAGCTTATTGTAGGTTGTTAATGAAGGAATTGATTCATATAAGTTGTAATCAAGTCGTTGGTGGATATTTTGAAGTTTAGAACTTATTAAGTTTTGTAATAGAGGTTGTGGTTACTTAGTTGTGCGAGTTTGTGATTGGTTGGTCAGTACGTTGACTCGTTTCTGTTTTAGTGTGAGAAGTCTTCCGCTGGTTGTTTATTCTGTCTGATTGTATTGTGAGGTTGGGTCTTTTGTGTGGAATGCCACGTGGCCGTGTCGGTTCGGGCCCATTTTGGGTGTGGTTCCGGGGCGGGGCGTGACATAGGACTTATGATTTTCTTTTTATTTGTAGTTCAGGAAATTTAGTTGAATACACTTTGGCAACTTCGAGTTGCAAGGCTCTGGTATTCGTATTTGGGAAGCTAGACCTCCTTATTGGTTATTGAATCCTCTGTGGAACAATCATCGTCTTCTTTAATGTCCTGTTATGCTCTTCTTTATCAATGAAAGTTTCTTTGTATGTTGAAAAACAATCACACAAATTGTGGTTCCATTTGGATTAGGGGTATCAAACAGTGCATGTGGGTTTGAGCTAGCTCACATAATGCACGGGCATGTACTGGAACGCGAGCGTATAAGCATCTTTAAAAAATCTTCCAATTAACTAAAATTCCTTTCAAAAGTCCAAAATGTGCCACCTCCCTAGCTCCCTAATTAACACAGCAACGCTGCTAACCACGCAAACAATCGTGGACAGACGGTGCACAGATTTTGTTGTAGGGCTCACTTGGGTCCCATACAAACGATCCGAGCCGTTCATTAAACGTAAAATATTTTTTCAAGGGTCCTTGCTACAAAAATCTGCTCAATCAGATCCCTATAGGTGCTCGATCCAATCATCTAATTTTTCATTCAAATTTTTGGATAATGAAAAGTTAGATGATTGGATCAAACACCTATAGATATCGGATTAAGTTGATTCTTTGTAAAATCCTTGAAAAAATATTTCACATTTAATGAACGATTTGGATTATTTGTGTAGAACCTGTGGTGGCCCCTACAATAAAATCTGTGTGCGATTAGTTTGTGTGGATAGACTTACTTTTTTTTTTTTTGGTTATACGGTATACATCAACGGAGGTCATTAGCGGGGTGCTAGTATTTTAATCAATGGAGGTTCAGAGGCTGTCCATAACCCTGAGCCCCAAATCTGCCCTGTGGGACTCAAAAAAAAAAGTTAATTATTTGGTACAAGACAGATCTATCACCACAAAAAAAAAATCGGGATCTAACAACGGTCAAAAGCGTCACTAAAACACACAAAAAGAGTTGCTAAAAGCAATACCAACGGTTTACCAACCGTTGTGAGATATCCTTTCGTGTAGAGGTATAGCAACGGTTTTGGCTAGCGTTGGTACAGATTTTTTTTAATAACGGTTTCTTTAACAACGGTTGCAACTTTTTTTAAAAAAAATCTGGGGTAAAATATGACATGGCAGCCATGTGGTGCATAGAAGGCAATACAACAATTTTGCTTCCTCTTGGGAATCGAACCCAAGATCTCGCGTATGCGCTCGCGAGTGCAAACCGGCTGGGTTAGCCAAGCACTTGTGTAATATCAAGGGCCTACTAATATTTATACTATGCAAACTAGCTAGGCTGGCTTATGTCATTAGAGTTTTATCGATTTATTCTTAATCCAAGTTCTTTAATTCGGTTTATACTATACAAACACCTACTCTCTTTTTTTTTCCCGATTGGAACCGTCTATTTTTTACATAGTAAAGAGTATTCGTATGAAAAAATGAAATTAATCGGGTATCGTTACATACTTGATCGGGCAGAAAATTTTATTTTACTAATGAAATTTTGTCTCAATAATGAAGTCTTCTAAACTCGATCAAGCCAATTTTTTATGAGAATGATTTAATCAACAAGGAAAACAGAATCAATGGTCTCAATCATCACAGTTGTGTTGTGGTCGAGTTGCTACTGTACGTTCAAATACAACACAAGACGTAGTTTAATTGTTATTATGAATTACATTAAACATATATATTTTAAATATAATTACAAATCCGATTGAGTCAAATTTTTACGAGAATGATTTAATCAACATGAAAAAAAAGTCAACCGTCTCGATCGTTAGTTCGAATTTGGAAAACCGATCGCATGAAACAAAATTGGTTTTGGCGGTGTGAAAATCTACTAACGGTTAATGAAAACCATCGCTATAGTCTGGTTTATAGTAATGGTTATTGGAAACCGTCGCTATACTTCGGTTTTTAGTAACGGTTATGGAAAACCATTGCTATAGTCTAGTAATCTAGTAACGGTTGCATGAAAACGGTCACTATAGTCCTGTTTCTAGTAACGTTTTGCAAACCGTTGCTACACACCATCTATATCGACGGTTTTTTCAACCATTACTAAAAAACCGTTGGGAGATCCCAAATTTCTTGTAGTGTATACCAATCGGTCCTCCTTTTTAAATATATTTTCATTCTATATTCAGGTGTTGGGTCGAGACCCGACACCGATTACACCTCTAAGTACGAGCACAAAAATAATCAAGCATAAAAATAGAGAAACACTGAGAAACAATTCCTTGTGTGTATGTATACATATACACATATATAACTGAAAAAATCTCTCCGAAAGAGCCACAAACCGGCTCTCCACTTCCCCCTCAGTTCTCACCCTTTCTCCCTCACGTGATGGCTCTCCGGCAGAGTATCCAACATCTCCGAGGAGCACCGCTCCTTCTCAAGGATGAGCCTCACACGCTCAACTCTCTGTCTCTAGCGCGCACACAACCTCTCTCTTATCTCAATACATAAAAGAGAAACAAAAAAAAAACAGTGGGCAATAATGGGGAGGGATCCTGTGCTTCTCGCACATGGGAGAAAAAACCCAACAAGTAACAACAGGGACAGCCAGAAATTGAATTTTGAGGTGGCCATGAGTAATGTTGTTAAGAAATATAGGATTGTAATTAAATCTCATTAAGAATAATTTAAGTAAAAAGTTGTTTCATGGTACTATTAACCTTTTTTAACCAGAAAAAGGATGGGGACGGGTTATATGTCTGAGTGGGGAAGGGGAGACTAATATAGTTTGATGATATTTTTTCTTTTCTTCCAATGTACGTAATGGTAGGGTTCTTTCAAATTGCAGGGGGGACGACCGCTCTTGCTAAACCCCCCTATGACTTCATCCTTGCTATGGTCTATGAATAATTAACTGAGTCCTAACAAACACATCACAATAAATAGGAGTACTTAATTATGCCAGTACATGCAAAGCATTTTTGCTCCGACTTTAAGGGGGGCCCATGCTAATGAACTACGGATTTATGATCTCTCTAGGTTAGCTTACGTATGCCTGAGCTGGTCTGGAAACATGTCATTAAGTTTCATTGGTGGTATTAAGAGTCTACCGCGCGAGAGTAGTACTCTAGCGCAAATTCAGGCTCATCGTGGACCAAAGTAAGTTCGTGAAAAAGACAAAAACCGGAATTAGAGAATGTAATACAAGGACCGCAGGTCAATTCATTCTAAAGGCCTCGATCCTTAGCCAATAATATGTAGGGAAGGTGATTACCAGTCACATGAAGGACAGTCGATGAGACAAGTGCTAAAATCAAAGGTTGGGTTTATCCGGTAAATGCACGACATGACTCAAGTGATTCAAAAAAGTGAGTCGTGGCGAGTAGTTCTTTAATGGTCTAGGGGGGCACCCGTCATGTGGTTGCCTAGCACTCTTATATCCATCATATGTTACTGAAAGGTTGGGTGCATCGTGTAAATGCACTGTCGTGACTCAAGTGGTTCAAAAAGTGAGTCGTGACGAGTAGTTATTCAGTGGTTTTGGGACACCGCCACGTGGTACCCTAACAATCTTATCCACCATACATTTTTATGGGTCTCAGCACCTGTTTGGCATAGCTTTTAGGGGATTTTTGGTTTTTGTCCTTATTAAAAAAAAAATTCGCAACATACGATCTTAAGGTTACAAGATGATAAAACGGTTGGTTGTTGGGATATTGACCTTTGCTACGAGTCATCAAAGAATTGATTTGGACGCAAATTAATTTTTGAAATGTACCCATTCGCATTCGGAAATTAGGTTGGGTCCCTGTAGTTTCATAGTTTGGTTCATTTGAAGGAGTTGTTACAAGACAAATACATTGAAAGTTGCATTTTCCTGTGCAAAATTCATATCAATCTCATTCTAGTTAGTTGCCTTTTTTGCCTTGCATTAATATTGCAGTTTTGCGTTTCGGTTTCGGTTTCGGTTACGGTTTCAGTTTCGGTTTATTTCTTTCTTAAAATGATTGATAATTGGTATTTTGTTATCCAATTAACTTGGATGTGAACTTACTGGAACTCAACTTTAGCGGCAATTGCAACGCACATCTTACCAACAACTGGGGTTGCAATATATCTGGGGACTATATATAGTTTGATGATCGATATTTTTGTTTTTTTTGGCTCCATCCTTGCTATATATATATGGTCTATGAATAATTAATTGAGTTCTAACAAACACATCACAAGAAATAGGAGCTCCTAATTATATATGTTAGTCTATACGGTTCGTTTTTACTCCAGCTTTAAATGGGGGCACTGCTAGTGAACGACGAATTTATGGTCCCTCTAAGTTAGTTGATGTACTCGTAAGCTTTCTTGGAAACATGTTATAAAGAAAAAAAATATTACGTGTTATTTTTTAACTCGAAAAATGAAAATTTGCCCAAGGTACTATAGTGCAAATCAATAATGCTACATACACATCAACAAAAAACATTCCAACCACACCCTTTGCACATACGTGTGGACCCCACACATTTAATGGTGGGATGAAATCCACAAGCAGGGATAGACCTACGTGGGGGCACGCGGGAGCACGTTTCCCAACTCAAACGCGTGCCACCATTCGAAATTAAAATGCTTTTTAAAATATTTTTGTATAAATTAGCATAAGTACTCAGAAGTTATCCTATAAATGTCGGGGTGTTGTCCGTATTGATCTCTGTCAATTAATGTGTTTGGATTGTTGCTTTCCTTAGTTTGCATATTCTATCTCTCAAAAATAAAAAATAAAAATAAAAAACCTAGCCGCCCTTCTCTCATCTTCTCTGCACTCCCCCCAAGGATTTCCATCACCCAATGCGGCGGCGGGAGGGGAGGACTTTACCTAATTTACTAAGCGTTTTCCTTTGTCCCCAATTATGGTTTTTTTCTTTTTCAATAATCCTTCCTTTTTCGTTAGGGTTTATCTCTATTAATTTAATATCTAAGAGTTTCTCTCTGTGTTTTTTTTCCTTTTTCTCTTGCTCTTGCTTCTCATTTATCTTTGACTTACCATCAGTGCGTGGTCTCGCCCTACTGAAGTGGAAGATGTGATCGAATGAATTCGTTGTGAAGCTAATTGGTTAGGATTTACTCCCTCCATCCCATTTTTATTGTCTCTATTATTATGTTTGTCTCTTTTATGTCTTTTGCCTATATCTTTTAGTGTGGATCCTGAAAAATACATAATATAGAACTTGTTTGATAGATCTCGATTAATTTTATAATACAAAATTTCCAAAATTATAAAAAAATATTATAGATTGAAAGATATAAGCAATTCAAAAATGGACAATGAAAATGGGACGGAGGGATTATGATTTTCTTTTTATTTGTAGATCGGCGAATGTAGTTGAATAAACTTTGGCAACTTTGAGTTTGCGAAATTATGGTATTCGTACTTGAAAAACTAGACTTCCTTATTGGTTATTGCATCGATCCTCTGTGGAACAATAATCTTCTTTATTGATGTACTGCTATGATCTTCTTTATCAATGCAAGCTTCTTACCATGTTGGGAAAAAAAAGCCTCTAAAAGGCACACAAATTGTGGTTGCATATGGATTAGGGGTATCAAATGGTGCATGTGGGTTTTAGCTATGTCGCATAATGCACGAGCATGTATTGGAGTGCAAGCGTAAAAGCGTCTTTAAAAATTTTTTCAAATAATTAAATTCCTGAGTGCAAAAACTGAGAACGAGAGCGTAGACCGAGTTTTGAGAGCCAAAGTCATTTTAAATGATTATATGACTAAGGATTTGAGTGAGTTTTAAAGGCCTGTAAATTGGATCTGGGTAATTTATCAAATTATAATCCAATTGAGTAATTATCAATACACATAGCAAACCCCATCCATTTATTTAGATTTGTAAACACATTTATCTACATAATTTTATCAACAATGCCATCCCAATATATTATGGTTACACATTCAAAATATGTGACGTGGAGTTAGTAATTTTGGTGTATAGTTTGTAATTTTTTGTGCCATTTTGAAAAATTCGGTTTGGCATTAATGATTTAGGTGTGGCACTAGCACATGAGGTGGGGTAATAGTAATGTGCTGGGATGTATTAGTTCGTTTATGAATTATTAACTTATTTGAAGTTGCCACCTAGCTCAATTGGCAGGTAATTGACACTTCATTTAGTGAGGGTTTAAATTTAACTACATCCTTGTTATGGTCTGTGAATAATTAATTAATTGAGTTCTAAAAAACACATCACAAGAAATAGGAGTACTTAACAATGCCAGTCCATGTAGAGCGCTTTTTCTCTGATTTTAAGTGGGGCTCATGCTAGTGAACGACGGATTCATGATCCCTCCAGTCTTCAGATTACTTTATGTATGCGTAAGCTGGTCCGAAAACATGTTATTATTACGTGTCATTGGTGGTATTAAGAAGGACGAAGGGAGCGTGCTGTGCAGCTTCGTGCTGCGCAGCCTCCGGTGAGGCTTTTCCGGCATCGGTCCGACGATCGGAGACGTTCACCGCGTAGAGCTCGTCGAGTTCTATATGTTCACAAAAAATCAGCTCGATCAAATATTGTTAAGTGTCTCATCGGAACATATAAAACTTGGCAAAAAATGAATCCTAATGGATACGAAACATTGGATCAAAACCACTAAATCCATTTTTTTCAAGTTATATATGTTCCGATGAGGCACTTAACGATATTTGATCGAGCTGATTTTTGGTGCACATGTAGAACTCGACGAGCTCTACGCGGTGAACGTCTCCGATTGCCGGACCGATGCCGGAAAAACCTTGCCAAAAATTGCGCAGCACGCTATGCAGCACGAAGCTGCACAGGACGCTCCCCTCGTCCTATTATTAATCTACCAGGATAGTACTCTAGTGCAAATTCAGGCTAAGTTCATGAAAAAGACAAAAAAGCAGAATTATAAAATGTACTACTACAAAGGACCGCAGGACAAGCATTTCATTCTAAAGGTCTCCGTGACCAATAAAATGTAGGTAAGGTGATCACTATAGCTACATGAAGGACAGTCGATGAGACAAGTGCTAACATGAAAGGTGTGTGTCGGGTAAATCCACGTCGTGACTCAAGTGGTTCAAGAAGTGAGTCGTGGCGAGGAGCTATTCAGTGGTCTTGGAGCATCCGTCACGTGGTGTCTCAATATCCTTATCCACCACACATTGTTAAAAGATTGGGTGCATCGTGTGAATGCATGTCGTGACTCAAGTGGCTCAAAAGGTGAGTCGTGGCGAGTAGTTTGGGACCCCGCCACGTGGTATCTTAACAACTTTATCCACAGTACATTTCTATGGGTCACAAAGCCTATTTCACTTACTTTTTAGGGGATTTTTGGTTTTTGTCCTTATTAAAAAAAAATTCGAAAAACATACAATCTTTAAGGTTACAAGATGAGAAAACAGTGAGTTGTTGGGATATTGACCTTTGGTACGAGTCACAATAGAATTGATTTGGACGCATTCGGAAATTAGGTTAGGTCCCTGTAGTTTCATAAATTGATTCATTAGAAGGAGTTGTTACAAGACAAATACATTGAAAGTCTTATGTTTTTTGATCTCTTGCAATTTCCTACGCAAAATTCATATCAATCTCATTCTAGTTAGTTGCCTTATTTGCCTTGCATTAATATTGCAGTTTTGCGCTTCGGTTTCGGTTTCGGTTACGGTTTCAGTTTCGGTTTATTTCTTTCTTAAAATGATTGATAATTGGTATTTTGTTATCCAATTAACTTGGATGTGAACTTACAGGAACTCAACTTTAGCGGCACTTGCAACGCACATCTTACCAACAACTGGGATTGCAATATATCTGGGGACTATATATAGTTTGATGATCGATATTTTTGTTTTTTTTGGCTCCATCCTTGCTATATATATATGGTCTATGAATAATTAATTGAGTTCTAACAAACACATCACAAGACATAGGAGCACTGAATTATGTCACTCCGACTTTCAATGGGGCCCTTGCTGGTGAATGACGAATTTATGGTCCCTCCAGGTTAGTCGATGAACTCGTCCCAGAAACAGGTTATAAAGAAAAAAATATTACGTGCCATTTTTTAACTCGAAAAAATAAATTTGCCAATGTACTCTAGTACAAATCAATAATTCCTACATACACATCAACAAAAAAACATTCCAACCACACCCTTTGCACATACGTGTGGATCCCACATATTTAATGGTGGGATGGGACCCACACGCAGAGACGGACCTACGTGGGGGCACATTACCCAACTCAAACGCATTCCCCCACTCAATATTAAAATACTTTTTAAAATATTTTTATATAAATTAACATAACTCTTTGGTTATCCTAGCTATAAGCGATCCCACATTTTGCTAAAGTGCATAGATTTTGTTCAAATTTCAATGATTCAAACAGTTCAATGTGATCAAAATGTGTTTTTAGCATCTTCAATCCCGGACTTCAAATCGGGCATGTTAATTTTTTTTTGAATGCTGACATGGCATTTTGACATCTCCAATTTAACATCGAAGTCTTCATTTCCAACCCTTGATGTCAAATTCTATTTATTTGACATCAAATTATCCCTCTCTAACCCTTATGTCAAAATACAAATGGTCATTTTTTGAAATTTGGCATGGAGGAGGGAGGTTGTCAAAGTTGGCATGAGAAGGCTTGCCTTCAAATCCACGTAGGAATTGGCATCAAAGAAGGCTATTGGGTTGGATTGAATTTTGGTGTCAAATGTTACCGTTAACATGTCCACGTAGGATTTGACATCTCCCATTAGAGATGCTCTTATAGGTTTTCGTTAGAAATCAGTAAAAAATATAACCGGAAAGTGCTTGATCTGAACAATTATCATTGAATGGATTAATAAAAAACTACTTAGATCAAGCATTTTCTGGTCATATTTTTTGCTAATTTCTTGCAAGGACCTATAAAATTACATTCTGAACACATTGAACAATTCGGATTATCGAAATTTGATCGGGATCTATCATGTATGAGGCCCGCATTTTAGCAATTTAAGGAATCCCTAAGATGATTGACCAAAAAAAAAAGGGATCTCTTATAGGATAACCACTGTAGAAGAACTATGAAAATGTGCTAATATATAAATATACATACTTGCATAAATCTCGAAAATACACATATGGAATTGGTTTTATGCTTTAATTTCATCGTATGATGCATTTATACTTGTTGCTTTATGAGCTGCACGTTTGTTTATTTTAAGCTATTCTTTCTTGATTCTCTTTATTTTTAACTGTCTTGGAGAAAAATATTTTACAGTAAAGTCATTAACAAAATTTGTTCGATCATTCTAAAATTTCTCAATGTTCATTTAAAACATACTTTAGAAATTTTGTACTCATTTTTACCTAATTTAACTTAAAGTACGCGTTATAAATTTTTGTAGTTAGTAACACATGTCCTAATTTTGTACCACTACTACAAAATGATATAAAGATCACAGTACAAAAACTAAAAAGATCTCACTTTTTGTGAAAGCGTAATAAAATGTTACAGACTATAGTTTTCATCTCAGTTATACGAAAAAACTGAGATGAAAAGATTTTTTAATCTCAATAATCTAGAAAGTGAGATCGTAACTTGAAGAATAGATCTCATTCTCAAAAAAATGAGATTATATATAAAAGAATATATCTCGTTCCGAAAAAAACTGAGATGAAAAGATTTTTTAATCTCAGTAATCTAAAAGTGAGACTGTAACTTAGAGAATAGATCTCGTTTTTTAAAACCTGAGATTGTATATGAAAAAATCTATCTCATTTCAAAAAAACTAAGATAAAAAGAATCTTTAATCTCAGTCATCTAAAAACTGAGATTATAAGTTAAACGCATATGTTATATATTAAATATTTCAATTACATATTGAAAAGTGTGTGTGGTATAGTTGGTTAAAGCTTCTATGTAAAACTCAAGAGACTTGGGTTCAAAACCCAACAGAAGAAATAGAGTATGATTTTTTTCCTTAGGAAAACACCACTTTTAATCTCAGTTTTTTCAAAAACCGAGATTATTTCTCTCTAAACAACCACGGTTTTATAATAAAACTGAGATGTTAAGCTATTAAAGGTCACGATTTTATCATTTAATCATAGTTTTTATGTTTTTAGTCACGGTTTTTATGAGTTTAATCACGGTTTTTATGATGTGATTAAAAGATAGAGACTTTTAGTTACATCTTGATAGACCACGGTTTTGAATGCAAGATTAAAAATGAAAGATCACACCAAATGACCGACGTTTTTATCTATTTTTGTAGTAGTGTACGATCTTACTATGATTGATTAAAATAAATATATTTTTGTCATTATGATTAACAAAATACCCCCACTAGATTATATTCCTAAATGCATCCCTCCCCACCCGTATACAAGAGGAGTAATGTGTTCCTGGACTTACGGAGTGCAAATTGAGGCCCCGCTCTTCTTGGGATCATCATGGTCAAAAGTAGGTTCATGAAGAAGACAATAAAGTGGAATTAGAGAATGTAAATACAAGGACGGCAAGACTTTCCATTTTAAAGGTCTCCGCAGCCAATGATCGATATGCAGGTAAGGTGATCAGCAGTTACATGAAAGACAGTCGATGAGACAAGGGATAAAATGAAAGGTTGGGTGTATCGGGTAAATGCACGTCGTGACTCAAGTTGTTCAAGAAGTGACTCAGAGCGAGTAGTTATTCAATGATTTTGAGGCACATCCGTTATGTAGTGTCCTAACAATTTTATCCACCATACATTGTTGAAAGGTTGGGTACATCGTGTAAATGCATATCGTGACTCAAGGGATTCAAAAAGTGAGTCGTGGCGAGTAGTTATTCAGTGGTTTTGGGACACCGCCATGTGGTACCGTAAAAACTTTATCCACCATACATTTTTATGGGTCTCAGCGCATGTTTCACATAACTTTTTAGGTGATTTTTTTTTATTTTTGTCCTTATTCAAAAAAAAATAGCAATTGTTAATTTTGTGACAAACTTTTTGTGGATTATTGATTTGTTTGGGTAAAAGAAATCGAAGACATAAAAAAAATTATGATTTTTACCCAAATATCTAAGAAATATCCAAGATAAAGCCTAAATGTTGGAATTTTTGAAATTTTCGAGTTTGTTCTTGAAAAATTTCTAAAATATTTGGGTAAGAGGCATAATTTTTTATTTTTCTGATTCCTTCCGTTGAGATGAATCAATAATCTTCAAAAAGTTTGACACAAATAAAAAAATTGCAAAAAAAAAAAAAAAGGATTGACCAAAGACAAAAACAAAAAATAATAATCCATGTAAAACACGCACTCAGTACACTTTTAGAAATGTACGGTGGATATAAGAGTGTCGGCGAACCCCGTGACGGGTGCCGCAGGAGCAAGAGTGCAAGACCGTCCAATAAATTTTTTCGTGGTGGTGCCTGTCTGGTCATGTCGTCTTTGTTTGGTCAATTATTGGAAAAATCAAATCACAAATCATAGGAGCAACTATTTCTCAATCATCATCATCATCTTGCATGCGAGGCCAAAGATTCGGCCTTCTCCAATTCTCGACGCGCATCGTGGGTTTGCTGATACGTGGCATGCATTCCTATGGGCCGATAACCTAGCGGAAAGCCTCATTCCCTTACTGGCTTACTACTCAGAAAAAGAGGGTTTGGGAGGGTCCAGTCATGCGGATCTGGGGTTGCTGTAGTACATTTGTAGGGAGGCCTACAATCGCCGATCTCATAAATTAACGATTCTGATTAAAAATAAATTTTTTAAGGAAAGAGTTAAACTCTCCCGGGAAATGAGATTGTTTTTAATCTGAACCTTTGAAAACACTTTTGGACGGCTATAAAGCCGCACTACAGTGTTTCTCAATCCCCACTCATGCAGGATTGGGAAACGTTGTAGTGCGTTGTGTAGTGGGACATTGTAGCCGTCCAAAAATACATTCAACGATTCAGATTAAAAACAATCTCTTTCCCGGAAGAGTTTAACTCTTCTCTAGAAAAGTTTATTTTTAATCTGAACTGTTAGTTTATGAGATCGGTGGTTGTCAGCCGCCCTACATAGATGTGCACTACAGCACCCCCGGATCTACTCATGCATTGTTAAAAAGGAGAAGATTATATTAATAATAGTCGACCGACACTTATGTAACAGATTTCATTACAAATGTCTTGGATAAAACTAAACTAATCATCTCACTATTAGATTAGCGACACTTGCAATCTAATATATGTTCACTCGCAATTTGCTGTATGTTCATTCATAAATCACAAGGCAATCGATGCCTTTTTGCATGAATGTGCTTTGTTTTTTAAAAACAAATTAGAAATAAAACAATGGTACCCTGTCACAACTGCCAGAGAATATTGGCATGTCACAACACACCATTATCTATAGAAGATCTCACTGCATCTATGTCGGAACTGAAGCTAAGGTCTCAAGCACGTGCGAGTAGTGATAGGAGTATGTTTAATTCCAATAAAAGACTATGAGAACTTGAACCTGAACACTGGCCAACCAATTCTAAGTTTCCAAGTTTCCCGCCACTGAACCAACCTCCTATTGGTAGCGGAGCATATGAAAGTGAGCAAAAGCAGCTTTCTTATTCTGAAGCCCCTCGCCTAAAGTTCCAAGCCCAGTGGGTCACATGCAACACATTTTTCTGAATATATGGCTGATAACCCTTCCCAGGCTTCAGCCCATTAACCTAAAGTTCCAAGCCAGTAGGCCGCACCTAATGGTTTATCAGCTTCCAAAATAACAGCGGCTTTGTTTGTTTTTGGGTCTAAAAATTTCTGGGCACGATCTTTAATAAATTTTCTTTATCTATCTCTCTCCACTTATTATTCTAAAAAACCTCTCTCGAAACCCAAAGTCATATTTTTTTTTTAATCAGAACCCCAAGTCATGTTTTATCGAGCTCGCAATCTCCTAGCCCAGTTTGTAACTTGGATTCTTAGCACAAGAGAAACTTATTCAAGGAGACTTCGTGAACAACCAGTTCACAAAGCAGCTTGATCACAGTCGTTCATTTGTGCAATCAATGGTTGAGATTCGTTTTCAATTTTGGCCGATAAAAATTATTTTTTACCGATCAAAATTGGTTTTCAATTTAGATCGTCCAAAAACACTTTGGATACACGCGATTTGACTCCATAACTATCAGTTCATGGAGCCCTCCGTAAAAAAAAATGCTATCTAGGGCGACACCTCCGTTCTATGTCGCCTCCCCAATGGTGGATTTGTGCTGTGCAACCGGCGATTGGATCACTGCCAGTGGCTTGTTCGGCCCTTTTTCGGTTTGGTTTCCTCCATGTCCTCTCTGATCTGGAAGGTAGCGGCCATCGGTGGTGCTTTGGGCCAATAACGTTGTGGGTGAGTTTGGGATTTTTATTTTTACTTTATCTCCGGCTTGTTCCGGTTCTACCGGCTGGTTTCTCCAGTCCGGCTCTATTTCCAGTCTGGGTTTCCCATAGATCTGGAGGGTGTGGTGGTGGCGAATAAGTAATTAGGTAGTTGGGGTTTGGTGGGTGGTTGGAGTGAGGACTGCGGTGGTCGATGGCGGTGTCGGTGGTGCTTCTTGGGGGTTTCCGGTAGTGGCAGCAGTGTTGTTGGGGTTTTCCGGTAGCAAATCGGGCCTGTTTTGTTTGCGGGCGTTGTTCCCTTGTTTTGGGCCGTCAATAGCAGTTTCAAGCGCGAAACAGTGTTTGGTCTCCGACGCGGGATTAGATTTCTTCTTTCGCTTGTGTTCTGTTTGTTGTTTGATTACATCTGTTATTATTGTTTACTAGTTTGTACTGAGATTTCGTTTGATTTCTCTCAGCCTAGTCTCGGATGGGATTCTCATATCTACACCTAGTGTTGATTTGCTTTTGCAGGGTGTTCTGTAATCCCGGAATAGGTACTTTGGTGCACTCCAGTATTTTGCAATGTAATCTTTGCCTTCGGGCTTGAAATGAATTGACTGATAAAAAAAAGAAGACCTTTGTCGTTCGTACTGCAGCGCTGACGCTCGAAGCTGCAAAGTGTGTAACGCTTAAATTCTAGTTGGGGTAAGAACAATGCCATTTCTCTTGTTATTTCTTACCCAGCTAGATCTTAAGAGCATGCACATTGTAATAAGCAAATGAGCGTAGATAAGCAAATTTAACAGCAATACTCAAAAAACACCCCACATTGTAATAAGCAAAGTTACAAATCTTTTAGCAAATAATCAAATTTCACTCATTCCATAACCAAACTTAACAGCTTTTACCTTTAATCAAAACTCAATAACCAAACTCTCAGTAACCAAACTCAAAACTCAATAACTGAAAAACACCCCACATTAGAATCGTTTCATCGAGATGAATAATTTGGTGTGGTCGGGTGTGTTATCAAAACTCGTTTGCTATTGCACATATGTGTGTTATATATTGTGGGGATTTTTTTGGCTAGGGATACAAAAATAACCAATGTGGAGGTAGAGATTCTTAAGTTTGATTATAAACTAAATGGATAATCAAAAGCTGACGTGACACATTTTAATTATTGGTTTTGATTATTCCCATTGCGGATGCTCTAATTCATAATTCGCCTATTATTTTACCTTCTTTTGTTTTCTCTATCAACAGCAATATCATTCCAAGAAGTCTAACGGCACTTACATGAAATAATCATAACAATCGCGGAAAGAGTTAAATCTATTGAAAATTAGGAAACGAGCAAAACCACAAAAGGGCATACAAGCTCAAAGACACATTACTACAAAAGCATATCGACGTGATGCGGCGTAGGGTCCCTCTGAGATTCAATAGATGAGCAACCCAGAGCTCGAACCATTAGATCGCTCTATTAAATGGCTAATGTTGGCATTCATGGCGCAAGGGACGGATCCCTCACTGCCGCAAAAGGATGCTCCAGTGCGAGTTTCTGCTGGCACTTCGAAACTCCGGACGTGGTAGTTGAACAGACAACACACAACAAGTCAGACCTCTTTGCAAACACAAACCGGGATCTAGTAAAACCAATCCGGACAAAACCAAACGAATCCTACCGTTATTACCCACCACCCACCGAATCTGGGGGAGACCCAGACTGAAGACCCATCGAAATTGGGGGAAACCCAGAATCGTAACACAATCGGACCAGCTGGGAGACCCAGATAAATCGGTAAAAACAGAAGAAGAAGAAGAAGAAAAAAACTACTCTACCCATCTACCTTTGTTACTCTGAGATTCAAAAGGGCATACAAGCTCAAAGACACATTACTACAAAAGCAGACCGGCGTGATGCGGCGTAAGCTCCCTTTGAGATTCAATGGATGAGCAACCCAGAGCTCGAACCATTAGATCGCTCTATTAAATGGCTGATGTTGGCATTCATGGCGCAAGGAACCGATCCCTCACAGCCGCAAAGGGATGCTCCAGTGCGAGTTTCTGCTGGCACTTCAAAACTCCGGGCGCAGTAGTTGAACAGACAACACACAACAAGTCAGACCTCCTTGCAAACACAAACTGGGATCTAGTAAAACCAATCCGAACAAAACCAAACGAATCCTACCGTTATTACCCACCACCCACCGAATTTGGGGGAGACCCAGACCGAAGACCCACCGGATTTGGGGGAAACCCAGACACATAACACAATCGGACCAATTGAGAGACCCGGATAAACCGGTAAAAACAGAAGAAGAAGAAGAAAAAAAGAAATAAAAAAACTACTCTACCCACCTACCTCTGTTATCAACCACTCCGCCGCCGCCGCATGCAGGATCTAAAACCACGCTGTCGACCACCGCTTGCCAAAACCGCCAATCACCACCAGCTCTAATCTGAACCCACAACACCAAACACCAAGGATGAGAGATCCGTCACAAAGGTCAAACCACCGAATCCAAAAAGAGGAAATAAGGGTCGAACAGGGGGAGAGAAACGGAGGAAGAACAACAGATTTGTTGTTTCTTGCTTTGTAATTGAAAATTTTAAATTTCATCCTTGCATTCTTAAACGTTTAACCTATCTATCTATACTTGTTTTTTTCCCTGTAAGTCATATATATCTGTACTTTATCTTTATCTCTTTATGCTAAGCAAATATATGCCAAAAGAAAAACTTACAGAACAAAGAGAATTACACATGATCACCAACATACTACTGTCTTTATGCTCCAAAAAGTTAACCATATGCATTTACACAAACTCTTTTGCATGCAAACTCACCTTTACATTGGGCTCTACACATATTACTATCAGTGTGTGGGGTCTATTATGAATTTGTGCATGAGATCTATTATGAATGTGAGTGAGTGTTGTGGTGGGCCGAACCCAGAAGTCAATTTTGCCTCGAAAGTTAAAGACAACAATATGAAGATCAAAAGAACTTATCGTTACATTTCCGTTTCACCCAAAAAAAAGAAAAAGAAAAGAAAGAATTTGTCGTTTCTGCAAGTTTGAAAAAAACACAAATCACCATTTCCATCCTAATTGACTACGTTGTGACTTTTACTTTGACTTCACAAGGTTTTTTCTTTTCTTTTTTTCAGTTTAATTCTCATGTTATTTTGTCTCCATATCCTTTCGGTAATCCTACTATCTCTCTCCCCTCTATAAGAAGAAAGACTTTGGGGCAGTTTTTCGCTTGCCAATTTTTTTAATTTGGACGATTCCCCCCCCCCCCCAGGACGCTTTTGTTCTTGGGAGATGTTGGAGCAATTGATCATTTTAGTTGTGCCATTTAGATGGGGTACGTGGCACTCGGAGTTGGACAGGTGGATTTTAGCCCCCTATTTGGACAATTTTGTTCTTGGATGTTGGCAACTGATTATTTTACTCGTGCCATTTAGTGGGTTCGTGCCGCTAGGAGTTGGACAGGTGGATTTGAGTGCAGCAGTTTAGATCAAAAGAGAAAAGAAAGAGAGGCTTTGCATCTCCAACAAGAGAAGTTAAAAGTGAAGATGTTAAATTATTTTGAAGGCTCATGTGTCAATTTGACATTTTTAATTTGACATTAAGCTCCCGCTCTCCAACTCTTATGTCAAATTATTTTGAAGCTTATGGTCAATTTTTGAAAATTGACAGTCTAGAAGGTTGATGTCAAAATTGACATGTTAGAATTTCCCTTCAAAACCATGTCACCACCCTTCAAAGCCATGTAATATTTGGCATGATAGAAGACATCATGGTTGAACGGTGACTTAATGTCAAAACTTGACGCAGCGTTGTAGTAGAAGAGAGACTAGGTATCGTTCTAGTAGACGAATGGGGTTAGATATCATTCTAACAGACGGGCTTTTTGACTCCACAAGAAAGAGATAAACACAAAATAGAGAGAACTCTGAATTTTATTGAATGACTAAATGAATAACAAGGAGGGTTGCACCCTTATTTATACTAGTAGTAGGCCTAGCTAATAAGGTAATACTTGGCTATCAAGAATACAACTTGGAGTAAGGACCAAGCTAGACAAAATAAGGAAATAAAAACTCTTGGAAAACTAGAAAATAGGAAACTAGAATCGTGCTAAATAGGCAGCACTAAATAAGATCTCCTACTATTATTATTCCCTAACAAAAGTTGCCAAAACAAGTGGCATAAATTAAAAATAAAACTATAGAATAAAAAAGTTCCCATAACTTGAATGTCTTGATCAATACTTCTTCCTTGATTTGATCTTATCAAATACTAGTGCTAACCCGTGCCTACGGCACTATGCATCCCGATTGGAAGGGGACGACAGTTGTGTGATTTATGTGAAAACCATGGGCACTTAACCGGGAAGTGGGAGGATGCATTACAGCCTTTGGATCAAATGAATCTAAGCCGTTCCAACAACTTGTCCCCACACCATTCTGTTTTATAATAGAGATTTCCAGAAAATCTGTAGAGATTTGTTCTACATCAATCTCCCCTTCTTTTAAAGAACTCGTCCTCGAGTTAACAATAGGTATGGCCACATCTGGAACGGAATGATACTTGAACAGATCCTGGATGTTGAAAGGCTTGGAAATAGCTAGATCCTCCCGAAGATCCACCACATAAGCATTATCATTGATTTTCTGTAGAATTCAAACGGGACCAATCTTCTTGTGCTTGAGCTTCTTGTAAGTACCTACCGGAAACCTTTCTTTGCCCAAATGTACCATCACAAAGTCTCCCACTTCGAAAACCTTCACACGCCTATGTTTGTCTGCAGCAGCTTTGTATTTTGTAGTAGACTCTTTGAATTTCTTCTTGACCTCTGCATGGATATTTGCCACATTTTCTACCATGTGACTAGCAATAATGCTCATTCCAGGAAGCTTAAGAAAGGGCACCAAATCCAATGTGTGCAATGGGGGACACATATAGACAATTTCAAATGGTGACTTGCCAGTGGACCGATTTGGCACATTATTGAATGCAAATTCTGCCTGAGAGATAACGAAATCCCACTGCCTTGGACTGTCTTGACACAACCTTCGCAAAATATTCCCAATGTGAGATTGACCACCTCTGTTTGACCATCGGTTTGGGGGTGAGAAGTAGTACTATACTTTAAAGAAGTATCAAGTCGCTTCCATAAAGTTCACCAAAAATGACTAAGGAATTTGCTATCACGATCTGAAATGATAGTCTTTGGCAAACCATGAAGACGAACCACCTCTCGAAAGAACAACTGAGCTATGTGATTGGCATCAGACGTCTTCCTATAAGGAATGAAATGTGCCATCTTCGAAAATCGATCAACGACAACAAAGATGGAGTCAGCACCTCACTGTGTCTTTGGAAGTCCAAGAACAAAATCCATAGAAAGGTCTTCCCAAGGTGCGTCAGGAATGGGAAGAGGCATATATAGTCCAGTATTCTGCGATTGTCCCTTTGCCGTCTGACATGTGTAACAACGCTTCATATACTTCTCAACATCTCGCTTTAGTTGTGGCCAATAGTATCGAGCCTCAACTAGCGATATGCTCTTGTCTCGCCCCAAGTGTCCACCTAGGCCTCAACCATGAGTCTCCCTGATAATGTGCTCTCGCAAGGATCCTCGAGGAATACAGAGCCAGTCCTCGAAGAACATAAACCCTTCTAGCAACTGAAATTTGCTAGAGTTTGGAAAACTTGAATTACACTTTGCCCATTCTTCCTTGAAGTCTTCATCTTCAGCATAGAGTTCCTTGAGATACTCAAAACTAGAGACCTCATTCTTGACAACTATGAGTAGTGAAGCTCGCCTACTCAATGCATCAGCCACCTTGGTCAACTGGCCTGACTTGTGTTTAATAGAGAAATTGAACCTCTGTATATACGCAATCCACCTAACATGCATGCGGTTTGGCTTGGTAGAGTTTTGGAGATACTTGAGGGCTTGATGATCACTATTTAGAACAAACTCCCGTTGAATGAGATACGCCTCCCAATGGTATAAGCTCTGCACCACAGCATATAACTCTTGCTCATATGTAGTCCACTTTTGTCGAGCATCACTGAGTTTCCCACTGTGGGCTCCCGCGCCCGAAAAGCGCTAACTCGAAGAGTCACCACCCGGATTTTTGAGATGGATCATCCGAGAAACCGAGGAGTCGTTTGGAAAAGGCTTTTGGTCTAGCGAAAACGTTGAGATATTGGGTTCGGGAGCCACATTACGAATGGGGAAGGTTTTTCTTAAAAAGCACCCCATTCTCCCGGTAGAACCGGTCTCTACTTAATGTTTTCAAAAGGGGGAATCTTCAATATTATTTGGAATATCAAACTCTTCAATAAAGCACATAGCGGGGAAGGGACATGGGAAATATATCACATTGACGTGCATGTGGTGCTCTCTGTACAGTAGTGATAAAATGATATGAGCAGATGAAATAAACAACGTTTAGCAAGCGGTCCGTCCTCTCTAAATTCTCACGGCACCTTGAGATGCGCGGCCATCTCAACCTCGCCGTCGTGGTAGCCGCTCACGCCGATCGTTGCACACTTTCAAAACATTATCTAGCTCATTGCTTTCATGTATATCTTTTGAAAAACTCATCAGAAGCCTCGACGGTCAGATCATCCCAAAATGTCATTGTCTTTTTCAAAACATGGTTTTAAAGTAATTTTAACATATTTGATCATTTGGATGATCTTGAAAAGCTTTTAAAAGAGCCGAACATGGCTTGTAGATATGGTCTTATTTTAAGAGCAACAGAAACAAAGGAAAAGCAGGTACAGATAACCACAACAGAGGAAAACTTCAGATCCAGGCATCCTGCTCATAATAGCATCGGTATGTACCATGCCAGGCGCTACTAAGGTCGTGGTGCGCGATCGATCAACAGACCGCGCGGTTCCCCAACCTCAGCACAGTGTTGGTTTTATTTTATGAAAATAGATTTTGAGTCAGGATCTAACCCAAAGGGTTTAGACCTACTGACAGAAAAGTCCCCTCACGACCAGAACGGAGTCTAGTCCAGGGAAACAAGTGTTTACCTTTGGTTTCAAGCTTGATCAAAGGTCGTTGATGTGATTGTATGGATGGATCGTCACGGATGTAGATAGAGGAGATTGAATGAGACACGGGGAGTATGTGTATGAGTGAAGATTAGGTATTTTGAGAAATGAGACTTTGAAGTTAATGAAGGATTAACTTCAATGATGAGAAAGGAGTGAGTGAAGGTGCTTAAAGAATGTCTTTTGGGAATGACATCCTTTAAGACTTGGAAATGGAAGTGGTATGAAGAAAGTGGGTGTGGGAACTTAGAGAGAGAAAGTAAAGAAAGCCAAAGGAAAGGCAAGAGATGGACTCAAAAGAAGGGCCCTTTCTCCTTGAGTGCAGGGGTCAATTTATAGGCAAAGACCAAAGATTTTGAATTTCAAGTGGTGGAGGTATTTTAGGCGGGCGAAGTGCATTTTAATTTGGTCGAGTCATCACCGTGGCTCAAATCGGCGTGGCCGGCGACTTCTGAGCGATCGGCCTTTGCTCAACGTGCCGTACGGTTCAGTTTTGCCGCGCACGGTCCCCTGAATTTCCAAGGTGCCGTGCGCTTTAGTGCCAATCCGCACGGTACCTCTTCCTTCGGTCCAGAGTCTTTGGGCTTTGTCTGGGCTTGTCAGGCTTTTTTGGGTTTTTGGGATTTCTTTGGGCTTGGGGAGATCTCTTTTCAAGCTCGCAAAAGGCACCGTTTCCTCTGTTTCATCATCGGGGTGGAAAAAGACTCTCCAAGGTCCGGATTGGGGTGTCTACACCTACTAAAGAAGGCTATTGGCCTACCTTCTTAAGAAAGAACAGCTCCGATGCCTACACCAGAAGCATCACAAATCGACCTCGAATAACTTGTCAAAATCTGGAATCGCAACAACTGGGGTTGTGGTCAACCTCTCTTTAAGCACTGCAAAGCTCTATTCTGTAGCATCAGTCCTCACAAACTACTTTTGCTTCAAGCAATCCGTAAGTGGAGCAGCAATAGTACTAAAGTTTCGAACAAAGAGCATGTTAAAGGTTGCTAAGCCATGGAAACTTCGTACGTCTGTAATGGATTTTGGGGTAGGCCATTCGCGAATTGCTTGAACCTTAGATTCATCGACTTTGATTCTGTAACGACCCGGAATTTTTTCGAACAAATTTTTTTTTTTTAAAAAAAAGATTTACAAATTTTATCTCCATAAAAATTTTATCATTAAAAAGTATTATTAGTATTAACAAAATTCTTTTTGTTAAAAGATAAATACAGAAATAATTATCTTGACTTATTTTTTTTTTTAAGTTGCATGCATGCGTACAACTCCTCCCATCTCTCCATCTCCTACTCCTACTCAATCTCCACTCCCTTCCGACTATAATTCGTCCATAATCGCGTCCGTATTCGCGTCCTAAAAGGGTACAACTTCGGTAATTCTATTTTGATCGAAATACTCCTCAATTCTTTATATATACTTCATTACGTCAACCCTAGGGTTCCCCACGAAAATTATCACGCCTCAACAGTACAAAACCGAGAGAAAATCAAAGGGAATCGAAGCTCCAATCCATGGAGTTCTAGAGAGAGAAAGTGAGAGAAATAAAAGTGGGTTTCGCACCTAGACCAACCCGGAACCCAAATTGATCGTTCCAACCTCCTTCTACAAGCCCAAGCATCCACGAACATCAACCAATTCGGCCCGAAGTCCCCCGAACGGAATTGAAGTCATCTTCTCCAAATTCAAGTTTTCGATCGAAAGCCAATTCAATCCGAACAGAGGTATTATAATTCGATCCGAAGCCTCCTCTAAGTATATTTATGATTTATAGACATAACCCAATGACCCCCGTAGTCCCATGCATTGAAACGAATGAAAAAAACGAAAAAAATAAAAAACAGCCCGCGACCTTGCGGCCGCGAACTTCGGGACAAGCCAGCCGCAAGAACCAGAAATTGGAGTTTGCGGCAGCGAACTCCATTACTCCGACCGTGCGCGTGTTTTTGTTTCCGTTTCGAATTGATCGTGCGACCTTTTAAACATCGTATTTGATCCTGAAATTTTTACCCTAGGTTGCCCATACTTCAAAGATCATACCTTGTTAATTTCATATTTTTTTTATTTAATTATATATTTATTTGATTTTAATTCGTTATTATGTAAAAATTTACAAACTAAAAATCATTGCAACCTTATGAACTACTCTATAAATCCCCAAACTATTTTTCCTAGATTCCTAACATATCAAAGATCATAAGTTGCTGATTTCATATTTTTTTATGTTATTAACTATTTATTTTATTTTTAATTAAAGTTATAAACGAAAAATAATTGCGACCTTACAAATAATGTTTTAAACTTCTAAAATATTTTTCCTAGACTTCTTACATCTCAAAGATGATATGTTATTAAAATAAGATTTTATTTATTTAATTAACTATTTATCATTAATTACGCGTTGTTTCTTAATAGAAATACTTTAAAATATTATAAAAGAGGTTAATAATTCCGAATAATTTTATTGAGACTTCTTACAGTCCTAAGATGATACTTGGTAGAATAAAAATATTTTTAATTATTTAATTATTTATTATCTATTTAGTCTTCTTTTGCTTATTAACTTAATCTTGTTATTTAAAATAAATTCGTGAGTATCTAAACCCAACTTTTGGCACTCGAACTTATTATAGAGGACTGTTAGGACCTTTATTAAAATTATGATAATTATTCTAAAATTTTTAACTAATTAGTGTATTTAATTAGTGTTTAATTAACTTAATTACTTTTAATTAATTAACAAAAGTCTAGAAAATTGTTTTTAAATCTTAATTAAATAATTCTTACATTCTTAATGACTTTGAGACCATACGAGATTAAGGGCAACGGCCCAGTCATAAAAAGTTATGTGATGGCATTGCTTATTAACTGTTTCGATCCGTCTGTTATTCGTTTTCAATTATTATTGTGATTGATATTGTATCAATATTTTATTTGAATGTTAGATTGGACCCTAGAGACATGGGGTGGTTTACGATATAGAAATCACTTAGACGATGCTAAGTAATGGATAAATTGTGAAGTTTCTTTCTGTTTAGAGGTTGCTGACGTGATATGAAAATGATGAGATTATGATGAAATTAGCGCTTGAGTCGAGTGATGAATTGAAAGCTGGCGAGAGTCCGGTGATGAATTGATAGACTGGCGGGTATCCAGTGATGATTGTGATGTAGTTTATAAGATAGGCGAACCACTGGTTGTGATTTAGGCATGATAAGCTTACCCCTTGTTGTAATTATTGGGGGTGCGCTCGGTACATAACTTAGGTGTTCTGCGACAACAAAGGAAGTGATCTCATGGGGTGAGCATGGCTAGTGGTTGGGGAGGAAAGATCTAGGGGGAGATCTTAGATTTCATGTTAAGTTAATGGATAGCAATGAATCAAGTTATGTGAATTATCTCTGTTTTACTTTTTGGCACCATATATATTTTGCTTGCTAACAGTAAAGTAAGAGGGGTGGTTGGGTTGGATTATTTTTTTGGGTGATTTATCACTCACGGATACGTCTGTATCTGGCAAATCGATTGGGCGATCAATTTGCTAGAGGCGCGAGGATTCAATGGAGGAGATTCAACGATGATGCGATTCGACACGAAAAGAATGTCGATGTGAAGATCGCGAGAATGCTTAGGATTAAATATCAAGATTGAAATCGGCCTACGAAGTTAGTGTATTTTGATTTAGTAGATCTATCTTGAAATTGTAATAGTTAAACCATTGTTTTGAAAAAATATATTTATTTAGCAAAATTTTCGCGCGAATTGCTTGAACCTTAGATTCATCGACTTTGATTCCTTGGGCACTTACCACATAGCCCAAGAAAATTAGACTATCCGATAAAAAGCTGCACTTCTTCAAATTGACATAAAGACTGTTCTCACGCGGCACGTTAAACACTTCCCATAAATGTTTCATATGTTCCTCTTCACTTCGACTATAAATCAGGATATCATCGAAATAAACGACTACGAATTTTCCAAGGGGCTGGAATACCTGATTCATCAACCGCATGAATGTTCTAAGTGCATTGGACAACCCGAATGGCATAACAAGCCACTCGTACAACCCTTATCTCGTTTTGAATGCTGTTTTCCACTCATCATCGGGACGAATACAAATCTGGTGGTAGCCACTCTTCAAATCTATCTTTAAGAACACCCTCGTGCCTCCCAATCTGTCAAGCATATCGTCTAGCCTCGGTATTGGAAACCTGCACTTCACTGTGATTTTGTTGATGGCCCTGCTATCGACACACATGCGCCAAGTCCCATCTTTCTTTAGGCTTAATAAGGCTAGCACGGCGCACGGACTCATGCTTTCTCGGACCAAACCCTTTTGCAGCAACTCGTTGACTTGATCTTGTAAAATCTGAAACTCCTTTGGACTCATACGGTAGTGTGGCAAGTTTGGCAAGTTTGCTCTAAGAACAAGATCAATTTCATGCTGAATATTCCTCATAGGAGGTAATTCTACTGGTAGCTCATCTGGAACAAGTCCTTCAAATTCAGTAATCAAAGGCTCGACCTGATTTAGTACGATAGTTTCTTCTTTTGCTTCACATTTGAGCACTAATGCATAAACCAGTCGGGTTTCTTTGGCTTCCTTCATGATGTCTGGTACAATGAGAAAAGAGTCTGCTTTAGTTGGAGAAGCTGTCACTCGACCTTCACGACGCATAGGAGCTAAGACAACCTTTACTTTGTTCTTATAAAAGGTGTAGGTATTGTCTTTTCCCTTTTGCATAGTGTTCAAGTCGTACTGCCATGGCTTTCATAGCAACATGTGACAAGCATCCATGTCCACCACGTCACACACAACCTCGTCTTTATAGTCTTTCCCAATCGAGAAAGGAATAATGCATTGTTCTGTTACTTTGGTTTCACCAACATCCCTAATCCAGCCGATACTGTAAGGGGAAGGGTGTTTCCATGTCTGGAGCCCTAACTTGTCAACCATGGTCCTTGACACGATGTTCTCGCTGCTACCTTTATCAATAATCAAATCACAAACTCGCTGATTGACTGTACAACGAGTCTTAAAGATGTTGTGTCTCTGTAACTCTTCCTTTCACGGTGTGTACATCAAGCATTGTACTACTGGCGATACACGCTCATCCTCATGGGTCCACTCTGTTGGATCTTCTTCTTCGACCTCATCCTCTTGTTGATAGTCTTCTTCATCTCCATGTTCTGCTAGGTTGACGCGCTGCCTTTGCGGACAGCTATTTGAGTGGTGACCTACCTCTACACAATGATAACACTTATCACCTCAAGGAGGCGCATAAGGGTTATTCTGTCCAGCAGGTTTGCCTACAGCTTGCCTAGTATTCATCTGATTTCTCCATGGGGGCTTTGTTTGACTCTGAGAGGCCTGATTGGAAGTTGCTTCAGTGACTACCTTTCCTTTGACTTGCTCGATCAGATTTTGCGTTTGAGAGTTGAATGTTGAAGTAAGGGCTTGGCTTCGAACACCTCCTCTGTGGCTCAACTGCAACTCAGCCCTCGTTGCCAATTGGATGGCATCCTACAAGGCATGAACTGGTTGTATAGTAACAATATTTTGTATGTTAGTACGTAACCCGTCCACAAATCATGTCACCAACTGCCCTTCTGTTTCTGGTAGATTATTACAGAAAGAAAGTCGCTGGAATTCCTCAACATACTTATGAACTAGTCTGGTACCGTGCTAACACCTTCGGTACTGATGGAATGGAACTTGATCATAACCTAGAGGAAGAAAACATGCTCTCATCAACTACTTCATCCGGTGTCATGATCGAATCTTCTCTTTGTTTTACTGCAGTTAAGAGAGTTGCAACTGCTCCCACCAAGTAGAAGCACCGCCCTTCAACGTGTAAGCGACCAAGCAAAACAAAATAAGGAAATAAAAACTCTAGGAAAACTAGAAAATAGGAAACTAGAATCGTGCAAAATAGGCAGCACTAAATAAGATCTCCTACTAATATTATTCCCTAATAAAGTTGCCAAAACAAGTGGCATAAATTAAAAATAAAACTATAGAATAAAAAAGTTCCCATAACTTGAATGTCTTGATCAATACTTCTTCCTTGATTTGATCCTTTCAAATCTTTCCAGAAAATCTATTGAGATTTGAATGGTGACTTAATGTCAAAACCAGCCGTTTGATTGTCCACCTCAACTTTGACATCTCCCATTGGAGATGCCCTTAGAGTCTTTTGTTCATGCAACTTTGTCAACTGCTGCTTCTCGGATGTTCAGTGTTTGGTCTCCTTGGTGTTTTGTTCTTTGTTCGTTTGATTCTGAGGTTGCTTTGGTGTCTCTGTTACTGTTACCATTGGTAGAGAGGTAATGGTCGTGGTTCTGAGCTGGTTTGTGTTGTTTGGGTTCTGTGATTTTTTAATTTTGTAGTGTTTGTGTTTGATTTCTGTTTGTAGAGTTATTTAGGGCCGTTGATTTGTAGATTTGTATTTGACAGTTTTTTTTGGGTATTGAAGGCAGTTATTTTTTTATTTTCCATTTGTTTTTGTATTCTATTCATGATGCATGTGTCATGTTTCTTTTGACTTACTGGATTTGTTCTTCTGCTTTTGATTTGTTATTCCAAGGATTTTGTCTTCGTGTGCCATGTATGTTCTATGTGTGTACAGTTACAAGGGTGACAAATTGAACCCAAACCCATCAACTAAAAAATAGATCCAACCCAACCCATTTATAAGTTGGGTTAGAATGGGTCTCAACCCATCTATTAATGAGTCTCAATTGGGCATCAATTGGGTCAACTTAAATGTCCCAATAAGGCATGCATATGAACAAAACATAGTAGAACGATTCTGTACCTCTCTTGCATAAAAAAAATTTCTTGAACCAAATTATCTCTCTCTCTCTCTCTCTCTCTCTCTCTCTCTCTCTCCATAAAACAAACCCATTTCTAAAGCTTTATTCATATTAAAAATGGGTGGGAAAGATCGCATTTGGAAAATCCGATTGAAAAACTCTCGAGCTTCTTGGAGCTCGTTGGGTGTAGCAGAGGTCTTTCTCCTCGATAGGGGTGGGTGTTTTGCTGGAGTCATAGTTGGAGAAATAGCGTTTCTAGAGAGAGAACGAATATGAAAGGAAACAATCTAAGAAGGGTGCAGAGGTAGAGAGAGAAGAATACCTCTTGGAAATTACAAGTATTAATGGGACTGATGATTACAGGAAAGTCACCACCGATCCTCTCCATCCTCTTTCTTCTCTGTGAAATTTGGGAAATAGCCATTTTAAGTAAAAAAGTCGACTTTTTTTCCCTCTTTCGGTGGTGTCGCTCCCCCGCCACAGCACTCAATCTCCCGTCCGTCTCGTCAATCTATGGTACAAATTTTGAAAAATCTCTTCTAGTCCTAGAAGAGTCTTTTAAAATCCGGAGATTGAAAACGATGGAGAGAGCGGTGAAACATAGCAACGGTAGACTTTTTGTTTAATTTGGTCATTTTCGTATAAATGGATAATATGGTATTTTTTTGTACATGGGTATTTTAGTCATTTAAATGTATAGGGGTAATATAGTCATTTCAGTGTATATGGGTATTCTAGTCATTTTACAATTTTAGTATATAGTATATAATTGGGTTAATGGGCGGGTTGGGTTTGATTTTAAATAAATGAGTCAGGTGAGTATGGATAATTGAACTCATAATTAATAGGTCTAAATGGGTCAATGACCCATTAAAAACCCAACCCACTTACAACTTGTCTATTTTGATCCAAACCTGCCCATTTGACATCTTTAGTTATCTATATATGTGTGTTTTTGGGTAAGATTAGTATGGATGAATGTGGAGTAAATAGTAATATGGAGTTATTATTAATATAGTTGGGCATATGGACGTAATTTACATATGTCTTGATTTCTGAGTGCCATAGCTTAGTCTTTATAGTTTATGTTTTGTAGATTTGCATTTGACCATTTTTTTTTTTTTTGTTATTGAGAGCAGCTAGCTTTCATTTCCCATTTCTATTTTATATTCTATTCCTACATGATGCATGTGTTCTGTATCATTTGATTTGCTATATATCTTCATTTCTGAGTGCCATAGTTTAGTCTACATAGTTTATATGTTCTAAAATTCAATGAGTTGTTAATCCTTAGTTTTGTCATTCAGTAATATGGTTGTGCGCATTTCATTTGATCGGTGGGTGCATGTGAAGCATCGGAATCCTCAAACTCCACATGGAGGGTTTTATTGCCTTCTCCCTATTCAAGGCCGAAGGGTGATTGCTGTTGTCACGAGGTATCAACATCCTGGACACCTGGAGAGTATAAAGCATTTAGTGTTTTTGTGCGCGAGTACAGAGAGATATTGGATTTGGATGAGAATTTGGTATGGGCTGTATGCGATGATTTAGTTAATGCATATAACTTTTGTTGTCACCAACTACATTCATAATATTAGGAACAAACAGAAAAAGATCTCCACAACGAGCATGATGAACGTGCTTTGCACATCGGCCAACATCTAGTTCTATATATCCACACTCTTCCCATTATCCAACGCCCGAAAATGTGGTATAAATCTGACCATTGCACTAATTACTTTCTTCACTCAAGGAAAGAGGATTCTCATACTTTTTTTGTTTTGAAAGGCAAAAAATTTATTAATCTTTGGAAACAAATTACTAAGATTGAAGGGATTCAAGACAGTTTCAAGCTAGAGAAGAAAAAACCCATAAGGAAAAACAATAGCTGCAGGAATCACAAGCCAACTCAGACCCAATGGGAGAGAATAACAAATCAAAGTTGGCAAGAAACCAACAAAGATACCATTCCTAAAGAGACACCTAGCACCTAAGACTCAAAGCAAAACCCAAAGGGGATACACCAAACCTGGCAAACCCCTCAACCAAAACAAAACAACAAATACGGAGCCTAAAGCAACAAGATGACTCCCAAATAGACGCCTAAGAGTCAATCCTTATGTTGAAAATCATGTGCCTTAGCCCTTTCCTCATCTTTGACTTCCATAATTGCGATTCGACGAATAAAATCCTTTTCATCACCCGAATAACTAAGGCCCATGATCTTGTTAACAGTCCAGATAGCCTAAGCCTCATTTAGATGAGTCATGTTGATGCCTTCAGAAGAAATTGGTAGCGTAGCAGTGACAACAGTTGATCTAAACATAGCACCACTTTGCTTCTTATTTCCACCTTTCTTCTTGGATTTAGGAATGCCCAACATACTTTCTACCGACTTCTGCTTCCATTTTCCTTTCCCCGTATCCTTTGCCTCCTCAATGGGATGGGGTTAAGATCCACAACTAGTTGGATGTCCTCAACTTCTTTTTCATTTAAAAAGACCTACGTCTGAAAGGTTATAAAAGCCTACATCAGATTCCACTGTCTCAGTAACTGGGACTTTTTCCATTGTGCCGTCTTCTAAGCAAGAAAGATTTTTCCCTACAAGAATTGCTCCAATGTCACCCAAGGGTTTGGTTGTATCCTTTGTAGCAATTTCGGCGCCATCAAATTCAGAGTCAGCCACTAACTGATTATCCCCATCAAGATTAGCCTCCTTGAGCCTAGAATCATCCCCACCACTTACTGAAACACAGTGAATTCCACTCCCTTGTTGAACTAATAGCTCCACACCGGAAGATGACCCATTAGTTTCACTCCCAGACACCGAAATATCCGCCTCATCATCCTCGTCCTCCTCCTCTTCATCAGAATGTGAGGGAGAATCAAGATTTACTCTAGGGATTTGTTTCTCCACTTTATGTGGTTGGTCGCACGAATCTTTTTTTTTTGTGTGTGTAAATCAGCTTGAAATTGAAAAAAGGCTAACCGAATATACAGTCTACAAGGGGCATACCCTAGGAGGAAAAGAAAACGAAAGAAAATAACAAAATATTGCTAACGCCAAATGGCTTCATAAAGCTAAATGAATACGATGTTTGCAATCCATCTGACAAGAGGGAAGGAAAACACCTAACAAGATAACATAGAGACATGGAACACAGCCTGATAATATGTGTAGCACTATCTTTCTAACAATCCAAACAACAAAGGCATGACAGAAGATGAATAGCGGCATCAGCTGTTCCCGTAGCTCTGGAATAATACCAGCAGTAGCAGCAAATGAATAGTCCTAACAACTAGAATAATAACAGCCGCTATTGGGGGTATGCCCATAATTGTATATTCAAAGAACAGTAGCAGCAACCATAGACCCAAAGAATAGTAGCAGCCACCATATAAAGCAGCCAGCTATAACAAACAAAGTTGTAACGATGTAACAGAACAACAACCACAAAATTCAGCAGCAAAACAATACATTAAGCAGCTAATTGCTGCCATTACAGAATGCAACAAGATCAGCCTACTAAGTTAACCAAAAGCAGCAATAGAACAACAGTAGAGAACCGGCTCTACGCTGATCTGGGCCCAACAGAAGACTGTCCAGAACAGAACAGGGCTTAAACAGAACAGACCACCATACCATAGCTTGTGATGATAATGAAGCTCTTGACTTAGCTACACATATAGTAAAAGGAGAAGCTAGGGACAAGCACCCCAGAAAAGCTTAAACAGCTCAAGGGACAACCCCCCAAGGGTAGGTACCCAGCAAACCCAAGCTGCATCAGCAAACAAGCTGCCAAGCAGCAACGAGATACACCAAAATAGCTGCTAAAACAGGAAATAACAAGAAAACAGCAGCAGCCGTAGAAGAACAGCAACATCAGTCATAATAGGTAAATCATAGCATCACCAATACGTATTTAAGCACCACCTTGGGAAAAGAGTTCAGATTCTTTAAGGATAGGTAAACCAGTATCTAACAGAGCAAAAGAGAAAGAATATTGTTGCTCACCCTTCGCCTCCCTCGAAACCTAGCTCACCAACATTCAAGAAACAAAAGGATGGGCCACAACTCCCTCGCCTCTCCCTCACAAAAAGTCTCCCACTAGATATTACCTCCACTCACAAGAAATGATAAGGATATAGCACACAACTCACAAGGGTTGCACACAATATAGTAAGAATGCTCATTTGCTTGAATTCCCAAGAAACCTATAAGGAGTAGGGTAACTACTTGAGTACATAGTAGTAATAGGAGGCCCAGGTGAGTGGATTTGCTGAATCCTGTATGAGATGGAATGACACACCCTCAAGATACGAAGCTCCTACTAGCAGAATGGCACCAATCACAACCTGCCAAGCAAAACATAGATGCAAGATAGAACTTGGAAAACAATCACAACTCAAGCTCATGCAAATTATAATCCATACAACATAGATGATTATTCCATAATTAGACCCCATTCTCTAATGAATCTAGAATCATGTGAGCTATTGGGCAATTTGGGCAGAGACAGAAGTCTACCCTTAACCATGTAATAGATTTTGTGAACTACTACTTTCCAGGTGCTAGTTATAGTTTGAAACTTGCTCATGTTTCGTTCAACCCAAAGGTGATACACTGTACTGGTAAATATCAATCTATAAACAACAGTCTTAAGGTATCTCCCCCTAAAAGTGGAGAAGTGAGTAATCCATGCTGCCTAAGACTGGGGGGACCACATCTCATCAATTTTTGCTAAAATAGCATTCCAAACTCACTTGGAGAATACACAATTAAAGAACAAATGGTCATGGCTTTCACTACCATGGCAGAAGCTACATTGAGAACTGGATTTAATCCTAAAAAGAACTAGTGTATCCTCAGTGGAAATCCTACCTTGAATGGCAAGCCATGTAATGAAGCTGCACTTTGGGATATGGCTAGAAAACCAAACAACTTTATGCCAAGTTACTTTGGGAAATGAATCTCTCAATTCCTCCCATAAGGAGGCAATGCAAAATTGGCCATTTGAGTTAAAAGCCCATCTGATTCGATCCCTTGATCCTCTCAAAAGGGAAGCTACTGTCTGATTTCATTTAACTCCCATGTTTGTGTGATTGGGAATGCCTAAGCAGAACTGAGAATTATTTGGGACACTTTGGCATTCAAGGGAAGGCCAGAATCATCAACAATTCTTGAACCAAACCTATTCAACAAAGGGCCTAAAGGAAGCCAATGATCATGCCACAGGGATGTGTTATCCCCATTGCCAATGATATGAAGTATGAAGGGTTGGACTAAAGTTCTTAAATCAAGTAACTTTCTTCAGACCCATGAGGGGTCACTTGGCATTTTAAGACTCCAAAAGTTCCTCCCTTTTAATAAATAGGATTTAACCCATTGACATCACATTGATTGTTCTCCCCCTGAATCAAGAACCATATATGCTTGGCAACCGCAACCTTATTCAAAACCTCCAAAGATTTGAAACCAAGACCCCTCCTCATCTTTAGGAGCACATAAATGCTCCCAAGCAACCTTAGCCCCGATTTTTTTTAGGTCAGGGCCAGACCACAAAAAGGCCCTCAGAATATATTCGACTTCCGTAATGACCTTTTTAAGTAAGATGAAGAGGGAGGGCCAAAAAGTTTGCATTGAGAACAAAGTGTTCTTGATAAGCTGGACTCTCCCAGCATAAGTAAGATCACTATTTGTCCAACTTTTAGTTTTGGCAGTGATACTGTCCACCAATCTCTTACAATCAACAGCTTTGAGTCTAGTAAATAGTAATGGAACTCCCAAATATTTCACTGGAAGGGAACCCTCTTGGAATCCAAGCTCCTACAGAATAGACTCCTTAACTCCCACACTAACACCAGAGAAGAATATACTACTCTTCCCTGGGCTAGGGGAGAGACCAAAAAGAGCCTCAAATTCTGTCAATGCATTTTGGATGTGTTTGATAAATGGAAGCTCTCTTTTGCAAAATATCATTAGATCATCAGCAAAGCAAAGATTAATCAACTGATTAGCCTTACATCTCCAATGGAAGTGAAAATCGGGGAGGTGAGATTTCTCCTTAAGCAAATTTGTAAAAACTTCCTTCACAATAACAAAGAGGTATGAGGACAAAGGATCCCCCTGCCTCAGACCCTTCCTACCTTTAATGTAACCAGTCATTTCCCCATTGATACAAAGTGAGTAATTTGCAGAGGATACACAAGCTCGAAGCCACTTGATCATGGTAGAATGAAAGTTCATTACAGAAAGAACATCCCAAAGAAACTCCCACCAAACGTGATCATAAGCTTTCATTATGTCAACTTTCATGGCACACCTAAGAGAAGGTGATGACTTATGATAACCTCTCATGAGTTCTTGGGTGAGGAATATGTTATCTGCTATTCTCCTCCTTTTCACAAAACCTGATTGGATAGGATCAATGAGCAAAGAAAAAACATATTGCAATCTCTTGGCCAAAATCCTAGAGATGCATTTGTAGATGGTATTGCAGCATGATATGGGCCTGAAATCACCCACCTTGGAAGGGTTTGGTACCTTAGGGTCAAATGCCACAATAGTGGAGTTAGCTTTGGTGAGCAATTGTCCAGACCTGAAGAAGTTCTAGACAGCTGAAGTGACCTCACTCCTGATGATAAACCAGGCTTTCCTAAAAAACCCTCCATTGTACCCATCAGGGCCAGGAGGCTTGGAGGGATTAAGGGACCAAAAGGTCTATTTGATCTCCGAATCTGAAACTTGAGAGACCATATTCTGACTTTGCTCAAGACTGAGCTTATTTCTAATTAATTGCCCAACTCTAATTGATCCCAAGTGAGGTGTGGGATGGGGGGTACCAAATAAAGTTGTGTAAAAGTTAACAAACTCTTCTTTGATAACCTTGAGATCATGAGTGATAGAGTTGTCACTCAGCACTAAACTTGTTATTTTGCTCCTATTTCTCCTATTGCTCACGGCCTTAAAGAAATAGGAAGTGCACTGGTCTCCACGTTTTAACCATTGTATTCGTGACTTTTGCTTGGTGAAACTTTCCTCCGCCCTAAGCAAAGAGATATATTGTTTGTGAACCACCTTCTCTTGTTCTATGGCAGAGCTATTATTGGGATGAGAGCCAATAATAGCCTGAATATTTCCTAAAACTTGCTTAGTGGCACACACCCTCTCAGAGATGCCACTGAACTCTGTTTTATTAAGCTGCTTCAGTTCTTGTTGAAGGAGTTTAAGTTTCACACACATACATAAAACATGGGATTACCAATTACAACTGACCTCCAGACTCTTTAAACAATTGCCAGGAATTGTGGATGATCAGCAAGGAAGTCAAAAAACCTGAAAGGTTTTATTAACTTCCTTGGATTAGGCTGGACATAAACCACAACTGGAGAATGGTCTGATATACCAGGAACCAAGAAATGAGTTATGGATTGAGTAAATGATTTCATCCAGGGCTCATTCACTAACACCCTATCAAGTTTGGAGGTCACAAAATGAGGAGGAACCTGTTTATTGGACCAAGTGAATAAACACCCATTGAACCTAAGATCATCAAGTTCAGAGGTATACAAACATTGATTAATGCCATCCATGTGTGGAGACCACTGAATGATACCTCCGACTTTCTCTCTAGGATGTCTAATAGCATTAAAGTCACCAAGGACCACCCAAGGTGAAGAGGTCCTGAACTGAGTTAGACTTTGCCATAGAGACTTACGATCCAAGTGAGAATTTGCCCCATAAACCATAGTGACTAAAAAGAGTGCACTTCCATCTTTAGGTTGGTCTCACAGTGAATGAATTGATCAGACTCGCTTAACACTGTAAGGGACAATACTCCCGGGTCCCAACCCACAAAAATCTTCCCTAAAGCAGCATGGGAGTAATTATTCACAAAACTCCAATCAGGACAAATGAATTGAGTGATCCTGCCTGCCCAAACTGCTCTAATTTTATGCTCAAGAAAGCCAACTAGATTAAGATTATTAGATCTCACAAAGGATCTAGCTTCTTTCTGCTTAATGGGATCATTAAGTCCGCAAATGTTCCAAAAACCAAAATGGAAAGGTTGAAAAGAAATAGGGAACAATATCACAAAGTAACAAGTGATGCAGAGATTGAAAGTAGTAGTTCTGCATATACTCAAAAGGCTATCATTTATTCTTGCTCTTGGCGGAGTGGTTTATCAACTCCTCCTTAGATTGCTTCTTCAACCGTTTCTTAGCAGTCTTGGAGAGATACTTGTTGAAAACTGCGCTACCTTTGGAAACAAGTTCAACAGCTTCCCCTTTGACTCCCGAACCCAACGGATCAGGTGACTCAGGGGCATGAGAGGTCTTGAGCTCAGATTGGACTTTAACCAGAGAGACTTCTATCCTTAGATGTTGATTCAATGCACGTACCCCCTGATTGCTACTCACCACTCCCTCTAAGACTTAAAGTAGCTCCTCTTCAGAATCACTGAGCTCTTCTCCCGAAGAGTGAGTATCTGAAAGTGAAATGCTGGAGTGATGGAGTTGATTACTGTCAACCTTTTGTTTTCCATTCCCAACTTGAGTCACAACTTGAACTGCAGGTTGTGGTGGAAGTGAAGAGGTGGAGGGGTTGTTAGCACATTTGATTGTATGATGGCAAAAGACATGGCGAATGTCACACTTGGGAGGCAAGACTTGGTATTCCACCGGAACCACCACAGATTCTCCAACAACAATGACTGTAACCTCATCGGGGAGAACTTCCTCAGCACTCACCTCAATACAGATTCTAGCCTTAGTGAATTTAGTATGGAGGAGGCCAGGCTACTTAGCAGTCTTAGCAGTAGCTTGATCAACATGAAGAGGCTTCCCAATTGTACTTGCCACCCTACTCAAACACTCTTGATTCCAAAGCTCAAAAGGAAGATCATGTAGCTTAACCCAAGCTGAAATTTTGGAAGGTTGATCCTGAGTAGGCTTCATCATCCTGTGCCAATCTTTTAGAATAAGGTATTTTTGAGAGAAGAAATAAGGCCCTCCCTCTAAAACTTGCATTTTAGGTTGTTCATCTCTGAATTCAAACAAATAGAACCCAGCTACATTTGGCTTAACAACCACAAAGAGTTATTTCCATTAGTTCCACGCAGTGGATACCAAAAGGGGGCGTTTGACCATCGAAGAAATGACCAATCAAGTATCCATTCCGTTTGTCCACCTCTGTCAACTCTATGTCTATCTCAACCACCGCTTCTTTCCCTCTCTGTAAGTCAGGGAAGAAATCCAATTTCATATCCATAGAAAGACTCTGCGATTGGAGAAGAGAGGCCCAATTTTTCGATTTAGACTGATTCTGACCTAGTTTGGGTTTGAAATTGGATTGGTGCGGTAGAGGGTTTTCAAGACCAGAAGCCTGACTAACAGGTCGAGGTCTGGTTTCTTCTATACTGTAACCTAGATTAGAATCACCCTCCACATAGGGATTTCCTCTAGCGTTGAACAAGATCTTAGGATCAGAGTTCGGAATTTGTACCTTTCCTGATGAACGCTCGAGCTGAGAGTTATTGTCGAGTAGGTTTGTCGCTCGTTCCTCCGCCTCTTGCACTAACCTTGCCTCGAAAACTTGCTACAATTTTCGTGAAGGACTTGTGCCTTTAAACGTTTTAGGACTGAAAGACCCAACTCAACCGGAGAAGATGGATCAAGGGATAGAGTACCAGGGCAGAGATCGAAGGGTTTATGGGTTTTCCGAGAGGGGCTAGGGTTGATGGTTAATTTAAGGCTAACAGCCCCAATTCCAGATGAAGATGATGGTCAATGTGGGATTTGTACCTCTGATGGACGACTGTCAATCCTTTCTTCGGCTTCCAATTGTAGACTCTCCTCGAATAAAGCCTGCTAGAGCTTACGAGCCGGAGAAGATTTGTTGGGCGATTTGGGGCTGATTGGTCCTAACCTATACTGAGATGAGGAAGGAACGGAGACCTAGTCCATGGGTCTTGACTGTGAGACGTTTGAAAGGAACTGATAAGGGATTCCGAGATCGCCTGAAGTTGAGCTGCTAGGGTTTGTTAATTTTGGTTGGTGGTTTTGAGTGTTGCTCGAAGGATTAGGGTGGATTTTTTGTTTCCTACTTACCTCATTTGAGTTTAGAGCTGTGGTCCCCTGTCCACCGCCATTGAAATAGTACCATCTGCCATCAGATATCAGTGGGGCTCACTGTTTCTCCATGGCCATGTTAGAAATCGCCCTATTCACCTCACATGTCAGAGCGACATCTCCATAGCTTTTTATAGTATAAATTGATTCCGTATAAGTCAGTGTCGCACGAATCTTCTATCAGCTTAACTTTGTCACTTTTAACTTCAACCTCAACAGTAATCCACTCATCAATTTCCTTGAAAATATTAGTGGCGATTAAAATCTTAGCCTCTGCAAAAGATGACATCTTTAACGTTGATTCATCTGTAGATATGAAGGAACCCCATAACTCTCCAATAGATTTGAAAGAAGTATTGCTCCATCCAATGAGTGGCATTCCATGGTAGCATAACCATACAAATCTTTCAGCGCACACCACTTGTCCATCCCATGGTTTGTAATCAGAGAACCACCTTTGAAGACATTTTTCTTTGATCATTTTCTCCATTCCCTCTCTGCTTGTACAAGTTAAAATCACAGACCTTTCACCCATCGCCTTTACATCAATATTGTCTAGTCCCATCTCTGTCATCTGGACCTTTAAATCATTGATTGAGATTAACTTGTGTAATTTTGCCACCGCGCTGTGGTATAGCCACCCATTACCAATGGATTTTAAAGATAACCTTTGGCCCACTTGATCGCTACTTTCCAAAACCTTCCCTGTCTCCTTCCCAGCACTACCACCATTGTTAGCATCACCTGAAAACTTTCATTTTAGAGGAACTCGACATTTTTGTTTGGTCAATATGTGATATCCTTACAAACTTACTTTGATAATCCAAAAATTATGCTCTTTTAATGCCAGACCAGAATATCAATCAAGTTTTAACATAAGGCGGATCGTGCGCTCATTAAAATCCAAATGTGGATTTGGCTCCACACCCTCACCACTGGTTTCAAATTTGTGCCAAATCTAGTATGTTTTGGCATTTCGAAATTCATAAGGTAGGTGTTTCATACTTTTTTTTTTTTTGGAATACAGTCAATTCATTTCAGTAACAAAGCCCGAAGGCAATACAGATTTCATCAAAAGATACAAGAATGACTCAAAACTACCCAGACTTCGACAAAGGCACCCCCTGTAGAAACAAGACCGGCGAACTCGCCAGATGAGAACCAATCTAGGTCTAGATAGTAGAGAGTCCCAAACGGACCGGACCCCAACTCAAACTCGAGAAGCGCATATGAAATCTAGACGGCAACCCACCAACACCCACAGAAAACCAGCCTGCAAATCAACACTGCCCATCCCAACCCTCATTATCAGGAAGCAGCCGATTTCATTCTCTCTCAGGCCAAATCCCTCTCTCTCAAATCCCAGACGCTAGATTTCGTCAATGGAAAACTCCTTGTCGTCCTCAAATGGCCTGGTAAGAACCCCCATCCCTTTCATCCTTCTCATTCCCACACTGACAATGTCCTCGCCGAGCATCACAAGTGGTCCACCCTCCTTTCGACGCTCATCTCGACGACCACGACAGCCGTATCTATGCCAGGGGATCCCAGGACATGAAGTGCGTGGACCTCAACCCACCAACACCCACAGAAACAAGGGCAAAGCCCAGGTCCTTATTCTCCCACCACCGCACCCCACCGGATCTGGGGGAACCCAGACCGGTAACAAACCGGACTAAGCCGGTAAACAAGCCGGACTGAAACCAGCCGGAAAAAGAACAAAACAAACAAAAAAACTAGAGCCCCAAGCCCAACCGCACACCTTATTAACTCACCGAAGGCCCAAGAAAACCAGATCTGAAGACGCCGGGCAGGATGCAAGCCAAGGGACCCACCAAAAGCCGGCCACGCCGGTGCGGGGACCTCGCTGTACTACAAGACCGCCACCCCAAAGCTGGGGCTTGGAGGCACAGACAGTGAGAGGAGAGAGAGGCAAGGAGGGACGAGAGAGAAGAGGAGGAGGGGGGAGGAGGCGAGGAGGCGGCAGCCTCCCCCCCAAACGGCAGATCTGGAAGGGGATCCTAGAGAGAGGAGGGAGTTTCTCTCGCTAAAAGCTACTCCTACGTTTCTCCTTACAAACAATTATAGGTGTTCCGTACTTTAGTACTTAGAATTTAGCATTAAAGTTGGAGATAAAAGTTTTGTTGATATATGTCAAATTCTGAGTTGTCGAAACTTTAAAAGAATTTGACATTTCCGATTTAAATTGATGGAGATGCTCCTGATTTGTGGCAACAAATGAATGCTAGAACATTATTTTATTTTATTTTTGGTGCAAAAGTTAGATATATATTCCTTGATGACTGAATATATAATACGACCTACTGATACAACTAATACAATTGAAAAAATATATATTGCATACATCAAGACAAATGAACAATCAAATCATGTAACACCTAAATCATGTGTATTTCGAATGCTATTGATGATGATAACATTGGTAGGACAGTATATAGGAGACAGAATTATGGCATGTAACACCTAAATCATGTGTACTTTGACTACTATAGCTATGTTTTTCTAAGCTCAAAAAGTCACTCCTTCCTCAGTTTTTTTTGGCTTTTCTTTTGTTTTTTTCTTATTCAATTAATTTTTATTTGCGTTTGTTATTACGCTAATTTTTTTTTTAAATTATTCATTTGTCTTGACATGAGAAATTGGAATTTTTTATTTTTACCTAAATATATTTTAGAAAATATCTAAGATACAAAGCCCAAATATTTGGTTAAAAGTTGGAGTATAATTTTCTACTTTTCCATTTTGTCTCAATAAGACAAACCAATAATCCACCAAAATTTGACACAAAACTAATAAACATGAAAAAATTTGAATAAAGATAATTAACTAAAAAGCTCCCAAAAAAGCTGAGGAGAACAACAACTCTGTGGGGCTCCGATCAGGATGGTTCACTCTCCTGGGGTCGTGATGTGGGATCTGCTCCTGTCTTCTTGCTCACCCTGCAAAAGAAAGCACGACTAAAGACCACACCGGAGGCCCTCCGGGATGGCCCTCCGGTGCAAGAATCAGCCAACTTGCAGAGGAAAGAGTCGAGAGCAAGAGCTAGGGTTTTAGGGTTGTGTAGAATGTACCTTTTACCAGAAAGCATCGTGTTATATTTATAGGGAACCCGTAGCTTGGTCTCCAAGATTGATCATGCGTTTGACACGCGTCGGCTGACGTCGCTCTTACGTCACATTAGGGTTTTGTAACCGTTTGGGAGGTGAGCTGGCACGTTCACGTGCTCCTCATCATTATCTTTGATAACCGTTCGGCTGACGTCACGATCGTCATCATGAACACGGTTGTTGTTCCTACGTGGGTGAGCTGGAACTTCTGGTCCCCACACTCGTTCAAGGCCGAATGTGGCAACCGAATGTCAGAGGGTTGATACGCCGAGCGTCGGGGGTGAGTAATAAGTAAGAACTTGAGACATGACTGTTAGAACCTTCGATCTAGCCGAGGCTTGATGATGTAACTAAGGAGATGTTCGGCTAAGTCTGGGGACGGCTTGGTCCCCCCTCGGCACGGCTCGAGCCGTTTCGCTCGGCCTGCTACAAACTCGCTCTTTGTAATCCTATTGACATGGTTCCTGTGTATTGCTCAAAAATCTTATACATGCATTTATATATATTTGAAAAGGAAATCCTACATAATATGGAAGGATATTGCCCCAGTTACATAGTTTATTGCTCCTCATTTTTCATGTGGCCAATAAATTAACAAGCCCAAATAAAAGCACCAAGTGGACTTTTATGCATAAATTAGCTGAAATACTTTCTCCGTCCTAAAAAGATTGTCCGGTCGACAAAAAAAGAGCTTGAAAAAAATTCTTTCACTCAAAGAAAGTTCAATTTTTTTTCTTTTTCTCAAATATATATGGGCTCCTCTCCAATTTATTCCAGCTAGTTATTCAGTACCAGTACTTAGTAGGCTTTTTTCTTTCTCTGTTCAAATGGCTGAATCAGAACACTCTTCTTCCGTCGAGACTTCTGTTAACTCACAACTTCACTTCCCCAATTTTTTGTGCATCGAACGGTTTTCTTAGCTCTTCTTTTCTTGTCAAGTTACTGACGCTTATTTTGCCTGTTTTGTATATATGTGAGATCAAGTTGCGGGGCGTTCGGTTGCACCCTTGTTTCAACTCCAGTACTAGTACTTGCGTCTGTTAAACTTGATCGATCTCTAAATATACTTTGTGGATATTGGTGTCGTGTATACCAAGTTCTAACGACTCAACGGCGTTCTTCTTCAATTTATTCCTTGGGGGAATGGTTTTCAATTCCACAGCTGATCGAATACTTGAAACTGAAGATGAGATCGAATGGGTTGTTTGTTTAATTTGTTTCAGAGGAAGGTAGTACTACTAGTAAGGAACCGGCCGAGCTGGCTTTCTCTGAAGACGAGAAAACACTGGTTATAAGAATGTATAATTTGGTCGGAGAGAGGTTAGTCGTCGTTTTATCTCTTCTTGTGTGTTAAAAATTCGTCAGGCTGGACTTGGATTCATGAATTCGTAATTAAGTAAACTCAACACGATCCAAACACAAACCTTAATTAGCCTTCTTTTCAGAGTACTCTTCGACTGCTTGTTGATACGAGATTGCATGAATAACTGTGTATTCAGCTGGTCTCTAATTGCTGGGAGGATTCCTGGAAGAACAGCCGCGGAAATCGAGAAAGTACTGGAATTCTAGATACGCAACAAGTCGATGCGACGGCGCCTGAAATCAGTTGTGCTTTTGCTCAATGAGATTTGGGGTCTTCGGCCGTTCGGCTAAATAAGCCAAAGTGGCTTATTTTTTGTTTTTATTCAAATTTTTTTTGGTATCACTTGGTTTTTCATCATTTTTTTTGGGATTATTGAATCCTCATGACAAGAGGAATCTAAAAAATAAAAAAAAATTGATCGAAATCCAATTTTTTTTAATAAAGACAAAAAAGTGGGTTATTGACTTATTTTCGTCTTTATTCAAAAAAGATTGGATTTTGATCAAATTTTTTTACTTTTTAAATTCCTCTTGTCATGAGAATGCAATAATCCCCCAAAAAATGATAATAAGCCAAGTGATACGAAAAAAATTTGAATAAGGACAAAAAATAAGACACTTTGGCTTTTTTGTCCAAACAGCCTATTAACGTGAGTCGAATAACTCCTCCATTATGGCATGTTTGTAGAAGGAAAAAAAGTAGGATGTGCATTCAAAATCGTGGCCTTTTTTTTTTTTCCTTCTTCCAGACGATAGAATGTTAGGAGTTAGTTGTTAGCGGTTATAACGGGAGTCGAATAACTCCTCCATGAGGACTCGAACTTAGGATCGCTCCCTTAAGTGTGGCGTTCTCAAAAATCATGGCTTGTGTATGTAAAGTTGTCTTCATTCTATATATATATTCTCATGTTCCAAGTTTCGTGGTTTTAATTAAGAACTTTTATCGTCTCTTCTTCGACTGAACTTAACGCATTTCAAAAATATGTTTCGCTTGACTTATTTATGTAACAAAAAGGTGTTGTCAAATGATAAAAGGGTTCTTTTTTTTTTTTTCTTGTTGTTTGAATCTACGGGTGCTTATAGACAAATCCTTGAAACTGTTCTATGGCACCTTGGAGGGAATTGAAACTTATGATTCTGCAACAGTGGTATCCTCAAATGGAATTCAATCATAAACAATCTTTTAACAAACAAACACAAGCTTGAATACGTGTAACTTAGCTCATTTAGCAACTCTAAATTGTAAGAATAGTAATAATGCCAAAATTATTTTTGTTATTGCCATAACTGTCATACATAAAAAGCAGGAGCAGAGGTAGCACAGGGGGCGTGCCAAAATAAAAAAAAAATTATACATAACAATGTTAAATAACCGGGTAATTAAATATTCATCCTCTAGTCTAGTATGAGTTATGTTTTCATCCCATCCACTTTTTAGGGTTATATTTTCATCCCTAAATTTTATAAACCCAATTTTGCCCTTAATACACCATCTTACCTAGTTTTTTGGATACTATATTGGCAAAAAAATTTGGGATAGAAAAAAAACTTTAAGGTCCTAATTATTTTTTCAATTGTAACTGTTATCAAATCCCTTAAGTCATGCTTTTCAAATATTTATAAGTTCATTTGAAATTAGGATTGAAAAACCACCAGAAGATACGGACTTCCCTCTCGGAGAACAAATCAGAGAATTTCTCGTAATTAGAATTGAAAAACCACCAGAAGATACGGACTTCCCTATCGGAGAATAAATCAGAGAATTTCTCATTCTTCTTTTGTTTCGTCTTCCATCCTCCGTCGTTCGTCCGTCCTCTGCCGCTAGTCTCTATCCTCCATCCTCCGTCGTCAATCCTCCATCACTAGTATCCGTTCTCCTTCATCCTTCGTCGCTAGTCTCCGTCATCCTCGCCCATCGACAACTTTCTCGGTCGACCAATAGAAAAGAAAAAGAAAAAGGATTGGAAAAGGCACTTCTGCCATGCACGCAACAAAGTGCCACGACCGAAACAGAAGAAAAAGGGCCTTGGGGTTTAATCTTTATTTTTTTATGAGTTTTTAATTTGCTTTTCAATGGAGTTTTGTTCTTGCATGGTTATTTGTTTTGATTTCATGAGTGCCTGAACTCCTTTAGTTCCTTCGGTTAGGGAAACGAGGATATCTCTCAAAATAGTATGATTATGTAGATTTCTAGGGTTCTTTATTCAACTTTTGATGGATTTTCTAGAATTTCATGGTAGATTTATCGTACTGTTACCATGTCCAAATATACAATTATATTTTATGGTTAATTCACTGCTACGTTCATATGTTTGAATTTTGATTTGGAGGATTTGGAGAAATATTTCGTGAATACAACTTGTTGAATTTGTGGAAAAATTTGTCATAAAAATAGGTGGTTTAATTGAATTAATGCATGCGTAGAATGTTTGTGATAGTGGAAGTACAAAAAATTTGCCATGATTTTTCATGTTGTATTCACGGATATGTTGTCATGTTTTTAAAATTTGATTTTCGTGGTGGGTTTGCAGAAATATTTTATAAAACTTTTAAAATGATATAAATATTTCATGGTAAATGATAAACCGTTTAAATTATTTACCATGAAATAATTTATTTGAAACCATTTGAAATATTTCATATCATTTTATGGTAATTTATTTGTACCATTCACTATAAAACTGTTTGTTCGAAATTCAAATCATGGCATATTTTAGGCTGCTCGCGGTCCGGTTCGGTTCGGATTTTTAGGAATCCGAGGACCGAACCGCTAGTCACGGTTTTTACAAAATGAAATCCGTGTCCGGACCAAAAGTCCTACGGTTCGGTTTTTACAAAATAAAATCCGATCCATGACTCGCGGATCAGTTACGGTTTTGTCCAGGGATTTTAGCAAAAATAAAGTTCAAGCATATATCCCACACTAAAAGGGAAGAATGTTACATTCAAAATTAAGTTTAACACCACCAGAAAGTACTTGTTACATAAACTACCAAAAACCTATTTCAAAAATCAGATTCAAAAGAATCTAAACACTAGTATGATTGTATTATTATAGTACATAACATAAAAAAATGGAAAAGAAATGAACTAGTAAAACTCAACTAGGGTTACCCATTATTTATATGAAAACACTATAATTTACTCCTTATATGTTATGTACATCTCATTATTAAGATAAAATACTAAAATTGGTAGAAAAAAGTGTTAACATTACTAACAATTTATTATATAAATACACATATATATTTATATATATTATTTATATAAAATAAATATCTCACGGTTCGGTTCGGTTAATCCATGGTTTTGTAATGAAAATCCGTGGACCGAACCGCGAGTCACGGTTTTCTAATTTTTCAATCCGTGTCCAGACCATTAATCCACGGACAAAATCCAAAAGGTACGGATCGGTTCGGTCCGGACCGGTTTCACGGTTCACCGGCTTGTTTGAGCAGCCCTAGCATATTTACAAAACAATAAATGTGTACATTTCGAATAACTTATCATATGTAAATTTGAAACTCATTTCAACTTGAAATCTACATGCACAGATTTACCAATCATAAATGGTAAATGAGGAAATAAAATAGGTGGGATTTGTTTATTGTGAATTTTTAAAATTTTGCAATCCTCTTTTGTAATTATCTCCTATAATTATTGTGATTAAATCTCACTAATTTAAGAAATGGTTGAATCCCACTAATTTAGGAAGGCATTATACTCTCACATGTGGATATCTTGTTAAAAGGGTAAGATAGATAATTCATCATTTGAAAGGATGAAAACATAACCCCAAAAAGTAACTGAGATGAATACTTATGTGGGATGACCTATTGGGATGAATATTTAAAAACTCTTTGTCGTGACGAGTGAAATCAAAAAAGAAAAAAATTATGATCAAAACTCATAATATTTTAAATAAAAACGAAAATAAGCTTAAAAAAATCAAAATTTTGACTTCTTTTTGTTTTTATTCAAAATTTTGTGAGTTTTGATCATAATCTTTTACTTTTTCGATCCCTCTTGACGAGACAAATCAACAAGTTACAAAAATTTGGCGCAAAATTAACAAATTCAAAAAAAAATTTGAATAAAAACAAAAAAAATCATTTTAATTTATTGAACCAAAACGAGCCCAAGTCAAGGTAGGTATGACATCACTTTGTGATAAAATTCGCATTATCATTTCAACCAATAAAACGGGACCTTTTTTGAGGAGAGGGGAACAAAATTGCACTCCTGAGTCTATGACCACAGTTGAATCTCAGTAGAGTATAGCAATGTCGAAACAGCCAACACCATAACCACTAACCAGCTAATTCAACACTCCAATGCCACTCCACAAACCCCATCACTTGATCAAATCCTTCTCCACTCCAACACCAACACCAAAATCTCATTCTATCAACTGGAGATCTCAAATCAAACAATCCCAACTTGTATCCCAAGTCTCCTCCATTCTCCTGCAGAGGCACAACTGGGCCCCACTCCTCCGCACCCTCAACCTCTCCTCCTCCAAACTCACCCCATCCCTCTTCCTCCCCATCCTCCACAAAACCAAAACCAACCCACAAGTCTCCCTCAGCTTCTTCAATTGGGCAAAATCAAACCTAGGGTTTGAACCAGACCTCAAAACCCTAGTTAAGCTAGCCCGAATCCTAATCGGGTCCGGCCTCGCCCGGGAGTCGAAACCCGTCTTGGATACGTTGATTCAGGCCTACCCGCCATCCCGAATCGTCGTTTCAGCGATACGAGATTGTAGAGGTACAGATTCTCAGTCCCCTGTATTGGGTTCTGTTCTTGAATGCTATTGCAAAAAGGGGGTTTTCTTGAAAGCATTGGAGGTTTATAGAGAAGCCATTGGTTATGGTTGTGATATCCCAATTCGTAGCTGTAATGCTTTACTTGATGCTTTGAATCTAGAGAATGAAATTAGGTTGGCATGGTGTTTTTGTGGTAATATGCTTAGGAACAGGGTTTTACCAGATACTTATACGTGGTCTACAATTGCTCGGATTCTTTGCAAAGATGGGAAGTTTGAGAGAATTGTTAGAATTTTAGACATGGGCGAAGATAATAGTGTGATTTATAACCTGGTTATTGATTGTTACAGTAAAAGAGGGAACTTTAGAGCTGCATTTGATATGTTAAATGAGATGTCTATTAAAAAACTCAATCCAGGTTTTAGTACTTATAGCTCAATCCTTGATGGGGCTTGTAAATATGGGGATTCAAAAGTGGTGGAAATGACAATGGGTTCTATGGTTGAGAAGGGATTTCTTCCGAAGCTTCCGTTATCAGATTGTGATAACACCATTCAAAAGCTTTCTGACTTGGGGAAGACGTATGCGATGGATATGTTTTACAAGAGAGCTTGTGCAGGGGGGAGTGAGCTACGGGGTTCTTCTTATGGATGCATGCTAAGGGTATTTTCTAAGGAAGGAAGAGTGAAGGAAGCGATTGGGCTTTATCGTGAAATGTTAGAAAGGGAAATTGAAGTGAATGAAAATTGTTATAATGCATTGGTGAATGTTCTTTGCAAGGAAGATCCATCACAGGAAATCAGCGGATTGTTAAAGGACATAATTGGGAGAGGCTTTAATCCTTGTGCATTAGATTTGTCCACTTTTGCAACCTCTCAATGTGCCAAAGGTAGATGGGGAGAAGTGGAAGAACTTTTGAATGCAATTCTGGAGAACGGTTTTCTTCCAAATTCTTCGTGTTGCTCCTCATTGGTTGAACATTATTGCAGGAGGGGACAGGTTGATTCAGCTATTGCCTTGCATAATAAGGTGGTGAAAGTGAATGGTATTTTGGATATACCGGCGTATGGTATACTTCTTGATGGATTAATCAAAGAAAGGAGGGTTGAAGAAGGAGTCAAGGTGTTTGATTACATGAGAGCTAAAAAGCTGCTGAGCAGTGCATGTTTTTCTACTATCATCAGTGGGCTTTGCCAGGAGAAGGAATTGAGGAAAGCCATGAAAATGCATGATGAAATGATGAAATTGGGTCTTAAACCTGATGGAAAAACATATAAACGCCTGATATCTAGTTTTAAATGATTTGTCATGACAGTTTTTTTTGTAAATGTTCATACGCCCAGTGAGTAGCCTACGTTAAAGGTGGAGATAGAAATGGTTGGTGGATATCTATATTTCGATGCTTGTATATACTTCTTAGGGCTTCTTTTTCTTTGAAAGATATGGTTTGTGAAAATGATTAGGCATGTAAAATTTCCCACTCTAATCTTGAAAATATCAAATAAATAATTTATCTTAAGCATATGTCAACTATGGAATTGTGTTTTGTCATCTGCAAAATGAAATTGTACATTTCAATGGTAGGTCACCCGTAGTGGTCAGCATTTGGTCGAGATTTTGATTCGGATGTTCATCTTGAATCAAAATTACCGATTTTTTGAAGCAATCCCGGTATTTGTTCAAGATATCAAACTCCTTTTCTACGAATAGAAACTTTTTGGAAGCATTGGCTCCTGAACCCGTCCCTGAGCCAGAGGCCCCAGAGGCTCAAAACCTTTTAATGTGCTTGTACATACTCGTGGCAGTTTAATATTGGGAACTATGGATAATGTGTCTTTGTCACTTAATAATGTTGGTAGAAAATTGTTCGTTGTTATTTTATGCCTGTATTTCTACAGTGATCATGAAATTTCTATGCAACTCCTATGTTCGATCTTGTTCAGAGTGATCATACATAGATAAAAAGAAGTATGGAGACTTGGCTTTATATAACCGTTCCAATCATGGTTTATAGGTTTGTAATAATATGTTGCTTTTGAGATAGACTTGGAGTGACACATGTATCAGAGTCTGTTCCTTGCGTTTTTCCAGGAAATGGTTGTCTTTATGGTTCTCCGATTATGATTCAGAGTGTTTTATGTGGATTTGGTTTGGTATCCACTGGAAATTACAGGTACCCAACTAAATGTAGTGTTGGAACTACCTCTGGCTTCATCACAGTCCCAGAACTTATGTATCGGCTCCACCTCACAAATGCAGTTACATATACCACCGGAACCTCCACTCACGTCCCAGTTGCCTGAGGATGAATTTGGTTGATGGTAGCAAGGGATGCCAGTCCTAATCTCGGGGATGTTTAGGTTTCTAGGTGCTGGTGCTAACAGTTATATATGAGACCATCCTAGATTCTGCTAACAAAATCTGCATTGCAAGTTTTGTTGAAGCATATAAACGATACCAAACGACATTTAACCCCAGATTCAAGCCGACATATACTAATGTAGTCATGTTACAAAGCTACTTGGACTTCATGGATCAATCAAGAATCGTATCTCTAGCTAGGCTCTATGTCAAGTGGAAACTTTCAGCAATATCAAACACCTCATTGAATGGTTAATAGGCTACTAAGTATGATTTATTCATTGCAGAAGATATGAATAAAAATATCACAATAGGACTTGCCATTCTTTTAGTTTTCTTTCACATTGTGGAAACAAAATCCTGGAAATGGTCAAAACTGTGAAAATACCTTTCTCCGTTTTTGGAGAAGCAAAATTACAGAGCTTATAAATGATTAACAGGAGTAGTTTTATGAAAAGAGGACTCTTCTTTAAAAGTAGTATGCTAATTTCTTTTTCTTTTTCTTTTTCTTTTTCTTTTTCTTTTTCTTTTTCTTTTTCTTTTTCTTTTTCTCTTTTTTGATATTTTATGCTAGTGACCAGAAAAAATGTCTCAGAGCAAGTACCTGAAAATTGAAATTAATGGTGCCAAAATTCTTCGCTAAAGTCATTTTTATGATTTGTTGTTGTGTCAAAAAGCCAAATTGTAGCATATCTGCTTCATCGATCTATTGCCATTTCCCCATAATTTCAAACTCAGACCATTAATTTTATTTCATCCCATATTTATGCAAATGCGGCAAATCAAATTAATTGAATGAAAACGGGAAATTTCGCTAACCCCAAATTGGTGCCAAAAATGATATTCTCATTCTTGACAGCAGAAGATAGCATTTCGGAAAATCTACCAATATGGTTCGGATTCGGAAATCTGTAGGGCACTCCTACACTACAGCAGCTATAGGGCATCATCCAAGCGTACTCTTCGATGGTCCGAATTTCAAACAAATTGGAAGAGCTTGTTTTAACTCTAGGCCATTAATTACTGAGATGGACGGTTAGCGTGATGCATCCAACCCTGTAGCATGTAGCATGTAGGGCGCCCAACATGATTCCCGTATGGTTTTTGTAGGGGTGTCCACGGTTCGGATTGGATCAGATTTGTATGAATCCGATCCTAATCCGTATCTCACGGTTTTTAAAAAATACAATCCAATCCTAATCCAAAAGTCTTACGGTTCGGTTTGGATTTCGAACTGTGAGTCACGGTTCGGTTCCGGTTTTATCTACGGATTTCCTTTCATAAACATTAAACACTAAAAAACGCAAAAGTACTTCAACTACTGTACTACATACCATTCCAAATTTCTAGTTCAAAATCCAGTCCAGGTTTCATCAACCATTGCTACATCCATGGAGCAGCAGGTTCTATTTACACAGTGGTAATAGCTGACTACAAGATATAAATCAGAGGGGGAAGACAGGTGAAGTAAAAGTAAGGAATTTCAAATAAGGAGCAGATTTCCTTCCGTCATTGTTATGAACTTAAAATTGTTAAAAAAAATTCATAACGAGTAGTAGAATTATAATTATAATTATTTATAAATATTACACACACACACACACATATATATATTTTTAATATTTTTAATTTTTTAAATATCTCACGGTTCGGTTTGGTTAATCCACGGATTTGAAATAAAAATCCAATCGTAATCCATATCTGACTGTTTTTTAATTTTCAAATCCGTGTCCGGATCATTAATCCACGGACAAAATCCAAAAAGCACGAATCGGTTCGATTCGGACTGATTTCACGGTTCTCGATTTTTCTTGGACAGTCCTAGGTTTTTGTGTCATCCAACCCTGTAGCATGTAGGGTGCCCTACATGATTCCCGTATGGTTTTTGTGTCTTATTCCGTTTAGATTGAAACCAAACAAGGCCTAAACTAAAACCTAATAAACTGCACAATCGTGTAGTAATATAGTCAACCGTCTCAAGTCCGATCGGAAGTCATCGCCGATCCAAAGCCAAATCAAAACAAAACAAAACTCTTGCTTTCCCCCTTTCCTCAGAAGACTTCTGAAGAAGACCCAACAATGGCGACCCCCAGATCCACCCCTCTCTCTCTCCTCCTCCTTCTCCTTTCTCTCCTCCCCCTCCTCACCACCGCCTCCGACGACCTCGTCTCCGACCTCCTCACTCTCCAATCCCAATCCCCCTCCGGCGTCATCCACCTCACCGACCCCCTCATCTCCCGCCTCCTCACCTCCGCCCCCCCTCCCCGCCCCTTCTCCCTCCTCCTCTTCTTCGACGCCCAACAGCTCCACGACAAGTCCGAGCTCCGCCTCAAACCCTTGAAATCTGAATTCTCCCTCCTCGCCTCCTCCTTCATCGAAAACAACCCTAACCCTAACCCTAATAAACCCCACCTCTTCTTCTGCGACGTCGAGTTCAGAGAATCCCAGCAATCCTTCGCCCTCTTCGCCGTCAATTCCCTCCCCCACATCCGCCTCGTCCCCTCCACCGCTCTCGACCTCAAAGCCGACTCGATCCAAATGGAAGCCGGGGACTTCTCCCGCCTCGCCGAGTCCATGGCCGAGTTCGTCGAGTCCAAAACCCAGTTAACCGTCGGCCCCATCCACCGACCCCCGGTCGTTTCCAAGAAACAGGTCATCGTGATGGTTGCTGGTTTGCTGGTCTTGATGCCTTTCGTCATTAAAAGAGTGGTTGCGGGCGAAACCCTTTTGCACGATCCCAATTTGTGGTTGGCTGGAGCTGTGTTTATATACTTCTTTAGTGTTTCTGGGGCTATGCATAATATAATTCGGCATATGCCGATGTTTATGGTGGACCGCGACGATCCGTCGAAGCTGGTTTTCTTTTACCAGGGGTCGGGGATGCAGCTGGGGGCTGAGGGGTTTGCTGTGGGGTTTTTGTATACTGTTGTGGGGTTGTTGCTGGCTTTTGTGACTCATGTCCTTGTGAGGGTGAGGGATGTGAAGGTGCAGAGGGTGGTCATGATTTTCGCGCTAGTGGTTTCTTTTTGGGCGGTGAAGAAGGTGGTGTTCTTGGATAATTGGAAGACAGGGTATGGGATTAATATGTATTGGCCTTCAGGTTGGCAGTGAGATCGAGGGCAGCAGTGCCGAAGCAAGATAGGCTGCAGAATAAGTTCAGATTAGTTGGTAATTTGATGAGTGCTTGTTTTTTGCTCAGAACGTTTATGAGACCAGATAGTTACATTTTGAATGTGATCTCGTGCTATTTTGTGTAATGCGATACTCAGTTTTGTTGTTGAATATGTTAATCTAAGTTCTTGCTCTTGTGATGAATTTCATAATGCAGTGGTGCTGTGTTTTTCTGTTTTTGTCCCTCTTTGTTGTTTTGGTTATTCTGTTGAATTATTAACCATTCATTCGTAAACTGGTATAATATGGAAAAAATGTGATGAAATGAGGATTGAGCAGCAATTGCACAGGGCTTATTGGATTATCAACCCCGCAGCGATGGGATTCATCCCGCTTACAGTCCTGCTATCTTAAAGGAGAAGTAGAAATGAAGGATGAAACCAATTTTTGAAACATTGGATGTGTGGTACTGTAACGCATTTGTACAGTTCACTCTTAGAGATTTTCAATATTTTCTACCTTTAACGATATTCTCTAGTTGTGCCACAGGTACTCATTGAAATGAATCAAAGGTGCTTCCGATGGAAGTCCACAGTGAACTCCTACGCACAATTGAATGTTGTTAGTCTCCCTTTAGTAAGCAACTTCTTTTCCCTACTTGTTTGTTCATCCCTAGGCATTAGGTTTGTTGGAGCAGAAGTTGTATTTCACAATTGCTGGTAGATCATGATCTACCATGTTTTTGCTTACAACAATTATGTGTCCCCCTTCTTCCTAACCAGGATGCTTTGTTCCACTTTGTGGTTGGTGAGGTTGTGATTGACCAAGTAGTATCCGTCTATTCTTGTCTCCTTATTACTTGGTGTTGTCCTTATTTGTTCTAATGAAACATTCCACACATTTTAATGGTAATTCATGGCAACCAACTAAAATGTACCTTGACCGATTGTTGCAAATTAGTTGACCTATTGCATCTTACTGACTAACACGGAATAGAAACCTTTCCAATTGTGCACATGAACGAACGAATAGCTCTGGCAATATAATCCATTCCTGGAAAGTGGAAACTCAACCTGAATTCTAAACAGCGCTATTCAAGTCGGAATTTACAACCTCTCTGAATCTTGCAAGTTTTGAGTTCTCTATCCTTGGACAACCATGTGCTCCAAACATAAAAGTTGTAAAGCGACCAAAGATCGCACCCTCATAGTGTGTGACCAATACTGTAGCAGCTCAGTCTCTATGAACTTTGAAGCACCAACGCCCCCTATCTGGTTGCCATATTTGTGGTGGCCATGCGAGTTGCGACAATGCCACAGAAACGTAGTGAACATGCCAAGAGGCGTGTCCTCTAGTTTTCTTACATTTAGTCATGGGATACATTGGGGCCACACATGTCTCAAGTTAGACACAGCAGGTGTTTTGATGTTGTGTAGCTAATAACTGCAGTTCAAGCTATATGCTGCTATGGTGGTCTGTTGCAGGTGTAAGTTCCGTGTAGACTAGATTTTCATAGTTCTTGCTACGATTAACTCTCAATGCAGTGGGATTGTGTAATGTTTTTCCTGATACAAGTCTGGTGCTTTTGGTAGATTCCTTTGTACGCCACAGAGATAACTGAAAATTGTGGGGATTTTGAAATTATACTGGGGCTAGAGGATTAGTACCTTTGCAGACTTGGAATTCGTTGATAAAAAAGAGTGAAAACGAAGGCCTAAAAACAAGTGAAATATGAGGTATTGGAGAAGTGTTATTACTAGTAGTTCCTGTTAATAAATTGCAACATTTTCTTTCACATTTGACAACATTCAGCATGTGTGCTGCTACTCAAGGACTTGTGTAAGTGAAGCTTAAAGTGCATTTGTTGAGAGCTCTCAATTATCCTTAAAGCATGAAGGAACATTTTCTCAGTTCACTCTCTGTGGTGAGATGCCAACATACTTTTTCTACCTCATCCCTTTTCTATAAACTACTACAATTTATCCCTTTATACAAAAGCAGGTTGCTTTCTTTTTTTTCGTGGTTTGGTAGGTTGTTATTGACTTAGCATACCAAGATCCTTTTTCCCCTTGCTACAAGGTTTTGTTTTGACTTTCCTGATGGAATTGTCTAGATACTTGTCCATTATCTAGCAAGAAAATTTGTCAGTGCCGTGGTCAAATAAAGACTAAATGTCGTCCTGGCAGATTTTCCTAAGATATGTCTAATTTAGCTTGATAGCCTTCTCTGTATCCTTTTTGTAACACCATATGTTAAATCTGCTTGAGTGTGATACCTGAAAAGTCTTCCCTGTGCTACATTGTTGAGTGCCAAGTCTTGCTTTCAGTACTTCATTACTAATGTGGCAGTTTGCCGATTTCGTAACTTGTTTGAATGGATACCCACTTACCAGTGATAGCAGTGTTCTTTCCTATCTATGAGGTTGAGGTCCCTAATATATTGTGAAAATTGAGCTAGAACTTTATTGTCAAAGATTTCTAACTGGAACTTCGCTTGTTATGATCAATTGCTGGTGGCCCAGTCTTCTCAAATGTTTTTTAGTTTCCATTTCCTTTTATTGGCGGTTAGATATGCATGAAATCATGAGCCTTATCCCCCTACCTTCTGTTGTTCTTAAGAAGAAACGATTCCTTTTATTCGCAGTTAGATATGCATGAAGTCATGAAACTTATTCCCCTACCTTCTGTTGTTCTTAAGGACACCATGACAAGAGAAGCTCAGTTGAGCACACTTTGCTAAACTCATGGCAACAACCCATCAGCCTTTGCTAGACCGTACTCCCAAAAGAAAAACTTCTCTGTGGAAAGCTTTCATTCTCTCTCTCTCTCTCTCTCTCTCTCTCTCTCTCTCTGTAGCTGCCATCATAGGCTCAATCACTCTTGTTACAACAAGGCTAACCAGTATGTGAAAGCTAAAACTGACCAATACCCTCTGGCTTAATGGCCCCTACATGGCCAAGTTGTTCCAAAGTGTTTACGCAGTAAAAGAAGAAATCTATGGGCAAGTCTTGTGACTATACAAATCCACTATTTGCAGGGGCCATGGGATCTCTCATAAACTAATTTAATGTTTGTCGTATACTCATAATTATGTCAGCATTATATGGCTTACCATATTAGTTTTTCATTAACAAGATCGTTTCAAATCTTTTGGTTATTTCTACAGAAGACTAACCCTGCTACTACTTTTAGAAGGGGGTCATGAGCAGAAGAGGGAATCATATTGTAAAAACGCATTTCACACATGCTTTTGGATTTTTAAAATGCTGTTGGTGTCATTATTGTGATAAAGTATGCAAACCAAGTTGTGTTTATCCATTGATTGGTTTCTTGTTATATTCAATGTGGAAAAAACAAAGCTACTTGACCAGTGAGCCTCGTAAGAGTTATCGTAAACAAATACAGATTGTCCAATTTGAGCTGCTAGTGTTTGACGGTGGCCTCATAAGTCATCCACATGGGTTAATTGATTCTGTCTGAATTATGTTTCCATCAAGCTGACTGATAAAGCATTAGAGGATCTTTTTGGTTTCATTTATGTTACAGTAGATGTATTCTTCCCCTGCTATGTGAACGTCAGATGAACCTTTTGGCTAACCAAGTGCACACTTGGTTCATGTCATTACTAGAGTGTTGTTGGCCTCACCATATTCTGCTCAAATGGAATATGCATATGTTTTGTGAACTTCCAATACATTATACATACTCTCTTTCGCGCAACAATTTTGCATTAACGAAAAGAAGAAGAAACCCATGGGAAAGTCTCGTGACACTAGAAATGCATATGGGGTGCATGCACCAATTACAGTGTCCCTAGCATCTCTTAAAAACTGATGGTAATGTTTGTCCTATGCTCATGATTATGACAGTGTCACATGGCTTACCATTCTAGTTTTCCTTAACCAAGTGTCCAAGATCATTTCAGATACATTGGTCATTTATACATGAAGACCTACTAAACCTACTACCTTTGAAGATTGTTTAGAAGAAATCATATTGTAAATGCACATTTCACATGCTGTTGCATTTTAAAATGCTTAGTTGTCATTATCTAGTGTTAAAATATGGAAAGCAAGTTGGTGGATATCCAGTGATGCATTTCTTGATATACTCATTATGGGAAAAAATAATGCTACCTGATCAGTGAGCCTCGTCATAGTTATCATAAACAACTACAGACATTCCAACTTGTCTGCTTGGGGTTGATGGTGGCCTCATACCCAATGGTTTCTTGACCCTTTGTCTGAGTTATGTTTTCATCAATTTGCATTGTAAAGGATTAGTGAATCTTTTTAAGTTTCACCTCTGTTACAATAGATGTATTCTTCCCCTGGTATGTGACCTTCAGATTATCCTTTTGGCTAACTGAGTGCACACTTTGTTCATCACATAAGTAGACGGTGGTTGGTCTTAACATACAAGTTCATTTTGCTCAAATGGAACTTAAAGAACAAGAGCCATAACATATATCCATCTTAACAGAATTTGTTGATACACATAAAACGTACAAAGTGTAGCGCACACTGGAACTCAACGTGCGGTTCAGATTCAAATCTGTGATAGTGCAACCACACCCAGGATGATATTAAGTTGCACATGAGGTAATCTCCTATACAAATATATGTTCATTTTCTCTGCATAAAAGATGATACATCACGTGAATTCTACAAGTTTATGTATCTGTTCACTAATTAATTTTGTATTGAATCCTGTCAACATTGCCTTGTATTATAAATTTTAAAATACTTTATTTTATGTAGCTCTTGACTCTTGCTTAGTCTCCTGCAGTTTATTTAAGGACACCATGACAAGAGAAGCTCAGTTGAGCACACTTTGCTAAAATCATGGCAACAACCCATCAGCCTTTGCTAGACCGTACTCCCAAAAGAAAAACCTCTCTGTGGAAAGCTTTCGGTCTTTCTCTCTGTGTAGCTGCCATCATAGGCTCAATTACTCTAGTTACAACAAGGCTAACCAATCCCACATCTTATAATCCTTCTCTATCAGCCCACATTTGCGATCCAGCCCTTGATCGGGTATCATGCTGGGCCATTGTATCAGAAGTTGCATCAGGCAATACGATGCAAATGAACAGTGTAGATTTACTGCAGATGTTCCTGAAAAAATCCACATCACACATACGGGATGCAATGGAGATGGCAAGCAATATCAGCCGTCAGATTAATGACCCGAAAGAGCAAGCGGCTATAGCAGATTGCTTAGAGTTGATGGACCTTTCCGTTGACAGGGTCATGGACTCTGTACTAGCTCTTGGGAAGCGAACAGCTCGTTTCCATTCGGATGCCCATTCCTGGCTCAGCAGTGTACTCACCAACCACGTAACATGTTTGGATGGGCTGTATGGCCCGGCCCAGCCCATGATGAAGGCTAAGCTGAATGACTTGATAGCAAGAGCAAGAGCCTCTCTAGCCATGGTAGTGGCAATATCAGCTCCACCGGCGGATGAGTTGCTACAACCACTTAAGGGGAGGTTTCCGCAGTGGGTCACAAGCAGGGACCGGAAGCTGTTGGAGGCTCCAGCTAAGAACATCGCATACAATGTGGTGGTGGCTGCGGATGGGTCTGGGAACTATAAGACTGTAAGTGCAGCAGTAGCCTCTGCACCAAACAAAGGGAAGACCCGCTATGTTATCTACGTGAAGGCGGGAACGTACAAAGAAAATGTTCAGATTGCAAGCGGTAAGACAAATTTGATGCTGGTCGGTGCTGGCATGGGTTTGACGATTATCACTGGTAGCTTGAATGTTGTGGATGGCTCGACAACCTTCAATTCTGCAACAGTTGGTAAAGATCTTTCTCATTAGATAAAACCTTTATATATGTACTCATGTGTGCTGGTGTATGTATCTATATGCACCGGTTCAAACATTGTTTTCCTATTGCATTTTACTGAAGGGAGAAGGAAATGTGAGTCTTCAACAACAACAGAACCCATGTAAGTAATGAGAACTTAGGGGTTTTATGTGTACTTATGGGTATATGTATTGTATGCAAGTTTTGGGAAGAGAGACAAGACCGAGCGTCAAACCTGAGGTATTTCTACTCTGTCATACTTGAAGCTTTTCCATGAAGTTTATCATGTAAAATGGTCTGAGCCGGCCTGGTAAGGCCCTGTTTTCTTTTGGTCTCATATAGGCTCTAGTTGAACATGCTTGGCTCTAGACAAATTCCGAGCGAAGCGAGCTGGCCAAATTTTTTAACTGTCCCTGCCTCAGGTCTACTTGAAGCTCAGGCTGTGATTGATGGTCCCATATTTTATTTATTTGTTATTTTTTTTAAAGTTAGATGCCTTCATTCAGTTGAGGTTAATGTAGGTAGGACCTCTCATCATATTTAGTACTCCAGCACTCCTTGACCCAAAATAATGGATCTGCGTTAAACAATCTCAGCAATTTGAAGTGGAAATGCTGATTGTTGCTCCTTGATGTTGCGTGGCTTCTGGGAAAGGATGTTATTCACAAAAAAGCTGTTAGGATTCTTTGCTCTACTAGTGCATTTATGTTCACAATTTCACATACTTGCGCACTTTTCTTCGTCCTGTCAAGACCTCAATATTAAATCGACTTGGATATGGGTATCAGGGAAGTCAGACTACTTCAATTCTGTCTTAAACGCAAGAGGACAGACCAAAATATACTAGTGCAGATCATTCTAGGATATATGGTGTTTAAAATGCGTCATAGGGAATTTCAAGCATAATATGAGTGTTATGCACAGTTCATGGTAAAGTTTAACTACTATAATTACTGTACTTGTTTCCAAGGTAAATGTCCAACAAAGAGTGTCGGACAAGAAGCCCATAGTCATCTAAATGTCGTGTGTCCAACACGGTATTTGATATATGTAGAAGTTTGTATAACGTGGAGTCCTTACTGAACTGATTGTCTTCGTATTGTACAAGGCACACAAGTTCTGTTTTTCTTTAGACGAACTAACTTCCCAAGAAATTTAAACTACTACTGAGAAACCCTTTTTTACAAAACAATGTAGCTGTTGTTGCCGATGGATTCATAGCCCAAGACATCTGGTTCCAGAACACTGCCGGGGCGCAAAAGCATCAAGCAGTGGCATTACGAGTCGGATCTGATCAATCGGTCATAAATCGTTGCCGTATTGATGCCTACCAGGATACTCTGTATACAATCAGCAACAGGCAATTCTACAGAGACTGCTATATTATTGGCACGGTAGACTTCATATTCGGCAATGCAGCCGTAGTATTTCAAAACTGCCAAATTGTGTCCAGAAGGCCAATGAGCGGACAATTCAACACTGTAACGGCCCAAGGCCGAACCGACCCGAACGAAAACACAGGAACTTCAATCCAAAGCTGCAATATAACGGCGAGCTCCGACTTGCAGCCTGTGATAGGGACCGTAAAGTCATATTTGGGCCGCCCATGGAAAGAGTATGCGGTGACTGTTGTCATGCAGTCTTACATTGGTAGCCTTATCGATCCAACAGGTTGGGCACCGTGGAGTGGTGATTTCGCTTTGAGCACATTGTACTACGGTGAGTACATGAACAATGGGCCCGGGGCGGGAATTAGTAAGCGGGTTAATTGGGTGGGTTATCATGTCATTGCCACTGCGGCTGTAGCTGCGAAATATACTGTGGCTCAGCTGATACAAGGAGGGTCATGGTTGCAATCCACCGGGGTAACCTATACTGAAGGTCTGTGAATTAGTCCATCCATCTTTGTTTTGTTCGCTGGTCTTCTCTCATCTACTGTGGTTCTTGGAGAGTCTGTCGTGGTCTATGCTACCTATGAATAATTTGTCTGATTAGCTCGCCCCCTGTTTGGGTACTCGTACTCCTCTATGTTCTATTCTTGTGTCATGCAGTCCTTGCGTTTGTTTGCAGTCCTTGCGTTTGTTCAATGAAATAAATCGGATGATTTGTTAGGGGGCGTGTAGAATGTTTCTTCTCTCATGTTTTTCGTTTTCCTTCTGTTTTTTTGCTTCCTTGGCATGAGGTGGTTATGACGAGCTTTGTTCTTGATTAATTGCCGTTTGCAGCGCTGGTGCATGGAAAATGGCCTGGGTGATTTCATTTTCTTCTGCTGATAGTATTTGCTAAGAACCGAAAACAGTATAGAACGGGAAAAAGGGGAAAGATGTTCACAATACTCCTAGTTTTTAGGGAGTTGAGAGTGGTGTATTATAAGCAAATAAGACGTCAAACCAAACAACCAAACTGTTCCGTTTGTTCTATATCTCAATTCGAATTTGAGCTTTTGCTCTCGAAGTTAAACAACTGGATCCATAAACGCTCTGTAATTTGGTTGGAAGGATTCAAACTAAATCTAGTAAAGAACGAAGGGAAATATAGAGGTGACAAAACACATAATCATGTTTTTAATGTTATTTTTTCTCAAAAAATGAAAATCAGGAACGATGATAGGTAGATTTCATGGTAAATAACTGGAAGTCATCAAAATCTGTTACTACTTTTGAAGGCAAAAATATTGCGGCAGGGATATTTTGGTCGTCGCACTTCAAATTCTATTCCTCTTGTAATTGATTCCTATGCATAACTAAACATAGGAATAAGATTTGATCGTTCCAATCTGGCATTCCATTCGGGTCTCAACGGGACTTGATTCCAACCTCATTCCATTGAATTAAACATAGCCAAAGAATTGAAGTATCACAATTGCACTCGTTTTGCATAAAATTTACAGATTTTTTCATAGCTGCAGACACTGTTGTGCTAGCTAGACTCTTCTCATTTTGAATAGAATCTACACTCAAACCTCAAATTCCACTATGGGGGGAAATTTTGGCCAAGCAAATGAGAATTGAATTCCTCCATCTCCATTCATTGGATCTGCACTCCCCCTTCTGCTTTACCTCTCTCTCTGGAAGTAGACCTTGCACTGTCTGGAACCTTTTAGTTATTATTATTATTTTTTTTCCCTTTGTTTCCTTTTGGTCTCTGTACGTGTCTCTTGATTACTGAAAGGAAATTAAAAGGCAATTGTCTTGCAATGGCATTGATATGCTCCTCACAAATTCGTATAGTATTTTGGTGCTTAACTCGGTATCTTTACCCCTTACCTTTCAACTGACCCAATTGAAGTATCCGGCTGTCCTAGACTCAAGAACTCTTTCGTACGTAAGGCATATGCCCTCCAGCCATAATCCCAAAGTTGGTGGAGAAAGCGATGTGATTTTGTTCTATTTTGCATCGGTGATCATTAATTGCTTGGGGAGTAGTTTTTAGGAATTTTCAGGGTATTCAAATTCTTCCATCTTCAGTCCTCGAGAAAATTAGGTTCGATATTAGAGCTATGGGGTCCCGATTTGCAAAGGGTAAAACCCACCCCCATAAACTTGGCAATTGGCATTGTGCCACTCTTGGCAAATTACTCCCAAGTCTGCTGTTGCTGTTTCAACCTAGTTTTTAGCCTTTTTCTTGATGCTTTTGCTGTGTATATATATATATATATATGTAAGGTATGCCTTCTTGTTCTCTGTATTTGCTTATTCTTTCCATAACCTTAAACATGCTTACAACTCGAAGTAATCTGATAAACTTAAATAAGAGAATAAAGTAAAACAGAATTGGACAAATGGCCTCTTATTCCCCAAAAAAAATTGACACTACAAAATGCACATGGGATGCATACACCATTTACAGTGTCCCTACCATCTCATAGAAAACTCCTGTAATTAGGTAATGCTGGTCATATAGTCATGATTATGTCGGCGTTAATTATTTCATACCATCTTAGTTTTTAGTTAACAAAGATTGCTTCAAATCTTTTGGCCATTTACACATGAAGACTGATCAATTAACCTACTGCTTTTGAAAAGGAGAAGAGTATAGTTTCATTTTGTAAACAAACATGCACCTGCTTTTGGCCTTCAAAACACTGCAGTTGTCGTTATATAGTGTTAAAAAAAAAAAAATATGCAAAGCAAGTTGGTGTTTATCCAGTGATGCATTTCTTGTAAAATATTCCTTATTCTATATGGCTCCTGAGTCTTGACTCTTGCTTAGTCTCCTTGCAGTAGTATTTTAAGTACACCATGAGAAGAGAAGAGAAGCTCAGTTGAGCACCCTTTGCTAACATCATGGCAACCCCCCATCAGCCTTTGCTAGACGGTAATCCCATGAGGAAAACCTCCCTGTGGAAATCTTTCTGTCTTTTTCTCTCTGCAGCTGCAATCGTAGCCTCAATTACTCTAGTTACAACAAGGCTAAGCAATCCCAAATCTTATAATCCTCCTCTATCAGCCCATGTTTGCGATCCAGCCCTCGACCGGGTCTCATGCTGGGCCATGGTATCAGAAGTTGCATCAGGGAATATGATGCAAATGAACAGCGTAGATTTACTGCAGATGTTCCTGGAAAAATCCACATCACACATACGGGACGCAATGGAGATGGCAAGCAGTATCAGCCGTCAGATTAAAGACCCGAAAGAGCAAGCGGCTATAGCAGATTGCCTGGAATTGATGGATCTTTCCGTTGACAGGGTGATGGGCTCTATACTAGCTCTTGGGAAGCGAACAGCCCGTTTCCACTCGGATGCCCATTCCTGGCTCAGCAGTGTACTCACCAACCACGTAACGTGTTTGGACGGGCTGAATGGCCCGGCCCGGCCCATGATGGAGCCTAAGCTGAAAGACTTGATGGCAAGAGCAAGAGCCTCTCTAGCCATGGTAGTGGCAGTGACACCTCCACCAGCTGATGAGGTGGTACAACCACTTAATGGGAAGTTTCCACGGTGGGTCACAAGCAGGGACCGAAAGCTGTTGGAGGCTCCGGCTAGGGACATCGTGTCTAATGTGGTGGTGGCCACGGATGGGAGTGGGAACTATACATCTGTCGGTGATGCGGTGGCCTCTGCACCAAAGAATGGGACGACTCGCTATGTTATCTACGTGAAGGCGGGAACATACAATGAAACTGTTCGGATAACAAAGGGCAAGACGAATTTGATGCTCGTTGGTGATGGCATGAATTTGACGATTATCACCGGTAGCTTGAATGTTGTGGATGGCTCAACAACCTTCAATTCTGCAACAGTTGGTAAAGATCTACCCAATATGCATACACACATACATACATACATATATTATACGTACATGTCCATGTGTGTTTGTTTATATAGGCACTGGTTCAAACATTGTTTTTCAATTGCGTTTTACTGAAGGGAAAAAAAGTATCCTCAAAATGGAAGAAAATAGATTGCGACCTTAACCGAATTTGAATTTAGGGTTTTTATTGTACTTATAGGAATATGTATTGATGCAAGTTTTGGGGAAGAGAGACACGACCGAGCCTCGAATCATAGGCAAGTTTTTGGCGCTGCATATTTAGTACTCCTTTGGGAAAACTTGTAAAAGGACTCTGGGGGCCTAAAAGAGCAAAATGGGTCACCAACACCATTGTCTTCACTTGACCAGAAAGAATGGATCTGGCTTTGTGGTTGGGTAGTGGCCTATTCCCTATTATTCCAAATCCTACCCAACGCACACTCTCAACAGTTCAAAGTTGTAATGTAAATTGCCGCTCCTTGATGTTGGCCTAGTGGCCGCTGAGGAAGGATGTCATTCGTACAAGTATTTGTTAGGATTCTTTGCTCAGAGTGCATGGATGTTCACGTACTTATATATTGTTTTTCTTACTGTGAACGCCTTAATGTTAAATCGACCTAGATACTCGTGTCAAGTTCAGATATGTGTCTGGAAGTCGGATTCCTTCTATTATGTCTTAAGAACACGGGGACAGACCGAAATATTCAAGTGCAAATCATTGTAGGATAAATGTGTTTAAAACGTGTCATATAGCATTGCAAGCTTAATATAGGAGTTCTATGCATATTTATGGTAAATTTCAGTCCTCGTGAAGTATATGTTTGCAAGTTAAATATCCAACAAAGAGTGTTGGACACAGAGCCCGCAGTATCATCTGAGTTTGGTGTGTCTGACACGAGTACTTGATATGTGTAGAAGCCTATATAACATGGAGTCTTCACATAACTAATTATGTTGGTTTTGTACAAGGCACACAGTTCTTGTGTTTCTTTAGATGAACTTACTTGCATAGAAATTTAAACCGGTGCTGAGAAACCTCTTTCACAAAACAATGTAGCTGTTGTTGCCGATGGATTCATAGCCCAAGACATCTGGTTCCAGAACACCGCCGGGCCGCAGAAGCATCAAGCAGTGGCATTACGAGTCGGATCTGATCAATCGGTCATAAATCGTTGCCGCATCGATGCTTACCAGGACACTCTGTATACAACCAGCAACAGGCAATTCTACAGAGACTGCTATATTATTGGCACCGTAGACTTCATATTCGGCAATGCAGCTGTAGTATTTCAAAACTGCCAAATTGTGTCCAGAAGGCCAATGAGCGGACAATTCAACACTGTAACGGCCCAAGGCCGAACCGACCCGAACGAAAACACAGGAACTTCAATCCAAAGCTGCAATATAACGGCGAGCTCCGACTTGCAGCCTGTGATAGGAACCATAAAGTCATATTTGGGCCGACCGTGGAAAGAGTATGCCGTAACTGTTGTCATGCAGTCTTACATTGGCAGCCTTATCGATCCAACAGGATGGGCGCCGTGGAGTGGGGATTTTGCTTTGAGCACATTGTACTACGGCGAGTACATGAACAGTGGGGGCGGGGCGGGAACTAGTGAGCGGGTCGCGTGGGAGGGTTATCATGTCATTACCGATGCTGCTGTAGCTGCGAACTACACTGTGGCTCAGCTGATACAAGGAGGGTCATGGTTGCAGTCCACTGGGGTAACCTATACCGAAGGCCTGTGAATTAGTCCATCCCTCTTTATCCACGGTGGCTTGTCTCTCGTGGTCTACGCTACATCCCAATAATTTGTAGGATCAGTTTGCAACCTGTTTTGGTATTGTAGCTCCCTCAATGTTCTCTTATTGTGTCCTGCTGTCGTTCCCTTTGTGCAATGAAATAAATTGGACGTTTTGCTAAGGAGGCCCAAGTGATCTTTCTTCTCTCTGGTTTTCTGTTTTCCCTTTTCTGGCTTCTGAGGCATAGGTTGGTTCATTTTCTTCTGCTGATACTTCCTTGCTAAGAACTAAGAACAGTACAAAAGGGGGAAAAAAGAAGTTAGTTTGCAATACTAGTTTTATGAAGCTGGTGGGGGTGTTGTGTAAGCAAATAAGACGCGAAACCAAACGAGTACTCTGATTGTTGTATTCTCAATTATTAAAATTTGAGTTTTTGACTCAAAGCTAATTAATCAACTGGATTCATGAATGCTCTGTAATTTGGTTGGCTTTGCACAGATTAAGGATTCAAACTAAAAGTTGTACGGAGTGTTATTAAGAAAACTCGACAAATTGTAACAAAAAAATGTAATGAAAAAACCTGTTGGGACAAAACCCAAAACACCCTAAGGATCTCAAAATGCAAATAAAGCTTAAAACCCAAAAGCCCAAATCTACAATACAGCCCAAAAACAAGGCAAGGCCCAAAAGGGCCAAACCAAACCCTAAAATCCCAAAACCTTACCATCTTTATCCCATTTTTATCTCACTCTAACCAAACACAATACAACTAATTCCAGTATTCATATAATCGCATCTATTATATCGTAAGCCCCACTTGTCCCATATATCTCCATCCTTAATTCCGTATTATTTAGTTCTTCCTAAAAATAATCTGACAATCAAACGTGCCTTATGAGTATAGAGAAACTATTTTGTAGATAGACAGAAAACAGTATCTCTCGTCACCAAATGGTACCTTTTGGCGATAAAATTCCTATTTCGTCACCTAATGCAAGACTAATTACTTTTAAAGGTTTGAAAAATTCAATATATTTTAAATAAATAATACATATCGATATATATTGTATGTAGATTACTTCAAAAAAAAAAAAATTCAAACAATATATACTAAATTTGCAGTATAATCAATGAAATGATAAGTGGCGCAGTGGTGGGAGTGGTAGTTTAGAAACTGAATATCCCAAGTTCAAGTTAGAGCAATAACAAAGCACCGATTAAAAAAAAAACAAAGCAGGATTTTTTTTTCCTGGTGTGGTTGTTTTTTGTTGACGAAAATAATTTTGTCACTTTTGCTGATGAAAAAAATCGTCGCCAATTGGTGGTACCCCTTTCGCGTGAAACAAAAGACGATGAAATTTTTCGTTGCCAAAAGCTTTCGCGACTAATTTTGTATTTTCGGCAACGAAATTTATTCATCATTAAAGACTGAATTTGTTGTAGTGAATCTACTCAACACTACTGGTTTTTGATTGGAGGACTAGGGAGGTGAGATTAGTACTAAGAGGAACACAAGGGCCTAATCATGTTAACTGTGAATCTCATGAGTAGTGGCCTCAGCACTCAGACAAACATGTGTATGAAAATATCTTCTACCTTTGATTTACAAAAAAAGTAAAAATAAAAATAAAAATAAAAATAAAAATGTACCAGAAAAGTTGAAAAAGAAATAGCTGATCATTGTGACCGAAAATTGCCGGGCTGCACCCGTGCAGTTCAATAGGCAACCCGACGGAAGCAGCCTGCCGACTCTACATGGTGGTGTCACATTGCAGTATTGCACTATCAAAAACCATTAAAAGGTTCAAAAGCCAAATGAAATGGATGGTACATTTTCCACAATGGGGGTGCCGTCGCCTTGGGCCCAGTAGCTTTGCAAAACCTAATGGAATATGCTTGTCCTATGCCCTTAATTAATCATGTCGGCCTTATTATATCAGCTTTTAGTGAGCAAAGTTCGCTTTACATCTGTTCAGGTCATCATTCATAAATAGTGGACTAAGGACACCCACCAAAGCTACTACTCCTTAATTTATAGAAGAGGAGAATGCTAAGGTCTTGGGGATGTCATATCGAGTCCTGCTACGAGCAGGGACAGTTTACAGGGATCCGTGCAGAGACAATCGCTTTTAGCCTTATTTTGGATCCCAAAAAATTCTAGAAAAATATTCATAAATTTTTGAATATTATTTTATGGACATGCGGATATCGGTAAGTATTATTTTTGGATTCGTATGGACGAACTGCTCAGTTTGCCCCTACGAATCCAAAAGTAATACTTACCGATATCTGCAGGAGCTTATTTTTTACATAGCCCCATAAAATAATATTCAAAAATTTATGGATATTTTTCTAGATTTTTTTGGGACCCAAAATAAGGCCAAACACGATTGTCTCTGCACGAATCCCTGCAAAGTGTCCCTGCTGTTAGTTTTTTCGTTACATCTCCCTTCATTTACACCATAAAAAAGAATAGCGCAACAAAATAATACCAATAAAATGATATAACATTTAGCGAACGAAGACATAACATTTTTATAATATCATTGCATAACACTCTTTAAAATGGCATACCGTTTTCAAAATCACTTTGTTTACAGTGCCTCAGATCATAATATTACGAATTGCCCGATTTTCTTTATATATGGAATAAAGAAACCACAAATGGTATAACATACTATGTGTTTGGTCACGGGAAGTACCATAGATTTGCTCTGGAAAAGAGGCTATGGAGGAAAAGGGTGAAGAATCATATTGTCAAAACATGTGCACATGGATTTTGACTTAAAATATGATAGAGGATGCCATTGCAGAGTGCTTTTTCATATAGGAAAGGCCATGTTAGTGTTTATCCACAGGCTGTAAACAATTAAACAAGCACTTGGAATGGTGAGCTGATCGTAAAAATATTATCATAGTACAGTATATTTTATTTGATCAACGTACACATGCATGCATTTATTGAAATAAGAATAAAAACTCGGATCGCATATAACATACTAGCGTATGTGTGGATTCATATCTATTTCAGAAGCAAAATATAAAACAAAATCACTATGTAAAAGTCAGAATCTAAAATTATAATCGATGCTCTTTCATAGTGTTAGATGCCTTTATAATGGAACTTGGATGGGCGGGTTTTAGGTTTCGAAAGAAAAAAAAAAATGTTGGACGGGCAAATCTATATAGTTTTACTGAAAAACTACTTCAATTATGAACAAAATATAGAACTTGGGTAGGACGGTCACCCAGTGTCATTTTGTCGCTATGTCCATCCTTGTTTATGTGGCGACCTATAGTTTCAATATGTATATTGAACCTTATCAATATTGCCATGTATTAGAAAATTATATCCTGAGTCTTGATTAGCCTCAAGAATTCTATTTAAAGGAGGACAAGAGGAGAAGAGAAACTCAGTGCTAGAAGGGGCTGAAGATCACATTTTGCTAAAATCATGGCAACAACTCTTCAGCCTTTGCTAGACAGTACCCCCAAAACTAGAACCTCTCTCTCCAAATCTCTCTTTCTTCTTCTCTCTCTAGCTGCCATCATAGGCTCAATCTTCATAGTCGCCACAAGGCTAATCAGTCCCGCCTCTTCTAATCCACCTCTATCGAGCCAGCTTTGTGACCGGGCCGTCGACCGGGCCTCATGCTGGGCCATGGTGTCGGAAACAGCATCATCAGGGGACTTGATGCAAATGGACGGTGTAGATTTGTTGCGGGAGTTTCTAAAGAAATCCACGTCGGCCATACGATACGTTGTGGAGACAACGAGCTATGTCAACCGACGGATTAACGACCGAAAGGATCAAGCGGGTTTGGCTGATTGCCTGGAGTTGATGGACCTATCCATGGGCCGAATCACAGACTCTGTGCTAGCACTCAAGAAGCGAACGGGCCGTTCCCATGCGGACGCCCATTCGTGGATGAGCAGTGTGCTTACCAACCACATTACATGTTTGGACGGGCTAAATGGGCCGGCTCGGCCTATGATGGAGCCGGCCCTGAATAACTTAATAGCGAGAGCAAGAAGTTCCCTTGCCATGGTGGTGGCAATATCGCCACCACTGCCAGAAGACGAGCTGCTCCTCCGGCCACTTAACGGGCTTCCTAGGTGGATTGCTAGAGGGGACCGGAGGCTTTTGATGGCTCCCGCGGAGGACATAAAAGCCAACGTGGTGGTGGCGAAGGATGGGAGTGGGAATTATAAGACTGTCACCGAAGCCGTGGCGTCTGCACCAAACAACGGGAAGACTCGGTATGTTATTAAAGTGAAGAAGGGAACGTACAAGGAAAATGTTCGGATTGGGTCAAGTAAGAAGAATGTGATGCTTGTGGGTGATGGCATGGATTCTACCATTATTACCGGTAGCTTGAATGTTATAGATGGTTCAACAACTTTCAATTCGGCAACTGTTGGTAACGGTTCTTACCCTTTAGATTAGACTTCGTATCTATGTACATATACTGATTTATAGCCAACCTTCGTTGAAATTTTATTTTGCTTTGGCCACTTAGAGGTGTCTAGACTGGTTTACCGTTCATGCACACTTAGATTAATCCTTCGGTCCGATTAGAGACGGACTATATCTACGCCAAAATCAGGAAATTTATGAAAGAAACTCTGACGACTTAAATGACTATGCCTGATGGGTTTCAAACTAGAGACTGATGCTTAAATGTTTTATTTGAAAGTTGAATCGCTGATTTTACTTCTTACCCCTGAAACGATGACGATACGTAATGGTGCCAAAAGTATTTGGCACAGCTTTGCATAAAAACGATGACAGTGTCATCGATCATCTTCTCTCTTTTTTTGGGGCCTTCTTTTGATCGAACCCCATGTGAAATTTGAGGTTTGGCCCAATGATTATGTAGCACTTCTTTGGGACATGAGATTTAGGATTCGACTCTGATGGACAGAAGGTTGAACCTCTTAGTAATCTAACTTATACTAACAACTAACAACTAAAGTCCTATCCAATCGTGAACAGAGGAATCTCACAATATCAAGGTGAGTCAGAACTTCGACAAATGATACTGCTATTGGTTTCTTTTTCTTTCGTTTTTTTCGGCTAAGCAAAAAAGATTTTATTAATTTTTAAAAAAAATTATAAAGATTAAAACGGATCTCGGGCACACCAGCAAAACTGTCATCCGAAAACCAACATCAAAGAATGACAAGAAACCAACAAAACCAAAACCTGAAACCAAAAAAATACTGAAAAAGACAACCTCAAACCTAAACTGCCACAACCAAAACACCATACAAGACACAGAGACAACCCAAAATGTCTCGTATTATAGAAGTTCATTTTCATTAAGCCCTGCTCAGGCTCTTCCTGGGCCTTTTTTTTAATTTTGTCAAGTGGCGAGCCTAGGCCCAGGACAGCCTTCAAAGGATCCGTAATGTAACTCAAACGACTACATATTAGAGCATCCGCAATGTAACTCAAACGACTACATATTAGAGCATCCACAATGTAACTCAACGGAGGGCGTACCACACTGTAGAAACTCAAACGGCCGGCTACATATTTTAGTAACTTGTTTAATCTGATCAATGTAGCTGCTGTTGGAGATGGATTCATGGCTCAAGACATCTGGTTCAAAAACACGGCCGGGCCCAAGAAGCATCAAGCCGTGGCATTACGTGTCGGAGCCGATATGTCGGTCATAAATCGCTGCCGCATCGATGCCTATCAGGACACCCTTTATACCCACACCAACAGGCAATTCTACCGAGACAGTTATATTACTGGCACAGTGGACTTCGTCTTCGGCAACGCAGCCGTCGTATTTCAAAACTGCAAACTAGTGGCCCGAAAGCCCATGAGCGGACAGGCCAACATGGTAACGGCCCAAGGCCGAGAAGACCCAAACCAAAACACGGGAACTTCAATCCAGAGCTGCAACGTGACAGCCAGCTCGGATCTGGAGCCCGTCAAGGGTACCATAAAATCGTACTTGGGCCGCCCGTGGAAGGCGTACTCCAGGACCGTTTACATGCAATCGAATATCGGCGACCACATTGACCCCACGGGTTGGTCCGTGTGGAGCGGAGATTTCGGTTTGAAAACGTTGTACTACGGCGAGTACTTGAATAAAGGGCCTGGAGCCGGTACCAGGAAACGGGTCAAGTGGGCGGGTTATAGGGTCATCACGAATCCGGCTGAAGCCAGGAAATTTACAGTGGCTGAGCTGATACAAGGAGGGGTGTGGTTGAAGTCAACTGGGGTAACCTATACAGAAGGCTTGTGAATGATGTTCCTATGTATTTTTCCCTTGGTCTACTAGCACTTGCTTTGGTTCTTAGGTTTACTCTCTAGTAATGTGTTATGCGTGCGTGCTAGCATGTATGGGTCTTTGCTTTTGTTTAGCGCTCAGCGAACAAAGTACGTTCGTAGCTCAATCATGGGATAGCATAATATTGATCTGGGCTTTCATAAATAAAGTAATTTTCTCTGGTTCTCTCTCGGGTTATGAGCTTCCATTGTCTGTCTTAATTAATTTTGTGCTGGAGATGGTAGTGATCCATCACGTACAAGTTTTAGCTGTTGCGCGCTTTGTCGTTCTTGTTTTCCTCTTTGATTGTCGTTCTATTTGTAGAGGCCAGGGATCCAAATTTTTGGGCTACCTTGGACTTAATAACTAGGATGATCAAATTTCCAGCATGTTAATTTGCGTCCATGAGGTAAATGGTGCAATTAAATGAGGTGAGCAGGTACTGGGTAACAACTTTTTTTTTGGTCAATGGGAGAAGAGATCATTTTACATCAGATATAAAGTACAGAGAGCAAATCCGGGACAATACAACATAAATTGTGAGAGTCCAAGAGACTGTCAAACCCAACAACTCAACCAATACAACAAATAAGCCCATTATAGGGTAGAAAAACAAAGAAACAAAAGAAAAACCCTCTAAAGGAAGAATACCCACACACAGATGGGGAGGCTCGAACTCTAACATTCTAGTAAAATGCAAGAGTACTGACCATTTATATATATATATATATCTGAATCCTGACTAACTTTTTAATAAGTCAAATTTTAAACGAGATTTATTGTTCGAATTTCTACAAAATTGACTGTCTCGGGGAACAAATTACACACTTTTAAACGGAACACATATGTTTAAATCAAAAGCAATGGAGCTAAAAAAAAAAAAACGAAAATAAAAAAGAATAGAGAATAGCAAGGCCTAGAAAGTTGAAAATTTGGAAAAAAAAACACTACACTAATGCCAAAAAGATTGAAAAATAAATGAAAACTTGTTGACAAACTACTGAATAATATTTTGTTTAATTTAGGCTGACTTTACTTTCATATAATCTTACACAAGTGAGCTGATATTTTACGAGACGACTTGAAAATTATTTTACAGTTTAATGAGTAGCTAGCTCGAATCTATGCTCATTCTATAAGTATGCATAGTCGTCGGTCTCATTTTATATTATATGTATGCTTAACGTGATCGTTGAATCCATAATTGCAGACGAGATCGAACGTTACATCACCTGAACAACCTGCAAATCTTCACCTACTTCGTTGGATTAGGAAATGTCATTAATTAAGGAACTGGTTAACCACAAATTGTGTAGGCCACGGTTAACACCTCAAGTGAACACTGTTGCCCACCAAATTATCAACATCTAAATTAGCATGTTAATTACTAACCTTGTGAATTAAAGGTTGTAGAAATATAATCAAACTTGAGAAATTTCTTTGAAAGTATGCATTGCAGAAGGCTAATGAAGAATCAAAACAAGCAAAATGAATCGATACACTGATACACATCAACCATCTATCTACCCACGATAACTCGAATGTTGTTCGGGTTTTAAACTTTTTACTTTTTAGGCACTATTCAATTAGAATATCTCCTTGATTTTTTTTTTTTTTATAAAAAGGACTAGAATAACTGGCTTTATTTGTCTTTAATTAGTCATCTTTTGTATTATTTTTTTTTCTTTTACCTGTAAGGTACATGAGTACGTCTAAGCAAAACAAAATAAGAAGCAACATAAAACTGAATCAAAAAATTATGAGAAAGTTTATTAAAGAGAAGAAGATTTGTTTAAAAAAAATGTTAGGCTGAAATTATTTCGAATTTGCGATGCGAAAAACTAATCCCCACATCAATATGACCGTTTGAATGATTGCTGAATAATCCAAACAACATGGGAATTGAAATCCACCTAATTCCTTAACTTATGTTGTGGAATTAAGAAATTAATAACCACTAAAGTTGTAGGCCACAGCTGACAGCTCAAGTGAATCAGATAGGCTTACCAAATCAAGAATTAAATTAGTGATGTTAACAGTGGATCAGATAAAGCTTTGCAAGTAACAGCAACGTATCGGGTGGTGCAAATAATTTTTTGGCTTATCCAGTATTTTTTTTTTTTTTGAACAGGGCTTATCCCGTATTTGAGTCCCTATAGTTATAGGCAGGTTTCAATTTGGTCCTTATATTTTAGAATATCTCAATGTGTCCTTAGAATTATAGCTAGGTTTCATTTTGGTCCTTACGTTTTAAAATGTTTAAATCTCGCCCTTAAGGTTTTTGATTAGTTGTAATCTCATTTTTTCTAATCACAAAGTTGTGCTCAAGTTTATATAATTATATTATGAAAAATGATTTTCACAGTCCTCTTTTATCCTCATGCACTCTTTTTTTTCTTTTTTCTTTTTTTGTGATTACTCACATGAAACTACTGACCATACTTCTACAGTAACTTTTTACATTTGTAGGATAATTTGATAATTTCATTTATTTTTCTTATATTATATCTTTAAAGTTTACAAGTTTATATTTACTTAATTTCCAAAGTTAGGTTTTTAAACATTTTAAAATTTTTTATTTAATTTATGGGTTAAGTTAGGTCTTCTTCACCAGTAAATATTTGTTGACATTTTACTTAATAAAACTAATTGTTGTTGATGTATTTGCAATAACAGATTATTATGGATATTTGAAGTATGATTGCTTCATGTAATATGTTAAAAATAAAAATATTTTTTCCTCTTTGACGTATATAATCTGTTTTATAATGATATATTGTTATGAGTTTGTTTTCATTTTCTAGGATATTATTATTTTCTTCTAGTTTTTTTTTTATGTGCTCAAGGGAAATGCGTTCCATTCTTCCCAATCTTGTCAGCCCTAACTGTCTATAGAGGTTTTCCTCTTGCTCGATTTTAAAATCGTTCATTTATATTAGTTATGCTTCGACCATTTTAACTAATTTTTCTACTATTTTTAGCATTATTTCATATCACAATTCTATTATTTTCTAGTTCAATAATTTTTCCTAGTTGTGCTAAACTACATTTACAGAAGTCCACTTATAATTTCTATTTTACAAATGAAAAGGATTTTCTAGCAGATTTTCTTTGTATGAGTAAGGATAAGAATATAGAGGTGCTGATCCAAAATCTGCTTTAGTTATTCGTTTTTCTTCACCAATATTTGTATGCCTAATTTCTTTTGTTATTAATTTGTAATCATTCCAATAAGTTCTCTTAATAATTTTGTTCAAGTGTTATATTATCCAATTATAACTTGTCGAGATGTGCTTCTTTTTTTTTTTAGACTGTTTCATTGTGATTCTTTATTATATTTTAGGCTAATAAATATCATTTATATAGTTTTCAGGCTGAAAATCAGGCTCTAGCACCAAAGAAAGACCAGTTATGAGATTGTTAAGAATTGTAGTAGGTTTTTATACTATTTAATAAAACTATTTTCCTTATCGTTGCACTTTATGATTTTGGAGTCGCGATCTGATAAAAATACTCCATTTAGTCCTCATAGAATATTACTCAGTTTTCAATTTAGTCCTCTAAGTTTAACTAAGTCGATTTAGTCCTTGTGATATTCAACCTGTGTCAATTAAGTGCTGTAGCTAATCAAATTCCCAACATATCGAGTTGAGTTTTGTTCACCCTCCATTTAAGAGGGTGAACATTACCATCATTCTCATTGGTTGAAATGGTCTGAATCTCACCACAAAATGTGTATTGCACGGGAGATCTATGTCATTTTAACCAATAAGAGGGAGGTTAATGTTCACCCTCTTTTAGAGAGGGTGAACAAAATTGCACTCACTACATGCATATCTATGCGTGAGATACATATGAACACGCATATAATTTAAACAAGGAAAATTTATATAAATGGTTCTCATAGTTTCACTCGAGTCTCATTTTCATCCTCCAAGTATCAATTGCAACTATTTTGACCTTCAAGTTTTGTTTTTGCACCAAATTGGTCCAATTGATATCTTCTGTGTCGAAAAAAATCAGATTAATGACAGTTTGGAAGTTGCAGTGTATACCAAGTTGGTCCAATTGATTACGTCTGCCCTCAATCTGACTTTTTTCGTCCAATTTGACTTACAGACGTTATCAATTGGACCAACTTGGTACGAAAACCAACTTAAAAGTTAAAGAAAAATTTATATAAATGGTCCTCCTAGTTTTATCCGAGTCTCATTTTCATCTTCTAAGTATTAATTACAACTCTTTTGATCGTTAAGTTTGGTTTTCGTACCAAATTGGTCCAATTGATAACTTCTGCCAGCCAAATTGGACCGAAAAAAATCAGATTGATGGCAGTTTTGACATTGTAGTTCGTATCAAGTTGGTCCAATTAATGACGTCTCCCCTCAATTTGATTTTTCAGTCCAGTTTGGCTAACAGACAGTATTAATTATACCAACTTGAGACGGAAATCAAATTTGAAAGACAAAAGAGTGACAATGGATACTTAAAGGACGAAAATGAGACTCGGGTAAAACTAAGAGAACCATTTTTATAAATTTTTCAAAGTGAAAAAAATTTCAATTAATACTTGAACGACAAAAATGAGATTCATTTGGAACTAAGACGATCATTTCTATAAATTTCTCCTTAAACAATATTTCCACTTGCAAAGATAAAAGCAAGGCAACTGTGTTACAGAGATTACGATTATCAAGTGCATGACACGAAAGATAAAAGTAAACAGACCGTACAGTCGGGAATGACGTATTAAAATGGCAAAGACCATAATACACCTTTGACCATTACTTGTGTAATCTGGAGTAATTAATACTAAAGTAGTACTAAACTAGTAACACAATATTATCGTAGTCAGGGGTGTTTCCACTAAGAAAACACTAAAAATTTAACGCATTTTATCATTTTATTTTCAATAACAAAATAATACTATTAGCATTTTACCATCTCATTTTCACTAATAAAAAAATTGTCAACAAAAATTCTTTTTGCTACAGTAATTTTACTAACTTGGATTCATTTTATGACAATTCAACAAAAATTGTCAATAAAAAATGCATTGAAAAAAATAAGCTCAAATAAAATTTACTACTTGGATTCAATTTATGATGTATAAAATATTCAACTACTCAAAATCGGCTTAATTAAAACTCATTTGAAATTGATTTGTGTCATAAATAAGTTAAGTGTGAACATACACTTAAAAGTTGTTGAGTTTTCAAGGCTTTTATTTGGCTAATACTTCATAACAGCCTTCCAACCAATCAGATGAGAGCTACTAGAGGAATTGAAACCTCCGAACTATGTCCTAGGTGTAGTACTTGCTTGGAAAATTTATCTCACTTGTTCAAGGAGTGTGCTAAAGCTAAAGAGCTTTGGAGTAACATCCCCTCGAGTCACCCAATGAAAGGGAACTTGGAAACACCTCTTCAAGAGTGGGTCTCCCTCAATTTGAGAGCCAATAAAATCCTTGTGAATGGATATGATATTCCTTGGCATATTTTATTTATTGCTACGCTTTGGCAAATTTGGAAGGATCGAAACAAAAAAAGTTTTGATAACATTGAAATTCCTAGTTTCGTCAGTGCCAGGAATATCATGAATTATTCCAAGGAAATTGTGGAAGCATTCAAGTTCCCTCTCATTACGGACTCGCAACAGGTTTGTCTAATTCATTGGGTGAATCCAAATGCAGGTAACATCAAACTAAATACGGATGGCTGCTGGTATGAGATGAATGGAAGAGGAGGTTTCGGAGGTCTGTTCAGAGATCACATGGGTGATTGGATCATGGGATTTTACGGAATGCGACATTTCTCCTCCAGCCTGGAAGCTGAGCTTTGGAGCATCTATACGGGACTAAGGATTATTTTGGAACGGAAGATCCAGAACGTGACAATCGAATCTGATTCACTCACGGCTGTTAATTTGATCAAGGAAGGGAATGCAAACAATCATCCTCAGAGTGTGATCATCCATGAAGCACGTTTCATCCTGGCCAAGACCAATACTCTGATAGAGCACACCTACCGCGCAGCAAACCAGTGTGCAGATCATCTCGCCCGAATGGGAGTTGAGAACACTGATGATCTAGTCTTCGTCATGGACATGCCTATCTCAATGAGGGAATTTCTGCTTAGGGACCGCCTGCACATCAGACAGGTTCTAGATTAGCTTGTTTTATCCTTTTAGGCTTTAGACGTTGTCTTTGGACTTTGGATCTTTATTATGTGTGTATCCTGTATGTGGTGCTGCTTCCAGTAATCTAATTTGATGCTCCGTTTGACCCGAAAAAAGAAAAAAAAAAAGTTGTTGAGTTTTCAAACTAAAAATGAACTTTCTTAGTTTGTTCACCTCGTCTGTCAATCTTACTTGTAAAATGTAGCAAGGTGAGTCGAACCAATTACAAAAGAATTATCATTTACAGATCGCTAAATTAATCAAAAGCATTATGGAAGGAAGAATTATCCAATAATTCTGGAACACTAGTGTCCAACACTTTTTTTCACCACATATTCTATAGAATTTAGAACTAATTTTTTAAAGATGTGAATCTCACAAAATTTGTGACGGAGAAGGTTGTTGGGACAGCACGCGACGGTGACAAGAACACCTAATAATTACTGGGAGAGATATTTTTTGCCTCTATATTAAGCGATGCCTTGCAAATTTTAAGCAACCCGAAAGAAAGGAACGGAAAAAGACTCGAGACTTCAACCACCGGGGCAAAAATCCACCGCACACAAATGTACACAATTCCACTGCACCAACTAACCCCCATTAATAAGGCATTAACTATGAATTATTAACAACGAAAATAAAGCTGCCCGAATTTATCATTAAGCATTTGACTCGAGTCATATTCCCCGTCCTCCAAACCCGCCTCTCATTTTTCCATCAAGGAGGTTTTCGTGGTTGTCCATCTTTTGTTTTCTCCTCCCTCTCTCTCCTCTCTCCTCGACTCTTCCTCTTCTCCTGGCATTTTGCCATCATCACTCATTGTCTTGATTTGTTGGGTTTGTCTTTTTCTCTGAGCCCAGCAGACGCCAAGAATGGGTGAAGAAAAAGAAGGGGAATAGTGCAATGCACATTTTCGCTGGAGGAGGAGGAGGAGAAATTGGTTCTCCTTGTTACACCACCTCATCCTCTCTCTAAAAAGGTGTTTTTTTCCACCACAAATTTTGCTTCTTGTTTTCATTTGTTGGTTATGGATCTCTAAATGCCTTTAGCAATGAGTAGTTGTATTATTCCCTCTTTATTCCATGGTGTAGATACCAACCCCATTTCACAGGCAAACTGTTCCTGACCCTTTTTGTTTCTTGTTCACTTTTGAGGGTAAAAGTTGTGAAATTTGTGAACATTATCTCCTATTATGTTTGTTTGCTTTTGCACAGGTAAAGGAATCACCTTCTTCACATTTATCTGGTGTTCTTCCTCCTTAAAGTCATAGCTTGGGTTGGGCTTCTAGTTTTCACAATGGCGACCAAAATTAAAGGGATCTATAAGGGGTTCAAGTACATTACCCAAATCTTTGGTAATGCCTTCCTCTCTTTCTCTCTCTCTTTGTGTGTGTATACATATATTTTCTGTATTTGTGTGGGGCTATTTCCTCCTCTGTGATGGGTATTTTGAATTCTAGGGTTTGGATGAAAATTTGGGTTCTTTTTTTATTTGCAGTTGTGAAGGAGCGTGAGATGGAAATTGGGTACCCAACGGATGTTAAGCATGTGGCACATATTGGGTGGGATGGCCCCTCTGGTAGTGCTCCTAGTTGGGTATGTAATCCAAATAGATGTCTCTGTGTGCACATTCTTCTACTTGATCGGTATGGTTTCTTGTTTTAAGGCTAATGGTGAAGTCTTATTATTAATTTCTTTTGTCGTTTCATTGGCTCAGATGAATGAGTTCAATGTAGCATCCGATTTTGCGGCAACATCCATCGGCAATATTACCGGAACAAGAGGCACCAGTTCTGCAATATCCACATGGTCATCTCAAGGTTTGTCTCTTCTCTTCTTCTTTTTCATTTTCTTTGCTTGATTCATGTCCTCCAATCTTTCAACAACAAAGAATTGCATGTGTTCTGATTGAAAAGAGATTACCATACTATTGGGATTTTGTACTAAGAGAGGAGAGATTAATTACCCTAGGACAGGGATATATGTCTTCCCGAATACAGTTATCATCTTAGAGCTACGTGGCCATGTGGGTAGTTTAGCAAGAGTTTACAGAGACGTCAAATAAGAACAGTTAGTCTACGATGGATGTCATGTGCCATGTTTCCAATTTGGCAAAGGCAATCATGGCCTTTTCACCGGTTGGAACGTTTAGAGATATGATAGATTTGTCTTCATTTGCTTCAAAATTGGAGCTACCTAATATCGTAAGGTAGAAAAAAGTTCCTGGATTCTGTGCTTCATATAAGAAGAGCCATGTTTGGCAATTGTGTAAAATGCGCCCATCCAATCCCAAATTGAGGGACTAGAATTATACTAGGAACCTCATGTTATAATTTCAACCAGCTATAACACTTCACACATGGTAAAAATATGGAAATTATTAAACGATTTGGAAGAATGTTTTAGATTCTGATTCGTACTCTTTGAGAAATCACTAGACACGCTATCCATAAAGCTGTCGCTGGACTTGGGCCCTTATGATGGTATATTTCGGCACGTTTTTTTTGGATCGGCAAAACGATATTTAGGCACAGTTAAGCCTCTGCTAATGTGCTTTTTAAATTTGTGAAAGTGAACTGTTTGCATGATTTGTCCTTTGTCTCCTTTTCTTCTTGATTAAAACTGAAAATTCTCTGCTGAAATATGTAGTTTGTGTATGACTTGGTCTATTTTGTGTGGTAGCTGATTCTGTCTGAAGTTTGTTTTTTATGTTGCAAACTGAATTTCCCAAGAACGGATTGTTCTATTTGTTGTGTTTGCGGCTAAGAAGCACAGACACTTAAAAAGAAGGTGGCATGTCCGTGTCTGACACTGCTTGGACAAGTGTCCATGTCCGACACTTCTCGGACACGTGTCCGAGAATCCATTATTAGAAAATAAAATCTTCATTTGGACTCTTGTTGGTCAATCTTTCAACGTGTCTACACTTCTTTGGTGTCTATGACTAAGAAATAAATGTCATTGACACTTTTTAGACACTAGCTAACATGCGAATATCAAAGACTTTGGAATTTGACATATCATTGTGATGTACAAAGTTGAAGAAAAGTAATTCTTAGGACTAATCATATCCAAATTATAAAGATTTTTGAGGATTCTGAACCGTGCACGTCTTATTTTTTAAGAATTTTGAGTCACATGTGAATATAAATTCTCCATAACTTTTTGTATCTTATCTATGTTCATGGTGATTTGTGTTAATTTGGGATGGACGGTTCGTTGATTTGTGTGCACTACAATATATTTGTATAGATATAGTTAAACGTATCTCCAAGGTGTCCGTGTCCTACATTCTAGACTAGAGTGAGAACATAATCGCGTGTACATGTCGTGTCATGTCCGTGACTGTATCTTTCTTAGATTTGTGGCTTGATCCTTTTGATTTTTCTTTCCTTTTTCCTTTGAAGTATTTTGTCACATAAAATTCTACCCCTTCATTCATGGTTTGCATTTTTCCACTTTATCGACGATAACCATTGAAACATTTCGTGGTAATTCCAAAAGATTCAACTAGTTGTAGTTTTTTTAAGGTGTAATTGCATTTTACCCCCTAAAGTATTACACCTTCTCAAAATACCCCCTAAACTATAAAACCTGACACTTGATCACTGTAAACTACCTAAACGTTTCAACTTGCTCCCATCACTGTAAACTACCTAAACGTTTCAACTTGCTCCCATCATTAGTCTTCAGTCGTATAATGGCCATCAAAGAGTGCAGATGGGCAGCCTTTTTTCATTAATTCTTTTTATAATGTCCCTCGGTCTGGATTTAATTGTCCCTAGTTCAATTCTAACCAGATAAAAAATGAGTTATATCTTTCAATTATAATGAATTTTATATCCAATATGGATCTTGTTTGATAGATCTCAATTAGTTCCATAAGACAATGTTTTCAAAATTATATAAAACATTATAAATTACAAGATATAATCGATTGAAAAGTGGCACAAATTTTCAAAAAGGACTATTAAATCCGGACGGAGGGAGTAACTGGGCCTTTCTTTGGTGGATGACTAGTTAATAGCTTTGATTGAATGATTATATCACAGCTATTAAAGAATGCAGATGGTACACTAATTTGTGCAACCTTTTCCATTTAATCATTCCAATTTATGGTCCCTCCATCCGGATTTAATTGTCCCTAGTTCAATTCTAACTAGATAAAAAATGAGTTATATCTTTCAATTATAATGAATTTTATATCCAATATGGATCTTGTTTGATAGATCTCAATTAGTTCCATAAGACAATGTTTTCAAAATTATATAAAACATTATAAATTACAAGATATAATCGATTGAAAAGTGGCACAAATTTTCAAAAAGGACTATTAAATCCGAACGGAGGGAGTAACTGGGCCTTTCTTTGGTGGATGACCAGTTAATAGCTTTGATTGAATGATTATATCACAGCTATTAAAGAATGCAGATGGTACACTAATTTGTGCAACCTTTTCCATTTAATCATTCCAATTTATGGTACATTTTACAAGCTTGTTCACACTTCTTATGTACTACATTTTTCTTTGTTTTTCCTTCATTTTCTTCATAACAGACTTTGAATCAATGGACCAGCAACCGGTATCTGAGACGTTCAAAGACATTCCACCCACAGACCTTCCCAATATTCCAAAGAAGCATAAGCGGAAGAAGATCAAGTCGACTTCCTCCCCTAAGTCTTCCTCTTCATCAAGATCGTCACGAGCAGCAAAATCGAAGGCTAAATATGTTGAGGACAAGACCAGACCACCAAATCTAGAGGTGATGTAAAACTATTGAGTTGGAGCCAAGAACAGAAGTGTTTTCGATGTGCATATCAGAGATTGAGAAGTCCCCTTTGTGTACTTGGGATGCAGCTGGTTATTGAAGACATAAGCATAGCTCATGCCAGATTTACATGAAATGGAGGGTATAACCGAAATTACATGGGGACTAGAGAGCTGAGACAAAAGATTTAACAAATGTTTGAGGATGATAACAATTAGTGAAGATGGGATAACTTTTTTATTTCTTGGATTTTCGACAATGGAGTAAATACATGTAGGAGTTCGATTCTGTAGTGTGATGGAAGTTTTAGCTAGTTTTCAATATGATTTGGACCTGTATCTTGATACTGTACCACGGTATGCTCTGCTCACAAAAGAAACAATTTGAATTCTAGAATGCGAAACAGGGTCCTCAATGCATTTTGTTGCCACTTAGCATAAAAAGTCATTTCAGCAAGTGATTTTGGCCCGAAAGATGCTCATCCCAGTTTAACTTGCAGAATGAAGATTGTTCGTAAGTATATTCGATGAAGATTTGTTCGAGGTTATGGGACAAGATGCTTCAACTAATGAAAGATAAATAGCATACCGTTTGCTTTCATCTCCATATTACACTGCAAAACAAAACAATCTCCAGAAGCATAGCGTCACCCTTAAGTACTATTTGGCAACAAGTTCTAGTGACATTTTGGAGGATTGCCTTGCTCAGGGCCGACATTGGTACGGTGTATGTGACTTATAGCGGGGATCTTCTGGCTCAAGCTCTAGTTGGACAAGATACGATTCCAGTACGTGGTATCTGGTATGCATGACATTAATAGTACGGATTTGGAAGTGAGCGAAGATGACTTGATCTCAGGCCACTAGTTTATGGATTATAATCTCAATCTCGCAGACTGCTTCAAATTTACTTCTTCAGCAACATTGCACGGGAAAGCCAAGGTGTTGAAGTTTTAGAAGATAAAAGTGACAGTTAATAATATCTGGTGCGCATCTCTGGGTTTTACCTTTCTCCGAATGCATACTATGTCTGTAGGTCAAGGTTGCAGTATTGATCTCCTAATTCTATGTTTTCTCTTCACAAAGAAGTTGTGGAGAGAGAGAGAGAGAGAGGGAGAGAGGGTTAAAGCCAGATATTGAACTGCTGTCAAGTTGTAAAATTACCCACAACTTGTGGTCGTAGTGATAATTATTATATGAACATTCTTAATTGGTTATCACCCAAAGGGGGCTGTAAATTAGGCCGAAACAAACCCATATGATTTGGGCCATTGCCGAAACATTGGTGCCTCCAATGAATGTGGTAGGATTTTAGGCTCAATCTTTAGTTTGGGCTGACTCTACACTTGTGTTTCAGCCCAAAACTTATTCCTCGATCCGAATGTCCAATTATGTTCATTCGACATACATAGAATATGCAATAATCCTACTCCGTAGCAACTAAACTCTAACATTCTATCGTCTCCCAAAAGGTAGAAATAATGTAATATGCAATTATGATATATATATATATATATATATATGCACAAAAAATACCAAAAAAAAGTGCACAAAAAAATAAAAATAAAAATAAAATAAAGGTAGGATATGGTGCAGTTGGGTATTCAATGATTCTTCTTCGCAATTTTATGTGCATTTTTCTTGTACAAGTTGCATCGCTCATAATTACTATATTCTTTTCTATTGTCTACGAATCCTGAGGGCACAAGTAATTATCGATGCAAAGAGCATTTGCTTCGATAATTAAGCATAATTACTGAAAGAGTGCTTGGCTGTGGAGTTCAATTTTGAAGTCAAAGCGTATGTAGTGTTAATGGCACACGTTTGAAGCCCTCGGCCATGGCAAATATTGGGAGCTGCATGTATATATCACTTTCATTAATCACAACAATATTATGTACAAGTTTCGCTTAACTAGGGTAATTAAGGAAGCATTTTTCTTTAACTTACTTTTTTAACCCTAATAACCTAATATACCAGAGTAGTTAATTAAGAGTACTCATCTATGAAGTGCTCATGTCAACTTTCTCTAAACATGTTTTTAACTCTAATTTGACTGATTGATTTCGTTTTCACATTTTTTCCTAATGTAAGAAACACGCAAAAACCCAAGCTAAAATCAATGTCAAAAATAACATTATCGTAGAACTTTTTCATTAGCTTTTGGTTTGAAAATGTGAGATACGAAGGTACGTTACCCGGGCGAAAGCTAAAATACCACCCAGCTATAAACTACGAAGATGGTGATACACCCACCCACCCACCCCTAAGTCACCGAGACGCTACCGTGATAATTGGTTTGACGGATGACGGGATGAACAAAACATTCTGCATGTTTGCTGCTTTTACCAGCTCAAAGTCCAAATCAAATTGTTATTAAAGTCAATACGTAACAAAAGTTGCTAACAATTAGTTAACTGAAACAATTAGTGTGTAAGAATTGCAAATTAAATTTGTTTAAGTGTTCGTGCTAATTAATTTGAACACAAAATGGGTGACTATTAGTTCATATTTTGAATGCATTGAATTAATGTGTAGCGGCTGACAATGGAAAAACTTGTATGTGTATATATATATATATATATATAGTTCCCTTCTATTGAGGACCTAAGTTGCGGACCATCCCATTTCTCCCTTTCCCTATTGAATTTTGATGATCCGAGCCGTTCAATGTGTTCAGAACGTGATTTTAAGGGCACCCGTGAGAAATCAAAAAAAAAAAATGACCGGGAAGGACTTGATTTGAGCAGTTTTTACTTGAACCGTTCAATTCAGAATAAACAAAAACTGCTCGGATGAAACCCTTCCTGGTATTTTTTTTTGCTGATTTCTCGCGAGTACCTTAAAATCACGTTCTGAACACATTGAGCGGCTCGGATCATCGAAATTCAATCAGGAAAGGCAAAGTCCGCAACTTAGGTCCGCAACTTAGGTCCTCAATGGAAGCCCACTGTATATGTGTGTGTGTATATATATATATATATATAGTACTGCTCAATTTTACTACTTGCTAATTAGAAGAATGTTGTTATATTTTTCTTTGATTTATGTCACAATCTTAGATCAGCGGGGCCGGGGTGTTAACAACTTCTTTCCTACTAATTAGTATAGTTCAATTTGACCGTAGTCAGCGTGCTCTTCTCTCCTCTCCTTTCTTTTCCTTTTGGAAAAATTCAAGATCATGAGTCTTGCAGCTGGAAATAGTTGAATTTTCAATCGATCCCTAGACAACTAATAAAGACATGAAACAGCATTCTTAGCAAACTTATCTACAAAACACAGTCAGAAGGTAAGTTTATATCTTTGAAAAGCAATAAAGATTTTTCTTTGAACTTCTTAAAAGGAGGGAACACCAAATCTAAGGCTGTGTTTGGTGTAGTGGAATGGAATGTTTTTTCTTTTTGGATAACGGAATTAATGTTCCGGTCAGTTTGCGCAAATTCCGGGACCTTGAAGGTAACAACCTGCCATAACCCGGCCCCCAGTGGCTCTAAGGTTTGGAATGTTTGACCTTTGTGGAAATGAAAGATGTGACCTCATGAAGGAGCACTTATTGTTTTCTCACAATCACTTTGGCCAAATCCCTTAGGGTTAGTAGAATGGAATTCTGCTCCGATGTTTGGTTTACTAAAAATTGAAGGACTAATCATTCCACATTGAATTATTAAAAAATTGGTCTAAAGTCTATTATATCATGTTTGTAACCCACCAAGTCCACCTATCAAGAAATGGACTTAAACTATTAGAAACATGCTATAGTGGACCTCCCAAAAAATCTCCCTTGAATTATCCACCCAAATAAAAGAATAACTATTCCAATTGAAAAGTAAAAGAATTAATTACAATTCCATTCCACCATTTCTTTTTGAATTGTTAATGTCACTCACATAATTACTAATGCCACTCCAAATTTTGCTAATGCCACTCCTAAAATTATTATTGTCACTCCCAAAATTAATATTGCCACCCAAATTCCATTCCTTTGAGATGTGACTCTAGTACTATAACACACACATGAATTGGAATGCAAATTTCATTCTTGCTATGATTCATAGCCACAACCAAACGTGGAAAGAGAAATAATTATTCCAATATCGATCAATTCCTCCAATTCCATTCCATTCCATTCTGATTCACATTTTATTCCATTCAACCAAACTCACCCTAAAGGTAATCCAACTCTTCCTGCTCGTAAAAAATCCTTGGGCAACTAGGTATTTGTTCGATTATTAACTTTGAGATCCAAATTAAAAGATGAACGTAAGATAGCCCAAATACTTTGTTAGAGAAAATCTCACGGATTTGGTGAAGTGGACATCAGAAGAATGTTTTAGCCAGGTCACAAACATCATTGAGAGAGAGAGAGAAACGGGTCATCGACTCATAAGCCTTGGCTTCTTTCTCTAAACATGTTTAACTCTAATTTGACTGATTTCGCTTTCACATTTTTTCCTAATGTAAGAAACACGAAAAATCCAAGCTAAAATCAATGTCAAAAAAACATTATCGTAGAACTTTTACATTAGCTTTTGGTTTGAAAATGTGAGATACGAAGGTACGTTACCCGAAAGATAAAATACCACCCTGTTATAAACTACGAAGATGTGATACACCCACCCACCCACCCCTAAGTCACCGTGACGCTACCGTGTTAATTGGTTTGACAGATGACGGGATGAACAAAACATTCTGCATGTTTGCTGCTTTTACCAGCTCAAAGTCCTAATCAGATTGTTATTAAAGTCAATACGTAACAAAAGTTGGTAACAATTAGTTAACTGAAACAATTAGTATGTCAGAATTGCAAATTAAATTTTTTTACGTATTCGCGCTAATTAATTTGAACACAAAATGGGTGACTATTAGTTCATATTTTGCGTTGGATTAATGTGTAGCGGCTAACATTGGAAAAACTTGTATATATAGTACTGCTCAATTTTACTACTTGCTAATTAGAAGAATATTGTTATATTTTTCTTTGATTTATGTCACAATCGATCTTAGATCAGCGGGGCCAGGGTTAACAACTTCTTTCCTACTTATTAGTATAGTTCAATTTGACCGCAGTCGCGTGCTCTCCTCTCCTCTCCTTTCCTTTCCTTTTGGAAAAATTCAAGATCATGAGTCTTGCTGCTAGAAATAGTTGAATTTTCAATCGATCCCTAGAGTAATAAAGATATAAAACAGCATTCTGAGTAAACTTATCTACAAAACACAGCGAAAAGGTAACTTTATATCATTAATTTGAAAAGCAATAAAGATTTTTCTTTGAACTTCTTAAAAGGAGGAAACACCCCAAATCTAAGGCTGTGTTTGGATTAATGGAATATTGGGGAGTGGAATGGAATGTTTTTTTTTTTTTTTGATAACCGGATGTTCAGACCAGCTTATGCGCACCTTGACTAATTCTGAGGCCTTGAAGGTAACAATCAGACATAATTCCCAGTGGCCCCAGATTTTGGTATGTCTGACTTCCGTGGGAATGAAGCCTGTGACCTCATGGAGGAGTACTTATTGTTTGCTGATCACAACCACTTTGGCAAAACTTGCCCCTACGGATTAGTAGAATGGAATGGTCATTCCTATGGAATGTCTACTCCGATGTTTGGTTCACTATAAAATGGAGGAATAGTCATTCCACATGGAATTATTATCCACCCAAATAAAAGAACTATTCCAATTGAAAAGTAAAAGAATTACCATCCCATTCCACCATTTCTTTTTAAATTATTAATGTCACTCACATAATTACTAATGCCACTCCAAATTTTGTGAATGCCCTCCTAAAATTACTATTGTCATCCCAAATGAGTCCCAAGCTGCATTCATAGGAGGTAAACAAATTCTTGATGGGGTCTTGATAGCTAATGAGATTATCCATACTTGGAAGACACGAAATTTGGGAGGTTTAATTCTGAAAATTGATTTTGAACGGGCCTATGATTGTGTTAACTGGAAATTCTTGCTTGATTTACTCTCAAAGATGGGTTTTGGGGAGAAATGGTGTCGTTGGATCAAGGAGTGTTGCTCCTCGGTATCCATGTCTATTTTGATCAATGGCTCAACGTCCAAAGAATTCCAAACTCAGAAAGGCCTTAGGCAAAGGGATCCGTTGTCTCACTTTCTTTTTAACATAGTTGTGGAAGCTCTAAACATTATGTTGGAAAGAGCAAGGGAGCGAAACATAATCAAAGGGGTCAAAGTTGGAGCCAATGGAGTAATTGTATCCCACCTTCAATTTGCTGATGATACTATACTTTTTTGTAACAATGATAGAAAGGAGTTGGCCAATATCAAAAGGATCCTCCGTTGCTTCCAGCTCATGTCTGGGCTAAAAATAAATTTCTCTAAGAGTTTGTTGTGTGGTGTCAATATTCCTCACCGGATGTAATATCCCTCGCTCAGGTTATGGGGTGTAAGATTGAATATCTGCCAATCAAGTATCTAGGTCTTCCCTTGGGAGCCAATCCGAGGAGGACTAAAACTTGGGAGCCCGCTTTAGACAAGATGGAGAAAAGACTAAATGTGTGGAGGAGGAGAACTAACTCTACTGGTGGGAGACTCACTCTTATTAATTCTTCTTTCACCAATTTGCCAACCTATTTCATGTCTATATTCAAGATTCCTGTGGCTATGGCAACGTCTATTGAAAAGCTTCAAAAACAATTCTTTTGGGGCGACACAATGGAAAAGAAGAAGGTGCATTTGCTGAAATGGAAATTAGTGGCCAAGAAGAAGGAGTATGGTGACTTAGGAGTTCGGAGAGTGGTTCAGCAAAATCTGGCTATGTTGTCTAGATGGTGGTGGCATTTTAATGAGGAAAAAGACTCTCTCTAGGTCAAAGTGATCAAAGGGAAGTATAATCTCACTCAGGGGGCTTGGTTACCTGATTTACCTAGGTCAGGTCGCATCACCAACATATGGAGGGATATTTGTTCTCTAGGGGATCTCTCTTCTAGCATTGGTTCGATTCTGTCGGAGGGTTTTCGAATCCAAGTTCATTCGGGCACGGAGACATCCTTTTGGGGCCATGTCTGGTTGGGTGATAGGTCTCTCAAGGAGGAATTCCCTAGACTTTTTCTTATATCTAACCAAAAGGAGAGCTCGATTAGCTTAGTGAAGCAGGAGTCAGGGAAAATGGTATGGAAGCTTCATTACAGGAAGAGGCGGTTGAATGTGTGGGAGACTAATCAATCAGAGGAATTACATCGTAGGCTGGAGTTGGTAAATTTAGATCAATCCAAGAGGGATGTGCTCCAGTGGAAGTGGACTGATGATAAACGTTTCTCGTCAAAATCGGTGTACAATCAATGGGAACAAACTGTTCATTCCAGGAACGAACTCCTGGGATCTCTTTGGAAAAACCTTTGCCCTCCGAAGGTGGAAATATTTTCATGGATGGCAATTCAAGAGAGGGTATCAACTAGATCGGTGCTTTCCAGCAGGAATATCGTTCCAGAGGGTCAATCGATTTCTTGCCCTTTGTGTTCCTTGCATCTTGAAACGCCGGACCATGTATTATTGCATTGTCAATTTTCTTGGAAGACCTGGTCTCTTATCTTGGATTGGTGGCATGTGACGTGGGTATGTCCGGAAACGTTATCAGATTTGGTTCGGTGGTGGTTTGACACCAAGTTTAGGAATCTGGAGAAAAATGTATGGGAAGCGTCTTTCTATTCCACTCTGTGGTCTCTGTGGCTGGCTCGGAATGACTATGTGTTTAACAATGCTTGTACGAGTTTTGAAGTGGTGGGGGAATTGGTAAAAACTAGAGTCGCAATGTGGATGAAGACCAAGTTCGCAATCAAGATTTATTCGGTGGAGGAGTTTAAGGTGTACTTTGATGGCATTCGTAAGCTTAAGTTGTAGTTCGTGTTGAGGTGTGGTGTCTGTCCAACTTTGTGTTGGATGAGCTAGTTATGTCTGATTTCTTTTATTTCCCCCTCGATGTACCCTTTCGAGTTTTTATAAAAAATTTCATTTGCCGAGCAAAAAAAAAATGTCACTCCCAAAATTACTATTGCCACTCCAAATTCCATTCCTTTGAGGTGTGACTCTAGTATAACAAACACATGAATTGGAATGCAAATTGCATCCTTGCTATTGATTCATAGCCACAACCAAAAAGTGGGAAGAGGAATAATTATTCCAATATCGATCAATTCCTTCAATTTCCTTCCATTCTGATTTACATTTCATTTCATCCAACCAAACGTACCATAGAGGTAATCTGACTCTTCCTACTAGTAAAAAATCCTTGGGCAACTAGGTATTTGTTCGATTGTTAACTTTGAGATCCAAATTAATTAAAGATAAACGTAAGGTAGCCCAAATATTTTGTTAGAGAAAATCCCACGGATTTGGTCAAGTGAACATTAAAAAACAAATATATAAATATTTATCATTCATGAGATCACATGTTCGTATTACACAAAAGTCAAACATTTCAATCCTTGGGCAATGAAAGGTTCGCAAGCTGGGGTCCAGACATGAGAGAGAGAGAGAGAGATGGATGAACCGGGTCATCGACTCATAGGCCTTGGCTTCTTTAATATTTGATTCTTGTGAGAATTGATGCGTTGGAAGTTGAAAACGAGTGAGAGCCAATTAGCAAAAGGGATGGGGTCTACTTGGTGCAAAAAATGAGTAATGACCATTTCCTCTTCAACGTCCCCTGTCATCAAATAACCAAATCCAGTACAATGACGCAAAAGCTCAGTATACCAAAAATGTAAAATGACATAAATACCCCTGGCCAAGTTTGAGGAATTAAAGGGGGATTTTATTTGGAACCGAAAATAGTTAGGCCCCGTTCCGCTAAAGTTTTTATTTTGTAAGTACTTATTTCCCGTTCTTAAAATGGGAGAGAATGATATGTATCGTAAAACGGAAAATGAAAACTTGAAAAATAAGAACCTTAATAGAACAGGACCTTACTGAGGAAAAAATAATAACTAGCTAGCACCATTTTACTAAAGAAGTGTGATTATTCATTCATTTAGTAATACATTAGACGGTATATCTATATCATAAATGATAAAAGTCATCAACTTATCTAAGATTGAAGTCTTTTAATTCATATTTCATTCCGTTTAACTAGAAGTGGGGCACTAACTAGCTACATGAGCGAGGAGGAAAATAAGGAAAATACAAACAGGCACGTGCAATGAGGTGATTTCTGATTGAATTACTATTTTGTCCAAAGCTGCTATTCTACACATGCACACACACAAAATCTACAATGTAAAAATAATAAAAATTAAAGAAAATTTAGGAAACTTAAAAGTCCATAGAGCATCACAAAAAGGGTGGCATCAAATAGTGCTCTCCCTTGATAAATTATAAATATAATAGATAATAGATAGATAGTGCATGTTGGAGGTACTAGAGAGACAAGCTAGTACAACGACTCATGCAGGGGCAGAGCTATGCCCGGCCCCCCAAGCTCATGAGTTTTAAAATTCTTATTTTGTATATACCTAATTTTTGAATATTATTGATAATTATTCGCATGTACAACTACTTATAATCTTAAAAATTTTGATTTGATTTGAAAATCGGTTATTTTACATTCTTATTTCTCAATTTCTTTCATAAATAAAAAATAACCACATGACTATTGAAGTAGCCTAAAAGAAAAAAATAAAATAATTGGAACACTTTGCTAGAATCATTTCAATGTGCAAATGTAATGTATTCTGAAGCAAAAATTTTATAATAGGTATACGTTCCGATAAAAAATATATGTCTATTAAACCGGCTTTCCTTGGGTCAAAATCCTGGTTCTGCACCCATGTAACTAGTTGGTGAACAATGGAGAGGAAACATGGGCTTTTGTTTATGATAACGGTGTTTTCAGATTAAAGCAAACCTTTAATCATGAGGTGTAGAACGAAAACGGGATTACGAAGAATTTTTCAGAGTTACAGATAAAAAATAAGATTTTTTCCAGAATTCAAATTGATAGTGTAGCAGGCCGAACGATATGACTCGGTGCGCCGAGGGACATCCGAACCAATCCTGGGCCTAACCATGTGTCTACTGGGAGGTATCTTTGAGCCTCGGCAGGGCCGAGGAATTTACAGTTTGCATCATGCTCGCTTCCTGTTGAAACCCTTCATTCGGCTCACCGACTCTTTGATAGTCGGTTACCACATTCGGCCTTAAACGAATGTGGGGGCCAAAGACTCCAGTTCACCCACGTGAGAATGCAACCGTGGCCATGATGACGTTCGTGACGTCAGCCGAACGGTTATCAGAATAATGATGATGAGCACGTGAAAGGTGCCACCTCACCTTCCAAACGGTTACAAAACCCTAATATGACGTATGGGTGATGTCAGCCGACGCGTGTCAAACGCATGAACAATCTTGGAGACCAAGCTACGAGTTCACTATAAATACAGCATTACGCCTTCTGGTGAAAGGTACACACTCTACAGAACCAAAAACCCCAGCTCTTGCCTCTCTTCCTCTTCTTTGTAAGTGGACTGATTCTTGCACCGGAGGGCCATCTCGGAGGACCTCCGGTGTGGTCTTTAGTCGTGCTTTCTTTTGCAGGATAGGAGGAGGACATGAGTAGATCCTACACCCCAATCGAAGGAGAGTGAACCACCTTGATCGGAGCCCCACAGATAGAATCACGTACCCTTTAGAAACTCTAGCTTCAAGCCATAAAAAATTTAAATAACCCGGCAAAAAAAAAAAAAAAACGTGGGTTTGAAAATGTAAAGGACACAATCTTTACTGTGGATGATAACAAATAATTGCCTGAAATAAAATAAAATAAAAGAACAATAATTGCTTCAATGTCCAGTACTCAGTGAAACAGTCCTACTTCTTTATTTCACCTTCATTTTACATTTATGTTTATGGTTCCACTATAATTTTGCTACTGCCAGTAGACAACTTTTGGTGTAACTATTTAATGTTTTGGTCAGCCCATTCTACCCTCTTTTTACTGGAGTAACTGCGTTATCAATGTCCCCAGCTAGCAGAGAAAAAAAACACAAACACCATTTTTTGCAATTTTAATCTAGGAAAAAGAAATTTTTGTTTTTTCGATGGAGTGCATTACACGCCCGTTTCTAGAAATTGATTAGACGAATATGGCCGGTCACACGTGCAAGATAAATAAAAACAAACAACAAAGGTCAGAAATCTATATTAGTGACACCATACACATTATGGACACAGGGATGGTGATGTGCAGCACCCACCTTGTTTCCTAATATTATTGGATATTATAAGGAAGAAAGAGTTCAGAAATCTTTCTTCTTGCAAAGACAGGCTACTTAGCGTGTGTTTACCGTATCATATATATATTTTTTGACTTTTTGTTAGATTTAAGTTGAGTAATACTACAGGTTTCTAGCTTGGTCTTTTGTATTACTTCGTCCCAATGCATGAGTCTCTCATGGATTGATATTCTTTAAAAATTTATGTAAGCAAAAAAGTATGAACTGTTATTCTTTAAAAATATACTACCATCGTCCCATAATGTTTATTTTTTTTTCTCGGTAAACGAAACTTTTATAAAACTCGAAAAGGTTACCTCGAGGGAAACACCGGAAGCAAACAAAAGCTTATGAGTTCAGACAAAAGAGAAAAAAGTAAAGTAGTAAAGACTGAAAATGAAAATTCGGGCTTTGTCTAGCTCTTTCTTTTCCTTTTCTGCTCGATGTACCCCTTTCGAGATTAATAAAATGTTTCCTTTGCCGAGCAAAAAAAAAAAAGACTGAAAATGAACATCCAACAGATAGTTGGATGGATCCACTCCTCAGATACACATTACAAATTCACTTTCTGATTCCATCAAGGAAGCCCTTAAACTTCTCCACAATGTATACCTTAATATCCAACTTCACCTTAATCCATATTAGGACTCTGGTTTTGATCAGCTCACCTACTTGCCCTACTCCTGTCGAGGCATTATTGAACACATAGTCATTCCTCGCCAACTACAAGGACCATATTGTAGCAAAGAAAGTCGTTTCCCACAAATGATTCTCCAAATTTCTAAATCTATTTAGAAATAGATTACCTAATTTACAAAACGAGAACTTAAAAACAATACATTTAGAAATAGATTACTTGGTTTACAAAACGAGAACTTAAAAACAAATACATTTTTCCAACCAAAAATTCAAAACAATTACTTAAATCAATAGAACTAATCATACCTATTAAATGTTCTATTCTTTTCGAATTTTTCTTATGGAAATTGTATTGTTTTGAAGTTTTGTTTTGCGAACTGGGTAAACATTTTGGGATGAAGACAGTATAAAAAAAAACATAATTAAAAGAAATTAAGCTTATTCGAACTCAGTGCTTTTTAATTTTCTAGTTTTCACTACAAGAAATAACAGTTTTTGCAACGGTTCATTACCGTCGGAAATGGAGAAATACCGTTGCGAAAAGGCTTTTGCAACGGCCCTGCGACGGGATTGGACGGTGGCAGTAAGGGGGGTGGCAAATGGGTTTTCGCGTCGGGACTGCCCCGTCGCGAAGTATTAGCAACGGGAAATTGATCTTTTGCAACAGTAATTTAGCCGACGCAAATAAATTGCAAAAATCAAATTTTGATTGCCACGGTATGTAATACTGTGGCAAATATGATATTACCCGTTGCAAAAAACAGTATCATTCTTGCTACTATAGCAACTCCCGTCGCAAAAGTGTACTTTTTTTTTAAAACCGAATTTCATCCATAATATGAACGAGTTTCTGTAGCTCTAAAATTAACCATTCATTCAAGCTCATGTATTGCAAACCTAAACCTCTTCATTATTGTATTCAAATCATCCATTCATCCATATTCCAAACCAAGTTGAAAAAAATCATAATTCTCAAATTTCCAATAGCAACACAATTCATCATCTTGTATCGAAATCATCCATTCATCCATATTCAAAGCCAAGTTGAACAAAACCATAATTCTCAAATTCCTAATAGCAACACAATCCAATATCATCCATCTCTTTCAACCACATAAACAAAAATACTAAAACACCTGCAGTGAATGAAAAATAAAACAAACTCTCTAAGAGAAAGACTTCAAATTGTAAAGAACACACTCAATAATCGTCCATCTCTTTCTCGATCACCTGAAAAGTAAATAGTAAAAAAAATTAAAATCAACTTATAGAAGCAATAGACAATTAAATGAAACAATAAAATCAGAGTCGCAACCTACATCACAGATATTCCATGCAACATAACGGCCAAGAGCATCTCCAACCGTGTCTACACCTGGGCGAGGTCTTTCCAAAAGAATATGGGGTATTATTGCTTTACCAACATATACTTTACAATAGCCTTCACCCAATCGTTCTCCGGCTATTTGTATGTCAGGATCTGAACTAATAAGTAGCCCTTCACCCACATCGCACTTTGGAATACGAGACGTTTGCAAGTATACTTCTTGTCCAAACTAGAAAGAATTTAAATTTCAATCAGACTCCAACCTCCAATATATAATATGTAGAAGCATTATAAAGCATGAAAGTTGATACTTTTGAACCATTCGTATATCAAACACAGAGCTGGCTCAAGACCCTATGATCGAGAGCTAGTTTAGAAATTATTAGTTGAAGTCCCTTGCAGGCAGCACATTGAAATAATGAATACAATTTTGACTCCCTCACAAAAAACAAACAAGTAGTGAGGGATACGAGTATTTGTCGCTTTGTACCCAATCTCTGTTTTTTTTTTGTCAATTACCCCACATCACCTGTAGGAGAAACAAAAGACTCCAAAGAGACTATCAATACACTTGTAGTTCAGATATGGATAGAGAGGCGAAAGTGGCCTAAACCAATGCGACACGTCACGAAACTCAAGTGACCACTTAAGGAACTCAAGATATTGGAAATTTGGCCCCTAACCAAGCCACCAAAGCACCATCTCAACATTTACTACCTACTTTTAAATTTTTACAAACACAACAATCCGTCTGAGTATAGCATCAATTTTCCGTCATTCTAATACCTTAGACCGGGTTGTGGAGCATGAACCAAAGGAGGATTCATGAAACAAAATGAATAAGATACCTGCTCAATAGGTCCTGGAGAACGTGTCGGTGTTCTATGACCTCGCTCCAACGTCGGGGTGTCACCTCCAATAGACTGATCTCTTGCGGTTCGATGTCCACTTGCTGTATCCGGAAACTACAAAGTCAAAGACAATTTTGTAAGTATATGCATGCATCCTAATTCCACTAAATGTAGCAATTACAAAGTGTACTCTACATAATGTAGTTAACTTGTCTAGCTTCTGAACCCCTAGACTCCATGTACTCAAACATGTGATATTGTAGCTTTTCAAACTGTGAAGTGAAGCGTTCAGTTAGGCGAGCTTCAATTCGTTGCTCGATTTCAGCCATTGATGATGGATTGATTGTTTGTGATGGCCCAGAATCCTTTTTATACACCGACGACCGGGGAACACCCCCTCCGTAGGTCCTACAATAGCCATGATTATCTTTCCCCACAATGGAATGGAAGATCCGGTCTCGTGCCTCTATCGTCCTTTCATCTTCACTCAGTAACTCTACTTGTCGATTATACTCTGTCTATATTGGAAGTACATAAGTACGCAATAAATACCTGAATACAAAAAATAAAAAAACTTAAATATGTACCATCATCTCTTTAACTTCAGGGTTGTCTTGTTTCCGTGTCTTTAAGTAGACACTCATCTTATCAAGGCTCTCTCCATTTGCAGCTAGCTATAATAGTCAAATAAAAAAATATTTAGACATCATTTATTTCCAAAGAAAAAAAATCCTAATGTTAAAAACACATACATCATATCTTATTTGGGAAAAGGGTGTCCGGCCAGTGTTATGAGGTGCGCCGCGCCAACTTCGATTCCCTTTATTACGGAGAGCTTCGGCCTATGAATTCATTTAAACATGAAAACTTCAAGTAACTATGTATTATGTATTGTTCAAACTTTTTGACAAAACTGTTAACTCATACCGCTACTTCCTCAATTTGCCAATACTCTACAAGTTCTTTCCACTGATCTGGATCAACAAAATCAGGCACTCTTAAGGCTATGTTTGGATCAGCATCTGGAAACATGTAGGACGTATAATGATCAGCCTTTATCTTGGCTTTGTTATCCTTATATATTCTGCGACAAGAGTCCATGCATACACTCTCGTATTCATCTGGGCAGAACTCCAAATTATCCTACAAACCAAAAAAAAATATTGGAAACGCCTACAAGGAAATTTTCTATGTAGCGGTACCACTAATAAAACACATAAGTTATACCTGGACCTCTTTCCAGATACCCTCCTTAATATGATTGGGGACGGATTTCCAATTTAGAAATGTCAGTGGTACACGATAAGAGTTTCGCACCATAATACCCAATTGCCCTGTCAAGGAGTTGCCTTCATCTCCAAGAGGTTTATTATTCACATCAAACTGGACTTTTAGTTTATTGCCAGAACCCCAGCCCTTGATCCCTAAAGATTTGCCTCGACCACGCTTGGATCCTGATGACTTAGAAGTTGTTAGACCTAATAAATATTGTTAATAAATGATAACAAACACGTATGGGATAAATACAACTATTTAAAGGCATCAACCTGTGTCACATGAATTTGACATCATGTTGGCTTGAGCGAAAGTAGGATGAGTGGTATCATGAGTCGATACTTGCTGTTGTTGTGGTTGGGATCTAGGACGGCCAACCTTCCTCTTCCGTGTAACCTATAAGCACAAAAAAAAAAAAAGAAGAAGCCATTTGCAGTAATAAAACATGACAACTAGTAATGTAAGGCATCAAACATGAAGTTAAACAAGAAGCTTAAATCATAATACTATACAATTATGAAAAATATGAAGATTAGAGAGCAAGAGGAAGGTGAAGTTAGCATCATACGTGTGTATCCTGCAATGGTGGATGCAATGGTTGTGATGGTGGCTGCACTTGTTGTGACGGTGGCTGCAATATAGGTGCGTGAGATGATAGCTGCCTCGGGGAGGCATTCAAGTTGTCCATACGAGATTTTTTGTTACTTAAAACCTCAGACATAGTCCTAGGACGAGTCTGCAATGGTGGCTGAAATGACCACCGTAATGTAAGGCATCAAATATAAAGTTAAACACAAAACTTAAATCATAATACTATACAATTATGAAAAATATGGAGATTAGAGAGCAAGAGGAAGAGGAAGTTAGCATCTTACGTGCATATCTTGCAATGGTGGTTGCAATTGTTGTGACGGTGGCTGCAATATAGGTGCGTGAGATGATAGCTGCCTCGGGGAGGCATTCAAGTTGTCCATACGAGATTTTTTGTTATTTAATAAAACCTCAGACATAGTCCTAGGACGACCAGCTGACTTGCTCTTCATTGTGTTGAATCTATAAGCATAAAATATATAATGCAAAAAAGGACAATTTGCATGACATAGCAAAAAGAAATGTATAGCAATTATTACATAATGAAAAACGTAACAATGGTATTAAATAAAGGGCATTGTTGCAATGTAATCAAATAAATCATTCATTGGAATAAAAAAATTGCTGCAATAATCTAATAACTTAAAATAAAAGACAAATAATATTAGCGCTATTCCATTGGAAGATCAACGGTTTCTCCTTCTGTTCCTTCTCTCACCCAACCAACTTGTTCATCATGAACCACTATATTCTCTTCCAGTTCTTGACTCACAAAAGGCTCAGCTTGATGGTCCCTAGAACGCAAATCGAACAAACCTCTCTGAGACATCTTCATAACAACCTCCCATTCTGGTTCGATGGGATCAGGAATATACCAAACTTGCTCTGCTTGTGGTGCCAAGATAAAAGGTTCATTAGTAGGTTGATCTTCTCGATATAACAACCGGTTGAAGTTCACCAATGTAAATTTGTAGACATCTTCCTTCTTCCCATGACCATTATCAATCCAATCACATTTAAACAACACAAATTTAATGTCATTTGTGTATCGAACTTCAACAATGTCTCTCAAGCGTCCATAATAATACACAGCGCCCACTCGAGGATTCTTGTCCTTCCGACTTGCATAACTCACAGTATCGGCCTTTAGAGCTACACCACTATTTTGAGTAGTTCGACGATCATCCGTGGTTTTCACCCTAAAACGATTTCCATTTATAATATAACCTTTGCATCTCCTAGCGATAAATTGAGGACCATTTGCCAATCCAATGATTTCTTCTGACAATGTGGTATTATCTGTGCTCCGTAGGGTTCGAACCTATTAAATATAAAAGTTAGTAGTTTAAAAATCAAAACTGTATAAGTTGTACGATCAACTTTTTAAACACTTACGTGCTCCATAAACCAACTGTGGAAGTGTTCAAAATGTTCGAGTCGGAGCTGATGATCATCGGCACGGGGCATTTTGCTCTTAAGAACTTGTAGGTGCTTACTGTTTAGATTGAAACACATGTTTAATTCGATGCATTTTATATTATCAATTGTAGAAGTTGATTAGATAATAATCATACCTTACGAATGGTTCAACAGCAGCTGTATTGAATAATATATAACGATGAGCTTGTGTCCATTCAATAGGCTCAAGATGAAAACTTACGGTTTCTCCTAAGAGACGACCCCCGTTATCACCCCCATCATCATTCCTCACTGGTCGATTAGACTTGGTTTCTACATCATCGAGATATTGTGCACAAAAATTCATGCACTCTTCCATCAAATAACCATTTGCCATTGAAGCCTCTGGATGAGCATTGTTGCGCAAATACTGTTTCAAAGTTAAAAGAAACCTCTCAATTGGATACATCCATCTAAATTGCACTGGCCCAGCGATCAATGCTTCATCAGCTAGATGTATAGGCAAGTGCTCCATTATGTCGAAGAAAGCTGGTGGGAATATTTTCTCAAGATGACAAAGTGTTGTAGCAATACGGTCCCGAATATACTCCAAGTCTGATGCTCGATTTACCTTAGAGCACAATTGTCTAAAAAAATTACTCAATTCAATCAAGGGTTCAACCACATTCTTTGGCAACGATCTTCGTATAGCCACAGGTATAAGTTGTTGCATTAGAATATGATTGTCATGGCTTTTAAGACCTGAAATACTTCTCTCTTCTGTACGAACTCGTCGCGATATATTTGATGCATACCCATCTGGCGATTTTACTTCCTTAAGGACTTTGAGGAATAAGTCTTTCTCATCCTTACTCATTGTGAACTGTGCAGGGGGTACATATACTTTTCCACATCCTCTTGATTGCAAGTGCAATGGTTTCCTAATATCCTTTTCTTGTAAATCACGTCGAGCATTGACATTATCCTTGGATTTTCCCAAAATTCCTAATATTGTCCATAAAATATTGTTGCAGACATTACTCTCTATATGCATCAAATCGAGAACGTGTCTGATCAAATTGTACTCCCAGTATGGAAGTTCAAAGAAAATACTTTTTTTCTTCCAATTATGATCGCGAGATCCAGGTTGTTCCCTCTCTTGCAATCTATTGTGCCTTTCCTTGAGGTCATCGATCTTATACTGCGTTAAGATGCCTTTTGATTCCAATTGTTTCAACAGCTCTGACCCAGATAATGTTTTCGGCTTCTGTCTATATTCTCGGCTTCCGTTAAAAGAGACCCTATCCTTTCGAAATTTATGATCATAAGGTAAGAATCGGCGGTGACCTATGTATGTATGTTTCCTACCATGCTTCAACCAAGACGACTGTTTATCAAAATTACAAGAAGGACAAGCATATTCTCCTTTAGTACTCCATCCTGACAAGTTGGCATAGGCGGGAAAATCATTAATTGTCCACAACAAAGTCGCACGCAACTGAAACATTTGATTGCTTGATGCATCGAAGGAGGGAAGACCTTCACTCCATAATTCCTTCAAATCGTCAATCAACAGTTGAAGATACACATCGATCTTGTCACCTGGTCCTTTGGGACCATCAATAAGCATAGATAGCAGTAGAAATGGTTGCTTCATGCACAACCATGGAGGTAAATTATATGGAATCAACACCACAGGCCAAGTACTATGGACTATATTCATTGATCTAAATGGATTGAATCCATCAGACGCTAAACCAAGCCTCACATTGCGACTATCACTGGCAAAGGTTGGGTTCCTCTTGTCAAAATCTTTCCACGCAAGGGAGTCTGCAGGATGCTTAGCAACACCGTCATCCACTCGATCCTCTGCATGCCATTTCATGAGGTTGGCTGTTTTTGAAGTCAAAAATAGCCTCTGCAACCTTTGCTTCACTGGAAAGTATCTCACACATTGCACGGCTACTTTGTTACCATCCTCTGATTTATCCTTGTTCTTTTTCCATCTTGAACTTCCACATATAGCACATTCATTGAGTTTGGAGTGTTCACCTCTGAACAACATACAGTGCTTGGGACATGCATCCCAAGTCTCATACGTGAAGCCCAAATCATCAGTTATCTTTTGAGCTTCATAGTATGTACTTGGCAGTTTGACATCCTCAGGGAAAGCCTCATTCAAAAGTTGGAGCAACTTACTAAATATATCATCTGTCAAGTGGCCAAGGACCTTTGTATGCAACAACCTTACAAGGAATGATAACGCTGTAAAATTTTTACACCCTGGGTACAATTCTGTTTGTGCACTTTCTAGAAGTTTGAAGTATGCTTTTGTTTCTTCATTGGGTCCTGTATCCAAATTATGAGCATCTTGCTCGTCGGAGTTAACACCTGCTTCTACATAAGGTATTCCTATGGCGTCACGAACCATTCCCACCATATCATCCCTAATATCTGAATCCAACACACTTTCTTTTTCTTGGCTACCATGCAAAGGAACGTAGGACTCACCGTGATAAACCCAATTCTTGTAATTCCTTAAGAAACCATTGGATATTAGATGCTCTCGCACCACCACTCTTGCCAAATTATAACGATTCCCACAACTCCTACACGGACAACAGATAACCAAACTTTCATGTCTTTGACTGTATGCAAATGTAAGGAATTGATCAATCCCAGCTATATATTCTGCGGACATTCGATTTGGTAAGTCTATCCAACTCCTGTCCATCTTTATATACTCTTCCTTGGGTGTTTCTGTACATAAAAACTATTGAGGAGGATTGAAGTACATAAAACGATTCTCATATCCACACAAAAACACCAAGGATTTCAAAAAAAAAAAAGTAAGTACATATACTAAATAAGTAAAGAGCAAATAACTGACCTTACCAAGCAAAATAACTATTGGATTGAAGGGAGCACTTCTAACAATCAGCTTGATATAAGCTCCACGACTATGTCACCATTCCAATTTTTCTATGGAGACAAAAGATAATTGAACGTAAGTTGAATTTGTATCAAGTTGGACTTACTACCAATTACTATTAGCATATAAAGCAACTAGCGAATTGTCCATGCCTACGGCACTACAACACGATCCAAGTCACATCAAATTGCATTGATAAGATTCAAATTTCATTGATATCCAAACTGCAAGATTCATACTAATACCATGTTAGATTAAGTTCAACTATAATATAAAAAACACTTAATAATAAAGTCGAACCCATAAACAAAAGTAGCTAAAAAGGGTGCTCCACATAAGTCATGTTCTGCCAAAAAAACAAAAATATGTCTTCATCACTCTTCATCGTCCTCCAAAAAGTTTTGCATCACCATACATGTACTGTATCCAAAGAGTGGAGTAAAAAGTGAAACACAACCATTTTATGCATATTGTTTCCTGAAAGGTGTTCTGTAATGCAGTTCTTATTTTCTTTGTTTGTTCTCTACCTGCTTATATCTGTTGATTGTTCATATTATGCTTTAGTAACTAAGGCCAGGTCATGTGGGAGGGTGAGGAGGCAGAGACCAAAGCTGATAGTCATGCAGTGACGAAAATAGAAAACAGCTCAGCTAACAATACTGTCAACAGGTAATTTGAATAGTTTCTATTATATTTGATCTGTTAGTTAACTCTGAGTTTTTTTATAGAACTCCTTGAATACAATATCTCGCAATTGAGTCGGTTATTTTCTGATAACATCCACCATAGTTGTTCCCATCTTCACAGTAGTGGCAACTTCAGAATTACTGCATTTGAAAATATTGGTTTCACTGTAGAAATAGAAAATAAAAAAGATGCCCGTGACTTTGACATTCCGTATCCTGGTTGTCAATACGATTCGATATGGTAGTTATTTTGCTTTCATCTATGACACTGCACAAAATGTTGCATATGGATATAGGGCAATGTCTAAAACAATTACAAAGAAAAATTCACAATACAGTTACTCATACAACTGACCCTTCTAAATGACCCTGAATTAGAACATCTAGGGGCGACGTCTAATCCTACCCTCGCCCAAACAAGTAGAACAACAAACTAGTTGAATGGACTCAATTCCACAATCCACATTATTGTCAAGCTCTAACTCTTTCAATGTCATTATCCAAAACAATTAGCAAAGATGAACGATTAGGAACATGTCCTGTGATTGAAGAGTCAGTTACTCCATCCACTCAAAGCTGTGTACGCAAGAGTGAAACACTAAAAGATTCAAAGAGCATCTACTACAAAAAAAATTATATATCCATATCAAGGAAATCTGTCCATAATAGTGTAGAGTGGAAAAAAAAAATCCAGTTTTTTTTCCCTAGACCAATATTCAGTTTCTGGTAGTCTGGTTTTTTATTTTGAACATTAATGTTCTAGTGAGGCCTTTTATCAAACACGTGGTGATATTGGGCACTTCGCTCGAATAGAGGAATAACACCTCAACCCTTGGATCAAACATCCCCATTAATCAAGGGGTCCCCCAATCCCCATCTCCCCTGTTGGAACAAACAAATCAATAGCATATGTTTAAAACAAAACCAAAAAAAAAAACTATTCTTCACCAAGCAAAAGCAGAAGTAAGAGACGCCATGAGAAAAAAGCTTGTCCGAGGCAAAGAAAGCCTAAACCTTCACTAGATAGAGTTGGAGCTTTCTTTTCAGTTGCATCTAGTTTACTCTCAATAATACTCACATGAATACGTTCGATTTGTGATTTTCTGAAGTAAATTAGTTTTCCATATACAAAAGGTACTACGTAATTGAGGGGAACCGGTCTAGTACAACCTATTGACAACATGGTTCATCAAAAAGAAGCAGAAAAACCAACGAACATAACCATTTTTCAAAACAGAGAGTGCAATCGCAACTCCTAAAAACCCTAGAACTCCAGCGAAACCGATCTAATTTCTAAAGAGGAAGAGGAGTACTCACCGAGGGTAATTGAAGGGCTCAGTGCTGAAGGCGCTGTCACACGATGAAGGCAAAGTAAGGAAAAGATGAGAGCGAGTGGAAAACAAGCCGTCGCCCGCAAGAGTTCAACGCAGAAATTGTTTCTAGGGTATTTGCAGAACGGTTGAGAATGAGACCTGAAGGAGATGGGTCTTTGTTAGTCGTGCAAAAAATTGCGGGGAAATCGCGCGGGGAAAAAAATTGGGGAAATACTATTCCACGTGCCCAGCTTTTGGGTTTAGAAACCACGATCATGTGCCCAGCTATTGCCATTGGGCAATTTGTCGAAGTAAAAAGGGTTTTAGGGAGGAGACCATCTGCACAGCATTTTTCGAGCATAAAATTAGTATAATATCATACTAATATATATACATTTTCTAAGAATACGGCGATATGATTATTTTGCGGAACTCAATAAGACAAAACTATTTTAACAGTCGAAACCGTTGATTTTGTTGTGCTAATTGATTAAATCATTATCATAAAAAAAGTTGCCTCAATCGGATTTAGAAAGCTCCTTGATTGTGACACAATTAACTTTTGGATAATAGCTATCGCCCGATCAAATGTGTGGCGATACCCGATCAAATTCATTCTTGGTATGGATGATGAAATTCGTAATATGTAAAATGTAGACAATTCGGATCAAAAAATAAAGACTCTGGTAGGGCGGGTCTTGCAATCTAATACTTTAATGCCTTGGAATGCATCAAATGTTGTTCGATCAGGTGGTCACCGATATCCGATGATCTCTGATTTTGGTGACAGTGATGGAATCAATGAGACGTGAAATCCTAACGGTTCAGATCGACCACTATAAAAATTGAGTGGATAATGACTTTTAAATTCTATACGTTCAATATAATTATTAGCAAACTAAGTTTTGTGTTGTATTTGAACGTATGATAGTCATTCAACCGTGACACAATTATGATGATCCAAACCGTTGCTTTCGTTTTCCTTGTTGATTATGTCATTCTCGAAAAAAATTGTCTCGATCTGGTTTAGAAAGCATCTTTATTGAGAACAATGTCACTAACAAAGTGGATTTTTCTATCCGATCAAGTGTGTAGCTATCCGCCGATTAACTTCATTTTTGGTGGAAATGATGTACTCCATAATATGTAAAAGAGGGACGGTTCAGATTGAAGAAAAAGACTTAGGTGGGGTATTGCAATCTAATACTTTAATGCATCGGGATGCATCAAATGTGATTCATTCAGGCGATCACCGATATCCGATGATATTCAATTTTTGGTGATACTGATGGAATTAGTGAGACGTGAAATCCTAATGGTTCAGATCGATCATTATTAAAATTAAACCAACTGGTTAAGTTTAGAACTTATTCGTAGTTCGCGATATGAGGACGCTCAATTATTGTGTGAAAAATCATGAGCACACGTGGTTTGCTCAATTATATATATATATATATATTCTGTCCTATGCATTGCCAAGTTCTCTTGTGCGTACCAGTGGCAACTTGTTTGAACAGTTTGTGCCAGCGTGTGTGTTCAAGTCTTGGGCATAGCATTAACTTTTTCAATGTGTTTTTGAAACTAGATATATCATTTCATATGTAATCTTGGTTTTTTGAAAATGATTCTACTCTTTAAGTTACAATATCATTTTTTAAATTACTGCGATTAAAATATCTTTTCATTTCAATTTTTTTATATAACTGTAAAAAACTGTAGTCCATAATATTTTATTACGTTTTTACAAAAAAGTGAGATCTTAGGTTTTGATTCGTGATCTTTTATGCCATAAGTTTTTTTATTCGCTAAGTGTGGGGAGGGGAAAAACCCGCAAAACTAAAACTCTGTTTTTTTTCCTTCCTATATTTGCCACGGGGACCAACCCGTTGCTTTTACTTGTTTAGATTGCCACCGATCCTTTTTACCGTGGCAGATGGATATTTTTTCGCTACTAATTGCAACAGAAATTTTAGCCGTAGCAAATATAATACCCAGTCAATAAAATTGACCTTTTGCAACAGCAAAACCACCGAAGCAAACTTTCTGGTTGCCAATGGCCTAGTTTCTTGTAGTGTTTGTCTCATCTAAACAACTAAAAAGAGAGAGAGAGAGAGAGAGAGAGAGAGAGAGAGAGAGAGAGAGAGAGAGACAAGAACTAAGGAAACAGAAAACTCAAGCTAGCTAGACCAAACATTGGCTTAAAAAATTCTACTCCTAGCAGATTAGAATGATAAAAATAGAATGAAGTGAAAAATCACCTGGAAAAAGAGCAATCACCTACATGCAACACATGTGCTAGTGGGCTCTAGCCCATATAACACTTCCTTGAATCTCCCAACTGCAAGGGCAAAGCAATTGGTGAGCGGGTAGCACATGCCACTCCAGTTTCAGAAATTAAAGTTTAACTTACATATTGAGAGATTAGGCACCTACCGGTATCAAACTATAAACATAAATGACGAAAAAATAGCATTTTAAAAGATAAATGATTCAGATCATAAAAAAACATATTTCAAAGACTTCCATTAAAAAAAAATAAAAAAGACATCCATTCAACAAAATCACAGAAGAATTAAATCAAGCCTTTATTTTTGTTGTTTTGACAAAACAAAAAGGCCAAACAAAGCCTGACTTTGCACTTAACATTTTGCAATAATTTCTCTTTATATTTTTACTACAAATATACAACAATACCAACCTAAGTTCTGGCTCCACCACTACCCAATTCGGAGGTCTCGAGTTCCAACCTCGCAAAAGGAGGGTAGTGTTTTGGTCTCGGGTGATTTATATATTCACGACATCCCCTTCCCCTTCCCCTAGATATGTATAAACTAGTGTAATTTCTCCTAATATTTGAAAAACAAAAACACATGGTTGAGAAAAATGATGAAGTAAATGCCCCTCTCTGGATACAGATAGAGCTTGATATGATATGTTCACAGAGCGACGATTTGAGAGGTAAAATGATCGGAAAGGCTATTGTTGCGCGCTCTCAGAGACTTGAATATAGAAGTAATGAGACTCAACGAAACTTACCAATTGGGAGGGTGGGGGTGTTGTTTGGGGGGCAGAGGGTAAAATACACATTTTTATTGCTAAATTGTTACCCGACTCACACTGCGCTGGATGTGCATGGGTCTCGTTGGGCAGACTGACGGTTTATTTTTCAACGACCCCATACTTGGCGAGTTTGACAATTGTTTAACCCGCCGCCAACCCATCAACCTTTGATATTATTAGCGAGTTGGAAAAATCCGTCACTGTTTGAGTCTTTTTAGAAATTCTCTTTTTTCAACTTGTTAATATTTTTTTGATCTAAACTTGCATATATTATTAGCTCACCAAAAATCAAACTATTAGTTGCACTTTGCGGCTTTGCCATAATAAAAAGTGTTAAGGACCCTGCCCGGGGTTACTAGGAGTAGGTTCGGATTTTCCTTTACAAAGAGGTAGGCTTAGTAGGGTGCACCTTTAGCATTGGTATATGGTATCATATTGTCTAATATTTTACGAGAGAAACTTATTGACGGCTTCGCACAATTTTAGTCGTCTATTTCGGTAATCAATGACCCGGATTTAAAAAAAATTATTCGCGTGATTCTAGCGTTTTTTCAAAATTCAGACTGTTCAAAACACATTTGAACGTGCGCAATTGAGCGCCGTAAATTATTTTCACGGTTTTGCCGTAAAATTTCTTCTCTTGTTTTACAAAATGTATGTATAACGGATTGCATCAGTTTAAAAATGGGTTAGAAAAATTTTACCCGCGTACACCCAAACCAAACCCCTTAAAATTTATGATGTACCCGTCCAACTCAACCCGCTTAGGATTTCAATTTCCATGATTTCCGTTGCGGGTTGGTGTAGGTTGGTTCGATTTAGTAGATTGACGGATTTTTTGTACACCCCACTACTAGTGAAATATTAGACAATAGGATACTATCATACCAATACCCGATGCACCCTACAACGCTTTATTAACCTGCAGCCTTATACGAGTTTTTCTCATGTTGAAAAATACTACCTACCCTCAACTGGAGATGCCAAAACGAAAATATTTTTGTATCGTATGTGAGTTTTGCCACAAAATTAAATGGCCGTTAGCAACTAGACCAAAATTACGAATATATCATTAATGTTGGAAACTTTGTCCAATGTCTCCACGAAGGCGATGAGGCCTGAACCAACGGCCTTGTAGTGAGTAAAGTCACTACAGGGTGTAGTGAGCAATATCAGTCATTCAAAAGTGTTTTCAATGATTCATATTGAACATTGAAAAAAAACTCTTCCACAAAAGTGAATACTCTTTGCTAAAAGAGTTTTTTTTTTTTCAAATCCAGACTGTTGATTGCTGAGATTGTTTACTACAGTCTGTAGTGACTATGATGAGGCTCATGATGTCACACTTGTATGAAAAAGGTGGGAGTAATTCTAACGAATTTGGAACTTTCAGGTTTCTAATCGTATTTTGGGACCACGATTGTCCTAATAGTACTTTCTTGTGTTTTAACGGGCACAAACGTGACCACTCTGGGTGGTAGTAGCCAAGAAGGCATTGGGTTACTCCTGTTGGGTTTGGCTCTCATGTGATAATGGCCTAATGGGTTTAAGGTGTGCCGACAGCCCCTCACTTCAGTTTAAATCTCATGATCCACCTTTTGCTTTCTTCGCCTTCGAGTGAGGCGATGCGCACCTGATTTCAGGTGCCCTATGAAAAGCCTGCCACGGGTCTGGATGTGTCGTTAATTAATTCACTTAAGAAAACCATATATATATATATTTTCTCCCTGATTTTATTAGTCTCCCAATGTATTACTTGCCCTTAATTATCTGAAAGAATTTTCTCATGCACTGAATATTCCTCCTATGACTGTAAAATTGGATCCAGTAAGACCCCATTTAACGACTAGAGCTGTTCTTCCTTCCAAAAAGAGGAATTACTCCCCGCCCCACTTTTCGTGGACCATTTCCATGGCTATTTCAATGATTGAATTGGTTTATGTGTGATAATCAGCTTTGTAAATCTCATATTGATAGGATATCAATAAATACATGCTCAACCAACGTTTGTATTGAGGGAAAAAAAAAATCTGATCGATCCAGTGCGCAGGTCTATTTTATTAAAGATAAAATTGTTGTAGAATTATAATGTTCGATATATATCCGATTGACGTGAATTTTGAAAAGATTGATATTCTTGATGAGATGTAAAAAATAAATAATTTTGATCATCAAAGTGAGTCTAAAAATTAAAATCCCACAAAACGTCTAACATCATGGTCCAACTTATTTTTTTCCCAAAGGAAAATTAGATTTACCTTTTGTAAAAGGTTGGTCTTATATCACATTTAATGACCAAATAAATCAATATACATATTTTTTGAGAATATGCAAGAAGTTATTTATTTTTTGTGAACATGCAAGAAGTATGTTAGTTGTTAAGGTTTGGCTCCTCTTCAGTCCATTGGTTTGGACTTGAAGAGACAATCTAGATCGGGACCGTCTATTAGTAGATTTAATGGTTCAGTTCTTCTTATATACTTTTTCGACAAAAATACAATCTTACAGATAAAAGAGTAAAAACACACATTGAAATTGTTGATTGAAGCAAATGAACAGTCCCGATCAGGATTGTCGCTTATAGTCCAAAACATAGACCAGAGAAATTCCTAGCTAGTTGTTGGTATTATTAGTGAGACTTAACCCTTGGTCTTGTGCATGCGCGAATATGGTGTCTTTCATCTTGACTGCAACCATACTTGCAAATAAATTTAGGGCCAGTTTGAGAGCCTAATTATTTTTGCATTTTTCATTTGGATTGTGAGTCATTGATTTTGGATTGTTGCCACAATAAATTATGAATCTGATAGAGTATTTGTGCGGAATAAATTTTGGCAACGAGTAGTATTTGAGAGGATAATGCTTAGAATAGATTATGAAAGTGTATTTTGAGGATAATGCTCAAAATAAATTATAAATTTGAGAGCATAATCCAAAATATGAATATAAAAGATCCTTCAGGGTTGATTCTCAGATTTGTGTCTCTAAAGTGTAGTTTTCATAATGCACCGTGAAATCGAGAATCCATTATCACAATACACCTTCCAAACGGAAAAAGTAGAAAAATGTACAATCTAGCACTTTAAGAGGGCCTCATTTATTTTTGGATCAAATAAGACCCTGCTCCGTTTTCTTCCAAAATCTTCTTTTTAAAAAAGAAGGTAATTTTAAATTCAAATATAATAAAAATGAAAAATAATTTTTCAAATTTTTTTTACACCGTTTAAAAGATCTCAATGAGATCTATTATAAACAAGATCCATATTGATAGAAAAAATTTTTGCTTTAACGCAAGATTTTTAAACTTAAAATTACCTTCTTTTTTCCAAAATCTTCTTTTTCAAAATATGGAATGCCACCTGAAACCATATTTTAAGTTTAAAATTATCTGACGATTCATTGATTTCATGAAAAATATATCGTTCGTTCGAAGTTATAAGTACCTATATCTGATTAATCTAATCATAGATGAGATGCAAATGAATACATACGAAATAAATAATTTGCCAATTAGGATCACCATTGAATCTCATTTTGTAACACTTGCAAATATCTTCGTAGAGAGCTACTGGATGTCAAAAAATTTGGGGTGGGTGAAAGTACTTCTGATAAAAAAATAAAATAAAATAAAAATGTAAGTACGTAAAGGAGTTAAAGAATCCACGAGTACTTTCAGCATACACGTACAGGATGAATTTATATACCACCATATCAGATGACAATTTTTCTCTCCCCTAAGCAATAACACACCACTCCTCCCCCACTCTCAATAAATGCGATATCACCTTCTCTCTCTCTCTCTCTCTCTCTCTCTCTCTCTCAGAGCAATAACTCCTCTCTCCCTGCCACATCTTCTCCGCCTGTTCCCTTCCCTTTCTTCCCCTCCTCACCCTCTCCCTTCATATCCATCCTCTGTCTATCTCTCTCTTCATTCTATCTCCTCTTTTTTCTCGTCCGTTTACTTTCTCTCTCATCCCCCAAGAATTCTTCTTAAATTCTGTTCACATGAAAGCAAAAACAAAAACCCAAATCACAACCCACCTTTAAAACCACCACTCACTCAGCCCCTTCCAAAAAGTAGTTTCCCTTTGACCCTTTTGCCCTGAATATCAGATCTTACCTATCTCCCACTTTTTTGAACTCCTATAGGCTATAACTTCAATAGGGTTTTTCTCTCTCTTCTCCACAAAAAGTCCACTTCGCCTAATCCCATATTTATTTTTACGTTATGTTTTGAGAGAGAGAGAGTGGAGCGAGATCTTCGTGGGGGTTACAGAAAAGCTGGTTTTGAAATTTGTCAAAGGCGAGTTGACACCGAGTCAACTCTGCGGTGCAACTTTTGTAGGAAGTAACGACAGACTGGAAGGATAAAAGAAAAAAGGGGTTTTTCTTGTTTGAAAGCCGGAAAGTGGAAACAAAAGTCCATGTTTTGGTTCTGTTTTTACATGTAACCAATCTCATTTAGCTGTGGTGCTCAGGCTCAGACAGTGCCAGAGAATCTATTAAAAACTCAACGCCCCCCTTAACGTCATCACTCTCTAGACTCTAGAGAGAGAAAAGAGTTAGAGAGAGAAAGAGAATGAACAGTACCTGTAGCTAGGGTTTGTGGGGTGTCTGACTTAAAGGCCGAGAAGGAATGGATTTGGGTTTTCTTCGGAGCTAGTCATTTTCCAGTCAAGGTCAGTACTCAAAGCCTCTCTCTCTCTCTCTCTCCATTGAATGAGACCCTATATATGAATAGAGTTGTTCTTCTTTCTTTCATTCTTTATTGAATTTCACGGACTGTTTAATACTTCTGTGCATGGTGTATTTTTTATGTATATCATTGCTCCTTCAATATATTATTTAATTAAGTGATGGGCTCTATTAGAATTAGATCTTTATATATGGTAAAGACGATTCAAGCAAAATCCTTCTTGATAGAAACGCAAAAAACTTCTCTTTTTCAGGGAGATAGGAAAAGGGTAAAATATAGGGGAGAGAGAAATTAATTCGTGAGCTATGGTCCGTACACAGAATTAATTAATGCAAAAAACATTCAAAAAGTAAAAAGAAGTCGATGACATCGTTTTCAATGGATTGTTTCAATTTTATCGGATGTCCCCGAAAGGACAGAATTCAAAGTTTTTAGTGGAAGCTTAGTTCCACTACACCTTCAGTTTGAATCTGGATTGTTTTCTGTTCTATTTTTTCTGTATTCTTGTCTTTTCCTTAGGTAGAAAATTGTTCACTTACAATTAATTACTTGAATTTTGCCCCTTGGGATTTTCTTCTAATTTCATTTCTTCCATGTCCTTGCATCGTTCATTAGTTTAACAATCTCACAAACATATAAATGGTGTTGTAGATTGAAGAACATAAATTGGGGAAATTTTTGGCCCTAAGGATATATCAAGATGTTTCAGCCAAACATGTTTGATGGGCATCACATACTAGATATGGTCCACAAAACCCCAGAAAGTGAGATGGATTTGATCAGAGATGAAGAATTCGAGAGCAAATCTGGGACTGATATCATGGAAGCCCCATCAGGTGATGATCACGATCTGAACAAAAATCAACAGTCGAAAAAGAAGCGGTACCACCGCCACACGCAGCACCAGATCCAGGAAATGGAAGCGTAAGTGTTCATAACTTCATACTGCTCCTGTGTGCGTGTTTGGACAGAGAGAAAGAGAGAGATGTTTATTGTACAGTTTTTGCGCCTTTAGATACCATCACATCGTTCTATATTAGTGAGATTGAAATATCGCATGTGTATTGATCGATTCCCATTACAAAATGATCCATTTCTGATTCACAGATAGTTTCGCTGTCGATACTAGACCACTATAAAGATTTAGCGCGCTAAAGTAGTTTTTGTAAAAAAAGAGTTCACAACTGCTACAACTAATTCCGTTATGTATCATTCGATTATTCTAATACCTTTACGCTTCCCAATACTATATATGTAAGTAATCATACAAGGATTGAAAGCTTAGTTGCACGAAGCGGGAGCGGGTGCGGGAGCGGAAGCGGGGGCGGGAGCGGGGGAGCGAGGGAATATAGAAGCTCCCAAGGTTGGGAGCGTGAGAGGAGCGTGTACATATATTATGAAAATAATGTAGCATAAAGTATTCCACTGTAAAAGTACAAAAATTTATGAAGTAAAAATATGGGCCAAATCCTCCATAAGTGTAAGAAATGGGCTGGTGGTACAACATATGATTTTCTTTTCAAGATATGATGACTTAGGCCAGATATATGAGTTCATCGAAGACTAATTAATAAAGCTAAGTGATAAATCCTTGGTTTTCTATACAAATATCATACAAAAGCTCCCATCTTTGTAAGGAGCGAGCTCCCACCTCGATGGGAACGAGCTCCCGTCAAGCTCCTTACTTAGGAGCGCAAAAGTGGGCTCCCAAGGTGGGAGCGGCACCATTTTAGGAGCTCCCTGCAACTAAGATTGAAAGAATATGTAATAGTGAAGGTACATTATTGTCCGTCCGGCTTCTCCCAAATGCCAATCCTAGCTCCGCCACTAATGATGACGGTGGATTCGATTTTAGTTGGTATTAATGGAATTTTGTGTTGCAGTTTTTTCAAGGAGTGCCCGCATCCAGATGATAAGCAAAGGAAGGATTTGGGAAGAAGATTAGGGTTGGAGCCTTTGCAAGTTAAATTTTGGTTTCAAAACAAGCGCACACAAATGAAGGTAATTACACTAAGGTATATGTGCATGTGTGTGTGTGGATAGTCTGGATTTGTTCAATCCTCAGTACGATTGGTGTTTTAAAATGGTTAGGAAATGGCTCGTCTACAATCTAAGTAATCGCAACCATCGGATAGTATTTTTAATGGTCCAAATTCATTTTCATGTTCTTACTAATAAGAATATACTTAATACCGATAAAAATATTCAGCAGATTTGAACCCTAAATTATTAATATGAACGATTAATTCAGATTAAATTACACATGCTTTTTTGTAGTTTACTGCAGAGAGGTTGAATCTAAACGGTAAGTGAGTTCCTCTCTCCACTTGAAACATTGAAGTTGTTGAACCCCTTATTTTAGTCAATCACAGGTGAGGGTAATATAGTCATTCACCTGTCAAGGAGGGTGGGAGATGGCAATTGATTGGATTTAAGCTTACTCCCATCCTTGACTCAAATTCGTATCATATTGAGTTCCACCCAATTTTTTCACAAAATCAAGGGCGACTCAAAATTTTGAAGGTTTGTTCTGCTGTGCATTATTTACAACTACGTCATTAATGAAGCCTTAGTAAAATTTATTATATTTAGGTTTGTCTGTTGGAAAACATTTCATACCATATGAAACTTTTGCTCGAATTGAGTAAATATTTGAGTAAGGGCCGGAGATGCAGCAAGAAGTACTAATTTGCGCAAAAGATTCAGTAAAGACCAAAGTACTAAATTCAAATATCTGCTTTCAAAATTTTGAGCATTGATTTGAAGAATAGAATAAGCTAATCTTTAAGGAATCTCTAATAATTCCTTTAACTGCCTTAAAATGAAATGATTTTTCGGGATTTTGCAATCAAGTGTAAATTGAATCATTAACCCTGTCGTGCCATTTTTGACAGTCCCATCACGAGCGGAGTGAGAACTCACAGCTCAGGGCCGAGAACGAAAAGCTTCGAGTGGAGAACATCAGGTACAAAGAAGCCCTTAGCAATGCTTCTTGTCCCAACTGTGGAGGCCCCGCTGCCATTGGTGAGATGTCCTTTGACGAGCAGCATTTGAGGGTCGAAAATGTTCGGCTTCGGGAAGAGGTATAAAATCAAGAGAGAGATTCATAAATACATCTTTGTAATGCTATCTCGCCTAGTTTTCCTTTTAACATGAAGAATGCATAAAGTATAAACTCCGTTACACAAGAAATATAGACATCTAATTCTGGCACCGTGTACTCATGACGCGGGAGGCCTACTGCCTTTGTGGACCAGGCAGGTGCTGCCATGTAGAGGGACAACAGCGCCTGTCTTGGCCATGGTTTTAAAAATCGGCCGATACGTACCGTATCGGCCGATACGTACCGGAATTTGAGCCCTCCGATACGGATACGGGCCGATACGACGGGAAGACTAGAAATCGCAGGTGTATCGGCCGATACCCGATACGTATCGGTCCGTAACCGATAACCGATACACCGCCGATACGTATCGGTTCGTCAAAAAAAAAAAAAAAAACGTCAAAAACAGGCTACTGCTCGTGGTTGGCCCATGCAAGTTACGAATAGAGCACCAGTGGTCTAGTGGTAGAACATAGCATCTTGTCTGGCCATCTTCCACTTTTCATTTTGGCATTGAAGTTGTATTAGCAAAATTATGTACAACTTAAAAGCTATGAGCTTGAAATTAGTTGTGGCTAGCGATTATGTAATGTAAATCCTCTATGGTGTGTTTATTTTAATGTCTTCATCTTACTTTTGCTGTTTATGTCAATTATATCGAAACTCATAATGTTGCATTTTTCTCATATTTGTAAAATCTTATTGACTTGCGGGTTTTGATAAATTACCGGATATTTCACACGAAGAGAATGGGCTATTACATGTCTTAAATTAATTAAAATGTGATAATTTAAGCCAATGTTGGGGCAAAAGTATATTTTTCAAGTTTTATACATGTTGCTGATGATTTTTAAAAATTCACGACCGCGACACCCGATTCCCGCGACGTATCACCGATACGTCCCGATGCCGATACACCGCGACCGATACCGCGACGGCGACCGATACCGATATTTGGCCTCCCGCGTCCGGTACTCATCCCGCGTCCGGTACTCATATATACAGGATCGACTGCACATGAGCATACGGTATCCTGAAACTAGGTCCAATATCATACAAATAGATAGTCACGTATAAAAGCGGTTTATGGGAATTTAGACAAGGCCCGTATAATAGCGGGATCCTCGTGTTCCAAGTAGCTCCTCTCTTTCTTTCTTTTTTGGAGACAAGGTATACAGTAAAATTGTGCAGCAAAACGTGGAATAAATGCTCCCCACAGATACCTAAACGAATCCCTTTCTGTTTGCAGATCGACAGGATATCGGGAATTGCTGCAAAGTATGTAAGCAAACCTATGCTTTCCTATCCCCATGGAACACCAAGATCACTTGACATAGGGTTTGGCAGTTTCGGGCCACAGCCGGGCTTGGTGGGGGACTTATTCGGGGCGAGTGACCTTCTCAGGTCCGTGTCCGGCCCAACCGAGGCAGACAAGCCCATGATCATTGAGCTTGCAGTTGCAGCAATGGAAGAAATGATCAGGATGGCGCAAGCCGGTGAACCCTTATGGATCCCGAGCCCAGACAAATCCACCGAGATTTTGAGCGAAGACAACTACGTACAGACCTTCCCTCGAGGAATTGGGCCGAAACCTCTGGGCTTGAAATCTGAGGCTTCGCGTGAGTCTGCAGTGGTTATAATGAATCACATTAGCCTTGTTGAGATTCTAATGGATGTGGTAGGTTTAACTTCGTTCCCTTACAATTTAAAGCAAGAATTGCAAAATGTTAGTTGATTGAGGAACTTGTTCTTGTTAACTCACTGATTGATTTTACAGAATCAATGGACGAGTGTTTTTTCGGGCATTGTTTCGAGAGCAGTGACTCTGGAGGTTCTGTCTACTGGAGTGGCCGGGAACTATAACGGAGCTCTGCAAGTGGTATATATTCGACAAATCCTTGATGAAAATGCAACCCTCTTAAAATAGTGCTGAATGATTTTCAGAAACCAAACTAGCTATTTTTTTTTTTCCTTTTTTCAGATGACAGCTGAGTTTCAGGTCCCTTCGCCACTCGTTCCAACTCGAGAAAACTACTTCGTAAGGTACTGTAAACAGCATGCCGATGGAACTTGGGCAGTGGTGGATGTATCCCTTGACAATTTGCGCCCCAGTGCAATATCCCGATGCCGAAGGCGGCCATCCGGTTGCTTGATTCAAGAATTACCAAATGGCTACTCGAAGGTGAAAACCCTTGGGTTTTTTTTTTTTTTGTAGCAGGCATACTGGTTTGACATGGTTACATCACTAAATCCTGTTTTTATTATGCAATTTTCTAGGTCATATGGGTCGAACATGTGGAAGTGGACGATAGGGCTGTTCACACCATTTACAGACCACTAGTGAATTCAGGTCTTGCGTTCGGAGCAAAACGTTGGGTAGCAACGTTGGACCGACAGTGTGAACGCCTAGCAAGCGCAATGGCCCATAACATACCAGCAGGAGATGTCGGAGGTAATACTATTTTCGATAGCTTATAATGTGGTCGAAAAAACATGGCTCCCGCTCTAGAGAATTTACAGTTTGTACCTTAATACAGTCATAACAACTCCAGAAGGAAGGAAGAGTATGTTGAAACTGGCTGAGAGAATGGCGATGAGCTTCTGCACGGGTGTTGGTGCCTCTACGGCGCACACCTGGACCACACTGTCGGGAAGTGGGGCCGACGATGTAAGGGTCATGACCAGAAAGAGTATGGATGATCCTGGGAGGCCACCCGGGATCGTACTCAGCGCTGCAACCTCGTTTTGGCTCCCAGTCCCGCCAAAACGAGTGTTTGATTTCCTTCGCGATGAGAATTCTCGAAGTGAGGTATTAAACCGAACATCCTTTCCTAATAGAACAGAACAGTGCATAACTCATTATTAGCAGTTAGTATTTGAATAATTCCTGCAATTTCACAATTCGCAATTGGCGGTTAGAATTGAAGTCTTAACATTTGCCATATCGGAAGTATCTATCACAATAATCCGTGTGTTTTTCTTGTAATACAGTGGGATATCCTCTCAAACGGTGGCCTAGTTCAAGAAATGGCGCATATTGCGAATGGTCGTGACCCTGGCAACTCAGTTTCCCTATTACGAGTTAATGTATGCTTTTACGCATCCTCTATATCCGTCAGATCAGAATTTTTAACTAGAGAATGCTATAAGATACTTAAAATGTACGTTGTTGAATTTTGAAAATGGAAAAACAGAGCACAAACTCAAGCCAGAGCAACATGCTGATACTACAAGAAAGTTGCATCGACGCCACATCCTCTTACGTCATATATGCCCCGGTTGATATCGTGGCCATGAATGTGGTTTTGAATGGTGGAGACCCGGATTATGTCGCCCTCCTACCGTCTGGCTTTGCTATACTTCCGGATGGGCCTGCACATCACGGAGGAGGAATTACAGACGCTGGATCTGGGGGATCATTACTTACCGTAGCATTTCAAATCTTAGTCGATTCAGTTCCAACAGCAAAACTCTCTCTAGGATCCGTGGCTACGGTTAATAGCCTTATTAAGTGCACAGTTGAACGTATTAAGAGCGCTGTGGGTGGTGAGATTGCATGACCAAAGGGCATTTTCAAGGGTAAGCCACTCTTCTCAGACTTGTCTTTTAATCCTATTGTCATGGTTTCCATTTCTCGACAAACTTCATGGGTTTTAGGTGCCCATGGAACTGCGGAAGAAAGTACTTTCCTTCAACCTCATTTCAAGTAGAGGAACCAGAATTTTAGTCAAGGGGCTTGCAAATCTTGCAACTTTCAAATTGAGATATCGATAAAAAGAAAATTGGTTTCTAATTTTTCTGTCCGCCACTGTTCATTGCACCTTGCATTGATCAGAGTTTCTCCAAATGGACCTGGAAAAAAAATAAATAAAAGAGGAGGTTTTGATGGAGGCTTCTTTTTTCGATATTCAGATTTGCACTTTTGGATTTCTTTCGGTATTAAGATTTGCACTTGACATATTGAGGTCAATATTGTTTTCAAATTGGGTTTTAGGCAATATATATGCAGCACTGATACAGACACGAAACTTGATACCGACACTCAGACTCATATATTATAAAAAAAAATGGAGGACGCGACACGTTGAGGAACACGTTTAAGAAATATATTATCACACTATTTTATGAATAAAAATAAGAAAATGAAGGTTGTAGTCCCAGATCTGTTATACCATATATACCTTAAACAATATTTATCGTTACAACATTCAAAAAGTACTATTTCAATAAACAGAGTTCACTTCATGTGTCCTTCTAAGCAGTAAACCATCATCTGCCACACCAAAAATAAGACTTCCCTAAGTTTTAATTAGAGTTCGTATAAGAGCATCGACTTGCTTTGCGAGTATCCCAAGAGTATCCTGATCATTTTTTAAGTGTCTCCCGAGTGTCCTAATGGAAAACGTTCAGAAAAACTATGACACTTACGATTTAAGTATCGGACACGTGTTTGGGGAGCTTCTAAAAAGTGTCAGTGTCCAACAAGCATCGGAGTGTCCTAATTATGAAAAACGTTCCCAAAAAATAGGACACTTTAATGTCAGCTGTGCATGACTTCCGACAAGTGTTTGTGTCTGTACTAGTTGCTACATAGGTTCTTGTTTAGATTTTTTTAACGTCGTGTTGTTTTCCATGATATGTGTGAGTTTCAAATTAATTTATGTCCATGAACTGGAATTTCACATTTGTTTCCCTACAATGAAAGAGGGAAAACCGTGAATTTCAAATTATTCTGTTTTTTTTTTGCTAAGCAATTATTCTGTTACTATACCACAGAAGCTGCTTCTTCGTGAGATAGCAGTAGCCATGGTATATATTGACAATGTCAACCACAACGAAAAATAATAGGTGAAATTCTGTTCCAAAAAAAAAAAAAAAAACCACAACGAAAAATGAAACCGAAAGGGTGCAGTGACGGTGAAACAATTGGTGCTTAACTGCTTATCAAAGATTATAGTGATGTGTTCATCAAACTCTGTCTATTCCATGCATCTAAGAACAGTACCGTTTTTTGTTTCTTAAATAGCTGAAGGGTCTTAACTTTTTCCCATTTCTTCTTTATTACAGCGAAAATCAACAGAAGTTTACAAAAAAAAAAATCAAGGCGGTGTTTACGCTGAGGTGCAAAGCAAAGCGAAGAAGTCAAGAGCGCACCTTAATGGTCCTTGCCTTTCCTTGTGGTGTTTGTTTGGGGCAGAGAAGGAGCAACAAAGCATTTCACAGCCCTGCAAGGTTGATAGGTTCGGGTATTGACTTCCATTAGTGAACAATAAGTAAACCAAGATAACTTTGAACCTCCCATTCCTTTCCTTTCATTCGGTTCTAGATTTTAGAATTCATATGTATGTTTTTTTTTTTTTTTTTTAAAGAGGTTTTCGTTGTCTCATTGTGAACTAGTGGTATCTCAGTCTGAGTAATAACAATGCTAGTTTCTTTCCAAAATTGTAGCAGTTATTCCAATCTGTGCAATCTTTGTGGTCTTTTGCTTGTGGTCTTAAGAAGATGAACCTTTCAATCGTGCTCATCAACTCAACAAATGCACTTCTCAAAAAAAAAAAAAAAGCCAAACAATGCGCTTTAGCTGTGAAGGGCATAAAACAAAAATACAAAAATACAAAAACAAAACTTGCAATAATATAAGAAGCAGGTCTTGGGGCTACACCTCCAACAGTGTGCTATACAAAGATTAGAGGTCCATGATGACTAGCAGCCTGTGTTACTTTGTCTCTGCTACAAGTATATGTGTGTCTGCATACTCGTGCCTGATATGCTTAGTTGCATATTCTCCTTGTAAGCACTGTTTGTAATTGGAATTACCACTAATGATCGACATGCAATTGCGCCTGATGCTTGTACCCTTTCCCAAAATTGTACATGTAGGTGCTATATATGCGATTAACATGTTCAAATAAAGTGGCTTCATTTTTGTCACACTATGCCCCCCTGGTGGTCGACATTCAGTTTGGAGTTATCGGCTTCAATTCTTTGAGATAATCCGAAAAAGAAAATACGAAAGACCACCCGCTCGACTGTTCGATAAAATAAAAAAAGTCCATTGATTTTTCTATACGTTACCCACAGCCCCTATGGGCGTTCAATAGAATGCACTCATTAGTAAAAAATTTCAATCTGTTCCTTTTACTCCACTAGCTAGCATGAAATGTCAACTTTCAATCCAATGCATAAATGAAAATAGACAACCTAATTGCAGTAAATGAAAAACAACCGGCATAAAATGAAGAAAAAGCAAGAATAGAAACCTGGTTATGCATGCAAAGAACTTAATTGCAGTTAAATTATTTGCCACCAATTTGGATAAGGTGACTTAGAGAGTATGAACTTTTGGTTGAACAGCTGGGTTGTTGAGACTAATGAATGAGCAGTAACTATTTGGGGCCCTACGAATGGGAAAGCTCGGCCCAAGGCTGCATTTGGAGGGGTCCCTCTTATTTTAGAAACAGAATAGTTTCGCTCTTGCGAATTCAAAAACCATACTGATCAGCTGATTTTTTACAGGACCACATAAAAAAACATTTGGAAATTTATGAGTATTTTTTCTGTATTTTGTGGGGTTCGGAGTGGGCCTCACATGGAGCCATGGGTGGCTCAAGAGGAGAAGCGCTACTGGTGTACTATGTGACAAGAAGGTACCCACAAATTGAAGGAAAAATTCTATGGAACTACCATCAGACCAACGATGCTTTACGGGATAGAATTTTGGCCTATTAAGAAACATGTGAGGCCGAGCAAAAAAGAAAAAAGAAAAAGAAACAACATGTGAGCAAGATGAGTGTAGTGAAAATGAGAATGTTGAGGTGGATGTATGGTAAGACTAGACGAGACAAAATTAGAAATGAAACGGTTTGTGAGATGGTAGGTGTAGCCCCTATAGAGGAGAAGTTGAGAAAAAATAGGCTAAGATTGTTTGGGCCTGTCTACCGTAGACCAGAAGATACAGTAGTTAAAAGGACGGATATGATAGTTTTGGGTAGCAATGCTACGGAGAGGGATAGACCTAAATTGACATTAGATAGTGTACTACGCAAATATATCAGTATAATGGGTTTGTGTGAACAAGTAGCTCTTGACAGAGCTCAATGGAAGAAAATGATTCATGTCACCGACCCCAAGTGATTGGAACATAAAGCTCAGCAATTTGGTTTGGTTATCCAGATGGTATGCTAGCATTTAGCAAAAAGAGCAATGACCAATCCACCAAAATGAAAGCTTTAATTATATGAACTAACTAAAAACCTATGCCAGGATCTGAATTCAAACCCTGACGTTCTCATATTGCCACTGATTTTCAGATTGTTGAATCCCTATTAGACCAACACTGGAAAGAAGGGTTGGGCTTAAATGAGTAGTTTTTACCTATTACGTACTTTGCGTGAGGAAGAAAGACCGGATATCCTATCCAGAATTTATCAACTTCGGATGCAAAAAAAGGAAAACAAAATATACTTGTCAATAGGTTCATTTCACCGTTTTTTTTCACCTCACATCACATGCGTGTGCGCTGAACTAGTACCATGTGCCTGTATGAAACAACTCCCCATATTCCAAAAGTAGGAGAACCAGCAATGCCTAGTGTAACCCATCATAAATTCGGGTGCATTACCATATGTGGAGATGAACATTATCATATGTAGCCGAGCAAAAAAACATTATCATATGTAAATTCGGGTGCATGATACACATCGGTACTCTAGCTAATGCAGTTCCCCGCCTGACTAAGAATAAAGTGGATGTTCCCACACGAATCTCAACAATTACTTGTTTGGTTTCTGCACATTCATCATTTTAAACTACAGTAGAAGAAAAATTTTTGATGGGACAGTAATATTATATGTACAATATCTTCACCATCAATAGTTACATGCAAATCTATATATAGAACATAGAAAAGCAGGACATCCATGATGTGTATGTGTCACCAAACATTTCAAAAATAGTAGAACCACTGTGCCTAATCGGGAGTCACTTAGCTAGAAAGTATAACAAATTGATATACTATATATTCTGCTGATATATTTTTTGTCGTCTGTGAAAAATGGAAATGAAATTTAGATTCCTTAGATTGAGACTGTGCATACCTGAAACCTCTTAATGAAATGATCAAACCAAATGTAGAGTCTTGTAAGGAAAAGGAAGGGTATCTCATGCTTTGCATACTACAGTAGAGGGAACCAGGAAACAAGCAGTAAGACAATTGGAGATGCACGAAAACGTTACAACATCAATTGATAATGTTTTGGAATTAAGGAGATTTTAATACGTGAATAAAAAAAGCCTTTTGAAACTTACCGATATAACTAGTAACATGTCATTAAAGAACTACATTTTATTATGGAGTAGTTAATAAAGAGCTCACTGATCACAAATTTGTGATCTCCCCGGTTTGGTTTGGGTTTCGGGGGGTGGGGGGGGGGTTTGAGAGTGGTAGAGGGAGATAGATAGAGAACATTTATTAGAGAATCATGTCCAGGGGTTTTGAGATCCCAAAACAAACAAGGCATTCATTTGCTTCAATGGTTACTGTTAAAAGTCCATCATTACTTGAGAGTGGAATAAGTGATCACTTAATAACACTTGTAATATCTCCACCCATTACCAATTGATTTTGAGATGGATATAAAGTTTTCATATTTTTAATTTTTTGCTTGATAAGAAAGCCCCGCGTACCCAAGAAATTAAAAATAAAATTAAAGAATCTTTTGTGATGGATGTGCTTATTTCATTCTATACAGAACTGACCATGTTACATGATTATATTTTGGCAGAAACTTGGAAATCATGATGTCACCTAATTACGATACGGAAAAGTAAATATTTAGTCCTATTTATACCTGCCAAAAAAGTAAATTTAGATTCTCAGCTCAGAACAAATTGGGCATTAATATCATATTTCTTTGTTGCAGAAAAATAAATAATGTTGGTGGTTTCATGGACATGCATATCCAGCATCTGCAAAGGCAGATTACTAGTACAGGTCACGTATATGATGATGATGATGATGATGCTGTGAGCAACAGATTAAATTGCATGGAGTATATGGGTTTCCTCCTTGCCTACTCTATCATGCAAATGAATCGCCCCGTGTTGTGTATTACAGTAACTTCTCCAAGAGTTTCCTACCGGTATTTCAAGAATTTGTCGGAGGAAAGTTAAGGGGAAAACACCGTACCTGTGCCTATCAGAACAGAATAGCTGAGAGGATAGGAGCAAATGCGTGCATTAAAAACCAGTGGCAGGGACTAGATAACCACAGAAGTCGGCAGGAGTTTCTGAAGCGGAACCCAGTTTATGTCCTTCTCTTTCTGGTTCCTCCATCACTAGCTTTTTCTCTTTCTTCTCATTATGGAGAGACAGTTGAGGGCGTTGGCTGCTGCAAACTTGCAATAGCTATGGTGCTTTGAATGAGTTCATCAGAGAAATTAAAGGTTGTTAGGTTTACTTAGCTTTTCCAGCAACTGTGCCGCATGAGCTGGGTGGTTACTGGTTAGAGTTCTTAAATTCTGGTATTAGATGTAGGGGTTGGGCCTGGTGGCAGCTCAAACCTAGAACCGCCCATGCACCGGAGCCCGTTGGATAGATTGAATCAGTGTCCATGACCACATCCTGGTGACCCAGCCCAGACCCTGGTCCATTTAAGCCTGGTAGAGAACTCCCTTGGGCCTTAGACCCATTAGAGGAAATTGGAAGTACCATTAACAACTGAAGATTTTAGGATACACACAACTGAAAAGCATAGATACTAATTTGCAGAATATCATTTTGATGTGACAAAGAATACGCATAGACATGAGTGACATATACCCTCAAGAATTTACATGGCATCATGAGACGGAAGTTTAATTAGGTACCGTAACACAAAATGAGTGACGCTGATCGATAGGTCGGGTCGACGTATGAACAGGAAAATATTGCGAGCATAAAAAGGGAAAGTTTTATTTCACATGGTTAATCAAATGGCAGGACAACACCCACCTGAATTTCCGAAGTTCCAAAAAAAAAAAAAAAAAGGACAATGCATGCCCACCAATGATTGCATGCGTCTCCATCCGGAATTGCTTCTTATTGCAAAACGCTTTACGCCTAAGTACAATACTCTTTGTCGTATGCAGAAAAGTAAAATGGTGTGCTACGATAACAAAAATTGCTTTGCATCAGACCATGCATGTGCGCAATTAGAAATGGCACGAGAAATATATATATTAAAACAGACCACGAGTGTATAGCGAAAGATGGTACCCAAAATTTTAGGAAAGCGTCTGAGTAGAAATTTGAACTGTACGTGCTTACCCCACACAAGGAAATAAGGCCTCACCGCGTAAAGTTGGAACTGAAGAACCACTGTATGCAAAAAAAAAAAAACGCCATTTAAGGGCTGAAAAAATATTTATTTCTCAAAATACAAAGGTAAAAGTAAAATAAATTCACTTTTTTCGATTCCTCTCATCGATACGAATCAATAACCTACAAAAATTTGGGGCGAAATTAACAAATACGAAAAAAATTCAAATAAAAACAAAACTCCAAGATGTAAGTTAAATTTAAGATAATGGGGCCTGAGAGCACTTAGCAAACATCTGGGTCCACCCATATTAGCCCTGGACACCAATAATCGGCTATCAGATGTTTCCTATGAGATTAAACGTGAAAATTGCCTGAGCTATCGATAAAGCCAAGCCAAATTGGCAAGTGGTACAAGGCATATTGGGTCAAGCTCAAATCAATGGAACCAAGTTGAATTGGCTTTGTAGAAAGTGATATGAGCACAGATGGGTCAAATTTATAAATCAAATAAAAAATGAGTCCGGATTCCACCAAGTTTCGTCTGGCAATCAAGTTTTGTAAATTCTGCTACGACATGTATCTACGTACCTTTTAGATGGACTCAACGGATAAAGTTGATTCTGAGGTTGGAGATATATGGTTTCCATGTATTTTAAAACTATTAAGTTCCTACACAAACAAATACGAAAACAGTATACTCTTTCTAAGACAAACAGTGTACTCTTCATCGAAAATTTTATTAGCTGAATGCACCCTAAAAGCAATATTCGAATTACGTACCCTTCCAGATCCTGAACAAGTTTTTTTTTTTTTGGCAGAAGAAAATTTTATTAAACTCGAAAAGGGTATATCGAGTGATGAGCACAAAATATTTACACTTAGAGGCCCAAATATCACATGTTGTTAGCCCTTAATTGCGCATAATTGACTATATTATTGTCTTATTTGTCTTTAACAATGAATTATTGATTTTTGCAGGAAAATGTGATAACATTATTTATTTTACCTGTTGGAATAATAAAGCTGAAGTCAGATTTGGAATTATGGGAATCTGCCGATTGTGGGTTTGGAAAGAAGTCTATAGTCACCCATATTTGAGAATTTTCTGCCCGTGAAGATTAAGGAAATTAGGTGTAATTAGTTTAGGCAATATTTTAGGAAAAGGAAACTTCAATGGGTGTGGACCAAGTAACAAGGTTTTTTTGGGTGAAATAAGGATTTTCCTTACTAAGGAAAGAAATCACGGCAATGCTTTTTTAAAAAGGGGAAGTGGGGTTTTGGAGAGGTGACCCGAGGATAAGACTTTTCCACGGACAAACAGAGCACTATCTCAGATCATCACAGAATACAATTGAATACGGCTGGGAGGAGAACACGAACACGGCAGCACCGTCTCGGCCTTCAAGAGCACTGGAGAGAAGGAAAAATCAAGGAAAAAAAACTCTTTTGTAAGATTTAGTTTTATGGAGTTCCTCTATTATATGAATATGTTTTCGAACTCCATGAGCGGCTAAACTCTTCAACTAGGGTTGAGGATGAAGCCCCATTAACGATTATTAATTATATATTTATGAGATTTGATTTTACCCGAATATCTGGTTTGAATATGATTAAATTGTTTTTACTCCAAATCAATTGTTAGGGATAGATTCTGGAAATGAGTTCAATCATGTTTTTCTCATGATTTGGAATTGTCTTTTAGCATTGAAAGCTAGTTTTTCATCGTTAACTATAAAATTGGATATTTATTGTGATTTGTTAAAAACAGATACAATTAATGATTTGGCTTTATACTTGCGAGCGGAGAGGAACATACATTAGACTGTTTAATGAACTTTCACGATGATATTTTCCATGGTAACAGAATTAGCTTTCAGATTATCATGAAGAAATTTTGGGGTAAAGTCAATGATCATGACTATATATTGATACTAGTTAATGGGTGTGGATTCCGAAACCCTAGTATTTTCTTCTTTGATTAAAAAAGATAATTTTAATTTTCTCGTCTTTCATAGCTTAGTTCATTATTTTTACTGTTCACTTTTAGTTCAAAAATCAATCACAACTTTTTGTCAACTAGGTTAGGGTTAATCAATAAAAGTTTATTTAGTTTTCCTACAAAAAATCACAAGTCCCTGTGGGTTCGACCTCGCTCTTGCATTACTATACTTCGGTACGATTCGTGCGCTTGCGAGTACATTAAAATTTCACAACAAGTTTTTGGCGCCGTTGCCGGGGATTTAATTATTTTTTTTAAGGAAATCTAGAGATTTGAATTGATTTCACTCTTCTACTAGTTTAGTTAGCATTTAAAAAAAAAAATCTGAAAAAAAAATAATTCATCACATGCATTAGCTATACCGTTACTCTCTGATTAGTAGTAATTGCTTTTTGTCACTAAGTATTTTTGTGGTGGCTGTCTCTTTATTAGTCACACAGTAGAGCTGCCTTTTTATTTGTTTTTATCGGCCGAAATTTCCAAGTTGGCTACAAGTGCTTGATTGAAGTAACTTTGGGAACCATTGGAATTTCCGTGCACCTACTGTGATTGGAGTTAGAAGCAACTAATTGAAGGTTAGTAGAATTTACTTTACTGTTATTATTTATTGTTTTCTTATTAACGTGTTGGTGAGTCAGTGTTTGAGAGAAAAAAAAGATTTATTACTTTAGTCACCGTTAGCATTAGACACTTCTGTTGCATTTTATTTTATTTTTTTTTGGTCCCGCATTTGCTTGCGCTCATAAGTTTATGTTTGGTTGCCGTTCGAAAAACATAGAATTAATACCTCTTGATCCGGAAATTGAGAGAACCTTTAGACGCAGTTTAAAAATTCAAAAAGTAGAACATGGTCAATTAAAAATGGGAGAACTTGTAGAAGATACAAAACCTTTAAGAGAATTGTTCTCACCCGTGACCACAAATCCTCCTTCTTGTATTGTGTTACCCACGACAAATGCGACACATTTTGAGCTGAAACATCACATAATACAACTTCTTCCTCAATTTCATGGGATTGAACGAGAGGATCCTTACATGCATGTTAAAGACTTTCTTGAAATTTGTGCTACCTTTAGATTTCAAAATTTTTCCAAGGAGTCTGTTAAATTGCGCCTGTTTCCCTTCTCACTGAAAGATAAAGCCAAGGCATGGTTAAATTCTCTACCCTCTGGCTCAATCACTTCATGGGACATCCTTGTTAAAAAGTTTCTTTCAAAATTCTTTTCAATGTCTAGAACAACTATTTTAAGGAGGAAGATTACTGATTTTTGTCAAGAAGAACATGAAAAATTTTATGAGAGTTGGGAGAGATTTAATGATCTTATTTTAAAGTGCCCCCTCATGGTTTTGAAACATGGAGACTGGTTCAATTTTTCTATAATGGTTTAACTCAGTCTAATCGCAATATGATTGAATCAATGAACGGTGGTGATTTTTTAAATCTTACGGGTGAGGCAGCTTATGAGTTTCTTGAAAATTTGTCTGAGAGATCTCAACAGTGGGATTTTACTTCTCATCGAGACAAACCAACTTCCACACCTAAGAGAGGGGGATTATATGAGGTGAAAGAAGATTCAGATGTGAGAATAAAGTTAGATAATCTTACTCGAAAGGTTGAGGCGTTAGTTTTAAGTAGAACTATGGAGACAGCCAATCAAGTTCAAAGTGAGGTGTGTTCTCTTTGCGGTAATCACATGCACACAACACAAACATGTCCTTCCATTATTGGATATTCTAACAGCTATGTTGAACAAGCAAACGCACTTAACAATTATGGAAAAACATTTGCTAGTCCTTTTTCGGAAACATACAACCAAAATTGGTCAAAACATCCAAACTTTTCATGGCGGCAGAACCAACCTCTAACAAATGTAAGTGGGCAGCCTTTCCATTCACAAAACCAATCTACCCCAGGTTTTTGTCCTCCTACACAATCATACCCTCCTCAATCTCAGCCTTTTTATGCTCCGACTCCTGTGTCTCAACCGAATTCCCAATCTGTTGCACCACAACAACAGTCATCCTTAGAGGACACTCTTAAAGCATTCATGACTGAGATAAAAAGTACTACTCACTTGAATACTCAAGCCATCGCAGAGATTAAAAATTCTACTCATATAGCCATCGCTAAACTAGAAAATCAAATGGGTCAATTGGCTAGTCAAAACTCGAAATATTGCCGTATTTCGAGTTCAATTGGCTAGTTGTTTATACCCGTTTTTGGCACCACGGATCGGGCTAGCCGTGATTGGATTTTTGGTTAATTGCTTTATTAATTTGGGCCGAGAGTTGTGTAATTATTTGGGTAATTCTTGGGCCATGGGTATTTTCCTATTTGGGCCCGAGAAATACGCAGCCCATATGGAGAACTCGGCCCCGTATTTATGTGGAAGCTAGCCCACGGTTGGGCCCATGAAGAAGAGGTTGATTTGGCCCGCATGGAGCAGCCCACGGGTTGACCCATGAAGAAAAGGAGCAGATCTGGTCCGTGAGTTGCAGCCCACGTTTTTAGGGATTTTGTTGCTGTGATGACAGTTATTTCCCTCCTAATGCAAAGGCCAATTGACTTAGTCAATTGGCCATGTGTCAAATGCATGAGAGAAGGGATAGTGGGGAGTTATTTGCCATGTCACCCATGATTTATCAACTGCTCTCAACTTCTAAAAACTGCCCACTAACATACATGCACAAAAAGTGGAGCAATCATGAGACACATGGCAGCTGGTGGTGCAATGCAGATTCGGATTCAGGCCTGAATCAGACTGCTGAGGTGACACTTGTCATAATGCAAGAGGCCCACTACCCATGATCTACCTCAAACTGCTTTTAACTGCCAATAACTACCCATTATCTTGCATGCATGGAGGGTGGAGTAATCATGGGACACATGGCAGCTGATGGAACAAGACAGATTTCGGATTCAGGCCTGAATCAGGATGCTGTTTTGCCTATAAATAGCAGAATTGAAGATGGAAAAAGGGTCCAACACCAACCAAAGCATAACGCTTACAAAAACTTTCCTACTTTCAGCAAAGTAGCCTATCGAGTACCTCGTACTCAAACCCCATTCAAACTCACTTCATCAAGTAGTTTGGATTTTTTTTTATTTTCCTTGTAATCAACTTTATTATCCCGGTGTAATAAAGTTCACGTTTTTACGTTTCTACATTCCAATTCCTATACGACTAGGAAATTTTAAGTCCACGACCGTGTGGCAAACCCCGAACCTCCTTGTGATCTTCAACCTTTGGATCACACACAATCGCTCATACGATAGAAGTCAAGATTCACGGGAATCTTATCAAAGAGTTAGGCGCTACAAGTCTTGGCACGCCCGCGCTCACCGCATTCACGCCTTGTGCCAAAAACGAGAGTTTTCACTAGTCAAATCAGCTTCCAGCCAAAACTTAGAATCCAATAGCTAATTTGAAAAGCATTTCAAATGCAGCTTCACTAGAATCGGATTTTACTTCCTATTTGAGCTTTTGGGCTTATATATTCAAGTGACCCAAAAGCATGAATATCTTTGTAGGGATGGCTAGATGATATCAGAACGAGGGGTAAAGCCAGGAAAGAAATTGAAGATGGTTTTAACATCTGACACAATAACATACGTTAAGGACGGGAAAAAGGGGCAAGGACGGAGTCAGAAAATTCACTATACGGGGGCGATCATGTATGCGAGATAAAAAATAAAAATAACCATACATAGCAATGTAAATGCATTAAAACTAAAAAAGTACAAAATAGCAACACTCCATACCTAATTATGATTATCAAAAATTAACAGATTGCAAAAGTAGTAACGACTTACCTAGGGCTATTAAACGAACCAAACAGTTCGAGCTCGGCTCGACTTTTAGCTTGTTTAAACTCGTTTAAAAAAAGTATAAGCAAAGTTCAATCTCGTTTTTTTGTTTGTTTATGAATTCAAGCCAAACTTGAGCATATGAGTGTTTGGCTCGATAAGCTCGTGAACAAAGAGGTCATTCTATAAATCTATATTATTAAATAGAACAGTTTTTTTTTTGAAAATGTCTAGGCATACAAATGAGAACAACATTTATATTGATTGGATTACTCTTCATTAAAATAGTAGGTATGTGATTAAAAAATGAACAATAAAGGAAAACCTAATTATTGCTTCTCTTACCAAATATCTATGTCCTTTTTTTGTAATATTTATTAATTTTTCTCCTCTATCTCTATCTTTATCAAGTTGGATTACTCTTCATTAAAATAGTAGTCATGTGATTAGAAAAGAAACAAAAAATGAAAACCTAATTATTTATTCCCAAGTTTTCTTTCCAAACATGACAAATTGATTTTAGGAATACATCAATTTGTTACACTCCAACTACACTCCTTCTCATAAACATGTGGGGTCTACACATTTATTGTTTGATTCTCACACATGTATGTGAGAAGGGTGTGGTTTTGGGATGTGACAAATTGATGTGTCCCTGTCATTATTGTTCTTTTTTTCATAACATTTGTTTTCCCTCTCCCCAATTTGATAAAGATAGAGACAGACAGGGAAAGCAAATATTATGGAGAGAGAGAGAGAGAGAGAGAGAGAGTAATAATTAGGTTTTTTTTTTTGTTTCTTTTCTAATCACATGGTTACTATTTTAACGAAAAATAACTCGATGACAATAAATGTTGCTCTCATTTGTATGTGTATAAATAGAGCAGTTTTCTTTGAAAATGTCTAGACATATAAATGAGAGCAATTTTTTTTTTGCTCGGCAATGAGAGCAAATTTATCGCCACTAAATTATTTTTCGTTAAAATAGTAAATAGAGAAATTTTCTTTGAAAATGTCTAGGCATATAAATGAAAGCAACATTTATTGCCATCCAATTATTTTTCATTAAAATAATAGTCATGTGATTATATAAGAAATAAGAAAAGAAAACCCAATTAGCGTTTTCCTTACCAAGTCTCTTTCTCTCTTTTTTGGTACTTCTTTCCTTTCTATCTCTATCTTCATAAAGTTGAATTGCTTTTAGTTAAAATCGTAGCCATGTGAATAGAAAAGAAACAAAAAAGGAAAACCAAATTATTACTTTCCTTACCAAATTTCTCTCTCCTGTTTTTGTAACATTTTTCTTCCTCTCTCTATTTCTCTCAAACTTGATAAAGATAGAGAAAGAGAGGGAGAGCAAATATTACGAAAAGGGAGAGAGAGAGAGAGAGAGAGAGAGAGAGAGAAAGGGAGAGGAAAGCAATAATTAAATTTTTTTTTAATCACATGGCTATTATTTTAACCAAAAAAAAAATTCGATGGTGATAACTGTAGCTCTCATTTATATGCGTAGACATTTTTAAACAAAACCACTCTGTTTTATAATAAAGATTTGACATAGTATTTTAATATGTGCAGATATTTAAAAAATGAGATTATTATTAGGAGTGCCTTTAGGCACGAGTAATCCGCTAGTATTACAAATATAGAGGTAGATTTAATAAATTTCCCAAAATATAAGATATGTATCGGCATTTCATATGAATATTTTTACCAGTTTTACAATACCATTGCATTTCAAATGCAGCTTCACTAGAATCGGATTTTACTTCCTATTTGAGCTTTTGGGCTTATATATTCAAGTGACCCAAAAGCATGAATATCTTTGTAGGGATTGATCTCCAGATGAGGGGTAAAGCTAAGCCAAAAAAGAAATTGAAGATGGTTTTAACATCTGACACAATAAAATACGTTAAGGACGGGAACAACGGGTACTATTAATTTATGTTTTCAAATCTTGTACTCTCTTTGTCCCTAAATAAAATTCCGAACAAAAAACTTAGACCTTTAAAACTATACATTTTTTTGGTCCAAAAAATTTTTAAAAATCTACAAAAAAATACCTTCAGAGGACGGAAGGAGTATAACTTTTTAAAGCTCAAAGAAAAACTAGGAGTATCCGTACCAGGAGTCTCATGTTTGCCACTTCAGTTGGTGTTTTCTGGCGCAATGACCCACCACAAAAATATTCCAACAAGCAAAATGAAAAGTAATACTCCCTCCACAATAAAAATTCTTGTCCATTTTAAGTATTCTTGACATCTCGAAAAGTTATTTATATTTTTTATTATGTAAAAAACTTTTATATGCAATATGATCTTATCTGGTAGATGGATCGTAATGATTTTTATTAAATAAAGTTTTCAAAATCATTAAAAAAAATTTTATTAAGTTACAAATGATATGCATGTCGAAAAATAGACAAATAAATTTGGACCGGAGGCGAGTATCCCAAGGTACTCCCGTATGGTGATCATTGACCTTGGGCTCACAGGGGGAAAAAAAAAACGTTTTTCTCATTCTAATGTCACGTTGTTTTTTTAATTTACACGTTCGTGTAATGTTATCCATGCAACAAAAGTTGAATCAAATTGTATGGACAGCAGGACAGACAAACGTCTTCTTCCGTTGTCAATGGCTTTCTCACTCTTCGTAGCACCTTGACTCCATCCTCTACTTTTTCCTATATATATAAGTACCCTTTAGTCCCACAATTCCTAGGCATCACCGAAAATCAATCAATCTCTCTCTCTCTCTCTCTCTCTCTCTCTCTCTCTCTCATGGCATGCAACTCTCAAACTGTTTTTCTTCCTTTGGGAAAACTCTCATCATCTAACTACACAAGAAAAACGATGAGAGTATATTCGATTTTGCAATCTCCACGTCCATGTGAGGACACCAGTAGTGATCACTCAGCAATGACTTCTATAGCAAGTCGTATCGAGACATCCACTAGGAGAGAGATTGATCTGGGGCCTATGGTCACAAAAAGAACATTGACAAAAAGACTGATGGAAGCAGAAGACAGAAAATTCTGTGGAAATGGAAAATTTGGGAGTTATGGAGGGAGGTTTGTACCGGAGACGTTGATCACTTGCTTGAACGGGCTTGAAGATGAATTCAACTCGGCCTTACGTGACACTACATTTCAGGTTTGTTAGTTTGTTTCTTCTTTCTTCTTTCTTCTTTGCTCTTTCGCACCGCTCCCACTCACACACCACGGATCTAATAAGGGATTTCTTATGGCCAAACCGTGCGGACCTCCCCTTTCCCAATCGAATTGTAACAATTCGAGCCGCTCAATGTGTTCAGAACATGATTTTAAGGGTACTCGTCAGAAATTGCCAAAAAAATATTCGGTAAGGGCTTCATTTGAGTAGTTTTGCATAAAAATGCATTTATAGCGTTTTTATAAATAAAAAAAACTGCTCGGATCAAGCTTTTTTCGGTCATTTTTTTTTGCTATTTCTAGCGAGTACTCTTAAAATCATGTTTCGAACACATTGAGCGGCTCAGATCGTCTCAATTCGATCAGAAAAAGAGAGGTCCGCACGGTTTGACTATATGATCCCTTACTGGATCCTGACAAAATAGTATAGTTTGTAATTTTGTGAGGACAGGAAAGACAGAAAAGGACACAACAACGTTGTTAATAGAGTCCCCAGGTTGTTTTTCTTTTTTTTTTATCAGTCCCAGGTTTTTTTTGTTTATTTTTTTGGGTACGTCGGAAATTAGTCCCAGGTTATTGTTTGCCACACAACAAAAAAAAAAAAAACAAATACGTAAAAGCAAAGGTCCCCCCCAGTTATTGTGGACCTGGTCCTCGGGTCGTTCTCAGTACTGAGGGTCTCTTTCACAGGATCTAAGTTGCAGACTTTGCCTTTCCCGATAGAATTTTAATGATTTGAGCCGCTTAATGTGTTCAGAACGTGATTTTAAGGGTACTCGCCAGAAATCAGCCAAAAAAATACCGGGAAAAGGTTCATCCGAGCAGTTTTTGTTTATTCTGAATTGAACGGTTCAAATAAAAACTGCTCAAATCAAGTCCTTTCCGGTCATTTTTTTTTCCGATTTCTCGTAAATATGTTCAACACATTGAACGGCTCGAATCATCAAAATTCAATAGGGAAAGGGAGAAATGGGGTGGTCCGCAACTTAGGTCCTCAATAGAAGGGGACTATATATATATATAGTTCGTCTTCCGTAAGGGCCACCTCATTTTAATAAAATATGGACTTTCCATTTTTCAATCGAATTTCTATAATTCGAGCCACTCAATGTGTTCAGAATGTGATTTTATGAGTACTCCCGAAAAATCAGCAAAAGATCGTTGGTTATATCCTACATCTAAAAGGTAGATACAACTGGACTGAGGGAGTGTGCTGCACAGCTTCGTGCTGTGCAGTGTGCTATGCGGCTGTCGGCGCCGCCTTGCCGGCATCGGCCCGACGATCGGACACGTCTACTGCGTAGAGCTCGTCGAGTACTACAAGTGTACCAAAAATCAACCCGATCAAATATCGTTAAGTACTTCATCAGAATACATATAACTTGAAAAAAAAATGAATCCTAATGGATACGAAACACTGGATCAAAACCACTAAATCCATTCTTTTCGAATTATATGTGTTCTGATGAGGCACTTAACGATATTTGATCGGGTTGATTTTTGGTGCACTTGTAGTACTCGACGAGCTCTACGCAGTGGACGTGTCCGATCGTCGGGCCGATGCCGGCAATGCGGCACCGGCAGCCGCACTGCACGTTGCACAGCACGAAGCTGTGCAGCACACTCCCTCAGTCCGATACAACTATTGAAGGAAACAAAGGCGAAAACCTATGTAACACGGACGCGACGCGACACCAACATTTTAACACGAAAATTTTCAAAAAATGGAGACATGACACATTTAGAGACACATCTATATATTTTAACATGTTTATATATATATATATATATATATATATATATATATATATATATATATATATATATATATATATATATATAGGGACCGGTTTCACCCACACAAAAATTGACACATGATCTCAACAATTGAAATCACGGAAGCGACATGCAAACTTACCAATACAAATCGATTGATGGCTGTTGGTTTGGTTTGGCTCCTCTCTTTCGATCGATCGCTCTCATCAGGGAACCAACGTTATCTTCTTCGTGTCTGTATGTATCTTTGTGCGTCAATGTAACGTTACCCTTTTATGCCTTGGATACTTTTTTAATTACACTTAGATCCATATATTTGAAAAGTTTCAGTTATTACAGTCTATCACATTTAAAATGTTTTCTTAACTGCATTTTTACTTCTGAAGCGTCCCTAAAGTATCCAGAGAGTTCATAAACTGTCGGACCCCAAATATTAAAAAATCAGACACGTGTCGAGAGCGTTTCCAACACTGGAACGTAGGAGGAGTGTCGGTGCTAAGCACAAAAAAGCATCACAGCGAGGAAATTAAACATGCATCATTGATCTCTAGACTTATTGATAAATCTCTGAACTAGTTAGAAGATGTGTTCACCCATGACTTCATTGTCGTTGTACGTAGGAGGAGCTTGCAACAGCACTAAGAGACTACGTTGGACGAGAAACCCCTCTCTACTTCGCTCAACGGCTAACGGATCACTACAAGAATCGCAACGGAGAAGGCCCGGAGATTTACCTGAAGAGAGAGGATCTCAACCATGGCGGAGCCCACAAGATCAACAATGCCATCGCGCAGGCGATGCTCGCCAAGCGAATGGGCCTGAAAAGCATCATTACCGCAACTGGAGCGGGGCAGCACGGCGTCGCAACCGCCGCGGCATGTGCCAAACTATCTCTGGAATGTACGATATTGATGGGTAGCTTAGACATGGAGAGACAATCGTCCAATGTGGTCCTTATGAATCTCTTAGGTGCTAAGGTAATTGAGTTGACCTTTATTCTTTTCTAAGGAAAAATGCTGCTCCATCTTTTTTTCAACGAAAAAAAAAATCTGGTGAGGCATTTTTTTCCCTCTCTAAAAATTGTTAATTATAAGGTTTTGGCCTTTGGGGGTCTCTTACGAGACAGCATTTTTTTTAATGTTTTTTTGGTGCGGTCTTGTATAACATTTTGCCAGTACTTGGGGAAAGAGAGAGAGAGAGAGAGATTACATTAAAAAAAAAAACCTTCTTTAAAAAAGATAACAGATAAACAATAAAAACTGGTCACTTCGATGTTTCTTGTCTTCAATTTAAATTTTTCACACTTGTTAGCCCGTACATCAAATTATTGTAAATTATTAATTCTTCTCGGCGAAAGAAATCGAAGTAAAAAACTATGAACCAAACTAAAAAATTTGTCAATAATTTCAAAAATAAGCAGCGAGACGACAGATTTTTACACTCCTTCCATGAGACATTTATCATGTTAACTCTGTGTCTCTATTATAGTATAATATTCTTATCTGCTCTGCACTCTTCATTTAGGTTAAAGTTGTTGAAGGAAACTTCAAAGATGCATGCTCGGAAGCGGTCCGAGAATGGGTTGGGAACCTAGACACCAGCTACTACTTAGCAGGCACAGCAGTGGGGCCCCATCCCTGTCCAACAATGGTTAGAGAGTTCCAATCCATAATCGGAAAAGAGACCAGAAAACAGGCAATGGAAAAATGGGGTGGGAAACCTGATGTGTTGGTCGCTTGTGTTGGAACTGGGTCTAATGCCTTGGGCCTTTTCCATGAATTCTTGAAAGATGAAGATGTGAGATTGATTGGAGTTGAGGGTGGCGGTTCCGGGATCGACAGCGGGAGACATTCGGCGACTCTAGTTACAGGAGAGGTGGGCGTGTATCATGGAGCTATGAGCTATTTGTTGCAAGATGACGAAGGCCAGATTGTTGGGCCACATTCTATCGCTGTTGGGTACGTTTTCAAACATCTAAAAAAAATATTGCCATCCTGTGAATTGCTAAAATTAAAAAAAAAAATCACTTATCTCATTCTACAAAGATTGATGAATATAGGTAGAGTTGGATGAAACCTCATATATCAATTCGTAATGCCTCAATGCGATATAGTTATTTAAAAATATCATAGACCAAGTTGTAATGCATCGAATTAAGTCACAGATTGATCGATATTCTAAATATCGATCTTATCATCCGTAAGAACTAACGCATTTTAGAATATGCAGGTTGGAGTGTCCAGGAGTAAGTCCAGAACTGAGCTTCCTTAAAGAAATTGGAAGGGCAGAGTTCTACACTGTCACGGACCAAGATGCCGTGAATGGTAAGCCACAATATTAGCTTTTAAGTACCCCAAAAAAAAAAAAAAAAACTAACTAATTTTGATTTGACACATTGATTATCTTTCTACATGTTTTTCAGTACTAGCTTGTTTCTTGTACAATTAACCATGTATATTAATACAGGTGCCGGCTCAATTGTTACAGTAATTAATTTCGTTATTGATTACCTTGCAGCATACAAAAGACTATGCAGACTTGAAGGAATTTTTCCAGCATTGGAGGCCTCCCATGCACTGGCATTCCTAGACAAACTTTGCCCCACTTTACCAAACGGTACAAAGGTTGTGGTGAATGTTAGTGGGCGTGGAGATAAAGATGCTTCTACTGTATTCAAATACGAATTAGACTCATCAATGGGCCGATGCATGTGCTAGTGCTAATTGATGCATATATATGTTGCTCTAAATATAAATAAATAATTTGGAAATTAAGATGATTAATTCCAGATTTACTAATCAAGAGTACAATAATTTGGAAATTAAGATGATTAATTCCAGGTTTACTATTCAAGAGTACAATGATCGATCCAGTTGCATTACAAACATCAAACTTTTAAGGAACACTAAAGAGGGTGAAACTCAATTTAATTAATTTTTTCATCAAATTTGGTGAACTATATATCAAATTTAAAATGTCACTTTTTTCTCATCACCAAGGGGTGAGTCATGATCCCCGGCCGTTGATTTTCACAATTTAAAAGCACAATATTAACCAACACGAAGGCATAACAAAAATCACAAATTGAATAGAAAAAATTAATATCATAAAATGGTAGTATAATATTCACCAAAAAGGGTATCACATCCACCATAAAAATACGTAACATTACGTGGTTGGGCACACCATTGCTACTCACATGTAACATAATTAACATCACGTTGCATGAGGTTACGCAATGTGTGTCAATTTTTATTCTCATATATATATATATATATTGGTAATTCAAATGTAACTTCACAAAGTCATCCTTCACAATTTTTCCATTACCACAGTTCAAATTATTGCCGCTGCAATAATGATCAGTGTTTAAGCATGTGTACCCACATGTCCCGCAGTTGGATCGATTCGTTTGGATGTTAACACAGTTCTCTTTGCAACACTGCTTCCCGGACTTGCACTGCTTTCCACACTTTCCGCAGTTCAAGTTGTCCGTGTCCAGGTTCACGCACGTCTTCTTGCAGCAATTTAGATTAACGCTCCCCCATCGTACAAACTGCCGGGTGCTTGTCACAAGTGTAACCAGCCGATGCCACCAGAGGTGGAGGTGGCGAACAACCACTTGCCACCGACAATGCAACAAAAGAGCTAGTTATTGTTAGTAAGAGCAATAAAAATATTTTTAGGGACTCCATTTGGTGAATTAATTAATTTGCTAGCACTACAAGGAATAATACGTTTATCGGCGCTTGAATAACGCTGTTAGAGACCCGTTAAACGCTGCCAAATGTTCAGCGCCATTTTATACCAAGCGTCGGGGACCCGGCTGTCGCTGTATGTTTCCGGCGCTTAAAAAACGCCCGGATAGAAGTTCTGTCGGCGTTTTTAAAAATGCCGTTTAAAAGGTTCAGTCGTTTACGGCAACGTCATTATGACGTATTATGCCAACGTTTTTGAGAAAATGCCGGAATCAAGTTTTTAAAGAGCAACTTCCTGGCCGGTTCTGTCTGGGTGAAGAATAGCCCACTAGGTCCTGCCAAAAGAATCCATAGCCCAGTAGGTTCTCTTCATTATTTTGTTGACAAAAATACCCCTCCCAAAAAAAATGATGATTTGAGGGAGACGATCCAGCCACCACCACCACGCCCACACCACCACCACCACGCCCACACCACCACCACCACAACGCCGCCGCCGCCACCACCACCGCAACGCCGCCACCACCACTCCACCACCACCACCACCACCACTCCACCACCACCACCGCCGCCACCACCACCAAGTCGACGCCGCTACCACATCGCCACCACCACCACGCCACCACCCCCACCACCACGCCGCCACCACCACCACCACATCACCGCCACCACCAACACCACCACCACTACCGCCACCACCGCCACGTCACCCCCCATCACCCCCATCACCTTCAGGCCGCCGCCGCCACCACCACTCCACCACCACCACCACCACCACTACCGCCACCACCACCACGTCGCCGCCACCCCGACCACCACCACCACGCCACCACCACCACCCCCACCGCCACCATCACCACCACAAAGCCACCACCACGCCGCCACCACCACTACGTTGCCGCCGCCGCCGCCACCACCACCGCCACCACTACACCACCATAATTAACAGTGTTAATTTTTTTCTAAATTAACACCCCAACTAACAGTGTTAATCCGTCGCGATTAACAGTGTTAATCCGTCGCGATTAACAGTGTTAATACCCGGATTAACAATGTTCATTTTTGTCTAATTTCACACCCCAATTAACACTGTTAATCCTTCACGATTAACAATGTTAATTCTCTGATTAACAGAGTTAATCCGCAACGATTAACAGTGTTAATACTCGGATTAACAGCGTTAATTTTTATTTAATTTTACACCTGAATTAACAGTGTTAATACATTGATTAACAGTGTTAATCCACCACAATTAACAGTGTTAAATTCTGTCTAACTCCTAGATCTGAACAAAAAAGAACAACAATGACCAATGACCACCACCACCCCAACACCACGACGCCGCCGCCGCAATTAATAGTGTTAATTTCCAGATTAATAGTGTTAATTTCTATCTAATTTTACACCCTAATTAACATTGTTAATACTCTGATTAACAGTGTTAATCCGCCATGATTAACAGTGTTAAATTCTGTCTAACTCCAAGATCTGAATAAAAAAAGAACAACAATGACCACCACCACCACCTTGCTACCACCACCATTACCACCACATCGCCGCCGCCGCCACCACCACCCTGCCGCCACCAACACCACCACCACCACGACGCTAAGTCTTTGAGTTTCTGCAACTAGTATATAAATTAACAATGATAATTTTTATATAAATTCACACCATAATTAACAGTGTTAATTATTATATAAATTAACAGTGTTAATTTTCATATAAATTCACACCACAATTAACAGTGTTAATTAACAATCGGCTCATACAACCTCCAACGCCGGCACCACCACCACGACGTCGTCTTTGCCACCATCACGTCACCCCACCACCAACACACCACCACCACTGCCACCACCATCACGTCGCCGCCACCACCACAATTAATAGTGTTAATTTTTGTCTAAATTAACAGTATTAATTTCTATCTAATAGTGCTAAGTCTTCGAGTTTCTACAACTAGTATATACTAATACGGTAATACCATAATTCTAGTTTGAGATTAGCACCGAAATTACTTCACTCTCCTAAGTCAACCGCAAATGTTTCATCGGAACTGCTTACTCAAATCATGATAAAAATTAGTACAACTCCCTGCTTGTGCGAGTGGGGAGTATGGAGTAGTAGTTAGACGTGTCTGTAATAGCATGTCAATAGGTAACTTCCAACTCCATCAACCGAAACATAATTTGGAAAAACAACATAAGCACGATTTTAATCCCGCTCTCGAAGTTTTTCAATAAATTAATTCCATGAAAGCTAGGAAACCAAGGAAAATTAGGCCTACGCCATTCTAAGCTCAGATTTATCATTCTATGGTCTGAAATATTCTAAAAAATGGAATTAAAAACGAAAACTACTCTGTCAGAAGTTCAAACTAGATGCTAAGTATTAGATCATCAATCGAATGTTTAGGAGTCAATGAACAAAGCTTGCAGGATAGGTAAACCTGGAACTACTCAAACCTTAACGAAAAAAGCGAATAGGTACAAAGTGCGAAAGTGAGAATCAGGAGCACTAAGGATTAATCGACCAGGTTGTCCAGATCTAGAGAGAGAGAGAGAGTACCATGTTCGAGATTTTCTGCTGCTGAGTGATGGCTAGGAATTGCTCAGGGACCGCTTTCGAAGTTCAAAACGAAAAGAAATGACAGCGCGTCCCGATCGATCTGGTGGTGTGCTCGACGTCGGCAACCGCATGTCGGCGGAGAAGGTCCAGGCGTTGAAGAGGGTGATGCGGCTGGTGGTTTCTGACGAGCCTGGGAGGCGGTGGCCTCCGGGGGAGTTGTAGAGGCGGTGGTTAAAACCGGCGGCGATGGTGGAGGGAGGGCGGCGGTGGAGGGATGGGCGGCGATGGTGGTGACGGGAGAGGGATGGGAGATTTGAAACACAAATGACCAAATGGGGAGTAAAGTCGGGGCAGAGATAGAGACGGGAGTAAAGTCGGGGCAGAGTTCTGTGTGGTTGATTTGGAATTCAAGAGAGGATGGTCATCTGTAGCTATTTAATTGAGGGCAAATAAGTAAAATCACGGTTGGAGGACTTGGTGGGAATTGAACTTGTGGAGAAAAGGAGCTGATGGGCTATGAGTGGGAAACTTGGGACCGGCCTGGTATTTTGTGGTTTTTAAAAGCCCACAAAATCTAGGCCCAAAGTCGTGATCCCAAACAATGTTTGAACTCCATTATTGCCCAACAAATTAAAACTCCATTATATTTAACCATCAATTCTCATTTTAAAAGCTTCAGGTAAATGTTTGAACCAAAACAAAGTTTAAAAACCAAACTTCAACTGAAATGATGTGCTTTTTTTTTTAAAACGAAAAAAATCTTAATAACAAAGGCTCAATAATTGGTACATCGAGAGAGAAAGAAGAGGGGAAAGAAAGGGGGGTAGCGTGGGGGAGAAACTTCGACTATTACACTCAATGTCTATTAGACTTCCAAATTACTTTTTAAAAAAATTAATTTTACTCTCAAAGTTATCTTTCGTTATTCAAATAGACAATTTCCGTCAACTTCCGTTAAATTGATAACAGAAGTTGCTAATAGGGATAGTCCCCTGGTAGGACTTTCTGTTATCAATTTAACAAAATTTGACGGAAATGGTCTATTTAAATAACAGAAGATAATTTTGGGAGTAATTTTTTTAAAAAAATTTAGAGTCTAATAGACATTGAGTGAGTGTAAAATTTGAAAAATCTTTCAAATTTTTCCCTTAATTTTTGTGAGCATAGGTTACCAAACATGTTAGGTACTTTAACCAACCTCGTACTCTTAATAATTCATTGTACTATTGTTTCGTCGTCCTTTTTTTTTTTTTTTTTCTCCTTGCTTTGGAACCCCCGCCAATCCTGGACCCCCACTCCTTTCTCCTATTTCACTATCACTTCTTGAAACAACTCTATTCCGTTTGAAAAAAAAAAAAACCTCCAGAAGCGAGGGGTCTATCGATTCATAGGGCAAGAGAGCGATAGAGAAGATTTTGAAAAATAACTACTGTTAAACAAAAATAATACTCCCTCCGTCCCTTTTTCAGAGTCCGGTATTCTATTTTGGGCTGTCCCTTAATAAGTGTTCATTTTGTAAAGTTAGTGGGTAAAAGTTGGTGAATTTTCCATTTTGCCCCTAAAAGTAGATTCCATTTTGAAAAATTAGTGAGTAAAAGTGTAATGATGATGGGTAAGTAGGGAAAGTGAAGGAAAAAGTTGATGTGAAAGGTATAATGATGATGTATTTTTAATAAGTTGGAATTACAAAGCGGGACACTTAAAAAGGGACGGAGGGAGTAACTTTTTTTTACTTAAAATGGTTATTTTCAAAAATATATTGGTAATCTTCGTGGCATGATTATAACGTAGTTAGCATACCGTATGATATTTCATGTGAAGGTGTGGTCAATATAAACTCATAGTTTGCGTGTTGGGTACGAAGGTAGGTATGTGAGTCGGAAATTGGGCTAGGAAGTTTTGTAACGTAAGGGGTGGACATGAAGGAATGGAAAATCAATATGTGTGTTCATAAGTATGAGTTGTTTAAAATGATGTCTGATGAATCTTTTTTCTGGCATGTTTACTTGTTTTATCGAAATTGTCAATGGTTTAAAATCACTTGGAAAACCTTACTCTAATGTTGATCTTGTAAGTAAAATTTTTAGGTCATTACCAAAGCCATGAGAGCCAGAGATCATTGCAATTATTGAAGTTAAAGAAGATCTCGCCAAGTATAACTTGGATGACATTTTGGGCTCATTGATGACGCATGAATTGACAATGAACTCGGAAGATGATAGAAGCTGAAAGAAAAAGGACATTGCGCTAAAAATTTCCACTCCTAGAGCACATCAGGTGAAAATGAATATGACATTTTGGGGTGGTTAACAAAAACTAGGTGCTATAGTAAGGGAGGATGGAGTGGGGATCCGTAGCCAATTTGCTTCACAGCTCACAGGTGGGCCCACCTTATGCCCGACCGTATTGATTGGAACTATTCATCTCATAATTATTGCAATAATATTATTCACACATCGATCCAAACACAATGACTTACATATCTTCTCACATACATGTGGGATCCACACATAGTAGTATGTGTGAAACTCACATGTATGTAAGAGGTTGTGTTTGGTGTTGTGTGAGTATCATTTTTGTAATTATTGCCACCCAAAAGATTAGATTGATTATTTATTTACATGTAGAAACATAATCGGACAATACTCTTGGAAAATATAGTACTGAACTTTTGTTGCTAAAAGTGTTGCTTGTCCAATTTTTAAAAGCAAAGATCATCCGATCAAGTGTGTACGATTAACTAGATCCTAAGCCACGCATAAACTTCATTTGAGTTTCACGCTGGGACAGCTAGGGATGATAAAAGGTGCGGTGCGGGCATTGATAAAATCAAACGCTAATGATATAGGTACTGATAGGTTTGTAGAGAAAACGTACCGATCGGCCGCGTCGGGCGGTCTTCGGCCACCGGACGGTCGATTCGAGCCGTCCAAAAATTCTATAAAAAGATCGAGAGGGTCAACGCAGGAATCAACGGTATCCGATGAGTGTAAGGTGCTTGATTTAAATACCATATTTTTTGTGTATTTTTTTTAGAATTTTTGGACGGCTCGGATTGGCCGTCCGGTGGCCGGAGACCGCCCGGCGCGGCCGGTCGATAGGTTTTCTCTACAAGGCTATCGGTACTGATAGCAGTACTCAAAATCAAAACCGAAACACACATATTGTATCCCTACAAACGAAACCATAACAAAAAATGACAGTTGTTAACCATCGGTTCGGACGAAATTATCATCCCGATGAACAACATATGATGGCATATTGAGATTATAAATTTGACCTGATACCGATCCTAGACATCCTATTGAACCAATTTTATCCCCGGGTCCCGGCTATAAAACCATGTGATTTGTAATGTACATGCAATATGTTCCTTGAACTAATCTTGCACAAGAAAACAATGCAAGAATCAACTTAGCTCCAAAAGGGTGGGAGAAGAATCACACAATTTGTAAGGCTTTTCACTAGTCAAACCAAATAAAGAGGACCAAAAAATGCGAAGAATATTTTAGATGCCAAACACATGTTCAGGAAAACTTCCTTCGGGCTATTTTCCCCACAATGGCTCACCGTCAACCGACCAAAAAAAAAAAAAAAAGTTTCTATTTGCCCGATGGTACGAATACAATGTTGGGTTAGAACTTCAAATCATCTCCCAGTTAGCCAGCGCATGCAAAATAATTTTAATAGGAGGCCGCACCGAATTCCGACAATAATCAAATAATCATTCATTCCCATTACAATTTTCTAATTCGGTCACATAACGCAAATAACAATAAAAGAGAAGTTTGCAGAAACCCAACATAAACAGAAAGTAAGATGGGCAATTCAACCTTCAAAAGAAAACTGTCACCCCACAAGTATTGGGGAAAACCCAAAACAAGATCCAGAGGAAATAGCCGAACAATGGATTAGAATACATCACTGTTGTCCTTCAAGAAACAATAAATTCGGGGGGGAGGGGGGGGGGGCGGCGGCGGGGGGGGAAGGAAAGAAAAAGAAACATGCAGGGGCACAGCTTTGCAGCAAAACGGACTTGGAGGTCACTGGTAAGTCCATGAAATTTGCACTTGCTTCCATATTTGTAAGACTTGGTGCTTAATCAGTAGGGAGGAATCAACTGCAAAAACAGAAACAAACAGCAGAATATATGTGTAATGCCTCATTCACTGAGAATCTGTCTCTCACATCTAGTAGGCCAGCTTTGTAGATACTAGATACTAATTGTCCAGGAAAATACCCATTAATGAAAGTGGTGCAACAACGGTTTTAAGATAAAGGTCCCTCTTGAGTCTCGGCAATTGTCATTGCTAAGTGAAGAACAGACTGCCAGAAAACAACTGTTATTATCTGTAACCTTTTGCTGCACGAGATTGTTAATGTTACAAGTTCAACTATACAACTACATGGTAATGGTATATGACCAAGGACCGCCCACTCCAATGCCACATAAATTAAAGAGCATGCCATTAACAAGAAGAAAATTAGGATTAAGGTACAGAGGACCTAAAAAGTCAAACTAAATACGCTAACTCCGCAACCGTTTCCTTCGTCTACCCTCTTCAGTATATCCCTGCAAATACAAGCCAAAACAGTAAATGATTCAATTCTTAACTAATCATGCACATATGTGATGTGTAATGGTAATGATGTGTAATGGTAATGGCAACAGCTTTTGAAACAAGGAAAAACACAATTTTGGTACATACGCTAATAAGTGCATAAGAGACAAGAACAACTGTGGCATTCTCTTATCAAGAACAAAAGAATTCTAGTTGGACTTTAGATAGACATAATGCCCAAGTATATCTTATTTTTCTGAATTGAAATAACAAGCCCATTCATTTACTTCTATAATTCCTACATCCATACTATATCATGATGACATCACAAAAGAAAATATATATTCTCCCACGGCATGCCATAGATCCAGGAAACAAATGCTGTAATCAATCTGATATCATGTTACCCCTAATTAGTGTTCGAAATTTCCCCCAAGAGTACTTCATAAAGAGTCCCACAACAACTTTTCCTATTAGCATTTCACTTGCAGCAACACAAATGCCATAAAACAGAAGACCGATGCCATTACAAACAATAAAATTTCAGAACGAGAGTTAAGACTAGAAATCCAATGTTTGCAAGCTTCTCAAATTTCTAAAACCATCCAAGCGATCTTCCAAAATTTCTAAAGTTAATTATACAAGCATCTAAGTCTCGTGCCAATACTTACTTCGATTGTATACATCAGACCTCATACAAAAAACAATGCATGAATAGAAAACCACATGTGCAAAATCCATAATGCATTACCTCCAATCCGGAAAACTCAGTCACAGAGAATCAGTTGAAAATTTTACTGGTAAAAACTGCTATTAAGAAAATGAATGCGCAGATAAAGGAGAAGGCATACCCCTTCATCTTGTCCAAAATCTTCAGGGGACACTGCCCTAGATTCAGACCTGCATTTAGCATGGACTATGGGACCCAACAGAGACCTGTCCATGCCTACTGTTACCCCATTGGGAGCATTCATGTAGACAGCCCCTTTATACATCCATTCCTCAGCCTCATCACTATAGAAATCATCAAAAGGCTCTCCACACAGTGCACATACATTCTGGTCCTCATCAGCAGGAACAGCAAATTCTTCATCATCTTTCTCTTCCACAATGCTCTCAGCAGGTAAAAAACCAGGGGCTGCATCAGTTCCCAATGCTTCTGTGCCAGTAAGCCACATGCTAACACTCACAAACCACTTGCGTGAAGGCTTCTGTTTACGAGTTTTGGATATTCGGTTTTTCGTTACATGCCAATCCATATGACTACTGTGCTGCTCTTGGCTTTTGAACCGAAGCCCGCATGTTGTGCATTGCCGAGGGAGATCAGCATACAAAGCAGTTATTGCGGATTCATGGCGCACCTTAAGAATGTCAAGGTTGAAGTCGAGTCCCACAGAATCCTACACATTGAACAACTTGACTCATATAAAGTCCTTATTCGTCAAAACAATAATGGCGTTTACATAGATAAAACACATAGGTTCTCTTTGTTTGACTGGACAAATAGTGAAGGGATATATAATTTCATAGGATAAGCAATACAATCGGATTAAAAAGTGAGAATCCCTAATACAGCATCCCCAAGGTAAAGCATATCCCATGTTTTTGCGGATATCATATCCAACGGATATTTAATGCCAGCCACAAAAGTTCCAACCAAACGTAAGATATATGGTCCCAGTGGATTTATAGTGCAATCCAATGATTTCATCATGACAAACAAACAGGCCATAGAGAAATAGAATCCAAAAGCTTACCTGCACAGGAGCTTGTTTCGTCAATGAGATCAAACCTTGAGCCATGAGGGAACTAATCAGACCAGACAATGCACCCCCAGCTTGAGGGTTAGGGACAATGGGAACTGGATTCTGTGATACAGGTGTCATTTGAGATGAATCTGGACGAGGCCCAGCAGGTAAAGGGGGGAAGCCTGACCCCCTTTGAAAATACAGAGAGTTGCTTGGGGTGTTGAGGATTGGCATAGATGGATGCACACCAGGAATTGGGTTGAACATGACATTACTTAGAGCAGGGTTATATCCATGACTGATGGGTGGTACAAGAGAGGGCATTGGACCGACAGCAGCAAAAGTAGCAGGTGGAATGAAATTTCGGCGAACCTCGTGAGACACTGGCAATTGCGGTTGTACAGAAGTGACTTGATCTGGATTTTGTGGACTTGAAAGGGTTGGTACAGTTTGCTGATTGGGAAATGAAAACTGCTTCATTGAGCTTATTGCCTTGTTTCCAATGCTATTAAACTGGTGCTCAGGCAAAAATGACTTGTTTAGACCTTGATTCGGAACTGCATTGCTAGCATTCCTCGAATCAAAGTGACTCATGCTTTGATTTTGTAGCGGAAGAGGAAGTGTGGAGAGAGATTTTTGTACATTCACTGAAGGCCATAGCCCTCTTGGTGGCGGTACAGAAGTAGATAGAGCCTCTGACTTCCACGAGGTAATACTTGGATCTCCAATCCTCGATGGAACAACAGAGGACCCATGATATTGCACATTGGCATCTGGAAAACTATTAATTGGACGATTCTGCTCACCACCTGATGGGTGAAACATTTGGAAGTTCCTTGAGGGCCCTTCAGACCCATGCATGTGTTGAGAAAACTGAGGAAGGTAGTGGGGCAAACCATCTTGAGGATAACGAGAGCGCATAAACTGTGTAGTGCCATCATGCAATCCTGTAATCCTACTGCTTGACCCACGACCCGACTGCATTGCAATGTAAAAAATTAAATGAATTCCTTCATGGGATGGACAATTATAGATCACATATTCGATCCCTAATAAGTGATACTCTGATATAAGCTCTTGTCAATCCACCAATATAAGCTCTTGTCGAACGGAAAAAATATATGCTCCGACCCATGGAGAAATGAATTACATAGATATACAATGAGCTATTCCAAAAGCAACAATATCATATAAACTAATCAACTAGAATGGAACACAAAACAAGTTGAGGAAACATACAATGGTCGTTGAAAGTGGAACTGGATCTTCTGAAATAATGGAAGAACCCTTAACTACAGAACTTTGTGATTGACTGGACCAGTTGATTCTCCTGAAATCAGAATCCAGGGGTCCCGCGTCTTGTGTTCCATAGCCATGCCTTGTCCTAAAGCTTTCAAGGGGACGGATAGATGATGAAACTATATCAGTAATCCGACTACGGTCTACCAAAGTTGGGCTCATATCTTCCCAATCGAACTCTTTTTCTTCAGTATTCTGCCAGGTTTTCGCCCCCAACGTATTTTCTATTCCATTGACATCAACCGTCAAGGGCTTATAGTTCGGAGTTTGACTCCTTTGATCATTTCCATAAGCATCAATTAATGCTCTCGGTCTCCGAAGCTCAACTCCATTATTATATACAACCGAAGTTTCAGGTCGTCTATACGAAGTATCAGACCAATCACTTAACTCCTCCCTGCCTTTAATTCTGCCAAATTCAAATCCAAGCTGAGATGGGGAGGCCCTTTCAACAACCGTCCTGGGAGAATTATTACCTGCTGCATATTCATCAGCTGGAGGTGATAATGACCTGCCATGCTCAATTCTAAAAGGAGAGGAAGATTTTGGAAGCCTTGCAGATGAAGATGGAAGCAGCTTTTCAGTAACAAGACCAAGAGAAGGACGACCAGTTGACCTCAATCGTTGGGCCCCTACCTGTGATGACATGACCTCTGCATTATCAGAATCATATTCTTCAAATTCACTGTTAGATTTTTGCCCATAAATCTTCAAAGTGGAAGAAATTCCTCTGGCATGTTGATTGTTCTGCAGCAATTAAAACAAATTCAGTTCCATAACTACTTTACACCAAAAAACAAGGAATACGAAATAAAAATTAAATTCATCCCAGCAACTACTGGAATACAATGAGGCTAAACAAACAAGTATGAAGTGACACGTAAAATGATCATGGTAGAGCAAGAAATAAAAAAATAATCAACAAGTATGAGACAGTCCTGGTCAACAACTTCCTCTTCCTAATAAGCATAGCCAACTGTTAGTGTAACAGAATCCTAACAAGGTTTTTCAACCCCAATCACAATGGCTTAATTAAGCAATCAACAATTGCTCGAAGGCTTTCAAAAGAACCGTTTACCAATAGTTCTAACAAGACTACTTTCACGCAATTTCCATGATTGTTAAGTTGTTAACCCAACGGCTGTGGTTCTACTTTTAGATATATGCCACTAAAGGCAGGTAATGAATCCAATCATTTTAGCCATCCAGTAGACCCGTTCCAAGGTCTTGGCGCTCTCATATCTAATGGCAATAGCATAGATTTGTGTTTTTGTGTATAGCGGACCAGTGCTTTGTGCTCTGTTCTTTAGGCTATTGTATTTTGGTCTTCACCCGTCGCCCACGCCCTCTATCTTACAACGATAGCTCAGTTTTACTTTTCTCTATTAATGGAATTTCTTACACTTCAACCAAAACAAAAAGTCGTTAACCCCCGTTTGAGCAAGTAGGAAACCCAAACTATGCATCTCCAAGGCATCCAACTCCAAGGTACTCCAAAACCCAACCAACTCCAAGACGTCTACCAGCCCCCATGTATGTATCTATATCTGCATGCCACGCGGACATGACACCCACTCGACATGCATCAGCCATCATGCATGCCTCCATATTATCCTCCTAATTTGATAGAAATAGCAATTTTTATAGGAATTTATGCGATACACCTATACTAAAACACAACGGATGATATTTCAAGCGCCCCCAGCACGTATGCATCTTAATTTTTGAAAAATAAAGTGTTTGTCTGTCAGTGTTGTGTTGCATTCATATGCATTCTTCTTAGTCCAAACCAGGGTTCTAACCCCATTTGACAACAGTGATAGATGGTTGGGATTCGTAAGGAAATGGGATTAGAATTGGGATTAGTAATGAGAAGGGATTGGTAAGGTGATGGAATTGGTGATGAGTATGTTTGTTTGAGATGGGATTAGATGATGAGATTATTAATATCATGTTCGTTTCACATGGGATTGGATTGGATTGATCGTATACATTTCCGTTTTTGCCCTTCACATGGGATAGGATTGGTAAGGAGATGGGATTGGTGAAGGTTATTTACGTATTTGTGCATTGGCAAGGAGGGGATTGGATTGTTAACACCTAGTGGGAGAGACCCTTCTCAATACCCCCTAATACTCATCTTGCTAGTCCTAAGGACTAATAATCCCAACTCATTTTGGGTTACCAAACACAGTATTAATAGTCCCATGGGATTGGTAATCCAATCCCAAGTGCTAATATGGTTATCAAACGGGGCTCAGATAATCAATAATTATCCCTCAGAGTTATGGATTCAAAGGTCTTCCCTTCCCTAACCAAAATGCTATATTTTGGAATTGGAAAGCACAGATGTAGAAAAGGGGCCACAAGCCAAGTATATCTGGAACGAGGATGGTTTCGATAGGCAAAATAAGAACGGGAACATGTTACACTACATACTAATCATGGTACAATAGAGGTTGGCTTCTATACCTTATGGCCCCGTTTGATAACAGTGATAGATGGATAGGATTCGTAAGGAGATGGGATTAGGATTGGGATTCGTAAGGAGATGGGATTGGTAAGGAGATGGGATTGATAATGAGTATGTTTGTTTGGGATGGGATTAGATGATGGGATTATTAATATCATGTTTGTTTGAGATGGGATTAGATGATGGGATTGGATTGTTAGAAGAAATTGGTAATGAAAAGGGATTGATAATGTGAAGGAGTTGGGATTGGATTATTAATACCCCGTAATACCAAGTCCCACGGGGTATTAGCAATACCCCCTAATACCCCCTCAATTAATCCCATCGGACTACTAGTCCGAACCATTTTTGGTTACCAAACAAGGTATTACTAATACCATCACCTTCATAATCCAATCCCAACCTCCAATCCATTTATCAAACGGGGCCTATAATTCTAAAATGTACTACTTCGAAAAAAAAATTAAAAAATCCTTTTAAACATTTTAATTTTTGAATTCATGCAAATACACCTTGGTAGGAGTATTTTGGCCAATTTTTACATTTTGTTTCGTAAAGCTAGACTCTATATATGTTTTAATTGACATACATAGGGAAAACTTTCGAATTCCTTGGGCTCTCTAAATTAACCATCTTGGCGCAGTATCGCGTCATTTTTTGGGAATGCGCACTCCAATACACAATTTGCTAGGGTAATAGTTGTTTCTCATAACATAGGCCCAAACCCCATGAAATCAACTAAACTCAAGAGACAAATTCGGGTTTCCTAGGCTGATGTTTAAAACAGACATTGACTTCTGATGAACCCGAATCAGGAAAAATAAATAAATTGATTTCAAGGCACTCGAGAATCAAGATTGATAGGTGAACTTTGCCAACAATCTAAAGAATAGACTAAGATGGAAGTTTGGAGGTTGATTCCTACGTGCTTGATGTGGCTCCTTTGGAAAGAGAGGAATTGTGGAAATTTAGACAAGGGAAGAGATGTTGCTGCTTAAACCTCAAGAGTTTTTCTTTCTAGTTTGTTTAGCTAGGAGTCAAGGGAGTGTAAACCTACCTTGACCAATTTCTTGACATGTTAAATATTGTTAGTGTTTAGAGCAGTGTATAGGCTCTTTTTATTGATTGGTCTGTTTTGGTACTGTCGGCTTTCGGCCCTTTTGTAGTTTTGTTTCTTGCTTTATTTTGTACATGGGTGGCATCCCCTCAATGTCTTTTCAATAATTTAATGCTTATCAAAACAAAAAAGAATAGACTAGAAATCACACAGGAAACCCAAAAGGAGTTGTAAGAAAAAGAGCCATTGGGTTATGATGCCAAATTCAGGTGACAAAAGAAATAAGTCAATTACAAAACCCTATCTACTGTCAAGGGCAGAAAGATTGGGTCATGGAAATTTGGAGCTCCACGCAAATATTCCTAGACTACCAAGTACCAACATAACAAGCTATTCCAAGTACCAACATAACAAGCTATTCCAGAAACTACAAAATAAAGAAAGATCACATGAAGCATTACATTACCTTAATGGTGCTATACACAAAATGCAAATTCATAATGTCCACCACACTATGAAGCATAGTAAGAAAACGGAATATGGATATGAAGAGGAATTTTGAAACCTATCTGTTGTGGCATGAGGATGCTATTACGAATACAGTGATACTGCAAAACCTAAAACGATACGGATACGTCGGGGATACGGCTGTGTAAATTATACATTTTTATAATCATTAGTCTCCTACTAGGCATAAAATTGAAGCCAAAAGACATACACATTAGTATGTAATTGGTATGCGCAATATACTAACTACATCATTGTGCAAGCTACTATAGGTATACTTTACATCATATTACAACTTTTACCAATTAAAAATTGTGGATCTGTGTATTTTTTGTAAGAGGTATATTGGTATATGTATACTTCATGTATATATGAGTAAATATTATGTATAATTTATCGTGTATGTAAACAATGGAAACTCAAACAACTAAACCAGTAAAACAGAGATACAGCAAGAGGAAGAGAGAGAGTACCATGTATGCAGCGAATGTTTCAGGCATATAATATTCTGGGTTAGTATTTCATAGTTATACAATTACAGTTTTCCAACTTAAGAGATTTTACTTGATACTTCAAAAAAAATTTATTTTCACCCCCTGCCTTATCCCTTGCATATCAGAAAATAAAAAATTTAATTTAAATACAAGATACTTATTTGCCGTATCCGATACATGTCGGGGCGTATCGGGCATCCGTATCCGATAAGTATCTGATACGCGTAAGGGACTAGTTTCGGACTATCCGTGCTTCAGAGCGCACCACACCTCCCAAAACCTTAGCAGAGCTTTGAATTTTAGTTTTAACATGAGTTATTCTTCTTCAACTAACATAGACTTGCACAGATCCAACTAACTTAGGACTAGGGGATTACTCTCCTACAAGTAGCGAGCCCAAGACAAATAATCAACAGCCAGTAACAGAAGGCTTTAGAAGCTGGATTTAGCTGGATTTTGTGGCTGAAAGAGTAATAAAGGTATAGGGAACTAAGGTGTGTATTAGGTTAGAGAAGGGCAGGGTTTTGAGAGGGAAAGGGGTTAGGGGCTGTTTGGTGGCTGCTTTGAAGCAGTGAACATTAGTTACGTTGAACAGGAGCATTGTTGAACAGCAACAATTATCCGCATGTATCGGAGAAGAAGAAGAAGAAGAGTACTAAGTCTGCCAAGAGTTGGAAACATCACAATCCCAACACAAGCTCTCATACAAAAACGAACTCTCCATTAGAAAGAAATATTGCTTCATATTCAAAGACTAAGAGTCTAAGAACCCTAACTTTATCAGAACAATTTAGCCCAACTAGAAGTCTAGGACTAGGACTCTAATTCTTCTCCAACTAGGAATAGGAAACTTCTACTCGTTTAAATAGTCTGACTTCTTAGACATAATAACACCCATGTAAATTGACCCTCCTAATAGCTAGACTCGTTTTAAGATCCATGGATCCAAAAAAGTACCCAAGCCCAAGAAAAAATAACCAAAATACCCTTAGCTCAGATACACTGTCAGTCCATCATGGATACCTTTTTTGGACCAAAAAAGCTTCTTGATGATCTTGGGAGCCACGGCCTAAAGCAAACTACCATACTTGTTTGACAATTGTATAGATCTTGCACAGCCAACCCATGTTCATGTCATCGGCATTCTCCAATTTCTTGAAAGAAGTGAGCAACTATGCTAACACTTTAAGTCCTCTACAAACTGCTTGGACAGTAGGGAAAACCTAACATGCTACCGCAGCTCATTAGCGAGCTAACACATCCAACCAATTTCTTCAAGCTGGTCAGACATCACAAGCCAGTACAGGCACCTACAGTATCGGTTGTGATCTCAATATCTGGTGATGCATCTCTATCTATAAAGAAAGCTCCAGTGCGTCAAAAGCTCACTCTAATCAATTGGTATTCCTCATACCATATTCTTCATGCTTAACCTCAAAACATCTAGGCTTCAACATTATAAACTGCATAATTCCAATGACATGGAATTCATGGATCTTTAGACCTTGTTCGCTTTGGGTCTCTAGACTAAAAGTTTCTCTCTGCCCAGGGTCCCCAAAAAGTTTTCTCTACAATTATTACTATCATTTTTTCTATCTCTCTCTACTCATTATCCAATAAACCTCCCTCAAAACAAGAACCCGACACAGTCTTAATGTCCCAACTATACCCTTGATATATGAATAAAACAAAGTCAGGCACATTTCACGTAGTAATTCACCACAACATTCGGGAAAGGGGCAGCATTGATGAGGATCAGATCACATTTAGTATTTGGCATTTCATATAAACACCAAAGCAAGGTACAAGTACAACTTATAAGAAATGTGCACTAATGAACAACATTCCCAGCGGATGAATTTATAGGTAAGTTGAAGTGTGACCAACGAGAGAGGAGACAGAAGGGAGATTGCATTAAGAAACTTACATTATCCACTGTTGACTGTTCAAGCTGACGTCTTGCTTCCAAGTACTTGGGATTGACATGAATTCCATGAATTGGTCGAGGAGATTCAGAAGCCTTAAGAGAAGGAAGGTTGGAAGATTGATGATTTGCCGACGGAGAAAATTGCAATTGCTCCTCAATTTTGCGAAGTACTGGAGCTGGAAAAACTGTTAACCAGGTCCCAAAGAGGTGGCGCATAGCAGGACGCATGTTGGCGTTAACTTGTCTGTAGGCCTCACAGAAAACCTTGAAAAAAAATAAACCACGTGAAACAGAAACAATGCTTGAGTAAGAGCCATCAGAGAAGAAAAAAAAAAAACAGTGTCCACGCGAGTGTAATGTCTTGAACCACAAATACATGATGCATAATAGCAAAATACCACTCACCTGCGGCAAATGGGAAGAGAAATACCTAACATATTCTCTGCCAATATTTTTGACAATGCTGTCCAGAAGGTAAAGAGAAGGTAGTTTTTGATCCACTGGGACCTGAAAAGAGCAAAGCATAAGCGAACAGTTGTCCGTGTCAGGATACTACAAAATAAATGAATGGCCGTACCAAATATGGAAGAGGGACTCTAAAATTCAGAAATAGGAATTATTGCTTTCACAAACCAAAGAGAAGGGAGCTGAAGAAAGGTGGGTGAGGGTAAAACTGCAGTTGATCCTTGAACAAACAAAACAACTAAAGTACCAGCATATATCACAGTACACCGTTGCAAATGGTCCACAAATAATAGCACACAGCCGGCAGTATATCAATATTACACAAACCTGACGTAAGTACTACTTATTAAATGCTTAATACTGGAGCTAAGTTCTGCTCAACCAAAATCCAGTTCCCTTTCCAACATCACCCAAATTGCTTACTTTTTTAAAGAATAATCCCCTAATTTCTTCCTTTATGCATGCTGGTAGATCAAACAGCATGAAAGTGGTGACTCCAGGTGACAAATGAATCACCCAATATCAGACACACCCTCTCTGTGTCAGTTTTACTGGCTAAACTTTAGTTTCTAGTCCGGGTGGAAATTCAAACTGGGTACTCCATCTTCACCACAGAATGGAGAAATAATTCGTCCACTCAACCCTAATTGATTAAGACACAAGGCTTTGTTTTGTTTTTAGATTGAAAACCACATTGCGTAAAGTTGAGGACAACACGAAAATTATTGATTAACACACAAGGCTTAGTTTTCTACTTTCGCATCCCAGATTTCATTACGGATTAATCAAAATCGAAAATTTCCCTCCTCCTATCTTTTTCATAACTTGATTGTGCATGCATCGCGCGTGTGCCCGGCCATCTACTATGCCAAATATAATGTACGAGAAAGGGAAAAAATTCCTGCTCTGGAAATACAAAATACTGCAATAGCAGTCAAGTCCTTACACTCCGAAGTAGAACAAAGAAAATACCGTAAGGAAAACTACACAACAAGTCTCAAATAGCAATAGCTATACATAATCGAACTAATCCCAAGCCAAAACCCCCCGAAGCTACCTCGAGAATCCTCGCGCAAATTGCGTCGGCAATGCCCTCGGCGTGCGCCCTGTGATCCCCGGCGATTATAGTGAGATCGGTGATAATTGGCTTCGAATTGAAAGTGAGTTCCGACAAAACCAGCTCGTAAAGCCGCACAACAACTTCAACTCCCTCGTCGTCCTCTCTCTTGTTCAACAGAGCGTTGAACCGGTCCAGGATCGAAGGCAGGGCCGCCGCCTTCTGCGCCGCGGGTACGTCGCCGTTGGTGGTGTTAGCGGCGCCGAGGTACCTAGGGTTTTCTCTTGCGGATACGAACCTCTCCTCGTCCATGGCTGTTCGAGAACGGTTACACAAGCGTTTAGTGAGTTTGGATTAGGGTTAGGGTTAGGGCTTTGAACCACCAACAGTGGGTAAGTAAAGAATGAGCGTTAGAACTGCCCATCAAATTTAGAGAGGGGAATAGAGAATTTAGAGAGAGAGAGAGAGAGAGAGAGAATTGGGGGTTGGATTTCTGGTGCGATGGATTTCGCTTTGAAAGGGGAACTAGGCTAAAAAATTCCAAAATACCCCCAACTTTCACTCCAAATTTCAATTAGACTTCCAAATTTTTAAAAAATCAATTTTACTCTCAACATTATCTTCCTTTAATCAATACGACTCCTTTTATCCAAATGACTAATGAATTTCGTTAAATAGCATCCCGATCAAATTTTGGATGATCCGAGCCGCTCAATGTCTTCAAAACGTGATTTTAAGGGTATTCACAAGAAATCAGGAAAAAAAAAGACCGGAAAGGACTTGATTTGAACAGTTTTTTATTAAATAAGTCATTAAAAAAATTATTCGGATGAAACCCTTTCCGGTCATATTTTTTGTTGATTTCTCATGGGTCCTCTTAAAATCATGTTCTGAACACATTGAACGGTTCGGATCATTGAAATTCGATCAGAAAAATGGGAGGTGTAAACTAATCCGAATTTTATTCAAGTTAGGGCGTCCAAATTTTGCTTCGATTAGCGCCTCTCCTTTTCCGATCAAATTTCGATGATTCAAGCCATTCAATGTGTTCAAAACGTGATTTTAAGGATACTCGTGAGAAATCAGCAAAAAAAATGACCGAAAATAACTTCATCCGAACAGTTTTTATTGAACTGTTCAATAAAAACTGTTCAGATGAAACCTTTTTTGGCTCATTTTGTTTGCTAATTTTTTGCTAGTATAATTAAAATCACGTTTTGATTACATTGAGTAGCTCAGATCATCGAAATTCGATCGTGACGTTCTGTTCAATAAAAACTGTTCGGATGAAACCCTTTTGGGGTCATTTTTTTTGCTAATTTTTTGCTAGTTTAATTAAAATCACGTTTTGATTACATTGAGTAGCTCAGATCATCGAAATTCGATCGTGACGCTATTTAACAAGGCCTTTAATGAAATCCGTAAGTCATTTGGACAGAATAGGGCGTTTTGATTAACGGAAGATAATGTTGAGAGTAAAATTGATTTTTTTAAAAGTTTGAGAGTCTAATTAAAATTTAAAGTAAAGGTTGGGGGTATTTTGAATTTTTCCCAACTGTTTATGTTTATGGAATTTCGACACTTCACATCTTTTTACCGATCGGATGTACCAGTCAGCTTACGTGAATCTCAATTAATCATCGTCTCGGTCCGGTGGAAGACAAGTCATCCATTCCGGGACTAGGTGGGTGTTTACAAAAAATTATTTTGACAAATTTTCTAGATTCTAGCATCTAAAAATTAATTTTGAATGTTTGTCAAAAATTCTACACAAGTGATTTTTAGAAGCTACAAATTTTGAGAACAAAAAAGAAAGAAATTCTCAAAATTCCAAAGCTGGGTTTCACAAGATTTTGCAATTCTACAACACATATTTCCAAAAAAAAAAAAAAATTTGAAATTCTCATAATTTTGCAACTGCAACAAACAGATTTCTAACCTTCTATTAAAATTCGAAATCTAAAATCAAAAATCCGCATCCACAGATATCGTAAATACGCCCTAGATTATGAAAAATACTTTCTTTCAACCTCACTCCAAAAATTGAACTCAAAGTCTAGGAAGCAAACCGAACTAACCTTAAGGCTAACTTTGACACCTTGCCATTGGCCGAGCGTCCATTTTTAATCTTTACGTTTTTAGTGAAATTCAAGATCACCTCCACTTCTTACTCTATTTTAAACTCATATTCAAATTTGAGTTAAAAAATACTCCAAACACAGCTTCACTACTTACCCAAATTCGTATGAATCATATCAAATTTGAGTCCTACTCAATTTTTTCACCCAATCTCATTTGAACCAAATTTGCAATGGTCACTTTTGGTGGTTTTAGCGGTACGCAGTTGTGATTGCTCATGGTGGTCAACGGTGGTGGTGGATTTTTGGCATGAAAGCTAGGTTTTTTCGATCGGAGATCTGGTAGTAATCGACAGCAGTGTTGGGTTGTTAGTGTGTAATTTGATTTTTCGACATGGTGGTGGTGGTCGACAGTGATTGTGGGCTTTAGGGTGTCCTCTGGTGGTGGTGATGGTCCCTGTTGGTGCTAGTGGCTCGTCTCTGTGCTAGTGGTCAGGGGCAGATTTAGCTAAGGCACGTGACCCTCCTAAAATTATCGGAATTTTTTTTGGATGCATGAATCAAAGGATGAAGTAGTATATATTAAACTACCCAAAATGAAGTAAGATTGGTGTCTAGTTCCAGTGGTTCCATTGTTGGTCGCCAACTTGAGTGGCATAGGTGCAAAACTTGCTGCCGACCTCAAGTGATTGGGACATAAGACTCGGTTTGGTTTGGTTTGGTACACGAGTGGGAAAAAATCCTCCAAAACTTGCTCTTACTTGTAGTTGAACCATGTTATGCGTGACGAAGATTGTCAGACTACCACAGAGCTATCCCATACAATTCTATCAATTACACAAATAAAAATTTAATAGGCCAACCCATAAAATCCTACCAATTACACAAAATAAAACCGTCAAAAATAATCTGGCAAAAATACAGAAACACTAGCATATTCATTTTTTATTCTCGTTATATTTTTCTGAACGCATGTTCTTTTTCTTTTGGATTGTGAGTAGTTTTTTTAAGTTTATACTCGAAAAATGATCCTTCTGTCCGAAATTTCTAAATTCGCTACTGTTGGTGGTGAAAGAGATGAAGGATTTGGGGCTGTGGAGAAGGGTAGAAATGGATAAAATTATTTTTTAGTTTAGTTTATGCCAAGTTTTGAGGAAAAAATGGGTTTATGATTGGGGTGGATGATACCATATCAAGTTGGTACCCAAAATTTACTCAAATTTTGAGTGAGGGCCGGAGATGCTCGGGTTTGACGATTGTCAAGTCTAAAAGACAATTTTGACTTAATTTTCTACACACTTCTAAACTATCATTATGTATCACTTTAAGCCTCTAATATTTAAAATGAATCACTTTAACACCCTAAACTATTAAATAGTGTCACTATAACTCTTCTATTGTGTTCTGATCCATATTTGGATTATCGGATTCAGATTATCAAATCAATGTTATCGAATTCAAATTTTTTGGATTGAATCCGATCCATTGACAGGCCTAACTGAATCCCCCTTACTCCTATTATATGCTCACATGCATCAACCCAAAATCACCACTAATTATTTCTACATGCTTCTTTTTATCAATCTGTATAGTATCTGTCAACTTTTCGTGTGTGGTACATGCTACACCTACACAAATTTATACAAAGTAAACAGTTTGTGTAATGCAAGACGAGATTAGTATTTGATATGAACCTAGTTAACTGTGGTCATCTGAAGAAGGCTGATGATGATCTCTAGTCTTCTACTCGTGTGAAAAGTTTAGGCCCAAACAAGGATATGGTCCATAAAAGGAAATGAAAGAAAACATTCTGGGGATTCATCTTTCCACTGGCCCGTCATGGACAGTGACATGAGAGAGAGAAGATGTCAATTAGGAGGGGGGGAGTAAATGTCGTGGCAGTATAAAAATCACTATTGACATTATGACTTGCCTTTTTTCCGCGGTATTGTAGGGTGTCCCGGGCCATTGAAACACAAATTTTACAAGAATCACTCAAGATAAGTATAATTTAGGAAAGCCTTTGTTACATGTAACCATGGTATCATCTAGTTATCTTTAGCAGATATGACTTTGATATTTTTAAAATAATTGTGGTATTTTTAAGTCCTACTGAGGTTAGATTTCTCTCTAATGCTCCTAAACTCTTGCGATCAACACCTGATATAATGGTCTCCTAAAAGATTGGAACACGATCTAGTGTCCGCGTTTCTGTAATTTTCCGCCCTTCATTTTTGCTACAAAGTTGCTTAGGGAATCTTCATATGAAGGTTCCCTGTTAAGTTAATCAAGAAACTAGTACAAATATACACAGTAAAATTTCCAAGCGAAATCCTCAATTGTGTTGCGGTGGAATAAGAAACCTACGCATCTTTACTTACATCAAAAGATTATTCCTCTTCCGGAAATAGTTCATTTTGTGAAGTTTAGCTAGTCCCCATTTAGTACAAGAACATCTATAATTACTTACAAGGTTTCCCTAGCCTCATCTGGAATATCAACCTGGGGAGAGGATGTAGTTGTCGTTCAAAAAAAGTTGGCCCTTGCGAAAAAAAATTGATTTTACTCCTAATATTTGGCCATCACCTGGGGGATAAAAATGAGAATTAAAGAGAAATTCAACAACGAAACTAACACGAAACTTTGTTTGGGAGGTTGGGGAATGTGGCTTCCCCTCTTTTTGTTCAAAAAGATTGTTCCAAAAAATGTTCAGATTTCTAGTGCATTGACCTTCCATTCTAGTTGTAATGTTGCAACCCACAAAAACAAGCTCTAGCTATGTTTACTGAATGCTCAACTAGTCATAAGTCAGATCATAGCCATAAGGTCCATAACCACGCACCACTTAAAAGATACAAACAAACACATCTCCTATGAATGCACAAGAGCTCAAATTTGTTAGGTTAGAACACAAACTATCATTTGTCGGTGACAAACATACTGGAATTCCAGTACCATTTTCTTAACGTAACTGTATGTGGAAACTCCAGTTTCATTTCATGTCATATCGAAATACTCGAGAGTGGTAACATCACTGATCAATGGTCGGGTCACGGGTGCTAGCTTCGTCTTCGAGACAAATGGCCGCAACAGCAAGTGCTTGATAGAGTTCCTTCAAAGGGTAGTTCCCTCTTAGCTACTCATATGAATTGGCTCGTATCCCATACATAGACCGCCTAAATTGGAGTACGGCCCCCATCTCAGTCAGAGCAGACATACTCCAAAGAGGAATGCATCATTCATACATAGAATTAGACAAATGCGCATTAATTTCTTCCCTATTTTGGATTCATTCCGTGTAGTCAGGGGCTGTACCTCAAAAGTGGACCTGTTCTAAAGTTGGCCAAAATATGTTCCCGTCATTTCCAGCATTTGAAAACAGGGTTCATTTACTTTGAAGACTAGAACAATGTCCTGCGTTTTTACAATCGATCTCTTTTTATTGTAGGTAAAGCATACATTCCTTGTCTTGGTCAACTCCCTTGTAGGTTCAACTTACATGTCCATCATTCTATTGTTTCATTCCATCCAGTTGATCGAGGGACAAATTGGCTGCTGAAACTTTTAGGGCATTTGGTTGGTGCTTATTTGCTATTGAATTTGTACAGATTACTTTTGGGATGTAGAATATTATCTACGCCAACATATTGTAAAGGAAAGGATTTGGGGATCGTCTTTAATTTTCAAGGACAACACATTGGGAGGGAAATATTTTCTTTCTATTTGTAGCGCTTGAGTTCTATCATTTGGATCTAATTGACATGTCTTATGTAAAGGTTGATTGGCTAACTGGGAAGATGCGTAGCAACAACTTTTCTGGTCTCTTCTATGCATGGAGATATGCCCCAGAAGGAGAGAGATGTAATAATGAAAGAGTTTCAGGATGGTGACACCCGCATTCTGATCACTACTCATGTTTGGGATCAAGGGTTGGATGTTCAGCAGGCAAGTGCTCTCTCTCGTTTAGTTGTTCATACACTTTTGTAGTATTCTATGAAGAAGTTTCCTTCCAGCTGCGATTTGCAAAGGGATCAATGATGCTATTTATACAGCCAACTAATCTATATTTATTTAGCATAATTTCTAGCCTAGGCAGATCTAATTCAATTGGCAATTTGCCAATTTCGGATGTTGAAAAAACGAATTGGTGGATTTGACGTTACCACGGTTTAATACAGATTAAAGTGTACATACTAGATCCAAATGTACTTGTTGCCACGAATTGATGTTGCATTGGTCTACTATGGATCAAAGCTGACGTACTGGATCCAATAAGTATTTGTTGCCTCGAATCGCAAGAGTTGGATCAATTTTATTGATCCAGTAGGCTTTTAAGTGATAAGAACTCTTAAAGTGCATTTCAGATTATGCAATCAAAAAAATAGTGGTTCCTAGTAGGTTAACAATAGTACTGGCCACAATAAGTAGCTCCTAGTAGAAGGGTATTGGTCACTGAAAAAGTGATTCTTAGTAGAAGGCTACTTTCTACAGAGGAGTGAGTTTGTTGAAATCTAGTTAGACCAAGTATCTTTGATGGGTCTAAAACATATGTTGCTCCGATTCAAAAGAAAGGCACATTCATCTTATAAGTCCAGTATTGAGAAATATTTGTTGCCTTGATTGGTTTTGGAACATGTGGATGTGATGTTACGTCAGTTTAATATGGATCAGAGTTTACGTACTAGATCCAAAAGGTACTTGTTTCCTTGGTCAAATATGGATCACAGCTGTAGACACCCCAATCGGGACCTCTGAATAATCTTTAAGTTTCCCCGATGATGAAATAAGGAAAAATATACCTTCGAGACTTGGATTGTTACTCCTTTGCTACTCCTTCTCTAACCGCAAGAAAACCCCTTTTCAACCATGTAGGGTGGCCCCCGGTTCAATTGCAAAAGAGAAAAATGTGTTTAACTTGTCAAAAATAACTTTTTCCATGACACATTGAGGTTAAAATGGGCACACATTTCAATGTATAAAATGACTTTGTGTGAAACCAATTGGGTTAGAAAGAGGACTCGACAAGCTTTCCAACGCTTCGAACCGCGTCCAAATCCGAGTTCGGGAGTGTCCGGGGCGCCCTCGCGAAGTTCAGTGAGCTGAGCTGTCTCGGCAAACCGCACGGCACTTCAAAGGGGCGCACGGCACCTCAGAAAATTCAAAAAATCACTCTACCGCTCGGGACTTCACTATGTCGCACGGCACCTTGAGAAAAAGTTCTGACAGTGGCAGAAAATTGTCGGCCACGCCTGCAGGAGGAGCGTCTGTGCCCGAAAATGAGTTTTATTCGGCCCAGAAGTCACCTCCCCTCTTTTAGTGATCATCCTTGGCTCTTTTGCCTATAAATACACCCCCTCTCTAGTTAAGAAGCACCCCTTCAACTCCAAGTAAAGTTATTCTGCTATTTTTTTGGCTCTCACTCTTTCTCTCTCTAAAAATACTCCATTTTGATTCTCTCTCTACAACTTCTTACACCCACCATTACTATACACATCTCTCTCTCTCTCTACACTCATTTGCTCTCAAGTCTCTCAAGCTCAATCCAAATCAACTTTCATTCATCTACCTTCAAACACATTCAAACTTCAATCAAAAGGTATAAATCTGTTTCCTTGGGCTAAACTACATTTAGCCTTGAGGGGAGCCGATCGAGACCCTTCTCGGTCTTTCTATACCGAGTTTAGGTCTCAAACGAGCTTTACATGCAAAGTCTTTCTTTTCTTTTCTTTTTCTTTCTTTTTTTTTTTGCTTTTTCTTTTCATATTTCGACTAATATCGCTTAAAGATCGTGCGGGTACATTATAGATTCAAGTTTTATGTTAAAAGTCCTTTTTTTACTTCATAAGATCTTTCAATATTTCAAAAATCTTTTAACATTATTTTACATGATAAGATGAACAAATGGGTCTCATAAATCATTTTTCAAATATTCGAAAAATATAACAAACTATTTTGCGGACCTATGGTTTGTTTTGTCATATAAAAACAAACTGATTCTGGAATGTGTAGACAGATGTACCGCACGATGTGTTAGTTGCACCGTGCAATACATCCGGGCAAGACATGCCGCGCGATACATTGATGCATCGCACGGCGTATCATGTTTAAGCGCACGGCATTTCATTAGCTATTGTTTTCTTGCTCAAACTGTCTGGATCATGGTTACCCTTCATCGGGCTTGCTTTTGTTGTTACGATATCTGTCATTAGCATTATCAGAACAGGAACACATCTACAAGCCATATTATATCTCATAAATAAGGTTTTCTTGATCATCCCGAGTGATCGAATGCCTAAAAAAAAGTTATTTTATGTTCTTGGCTTGAAGAAATAGTATTGTTTTAAGATGATCTGGTCACTGTGCATTTTCTGATGTTTCTGAATAACGTCGCACGTGATACACAATTGCCAAGCAATGTTCTGAATGCTGATGACAGTCTGGTAGCAAGACAGGTACCCCGCGCGGCATACCATAGGGCCGTGCGCGGCATTATGGTATGCCGTGATGGAGATGGTCGTAGTCCAGACAGTTTGCATAGCTTTTCTTTTACTGCATCATCTTTATCATCTCTGTACAGTTCGCACCACGAGCACGCTGTAGTGTTATATTATCTCCTATGTCCCTTTCCCGTACATGTTTTCAAGTTAAGTTTTTCAAATGGTATTAAATCCCTCATTTAAAATGCTTAGTAGAGACCGGTTTTACCGGGCGAGCGGGGCGCTTTTTCAACAAAACCTTCCCCATTCTTAACGTGGCTTCCGGATCCAAAATCTCAACGTTTTCGTTAGATCAAAAGTCTTTCTTTTTCAAATCAAGCTCTCGGTTTCTCGGATCATCCATCTCAAAAATCCGGGTGGCGACTCTTCGAGTTAGCGCTTTCGGACGCGGGAGCCCACAACAGCCTACGTACTATCCAGTAAGTATGTTGCTTCGAATATATGTCGTCGTCATTGAAAGAATTTTATCAATTTTAAAGATCCCGAAATTTGTGTTTTGCTTTGGTTGAAAATAAAAGGATCACAAGGTAGACTCCCATCCTCAATTTTCTATGGAATATAAACTCATTTAAGCTGTAGGTTATCAAGATTTTGTGTAGGAATTTATGCTGCGGAAGTGTGATATGTTTGATACTCCATTTGCTTGAGTTTATCGTATTCGGGTTGGTACCCGAAACCTTTATTGCTCTCTTCACATAGTGAAATCCGCTGCTCATGGAGTAGACAGTCCAGCCATGTAAAATCTGTAGTTAATTGGCACAGGATAAAGACACCTTTTCTTCCACTGTACTTTGTTTTGCTTTAACCAAAAGATTCATACAAATAGTTTCAAAAAAGAGTACTTCATTTCGGAAATTACCTCATGTGGAAGAGTCCGTTCGGTTACCGTAGCATGCGATTGGGATGTTGTCGGCTTCTTGATTTGAGATTTGAGGAAATTCAAGATAATAGATTTTCTCTTTGGCCATTAAGCTTTCAAATCGTATATCAATTGTGATGCAGATAGTTGTTTCCACCTGAATATATAACTTACACAATATCAAGTAACATTACCTCATTAATGATGTTCTATCTTTTTTGTGACCGCAGCTGGTTGATTTTGAAAGTTGGAAGTCGATTCATTCAAGATCAGAGAAGAACGCAAGCTCTATCAGCAATGAAGGTGTTGTATGTGTTCTTCCAAACTCATTAGAAGAACGCCATCTTGAAGTCCGAGGGAACATTTATGGCTTTGGTGTACTTTTACTGGAAATAGTCAATGGGAGACTTTGGCCCCGTTTCAGTTTTGCCTCCTTTTCTAAAAGTACTTTTTCTTCAATTTTCAAACTCAAATATAATGAAAATAAAAAATAATTTGTTAATTTTTTTTGCACCGTATAAAAGATCTCAATGAAATCTATCAAACAAGATCCATATTGCTAGAAAAATTATTTGCGTAAACACATGATTTTTGGGCTTGAATTTACCTTCCTTTTCTAAAAGTTACTTTTTTGAGAAACCGAAACGCCTCCTTTCTTATTGCAAGGACAAAGGTTGTTTGGTGGACTGGGTAAGTTCTTGAAGCTTTTGTGAATTTTGGCACATGTTGATATTGTTAGAAAGAGCTTCTGATAAGCTCTTTTCTAAGGAAGGTTGACAAAGGAACCCACCCATGACTCATGGATTGTCAACATGGTAAAGGCGAACATGCACTTGCAATATAGCAGAGTTCGATCCCTCCTGGAGGCAAACCATGATTTAAGTGGGGGGCTATGGTGGTGTGTTGTTGTGCTAGTCTCCCTCGAAGTTTGGATTGCGCAGTCGGATCCAATAGTGGCTCGACTGCAGGGTTGTTCCTCGGTTACCCAAAAAAAAAAAAACGTTGACAAAGGAAGAGACTGAAATTCCTCAAAGCAGAAAAGAGAAGCACTCAAAGCAGAAAAGAGAAGCAGCAAGTTCACAGGCCATGCTACCATGTCCAAGATTGGAATGTAGTGTGTTCTTATCCAAACTTGGTATTTATAACTGGAATAAATAGAAAGAACACAACTCACCAAACTGAAGCCAGAATTTTGACCAATTTGGGATCCTTGTACTAGCAAGGAAACTGTCTAAGAGATCCAAATTAAATTCATTTTCGGCTAAATAAATTCACCACCCAGCTCCAATTACAAAATCCTCCATTTTTGGCTATCAAATCCCATAATCTGGAGCCGAAATATGCAATGCTAATAAGAGCAGAGCAGATTGAGATAGGTAAAGTGACCCAGTCCCTTTTATTGAACCTACTATAGTTACGCTTTCTTTTGATTATATAACCTACAAACAAACATAAATAGAATGCAAGGAGTAATAAATTGTTGAGTAAATCAATGACAGTGCCCTGAATTTACATAGAACCGATGAAATCAAATTCACCTTCACAAATCCAAGAGAGTCCGCCAGTAATAAGCAATGGTCAGACGCATGTTATTTCCTAACATCTCTAAATCAATAGAGAAGAGTACACAATCTGATCAAGGTTGTGTTTCGATCGTGGAGTTGCAAAGGAATTTATGGAGGTACAAAATAGTTGGAGGAAAATACAAGAAGACGTGACGAGAAGGAGTTTACGGAGGTACAAAATGGTTGAAAGGAAAATACAGGAAGATGTGACGAGAAGTAGCTAAATGTATTTCATTTTTTCCATATTATTCTCAATTCCCTCGCTAAAATTTCTCAAATCCTTGATCCAAGCACAATATTTGAATGTAGATTAGGCTCTTGGTGATGTTGATGGTTAAGGCCTAGGCGTTGTTTCACATTTTTATTCAATTGGACCCCCGGGCGATTGTCTGAATTTTCTGGGCAAGTTAACATTTAGCACTCTCATGGTCGCTGTTAGGGGTGTTTGAACGTTTACACTTGGACGATGCTTAATAAGATTTGATCTTTTGGGTATTTATGTATGGTATGTAAATTGATGCATGCATACTTGCTCACCACGGTATCTGAAAATAGGTCGATGCACAATATCTGGTAGTTGCACATATGGGTTTTTGAGATTTGAATAAAGGAAAAGTTTTCATTCAATTCTGAGATTTTTTATTACTTAGAAAATATCAATTTAAACGGAAAAAAAGGACCGCATTCTATTTCATGGTTACTGGAAGCTCAATTTTTCACCCAAAAAATTAAGGGGGATGCTAGGTATAGAGAAAGTGTCCCCGGAAATTACCTAGAATACACTTGTAGAGGTCTTTTATGACCGATCGTAAAAGATCTCTACAAGTGTATTCTGGGTAATTTCCGGGTACACTTTCTTTGTATCTAAAACTTTTAAACACTCTGTTTCGACTTGTGTTCGTTGTAGGATCTTGCTAACAGTATACCATTAGAAATATGCGTTAAGACAGTAAGCATGCCGGATGCATGTGGTGGAATGCGCCATTTACTCATTAATTGTGCTTTGACTAATGAAAATGGAACCGACTCCTTCTAATTTTAGGGTGCAAGGGATAGAAAACTAGAACCGGAGGGACTGGTGTGTTTCCAATTTGAAGAAGTGAGACCCCATAACCTTGGAGGTAAATCTTGGAATATTTTATTTGTTGCTATTTTATGGATTTTATGGTTGGGAAACAAATTAAAATAACAATTTGACAATCTGGATATGGGGACTTAACCTCTATCTTGCAAATTTGCCCAAGAGACATCTTATCCGTTTATGTGCAACATTAATGATATTGCCACTCCCATTTTTACCAATGCCACCCTCTTTTTGTTTTGTCGTGTTTGAATTTACAAAATAACTCATGCATTTTGTGAAAGTTTATTGCATTGAGGGGTAAATTAGTAAATTCACCCAACTATAAAACAAAAAAAGGGAGTGGCATTGATAAAAAGGGTAGTGACATTATCATTGCCCTTAATTAATTGTGTGTTAAATGTTAAATAAGACATGTTGGTTGACATTCTCTTGGCGGAATAATGCAAGTTAATCATGGCAAAAAAGAACCACACCATCGGCCGGCAAATTACACGTGCTTGGTTTACTGCTTGGTCACTTTTGACTAAGCTGAGGAACTTACTGCTTACAAGTTACAACTGTAAAAATTGGAATATCTACCTATTCTCGTGCATTGCATATTAACTACTACAAAAGTTCGATGCAAAATTAATTAATTCCAAAAAAAAAAAATTGAATAAAAGCAAATCAAATAGTCATTTTTACTTTTTTAGTCAAAACCAACCTTAAATGCCTCGAGTAAGTCAAAAGAGAAAACCAGGGCAATTGGCCCATAATTGTGTAAATGTAAGTGAGGTTGTGAGTTCAACTCTTACAAAAAGGATGATGTTATTCTTGTTGATGAGTTGGGTTGCGGTTAGTATTAATGAACTTGATAAGGGTAAGTCGAGGGAGGGGCGAAGAGAGGGGGAAAAAAGAAGAAGAAGAAGAAGAAGAAGAAGGAAAAAGAGTCCGAATGGACCACTTGACAGGCCATGTAGTAATTTAGAACTTCTAAATTATACTAAGGTATAACCCCAAAAAATATATATATAATAATAATAAATAAGTCAAAGATGGTAATGGTGAACAATTGCAAAACGAAAATGATTCACAATGTTTCCACGGGGACACATGAGAGAATGATCAACCTCACTTTATCCATAGATACAATTATTGAAATAATTAGCTCTGCCAACTTGGACTAAAGCATGTCTATAAAGCCGTATAAAACATATACTATATATAATCAAAAAAAGAAGATGTCAATGCTTTAAACTTTAAGCGTACATATCTAAAACCGCCACCACTCCTTTAATTTCATCCCGAAGGCAATCTTCTAAAATATGCATAAATATCTATATCTATCTAAATACCTAGATGTGGCAAATGGGCAGGTTGGCTCGGGTTTGGACGGATTGAAATGGGTCACGGATTGAATGTGGGCGGGTTAAATGCGGGTCAATTAGTAACTGGATTGAAACGGGTCGGGTCGAATACGGGTCAAGTCAAACCCAAACCCACCTATCCCGTTTTTCTTTTCTTTTTTCTTTTTTCCTTTGAATGCATAATTTGATTTTGCGCTGCGATTAATAATTTTTTAATTTATTTTCCAATCTCTATGACTATTGACCAATGTTCTCACTCTTATACTCATTGATTAGCTTCAGTTAATTAGTCTTACTAAAGAATAATAGTAGTAGTAGATTTTAAAAGATTCGACTGAGTTTGGATTCAAAAGGACCCCGGGTGCTGTAGTGCGGGCCGCACTACAGCTCCCCCAACTTAAGTGGCTTTTTTTTTGTTTCTCTTAAATTTTTTTTGAATTTATTTATTTGCGTCAAATTGTTGTGACTTATTAATTTGTCTTGTCGGTAAGAATTGGAAAAGTAAAAAACAATGATCAAAACTCATAATTTTTTGAATAAAGTCAAAAAAATTATGAGTTTCGATCAAATTCTTTTCACTTTTTTGAATCCTTTCGATAAGACAAATTAATAAAAACTGAAGGAATTGATCGAGTCCTTATCGATATCCGAGTGAGTTTATTTTTCAATAAGAACTTCTTAAAAACATGTTTTAAACAACTCCAAATATTAGCGTATTTGGGTCAAATTTTGTGTTTAAAACTCCGTCCAATTATTCACGTAATTAAACTTGCTTGTGGTTTTCCAAATCAATTGAGAGAGAGAGAGAGAGTGGCTGACATGTACAATGCCCACACTTCAAGCGTGAGGTAAGAGGTTGTGAACAAATTTTCGGACAACAAGTTCGGGATTTCAGGAGTAAAACAACTCTTGTGCAATATGGGTTTATATGGGTTGAATTCATATCAACCCGTTATGTAATATGGGCGGATTGGGTTGGCGTTATAAATGGGAGAATTGGGCGGGTTAGACAAATATGAGTTGAAATTGCCCCCTCTACCACACACAAAAAAGAGAGAGAAAAGAATGGGGGCATAGAATAGAATATGGAAACGTAATTTTTATAATGAATTAGGCGTCCGGACCAACTTATACACACCTCATCTAATTCTAAGACCCAATCTCACTGCTTACATTGTACGACTGTATAGACTGGCCCTAAGGATTGAATATGAAGATTGTGTGTGTTTGGTAACGTCGTAAGCTTCTTACCTTTTCATTCGTATTAGTCTCGTATATAAAAACATGAAGCAAGTTCCATTCCGAGATGCGATCAGCACAGCCAAAGGTATGTTTAATTCTGAAAGCATGTTTTGGATCCAAGCTGTCATGAACAAAAGTCAAAAGGGTAAAGTTGATGTCTCAAAAATAAAAATAATTACATTGTTTCAAGTTCAATCGCTCCTAAGCTACAATCATGCAAAATATCACGCTGTGTCCACTTTGAATAAAGCGAGTAATTAAAGATCTTTAAAAAAGAGATGAGCTAGCGTTTAGTTTCTCATATATTGGATAAAATAAAGATAAATTATTGTTCCATTTGATGATCCGACCCGTTTTCTTTTATATAAGTTTCAATCTATTTATCATTCATGTAGAAAGAATTGAACGAAGCATATTTTTCACCAGATCGAGAAATAGACAATCACTCTGTTCATGCGTTTTCTCTTTCTATCTAATATAATTTGACTAAGTCTTTATTGATGTTCAAGCAATCCGTGTGATTGCATAGACCATAAAGTTCTACTTATTGAATGACTCAGTTCGTAAAATGGATTTTACAATCACAGGAGAGGACCCACTATATATGGATCTTCACATGACATGATAAAGCATGCCATATAAAGAGATGAAATCATTAATTATAAGGCAAAAGAATACATGCTTTAAACTTGAAGCAATCCCCCCACCCAGAAAATTAAAGGGTTCTTAAAAACCAGCACTCCTTTTCCTCCAGAGGCATCCAACATTCTCTTCCACTATAGTGTCAAAATGCCTATATGAACCCAGCTGATCCACAACCACGAATCTCCTGAAAAAACTTTCATAAATGATTACTAGTATTATCTTCTAGCTAGTAATCTTTACTCAAGTTTCTGGAAAGATGGGTGCAACAACGTCCCCGGTTGAGGTAGGCACGAGAGGCACCGTGGCATCGCTTGTGATGAAGGAAATTGAGTATTTCCGCGGTCTAGAGCTAGAATCTAGAAAGCCACAGGAGCACATTGTAGGTGTGGGTGAGGCTTCTACTTCTTCCAGAAGAAGTAGTTCTAGCAGCAGCGGCAGCAGCAGCAGCAGTAGTAATTTCTTGCCTAGTTTTGGGTTTTTGGTAATGACGTGGAGGAGGAAGAAGAGAAGAGGCAGTGGGGGGTTCGTTCCAAGCATGTGCTCTGCGGTGGAAGTTGAAGATAATAGTTTGAATGGAATTCCGGGGTTCAATTACCGGAATCTTAAGGCTGATGTGAAGAAATACCAGCTCTAGACATGGATGGCCGGTCTCATCATAATATCTTGTATGTATTGTTTCATAGATTTGCTAATATTTTCTGTATTGATTGGAACGCAAAGGTTAACAGTGTTTCTGAAGTCACGATTTGCGTGATCAATTCCAACAGCACCCTGTCGAGAAAGGAAAGTCCTAACAAATCTCAATTCACATTGAAACACAAATTTTGCGAGAATCACTGAAGATAGGCATAATTCGGGAAAGCCTTCGTCACATGTACCATGATATGATCAAGTTGTCTTCAGCAGATACGACTCGCTTTTATTTTTTTTATATATTTTTATGTCGTAATGAGGTTAAGATTTCTCTCTGATCTACCTATACTCTTGCGATCAACACCTGATATAATGGTCTCATACAAGATCAGAACATGATCTAGTGTCTGCGTCTCTGTACTTTTCACCACTCATTTTTGCTACAAATTAAAGTTGCTCGTGATGTGTTCCTCATATTGAGATTCCCTGTTAAGTTAATCAAGGAACCAATCCAACTATTCATGTCAGAATTTCCAAGTGAAATCTTCAGGTGTGTAAAAGATTGAACAAGTGCTTTCATTGCGGTTGAATAAGAAACCTTCCTGTCTTAACATCAGAAGATCTGCCACTTTACTCCAGTTTCGAAACATTTCATTTTGCAAAGTTTAATATAGTCCCTATCTAGTACAAGAACATTTATCATTACTAACAAGGTTTCCTCATTACTTACCCCCCCAAAAAAAGGGTTTCCCTCATCTGGTGGGGAAGAGGATAAAGTTGGCCCTCACCAAAAACTTGATTTTACTCTTGATTACGGGCCATCATCTAGGGGATACAAAGGGCCGGGAGGTGATACTCAACAGTGAAACTGACATGAAACTTAGATAAGAGGTGGGGGGTGGCTAAACTTCGTTTGGGAGGTCAGGGAATGTGGCTTCCCCTCTCATTGTTGAGAAAGTTTGTTCCGAAAAAAGTTCAGATTTCTAGTGCATTGACCTTCCATTCTAGTTGTAAATGTTTCAACCAACAGAACAAGCTCTCTATATACTGAACTCTCAACTGGCCTTATAAAGTCAGATAACCATAAGGTCCATAACCACACACCACTTGAAAGATACAAACAAACACATCTCCACTGACTGCACAAGAGCTCAAATTCATCAGGTTGCAATATACGCTCTCATTTTGCCCAATATAAGCTCTCATTTTGCCATTTCCTTAACGTAACTGTATGTGGAAACTCCAGTTTCATTTCATGGCATAGACAAATACTCGAGAGCGGTAACAACATCACAGATCAACGGTCGGGTGCTAGCTTCGTCTTGGAGACACATGGCTGCAACAGCAAGTGCTTGATAGAGTCCCTTCGCAGGGTAGTTCCCTTCAAGTCTTGGGTCAGCCATTAGGATGCACTTTCTTCTGTCCTTCAGAAGTGGTGCTGCCTGCAATATGGACAAAAGAACAGAATAAACAGACGACTACAAATTCCCCATTTGGATCCTTAGTTTTTACGAATTAGTTTTTCAGAACATTGTTTTCAGAAAACTTGTTAGGGGAAATCAGAGGAATATGTTTTAACATTTTGGAAAATATACCTATTTTTACAATAACACCAAAAAGATGTCTTCAAATTCTCAAAAACTGTTTTTGCTGGAGAATAACCTCAAATATGAAATGATGAAAATTGTTCTGAGAAACTGATTCTGAAATCTCAAACTACTGAGAGAAGCATGAAAGTGCCAGTCTCTGCAAATACCCACCCAAACAATCAGGTTTTGCTCCGCTGGTGGTCTCGTCATATCAATAACTCTCCTTCCTGTTATGATCTCCAGAAACACGACCCCAAAGCTGTACACGTCAGACTTAGTCGTCAGCTTACCTGTCATGGCGTACTCTGGTGCGCAGTATCCATAAGTCCCCATGACCCTTGTGGACACATGTTGCTGGTCTCCTGTTGGACCTAACTTAGCAAGTCCAAAATCAGATAATTTGGGAATGAAGTCTTCATCCAGTAAGATATTGGATGGTTTGAAATCGCGATAGATAATTGGAGGATCCACGGTATCATGCAAGTATTCGAGCCCTTCAGCTGCTCCTTTTGCTATCTTCATTCTAGTGAACCAATCAAGTGGATTCTTGCCTTGGGTTAAATCTGAAAGACAAAAATTATATTGCAGATAACAACAATGAACAATTATGTTCATAGAATAAGGAGACACTGATTTATTCATTCTCCACTCAACAAGTACCAATATGTAATGGGTGATGGCCTTAACATAGCTCAGCGAGAAAACGAATTCATGTAGCCGACTCTAACTGATTAGGACTTAAGGCTCTGTTTGGTTTGGTTTGATATGCGCAATGGGCACTGATATTATTCCTTACGACGGAATGAGTCCACACTCCTCAATAGAAGGACCAATTCACAATAATTGTCCTTTATTCTTTATGACTTTCATCATTTTATAATTGGGTGACTTGTCCCTATGCATAAAGTATGATTGACAGTACTTGTAATGCATGCCTTTTCTCATAGTAATTAATTAGATTAAAACTAGTAATTTTCCTATACTTTATTGGTCAACTTTGTTCCAAATTTTTTGGGAAATCCCTATGTAAAATTAACAGTCAATCTGCCTTTGTGAAGCACCACATCAGAGAAAATCAGAATGTTGGTGGACATACCAAGAAGGTGATCCTCCAAAGACCCATTGGACATGTATTCATATACCAAAATTCGTTGATGCCCATCAGCGCAATACCCAATCAGATTGACGAGGTTCGGATGGTTTACAAGACTGAGCGTCAGAACTTCCGCGAGGAATTCTCTATTGCCCTGCACTCCATTCTTGTCAAGTTGCTTCACAGCCACAGGCTGAATGCCATAAAAAAAAACGAAGCATGAGACCGAAAAAAAGTTACCAAACGACACAATAACAAAAACGCAGAAAGAGAGAAGGGGGGTGACGGACTTGACTTGTGGTCCTAATGTGGCCTTTGTACACCCTTCCAAATCCTCCCTCACCCAACAGCAGATCAGCGTTGAAGTTGTTTGTTGCAGTGGCTAATTGACGGAATGTGAAAACCTCAGCAGCCACTTTTACTTTCCCGAATTTGAGTATCTCTTCTGCTAGTTTTCTCTGCTTTATGCTGCCTGCACATTCATGGTGAGAACCAGTAGTTTAGAATATTAGGCATTGGGTTGATTTTCGATGTACCGAAAAATAAAAATGAATAGGCATTGGGCAGCCATAAGGATGCCTTGAATGTGCAGACTGATTCTTGGTTCTGGGCATGTACCATGAATGAAATATTTCGGAACAGGATTAGCAGCTCCTCGATATGTTCTTGATACAGGCTATATATATGCTTGTGTTTTCTTGTTCCATCCCTCCAGGGTGCCCGACGATTCAACGAACTATGCAACGACATTAGCCGTTCAGATAGAGTGCCATGGTGGGGAAACGAGAACAGGCGTAAATGTAGAACCTTAAAAAATACGATGGTCTGAATTTGTCCAACCATACAGTTGGATTATTCCAAGGTCCAATCCACAAAGGTAACCATTGCCATGAAAAAAGGATAAACCAAAACAGAAAAACAATCAAATACAAAAACCATGCCATGCAGAATGGAAGCATACTTCGTTATTAATTCCTCATTATTTTGTGAAAACCTCAGCGGAAGATGAAATCTGGCAGATCAAAAGAGAAAATAAGAAAGCGCGCAGAAGATGGTTACGCAACTTATGCCATACATAGGCATGATATTCAAAAAAGAAAAAACCCCGAAATTTGAACCCTAACAACCTATTCAAGAACTCATATTTTTCGATAAACGCAATAGGAAAATCGAAGAAAATGATAATCGGATTATGTCATGGATACGATTTCTCAATAGAAATCAGAAATCGAAAAAAGGTTGCCCTTGACCGACCTGACCGCATTGAGATGCTTCTCACGATGGTGGCCAATGCCTCTTGATCATCATCGTATTTTCTAGCATTCTTCTTCTCCTTCGGATGACTCTTTGCATAAACCACGGAACTCCCCTTGATCGAATCGCTGCGGTCCATCCTACAACACGCAAATAAACTCATCTGATCTTCCTTTCCTTTCTCTCTCCGACACCATAAAACTTGTCCCAAAGATACAAAGGCTCTCAGGATGCCTTGGTTTTCCGAATAGGATTTGGGCACAGCATTTTCGCATACTTATCCCAGTTGGAGAAATTGGTCTAAATTTTGATGAGGGAAACTGAAAACGGTACAACTGTACAAGGCAGTGAATTCAGTTAATTGAGACAGGTTTTGGCATTCATGTTTGGGCCATGATGAGCTTTTGTTTTTTTCCTCTGTCAGTTTTCATAGGAGGAATAGAAAGAGAGGCCCCTAGTCCCAACCCCTTGGAGTAACTAACTTCAACAATACGTGGGGAAAATTCACCAAACTCATTAGCTGGCAAATGGGTATCATCATTGTCTTTTTAAATGTCATCAATAAATGGAATCTGCTGAAACAAAAAGTGCGTCCAAGAACACAATTCCTAGATACAACTGTGTTCGGAGTCGTCTGATGTATGTGGGACCGCGTGCATCGGACCACTTTGCACGCAGTAGTGTCCAAGTTAAATTTTAAAGTTGTGTTCTTAGTTTTTCTCGAAACTCCCATATTTTTGTTGACGTATTAATTATTAGCCATCAATTTTGGTTGTTTGACCACTACACCTTGCACTTTCCTGCAATTAGCATTTTAAGACATGATTTGGAGTTGTATTCTAAATCAAATGTTCTGGCTTGAAATAGCACGATCTCCTTGTTGGATATCTTCAACTTTTCCACAAGAGGTGGATTTGATCAAGGAAAATCTTCTCAAGATAAAAAATTATTCAATATTTCGAGTATACTCCATCCCCTCACATAATATGCGTGTCCCCTTCATTTAGGCACTACATATTATGTGAGATGGGGGGAATATACTCCCGGAGTACTGTGTTGGATTGGCTCTAAATCACCTACCATGCTAAATTACCAATTTACCACTATCTCCATTGTTTTTCTCAATACCCACGTGGAGCACGCCGCCCCCCCCCCCCCCAACATCACCTCCTCCAACTCTCCTAGCCCAACCACCACCTCCTTCTCCTTGTCCTTCTCCTTCTCCACATCTCATAACCACCCTCCCCCCAGCTCCCTCACCCCACCTCCTACAAGCACCCCATCCCCAGACAAGACCATTGATGCCTCCAACTTTGGACAACCAGCCACCATAGCCGAACAACTGTTCAATGTATGGCATTGTAATTCCGGAAGAAAGTCTAGGTTTTCAGATCTTGCAAGGTGGCTATAGTGATGATGGACGGGCCTCTTGTCATATGAATGATTAAGAGCATGTGTACCCTAGGTTTTTACATCTTGATCAGCGCTTGTCCTACACATGAGAGAGGTTGAGTAGGATGGGATGGGGTAAGAATGGGAGACAATGGAGAGTAGGCTGGAGAAGATGCGGTGGTGATGGTTCTGGTGAGTGATGGCCAGAGATGGTGGTGGCAGCAGGATTATCAAACCGCAAAATGGTGGATTAAGAATACTCAGTCCATAGTCCATACTACCCCTCTCCTCTTCTCCTCCAACCTCCCCAAATCCCATTCTTAAACCGAAAATCTTAAACTACCCTTCATCCCTTTCCTACTCTGTGTCAAATTTGCCACCATTTTCTCAAATTTATTCTCACGTCTATCTTTTGGAGGTAACCTAGACACCGCTATCATGTTTTGTGTATGCCAGACGACCACCTCTACTCAAAAAAAAGATCTAATTCATTCCGAGATAGATGTTACAACCCCTTTTTTCAAAGATTGATGTGAATGTTGATCGATACACCTAAAATGGCTAGAGAAGTGAAGATAGACACTTATTTCCTTTGTTTGGTCCATGCCCTCCCTCCACTTTGGTTTTCTCATTTTGGACTATTTCAATAATTCCTTCCTTTAATTTGTGGGGTCTTTTTCCACCTATGTGGAAGTTTTTCTTTTCTTTTTTTGAGACTTATTGTACTTCTTTTTTTTTTGATCCTACTCCTATTGTACTTCAATGTCTGATATTCTGTCAGCAGTGTTATAAATTAGGTCTCATGTTTTTTCGATAAAGAAGATTCAGATTTATTCTCTTTTTCATTCGCTTGTTGTATCATATTTCAATCAAACATAGTACAAATACTTCCAACCCTTGTCAATATGATACGACTTTTTATTTCTTATGGTCCATAATTTTATAATATTTGGAATCCGGTGAATTAAAATCTCTCAAAACCTATACATGGTACTGTACTATCATATAGGAAGGATAAGCTCACATTATCTCTTCGCTACTTTGGTTAAGGTTACTGTGATAATTTTCCTTTGACAAGGCAAATTTTATAATCTGATTTTCTAATCTAACGTGAGAGAATTTGAAAGGAATGGTGAGAGTCAAACTCAGTGCCTGATAAATGAAGGAACCCTATTGACTATTGAGTAAGCTCTACCACATGCCCTATGCCTCACATCCAACAATGATAAATTCGGTTACGAAGGCATTGTTCATTTGGTAACTTTGGGTATTTTAGTTTTGGTAGTAAGTGGAGAGAGAAATAGGGTAATGATTAGAGAGATGAGTAATGAGTGAAGAGAAATAGAGAGATAAATGAAAAATTAATAATTTGAGAAATACAATAATGATTGGAGAAAGTTATAGGATAATAATTGGAAAACAAAGTAAAATATGAAAACGAACAAGGCCCACATGTTTGAGTTTTTTTGTGTGGGTACAAATAACATCATCAACTAGTGTTACTTATCAGAAGAGAATGAATGAAAGTAAAATGAACCTAAGAAAAATATTATGTTGATACATGAGTAATTAGTAAAAAAGACAACTTGGGCTTTTTGTTTTGTCCTTATTTAATATTTTTTTTCGCATTTATTAATTTTGAGTTAAGCTTTTGTGGATTACTGATCGATTGACTTAACGAAAGAAATCGATAGTAACAAATTATGACTTTTACCCAAATATTTTTAGAATGAATTTTCTGTATTTTTTCTTGGAAATTTCTAAAAATATTTAGGTAAAAGTAAAATAAAAAAAATTACTTCTTTTCTAATTTGTCTCTTTGAAAATCAATAATTCACAAAATCTTGACGCAAAACTAATAAATATATAAAAAATTTAAATAAGTGCAAAACAAAATGACAAGTTGTCCCTTCTTATTTTTCCGGAAACTATCTTCAGCCCGAAGGACAGGACAATAAAGACTAGCTAGTCGTTTGGCTGCCCCTCGCGTGTTTTTTTTTTTCTAATTATATATAAATATCTACACTAATCCTCTGTGATTAACAGCCGGATCCGTGGCGCAATGGTAGCGCGTCTGACTCCAGATCAGAAGGTTGCGTGTTCGATTCACGTCGGGTTCAATCCCCTCCTACCGGCATCACTTTTTTGTCTCTGCTTCTCTTCAGTTGCACGTTGTCCTGGCAATAGGAAATTCCGTCGGGCCATTTTAAAAACCTCCATTTCCATTTCCCCCAAACCCCCCCAACCTGTTTCTGTTAAACCCTAGCATTCAGTTTCTCTCTCTCTCTGTGAACCATGGCTTCTCTCTCCAAGCTCCGCCTCCCCACACCCCACCGCCGCCCCTTCTCCTCCTCCTCCATCCTAAACCCAGACTCCAAAACCCCACTCAGCTCCAAAGAGAAGTCCCGCGCCGCCCTCGCCCTCCTCAAATCAGAGAAAAACCCGGAACGCATCCTCGACATCTGCCGTGCCGCCTCCCTCACCCCGTCCTCCCACCTCGACCGCATCGCCTTCTCCCTGGCCATCTCCCGCCTCGCCGACTCTAACTACTTCCACGGCATCCGCCTCTTCCTCGAAGAACTCAAGACCCGACCCGACTTGAAAACGGAGCGCTTTATGGCCCACGCCATCGTCCTCTACGGCCAGGCCAAACTCATCGACGATGCCGTCCAAACCTTCGTTAAGATGCCCGACCTGGGTGTGGAGCGGACCGTCAAGTCCCTCAATGCTTTGCTGTTCTCCTGCCTCGTGGCCAAGGATTATAGCGAGGTAAAGCGTGTTTATCTTGAATTTCCGAAAAAGTATGGGATTGATTTGAACTTGGACAGTTATAATACGGTTATTAAGGCCTTTAGCGAGTCGGGTTCGACGAGCTCGGTGTACTCGTTGCTGGGGGAGATGGATAGGAAGCGTTGCAAGCCGAATGCGACGTCCTTTGGGACGATGATTGCCGGGTTTTATAAGGAAGAGAAGTATGAGGATGTTCGGAAGGTTTTGGATTTGATGAATAAGTACGATATGTTACCGGGGATTAGTACGTATAATATAAGGATTCATAGTTTGTGTAAGTTGGGGAAGTCTGTTGAGGCGAAGGCTTTGCTCGACGGGATGTTGTCGAGGGGGATGCAGCCGAATTCGGTTACGTATTGCCATTTGATTCACGGGTTTTGTAAGGAAGGGAGGTTGGATGAAGGGAAGAGTTTGTTTAAGAAGATGGTGGATAGGGGGTGTAAACCTGATAGTGACTGTTATTTTACTCTGGTTCATTTTTTGTGCCGGGGAGAGGATTTTGAGGCCGCTTTGGAGCTTTGTAAAGAGAGTATGAAGAAGGGTTGGGTTCCTAATTTCTCGACCATGAAGTTACTTGTGAACGGGCTTGCGAGTGTTTCGAAGATTGATGAGGCACGGGAACTCATTGGGCAAATGAAGGAGAAGTTCTCGAAATCTGCTGACATGTGGAGTCAAGTTGAAGAGGGTTTACCCAAGTAGAGAAGACAAACATTGGTATGTGACAATTTTTATGAAAATAAAATTGAACATTAGGTGGATGTTTGTAGGAATTGTATCTTCAGAGTGATTTCCATCTTGCATTTCAGTTGCTGAATTTGTTGAAACCTGAAATACATTGTTCTGAAATGCCTTTTGCAAGAGCTAGTAGATTATGTTTTTGTGGGATAATGCTATTTTTGAACTTCTTCCTCATGATTTGTTGTTTTGGCCTGGTTTTGTCTATGGTCTGACATGCATTTCCTAATATCTTGGGAGCTGTTAGAACAGAATCTACTTTGTCAGGAACATAAGTTGAAGCAATAAAAAGTCTCTGGAAGTTATTTGAAATGAACATTTTCCCTGTAAATACACTCTCTCTGTTAATGTATACACTAGTATTGACTGGATTCGAATCTGGTGTCTATTTCTGCATACTTGTTACTGGTTAAAGTCAGCATTTTGTCATGACTTCAATTTGCAAGAGGCAGCAGCTTCTTGTATATGAGCTCAGACATATGCGATCAAAAGTCATCTATGAGTTGTGTTTTGTATGCTTGGCTTGGAGAGAGACAGATTGGAATGGTTTTTCTTAAAGCTAGCTTTGTAACTCTTCTTAGAGGATACTAATGCTTTGAGCTTGTGGTTTGCAAGATTTGACATCATAGGGCATTGGTAGGGGGAGCACATTCATTCAATAACTGAAGCATAGGACTCGAGGCCACGGTTTATTGTACAGTTTTCCCTACTTTCCTTCATCTTGTGGCAAAATGGAGAGTGTGTGTAAGTTGAAGAATCTGTGGAGGCAAATGTTTTGCTTGATGGGATGTTGTCAAGGGTAATGAAGCTGAATTCGGTTGTGCAATTGTCAATTGATTCATGGGTTTTGTAGGGAAGGGAAATTGGATGAAGTAAAGAGTTCGTTAAAGAAAATGGTGAGTAGTGGATGCAAACCGGATAGTGACGGCTATTTTACTCTGGTTTGCTTCTTATACCAAGGTGGGGAGTTTGAGACTGCGCTGGTGAGTTGTAAGGAGAGTATGGAAAAGGTTTGGGTTCCTATTTTCTCGACTATGAAGTCCCTTGTGAATGGGCTTGCAAGCATTTCAAAGATTGATGAGGCACCGGAACTTCTCGAGCAAATGAAGGTGAAATTTGCCAAATCTGCCGTTATGTGTAGCCAAGTAGAAGACGGTTTGCGTAAGTAGAGAAGACAAACATCACATTTGACAATCATTAGGACGAAGGCCACATGAATGATACTGGACATTAGGTGGGTATTTGTAGAAAATGGCATCTCCAGAGAGATATCATCCTGCATTTCAGATGCTGAATTTGTTGAACTACCTGAAAGGCTGAAATATGTTGTTCCGATATTTTAATAGTGGAGATGTTGTTTTCGTTGGATAAAGCAACTTTCAATCTATTTCCTAATCATACGTTGCTCAACTTGCTTTGGTCTGGTTTGTTTCCCTGGAAGTGCTTCCAAATGAACATTCATCCTTGCATTTTTCTCGCACTTTTTATCACCGCGGGAATGTGTGAACTAGTATTGATCGTGTTCGAATCTACTGTTTATATCTGCGTACTTGTTGCCGGTTGATGTCAACTTTTTTTTTTGGACTTCTTGTTTTTACGCTCAGGCCTGTATTTTGTATGCTTGGCTTGGACAGAGACATTTTTATTTGAACGTTGGACAGAGACTTATTAGTAGCACTTTTCTCAAAGACTAGCTTCAGATAACTCTTCTTTGTTGGACACACTACTTGCATGCATAGATGTAATAGTTTAAATCCTCTGTAGTACCCAATTTTGTCTCTACAGCGTGTATCATTTTCCGCCATTGGAACATGCGAGAATCTTCTCGTTACAAGATACTACTCGCATGATCCAATGACCAAAACTATGCTAAAATATATACCAAACCAAACCAAACCGAGCCTTATGTCCCAATCACTTGGGGTCGGCTGCATGAATCCGTTTTCTCCATTGAGCTCTGTCGAGGGCCCTTTGTTCGTACAAACCTATTATACTCAAATCTTTGCGCACCAAAGCATCTAATGTCAATTTAGGTCTATCCCTCCCCGTAGCATTGCTACCCAAAGCTATCATATCCGCTTTCTTTACTATTGCATCTCCTAGTTTACGGTAGACATGTCCAAACCACCTTAGCCTATCCTTCCTCAACTTCTCTTCTATAGGTGCTACACCGACTATCTCACGAACCGTTTCAACAGACTTGAGGGGATACTACCGGCACCTGAGTCATGTTGCCTACTTTACATCATCCAACTTAGGTCTTGTAATTATGAGAATTTTGTCTAGAATATTGTTGCTCGAACTGTATCCCTCGCTAACTTTTGCTCTAGGAGTGCAGTATTTGTTCTTTTTGGCACAATCCTATGTTTAGTATGGTAGAAGATACCATTGAGTAGTTCTGTTGAGCTGAAATAGAACCAAAAAAGACCCTGTGCTTAATCCAAGTGGTCAATCTTCTTGTGATCGGTCTTCAAGAATAAGGTTGCCAATTTTGAGCTGATGGAGCAGTGTCAGTCCTTCGTAATAATTGAACTTGCTTACATACTGATATCCTACCGCGTAATGATAAGAAAACGAAAAAGATATAGCACTAAATATATTACATGATGCTCCTAGTAGACCAGTAAATCAAGATACTGGCAATGCTATAACTCACTCTGGTAGATTGACAATTTCCCAAGGGCACATGCATTTGCCAACCCCCACTTTACTCGTAATAACACCTTTTTATATAATTGAATATGCGGGCCAATTTTTTCGCACTTCGACTAATTCTGAGACACTGAAGTTAACGATTGGGCACAATCCTCTAGTGGCCCCAATGTTCGGAATTAAGGGTCATCATTTAGCTCGCCGGCCCGCCCAAAGCTCGCCCGGCCCATCGGGCTTTTGCCCGGCCCGGGCCCATCCAACGGGCGGGCTAGCCCAACCCGTGATTTGTAATGGGCGGACTTGGGCCTATCAATTTTTACTCGGCCCGCCCGTAGGCCTGGCCCACAAGCCCGCCCGTGATACTGCCCAAAAGCCGAAATCCCACAAAATCTTTTCTTTTTTCCCTTCGTTTAGTTTCTACCCAAGGAAATTTAAGCCCGCCCGGCTTTTGGCCCGCTAGCCCGTCAATTGGGCTAGCCCGTGGGCTGGGCTTGGGTTTCAATTTATGGTAGGTAGCCCGGCCCGCTCAGCCCGCAAAAAAGAAAAAGCCCGCTTGGCCCAGCCCGTGGGCAGGCTTGGGCAGTGACTTGGCGGGTCAGGCCAGCCCGGCCCGGCCCGATAATGACCTTTTTTTGGAATGTTTGGCCTCCATAAAATTCGAACAGTTTCACGAAAGAAAATCACCTACTATTTGTTTTCTCATACCCACTTGGCCAGACCCCGTAAAATTCAAACATCCAAGCTCATCCAATAACACTTGACTCAACCTACCGACTATAAAGGGCAGGCCTGGGCTTTATTTGTTTAACACCGAACCTGTCTTCATCCAACCGTCCAAACCGTCTTAGAATAAACTGGTGCTCAAGTGATTAAGGTAAGCAAAACGTAGCCACAAAACCGACATAGCAACAAATGAATGATTGAAGAATTAACCCCATCTTTTGTATCATGAGATTATGACTTTTTAGAATGTCGGCTCAAGAAAATTTAAAATTATAAGCTTATCAATCTATTTGTTATCAATCTGCTTATTCAAGAAAAATCTATTTGGTTTACGTCGTGTGAAGAAATCCTAGATAGACATGATATAAATAGCTGTAAATACGTTACGGTAATGTATAGTACTAGCGGCAAACCTCTGTGCTACGCACGGGCTAATTAATTATACTGTACCTTTTAACTAACTTATAGTAATACGCTATTCAAATTATACTTTTTACAAAGTAGAACTACGGAGAAGTATCATTTCTAATAAGTTTCTGCGTGTTCAAGAAAAAAGTTATTGTCTACGATAAAAAAAAAATTATTCAACCATATCTGTAAATTTGAAAATAATAAACCACAAACGATCGATTTAGAAGAAGCCATAGTCTATTTACTACATTTTGAGGCTATTATCAAGGGACGGGAAAAAAAAAAAAATTATAGATCGAGAAACAATTAATCCACAAATTACCGAACCAGCGAAGCAAAATTCATTTTCAATATGCACATAACAACGATGAGTAAAGAAAAATGAATTAAAATCAAAATGGTAAAAAAACAAACATCATATTAGTAGAAGTAACTATTAAAATAAATCACCTAACTCCGTCTTTATCAATTTTAATTTTTGTAGCAAAAGAATACGATTGAATCAATAAAAGCTAGGGCAAAGTCCCACTTTGATCCCCTGTGGTTTGCGCCATGTGTGAATATACCCCCTGTGGTTCAAAAATGTGTACATAACTTCTTATGGTTTTGAAAATGTGCGGATAGACCTTTTACTGTCATGTTTTCCATCCATATTAACGGACAAAACATTGAAAGACCGATATGTCCTCATCCTCTCCCTTGATTCTTCTTCTTCTTCTTCGTTAAATCTAACCAATTCATCCCTTATACCAAAAATTGGATTCGAACCATTGATATTGTAGTGTTTGACGAGTACTATATTTATGCCGAAATTCAAATTGATCAAAAAATGAAAACCTCATTGTTGAATCGAATTTATTATGAAATTAAAATTTCAAATTTGAATTTACCAAGAATTAGATCACTAAGTTATTAATGCCTGATTTAGATAATTTTTTTACAGAGATACTCTGGTTTTGTTTGGTTGGTAGATTAGTTTTGGTAGTAGGTAGAGAGAGAAATAGGGTAATGATTGGAGAGAGATAGAAAGAGAAATGAAATTAATAATTGGAGATATAGGGTAATGATATGAGAAAGATATAGGGTAATGATTGAAAAACAAAACTAAAATGGCAACCGAACAAAGCCTTTTACTCCCCCGTCTCTTTTTAAGTGTCCTGCTTCGTAACTCCAACTTATTAAGAAAACATCATCATTACACATTTCACATCAACTTTTACCTTCACTTTTCCTACTTACTCTCTATGGAAACATTATGATTACACTTTTACTCACTAACTTTTTAAAATGGAATATATTTTTAGGGGCAAGATAGAAAATGTACCAACTTTTACCCACGAATTTTACAAAATGGACATTTTTTAAGGGACAGCCCAAAATGAAAATACTGGACTTTAAAAAGGGGACGGATGGAGTATTTAATATATTATGAACGGTTCAGATTAGATTCTAGAGGTGTGTGAGATACATCTCCGTTAATATGGATGGAAAACATAACGGCATGAGGTCTATCCATGCATTTTCAAAATCACAAGGGGTTATGTGCACATTTTTGAACCATATGAGGTGTATCTGCACATGGTTCAAACCACATGGGTGAAAGTGGATTTTGCACCTCGACTTGGCTCGTTAACGCTCGGCTCGTACGGAGCTCAACTTGTTAAGGGAGGCTCGGCTCAATTAAAAAGGCTCATTATATGACTGAGTTTGACTCGTTAAAACTCGAGCTCAAATTTTTTGCTTGTTAAGTAAACAAGCCGAGTCGAGCTTTGTCATATAAATATCCTTACAATTCAGCCGTACATATTGGTAGAAATCTTTTCTGGGCAAGATGTATGATCGTAATAAGATAACTCTCTATAAAATGAAAGATAGTAGTAATAGTACCGTGAGTCTCTTGTTTAAACAATCAAACTGGTGGAATTTTGCTCATAATTAACCCATGAGATATGAGCGCGAATACTTTTTGAAACTTCTTAGGTCTCATTCGGCTAAATAAGCCATTTTATTTGTCCTTCTTTAAATTTTTCTCACGTTTGTTAATTTTTCGTCCATTTTTTGAGAATTATTGCTTTGTCATGACGAGAGAAATCTGAAAAATAAAAAATTACGATTGAAATCCAATTTTTTTTTAATAAAGACGAAATTTGACTTATTTTCATCTTTATTCAAAATAAATAGATTTTTATCGTAATTTTTTTTTACTTTTTAAATTTCTCTCGTCATGTCAAAGCAATAATCGTCAAAAAATCGATGAAAAACTAACAAATGTAAAACAAATTAAATAAAAACAAAAAAATAAATCAAATAACTTATTTAGGCGAATGAACCCTTATATAAAGCTGGTTACACAAACATGATCATCAACCAACTCATGGGGCATTCCTCCATCTGCTTAATTTGTTGGTTAGCACTTTTTGCTTGGAATATGATAGTATAGTCAATAGTGGGACCTCCTTGTTTTTGCCGAAATCATCACAGTAAACATAAGCATCAATAGGTCCGAATATTCCTTAAATTGGCAGCAGGAACCCAAAACATTTTCATTGGCAGGAGGAGTACTCTCGTAGTTGGATATGGGCCAATGGCCATATGGCCTGTCCGGTCCAGGTTTGGATTGCAGATGCGCATTTTATAAGTGATCGTAATTATCGGTTAGCGTTTTTCGATTTATTTTTAATTTTTTACCAGTAATAATAATATACTTTTGCTGGTAAAAAATTCAACATGTTTAAATTATTAATTGTCAATATGAACGGTTGAGAGTGGATTGTACACCTTTACTTGCAGAGAAGCCGGATCCATTCTAGTTTATGCAAATTAATCCCTCCCTACGAAATCGCTAATGTTAAGGAGACACGCATGGTTCTCAAAAAACAGGAAAAAAGAGGAGACACGTATATTTGGACCAAATCTGTGTCTAGATATATACTATTTTTTTTTGGTTAAACTCTAAAATTAGATAACTAATCATACAAGGTTCTGGGCATTACAAACCCCTACAACATCGGTGATTGGTGGACCAAATCTGCGTCTTACATTTTATCCGTATTTCTAGCACCGGTCTATTTTCACGCAATACATATATTATGTACTCCTCAGATTCCGAAAGATTTGACTTAACTATATTATTACTACTACATTACTTTTCAAAAATAAAAATAAAAATTCTAGAACTACACACTCCAGTGTGTGTGGGCCACCTCGCGATGGCAAAAATGTTTACAAAATTAAAAACTCAATAGACCGGGAAATTATTAAGAAGCGAAGTTAAGGGGTTATTCGGCTAACTAAGCCATGTGATTTTTTTTTTTTTGTCATTATTTAAATTTTTTTTCCCATTTGTTAGTGTTTGGTCAATTTTTTTTAGAAATTATTGCTTCATGACAAAAGAAATCTAAAAAGTAAAATTTTAACCGAAATCTTTTTTCTAATAAAGATGAAAATTTGGCTTATTGACTTATTTATGTTTTTATTTAAAAAAAATTAGGTTTCGATCGTAATTTTTTTACTTTTTAGATTTTTCTTATCATCGTGACAAAATAATAATTCTCGAAAAATTAATGAAAGACTAAAAAATATTATAAAAAAAATTAAATAAAAAAAAAAAAAAAAATAAGTCACTTGCCTTATTTAACGGAACAACCCTCAGCCAAATGGACCGTAAATGCAGTAGATACACACACGTATAAAGGCAAGAGAAAGTAAAAAGAGGTCACGGAAGCTTAGGTGAGACCGACCACCACAAAACCCCAAGACCGTCTGGTAGACTCCACACCACTCCTCTCCCTCTCTCTCCTCTCTCTCTCTCTCTCTCTTTGAAGAGCTCTCTCTCTCTCTCTCTCTTGACAGCAAATCCCACACGTTTCTCTGCTTCTCAACTCTTAGAGATAGCAGTACTAATTTTGGAAGCTTTTGACTTTCTCATCAGAGCTTCGCTGCACAACAGAGGGCTCTGTGTGGGGGTGGGGGGAGATTGAGCCAAATGACGAGAATGCCACTGAGCTTACTCCCGTCGGTGATCGATCTGGCTACGGATTGGTGGGACGACATCAACGACTCCCAGCGCTGGCAAGATGGGATCTTCTACGCCCTCTGTGCCTCCTACGCCCTAGTCTCCTCCGTCGCCCTTGTACTCCTCTCTCTCTATCTCTCTCTCTACATATACTCATATCTGTATCTGTACCTATGTGTGTGTACACTTTTCACTGGTTGAATTTTGTGATTTTTGAATCTGAGATTCGCTTCATTGTTTTATTTCTTTCGTTTATAACCGGGTGTGGAGCCAGCTTGCGCACACCTGGACTAATCCAGGACAAACCTGAACTTAACAACTGGACAAAAGCTCCAGTGATTCCAAGGTTAAAGGTTTGGCTTTGGTGAGATTCGACTTTGCGAACTCTTGGGGCAAGCTCTTTAGTTGTTGTCTCATGCCCATTGGGCCAAACCCCTTGGGGTTGGATTTGCTTCATTGTTTGGGAGCTGAGAGAACTAAAGCTTCAAACTTTAACGTGGAAAGTCCAATCATCTATACTTGTGTTGGTGATAAGTAGTTATATATTAGACCATCTCCGGGTTTTTTCCTCGAATTATTCTAAATTTGAGTGAAATGGCGAGTATATCACTCCGGCGGGAAGGTACACATTTATGCGTAAGATTTGAGTAAAAGCTCTATAAATTGCATTGTTGGTAAGTGGCAACTATGAAAGACACAAAATGGCCTTGAATATTTAGAGTAAAAAAAAGTCTCTCGCGTTGATGTAGGCCAAGTATTGATTTGGATCAGTATGAATTCGAGTGGAGAGATGCTTTGGGTGGTTTTCTACTTCAGCATTAATTTGGTTCAGTATTTGTGTAAGGAGGGAGAGTGGTACATTTGAGAGCCGGAAATTAGCCTGAGAAGTACAAATTAATAGAAAAGGTCTCTGCCTTCGTTTAAGTGAAGAAAATGAGTAGAACTTACTTTGATATGCGTTTGTTAAAGGAATGGAGAAGGTATAGGGTTGTATTTTATGTCACATTCAATTTTGAGTACGGGCTGGATATGCCCTTACCATTTTGTTTTTCCACGCACACAGAAGCGAAGCTTTTAGTAATAAGACTGAGTATCTAAAATAGTTGGTAAGATTCGACCTTGTGAACTCTTGGGGCAAGCCCTTTAGTTGCCGTCTCATGCCTACTGGGTCATACCATTGGGTTAGATTTGCTTCATTGTTTGGGAGCCTGGGAGAACTAAAGCTTCAAAGATTAATGCGGAAAGTCTGATCATTTGTCCTTGTGTAGGTGATTAGTGGTTATATGTTACACCATCTCCGGTGTTTTCCTCAAATTATTCTTAGTGTGAGAGAAATTGGGAGTACAGCTTTATAAATTGTATTATTGGTAACTATGAAAGACACAAAATGGCCTTGGAGTTATAGAGTAAAGAAAGAGTCTCTCGCGTTGATATATGTCAAGTATTGATTTGGTCAGCATGAATTCGAGTGGAGAGATGCATTGGGTGTTTTGCTACTTAAGTCTTTATTTTGGTCAGTATTTGTGTAAAGAATGGAGAGTGGTACACATGCAAAATGGAAATTAGCCTGAGAAGTAAAGGAAAAAAAATAAGAAAAGGTTTTTGCCTTCGTTTGAGTGAAGAAATGAGTAGAACTTATTTTGACATGCATTTGCGTAAAGTAGTGAAGAGGTTATGGGGTTGTATTTGTATGCCTTATTAAATTTTGAGTAAGGATTTGAGAAAGGGCTGGATATGCCACTTACTGTTTCGTTTCTTTGTTTTTTTTTTTTTTTTGAAACGGCAAAATATTATAAAGAAACTTGATAGGGTACATCAAGTGGGGGAGAGGGGAGGGGAATCCAACCAAAGGTTTGATAATGGGCCGAAGGCCAAACACATGGAGGGCATAGCCCAAAAAAAGGGGCAAAGCCCGAAACACCTAAGGGCCTAAAAACCCAGATCAGACATTACAATCAAACAAAAGGCCTAGCAGCCCAAATATGCAACAACAGCTCAACACCAAACGGGCCTGGCCCAGCCCAAAAAACTGCTGAGCCCAGACCACCAACCCAGGAACCCTAAACACGCGGACACCTCTGCCGCCGCACCTCCACCGCCGACCACCACCTCCCCCAGCAAGCTGTCCACCACCACCACCATAGAAAACCTGTCGTGGCCATGAACCAAAACCACCAGACACGGAGAACACCGACAACCATGTCGCCCAATCCCCACACGCTCCCGAACTCCATGAGTGGATGCTGAGAAACTGGTGCCCCAATCCTCAGAAACGGCCTGAACATCTGAGAGCCAGAGATCTATGGATGCAATGGATACTGTTTTGTTTCTTTCACGCACAGTAGCTTCATTAATAAGACTGAGTATCTAAAATCACTGTCTTTATCCAGTTTTCTGACACAGAAAACTCGGGATTAGTTTGTCTTTTGTTACTCTTGACAGTGGCTTCCATGGATTGGGATAGGCAAAATTACTTCTTTCTAATTTTTGACGTCGTTGCTGGTACAGATAGGTGCATTTAACAAAAGACAAACTAATCCCTGCTTCGTAGTTCAATTACATTATTTTAAGCAATAAGCGTAAAACACAACAAACTCATAGTCTATAGTCTAATCTACACTATACTAGTGCAGTGTTCCTAATGAAGTTCACAGAATTATAAACCCAAAAAATTAAGAGAAGAAGATGAATTCTCATTAATCCAAATGTTTAACCGTTTAGAGCAATGAACCTTTCTATGTATCTAACCTCTCTAATATATTGTCCGCATCCCAGTAACGTCCTAACAGGTTTGTAACAGCTCACTAACCACTTGCTGACCACTTGCCAGCTCCCTAACTGAATTCTACTTTGCAGCTTTAACCTCTTCCTTTCTAGTTCCAACAGTAAGACCATGTATGTTTTAACTTTCTAATGTGTAATGGGGGAACTGAATAAAAGAGAAGCCAATACACATTTAGACAATGTACTGAGCCATCCTTTCATTGATTCATTTTGTAAAAACATTTCCATATTGGGCAATTTACCTCTAGGTCCAGAAAATAGAAAGTAATTCCCACCAAGTCTCCTCTAATTAACGAAACACTAAAACCTTATGAAAGTGCCTAAAACCCCAAATATTGAAAGTGCCTAACCCCTAGGGCACCCTATGAAAGTGCCTAAACCTCAGAGTACCCTATAAAAGTGCCTAAAACTCTAGGGTACCCAATAAAAGTGCCTAAATCGCTAAAACCCTATAATAGGAAAGTGCACCCTAAAACTCCTATGAAAGTGCCTAAACCTAAGCCCTAGGGCTCTATGAAACCACCTAAACCTAAACTTTAGGGTACCTTAAACCCTAGGGTATTCTAAAATCTAAAATCTTAAAGTACCCTAAAACCTTAGGGTACCCTAAAACCCTAAAATCCTAGGGTACCCTAAGATTTTAGGGTACCCAAGGGTACTAGGGTACCCATTAGGGTACCCTAAAACCCTAGCATACCCTAAAACCCTAGGGTGACACTTCTATTAATGATAAATGTATTTTTGTAAAAGTAGACTTAGTGGTAATTAAGTACTTCATCTCTCCTTAATGGGAATTAAGTGTCACTTTTCTGTACTTAGAGGTAATTAACTCTTCCATATTCTCACTACTTAAATTGGATGTGTACCACAGAATCGAAATTTAAATGTTTTTTAGTTAACTAATGTATCTGACAATGTAGTGGATATTGATTTGTGAGGTCCAATCAATCTTGAACATGCAATACATGATTTTCTTGTGAATCGCAGACTATCCTTCTTCAGTGGATTGAAACATCCTTTAAATTTATTCTACATAACTATTGAATTTTCAAACGCATTATTCCCTCGTCACTTTGATGTAAATTCTGCTCCTGATCTTGAATTGCTTGGATGCCATTTAATTGCTGATTCATCAATTTGGGACAGAGTTGTTCTTGCACTTTAGATTAAAGAGAGTTGGGGAAGTCATAAGTTTGCATAAGCTATGTTTGCATGCACGTAAGCACCTGTGCTTGGAACTCCTACTTGTATGGTTTTGGTAGTAGATTCTCAATTAATCAGTAGATATATTTGGTGGGGAAGTTAATTTTGTTGTTTGTGTATGTTGATCGTATGCAGTTTCAGTTGATAAGGATTGAACTGAGAGTGCCCGAGTATGGTTGGACCACTCAAAAGGTTTTCCATCTTATGAACTTCATTGTAAACGGAGGTAATTATGAGAATCCTGGTTAGTATTTTGTCATTTGGACATTTTTTTTATGGACCTTTTAACAGTCAAACTGGTTATTACAGTGCGTGCAATTGTGTTTGGATTTCACGCGGAAGTGTTTCAGTTGACTCCTAAGGTATGTTAAAATCTGCAAACGTTTGCATCACACGTTTTGGTTTTCATTTCTTACTCTTTCGGTTTCTCTTTCCCCCTTCTTTTGCTAGCTAGTATAATTTATCCTGTTCCTTCTACTAGACTCTGAGTCAACTTTAAGGACGATTTCCCATTTGTTGTTGTAGTTCATTTTCCTTGTGTACCAATGCAGGATTAGTTTGAAAAATTCCACAATACTTAGGAAGGTCAAGGACTTTATACTGCATGTGTTCATCTCCTTTCACCTGAAGGTCATTACTAAATAGGTGCTATTCTATTAAGTAATTCTAAGCTGAAATTTGTGTTTTCATACCTTACCCTCCCACTGTCATTTTGCATCTGTACCGATGCTGGATTTTTTGTGAACTCTTGATTACAGTATTACTTAGGACGATCAAGGAATTCCTGCATCATAGAGTTATCCCATTTGACGCAGAGGTCGTTTCAATGTAGTGTCTTTTTATGAGGTTGTTCAACTTCTAGTGGCTCCGCTAGGATTTTCGATAAGTGGGGTCGAAAATTTGAACTATGTGTAATTCACTTTTTTAGTTGCTAATTGAAAGAAACAATTAGGATTCAACAAGTTAATCAAAAGTAGATATATATTAATAACAAAATGTAGCTTCGATTTACAATTGACCTCGACAACTTTTCATACTTTGAAAAAGATGGATGATAGCCTCGTTTGTAATGGTTTCAAAAACATCTTTCTCTATATACACAACCAAACTATCATGCATCCATTGGTCACACATACGATTATGAAGCCTACTCTTTACAATCTTCATAGCGGAAAATGCTCTCTCTACCTTGGCAGTAGCAACCCTTGATTTGTTTTTGTTTTGAGGAATGAACAAACTAGCGCTATGTTTGGGAATTTTGTGGGTGGAGATTTTATTTTGACTCCTTTTTCTCTTAGTACAAAACCCTTATATGGGTTGGGGCAAACATAAATTTTAAAGTGGAGTCAAATTAGTAAAAATGGGGTAAAAATTATACCCATCCCTATGAAAATTTGGCAGCCAGTGGGGTCGGCTGCCCTCCCTTGTCCCTATGTCCCTCCACCTATGTCAACTTCGAAGCTGAATGTTGTGTTTTCATAGCTTTCCATTCTTTACTAATATTTGTAACTGCCATCATGTTAGCATGTTAGTTTGGAATCTCCTTGCCCTCTTCTCTCATGTTAGTTTGTTACTGTCTGTGCTGATTGATTCCATACATCTGTGTTGAATGATTTCACATAACCAAGAGAATTTATGTAGTAAAAGGAAACCTTTATCAAGTTTGGAGCACTTAAGAAGGTTGTGTGGTTAACATTGAAGCGCTTTTCTCTAAGCACTTAAGTTCCACTTTCTTCAATGTGTCAAGTACATTCTCTCCTATAGTATGGATACAAAACATTAACTGTATGGATACAAAAAATAAATTGAACGCCTTAAATTGACAGTTATGTTTTTCTTGCATACTGTATGGGATGCTCTAGGCTGTTATGCTGACAATTGGCCTTGTATTTTGGACCAGGTGCTAATTTGGGTACTATTGGATCTACCTGGAATTCTGTTTTTCTCTACTTACACCCTTCTTGTCCTCTTTTGGGCTGAGATTTATCACCAGGCAAGTTCAAGCGCTATGAGTTCTGTTCCCTGAGCACTGATCTACAATTCTAGGAATAGTCCGCATTTAATTGGGCATTCATGCCTCTTTGCAACTAACATTTTGCAATATCGGCATGTGATTCTAATCTTTATTCTTTTTGGTTAATGGCCAGGCAAGGAGTTTACCAACAGATAAGCTCCGCATTGTTTATATGTCAGTAAACGGTGGAGTTTACTTCATACAGGTACTCTCCACCTATATTTCTTTTCCGACCAGCGCATCATGTTAGATGTTACTACTTACTATTGAATGGTATATTATGAGGAACCTGGGTATTTATAGTTGTCTGACAAGCAGCTAAGAATCATGTCATCCCGAGCCACATCAACTAGGACATAGATCTTTTGTGTATTTGCATGCTCCATTTCTTGACGATTGAACTGAATGCTTTCATGCAATAATATACTTAAAACAAGAATAAATTTAGTCAGCTATGAATTGATAGGTTGCATAGTACATACCAGCTTGAGTATTTTTTGATTTTGACCAGCAATCGTTTGGCTAGTGTGGGATGTAAATAGGCTTACTCCAAGGGAATTGCTTTGAGAAAGCTACTTATGATATAAAACGGGTTAGCAATTTTTTTTGGATGGGTTGGATGGACTGGTTTTTTTTTTTTTTTTTTTATATATTTTGTGTGTGTGTGTGGGGGGGGGGGGGGGTTGTGTGGCTATGGGATTACATATATCAGATGTTCTCTTCACCCATTAAAAAACAAATTTACGAATAAATTTGTGATTTCAGGTTTGTATCTGGTTATACCTCTGGATCGATGACAATAGTGTTGTGGAATTCATTGGAAAGATATTCATGGCAGGTTAGGCATCTTATTTGACTGTTCATACGTCAGAAGCTTCATTTGTGACAATTGAAAGTTCTTTCTAGTCATAATTTGGAGTGTCTAATTACTATTGCTTTGTCTTATGCTTATTTTGTTTTTAAATTTTTCCAGTCGTATCATTTCTAGCAGCATTAGGCTTCCTGCTGTATGGAGGAAGGTGAATTTCTGCAACATAAATTTTAGCTTACGTTATTAAGCAACTGAAGCAATGTTCATTATGACTGTCCCTGCATGTAATATTTGTGTTTTCTTATACTGCCATGTGATTCTGTGCCCAACGCTTCCAGATTATTTGTCATGCTGAGACGTTTCCCTATTGAATCTAAAGGGAGAAGAAAGAAACTTCATGAGGTTTGTGCTTCCCAAATACAGTCTGTTTACTTGATGACATCATAGTTGCTAGAATCGGTTGTTTAGCATGTTGTTGGGTTTTCATTTTCCTTTGCATTGTGTATAATTTTTTCTGTTCATTACTCTTCAGTTGTAATTGATTCCAAAAATGATATAACTTTAGCCCTCCAAAACTCTGAATATTTCACCGACCTCCAAAATCGAAGTAGTTTTACTTTTAAAAATTTATGTATCTGCCACTGGCAGTAGTACGTTGGAAAAATGAATTACCTAGTCTAAATCTTCTTCAGTGGCAGTAAATGTGACAGTAATTTCTATTTGTAGGAAGATCAGAGCGGACAAACCTCTGACCCTTGCCGAAGTTGATGTTATTTCGTTAGAGTTTCCTTGTCTGGATAATTAGAATTGTTTCATTATCTTGACTGCATAATGCATATTATGATTATGACTTATTAGACAATATAAGATGTATAGTGATGACTGTAGCCTGAACAAGACTCTGAATCAGACAAAACTTGGCAGACAAATTACCAAATCAGATATATTATCCTACTTGGCATAAATGTCACTTTTCCATCATTTTGCCAATCGATTGTACTGTGTACAACTGTATCCTCTAATTGACCTATTCAATATGTGCTTTCCATAAAATGTAACAACTTGGGAAAGCCAAATCGTAAGTCGTTGCAGCAGGAAGACAAAAAATGTCGACAAGTTTCTCTCTTCAATATAGTTGCAACCTTCTGATAGGTGACAGCATACCTCATTTAGTGAACTTCCCTCCCTTCTGTGATCATCCAATGTGACGGTGTCCTGTGTTTAGAAGTGCTACTGGAATGGAGCATATTGTTTTCTTATGTTTTAGTTATGCCTCCTGAACTCCTCAATCAAAGATGTTATTATTGGAAGGTGAGTGATATTCATGGCATGGGTTTATACTTGGAAACATGACGGTGCAAGTGCAACAAAGCAAGGAGTAAAATCTTCCATGCACTAAAGTACCAGTGAAAGAAGCACTTCTGAAGTCTATGCCTTTGCATGAGTCTTCAAGCTATGTCACCATTATATCCAGGCAGCTTCTCTTGCTCTTTGAATACTAGGATAAGCTGGTGTGCTTCTCACTTTATACAGTCATTTTGTCCAATGTATGGTTGGGACTCTTGGGAGTGCTCTGTGAAATCTTCTTGGTGTGCCTTTTCAAATCTCTCTGTCTCTCTCATTTGGTAGGCAGCTTTTGTGATTATATCCACTGCATTTATTTTAGACGGTTTGGTTGATAACTTATATGACATAACTCAAGCTCTTGGGAGAAGTAGTGTGGTGGCAATACTCTGGGTTCTATGGTTTGAGAAGTGCTACAGTTTTAGGGAAGAATTGCAGATTATTAAAGCTTTGTGGCAAGATTTGCTCTGGCTGCTTTTTTGTTATCAGCGACTCGTTTGAAGGGGATACTGTTGTTTCTTCTCCTAGAGATTGGAGAGAGATTCATAGATTGGGATGTATTTTGTTTGTGTTTTTTTCCCTGTTGGTCTTTGAATTTCGGTGGACTTCTTGTCCTCCTTGTATGCTTTTGACCCAATTTATTTTCATTTTGATAAAACCTCTTTGGCTGGCCGTCAAAATTGACCGACATGTTAATTGGTCCCCAAGTAACTTGCTGCTAATGAGTGGTTATTGCTGCAGGTTGGATCTGTAACTGCCATATGCTTCACCTGCTTTCTAGTAAGATGCTTTGTGGTAAGTTTCAGGCTGTTCTGTGCGCCAGTTTTTCAACAACAATGACCTTTGTCATTGCCTGGATAGAATTTTAAGAGGTGTTCATATTGTCTTACTGATACAATACTTAGTTAATGTATAGTCATACTATCCTGATTCTCGAGTCAAATAGTTAGTTTTTTGTATAAATTATGTGACCTTGTATTTGGGTCAGTCTGGATGAACTGGCGAAACCCCATGACGCGCTTCCCCACCCCACACCAAATAAAAGAAAACAAGAAAGAAAATTTAAAACCAGAATCAAAAAGGGAGAACTGTAAAGAAGTAAAGAGTTCCACGGATGATAGAACTCCGATAGTGGGATCAGAGACTTCTATCTTGCGGGTAGTCAAGAGTTCCACAGCTTGTTAAGTGGTCTGTTTTTTTTTCTGTGCCCTTCCTCAAACTTGAAGATGCTAGGAGGTCACAACGTAGGTGAAAATAAACTTTGCTTGAGGAATTCACAAATGTGTAGAGTTTACTTGAACCCCCAACATTGGAAGTCAACTGATTATACTTGTGTAGTTATCTTGCTTTCTTCATTTGCTTATTAGTTAGCCCATTCCTTAATATAACCCAATTCTCCAAATCCAGGTTGTCCTTTCCGCTTTTGATACAGATGCATCACTTGACGTATTGGATCATCCAGTTTTAAACTTGATCTACTACATGGTACTCTACAGAACTAGTGCAAAGTTATTTTATTTTCAGAAGTGTTTACGCACTTGTTTTTTAACTTCCTATTTGCTGAAAAAATTAACAGTTGGTTGAGATACTACCTTCTGCTCTTGTCCTATACATTCTGCGCAAGTTGCCTCCAAAGAGAGTGTCAGCCCAGTATCATCCTATCCAGTAGCCATGGTGCATCATCGTTATCTCTTTTTTTTCACCTCGAAAATTGGTTGCGGCATTAGACAATAGTGGAGTCGAGGAAGAGAATCAGAGCCAGAAAATTAATCTAGAACATCCGGGTATGGCTTGAATGTAAGCATTCTTTTTGCCATGTATAATACACAAAACTCTCTGCAACAAGCTGATGCAGTTAGAGTATGAATATTCATTTCTCCGCAGTTTCTGCAGTTTGGAAGTTTGGTTTTTGTTGACATGTTTTGCAGTTTCTTGGGTTGGCTTAGGGGGACGAAAATTTCTTGATTGGATGGGATGCTACCTTTTTCATTATTCATTAGGATTTTTGGCTTAAATTTATTCTTGTGTTGTACCATGGCTCTTGCCATTAATTTGTCTCTCTCGCCATATTATAGGGTTACATAGGCATTGTACAAACTCGTTATCAATGTAATTTTGATTGATTTGGTTGTAGCCTTTTTTTCCCTTTTGGTTTGTGCTCTATTTTCATGGTGAGAATTCAAATTCACGAATTTATTCAACTTCAAAAATTTTGGGCTTCTGGCACTTGTACTGCAATGATGATGGAAAGGGATTAAAAAGAAGAAAAAACAAATCAGTTGTGCCAGATACTTGTCGTTGATCCCCGTCCAAAAAATATACTAACCGAGAAAACTTGCAACCGCAGTGCATCTTGTTAATCGTTTTGTTTGTTTCTCTTAGGGCCTGTTTGGATGCGGGGAAAAAATTGGGGGTATAAGTTAATAAGGGGGATAAGATAGTAGGGGGTATTAGTTAATAAGGGATGGCCCATTTTGATGTGATGTTTATGGAGGTGGGATTAAATAGTATGTTGTTTGGATAAGGAATGGTGGATGATGTAAAAAGCTGTCAAATGACCCTTTTGTCCTTGTGCGGTTCCTAAATTAATTATGTGTTACATTTTATATTTAGTTGCAAATTTAATTATTCTTTCACAATTAAAGCTGTAATATTATTTATACTAAATTAACGAATTTATAGTATTATTATTTAACAATTTTATTTAAAAAAAAATTGGTTTTTAAACAAAAATAAGTGTTTCAAAATACCATTACTGTAATATTATTAAAAATTCCATTACTGTAATACTGTAATACTTGCTTTTTTTTCAAAATACCATTACTGTAATACTTGCTTTTTTTTTAAAATTCTACCATTCAATTTGCAATCCTAAAGAGCAGAAACGTAATTATGAGAGCCCTAAAAATAAAATTTGATCATGTCTCTTTAGAATAATATGATCAAAATAATAAGATCTTCACACCCGTTCAAACGGATTAAAAATTGGAGCACTTAATTTTTTAACCATATTTTTTAATATATAAATGGTCTCAAAAAATTAAGTGCTCCAATTTTTAATCCGTTTGAACAGGTGTGAAGATCTTATTATTTTGATCATATTATTCTAAAGAGACATGATCAAATTTTGTCTCTAGGGCTCTCATAATTACGTTTCTGCTCTTTAGGATTGCAAATTGAATGGTGGATTTTTTTTAAAAAAACCAGACGGCGTCTCCTGGGGCAGCAGAGCCGGGATAAGGAGGGGTATTTTCGTCCACAAATACCCCTCCACAGGGGGATTATTTTTGGGCACCCCAAGACCAGCCCAAAATTAATACCAGACAATCCCAACAATTGGGGAAAACGAAAATGGGGTAAAAAATAATAAGGGAAGAAATTGGGTTGCCAAACGGGGTAAAAACTGGTGGACCCCTCCCTTATACCCCTTCTAATTTTTCCCCCCCTCTTTTCCCTTCATCCAAACAGGGCCTTAGTGCACAGAATTCTTACTATGCTTATAAATAAGGGGAAAATGACGGTCAATGACGTGTTTTGATAATTAATATTCCTGCCATTTTAAATTGAGAGGTTATTATTTTATTTTGGGTTGTTCCAAAATGATGGTACTTTTCTAAAAATGAAAAGAAAAATATGGTGATTTTTCAAAAGTGTTCTTGATATAAGTGTTCTAAAGTAAGTAGAATATATGGGTAATGGTGTAAATAATAGGCATTGTAAGTGTAATTATTGCAGGTTCTCTTAAATAGTTGGAATTCTCAAAAGGGACTCTCAATTTGAGACGGAGGGAGTATCCGTCAAGGACATTTTCAACATTAACGAATGTTCTCAATATATTTTTGACAGGTATTAATTACTGTATCAAAATACGTCTTGGGCTGTCATCTTCCCTATAAACAATTTTTGAACTGAGAAAACCTGCTAGCCACATTGCAACGCATTAATTGTTCTGTTTTGTTTTTGAAAAAGAGAACTCTTTATACTACACGCTCTTCTATTTTGCGATGTTTTAAAAATCTCAGTCCTCAATGAAAAATCAAGCAAAGTATAAATAAATTTCCAAAATTCACCCTCATAATAAGGGGGAAAAGTCGTAAAAATGAAATGAAAAATCAAAGCTAACTTTAAAAGAAAGTATACAACATATGCACCACATTAAAAAAGTTAGAACTCTATAATGATGTGCATATGTTGTATACTTTCTTTTTTTTTTTTTTTTATAATCAAAAGGGTAGAGGAGGGGGCGACCGGCGTAGCAACCCCCCTTGGGCGTGACCATAGGAGCTCCCAATCCGCTGTGGAATGTCCGGTTCGAGCCATAGCTACTGTCCGTGAGAATAGGCCGTCACCACAGCACCACCTAGGCGCACAGCTAGCACAGGGCCCTCCGCGCGTCCCTCGAACTCTTTTTTTTTTGCAACTGGAGGGGCTCGAACCCGAGTGCACGTGGAGGGAGAGGCACTTAAGCCCCATCACCTGTGCCAACTGGGCTACCACCCTGATGGTTGTTGTATACTCTCTCTCTCTAAGAGCATCTCCAACCCATACTCTATATCTTTATTTTGGAGGAAAAATATTCTCCAATCTATCCTCTAAAACTCTCCTCCATTCGGGAGGATGAACTTTGATCCTCTAAATATAGAGGATGCAGAAAAAAATAGAGGCTCTCTTTCAAATATGTGTTGGAGTTGAGAAATAGAGTGTAGGGTTGGAGTTGAGATAAATAGTACAATCCTCTAAATCTACTTTTCAAATAAAATTGATTAATTTGATCATCTCAAATAGAGATTTGTAGGGTTTTGGATTGGAGATGCTCTAAGGCAATTTGGGAGAGAAGGAATTCCTAGGGTCTCAGCCGCCTGGGGGGAGGCGCTGCCCTCCACCCTCCTCCCTCGGACCATTTCTCGACCGGTTGCCATCTCTTGGGCGATGTACCCTTCCGTCAGTTGAACCACTGGGTTTCTTGCTGTGGTTTTTCGGTTCTGCCTAATGGCTGGGTTTGGATCGGCGTGCTCTGGGTTCGTTTGCTCGCTTGTCTCTACCGTCCTCCTCTTGAGTGGACAGTCGGCATTTCGATCGTCTATTTACTTTGTTGAGGTGGTTGGCGTCTTGTGGGGGTGGTGGTGGTTGCCTGGGCATTGGGTTTCTAGTTGGCGTTGGGCTGGTGCGGCAGCAGCTGGTTCTGGATTGTTGCTGTTAGGGTTTTGTTTGTGTTTTATTTATCTAGGCTTGGCCCTTGTATCTAGGCTTTTTGGCCTTTAGGTGTTTGAGCTTTATTGTTTGGATTCATCCCATGTTATCTGGGTATTTAGGCCTTCAGGTATTTGGGCTGCATTCCATATGTTTGTATGGGCCTATCCATTTAGGTATTTTCTTGATTGGCATCTTGCTAATCAAGAAATTAGGCCTTGGACTTGGCACAATTTGTTGCCGTTCTCTGTCCTTCTAATCTTTGTAATCATCAAAGATTAATAAAATTTCTTTTGCTGTTCAAAAAAAGAGTTGGAACTCTTACAAGGAACCTCATTAAGGGACGGAGAGTACAAAAAATGTGTGGATGTATGATCACGACCCCAACCCTAGGTCACTACTAGAATTTAGACAAGCTCAAGGCATTAGCACGTAAACTCATACTCCCTCCGTCCCTTTTTAAGTGTCCTGTTTCGTAACTCCAACTTATTAAAAAGGCATCATCATTATACATTTCACATCAACTTTTTCTTCCACTTTCCCTACTTACCCATCATCATTACTCTTTTACTCATTTACTTTTCAAAAAAGAATCTACTTTTAGGGATAAAATAGACAATACACCAACTTTTACCCACTAACTTTACAAAATGGACACTTATTAAGGAACAACCCAAAATGGAATACTGGACAATAATAAAGGGACGGAGGGAGTAAAAGATTATGCAAAAATGAGATGTACAAAAAGTAGATTTCTCACAAGTATCCGTGCAGCCTGAATTATACAATAACCAAACTCGAATCTGTATGGCAAGACATCGAACACAACCATCACTCAAAATGTCAAACCAGTTTCAACTAATGTCACTCACAATGTATTCTCACCAATAAAGGGCCTACGATAAATCATCTGACCATCCAACAAATTCTTCAAGCAGATTTTACCACCTTAGCATTTGTCTCTGTCATCCAAAGATCTGATTAATTTGGTTGAGGTTCCTGTACCGGTGGAGCAGCAAATCTCACATCTGCGGGCCTCGCCACCACTACAGGCTCATCTGCAAATAGCCATTTAATAAACGATGGGGTTTTGAGGGGTCGACGGCCTGTCATCCGAGGGTACACATCTTCAAGAAAATAGTAGGCATGACCAGCTATCATTCCCTGAACCACAAGAGTACAAGTTAGAGTCAACAAAAATGGTACCTAAAAACTAACAGACTGATCACTTGGTTTCCAAGCTAAATGGAGAGTGCTCTAAGTGTTCGAATGAAGTTATCCCCATACTTCAGATATGATCCACACGGTAGAAAACTCCAAGTAGAAAGTAACGGCACACTAAAAACCCAGAGTCCCATATTTTTTTACAAGTATCCGTGTTACTACGTCTCTAAATGCACATCTATTAACTCTCACAAAATGCATTTACAGTTTTACCACGATGGGTGGTGTGTGCATGAAGTAAAAGTACACATACTGAAAAGTGTCATGTCTCAAGGGTCGTATCGTGAAAGAAAAAAGAAAAAAAAAGGTCATGATTTAGAATGCTTTTTCTCAACTCCAAAGTAAAACAAGAAAAGTGGGATAGAAATAAGAGAGGACTATGAGTCCAGTAGAGTGCTCTTAAGTATTGCACATAAGGATTCCTCTTGCTCCACTGATTCAAGGATTGTGTAATAGAACGTATGTATTTCACTGGGTGAGACCAGTGAAATTATGTACAGCAGCGATGTGCCTTCCAGATTGTTTAGCCATCCCAAAAACAAAAATACCCAAAGATTCACCCAACATGGGTAATTTAAATAACTGCTAAAACGCAAATGGTAATCCGAACCCAATTCCTGGTCTAAAATTCAGTACTATAAAAGCAATGTATCATGTTCAAAAAGCCAAAACTGAGCACCACATTTGTCACACAAGCGCATACAAGGGAGAAAAAATGATAGTTTAAGACGCACCAGTAGATCCACCCAGGCACTAGCACCAACAAGAACAGAAAATCCCAAAAGAACCTGCATGAGAAAGAGTTGCTAGTGAGTGAGAGACTAAAATCTGTCAACACCATGCAAATGTGGGACCTTCTCTGAGCATCACTACCTCGCCCAGCGTAGATATAAAAATAAAACACTTTCCTCTGTTAAATTCCAAACGCAAGAGGACCTCAACAAGAAAACAAATAATATCCAGGAGTGGCACCCTTTCATTATTTACTTTCCAGTCCCTTTCATTATTTACTTTCCAGTAATAATCTGAACCCCCATGAAGATATTCAATGACAGTACTGAACAATAAATAACTCAACATATGTCCTCAGGAGTCATATATTTTTAAAGGACAAGGGACAATCTCCTGCAGGGGAGGATTGCTTTGGGGGGGTGGTAGCGGAGCAGACCCTTTTCCCGAGCTTGATATGCCTCCAGAAATAGGTATCAATATGCATGGGCATTTTTCGTCATCATAGCCCCAGTTATTCTTTTCCATGCTAGTAATACGTTTCCTGTAGGACTAAGTGATGTGGACAAGGATCTCCCAAGAGTTCGAAGAGTGGCTGCTTTTGATAAAATTCACTAATAGTAACACACGTTTGCATGCATATCGAATAGTGTCTGAGCAACAGTGTCTTGGCACAACACACGATGCAACACCTTCCTTGAAGAGTCCTTACGTCTTACTACTTCTGGATGATGCTTGTACATTTGATTAGAAACATATCAGACTTCATAAAGAGCTCGAAAATAAAATTCAAAAGAGAATCTCCACAATTTATTTCTTTGGTGCTCTTGTTTGGGCTCCAAACATCTACCTTCCTCTTGAGTTTATCTGCGTGCACACGAGAGAGAGAGAGGGTGTCTGGAATTCATAGCATAAAATTGAAATTCCACGTACAAGATCCTTTTCTCTCTCTTTTTTAACGAGGAAATAAACTTGAACGATAAATTGTGGCCCAGAAAAGGCATGTTGTTAGATCTGATACGACTATACTCGGTCTACAGCGCCAGCAGGAAAAACAACAAATTAACTCCTCCTTCGGTAGAGGACCAAAGGTGAACAAAGAGGACACCACCAGATTCAAAGACTCTCCAAAATGTAAATTTGATGGCTGTATTTACGAGGGCATTCTTCTGGAGAAACTCTTTGGAGGGATTTTACAGGTTTTAATGGGTTTCAAAAGAATGCAAGACAGTAGTTTCAAAGAGTTCTGCAGTTCACGGTGATGGCCAGAGCGCCAAAATGAATAAATGGAAACTAAGTAGCTGAAAATGACTGTGATATTCTGGATTTAGGCCCCGTTACGCTTTCTTTCTAAACCTTTTTTTTCAAAAAGAAGGTAGTTTCAAACTCAAATATAATGAAAATGAAAAATATATTATTATTTTTTTTGCACCGTTTTAAAGATCTCAATTAGATCTATCAAACAAGATCCATATTGGAAGGAAAATTATTTGTGTAAACACATGATTTTTGAGCTTGAAATTATTCTTTTTTACAAAGTTCTTTTTTCAAGAATGTGGAACGCCCGCTTTTGTTGTTGTTGGAACGCCCCCTTGGCTGATTTTCCAAAACATAGTTCCCATTAAAAACACCAAAAGGGCTGGAACCTCTATTGACGACAAGCAGTTAAGAGAGGAAGTCCTTAATGCAGATGTATTCCAGGCATTCAGTGAATTATTACTTCAACAAGATAATGCAAGTACATCCGATCAAAAAGAAGATAATGCAAGTACATGCTGAGATCACTCACCCATGGAAGGTAAGCTGCGGTAAAAGTAAAGAGCCCCAAGAAACTCATGTGGATGTAAGGATTTTGCTTGCTCCACACATAGACCTGTAAAATGGGCGAGGAAAAAAAGGTTAAGCCTTCGGAAACAATTTATAGTAAAGGAACTAGAAACGCGTAATCTGCAAATGGAGGAACACTAACCATCATGAATGTTAATGAATTACTCAGAAATATTATCTTTGCAAATGACTCAGATACATAAGGTATCATCCCCCCTAGGAGAACAATTCCAGTTAAAACAGAAGCGCCAAATAAGATCATATAAAAGAAATCTGCAGTCCTTCCCCTGAAAGAATTTTCTTCAAGAAGCTTGCAGTATCGAGCAAGAAAGAACATGTGAAACAGGAAGTCCAAATCTGGCAACATCAAGATCCAATCGTTAGAAGAAAAGCTATCATAATCAAGTGCAAGCACATCTTAAAGCTTAAACTATCTGAAAGTAGTGCAAGATTTTCATCAATAGGAATAGCTGTAGTCAAAGCAAGATCTAAAATTTCCAACATCACTCATCATTAACTAAGGGCAAAATATGACCCATGGACGAACAGTTTGACCATCAGAACTGAGACCAAATTTAAAATTGAGATTAGACATAAAAACAATTACTTTCTGTCCAACAGAGGGGCAGGTATTAGGTAAGCACGGCTATTAATAATTTAATGGGTAATCAGACCAGTAACAGCCATGATTCGAGGGATTAATGAGTGGCCAAATGTATGGCAAGATTTGGGAGTGATGTATATGCAAGCAACCTCAGTTCAGTATGTGGACAGGATTAGGAGGCGGCTGGCCTCCTGTGCCATGATTTACATATAACCACAAAAGCACCACATGGACTCAATAGCCACGGAACCTCATTTTGAAAGTTGGAACACTCAAATGGGATTAATGGCACATTCTTTTCCACGCCTAGACGAGCAGACCACTTGTGTGCACGCATCTTTATGTTTTGATGAATAACAAGGTAAAACTGTGACCAAGCACCTAATTCTCTACAAAGTATGACCTACTACCAACATGAAGACTCAACCAATCCATACTGAAGCAAGAAGGGTTCTGAATCAGGAAAAAAAAAAAAAAGAGTTAACACCAACAAAAAGGCATTTCATTCTCAATGGATATTCAGAAGTTCATAGAGAGAACAAGTTACCCATTTTCCGGAAGTAAAGGAAATTCGTGACGAGCCGCCAAAACTGGTAATGCTTGACCACAAGCTTGGGGTGCAAGTACAAGTTATGAGGAGAGATAATCTGCAAATAAAGTTTACTAGTTAAAATCAGCACTGCTTAAATAGCACACTGCGAAATACGAAAACTGAAAAGGCTGTGTCTCGCGGCGGGCGGGATTATGAGATGACCCAGGGTACTGTCTTCGTTACCAAACCCCCCATATTGTACTAGTATTAATCACAGATCGTCTTCCTCATCAAGAAAACATGGTCCTTTCTAAATTAATTAGGTTCAAAAGTTAAATACCATTCCCCTTTACACCATCTATTTCCTTTTCCCCTTATACCATCTATTTCCTTCTATTAGGTTGTATGTAACTATGTATACGTATCACCCCCACATTAGAATCCCATGTCCTTCCAAGTGTGTAAACACATACTTTTGACAAAAAAAAAAATTAACAGAGAGTAATCTCCAAATAAGCACCGCAAAAACAAACACACAAGTTTTTTTTTTGGGCACCAAATTGCAAAAGATTAAAAAAAAAACAGTTGAAACTAAACCGAACCCACTAATACCTAAACGCATGAAAACCGCATCGCAATAACAGGCGATGAAATCAAGAATCCTGTACAATTGCAAACACTTAAAAACCATAGACAAAACAGAGAGCCTTACATCGAGCGAGCAACCGATAGAGGTAACGATTGCAGCAGTGAGATACGACCGAGTAATGATCGGCATCTGTTTGTACCATTCTTCAACAGCTTGAGCCATCACACCCAAACCCTAACTATGAAATACAAATGGAATTTCTACACCAAATTCAGCGAAGTTTCGGAGAGAGAAACCAATAAAATGCCTATTTATAGCTTCGAATCGATGTAAACAACTTACAGAGTCGGTGTAGTGCGAGGTATGTCAGGGGATTGGAATAGGAGAGAGAAAGAGGAGATGTGAGAGAAAATTCATGGAAAATCACGAAGACTAGAAGGAGCTGATTTATACAAACGGGCTTTGGGTGCGTTCGTTCCAATCTCCTTCCGTGGTTTTTCCAGTAAAAAAAAAAAGTAAATCTTTTGTCGTGTCGTATGTACGGGACACGCGAGATGAGGTCGCGTGGAGGTCACGGACCAATCACTTGGCCTGGTCGACAAGTAACGGCCAATCATCTGCTGCGAAACAAGAGCGTCGATGTCAACGAACAGTGGAGAAAAATGTCCGGTCCAGTTGGGAAAAAAAAACCCGGAGGATTTTTAAACCGGGTAAGATGGCCGATTCTGTCGTGGATCGGATTGGATCCGGTTGCGATGAGCAGGGAGAGCTGTAAACGAACAAAGCTGCCCACGAGCAGATTGAGGCTCAGTTCGTTAGGGCTCAACTTGGTTTGGCTTGAATCGTAACGAGTTGAGCAAAATTTCAAAGCTCAGCTCGACTCCCTTATAGAGACTTATTTAGTAAATGAATCGAGCTCGGCTAGCGGATGAACCGAACTCAAGTTTTTAACTCGTCTAACAAACAAGCTGAGCTCGAATACCATAAAACTCGACTCGACTCGCTTGCGTCAAGCCTCTTGGTTCCCTGTTTTGTGCGTATGGTTTCTGTTTGGAACGCAACCAAACCCCACGGTTTATTATACCGGGTTAAAAAGGGATAGACAAGCAGTAGATTAGGTTCAAATTTTGTTCAACAGCATGGTCATGTTTGGTGCCAAATACAAAGGTTATGTGACCCCTTGGATTTTTTTTTGTAAGTGCAATTGTCTCCAATTTTGTTTACGGCTTTTAACCTATGGAAGGAAATAATTCTCATTAAGGAAGGACGCAAATGTTATTTACCACTAACACCATCATAGAGTGTGATATGACTTTTATACCCCGAGACATCAAGGCTAAGTTCGGTTGCAATTTCTGGGTAATGATCCGAAAAAAAAATTTTGAGTTTGTGATTGGTTTGGTTTTTAAAAATGGTTGTTGGAGTAATGATTTGATAGAAAAATAGGGATAATGATTGGAAATAGGGTAATGATTGGAGAGAGATAGAGAGAGAAATAGGGGTAATTATTGGAAGAGAATAGGGGTAATGATTGGATGAAAGAGTAATGATTGGAATGAAAGAAAAGTGAATAGGGGTAATGATTACACTTTTTCCGGAAATGTTTTCCGGAAATTGCCAGAAATTGCAACCGAACACAGCCCAAATTTTCGCAAATTTCGCGCTCTCTCTCTACGATTTTGGTATGCGACTTGCTTCCGATTGGCTCTGCAATTCCGCTTCAGATCAACCTAGATCAATTAGGCCATGAGCGAAGCTTTGATTCAAACCCTAGAGGTTTCATTCTCTTGATCTGCATGGTTGATTGCTTGTTCAAGCTTCTGATTAGATTTTTTTTTTATTATCTTGAACGTGGCAGGGACATATTCGCATGGTTAATTTCTCGGCATGTTTAATGTGGTTTCTTCACATTGCTTCAAATTGCCTCATATCTTTTTTGCTTCGGTGTGTGTGTCCGCGCGAGTGTGTTTCTTTCTTTCTCGAATTTAATGAGCTATAATTGAATTAGGTTGAATTTGATCAAAATTGATTTGAGTTTACCTAGAATCACATTTGATATTATAAAACTTGAATTAGGTTGAATTTGATCACAATCGATTTATATGGCCAATCACATTCGACTTTGTGTAAATCCAATTGAATTAGGTACAATCAGATTGGTTTTTGTATAAATCCAACTGAATTAGGTTGGATTTGCTTTTGCATGTGGTTTTTTTGCTGAGTTGAGAATATTCTCAGACTTTGTTTTATGTAGAACTTAGGATGAATGCTAGTCCTGTCTGCTATGCATATGCAAAGTTATGAAGTTCCTACATTCACTTTTTTTGCTTTTGGTTCAGTTTGATGGAAAATCCAGTTGTGTAACTTGTGTAGATGTGCAAACGGGGTGATATAACCATTGTTCTATTATTGACGCTGGACTTGGGTTTTAACTATCTGTGTAAGAAGTTGGTTGCAAAGTTTCCTAATTTGATGCAAGGAGCATTTCGACTTTCTTATTCATTTGACAGCCATCTTAATTGTCTGTTGGAAAGTGATGAAGATTTGCAAACTTTGTACACTTTGGCGGTTTCTTCTCGTATAGATCGTGTGGACGTTGCTTTTATCAAATATGTTGGTTCTAGTACAATTCGTAAGGTGCTTGATTCTAGCAGTAGTAATGTAGATGGTTGAGGTTTTGGTTTTTCGTTCGGTGTTTCCAATGAGGTGGATTTGTTACTATCTTTTGCTGGTCATAAGCCTAAAGTGTTGAAGTTAGTTACGTGGATTAATCTGATTAGAGAAGTTGGTTAGGAGTTCTCGGACAGTTTGGTCTTCCGGTTGCAAGTGTTGTAACACCTTGCTTTTCTTCGGAACTCGAGCTTCCCATCTTCCTTTGCTACTGGTGTAGGAACATTGTTAACATTTGTTACTTCGATTTCTGCATCTTTTTTTGTATTCGCCCTTCGTTCTTTCTCGGTAGCTTTCCCGTCCAATTTCTTTCTTTCTCTCGTCCTCCTTGTTTGGTAAACAAACTCTGGCCTGTTGTTTGGTGTTCGAGTCATTTTCTTCAGTCTCCCATACATGGAGTACCTCATTGGGCACCTACGCTTTGATGACTGCTCTTTGCTGGCCTATTCATTTTTGGCCTGTTGTGTGGCTTTTTGAGCAACCAGTACCTCGTCTTGCTCATCCATAAGTTCATTATTCTTCATAGTGAGTTTCGTAACTTCCAAGTTAGAGTTCAACTTTCTCGAAGCTGTTTGCAACGGCTTGGGTGAGATTGTGTACCTTCACATTAACCACCTTATCCTCTAGTTCTGGCTTTTCAGTCTCGAGCACGTAATTCTTTTCTTCTAACTCTTCGACAACTTCATGCACAATCCCACCCACCAATTCACTTGTAAATTTCTCCTTCACATTTTGGTTCTTTTCCTTTAGCATTTTCAAAGCTATTGTCAATTGCTTGTTCTTGATTTCATACTCTTTTATTTGTATCTTAAGCTTCTTGCTGTCATCACACAACTTTCTATTTCTGCCTTCAACTCTTCCTTTTCATGCAAGAGTTGTTGAATCATTGATTCTGCATCGAGTTATTTCATCTGTTCTTGAGTTAGCTTGGCAAGTGATATTGACAATGAGCTATAAAGAAGAGTGCTTGCTGCAGTCAAGAAAGTAAGGGAATTGTTGTAGAGACTCGAATAATTTTTAATTTTTGAAACGATTATTAAATGTTTAGTTGGGAAAATATGGCTTATATGGTGATTGTTTGAATTGAAGACTAAAGTGAAAGAATTGAGATATGAGGGAGTGTGGGTGTAATAAAAAGTTATAGGGGTATATAAGGGGTGTGTGGTGTAGGAGAGCATTTTGTCTCCTTGTATCTCTCTCCCTCTCCACCGGTCTTTCTCTCTCTCTTTCGCCTCTCAGTCTCTCTCACTCCCAAGCTCCAAAATCATCAAGATCCTCCATAAATTCAACCTCCTTTAAGTGTTTTAAGCGTCGGGTGGTGTTCGTTCAAGCTTGAAGGAGGAGTATTTGCTCAGTTTCGCTTTTGGGAGCTAGGGCTGGTTCAAATCTCTTTGGTTTTGCTCCTTGACTCGAGGTAGGGATTTCTTTGCCCTCTTTATGTATGAATACGTTGATTTGGTGTGAAATCGTGCCTATAATAGTTGTTGAAATCCCAAAAATCTGCAAAATTTTTGCTCATAACGTCGTTGTATCGATACTGTATTTTTGCTGTATCGATACTATTTCAAAATCGTAGCTTCCCTTTCTGATTTGAATGTTGTATCGATACGGTATTTTAGTTGTATCGATACCAGAGCCTTATGGACAGTTATGTCTTCGCTGCTTCTACTTCGATTGTTTTTAACCCCTGACATTTCTAACACCTTTGTAACACCTCCTAAACATTCTCAAGCATGTCCAATCAACTTTCTATGATTTATCGACATTATCCTTGTTCCGTTGGCCTCCCATTAGTAAAGAACGAATAAGAGATTACATAATTAAAACCGTGCCTTGTCGATTGTTTGACTTACTTGGAAATATTTGTGATGAAAATGTGATATTGTTGGCATACCGCATGGAGTCTCATGAATGAATGTGATAATAGGAAGGTCTTATCCTGCTAATTGAGTAGGAAAGTAGTTGCGTGGGTCGTAAGTTGGTATAGGGAGTCTCGTAAAGCAAGGGGTGGTAATACAGAGACTCAAAAGGATCTTGTTACGCAAGGGGTGGTAATACGATGGCCAAGTGGTTAGAGTTCACCGTAACGCAATGGGTGGTAATACGGTAACTCTCGTGATGTGGTACTGTAACGCAAGGGGTAGAAATAAAGTTAGTGGAGATTTGGGATAGCGAGTCGTGTCAGATTGTTGGAATGGTTAGCGTCTTACAGATATGGTGACAAATTGTTGTGATAGTGGTATGTCTTAGAGTGATCGTATTGAACATTGGTATACTCTCAAGTTGATTGTTATTCATTGATTGAACCGTATCTTCTCGTCATCTTCCTTTTGCATCTATCATCTGGTTTGCATATAAATTTGGTAAAGATTTTCCTACTGGGCTAGTGTAGGTCAATCTAATCTTTCTTTTCAGAAAAAAATGCCTGATAATGACTGCATGCATTTGTGTGCTTGGACATGAAGACCCATTTTTGGAAGCTAACTACTTTAGTTACTTAAACATCTTGTAATGACCTTTTTTTTGACAAAGATGGGTTTGTAACTAATTGTTCTTGAATTCCTTTTGACTAAAAAGTTTGTGTAAATTCTAAACAGGTTTGTACTTGTAGTTAAGTAGATTTGGGCCATGGTGCCAAAGTTGTAAATTTCTAAACTTGGGAACTTGTGTCTAAAGTTTAATGAATGGAAAATCTTTTGCTTATTATTTATGCTATGCGAGGATCTTTTAATTGAAAAGGATTATTTATTTATGTTGGAAATCGAGGGCTTGGCAATTGTAGACACCCCAAATTAAGACTCCTCGAACTACCTTAGATCACTAATGATGATACAATACAGAACCGTGAATTCGAAGGCTTGATCAACGATTCTTGAGCATCCTAGAACTTGGATCCAAAACCTGCCCAACACAAGACATCAACTGCCCAACACAAAACCGTCTAACAGACTCCCCAGCGTTGGGAATCTTTTTCTGTTACTAACAATTCTGACTGCTACAGGAATCTCATCATGACCCCTACAAAACATCTAGCCAACTCTAAGTCTGCATAGACGCTCCTCCTCTGTTTTTTCCTATAAATAGAGCCACATTAAAAGAGAATAAAAAAGAGACAATGCACCTCCATCATTCTTGAAATTCTCTTCAAAGTTTGAAACTCCTTTATCTCTCTAGAATACATGCATTTTGGGTTTTCTTCACATATACTTGAAGAAAAATCTGAAATGTCTTATACTTGAAGAGAAAAATCTCATTTTCATTCCAAAAATCCTTATTTTCTCAACACTCCACTATAAAAGACCCTCTCCATCTTCTCTCAACTCAAAAACGGTTGTCTAGCCATTCAAACCAAAACTCAAAGTCTTGATCAAGTATTCGAAAGGTAGTAAAACTACCTACATTTTTGGTTTCTGTCCATCTGAGGAAACTAGGAACCTAAGGCAGTGATACAACCAGCCTAGCGCAATCGTGGGTTCTGGTTACAAAAAAAATGTGATCGCGAGTGCTTTGCGCTAGGCATAACTCCCTAGCGCAAAGCACCTTCTTCTGGGCTCGTTGATTATTTCAAATATTAGTGGGGTCTTGGGGCTTTTACGTCCATTTCTAGCATTCATTACTCATTTTCAATACCTTTCAACACTGCCTTTTTACTACTTCATCTAGAAGCACATCAAAATATTTTCAAAAGCTATAATACATGCATCTTTACTGATTAATCCACTGTCTAGATAAAAGAAAATATTTTCAGAAACTGATCTTGTAACACCCGTTCCGAGCAAGCACGTGCATTGCATATGACATTTAACTTTATGTTGCATAGGTCATGCTATTTGATTCATGTGTGGTGTTATCATCCGCATATTATTTATTAATTGATTAGCAATACATGATTTAATTTGAGGGGTTAATTAAGTTAATTAAAAGGGATTAACTTGGTAGGTGGAATGAACGGTAAAGATGAGACATGGCTCATTTGAACCCATACACCCAACCACATGGGATAACTCTTCCCTAATTAACCTTCTACGGTGTTCTACACCGTTCCACTCCTCCACCGGTTAGAGAGAGATAGAGAGAAAGAAGAAGAAGAAGAAGAAGAAGAAGAAGAAGAAGAAGAAGAAGAAGAAGAAGAAGGGGAAGAATTGGGGAACTAATTGAAGGTAAACCCTAGATTATACCTAATTTATGTTTTGGGTGTTGATCAAACATGTATATACCTGTATATTCATGTAGTTTAAACCCTAATTAGATCATAGGAGAATGGATTTTATCCTGGCAAATTCGTTTGGCTTAAGGGCATATCAATTAGAGCTTTATATGAGTGAATCTGTCAGATTCTTAATGGATTTTTTTCACAGACTTGGGGACCTTGCAATTTTCTGATATTTTTACTGGAGTTGGGTATACATGTCTAGTTTATTGTGTAAAATTTTCAGAATTTATCTCAAAGAGGGAAAAAAGTTAAAAATCGTGCACCGAACTGCTGTTGTGAACTCACAGTGCTGACAGCACCGACACAAGTTGGAAAAAACAATCATATCTCCTAGCTCGAGACTCGAAAACACATTCCGCTTGCTTTGCTAAAAACTAGACACGTAGAGCTTTCCAACGATGTAACCCATGCATTGTGGTTATGCTTGAGCAATAACAGATTTGCTGTTGAAGTTGACCCAAAATCTGTCTCTCTTCCAGTTTTAAAATTACGTTAAGTTATGATCGCGAGGCCATAGTAAGGTTACCCGAACTCCGTTTTTGATGAATGACCTGTCGATTCGAAGAGGAAGAAGTGTACTTTTCAACTGTTTAAGTGAAATTCTTAGAATTCACGATTATGCATTGGATATGGTCAGAACTGTACACGTTGGTCATGAATTAAGCCTTATTCTTGGAAATTTTCGTATCAAATCTCAGTGAATCATTTTTTGAGCATTGAAGCACATCATTCATCATTTCTATTGCATTGGTTTCATTCATATTTTAGGATCGGGGGACGAGTCTCCACCTCAAGGTTGAGAAGGAGGCTTTTCGCTTTTGTCTTTTGGCTCTCTAAGGTGAGTGTGCTGTTTCATTGAAGTGGTTAGTTAAAATAAACTTGTACTTTTCTGCGAATGTTGGAAATTTTCGATGGTTGTGGATATGGATCAAGTTGCTTGAAACATGTTTTTATTTCAAGAGCATGCCATAGTTGTATTGCTGGTTAGATTTGTTTTCTTCTTGATGTACACAAGAAGGGTATAAATTGTCTGTTTGCTGTACACAAACAGGGTATAAATTGTTGAAAGTACCCTGTTCACAGGGTCACGGTACCGTCATAACTCCTGGTTGCGAGGGAAGCAACCCTATGGCTTCTTGGAATATTGTTGCTTATTTACTTGTTGTGAAAAATAGTATGTTTCTCGCAAGTGTGATTGGAAGCTTTACTTGATCCATGTTTGCTTTTATAAACTATTTTATGCTTTCCGCTTGAATGAAGCAGTAACACTCACAATCCTTTCAGGTATCCGAAATAGAGTTTTGGTCCACTGTTGGTCTGACAGGCTGTAGGAGTGGAGATGAGGGTCGACTTGGGATCTTTTGGCATAGGACATAGTGTGATAGCAATTTTTGGGAATTGTCGCATGTGTGGATACAACTCATATTGTATAGTTCTTTTGTAAATGTTATTCTTGGAAGACATGTGTAATCTTTTTGATTGGCTTTATCTTGCGTTTATGGATTGAATGTTTTAAGGTTGTTATTTTAGCTTTCATTGAGGCAGTTTTTGCTAATCTTCTTAGGGCGGGTCGTTTCAGTTGGTATCAGAGCATAGGTTTTAAATTCTGTAGACTAGCCGTGTTTAGACTAGTGGTGGACCATAGGGTGTTTGTCTTGTGTCCGTGGGGATGGGGAGGAATGGAATGATCATGAAACATGTCATGCATTTACTTTTGTTATTTGAGATGTTATTTTGATAAATTTTTGCATATCTAGCTATGGACCGCGATGGTCATCATGATAATGCTGGAGGGGGAAATCCTAGCAATGCACAAAATCAGCTAACCATGGACAGTAGAATATTGGATGCGATAGTGCAATTAACAACTCAACAGGCAAGATATTTCGAGTAGCAGCTGCTCAAGCGAATTTCTTTGGGGCACGCACTGAGCGGGACACCATATATAGTCGGTTTAAAAAGCTTGGGCCTACAGAGTTTGATGGACCACCTAACCCGTTGGATGCCGAGGAATGGATAAAAAGATAGAGGAAATCTTTCAGATAATGGCCGTGATGGATGAACAAAAGGTTTTGTTGGCTACCTTTATGTTTAAAGGAGATGCTCGATGTTGGTGGGAGGTTACCAAACAAAGACTGTCTGCACCAATGGCAAATCCTGAAAATAATGATGCTCCTCCTATACCTACAGTTATCACTTGGGCTATGTTCACCAAAGCTTTTCATGAAAAGTATTTCCCAAGGAGTTACCAAATGGGTCAGAGACGGGAATTTATGAAGTTGGAGCAGGGAAATATGACGGTAGCAGAGTATGAAGCTCGGTTTACAACTTTATCACATTTCGCTTTGAATCTTGTTAGCACAGACGAGGATTTATTAGACCTAGTATTTCTCCGTGGGGTGCTCCAGTTTTGTTTGTTAAAAAGAAAGATGGTACGATGCGGATGTGTATTGACTACCGTCAGTTGAACAAGGTGACCATCCGAAACAAATATCCTCTACCGCGTATTGATGATTTGTTTGATCAATTGCAAGGGGCGACAGTATTCTCTAAAATTGATCTTAGATCAGGATATCATCAATTAAAAATAAAGGAGGAGGATGTTCCGAAGACAGCTTTTCGTACAAGGTATGGCCATTATGAATTTCTTGTTATGCCATTTGGTCTAACGAATGCCCCAGCTGCTTTTATGGATTTGATGAATCGAGTGTTTAAGCCATATCTTGACTCCTTTGTGATAGTATTTATTGATGATATTCTTATCTATTCTAGAAATAAAGAGGAACATGCAAGTCACCTTCGAATCGCATTACAAACTCTACGTGAAAAGAAGTTATATGGAAAGTTCAGTAAATGCGATTTTTGGCTAGAATCTGTTGTGTTTTTGGGACATGTTGTATCAGGGGATGGAATTTCTGTTGATCCTAAGAAGATAGAGGCAGTTACCAATTGGGAGAGGCCGACTAGTGTGACGGGACTCCGCAGTTTCTTGGGTTTGGCTGGTTATTACCGTAGGTTTGTTCAAGGATTTTCTTCTATTGCTGTGCCTTTGACCCGATTAACTTGAAAAGGGGTAAAATTTGTGTGGTCTGAAGATTGTGAAAAGAGTTTTCAGGAGCTAAAGAAAAGGTTAACTACCGCACCAGTATTAGCTCTTCCTTCAGGTGATGATGGGTTTGTCATTTATAGTGATGCTTCTAGACAAGGATTGGGTTGTGTTTTGATGCAGCATGGCAAAGTAATTGCATACGCCTCTAGACAACTGAAACCTCATGAACATAATTATCCCACCCATGATCTAGAATTGGCTGCTATAGTTTTTGCATTGAAGTTGTGGAGGCATTACCTGTATGGGGTAACTTGTGAAGTCTACACCGACCATCAGAGCTTGAAATATCTGTTCACACAACGGGAGCTGAACTTAAGACAACGTAGATGGATGGAGTTAGTGAAAGACTATGATTGCACAATTCAGTATCATCCGGGTAAAGCCAATGTAGTAGCTGATGCTTTGAGTAGAAAATCTGCGGGCACTTTGGCTTCTTTGCGGGGCATACAAGAGAATTTACTTGCTGATCTACATTCCTTGCGGGTAAAACTTTCCGTTAATGGAATAGTCCTACTAGCTAGCCTTACTCTTAAACCCCTTTTGGTAGATCGTATTCGAGAAATGCAACAATCCGATGAGAATTTGGAAGGGATTAAGAAAAAGATTAGAGAAGGAAAGCAGAAGGACTTTGCAATGAGAGATGGAAATGTTTTGTATTTTGGGAACCGGTTATGTGTACCTAATGATCCGTCCTTGAAAAGAGAAATTCTTGAAGAGGCTCATAGTAGCGCATATGCTATGCATCCTGGCAGTACCAAAATGTATCGTGACCTTCGAGAGAATTATTGGTGGGCTGGTATGAAGCGTGAAATTGCCAAATTTGTATCCGAGTGTTTGGTATGCCAACAAGTAAAGATAGAACATCAACATCCTGCAGGTTTGCTGCAACCTCTTCCTATTCCGGAGTGGAAATGGGAACATATTACTATGGACTTTGTCCTTGGATTACCTCGAACCAAAACAGGAAATGATAGTATATGGGTGATCGTGGATAGACTTACCAAATCTGCACATTTCTTAGCTGTTAAAAGCACATATTCATTGGATAAACTTGCTAGCATATATGTGAATGAAATTGTTCAATTACATGGCGCTCCAGTTTCTATTGTTTCAGACAGAGATCCTAGATTCACTTCACGATTCTGGCCTAGACTTCAAAATGCAATGGGCACTTCTCTGAAATTCAGTACAGCGTTTCATCCTCAGACTGATGGACAGTCCGAGCGTACAATTCAAACTTTGGAGGATATGTTGCGAGCTTGTGTACCTGATTTCCGGGGTAGTTGAGATCAATATTTGTCTCTTATTGAATTTGCATATAACAATAGTTATCACTCAAGCATTGGCATGGCACCATATGAAGCATTGTACGGCCGAAAATGCAGGACTCCGGTATGTTGGGGTGAGGTGGGTGAAAGGAAGTTGGTAAGCGAAGAGGAGTTTCTAGGCCCAGAATTAGTAAAAGTTACTATTGATAAGGTAAAAGTGATTCAAAAACAGTTGAAGGTGGCGCAAAGTCGGCAAAAAAGTTATGTTGATACAAGACGAAGAGACTTGGAGTTTAATGTGGGCGATCAAGTATTTGTTCGAGTATCACCATGGAAGGGGGTGTTGAGATTCGGTAAAAAGGGCAAGTTAAGTCCAAGATATATCGGGCCTTATGAGATTGTAAAACGGGTGGGCTCGTCAGCTTATCAGCTAGATTTACCTTCAGAATTGGCTAAGATGCACAATGTCTTTCACGTATCCATGCTTCGGAAGTGCAAGGGAGATTTATCTAATGTCGTTCCTCAAACGGTGGAATTGAAAGATGATATGACCTACGTGGAATAACCAGTTCAGATTCTGGATCACAAGGAACAAGTTCTTCGTAACAAAACCATATCGTTAGTAAAGGTATTGTGGACGAGTCGTTCAACAGAATATGCAACGTGGGAAGCTGAAACTGATATGCGGAAGCAATACCCTCATTTGTTTGGACAAGGTAAGTAAATTTCGGGGACGAAATTTTATTAGGAGGAGAGAATTGTAACACCCGTTCCGAGCAAGCACGTGCATTGCATATGACATTTAACTTTATGTTGCATAGGTCATGCTATTTGATTCATGTGTGGTGTTATCATCCGCATATTATTTATTAATTGATTAGCAATACATGATTTAATTTGAGGTTAATTAAGTTAATTAAAAGGGATTAACTTGGTAGGTGGAATGAACGGTAAAGATGAGACATGGCTCATTTGAACCCATACACCCAACCACATGGGATAACTCTTCCCTAATTAACCTTCTACGGTGTTCTACACCGTTCCACTCCTCCACCGGTTAGTGTAAAACATAGAGAGAGAGAGAGAGAGAGAGAAGAAGAAGAAGAAGAAGAAGAAGAAGAAGAAGAAGGGGAAGAATTGGGGAACTAATTGAAGGTAAACCCTAGATTATACCTAATTTATGTTTTGGGTGTTGATCAAACATGTATATACCTGTATATTCATGTAGTTTAAACCCTAATTAGATCATAGGAGAATGGATTTTATCCTGGCAAATTCGTTTGGCTTAAGGGCATATCAATTAGAGCTTTATATGAGTGAATCTGTCAGATTCTTAATGGATTTTTTTCACAGACTTGGGGACCTTGCAATTTTCTGATATTTTTTACTGGAGTTGGGTATACATGTCTAGTTTATTGTGTAAAATTTTCAGAATTTATCTCAAAGAGGGAAAAAAGTTAAAAATCGTGCACCGAACTGCTGTTGTGAACTCACAGTGCTGACAGCACCGACACAAGTTGGAAAAAACAATCATATCTCCTAGCTCGAGACTCGAAAACACATTCCGCTTGCTTTGCTGAAAACTAGACACGTAGAGCTTTCCAACGATGTAACCCGTGCATTGTGGTTATGCTTGAGCAATAACAGATTTGCTGTTGAAGTTGACCCAAAATCTGTCTCTCTTCCAGTTTTAAAATTACGTTAAGTTATGATCGCGAGGCCATAGTAAGGTTACCCGAACTCCGTTTTTGATGAATGACCTGTCGATTCGAAGAGGAAGAAGTGTACTTTTCAACTGTTTAAGTGAAATTCTTAGAATTCACGATTATGCATTGGATATGGTCAGAACTGTACACGTTGGTCATGAATTAAGCCTTATTCTTGGAAATTTTCGTATCAAATCTCAGTGATTCATTTTTTGAGCATTGAAGCACATCATTCATCATTTTTATTGCATTGGTTTCATTCATATTTTAGGATCGGGGGACGAGTCTCCACCTCAAGGTTGAGAAGGAGGCTTTTCGCTTTTGTCTTTTGGCTCTCTAAGGTGAGTGTGCTGTTTCATTGAAGTGGTTAGTTAAAATAAACTTGTACTTTTCTGCGAATGTTGGAAATTTTCGATGGTTGTGGATATGGATCAAGTTGCTTGAAACATGTTTTTATTTCAAGAGCATGCCATAGTTGTATTGCTGGTTGGATTTGTTTTCTTCTTGATGTACACAAGAAGGGTATAAATTGTCTGTTTGCTGTACACAAACAGGGTATAAATTGTTGAAAGTACCCTGTTCACAGGGTCACGGTACCGTCATAACTCCTGGTTGCGAGGGAAGCAACCCTATGGCTTCTTGGAATATTGTTGCTTATTTACTTGTTGTGAAAAATAGTATGTTTTTCGCAAGTGTGATTGGAAGCTTTACTTGATCCATGTTTGCTTTTATAAACTATTTTATGCTTTCCGCTTGAATGAAGCAGTAACACTCACAAACCTTTCAGGTATCCGAAATAGAGTTTTGGTCCACTGTTGGTCTGACAGGCTGTAGGAGTGGAGATGAGGGTCGACTTGGGATCTTTTGGCATAGGACATAGTGTGATAGCAATTTTTGGGAATTGTCGCATGTGTGGATACAACTCATATTGTATAGTTCTTTTGTAAATGTTATTCTTGGAAGACATGTGTAATCTTTTTGATTGGCTTTATCTTGCGTTTATGGATTGAATGTTTTAAGGTTGTTATTTTAGCTTTCATTGAGGCAGTTTTTGCTAATCTTCTTAGGGCGGGTCGTTTCAGATCTGGACAGGTCCTTTGCGCTGGGCACTTGGACCCTAGCGCATTGTCCCCATTTCCTACAATTTTTCAACAGTTTGTATTCTTTTCATTTATCACATGTAACTTTCTATCCTATTCTACTTCTGCATATACTATTGTGGGCACACGCCCCTGAAAATGTTATATTTTAGTATAAAATTGGGTGCGTCCTTTTTGGAAGTGCGGCAAAACGCTACAATTCAGAGTCGCCACTTGAGTTTTGCGGAAAATACCCAAAGAACCGAACTTGCAACGTTTGCTACGTTTTGATTTGAAAAAGACTTGTAGACTGGACTGTTGTTACCTTCAATATTTGAGGTTCAGGAGCCAGGTTACGAGAGGGGAAGGGTTTTATGACTCCCCTCTCGTCCAATCCGGAGATCGGCCTTTACTCAGGCATTTTATAATATGTATGCATTTTTCTCTCATTAATCATTTTTAGCCAATTAGGGTGGGGGGAATAGTTAAAGGGGGCTTAAAACTGTAACAAGTTTGCAGTGTGATAGAATGTGATGGATGATTTATCTAAACGAACACAATAGATTGAGAACAAGCGCCTGTGAGCGTTTTAAACAAACTGAAATACACTGATACAGAGCGACATACGCATGTAACATACCAGCATGCACTAGTCAGGCCACTGCATGCTAGTACGACCTGGGCACACCACTACTTTACTAGCGTACTCCGGTGAGCTTAAACTCACAGCTCCTATTTTCAACCCTCTGGGCTCTGGAAAAGACTGAGCTTGGCCCAAGGAACTTGCTTTTTATACCTTCGGCTTTGAGCTTGAATGAGGAAGGAGGGTGGACGAGTGTGGGTGTTTAGAGTTTTTGAGTGGTAAAGTTCCAAAACTAGTAGTGTAGTAAGCTTTGGAAGTGACAAAGAATGGAATTTTTGTAGCGAGAGAATATCAAGAGAATGTTAGAGTAACTTTCTCAAGACTTGAAATAGTAATGGGTGTAAGGGGTCTTTTTCATCTAAGAGGAGGTGTGTATTTATAGACAAAAACCAATGAATATCAATGCAAATAGGGAAGGTGTCTTCTAGGCCGGTTAGAAGTTTATTTCCTGCCAAGCCTTTTTTCAGCTGTGGCTCAAATGAGTGTGACCGACAGCTTTCTAAGTTAGTCAGAACTTTTCCCAGAAATGCTACGCGGTCTACGTCACAACCACGTGCGGTGTAGTGGTGCCCCGTACGGTGTTCTAGGTCCAATTTTGGGCTTTTCTGACTTTTAGGCTTTTCTGGGCTTTTTAGGTTATGGGGGTCCACATCCAAGCTTTCGAATGTATCGTTTCCTTTATTTCATCATCGGGGCATTTAAAAAACCTTTGAGGTCCGGATTAGGGTGTCTACATTTCTTTTCTTGACAATGTGTATGTCTTGTTTGACATTGAGTGGGCGAATAACAAATATTGTTATAACCTATGAATAGTGTAACGCCCCAATTTTTCGGACACGTTAATTCAATCATTTTCAACAGATTTAATAATTCATAAAACTGATATAAAAGAAAGAAAATTTTATTAAACAGAGTTCAGCATCGAAAACCTCAAATACCAAATTCAAACCTACTAAATTGTCTTACAAACCAGCAAAATGAAATAAAGTTTGACAATTGTGGTAACACTTATGGAAATTTATTTAAAAGTACGTCAAATTAACTGGGAGGTCCTCACTCTGATACGGCTCGTCTTGCAATGGAATCTGCTCTTCAGTCTCTTGATTACCTGACATGAAACGTCAGCCCAACGACACTATGATGAGTTTTAAAACTCAGTAGATAATCTCAACTCTACTACCCCCTTACCTTACAATTAACAGATCAACAATATAAAAAGTCTTAATACACAGAAGATACAGATTAACAGCACATCGTCATTTTCTTTACTATCCATTTACCTACATGAAATGTAAGGATCCTCTCCACGAGATCCTTTCCCCACATTCACTAACTACAAATGTCTCATGGGTCCACTATTCCTCTTACTTATCCTGTACCAGGGTCTTAGGTGAGCGCACTTAAGTTATGTACCTAGCATGTTCTCACTTAAAACCATAACAGCCTGTGTTGAATGGTTACCTGTGGGGCCGGTGAAGAGATATGTTGTGACACTAGCGTATGATACGTCATGGGAAGTTTCTTTTCGAGGAAGGGAATGGGTCCTATGAGACGATTATAGTTAGTGAGACGTTAATGTATGATACGTCATGGGAAGTTTCTCTTTGAGGAAAAAAATGGGTCCCATGAGACGGTTATAGTTAGCGTGGGGCAGTGGATCAGTGAATGTCCGACCCTAATGTACGATATGTCATGAGAGGATTCGATTTTCCATTACTTAACATCGTCTACGTGAGTTGCTACTCGTAACAACCTAGTGAACCTAAGTTCGACTAGCATGTACAATCATATATCTCCAATAACAATTGAATCCAACATGATACATTTCAATGAAAACACAAGCAAAGCAATTTATAAGTGCGAATAATTAAACATTTAGATGTTAAGATTGGGCCAAGGCCTTTTGAGTTATTTAAATTTCACGACTAGCTTCTAGTTAGGTTTCATTAACTCCACTGACCTTAGTTAGGTAATTTAGCAGTTTAATAAATTCTTAGAGTTCAATGTATTATTAAGATTAGAAATAAAATTGTAAGTATCAGAATGTAGTTTCTTATGCTATCTGTAACATTTTAGATTATCCCAAACCTTTACCAGTACTTAACGAGATTTTAACTATACAGTTTCACCTATATTGGTATTATACCATTTGCACCACTAATTTAGTTAGTTCATTGGTTCATTCAAAGGAGAACTTCTTAGTTCTTAGAGTTATTTTATTCAAAAATATAGTAATATTTTCACAACTTATCTTGTATACTGTCTTACTTTAAACTACGTACAATCCATTTATCAATATTGTAACATAATCATTATTTTATTATAATAAAGTTTAGTTATTGTTTAAACATACTATAATTACGTTCTCATTCGGCCAAACCATTAGTACTAGTCATTTTAAACATTTCAATGCAACAGAGGTGTAAAACAAGGGAATCTAATCAAAACTTAGTATACGGCTGCTTGACCGACCGGGTGAATTAAAATAAAGACGCGTCCCAAGCGTAGGACTCTCGACCAGTGTAGCACAATATTCGGAAGTACCGGAGTCGAACCACAGAGACAGACGGACGGTGTTTGACTCAAAAGTGTTGAATTCTAGTTTAACTTGGCTCTTAGGTAGCCACCCCTTGTTCAATGAGGTTGATTTACTAACTAAATTACCAAACTAAATTAATTAAAAATGGCTTTAAAAGGAGAGTACAGCCATGGGAACTCAACGTCCGCAACTAGCCTAACCAATGTTCACTCGGGCCACAATTATTCACTTTGTTGATTTTAGAATAGGAAAAAGGATCCCTAACAAATGCACACCACCTGTCACCAGTTTTCGTGCGCATTCGAATTCTGGCGATGCCTGGGTTTTGTTTGTTAGAAGAGTTTTCTTTTTCTAAAATTGCTTAAAGATTAAATTAATTCGAGCCCGAGGTAAAAACATTAATTAAACTAGCCACGAGACGCATTCGCCCCGCGGCCGCACTCTACAAAATTACTCACTCATGACTTTTTTTTAATGCAGCAATAATTTTAACCCTAGAACTAAACATGCTTCAAATAATTGAAATCAAAATATAAACAAAAGATAACAATTAATTGAATACCAACGAACAACTTTAAAGAAGAAAAGAAATCAATACGAATTACCGGAGTGCGAGAATCTGAACAAAATTTTAAAAGCTTGAAGGGAAAAAGAAAATCTGAAAGAAAAAAAACGTAAGCATAAACTGCAAAATAAATACTCCTTCAGAACAACTGACGATAACGCGCAGGTCTCATTCCCTGTTTTTGTTTCCGCCCTCCAGAAGTGATCTCGGCAGCGCCTTTTTGTTTACTGTTTCGTCCGTGGAAAACCCCCAAGAGCGCAGCCCTCGGTCTGTGCGTGTAAAGTGATGATGCCTTGAAACCCCTTTTTTTTCCCCTTTATATGGTGAACAACAGCCGTGTACCCCATGGGCCCACTAGTAAAGACAGCCAAATCAATTTCTTCTTGCACGTGCATGGTGGGCCATGCCCACTGCCGAGAATTGGAATAATAGGCTTTAAGCCTATTTTGTTTTCTTTTTCCTTTTGAGTAGTCTGAACTCTGAAAGGTAACTCTATTGCTCTAACAATGTTACGGCTTCAAATCCTTGCAATTCAATTTTAACGGTAAAATCGCCTTATTTCCTGAAAATTAACAAAAACATACCAAAACAACGCATCAAGTGAAAAATAGGAAATAAATTAGATGACAACATGTTAAAACTACCCTATTTAGGCATTCATATCTATGATATTGCGTGTCTATCAACGGCCAAAATCGAAACTAGTTCCCATAAGAATCGAATTTAGAACTAACATAAATATTAGGAGTAAACTGAAATTTCAGAACTTGACTTTTTAACCAAAAAAAACACAAAACATGCAAGTTGCAGTACAAATGGGTTTCGTTTTCAGAAAACAGGGTAAGTTCAATCAAATAGATTTGATACGTGGGGCATGATTTCCTCTACTATAACTTCTCAAAATTGGTATATACAAACTAAATATACTTAGGAGATTGTAGGATATAGATTAATCTACCTTAAATCTGGCCGAAAAGCGGAAAGAAATGGATTCCGAATGATTTCGATAAAATGAAGAAGATGACGGGATCGGGGAACTCCGAGTCTATGTCGAACTGAATGGAAGGTGGTTTGTGGATGCTTGGTGATGTATTGGTTGAGTGGGAATCCGAATTTGATATGCGGAGTGGTGTTATGTATAAACTCGTTTTCTCTCTCTCTCTCAAACTCCTTTGTTGAAAGAGTTTCAGCTTTTTCTCTTGCTTTCTCTTTTCTGGACACAACAGTAAGATTATGAGTGAAATAATATACTGGGTATGTATAATTGTAACGATCCGGAATTTTGACCCAATTTTTTTTAATAATGTTATTAGAATTATTTTTTTAATACAATTATTATTATTATTATTTTAGATACAATTATGCATGCATTTAAATACATGCATACATACTTTTTATTTTCCTACAATACTTGCATGCATAGACACTCCTCCTATCTCTCCATCTCCTACTCAATCTTGACTTTCTCTCTGATCTTAAAACCAAGTCCAATTCGTCCATTCTAAATCCCATGAACCCAACTCCATGAAATTCAATCCTATTCTACTACTACTTCAAAATTCTTTTATAAATACCCCATCTCTTCGACCCTAGGGCACACCACAATACTCCCCACGTCCATTACAAAAACCAAACTAACTCCATTCTCGTCCATATCACGTTACCTCTGTTCACGACCTGTTTCTTCCTAGTTAATGTCGTTTTTAGGCCTAAGTTTCTTCACGAATGTTGTAGAGGGCGTCGAGGGCTTCGATTTCAACCCAAGAATCACCCGAAATGATCAAGTATTGATAGATTATCACCGTCCAAAATTTGGTAAAATTCTCGAATTCTGATTTCCAGACAGATTCAGTGACCCTTCTAAATCTCCATTTTTCTCCTACTTAGAGTGATTTTCGGGCTTAGACTTCTTCACAAAAGTTGTAGAGCGTTTCAAGATCTTTGCGTTGGACACAAAAATTGTCCAAAACGGCAGAGGTTTGGTCAGTTTATTCTAGCCCAAAGTTGCTGCTAGGATACCGATCATTCGCCGCCAAACAAAAACCCACCAGACTCCACCGAATCGTTTTGTCCAGATTAAAGGTAGATTAATCGCTATCCCAATCTCTCTCTAAGTATATTAATGTGCTAAGATGTTAGTTTTTTTTATTTAAAAAAAAAAGAATCGAAATTTGAATCGAATGAACAAAACCCAGTTGTTTTTTTCGAAAAATCTTTGCAACCTCCCGAACAATATTTTTTTTAACACTCAAACTATTTTTCCTAGATGCTCACATCTCAAAGATGATATCTTGATAATTAATATATTATTTATTTATTTAATTCGCTATTAAATATTATTATTACGATATTTTCAACCAAAATTTCTTTACGACAATATAAACCATGTTATTAATACCGGAGTAATTTTATTTAGACTCTTTACATTCCGAAGACGAAACGTTGCTAACCTCAACATATTTTTAATTATTAGATTATTTATTATCCATTTATTTCATTTTTGGCCAATTTTATTAATACCTTTCCCTAAAATAATTCCGCGACCCTCCGAGCCCAACTTTTGACACTCGAACATGTTATATAGGACCTTTAAGACTCTTATTAAGATCATGATAATTATTCTAATATTTTTACCTAATTATTGTATTTAATTAGTTTCCTAATCAATCTAATTTCTTAAAATAATTAATAAGAGCTCAGAAATTATTTTAAAGTCTTTTATAAAAGTTCTTACCTTATTAGTGATATCGTGGCCATACGAGATTAAAGGCAACGACCCAGTCCTAAAAAATTGTGTGATTGCATTTGCCTAATATTCGTTTTGATTCACTTGTTATTCGTTTTTATTTATTATTGTGAATAATATTGTATCGATACTTGATTTGAATGCTAGATTGGACCATAGAGACATGGGGTGGAATACGAAATAGAAATCACTTAGACGATGCTAAGTAATGGATAAACTGTGAAGTTTCTGTCTTTTTAGAGATTGCCTGCAGGTGTGATTTTGAGATGTGATGAGATGATTTGAAACTAGTAAAGTAAGTCCATTGATGATTGTGATTTGAAACTGGCGGGTAGTTCAATGATGTGATTTGAAACTGGCAGGTAGTCCAGTGATGATAAAACCTGGCGGAGGTCCAGCGATATTTTGTGATGATAAAACCTGGCGGGTAGCCTAGTGATGTTTGATGATAAAGCCTGGCGGATATTCCAGAGATGTTTTGTATTGATAAAACCCGGCGGAGGTCCAGCGATATTTTGTGATGATAAAACCTGGCGGGTAGCCAGTGATGTTTAATGATAAAACCTGGCGGAGGTCTAGCGATATTTTGTGATGATAAAACCTGGCGAGTACCCCAGTGATGTTTGATGATAAAACCTGGCGGATATTCCAAAGATATTTTGTGATGATAGACTGGCATGTGTCCAGTGATGAATTAATAGACTGGCGCGTGTCTAGTGATGAATTGATACACTGGCGTGCGTCCAGTGATGATTGTGAAATGGTTGTGATGTGGTGTATAAGATAGGCGAACCCTAGTTGTGATTCAGACATGATAAGCTATCCCCTTGTTGTAGTTAATGTAACTTAGGTTATCTACGACGGCAAAGAGAAGTTATCTCATGGAACCGAGCATGACTAGCGGTTGAGGAGGAAAGATCTCATGGATGAGATCTTAGATCATACAATAGGATAATAGATAGTAATACATCAATTTATGTGAAAAATCTCTTATTTACTTTTCGTACTGTATTAATGCTTCTGCTTACTAACTGTAAAGTAAGAAGGGTAGTTGGGTTAGATTATTCTACTGAGTGATTTATCACTCACGGATACGTTTGTATCCTGACAAATCATTTGCTTCGGCGATCAATTTGTCAGAGGGCGTAGTACTCAATGAAGAGGATTCAATGACGGTGCAGTTCGACACAGAAAGAATATCAGGAACGGAGATTGACTATGCTTGGGATTCGTATTAAGATTAGAGTCTGCTCTGAAGTTAATGTATTTTGATTCAGTAAATCTATCTTGAGATTGTAATAGCAGAATCTTTATTTTAGAAAATCATATTTATTTAGCAAATTTTCTTAAGAAATCATTTTATTTTGCTTCCGAATAATTGGGGCGTTACAATAATGAGAAAGAATAGGGTAGTGAGAATGTGAGAGGATAAGTGTGAAAGTGGTGGAATGGGGGAGGGGAGTGAAGTACGAGAGAGATGAGGGAGATGGGCGCCAAGAGGATGAGTACAGGAGCCATAATCTGTGGGCTACTGATGGCTTTCAAAATCCTAACGTATATGGACAAGTATGTATAGTAACGGAGGAAAAGTAAGGATATCTTCTATACATATTTATATATATAAGGTATAAAGATAATATATATGCACGTTTGATTAAGCACTATTTTCTTTTTCTTTTTTTCCTTTTTTTATCTACTCTTATGACTAATATTATTTATAAACCTAATCATATGTTTAGATTAATTAACTTAATTAATTTATTATTGAATTAAAAATTAGTATTTCAAAATTTTATTTATTTAAAAATGGAATATTTAAATATTCATCCTTTTTATTCATGCCATGTAAGAATTCATCCCGCCCTTTTTTCATACTTATGATCCTCTTAGTGTGTGAATTACCTTTCTTACCCTTTTCATTATGATATACATATATTATGTTATATTGCTTTCCTAAATTAGTGAGATTGGATTGGATTGTTTTCCAAATTTAGTGGGATTGGATTGGATTGTTTTCCTAATTTAGTGGGATTTGGTAAATTTAAATATAATCAATTACTCATTTTTTATCCTATTATTTTTATATTTCAAATTGAATTACATCAAAACAAACATAGTTCATATATATTTTTTTTTTGTAATTTTAATATGATTAATTACTTTTATATTTCAATGATAATATTTTGGGAGCATGTCATGTTTATTAAAATCGGTTTCAAGCTAGATTACGAATGGTCATGAAACGTTGAAATCGACATAGTAATTTAACCATAAAACGCTGATCACAATAACACTTGTTTTGATGGTAATTTAACCATATTTCATGAAATCAACATAGTAATTCAACCATAAAACGCTGACCACGATAACACTTGTTTTGATGGCAATTTAACCATATTTCATGGAATAAGATCAATTAAAAATATGACATTTTTGGTTAATAAGTGAGCATTTTAACATTATCGATACATTCAAAAAGGTGGTTAACTTATCATGTTAATTTCATAAAACATGGTCACTTTATCATGTCTGGTTGGCCAATACCTATAATCCACAAAGTTGATGACCAAAGTTCTTCATCATGAACTGTTCCGATCTTTCCATGAAATTGAATAAAGCTAAATAAACCAAAATTATGTTTTCTCGAAAAACCCCAGATGTTTTCTTTAATTTTATGACTATTTCGAAACAAACATATTTCATGGTAAATGAAGTAAATAATTTACCATGAAATCGAATAAATTTATATAAACCAAAATCATGTTTTCTCGGTAAAAATCCAGATCTTTCCAAATACAACAATAGATCCAAAACCAAATACAACAGTAGATCTATAACCACAATCAAAAAATTGAAATATTTGACCAACGTAGTACATGAAAAAATTGGGGAACAACCATATCTTTGCACTGCCATAGTTGGATATTCGTCGGTTTTGGCTTCAGATCAGCGCAGGCCTGAAGAAGGGGATGGCGGCCGGTGGAAGACTCTCTGTCGTCGATTTTGCCCTTGAGAAGGGGACGATGGTCGTTGTTCTCTTCTCGAAATTCCGTTTTGTTTCTCGTTGCTGATCGCCGCTCAAACTACTTTTGCTTTTGAATTTCTGGGGAGAAAACATTGAGTGACAGAAAGAACAGGTCTCATTTAAATCTTTTTTACTTTTCACTAATGTTTCTCGTTTTGGAATTTGCCGCTCGCCGAAATCATTTTCTTCTTAGCTGTTTAGAGTTTCATCGGTGCAATAGACTACGGCGAGGGGAACACATTTTATTGTTGGGGAGAGGACGAACGCAAATGCCGAATAAACGGGGTGGATGATTGGTTTGGGAAGGGTTTGTTGTATATAATAGGCAAGTGTTGATTTCGGGATTGGGTACCCAAAACTTATCCCCTAATAACAGCTAGGACCTCCAAATTTATGATTCCATCCCAAAAATCAACGCTATATATACACGAAATCAGGGGGATTGCCGATTCTTTCGTGGGGTATATACTGTATATGGGCATATAAGGACACTTCTGGAATTAAAAAATTATGAGGATGAAAACATAAGTACCAAAATTAAGTAGGATGAAATCTTACGAGGAGTAGGTTATGAGGATGATTTTTTAAGTCTCCCTTTAAAAATTTAGGAATGTTACAAATAGTATTGAGTTTGGACGCATTAAAAATACTATTGTTTTACTAGTCTAACAACCACTTGTACAATAGTTTACACAAATGCAATCTAACAAAGTAGTACATTGATTCTTTTTTATAGCCATCTACCTCTTCAATGAATGAGTATGATTATTTTCATCCAACGGCCACCATTCTTCATCTAGAATTCTCCTAGAAAATATATTTTCTTCTTCATATCTTCACAATATTTCGGAACTGTCCATACAAGTCTAGTATATACTAGAGTGTTTCCAAAATTCTCTAACTTCCTTCTAGAACATTCTAGAAAGATATAGAACATTCTCCATTATTTTAGACCATTCTAGAATAGTCTAGATCATTCTCCATTTTTAACAAGTTCTGCACTACTCCAAAATACTCTATAACACTCTTACGCCTTCTGAACTTTCTTAGGATTCTTTAGTCTATTAAGAAGGATTTTAGATTTGAGGAGAGTCACGTGTTAACCCCCAACAAGTGGTACATATTTCGAAAAAAATACTAAAAAAATAATTATAGATATTTCCGATCAACCTATATAATTATAAAATGTAGACATATATAATATTAATTATATATTTCAGAAGATAAAATATTAATTATAATATTAAATTTTTGATAGATGCATACAATCTTAAGAGGACACTTACGATTTTTTTGAAAAAAAAACTTAGAATTGGCGGATTTTAAATTTTCTTTTAAAAATATTGGGTGGGCAAACTAAAATATGTTTAACGTATTTGTCACACCCCGATTTTTACTGGAGGTCGCCTAACCCACTTTTCAGGGCAAAAAGGCAACGCTTCCAAAATCATGACTTTTAAATACGATGGTTGTGAATTTTGAGTTTGATAGCTGTGACTTGGATTGTTATTTCAAAATTGGAGTCGCCATCTAACATTGAGTTCGGGTGTGTTGGGTCACCCGCTAAAGCTATATATATTTTTTTAAAGAAAATGGCTTTAACTCTGCTTTTAAAATTAATTTCAATTGATCATTCTTCTTTCAAACGTGGCTTATAATTGACTCTCATTCAAGAGTTTACGAAAACAGAGATGAGTTCGAGGATTTACTGTTACGTGTGGAGAAGGTGTTAGGCACCCACATCGTCCTCTCGGTAATTTATTTTTCAAAGTTGGCCCTTTTCAATTAATTATCCTTGGTGAATACGTAAAATATAAAATGCGTGCAATGGAGCTGTTGATTGATTAAATGACCGCCGGTCCTCTTTTCGGTTTAAGGCATGGGGAACCCTGGAATCGCCGGGACTCGAATGTGGCTACTTTATCATCGACAAACAGTCACTAGGTAGTTTTAGGTTTCAATGTCATCCTTATATACACAAAAAGAGCACCGCGGTTATTTAATCCTACATGATGATCTTCTTTTCATTTACACAAACATAAGAGTGCAAAGTGGTTCTCCGATCAATGCAACCTTAATTCTAGTTTTAAGTTTTTTTTATTTTTTTTGAACGACATTTCTGGTTTTAAGATATGTGGAATCCTTTTACCAGGACTCGAATGTGGCTACTTTTAAAAATTGCAGACAAACAGTCACTGGGGTAACTTTTAGGTCTTAAAGCAAAGTAATGAAAAGAACATCGTTGTGATATTAATGTGGATAAAAAAAAAACATTTGAATTGAATTAAAAATTAAAATTGAAAGGGGGAAATACCCCGTGGAATTACATCTTCCTTATCTTGTGCGGTGGATTTTTACAGAGGTGTGCTCAGAAATTAAATTAGACAAAAATATAACTAAAAATAGCACATAATTCGATCCGTACTTATTTTCAGCTATAGAATTGTTGTCGGGTAATTCTGGCTTACAATGAATGTGAGGATCGGGAAATTTTCCTCGAATCTAAACTGAGAGGGCTTCGGCCTCAGAAATTTGGAGAGATGTGGTTTTTTTTTTCCTAGTCGAGGGAAAGAGGTTTTTTGTTTGGTGGAGACTAAGATTTTTTTTTGCTATTTTTCTGGTGAGTATGGATGTTTCTTTTTGGATTTTCTTGAAGGGGAGTGGAGAGATGTTCTCAACCTCCTTTTTTTGGGTTTTCTCATGGAGAGTTTATGGGATTTTTTGTGGAGGAAGAGAGAAGTTTATAGGAGTTTAGGAGAGAGTGGTGCTCTTGGCTTTTTGGTTTGGAAGGGAGAGAGGGAGGGGTTTTGTTTTTGGACAGAAAGAGAGAGCTTTGGCTTCTTTTTCTTTTTTTGGATCTCTCTGAACAATGAAGCCAAGGTTGGCTTTTATATAGGCTAAAGAAAAGAAGATAAAACAAAGAAGGAGACAACGGCATTTTGCTACTGCAGCAAATGTGATGGGATCAGTTGGTGCCCACATGTTCAAAACTCCAATTTCATGCGCCAGTGCTGTTGCCGAGACTGCATGGTTGTGCGCGCACTGCTCTGAAATGCTCTCAACTGATTTGGTGTCCGTTCAAGGTCCAAACACAATCAAAATTCTTGTCTCGACACGGAGATAAATACCTTGAAGTTGGCGTCATTCAATGTTGTCCAAAAATTGAACCACTATGATGAAATCACTATGATTCTAAATAAATTTTGAAACTTGGGTGGACAGTCACTTGGTTTCATCCACCTGTCGGTCCGTCATTGCTCGTGCCCATCATAAGTGAAATGAGTGGGTTGCATTTTTTCCAGCGACTCGCGGGGCTTCACCCACGGTCTTCCGTTGCTGAGGTTGTCTTGGGGCCCATCTTCTCTTCCGCAGGGACTGCACCTCCCGCGGGCACCTTGTTCGAACTTTGTACACGTGTTCCTTCTCAATTGAATAGTCAACCATTCTTCTTTAGGTTAAGGTTTGACCAAGGCTTTTCTTCCGCGCGGCCCCTACTGCCACGTGCCCATCACTAATTGGCGAGTCAAATAGTCCTCTGTAGTCAAAGGTTGATAATTTTGACCGCACCTACAGTAGTTTGTAGAGGCATAGGTATGAAGTTTTGTAACAATCTAAATCTAAACAATTAATGTGCTATCAGATTATTACAATCAAGTACATAAACTCTTGAATGATTTCAAAGAGTTATGTTGATTTTTGGAAAAAAAACAATTAATTAGTTGATTTTGAATGGGGCATGACTCTTTGGGGAGTAAAGAACCAGGGTTTGGTGGATGGTATGAGCAATTTGCGAATTGCGATAGATTACAACTTCTCAACCGTACGTTAAAAATAGTCTTTTGCGCGCTCTTAACACGCATTATAACCTTCTTGAATGTGTAAAAACATGTATATTAGATAAAAGGACAAAATAGTGAATTCATGTGAATAAAAATAACAATAATTCTAACACCACACCCAATTACACATCCAAATGCACACTCACACTCACAATAAGGGTGGATCCCACACAAATTGGGTGTGTAGTGTGTGCGGGCTCCACCCTTATTATGAGTATGAGTGTGTTATTGGATGCGTAGTTAGGTGCAGTAGTTGAATGATTGTAAAAATAAAAAAGAAAGTATAAAAATCAATTTTGAAATCGTATTTACGCTTTATTATTGCTTTATTTGGTTTGTGATTTTTGTAATATATTTGGACAATGAGTAGGGGAGAAATGAAAGTAATGATTAGAGAGAGGTGTAAAAAGTGTGGAGAGGGTATGAGTAATAAAAATGATACTCACATAATAAGTCAATAACTTACACAATCTCTTATATAGGTGTGGGGTACACACATACTACATAACCATATTTCATAACCTTTCACATACATGTTGGGTCCACATATAGTAGTGTGGGCCCACACATATATGTGAGATGCTGTGTAAGTTATTGTGTTTGAATCGTTATATAAGTAGTATTTTGAGAGTAATGATTGAAAAGTTAGGAGGGAAAAATGAAAGCATTGATTGAGCTGAGAAATGTTTTTCGAGTAGAATATAGCAGTTGGGTGCACAAGACATAAAAAATGCGTCCACATCGATCAGAAACTCGCAAGAGGAGGACGATGATCAAATGGGAAAGCCTCAACAGCGACCTCTTGCTCCACATATTCCTCCGATTGGAACCGCTCTTCTTGCTATCCACCGTCGCCTTCGTGTGCCGACCGTGGGGCCGCCTATGCTTCAGCCGGTTCCTGACCAAAGACGGCGAGAAAACCCTAGACTTGGGCGGACTCAAGGGCGACAGGTCTGGGTTGCTGTTTCCTACTGGGCCCTACGGACGCATAGGGACGGCCGGCTTGATGAAGTTGATTCGGGCTGTGATGGACGTGTATTCATGTGATGATTATGACCGCGTCGATGATGGTGATGGAACTAGGGTTACGCCGTTTACGAAAATGGTGTTTCCTTTTGGGCCTTTTGTATGGACTGATGCTCACCTTGTCTATGTTGCAGAAAGGTACGTCGTTCTTTTACCCTTGTTATGGGAGGTTATTACTTGCCAATTATTCTCGTAGCGAAAGAATCCTGAATCCCAAGTTGAACGAATTGATCAATCCTTATCGATATCGGAATGGACTGATATTGTTCAAGGCGCGTTAAAAAATTATCTTAAACAAAATGACCATCTTGGGTTATTTGTGTGGGACTCAAGGTGGGCCCAACACATGGGGTGGTACTACCCATAGCATTTTTGGCCTCATACCATGTGTTTCTCGAAGGTCAAAACTTATTTCAGTATGCTGAAAAAATGACCATGTAGGCAATGAAACTCTGGGCTAATGAGCTATCGCATAGCACACAATGTGGGTCACCCCTTTGTTTCAAATGAGGACACGTTTTGTTTCAAACAAGGGAACACCATAACAGAGGTGACTGCTGATGTCCCACCTTCAAAATTTGTTACTATATGTGATTAGTTTGGTTTTGAGGAGCACGTGCAAATATAATCCCAGGTAGCGTGGAATAATTTCTCTGCTTAAGTGTTTTGACAGAATGTGTATTACTTAGAGAGGAATTATCAGTGCCACTGGAGGAGTCAAGGAATGACCATTTCATTCAATCCAGAACGATTCCAACAAACCTATCATTCCTTGCATCATTAGCTGATTATAAGGAAATGGATTTAAGTTCCCCCACTTTCTATTGGTTTGGTCGAACAGTATCTTTGGGTTCCCACAGTGAGAGAGGTCAAAAGTTGCTCTGAACCAAAAGTTTGGAGCCTTAGATCTAGACTTAGAGGCCTGTTTAAATGTCTGCTTCCTATGTTGTTCAGAAGTGCGGCGATATCAAGTTGAAATTAGGTTGAAATCTGTTTGAATTCAAGCGAAGGTAGAAAGGGTGTTAAGGTGAATATTAGAATTCTGGAATGTTCGTGATTAGACTTCATTGATCTAGGTAGTAAATCGCGGCTTCTGAAATTGGTGGGAGTATACGCATCTATTTATTCATTGTTGTGACCTTTTTTAATCAATCCACTGCCTATCCATCAAGTATAATGTAGAGAGCACAAGAAATTCTACTTTGAAACTCTTGTAACCCCTCGTTTGGCAGTCTTGGCAAAAGTTTGTTCATTTTTTGAGTGAAAGGCAACCAGGGGAAAAGGGGAGATGTGAAAACATTGAGTTTATTGTGATGGCAAGATGACTTTGGGAACTTCGAAAGGCACTGATTAAGGTGGGGTGTTCAATTTGATGAAAATAGAATAACTGGGACCGAATCTATAAATATGTTTATGTGGGAGGGAATTTAAAAAGGATTCATGTAGCCGACCCAAGTGATTGGGACATAAGGCTCGGATTGGTTTGGTTTGGTTTGTTGCTTTATATGTGTCCGGGTGTTTCCACTTTCCACGTGCGTATTGAGTTGACTACATACTCGTTTGCCTTTTTGTGATTGAAAATAAAGTTATGTATGTGAGAAGGGGAAGGACGTGGTTGGAACTTGGAAAAAAATGTGATGTTCATTGAGCACCAAGATGTTAATGGTTTTGATTCTATGTTTGGGCTTAAGGAAAGAAATTAGGTTAGGGTTGTGAAGTTCGGGCATTTTACATTGGTTGGTGATGAGTAAATCTTTCACATTACTTTGGAGAAGAAGATAATGTTCTGAAACTTGCGCTTAGAATCCCTTACGATCCATGCAGAGTAAAACCAACCAAAGTAAGCATATTGTTCTGTTCTATTGGGGTCTTCTACGTGAATCCTTTTTTGCCATTCTGCTCCGTCGTCAAAAGGAATAGTTGCACCTGAGAGTAGAGTTGCAAAATTGTACAAGGCTACAAGATAGCTGAATAAAAGTTACTTATCCATAGCTTAAAGGATACTTGTGTTTCATTGCACCTATGACTCATAGGACCTGTGTCTTCTCATTAACATATTAGGACGCATAACTGCATAAGCTTATTGAAGGCTATGTTATAGTTTTTAAACAAAGTCAATACAATTAAACCTATGGGTCTTTAGACTTTCTATAGTAGCATTTGCTCCTTATTGGAATCTCCCAGTGGACATGGCAGAATAAATTTCCTTGAACATTGAGTAAGCTAGAAACTTGTTAACACGAAGGCGCGCGGCGTAATACCATCTCCACTCTTACTTTAACAAAGATGCATAGTTGCAAGGCTTCCCCCTGTTTAGCAAACAAAGAAGAATATGTTATCTTGAAAACCAAATAAAACAACCTTCTTGTTGGTGTTTCTGTTACCAAATAATGGAGAAACTTTATTCGATCTAACTCTGTGATTCGGATTTCGCGCTTGTGCACATCTAATAGAGTTATGACATAATTTAGACAAATGGCTTTGTACGTATAAGCATATCTAAATTGTTTTGATAATGCAGATGTTTGTATATAACGAGTACGCACATACAAGCACATCAAAAGATGATGCATATAGTAGTTTGTAAACCAAGCCTAAAGAAGTATATATATTATATATTATATATATATAAATAAAGGCTGGTACTTACATCTTTCTTAAAGGACCCCAAAGACAATAAATTATGCAAAATAAGTTTAAGAAAACATGACAATTGAGTTGCTTTACTTCATCACAATTTACGAGACATAGTAAATGTTTCTAAAGTCCAGAAAAGGTGGCGAGGGGTATTCAAGTAACTTCACCATCATTTGGACTAGGAGGATTGCTCATGGGTCCGCTTGGGATATAGGCTAGACATGGGCAAGATTCTTAGAAGTGTCTTTTGGGTTCTAGTCAGGTCAAAATGTCTATTTAATTTCTAGTCAAAGTCTTAAGAGTCAATTAGTTGATCAAACAGTCATTTGGTTTTTCCATGTCACAGTCAAATAGTATATGTTCAATGTGTCTTGGGGAGTCTAAGTTGGTTGGAAGTTATTTATTTTGGGAAGGTCTAGAAGCCAAGTCGAAATATAAGATTTTAAGCCATATAGCAAATGATGATGGGGGATAATAAAATTTGAGTAGCTTTCAAGCTCGTAGATTGTGTGATGCAATCCTTTCTTTGGTGTGATACTAAAGAGTCCTTAGGTGGGATGCCTCGGGTTTTCTAGGTGTGATGATTGGAAATATCCTTCTCTGCCCCTTTTCCTCCTCCTTACAAATTAGTATTCATGGATTACTGTAAAATGCCAAAACAGCCCCTATTTTCAAAGTATTTCCGTCATGCTTAACCGCATTCCTATTATCCTGCATCAGTTGAGAGCGAGAGTAGCATCATGTCTACACGATCTGGCAAGCCTCTTAGAGTGAGATTGACTGAGTTCCAGGGTGATGAAATTCTTCTCAAAATAGTGGAACGACTTGACATTTTCACTCACCAGTTTAATGCTTTGGCAAACCGACCAACTTAGAGGAAGGTGACAAATAATTTGCTTATTAAGAGTAAAACAGGTCTGATTGATGAATCGAAAAGAGTTGGAGGAGTAACACAAGTGAAAAAGGTTTGCGGTCAGAATTCTACATGTTCCAAGAGAGGGCCGAGTTCAAAATCAAACCAAAGTGAAGGTGGTCATATTTTCAAGGATGAAAAAGTTTCTCCTCGCAGATTCAAAAGAACTCCAACAATCTCTTGTTATTGCGCTTGAAGAGACTCAAGTTAGAGCGATGAATTTGTTGCTTCTACTAGAGAACTAAAACAACCAGCACCTGAATTGAAAAATAGTATGCCTCATTGCCTCTACAGGTGGATGTTTTCCGTCCTGACTCCTATGTCATGCCAATGGAATCATCTATTGACTTTTCGCATACGCGTTGCAAACAACAAGAAACACCAAATATTTGTCTCAGAGGTGTTGAAGTAGAAAGCAAAGAATCGGACGCGCATTGTGCTGATGCACCTGAATATGTGGAATATTCCACTGCTGATCTTGATAACATACACTTAATGATGATTAATGTGCTTCCCGACTTTACGAGATGGACTCTACGCGGCATTCAAATGAACTTCTTGTACATAGAGTTGAACAGGAAGTGGAGAAAGTGATGGAGATAGTTGCTGGACAAATGAAGTAAACAATTGTTGACCCAGAATCTAATATGCCTTTACACAGTGTAAGTTGCTGCCAGAGTCCTCTAGTACAGTGCCAAAAGAGTTTCCTGCTGACCTTCACTTGGTTGATCTGGTGAATTCAAGCGACCATTGGACGCCAAAAGTTCCACCAACCGTTGATGGAATTAAAGAAGAGGTCAATGTCAAAATACAAGAAGGTAATGTCACAACGAAAGAGATGGTGCCAACCATTGATTGTCATTCCTGACCAACAAGTTCAAGGATCTAATTGTGGAGTTACAAGCGTCATTGTCTTTCTTTTCGTTTGGAAAACGAAAAAGGACTAGCCTCGACTTCAAGCTTTTCATGCCAAGATGCGGTTGCAAATATGGAGGAGTCATGTAGTCTTATACTCCAATCTCCAGGACGAGTTTTCTCCAACCAGGGGAGAATGATACAGTCCAGAAAAGGTGACCGGGGGTATTCCAATAATTTCACCATTATTTGGTCTTGGAGGGTAAGGATTGCCCATGGGTCCACTTGGGATGTTGGCTAGACATGGGCTGGCTTCTTAGAAGTGTCTTTTGAGTTCTAGTCAAGTGAAAATGTCTATTGAATTTATAGTCAAAGTCTTTAGAGTCAATTAGTTGATCAAAGAGTCATTTGGTATTTCCATGTCATTAATGCAGTCAAAGAGTTTATGTTCAATGTGTCTTTGGGAGTTTAAAGTTGGTTGAAGTTTATTTATTTTGGGAAGTTCTAGAGCCAAGTTGAAATTGGTGTGTGGTGTCTTGGGTTTTCTAAGTGTGATGCCTAGGTCTATCATTCTCTACCCCTTTTCCTCCTCCTTACAAATTACTCTTCGCAGATTACTGTTCACTGCCCAAACAGCCCCTATTTTCAAGTATTTCCATCTTCCTTAGCCGCGTTCCTATTCTGTCTTGCATCACTTCCTACACCCCGTTTTCCAATTTTTTTTCTGCTTCTTTGAAAAATAAAAGTGAGTAAAACTAACCCCTCAATGTGGAAACCAACAAAAGTCACCATTGTCAGTCATGCCAAAACAAATTTTCAATTTTCATTCATGCTAATATTCAATTCATAGGAAAAGATGGATAACGTAATCCAAGCTTGTAGAGTAAGAAATCTTGAGTGAGCATGAAAGAGATCTCTGATACCTATAAAGAAGATAACAAGAGGATCTCAAAACCCTATAACATGCTTTGAATTCCAATGTGGTAAAATCTTTTCCTTTTTCTTCCATACTTTCTGTTGGATGAAAATTAAATTGTGCACAAATCATTTCAGAGCTTTGGGTTTGACATCAGACTTGCTATGGGTGTGAATATGTATGTATGATTGAAAGGGAAAAGGGCAAAAGCTAACACTGGTAGTGAAGACAAAGGTTAAGCGTATTCAGTTAGTGGATAGGTTTTCTTGCCATGGTTCTCTAAGATCTTAATAAGAAATTCATAACCTGAAAAGGAAGGTTGAGATACAGAGGCATTCATTATTCTCATTGGACAAGGCAGGATATATTTTATTGTTTCGACAAACAGAGCCTTTGGAATCTGGTTACCTCCTACCACAGTTAATAAGGAAAAGGATTTGGATTCTTGAGTATCTTCTGAGCCCTTGTAGCTGTAAATTGAAATTATACTGTTGGTACAATGATAGTCTCTCCAGATTATGTTTTGTGCACTGTTGAATCTTGCGGGCACTAAATCTATTTCTATGAGTGTTCTTCCTTCATTATAATTCCTCTTGACAGTATCTGAACTGACTGCGTCCATTTTACTGTCTCCTTGTGTTCTTGGTTATTTCAGCATTTGCCTTTTAGTTGTACTCTGACATGCAAAATACATAGTTACCTTTAGTTGAGTGGAGTACTTGTAGTTGATGTTGTATACTAATATGCAACTTAGTTTTACTTGGATACAAAGAAACAACTGAGATTAAGAAAATCGCTAACAAATGTTGTTTAGGAAGGAAAAGTGTGTAGGGTGTTAATAGCCCTAGCACATAACAGTCTTATTTATATAGACTACTCACATATTAAATAAATAAACTAAGCAATGTGGGACTACTACTAATACTATATTCTAACACTCCCCCTCAAGCTGGAGACTCCCCAGCTTGTTACATAGCAACCAACAAAATAATTACCTCAACTACTAACAGCAATAACGAAAAACAACCAACTTGATAAAATAATGAAATAAATTTCAATAACAACGATCAACGAACGACTTCAACCAACGAGACGACTTCAACAAACGAAACGACTTCAATGATTTCAACGACTTCAACGAACGAAACGACTTCAACGATTTCAACAATTTCAACGAACGAAACGATTTCAACAAACGAAACGACTTTAACGACCAACCAACTTCAACGATTTCAACGACCAACGAACGATTTCAACGATTTTTACGAATCAACGAACAAATTCAATGACCAACGACCAACGAACCATTTCAACGACCAACAAATCAACGAATGAATTCAACAACCAATGAACAACGAGCGAATTCAACGACCAACGAACGATTTCAATGACCAACGAACTACGAACGACCAACAAACCAATTTCAACTACCAACTTCAACGAAATAGACGACAAAACAAGATATGTTACCACGCTCACCAAAAGCATGGCCAAAAATCCGACCACGATACCCAGAATCACGGCTGGGACCATGACCATGGCTGAATGAAGAACCAAACCCATCAAAGACAGCGGAATCAGAATCAGATTTCATTGCAAATATGTCACCGTGCAATGAGAGGCAACCAACCAACTAGAATATCCAACCCTCATTAGATCAATATACCACGAACCAACAACTGAATCACAAACGTGTTGCGCAGAGACCCAGATGAACAGTGCGCGTGAACAGTGATTATGACGATAGATTTCAATGGAAGGGATTAGGGTTAGGACAGAGGCTAAGATTAGGGTTGTGATTTTAGGGTTGTGGTGGTTTGGGATTATTGGCAGTAGATTTAGGGTTTCGTGGTGAGATGATGACGGCGGTAGAGGGTGGCAGATAGGGTTTTGTATATCTAAGGTGGATGGTGAACCCGCTCTGATACCATGTTGTTTAGGAAGGAAAAGTGTGTAGGGTGTTAATAGCCCTAGCACATAACAGTCTTATTTATATAGACGACTCACATATTAAATAAATAAACTAAGCAATGTGGGACTACTACTAATACTATATTCTAACAACAAATTCTTTGTTTTCCTTTCTCTCTTAAAGATGAAACAGAAGAATTCTTCCTCATGTTCCCAGGTGGGGGCCCTTCAGTTGGATTAGAAATATCCTCTTATCTGAATTAATTTTGTATATATTTCTGATTTGTGTTGGGCAATTTTTTACTGACTTAGACTGTGTGTGACAGAAGCTAATTTATTTCTGATTATGCTAGATTATGTTTTCTTTCATGATTCAAGTGATTTATGCTCGATGCCCTCATGCATTCTTTAGGTCGCCAGATCTTAGAGAACTCACTCTACCTTGTGGGTCAGAAATCACACATAAAGGATTTTCAAGGGCTCTCCGCTACTGGAATGAAATAGAGAAGATGTCAATTGGTCCATTCCGGAACAATTATGATGTTTATCGTATCATTGAAGCTGCAGGCATAATCTGCAAGAAGTTAGAAGTTCTAAGCTTGTCTGGCTTCTTCGTAAATATGCAATTGTCTCCTCAAATTGCTCAGAATCTAAAGGGTGTCAAACTATTGAGATTGGAAAAAGCTTACATAGGAAAAGTTGCTTTGAAGAATATCCTATCCAAATGTAAGAAACTTCAGAAAGTGGAGATCTGGCATTGCCTTACCTTGGAAGGTAATGAATCGGACTTATTGGCATCATGTGAGATAAAGAAGACTGAAGTTGATGGTGTTATTAAATGGTCCCTTGTTGGAGATGCAGAACCCCATAACCTGAAGAATCTACTGAATTTACTTTGGGAGGGGAGTAATTAAGTGCTCAATCTTATGAAGGATTCAACATGGTAAGCAATAGATTCAATATGTCAGAATTATATTAGTTGCAACTCGCAGCCATGAAGGATTCCTATATAGGAAACTTCCTTTGTGCTATTTTGTTTCTTTTATGTGAATTTCTTGTGTTTTGTCTTTCGTTGTTGCCAGAGAAACCTTCATATTTTGGCTTCTATAATAATGTTTCCCTTGGTTGGATCATGTCATTGGCGGCAGTGGTCAAGCCCGATTGTAATTGCTCCTGTCGCTTGGTTTCATGTTTGATCTCTTACGTGTTTCTTCTCTGACACTAGATTTTTAAATCCATTAAAATTGTTTCTGTTTGTGGCTTCCTTGATTGTGTTCCTGTTTTTGACACTCGGATTAGCTTCTTTGACACCGTTATTTAGATGTCATGCGCTGTCATGCAACTAAGTTATGGAGTGTTTATTGAAGCACATAGGCATAGATGCTTTGACTTTAATTGAACGGACTTTAACCCTCTCCTGCCACGTCCATGTGTCGGATTCGTCTAATTCCTGCGTATATATTCCTTAAATGTTTCTCTTTTGTTTTCTAGGATGAGATTGTGTTACAGGGTCATTGGCTATATGGAGACTTTATGCCTGGGATGGTGCCCCTTCTACTTTTGCCCACATTTTTTGATCCTTTTTGTTAAAATGATCTTACTTACTGAAAATAAGGGTCTACAAGTGCTATAAGCATTTCAAACATGTGAGGGAGTTTGTTCTTGTTTAAATGCTTAACATGAATTACCGAGCATCTCCATTACACACAGCCAACACACGTCTGATATGCTGACATCCATACTCTTATGCAAGTACAGAGCATCTGACACGAGTATTTGTACATTTAGAAGATTCCATTTCATATAGACCACGCGTACTTCGTGCACAGGTGGGAAACTTTTATCTGTTCTTGGATCTTGTTTTATACACTATGGGATATTTCGTGAGGTTTAAAAAGAAACAATTGTGTATTTAGAATCTATGGGCAATCTGACTGAATGAAATACTCTATCCTTTTAAGCGGTGTAACACAAGACACTCAGAAGCTCGTGTGCGCAGGTACACACAGAGATTAAATGAATGAACTTACTAAAACAAGGACAGCTTGAGTCCAATGACAGAGAACACATCCAGCGGCTTAAGTTGAGGTGGGAAGAAACTACTCTGCTTATGAAGTGTATGTACAAAAGAATACGTAGCAACATATAATTGTGAAGCCAAGTCCCACATCCTGGGTACCAAACTAACATGAAGTACATAAACTGGAGGGCACCCTCATTTCAATAGCTAGCTTTTAGGTTTGAGTTCGACCCAAGACCGCATAACATGGTATCAAAGCTAGGTATACGGATGGGTAGGGTGCGTGTCTCTACCCAGCACATGCTGCTGCCTGCTGAGTGAACATGCTATGTGGGACGGAGCGTGTGAAGCGAAATCCCACATCACTTGTGAAGTATAAAAGTGTGAGGGCACCCTCATTTTGACATCTAGCTTTTGGGGTTGAGTTCTACCCAATATAGTGTAACGTGGTATTAGAGCTAGGTATCAGAATGCGTATCTCTGCTGCCAAGTGAGTACCCTTCATGTGAGGAACGGTGACAAAGTAATATGAAGTATATAAGCGTGAGGGCATCCTCAGTTCAACAGCTAGCTTTTGGATTAATAATCATTATGACTCCACATTGGTTCCGAAAATGAATGATTTACCCCAATAAATGAAGTGACCTCAACCGACATTTGTTTATTGAGTCCCTTATTGGATGTTTGCATGAGGCATCTCATATACAACGAGGCACAATGAACTCAAATGCAATTTTCCTACCTAGCAATTTAAGGTGAGCTCTTGCGGATGTTACTTATCAGAGCCAACCAATGTGCACTAGGGTTTGGGTTTAGGCCCTTCAGATTACTATAGTGCAAAGTCCCTCTATTTCTCGGCTGACCATTGGTTATCATGGTACTTTGATTGGATTTCAGTTCATGCGAGGACAAGAGGGGAGAAATTAATAGCCATCCTGACCCACATCTGCGTATTGAGTGATTTGAGTCCCACATCACTGTTGAGTCCCTTATTGAGAATGTTGCGTAGTTGATAGGCTAGTCATGCGTTGCATTAATGTATCTTATATATGTTTAGTGGTGCATTGATTTCATTTGTTCCAATTCATAAATGCTAACTATATATGTACAATATCTCATACACAGTCTTAGGCTATCATAACTATGGATTTTGAAAATATGAGGCTCTAAAGGAAACCTTTTTTCCCTTCAAAAATTAGCACTTGAAATATTTGGACCTTAAAAAGGTCGTGTATTCTATTAGGGAGAGAATTTTATTTATGTACAAGCTTTGGATCCAACACAAAAGCTTAAGCCATGTAAAATAAGCAATCACCCCTTCCATATCCAAGTAACATGGACTGGTGTTATTTAACATCCCTTCACATGCAGCAGCTTGTATGTCAGGTGTAGTTTTTTGTTGGGCCTTACATCGTAGAACCTTCTTGTTAGGTTTGTCATGAGGGACCTCTCCACCTAATAGCTTAAGTAGAGGTCCCTCATGTATGTTAAGTGATCACAATATTCCATGCCTTATTAGGACTTCTATTACCTAACACTTCTGCTTTTTCTTCTTTTCCTCTTTTTCTCAACCCTAGGGGAATAAGGAAAAGGAGGGTGGTTTTCTTGAATGGTGATTACATCCTTAAAGATAAATAGGTTAGAAAGAACCTAATATGAGCAAACAATTTCATAGCTTCATTGATGGATCTTTGAAAATTCTGTTTTGTGCCTTCTAATTGCATTTTGATATATATACAGAAACACAAGGCACCTTTTTAGGCAAAAACCTTTACAAACGAAACCAGCCAATATAACACTCACACACACGGTTATGGAGCATGCCAACATGTAGCCATCGATATGATACCTCTTGACACAGGAAGAAGGGAGGAGAAGTTCTCAAAGGATGGTTATCTCTCACGTGCATTTAGTTTTTACACGGATCATGTGTTTCCGATACTTGCACATAGCATATGATAGATTTACTGTGCAAGTCAGGTCCAACTCATACTTTACGGTTGTTGATGTTGTCACAGAAGTAACTTTTGTTACGTCACGTCATCAGAAGTACTAGATAACTTGTCACCAAATGTGGCCGGCCTATTAACTTTTGGATATTAATCAGTTCATTTTCTGTGTAGGTTTTGTTGCTTTCAAGCAAGTTCCTAACATGCATGTCCCCATGATCGCCTGATCGGCAGAACCCAGCGCTGTTCAATATAAAGAAGCCTGGATCGAAGAGAGCAAAGATGTACATCGAGAGATCTCTCGAGACCCATGTGTGTCTCACCACCGATCATCCTTTGGTGGTGCTTTTACCTTCAATTCTTTTCCCTTCCTGCTGTTGCTGTGATCTTCACTATGCATGAAAACAGATATGCTTGCTATGCATTTCTGGAAGTCGAGGCTGATCATCGAAGGAGGTATGTTTTAGTAGTATGTTTCATTTCCAAATGCTCTGGTGAACTCCATATAATTTTTTAATTGGGATTTCTAATGCCATTGGTCCATCTCAAACTCATCCACTTTCTTGTTATGGTAAATGTTTCTTGGGTTTCCTTGATATCTAAGATAATAAATATACAGAACTGTATTCCTTTTTGTTCATTGGACTGGCACTTCTTACTAGCCATATTACACAGACTTTTCTAAATTGGTAATGGTAAAGCACCAATGTTGGATTCCCAAGGATTAAGGATGTAAAACATGGGTTCAGCATGTCTAGTTGGACACATACCAATTAAGTAGGCCTAAGTAGTCAAATTATCATCTTAACTACGCATAAGATTCCCATTTTAGTTTGTAAACACCATTTACCCCAGGAAGTAATATATGTAGCTAAGAAGTACGAACTCTAGCCATATGTTGTCGGGCACCTGACCCGTCACTAACTGTAAGCCCGTGTGCCATGGTTTAGCAGGCATATTAGATCCTTAGTCCAATTGTCATCTTCTGCTTTTATACTGAATTAGGATTTGAAGTCGTAATACTAGTGACTTCGCCATCTTGACATGTTCTCATTCCTCTAACAGATGCACTAAGCTGTTAGAAGAGATGGAAGGCTATTTTTGAATCAAACTGGCTTGAATTTCATGGGTTGACAAAAGTTTGAACATCCAAAATTCCAAATGTGTCAGACTTGAAGCTCAAAACTATCCAGGTTTTAATAGCTTTGGGAGAAATAAATAATACCGTATTTATGTGTCAGTCAAAATATTTGAAGATTCTCCTTAAGGGAGCAAAAGAGGACGGATAGTCATCGTCTCCCTTACCAGCTTTCTATATGTGGTTTATTAGGTCAGTACTCATTGTCTCCCTTACCAGCTTTCCATTTGTGGTTTATTAGGTCGTCCAAGGGTTTTAAATCTTGGTATCGGGAAACGTAATGTTATTGATGATACGGCCACATATCAGCTGATGCTGGACAGTGTCGGCCAATATTGGCCAAAACATAGGTCAATAACTGTATCGGAGGTCCAAAATCTCGTTACGTAATGATCAATACGATACATAACATACTTTATTTAAAACCTGGTTCATCCCAAGTGAGAAGTGGTGTTATTATTTTCTTTTTGATTAAAACTTAAAAGGGTACTGTAACAACAACATATAATAATTGTTCTTTGATAAGTTCTCCCAAGTGGTATTAATAGTTGGATTATGTATATGATTTGTATCTCGAGCAGATGTGATTTAATTAGGTGTATGTTTCTGTCAGGACTTATGAATGTGCATGAGTTGTATGTATGTGATTTCCCATGCATGTGTACCTTGTTTAGTACAAAGAACATCCGCCTGAATGTTTAAGTCATTATTATAAATTCATGGAAGGTTGGAGTTCTGGTAAAAGTCCCACGACCAGCAAATGTGACATAGCGTTATTCACTCTCTTCCCTCGTCGTTGTCTGCCCTTCTTTTTTTATTTGCTAAGCGTCTGCCCTTTTTTTTTTTGCCTTATTTGAAATTCATGTGCAACTCATAGGGAACCTTAGCATTTCCAATTGATGTCCTTTGCTTATTCATGAATGTCTGCACAAATTTAGAGCAAATTTTTCCCGACAAATTGAAATGAGTACTAAAAACATTGGGAATAACCATACCGTTTGTTTTGCCCAGATGTCATGAGGCTAAAATCACTAACCAGCATGTAGATTTCTTGTTATTGTTTTTTGGGTTCATTATTCAAATGGCTAGTGCAAAAGAACACCAGTCACCTTATAAGTTGAATTTTGCAGGACTTGTTTTGTGCTCTATACGATGGGATAACGCCGTTATTTTCAAATGGTCTTACTCAGTGCACACTCTCTCCTTAAGAATGTTGTAGGTGGAGTTCAAAGTTGATAAGATCCTAAGGGCTCATGGAATTTCCTTATTTTTCCCTTCAACAAAGACGACTTCATCATCTCGAACAGTTTATCGGCGAGGCGATCGATTACAGACATGGGGATCTGTTGTCGTATCCTTTCTCTCTATCCTTTTATAATTACTAAAAGGGCAAGTGTCCGCTTATATCAGTCATAATTATACCAGTGATTCTTCACGGCCCTCTTTTCTCAGTTCTCGCGCCCAATTTAACATTTGATCCATAACCTCCCCCAATCTAGGTGAGCATATATCAGGGCATTTAGTACGATGCACTTCATATCATGTAACTTATGCCTCCCTCTTTGTAACTGAAGTTATTTCCGGATGGAAAAACCGTACTTAATTGAGATGCCTCACTTTTGCGTTACTTCTTGTTGCTAAGACACAGTGGTTGCTTGAAAGAGAGATCTTCCGATTGTGCCCTGCTCTTCAATTGAAATTGTCTTGACACGGAAAACTCTACTTACTGGTGGATGGTAAGTGGTAAGAAATGCTTCAAAGACATTAGTTCCATAAATGTGGAACATTCCACTACCTTTGTTTAGCACATGTATAACTACTTCTCACTTCGTGATGCCGTTCGTTTTTTCCCCATGAAACGTTTTCAAAGTTTAGGAATCCTTCCTAGAAATTTGTAGGTGTTCTTTGACTGGACATTCAATCTTGATTGTTGTTAAATGCATATGGATTCCAGAAATGTCTGATTGCTCTTCATCTCTCCACTCTGGTAGATGTCAATCGCCTAACATGCTTAAAAAGGTTTGAATTAATTCATTGAAGAGATGATTAGAACCATTAGGACGCCGAAAAGGTTGGACTTTAAAATCGTCAATACTCTTATGTTTTTCCATAGCCACCTTTCAGTCGGTTTGTTTTAGTGCTTTCAGGAAGCAAGGCTTTGATCTGCAAAGGGGATCTTGAAGGAAAAACGTGGGAATGTTTTCTTTCTGTTTCTAATTACAAACAGAAGAGCAGGGATACTGCAGATGATGATGCCATGAGTTAAAGAAAAGAAGACTTTAAAGATAATTAAGATATTGCAAATGTGCTTTTGTTTCTGTTTCTGCACATTTGATATGTTGAATGTAGTACAGTTGCCATGGGGACGTAGCATCTTGTTCATCATTGTCCAGTTTGATTTTGGTTTTCTCCCTATTTTGGAAACAGTCCCCTATACGTGCTGTGGGAGCAAGTGTTTGAAGGATATATTGTACACTATTGCTGTTTTGTGTTGAGAATAAAGGAATCGTAACCTTTATTGTTGAATATGGTTACTATTACTGTAGATTCGCATGAATATAATGTGGACTTAGAAAAAATGCATTTGTTTTGTTAAAAAAATTAAATTTTTTTCACAAATCAATAGATAGCAACGTGTTCTATTAGATTGTGAAAAAAAATTAAATTTCTTAATTAAAAACATGCATCTTTTGTAAAGCCTAGTTTTGCGCGCCGGACACTTATTTAGGGACGGAGGGAGTATTACTGTAGATTCCCATGAATATAATGTGGACTTAGAGCACCTCCAAGCGAGGTAGCAAAATCAACACGAAGAAGGCAGTAAACTCGCAGCATCATTTTGGTTTAACTCTCCCTCTATCTAATATGGGATATGATTAGTGAGTTAAATTGATTGCCAAAATGGGTTTCTTAAGGCCAAAAAAGTATATAAACGTTTTGAAGTTTGACGAGTACCTTAGCGTGCACTTGTTGCAAGTGACTCTTCAATTTGCTCATGTTTGTTGGCAAAACTAAATTTGATATAGAAATTTGTTAGATCAAGTCCAATGGCGCACAAATGGCTCAAGTCATTATCAAAAAATGGCAAAATTGGCAATAAAAACCTACCTCATTGGCGGGCCATTTGTGCCAGCCATTTTCACCAAAAAAAAAAAAAGCACCCAAAATGGCTGGGCCATTTTTGCCATTTTGCCACATTATGCAAGTCAACCAATCCTTGCCTCTCTTTTTCCCGGTAAAATCTGTGTGTGTTAAAAGAGAGAGAGCTCAACACAAACTAGTTGTCGTCGCCGGAGCAGATCTGGAGCCAGAGTGGATGTGGTGTGTGTCCCCGAGAGAGAGAGAGATGGGGAGAGTCGAAGAAGATGAAGAGTGGGTGTTATTTTAATTGCAAAATGTTTTGCGTGGGGGAGACAGGAGTCACAAGATAATGGTTTATGTTTTTATTAATTGCAATTGCAATTTGTGGGTTTTGTTTTTAATTGAAATTGCATTCTGGGAGATGGTTGATGAAGGTGGTAGATGGAGGGAGAATAATAGTTGGAGAAAGTTAGGAAAATGATACAAGGGATATTATTATTGCAAAAAAATGGCACTGCAATTGGCAATACACCATTGTACCAACATTGCCATTGTTTGGCCAAATGACGAGGCCATTTTATGGAAATTACCCAATCATTAGACTTGCTCTTAAGTGCAAAAAATGTGCAGTCCCTAACAACGTTGGAGGATGAAATCCATCTCCCTCGGCTCCGATCCAAACCTCAAGAGGATCAGACCTGCTGCGATTGGTAAGTTTTAGGGTGGTTTGGTGCTTCCTCTGGCGACCGAGGGGCTAGATCTGAGGTAGTAAATTCAGCGACCGAAGGTTTCTTTTTTCGTTTTTATGTTCAATTTGTTCTTGTTTATCTCCTTCAGTAAATATTTTTTTTCCATGTGTGAAACTTTTCCTACCTCTGTGGATATTGCTTCATTGTACTTGGTTAAAGTCCTACTCAATCTATATGGATAACTCAAAAGCTAAGGATTGCTCTTCTCAACAAGAAGCTCCAGAATTTGGGTGTTTGTAGCCTTTTTGGGCATTTTGTGATGGTAAAAAAATAATAATAGAAATTTGTTACTTCAATTGGATATGCTATTTATACCAATCTCTCCAATGAATGAACCATTATGATTGGGTAATGTGAATTGAGAAGTAGTTCGAACTTTCCAAAAATCACCTGCTTTTTGGCTATGTTTAGATTCCCATAATATTGGGTATGAATGATAGTTTGATTGTAATTTCAGTAGTTTTACTCGTGAATAATTTGTTTTTGGAAATTTAATAGTAGATCAATACTTGTTTTTGGAGATTTCCACTCATATTTCATCTGTTCTGAACGTATGATTACATAAATATGACGTTACTCTTGCATTCCTCAAGATTACTGTAATTCAAACCGAAAGAAATGGAGAGAGAGATTCACTTATATAGTGGAATTAAATGGAGATCTCACCATTTAACATAAATAGTGGAAATCAATTTTCAACAATGTGCTGCGCATTTCAAAATGCGAAAATAACTCGACCATAGTCATATCTACTATCGACAAATGACAATATTGTCAACCTTGTTAGTATTAGCTAAACCATAGTTCAAAGAGCAATGGTTGCAATTTCCGTTGAACTGCAGACATACACACACAAGAGCAGCATCTAACTGAAGAAGCAAGTTAATTCTAAAAAATAGACAATCTGCCAATATAGGGTTTGAAGTAGTTTTAACCATTTGTAATTAAGTTTAGAAGCTCTACAGCTTGACTTAATCTTCTCTCCACCTGCTCTTTCGCAAGCACGCCCCTAGCATTCCTGCAGGCAAGTGGCAAAACCTCATAATCAAACCGTGTTCTACTCCAACAGCAGGAAAACATTTGAAATATGTGTGTTGGTATTGTTTTCGTTTTCTGATTTATATTTCCATTTTTTGGAAAAACACAGGAAACGATGGTTTCTGAAAACTGTTTCTGCTTAGAATTTCTGAAAATTCTTTTCAAAGCCCGGAAAGAATTGCCATTCATAAACTACTTTCCATACAAAAATGAAATCAAATGCCAACAAAACGAGAACAATACCAAATAGCTACTTTTTCACACCATTGTACCTCTTTTCATTGCCTGCCTTCCTCCTTAGATCCTCAACAAGATTGTGTAACCTCTTCAACAGTGCTGGTGAATTGCGTACAGCTTCAACACCTTTTGGGCTTGAACAAATCTTCTTCAAAAGCTCAGAAGCAATGAAATACGCTTCCTCTTTGTTTCTGAAGAAAATTTGTAAAACATTTACCAATGGAGTCGAAGACAAAGCATAACTTATAGTTGAGCAACTTCACGGACAAACCTTAGAAACTCGCACAGAACTGTTTCCAAAGATCCACGACTACCAATCAGCACCTCAGCCAAATGCGGATACCGGGCTAGGTTTCTTAGAGTGGATAGTGCATGTTTCAGAACCTCTTGATCAGGTATACTTCGACTGACTGAGCGAATTAGCTTCAGTAAAGTGTCAATAGCCCCAGCTTCCACAAGTTTCTCACAACATTTTTGTGAATACTTTGTAGCCATATCTGTAGAAAAAACTTTTAGCAAGCTGTTTTTTTTTTTAACTTTCTTGTCGTAAATGACTTTAGAAGTGAGATAAAATGTTCTTTACCTAAAGTTGCACAGGTATGAAGAATGCCACTGACACTTTTCATGCTCAGCAGATCAGAAAGTGCAGCCACAAGTCTGTTTATAATACGCATGCCGTCATCTACATTTGCAGCAGTTTTTTTCACCCTCAAGCGTAAATCAATCAGCTGCTTCCCCCTTGAATCCTTTCGTGCAAGGTAACCTTTCCAGTATGACTAACAATTGAAAAGGCAAAAACAGAAAATGGTTAGAAGTAAGAAAAATGCCTTTATAAGTTTTGTAGTATTAAAGTTGGTTCTCTTTAAAGTTCACAACGTTTCTTGTATAATACTATTGAAAGAACCAGGGAGGAATGGGATTTCCTTTTTCAGTAGTTGATAAGGGTATGATACATCTTAAAAGCCACCTATGAAAAGCAGGAAACTCAATTGAGGAACACAGGAGCATTTGGAAAGTATTCTTCCTCTCTCTCTCTCTCTCTCTCTCTCTCTCTCTCTCTCTCTCGCGCGCGCGCGCGCGGGCGAGCGCATGTGTGCATGCATGCCATTGTTAGACTTTGTCCCACATTGGTTAATTATAATCTCCAAAACTAATATATGAGCTTGGGCAGGCCCATTCATTGCCAATTAGTTTTGAGTTGAATGGTTTAACATAGTATCAAAACTAGACATTGGTAGGCTTTTGGACAAGATTCTATTGATTGATTGCCCCATTGTTTGTGCCTTAGGCGCACCTTGTTCTGTTGTTTGTTGCAATCCCTATGTTATGGTCTTTGTTTACCTCTTCATGTGCACGTGTAGGTCAGGGGGTCGCACGTACAGGAAAATGTTAGATTATAACTTCCGAAACTAGTATATGAGTCTAGACAACCTCTTCACTCATTGCCACTTGATTTTGAGTTGGATGCTTTAATAGTTATATGATGCTAGTCGAAGCTTAAACCACAAATATGGAAAAGAGCATGAAAACAGAAAGACGGTAAAACAACAAAAGAGAACATTGGGAGCTTAACTTCTAGCAATAAACCTAAAGATATTCTTGGACTTGCTACCTAAGAAGCATGGATACAAATACGGGATATGAATACGATACAATACAGATACGCGGATACGTGATTTTTCCAAAAAGAAGGATACGATATGTTGGGATATATTGAATATAAAAGTAAATAAAAAATATATTATATATAATTCCTAAATTCCATTAATAATTAAAGTTTTGTATTACTCAAGTTCACTATTTTACATCCCAAGAGATATATATTTACATATAGCTATATCGGGGCGGTTCCGGGGACCTCTAAAAAAATACCCCGAAGTTTTCGATCAAATTTTGATGATCCGAGCTGCTCAATGTAATCAGAACGTGATTTTAAGGGTATTTGTGAGAAATCAGCAAAAAAAAAATGACTGGAAAGGGTTTTATCCGAACAGTTTTTTATTGAACTTTATTGAACGGTTCAATAAAAAATTGCTCAAATCAAGCCTTTCCCGGTTATTTTTTTTGCCACTTCAAATCACGTTCTGAATACATTGAGCGGCATTGAGCTGCTCAGATCATCAAAATTTGATCGGGAACTATAAGATTAAGATTTTGGGTGTTTTTTTAGAGGTTTTTTTAAGGGTCCCCAGAACCACCCCATATATTATATATAACTGTATCTATATATAATGTGTGTGTGTATGTATATGTATATGTATATGTGTATATATATATATATATACATACATACATACACAAAACGAGAGAGAGGGAGAGAGACGTGAGACAGGTTGTCGAGAGAGATGAAAGACAAGAGAGAGAATATCGTCGGTGTGTTCCTGGTGTCGATTGGTGGGGGAAAAAGAAAAATATAGTCCTAATTGTAATTTTAACCCATATATTTTAAGTAATACCATATTTACCCTCATACGTATCCGAGCGTATCCAAATGTATCAGAATACCAAAAAATAATTCTAAAAACAGGATCTGAGAGTATCCGCGCATATCTGAAATGTATCGGGATACCAAAAAATAATTCTAAAAGCAAGATACTTTAAAAAACGTATTGGATATGTATCTGGAGAGTATCCGAGAGTATGATATCCGATACGGATACGATACGTGATACAGAGGCCAAAATAGAGTATCTGTGTTTCATAGCTTGCTACCAACAAACAAAAGGAAAATCCTACATCATCCTCTTCAAAATCATTATAGAACAGCATTTACGAAAGTACAGCATTGCAAAAGTCACATATATCTTACTTGGATTGTAGTAATGCAATGCCTCTTTCTCTTCGCCTCACGCCTGGCAATCCACCCTCGTACATGAGATTGGATAACAACTGCTGCCTTCATTCTTGATTTCTCCATTAAAACACCCCTCGTTTGTATTATAATAATACACTGCCTCTTCCTATTCTCTTCACGCCTGGCTATCCATCCTCGTAAATGAGATTGGATAACAACTGCTGACTTTGTTCTTGATTTTTGCAGTAAAACACCCCTCCACCACCTTTGCAACTTCAAAACTGAGCAAAGAAATATACCCCATTCAAGACTATGGAACCAAGTTCTTGAAGTTGAAGTGCATTCCATTGGAACACCTTTGTACTGGCAAGAAGCCCCTGTATCACCACAATGTCACATATGATTTCACTTACAAATACTGAAATTTTAATCCAAAAAGGGCTGTGGAATTGAATTGGCACTGCGAGTGAATGATACCTAAAAGCCTCCTTCGAACAATCTGCCCCCTGACAAACCGTTGGATTTCTATTGCAGCATTCCTATGACAACGGAAAACCTTCCAGCATTTTATGCATCGACAAGCACTTTGGATCTTTATCACAGCCTCTCTTTTAGCCAAACTCTCCCTTCTTGAAAACCAACCACGGCAATGACTCTGGATTGTTTAAACCAAATAATCACTTTTTAAATGTGATATTTTTAACATTAGGAAAGATGTATTCTTTCGAAAGACTGAACGGTCATCCTTCCCACATGCGTTAGATATGACTCAGTAACACAATCCAAACATAGTTGACTCTTGCTGACCATCTAATAGTAGGGAAAAGCCCGCATTGCTGTTTCCAGTTAACCATTCTAATAGCTACTTACAATAACTCATGACAAATTACCTAAACTAATGTTGGCTAACATGATTGTAAGCAAAATATGTCGGCAAATGTTACAATGTCTATACGATTATAGGGAGAACCAACCTTCACAAATGTCCTCGTTAATAGAAGTATGAGAAACTTTAATAGAAGTATGGGCACACATGCAAGGACTGATAAAATTCTGGACATGAAATGTTACAGAGAAATAGCTTTATCACGGAGTTCATTAAAGAACTATCTCAAGCCCAATAATTTGTAAGACCATTCCAACAAAAATTTTAAAACATGTAAAGCCTTCTTTAAGTAGCACATAGAGAGAATACAAATACCAGAGAGTTTAGCAATGACAGAATAGAAGCATGATAAATACGACAGATACACGTAACACACAGACATAACATGCTTGGGAAAAGGTTCTGAAAGAAAAATGCACAGTAACCTGTCAAGGTTATAAATAGAATAATTAGAGCCCGTTCCAGATTCTCTTCTTAAAATATAAGTACTTATCCTCGCTTTACGAGACAGGTCATTCCCTCACAATACATCATCTTTAATTCAAAAAATAAGTACTTATTTGAGGAAACCGGAATATACTTACTTGAAGGACAACAATGAGAAACTTCAGTCGACGAACACCTCTTCGAGTAATCCATCCACGTACGTAAGATTGGATAACAATCACTGATCTAGTTGCAATTTTGTATCTTTGAATATCCCTGACACATTGAAAACCACTTTGAATTTTAACCACTGCTTCCTTCTGACTTACGAAACTCTTTCTCGTTAACCAACCCCGATAGCAACTCTGAATTTTAGTTGCAGCTAAGTGCTGACAGCAGAGGCTTCTATAGACAAGAAACTTTTTCCAAGAAAGCTGGATAGTAGATGCTGCTTTTGTTTGAAGTTCATTCTCGAACTGAGTAACCCTCTGAAAGTATATAGACCTTCCTTTCCATCCACGAATGCACTTCTGAACAACAATGGCAGCATTGACAACATCAAAAGTAGACATATCTGGAGCTAAATTGCTTCTACAGTGGTGTTTCCGAGAAATCCAAGCCCTTGTAGCATGCTGAATGATTTCCACAGCCTTTTTCAACTTGACAAAATTATGCCTGTCAACAATGTATGTGATATATCTATCCAAAACTTCTGACTGCTTCCACCTGTCTGTGTGATTAAAAAGACCAGACTGAGTTAGAATACAGCAACAGAAATGTGAATAGTTGCTGATGATTAGAAAGTACCACATGATGAATCCTGAAGTCTGGTACAGAATCTAGTAGTGATTAGTTGCCTCTTTGCAGCCAGCCAAGCTCGAATCACATTCTGCAAAAAAGAAACTGCATTCCTTGTCTGCATGTAGTCTTTGAGTTTCATTGATCTTCTAAAATGAGACTGAATAACTTTTGCTGCATTTTCTGGAGTCACCACATAAGGATTAATTCATCAGCAAAACATGTAACTTAGCAAAACTATGTATGATAGAACATGAATCTACAGTTCACATACTCTTTGATGAAAAACCCAGTGAAAATTTACCTCTTTCCACTTTACTGCTGCTCATGCTAGTTGATATGAACTGCAAACAGGTACCTGGTTGCTTGTCAAATCTTTTGCTCTGCATAGCCATGTCTTGCCACCAAGCCATAATGGCTTTAAAACTTTTAATTCCATCTGCATAACATGAAGCATTATAGAGGATAACTAAACAGACGTTCCAATTTTCAGGAAGGGAGAAGGGGAGGAGGGTGGTTCCATGGTTATTACTTGTCATTGTTTAGATTATATTTGGGCTCATGTCTTCTCATTTCTAGACAGGACAACTTATGGATAGTCAGTTGCATTGACAGCACATTTAAAACTGGACAATATTCACTTAAGGAACCTACAAAATTAACAACTAAAATCCCATTTAATAAAATGGAACCTTCAGTGGTGTTCCCATGTCTGTCTTCTTGGTTGAGTACTGCTTCAGAATTCACAAAGCACCGTTCCATACTTAAACGTCTCCTCTCTGGACTTTGACAACTAAAGCCCAAGAGTTTATGAAAATTTAGCTGGTCCTGGTAAGAAGTCAAAATGTGTTGAAGCTGCATTTCTCCAGTATGGAAATAACAGGATTTACATAATTCTTGATATGACTATCAAACTTACCGTGTTTTTTCGAATAATTAGCTGGAATGAAAGGAAAACCAACAGAATAACCACGCTCTGACTGTTACATGCACCTTTGTGTTCAAGTATGTCGCTAACTTGAAGAACCTGTAAGTATGAATGTATAGATTAAAATGACACTTCAGCGTGCTGCATTAGGTGAACTATCTACCAGTCAGTAGCTCTAGGAAAAAAGACGCCACCGGAGTTTATATGGATATAGCGATTTCAAAGACGCCACCGGAGTTTATATGGATATAGCGACTTCAAAGTCGCCACCGGAGTTTCATATGGATATAGCAATTTCTAAACACAAATTCAACTTAACTGGGCAGAAGGTATATTGAAGCAAACTGCTTTTGAATTGAGGAAAGAGAATTTTGTTCTTACACATTCTTAAACTAATATGATTTTGAGATACTAAGAAATCAAGAAGCATTAAAGTTCTTAAACAAAGATGTGCATCTATTTGAGTCACCCCAGACCAAGTGGTTTTCGAAACTATTTAGGACAGTTTACTCATGTGATTATAGCCTTACAACCAAAGTAAGAAAGTGCAGCCAGTACTTATCTGGTTGCCAAACTCTCCGCTAAAGCATTCCCTTCATATAGACAAGTAGCCAACGAGAAGTGGAAGGTGACCACCGCAGTTTAGCAAGTTTGAGAAACACTTCCACGAATTTCCATTGTCACAACATGCATTTTGTTTGTAATGAATAGCCCTCAGAATAGAGACAGAGATTTGAACAGTACGATAACACAAAACAGGGAGAAAGTCATGTAAAGAGGTTTTCCATTTACGTTTTCTAGTTGTCTACAGTACATACAGATACAAAGAGATGGTATATATGTCAATATCCAAATATGCATGCCATATTTTCCACTATAAAACATTAATGGAAGATTCTAAGGTACCAAACCCTTGTCTGGGGATACCATATCCCCATTGAATTTCACCATAAGAAAGCATAACAATTTACCATAGGTGTAAGAAAAAAATCATGAATGGCATATAACAAAAAATCACAAAATGGCGCAACAAAATAATAGCATTAAGTATAGTATAACATTTTCAGCATATCATGCATAACATTCACCACAAAATGGCATGATAAATTCAACATCACTATATTTACGGTGTACCCCACATAACAGTCACTACACTAGGTAAAAGTAAAGCATTCACGACAACATGATATAACATTAGCCATGAAAGGCATATGCTTTGGTCACACAATAAGAGGGGGATACTTTAAAATTTCCCCACATTAATAGTGTACACCATACGATTATAATTAGTTTTGATCACAGTTTACAAGCTTCATACCCTACAAACATCGTACTGCCACAGATGTATCTGGTGGTAATAACCACTGAATTTTGGAAACAAATTTATGCCCAAGATATATTTCTTTATAAGTTTTTCAAAGTTCTCCATTCCCAAATATAGAGCAATCAGCATATTTATACCTCTGGAAAGTTTCCCAACAATGTAGCCAGTTTCTGTGATAATATGAAGTTGTGAACGGCATCTGTATAATCACTAAGTGACATGATTGAAGTCTCCCCACTTGTTTCCCCAACATCCTGCAGGCAAGAATGAAATCAAAACGATATGACAAAAGTGAAAAGAGTGGGTAAACTATTGATGATGAGGAATGTAGTGAAGACCGTTGGAGAACATGAACAATCAAGTTCCTTCCGGAAGTAATAATCAAGCAAGCACCACATGGCTTTGCCATCAACAAGTGACGCAAAACCATCAACCCTGAAATCATAACTTTCACATATTGCCTGCAAACACAGTTATGGAAGTAGTCACTTGGCGTTAGAAATGGATATTACACTAACATAAAATCTCAGAGAACAGGACTATGAACTATCTTGAAACCAACTAGAGTTAGATGCGTAGTTATAAACAGATGTGTGATGGATAAGAGGTCAAGACTTCGAATTTCAACACGTACAAAAGGCTCGCTAGGGGAAAGTACGGTTTCCTAATCCGAAGAGTGGGGTACGGTGAACATTATAGTGAAGGAGAGTCGATGTGGAGGTAATCTTGCAACAAGCCCAAAACAGGTACGATACAAACAGTGACAACAGACCAAGCATGAGTAAATTTAACAAAAAAGCTACAGATACACATATAGCAAAAGAGAGAATTAGGACGCTCCCGGCTATCATTATAGCTAAAGCGTGTTCTGGTTGGAAGCACTAAAGTAAGGCTGAATAGTACTTTGTACTTCCGCATTTCGGCTTCTGCACCTATCCTTCATCATCTCACTTCAGCTACAAGACACAATTAACTTGCATGCACCCACTTGTCCATACTAGCCAAAACTTTCCATTCAGTTCTCCCCGAGTAACCCTTTCTTAAAAGATGTTACTTCCTAATTTGATATGAGAGGAAGACAAAGAAGAAAAGGCAACAATAATTTCAGAAAAAAACGGAAGATGCAGTTGGGGGAGGGTGGCCTTTTTGAACGATGGATGGGCAAAAACAAGAAAACAATAAACCTAAAGTAACAAGAAGGAAATGACCATATATGTATGTATAGGATACATTTTATTTGAATATAGGCAAATTAAATGAATCATAACACCATAGCATTAAAAAAGTTGACAACCAAATATTGGTCAATGAAGAAAGTAATAGTTTAATACCTGGATCCAATTCAGAAGCATGTCCAAAAGAGTGGAATTATTTGAGCTTTCCTGTAGAGTTCCAAGAAATTTTAGAGCTCAAATACGAAATGTAACGGACCAACATGGCAAAACATTATAAGAGATTTCTGAACAGCATTGTTTCTGTAAGGTAAGATTCAGGCTGACCTTCCACGACTGGAAGTACATCCCCTAAGTACCTCCTCATTCCTTAATTAGAAATGAAACAGTCATCCAATTTGAAACATACCGCGTTACCTCCTCGGATTCTGGAAATTTCCTCCAATAGAAGCGTTTTGTTGATAAGAAGTGGCAGCTGCAGGTTAAAAGTGACAGGTTGGTAAAAAAGTTACAGGCATTATCTCTCCTATTTTATTATACCTGAATAGATCAACTACGAAACCTAGTGCCAGAAAGATATGTGCTCACACATATAGCGAGAATTATGTAAGCTAATGATTTTTAGTTATCACTTTGTGCGCCTCACATAGAAAGGCATAGAGCACAACATAATTTCCTGATTCAGAATGCCAAACAACAATTATATTCAGGGTTCATTTGACAGGAACTGCAACATAATTTGAGGGCTTGAAATATGAAGTGGGACAAGAATACAAGTATACCTGCAAGTGAATGAAGATGTTCCAAAGCAAGGAAAGTGTAAGTTCCTTATCTCCACTAACAATGTCCTCTCCTACAATAACTGATCCATCTTCATCAAACAACGGCACACCGGCTTGCTTTAGATGTTGCATGGCAATTCCACAATTAGCCACATTCTTCTTATGGCTATCTGATGGGACCAAAATTTTCTGTCCAGAAAAGCAAGCAACAAGGTAAATGGTTTATAACCAGCTAAGAAGAATAGATACACACAGCAGTAAATGAAAAAAAGCTAACCGTTAAAATGGAAGTGTCATGTTTCAAGAGTTGAATAGCTCTACAAAGCCGCACTCCATCTCGGAGATCAACAAACAACTCTGTGACACTGAAGTCATACTCATTGAGAGGACTCTGGACCAGACCAAAATTGATTGAGTAAATCGTTTCAAACAATTCTAATTTGAGTTAATGCCTCATTTCGTGCATAGAGACGAACATTATGTAATCAGAAGTACATAATCATGCACATGTGAATATTAAATAACATCACAGATTGAGCTGCTTACCTGATGGTGAGATACTTTGTATCCTACAATCACTAGATGAGCAAGAAGATTACCTTCTCCATGCATCACATCCGATGACAAGAAATCTAATTTGAACCAAGAGAGAAAAAATCAAGCGACGCTCTAATAAAGCAAGAATGTAAACAGACCACAAAAGTGATTAAGGCCTGTAATATTTTGTTATTGCACCCCTAAGATTTTGCCACCTCATATGAAAAGCAAATCAATGATCTAGATGAGGCCACATATATTCTCCCAATCATTTTTGAAATCTTATTGCAGTGATTTCTGTGGCTTCACCTAGACCAATAAATTGGTTTCCATATGAGGTGGTAAATCTTGGGTGTGTAATGGACCTCTCAAGATCCACAAAAAACGATGAGAGGAATAATCGTCTTACTTATAGCAGATGAATAGTCTTACTTACCGCAGATAAGTTGACCACTTGATTTAGTTTTGGACTGCAAAGTGAACAGAAGAGGAGAACCACCATCCAATGCATCAATGCCATACTCGATAGGAAGGCAGCTCTGAGTTTTAGCTCTATCAAGAATGAGTGCAAGTAACAGAAATCTCTTCAAGATAACATTGCCCAATACTTCAAAGTATCCCGGTCTATATAAACCTTCAACTAACTTGTTATAAGCATAAACTCTAGCTAGACCAGCATGAGAGAAAAACTGCTTCTCAATTACCATCTTCAAGAACGCAATTTCCTTTTCAGAATTCACGTCTCCAGTTGGCAACAATGAATCACCACCAAAAATAATATACAATCCGATCCGTAGCCAAACTGGGTTGTAACACATAAGGATTCTTGATGCCTTCTCCTTCATCCCAACATCAGTTACAATAGGACAGTGTGCTTTCATTTTCAATCTTCCTTCATCTATATTCTGACAGGCAAAACAATAGTAAACCCAATCAACAATTTTGAACCCATTCCACCAAGCATATATTCTAGCATAAAAGAAATACCCTTGCGCAATCCCAGAACTGACGAGAAAAAAATCAAAATCACTTTTAATTGGAAGTTCTACAACAACTACTTTTCATTTAAATCTAATTTAGAATAAAAACTTGCAAACATGTCAATAATTCCTATGAACCTGACTAAATTTCAGACCATCAATCTGCTGTTTAAATTCTAGTTAGATGTAGGTTCCTACTCTTATGGCCTGAGAATATAGGCGAATAAGGGCCTTGGGGGAATAAGCTAATCCTGCCCCACTGTTATCCGGTGTTTGGTTGTCCTTTGCACCCGGACTGCTTATCCGGCGGATAAGCTAGGACCGAGTCCTAGCAAAATCCTCCCTATGCCCCAAGATAAGCTTATCTAGGTGAGCATAATTACCGGCATGCCCCTCAAACCTCTCCTAACCCTTTTTTGTATTCTCATTACAAGGGGCACCTAAGTAAACTCTCACGTTATTTCTTAATCCACCCACTCTTATCCATCCATTTCAACTACCTAACAAACCTCTTCTGAGTTAATCCCTCCTTCGTAACTAATTCCCTCTTATACCATATCCACCTCTTATGCAACCTTCTTCCTTATCCCCAAAACCTTATCCACCAGCCAAACGAGTCTTTAGGTGATGGGATCTCCTATTTGTAATTGGATGGCATCTCCTTGATGACCTTCCTATATGCTATACAATTCCTCACGGGGTAAAGAAAGATAATCAAGGAGAACCATCACACAAAATAATGTCTAATGCTGATAATAAGACATCCAAAAATACAATTCACCGGAAATAAAATAAAACATAGTTATAACTGAAGGAAACTGTAATTTTGCAAATTGTCAACCTCATATTGCATGAATTGATTGAAGATTACATGCTCCAGATCATCAATGAGCATAAACTCTTCATGAAAACTAAATCATACCTAACTTAAATAGCATGCATATGAAACCTTCATACTACAAACTATTAATTTGAAATATAAAAAACGTACCTTTGTTACATGGGTCATCACACTAAAAATTTCTTTACAACTACCCAAGCTCAAGTAAAGCTTCATTCTCTGGTGCAAATCATCGAAACTACACACGTCCTGCAACGAAGATTGCAAAGCCGAAAACTTTGAATTCGAAATCGAGCTGTCTTCCTTCGAACCTCCACCACACCAAGCGGATCCCCTCATCCGTTTAGGGCACCGCCACGCCGTGTCCACCCCAACCACCCCAGCACCAGAACAACTCTCCCTTTTCCCGTGCCCTAACCCCGCCCTCGCTTCCGACTCCTTCGCACTTCCGTTTTCTCCCGTCACTCTCGACACATCGCAGCCGCACGACGCGGGGTTCTGGAGCAAGAAGTTGAGCCATACGGTGAGCGATTTGGCCAGCGACTTTAACGACTTCTCCTTGTCGATTTGGGCTTTCCGTGATGACTTGGACTGTTCGAGCTCGAAGGCCTTGAGACGCCTGGAGATTTTGGAGCGGGAGGAGGAAGGTGGGTGGCGCGGCCGAGAGGAGGAGGAGGAGAGAGAGAGGGTTTGTTTGGAGAGGGTGAAGAACGGGGTGTAGGGGGAGCGGAGGTTGTTATTGGGGTTTCGGGAGGAGGGAGGGGGGTGTTTGGGGGTTTTGAAATTGGAGATGTCTTTCAGGAGGAGGGGAGTGGGAGGAGGTGGGGTGGGGGAGTGGTGGTGGTGGTGGTGGTGTTTTGATTCCATTGTTTTCAGATCTTTTTCTTCTTCTCCGTTTTTTGTTTTCTTCTTGTGTGGTGTTTTCTTGCAACGGTCTGGAAGCGGAAACGCAAGGGGGAGTGTGGTTTTGAATTTGAAAATGGAGAGAGAGGGAGGGAGAGCGTTGGGCGTTTTGTGAGAGTGCTGTTTGGCACGTGAGCTGGCATTCTCTTACTATTATCCACCAGATAGATAGATGTTAGGAACATATCAATTTGTCACACTCTAATCACATTTTTTTTACATACATGTGGGGTCCGTGCATTTATTGTGGGGGACCCAACTTCTGCAGAAAGCCCATGCAGTTGTATCATAGCCATTCATCTTTGCATTTAACAATCTAGATTTTAAAAAACTTTCAATGATCCCGGGAAAGTTTTTTTTTAATCTCGACCATTAAAAACATCGTCCAACGGTTGCAAACATTCCAACCGCAGACAAGCCTTACGCTATTGTGGAATTCTCTCATATGTATGTGAGAGAAATGTGGTTGAGCTGTGACAATTGATGTGTCCCTAGTATTACTGTATCCATTGTGCAAATTCTAGAGTATTTGCAACCCATAATTTTCCTCCATAGCCCATACAACCCACTTAAGATTTTAAAATTCTTAAGACAGATGCCCTTGTATGTAATGACTAACTTAACCAACTGGAACTAGCTCAATTGGTCAGGACTCGTACATCTTATTAGAAGGTCAGGAGTTTGAATCTTTTTCACCTACACGTAGGTGTTCTTTCCTTTTGAATTTGTTGGGATTAGGAGCCATTCCACTTTTGTGGAAAAGTAACTTTTTGAAAAAGTTACTTTTTTTAGAAATGTTACTTTTTTGAGAAAGGGGAACACCCCCTTATTTCATTTCTGTGATGAGACTTGTAATTGAATTGAGGTCATAGTGATTGTGATCTCTTTTCTTCTTCTTTTTTTACGGAAAGAGTTAAGAATTTTATGTAGAGGAAAGATGGCCTGAAGACCATACATCAAGGGAAAGGTTAGCCAAAAAATGGGGCACAGGACCCCCCCAATTCTCTAACCTAACACCTAATAGGGATTGCTTAGCCAACGAATGGGCTACTCTATTGAAAGAACGATCAACATATTTAAAAACACAAGAAGAAAACAAATGAATAAGCTCTAAACAATCAGAAAGAATAGAGCTACAATCGGAGAAAGATTTTTCAACTTGAGTAAGAGTTTGCACAATCTGAATAGAATCACCTTCGACAATAATACTAGAGAAACCTTTGTTCGCACCAGTAACCAGCGCTTCACGAAAGCCCAGTGCTTTCGTAGTTCTCGGATGATAAACCAGGAAAAGGAATGGATGCCGTTCCCAAAATTTGCCCCGCATGATCTCGTACTACTATCCCAACGCCAACCAGATCACCACTCTTATCCACAGAACCATCAACATTAAGTTTAATGATACCGGGAGGGGGGAGACACCAATTACCAGGAGGGGAAGGAGCAGCATTATTAGAGGAAGCACAAGTAGGAGCATTAGCATCCTTGAATTCAGAACAACTTGCAAAACTTTCTTTCAAGATTTTGGAGCTATTCCATTTTTGACTTTCAAAGTGATCTCTTTGATGAGTTTATTTATCATGTTGGTTGAGTTGTTTGGTTTAGTTATTTTGTGAATTTTCACACAATTAAAGTTGTGTCCTGTAATTTGTACTTTATAATTCATACATGTTGGTTCAAATAGCAACCCAAGAGGGGGGTGAATTGGGTATCCCAAATATAATGCGGAATTTAAAAAACTAATTTCAATCTACTCAACCACAATTCCAATTTTAGTGATATACTATTCTACTCATGCAATATTGATACGCGAAACTGAAAATAAAGAGAGTAGGGAAGAGAGAATCAAACGCAAGAATTTATAGTGGTTCGGTCCGCAACTTCACGGCCTAGTCCACTCCCCAAGTGTCCAACTCGGAATTTGCTGCACTATCTCCAATTGTTACAATCTTCTAGCTTCGCGGGTGCTAGACAACCTTTACAACGAGCAATCTATCTCCAATCGCTCCAACTATTTTTGACTCCGGTGTTAGTCACACCTAACCCAACTAGTTTTGACTCCGGTGCTAGTAACACCTAACTCTCCAGTGATTTTCTCTCCAAAACCACTCACAAAAAGATTAACTCTCACAAGAGTATGAATAAAGATGTACAATCTCTTTTACAATAAAGATCAAAATAAGAACTCTCTCATACAAGTGTATAGATATCAAGATGAAGAGTTGAGTTGATTGGCTGATTTGCAAATGATAGCTCAAAAGTATTTTCTTCAAAACTTCAGTCCATTGCTTCCACCGTCGACTTCTCTTTTTAACCATGAAGAATCAATTGAACGTTGATTTTTCTTTCTAGCCGTTAGAGACAATCAGCTCCAAAATCTTGGCTTAATAATTCCTTCCATTCTTGTTTGCTTCAAAGCAAGATGCATATTCCCATATTCAATTATAGCCGTTTGAATAATCAAGGGAAAGATTGGACCTTAATCTTTCTCCATCTTTTTCTTTGCTCTTTACTATTGGAGATAGGATTTTGATGTAGAATATTTCCTTGTGTTGCTCAGTCAAATTCCTACACAATAAATATTTGTTCCAATGAGTATCATATATCATGATGATAATTATATTTCAATTTCAATAAATTATGTTTTGTTATCATCAAAACCAATAAGATATTTTAGAGAAACCATTGGGCTAACAATACATCCCAATGATCTCTCTTATCTTACCAATCTATTTTCTTTCCTTTTTTTTGGGTTAAAGTACCGATCTAATTCCTACATACATCCCACACACCACAAAACCTTTACACCAAAAAAAAATATTATTATTTTCAAATACAACCCATCTTCTTCCTCCTCCTTCCTACACAACCACCTCTTCATCTTCCCCACTTTTCTCCTCCTAAAACCCTACTACACTAAAAACCCACTACACACTCTCCTACACTACAAGCCACTCACTCCTTTCATTCCAACTCCATTTCTCATCTTTGTAGATGGAAAAACCAAGCAATTGAATCAATGGAAGGTTCATCTCATTTTATTGAACAATTTGACCCATTGCAAGATTTTTAACACTTGAATCTCCGCCAATGGGTGTAGAGACTCGTAAATTTCAGGAATTATTAAAAAGATTCAATAAATGAAAGAATAAGAGGAAAATGTCGGGTTTATTTGAATTTGGGATTTATGTGTCAAGATTATAAGACGAGGGGGTGTGTGTGAGAATAACATTTCTCCCCCTCTCTCAAAACTCACGCCTCTCTCTCTTCCTCTCCCTCTCTCACGGCTCTCTCGCTCTTTCTCTTTAAAAACTTCACACAAGGCTCGAAAACCCACAAAGTTCAACCTTCATTCCACACTCTAGACGTGATTATAAGCTCGGGGTTCGTTGGTTGAAGCTCGGAAAGAAATATCCTTGTAGGAATTCGAATTTCAAGTTCTAGGGCTTGATTGACTGGGCTTGGATCTTTGTTTTTGTTCATTGAGGTAGGAATTTCTTGCTCTCTCTCTCTCTCTCTCTCTCTCTCTCTATGTATATATGAGTTGATTGTGTACTTAAATCGTGCCTTGATTCGTTGTTGTTGTTGAGATTTTGCCTTCTGAAATCTGAAAGTACGCTGAAAAATTCAAGGGTATGGATACCCCAGCTTTCTCTGGACAGCAGCTGTCTAGGTATCGATACCTCATTTCAATTTTGACACGTTTAGCTCCTTTTATGCTCGTTTGAACCCCTATCACTTCTGGCACTCTCTAAACACCTTTGAATCACTTTTAGACTTGATTGTTGGTACGTCAAATGGTTCGTTGATCTCTCAAATTCTTTTGACCCTCGTTGGAAGATAAGAACATGTTGAACTTGGTGTCCGTTGGTCGTTCTTGCTTTAGATTGATTTAAGAGACGTATTTGGCATTTTGACATAATTTTATTAGAGTTCATATGTGTTAAACTTGAGGTTATTAAAGATTGAGAAACGGTTAACATGAATGAATACGAATGAAGGATACGAAGAAAGCCATGGATCCACCATAAGGTGTGACGCCGAAAATGGGACGCACAGCGTCCCGAAAGCCCAAAAGTGAACAAGAAAGCCATAAATCCACCATAGGGTATGATGCCGGAATGAATGTGGGACGCAAGGGGTCCCAAATGCCCGAAAATGAGATCCAAACACATAACTTAACGAATATGGTGAACTTTAGAGGTCATTATGCTGCTTGTAGTTGAATGGAGTTGAATTAGAGACTCATGTCCTTATTGTCGAACATATGGAAATATTGTTGTTGCTCATATTCCTTTCGGTACATTGATCATCTCATTTACTTATAGCTTGAGCATAATAATCTCTATTAGTCTAGTGTAACTCAACCTATCATTATTTTCAAGCACACTGCAAGGGCAATGATTTCAGAGTGCATGGAGTGCTTATTTGACATCATATCTTTTGAAAGCCAAGATTGAGGAGTTATTCTAGAATCTTTTGCATACTCTCTTTTGAAAAGATGAAATTGTAACTTTATTTGAACTCTTTTGACTTTGAAAATTGTGTAATCGCTAAACTTATCGTCTTTTGACTAATTCTAGAAATTGGGCCGATGTGCCAATGTTGTGACTCCATTTAAACTTGATTTTTCTCTCAGATGAATTATGGGAAACATTTTGGGGTATTATGATGTATTATTGCATTAGACTTTTATTGAAAATGCTATTATTATTATTATTATTATTATTATTATTATTATTATTATTATTATTATTATTATTATTATTATTATTATTATTATTATTATTATTATTATTATTATTATTATTATTATGATGATGTTGAAAATTCAGGGTGCGACAATGGCGACAATGGCATAGCCAAAATTTTAACTTGCAAGGGGCTGACTTAATAGACATCATTTCTGCTACACATAAACTTATTATATTATAGAGTTTTTGCTTTTCAAAATGATAGATTTTTGTACTCAAATTATTCTAGCCTATTGCACTAAGAATATATGAATCATTTATTCTATTTTTTTAGGCTACGACAATCCCTACATGCTTATTTGTTTGTTTATTAAATAAATTGAGAAATGAGAAGATAAAATAACATGTTTTTCACTAAATCAAAACCAAAATTATTACAAGTATTAATGAGCTACACACCATAGTTTTGTCCCTGATGGAGGAAGCAAAGGTGATTTCAAACACTATTGAGTGATTATTTTGACGGCCCACTCGCAAATTTCTTCATAAAAGAATCCACTATTGATATCTATGCGAATAAGGGAGATGCTATGGTACAATCCCCTCGTACCAAATGCACCCGTATAATCAAACCATTGCGCCTCTCAATGGTTAATTATACGGATGCATATAATACGGGGTATGTACCTTAGCATTTTCCCGACAAGTACTACTGTTTACTAGTTATCCATAGACTACGCATGCTCAATTAGCCTAATTTTTACTAGTAGATGGAGTAATTTATGCCTCGTGAACTGTAAAATGGACGATCATTAACATTGAACCTTCATAAATTCTATTGTATAAAATGTAACTATTATCCTTAGTGTGGTTGGTTCATTACTCTCCCTTTCTAACTAGGGCTGCAAATGGACTAAGCAGCTTGGCTTGGCTAGTATACAAGCCAAGCTCGAGTTTTTGGCTCGTTTAGTAAACGAGCTGAGTGGAGCTCGGCTTATTTGAAAAAAGCTCGGTTTGTCATGGGAGACTCGACTCGATTAAAGAGGCTCATTTAGTAAATAACTAAACTCGACTCGTTAAGAACTTAAGCCGAACTTGAGTTCGACAAAGCTCAGCTCTTCTTTCAAGGGAGATATCCCGAGTTTGAGTCCTCATGGAAGAAGTATTCGACTCGACTCCCTTGTAACAACTACTTTGTCTACTTTAACACCTAACATATATCCTATCGCTTGTGGAAAAAAAGATATACAAAATCACACAAAAATCTGATTATTAATTTTTTTTTTTTTTTAAGAAAAAGGAACCACCCACATGAAGGAATCCTGTGGTTGAACGTCAAGCTTCAACAGACGCTGCAAATTGATGGTGTCGCCATCTCAGCTTTACTAGGTAAGAAGACAAAAAGCAAAGCCCACATGAACGTGCAAAAGATATTTCCTCAGCAACTTGCAATATCACCCTGATTGATCAATTGATCCGATTGATTGCAAATTCCTGTGCATGGTTGTGGTCCCCTGCGTCAGCGCGCAACCCAAAATTTAAGCCTGGCCACAACAATGGCCAATGAGATTCAGATTCCATAGCAACTATCCACCACCCATTTCCAACGCCCTGTTTGGTCGGCCGGATATTTTGACCACCCCACCTCTACGGCTCTACTCCAATTGGGGCCAAAACTCCCTTGTCACGATGGGTTTCCTCAATGCTACATAGTATTCAGTAACGGCCCGTTTGGCAGGCGCACAGCCCATAGGGACGCCGGATATAGAATTCCCGATATAGCAAATCAAACGAGGCAAGGCTAACATTTGCTTCCCCGAAGATGTGCTTCACTTCACCCACGAGACTCCGGAGCATTGACCTGCAATCACAAATAAATATTTTGCTGAGCTCGTGATCCGCTAGTTTGTTGTCCTTGATGAGTTGCGTGGCGACTGGCAACTAGTGAATATGTTTCTACGATTATTCCAAGCATATATGTTCCTGTCCAAAGCAATCTTGAGACCTTGAGAGTAGTAAAATGAAATGGACCAAAATGGACAATTCAAGACTAGATGGGAGCCGACCCCAGGGGATAAGTTTTGGGCATCAAAGCCATCTTACAAGATTTGAACCCTCTATATCCAGATTGTAATTTACGAAAATGCCACTATTCCGGTAATCTTTTACCCAAACAGTCCCCATATAACTTCTTACCCCTTTATAATAATTCCGTCTTCTACCATATTATCTCTCCTGTTTCTATATCTTTGTGTTCCCAGTAAAATTTTGATCACTTAACAAGTGTTCCATATGACCCCATGGACAGAGAAAAAAAGAGGGCTCCATATGGAATCCCCTAAATTATTTGTTCCAAATTCTTTTTCAAACTTCGGAGCCGTATTGATTACTCAACTGGGTGGTAACACATAACGATAACAAGAAGTCGATAATATAAATATATCTTTAGAAAAGGTGTGCGTGCAAATTGTTTATTCCAAGGATCAAGTTGATTACGACGAAACCAATGATCAAATGGCTACCCTTGTATCTATATGCTCTACTGAGATATGAATCGTCAAATCTTGCCTCTAGAATGTAATGTTTCATTATTACTAGTAATATTTATTTATATTTATGTCCAGTATGGGGCTATTTCTCTCCTTATTGGATTATTCCTCAATTTCTTATGTACTGAAGCTGATTTAGTTGTTGCGAGCCTTACATTATTAATATAGTGGTCTACTACGTACTAGTATCCCGTTATTGTAATTCTTTGAATCTACTTCTATTCCCCCTTGACATAAAAAAGAGTTGGTTTTTAAAAGAAAGCCATGTTCTCGACCTCTGGTTAGACATCTGCCTGATTCCCATTTCTCATTTAGGAGTGGGAATTAAATTCAGCGTAGTAATCAAAGAAAACCCATTGCAAGTTTTCATAAATATTCGTACCACAAAATACACAGCAATCACAAATGCAGAATCCCACTATTGCCTAGACCTTCTACAAGGAATTGGGTCCTCCCGGCCCGTACTTTGGACGGGAGGGGACGTCCAAATCTGAATTGTCCATTGCTATAATGGACAACTCCGAATGATTGATATTTGGACTGTTCAGTACAATTTTGAAACGGAGAGATTCCGAATTCCTTGATGCGGTTCTTATCCTATTAGATGGTAGTGGTACTCCTTGGCTTCCAAAAGAGAGGTCTAGAATTCAGAGTTACAGAGAGACATCAAATGATTCAAATCTTCTTTGGTTGTTACTGTAACATACGCACATACCCCCACCGATTTATACAAATATTGGAAAAAAATCTGAATTCCTTCTAAAACCGCACATCACATGCATCAAGACCAATCTAAAATGAAATGATAAAAAGAAAAAGAAAAAACTGATTCTAGAATACCATCTGGAAAAAAAATGAAAAAAAAAAAATTCACCAAACGAGGACTTGGATTTTCCAAAATTTTCAAGCAGCCCTAGCCAGAAGTTCTAGGCGCTGAGGCAAGTCGGCTGGTTCAATAAAGAATCCCCTCCTCACAAAAGACCTTGGCACTGTAATAGTAAGCACACCATTTTCATACCCGGCCGAGATCCCATTGACATCCACCGCACCAGGCAGCCGGAATTTCCTCATGAAGCTCTTCGCGGGCTCCGTGGACTCACCGGTCGCCGACTCGGTTCGGATCACGAGGTAGATTGAGTCCTCCATTTCTACTCTTATCTCCTCTTTCCTAACACCTGAGGCACCAACGAAACAGAGGATTTCACTTCACATATATACAATATAAGTTTTCTTATGAGTTTTTAGTCAAAGTTATGTTACATTAATCAAATTCAGTAAAGTGGAAAATATGTACTGAATTTGAAAAACTTTCAGAAAGCACAAAAAATATATAAAAAGATATCCAACTTCTTATCGAACAGTGGTGGAGTAAGATCGACGCGAGCGAGGATTTACCGGGGAGATCAACCGAGTAGATGTGAGACTCCGGGGTTTCGGTCCAGTGGACGTAGTTTTCGGGGATGAAGTGATAAGGAAAGAGAAAGGGAGAGGAAAGGAGTGAAGCCCAGTAGGAAGGAAGAAGTGTTGAGAGGTCCATTGCTTTCTGGGAAGAAGAGGACACAATAATTTGAGGGCTTTTGAGAGAGAGAGAGAGAGAGAGAGAGAGAGAGTTGGTCTAACGAAGGGCGAGAGAGAAAGTTTTACGAAGTCCTATTTATAGAGCAAGTTTTGGTGGGAGAGTGGGCTTTCACATCAAAACGGTATCGTTTGGTTGGAAATATTGATTTTTCGGCTTTTTGACTTTTTTGGTCCTCAAAGTATTTTCGTCATGTCATTTTGGTCCCCAATATTTCAATTGCTAACATTGCATTTCCAAAGTATCAATTTTGTCTTTAAATGGTCCCTGCGGCTCACGCCGTTCCTTCCCTCCATCAAAACTAAGGGCAGGCTTGGTATTTCACCTCAAAACGGTGTCGTTTGGTTGAAAATTGAAACACTTGATTTTTTTAGGCTGTTTATATATTAAAAAATATGGTGAAAAAATTAAGTGTTAAAATTTTCAATCTGTTTGAACCTGTGCGAAGATCTTAATTTTTTTTATCATTTTATTCTAAATGGTGATAATTATTTTTTTGATATATAAACAGCCTAAAAATATATAAGATTGGTATTTCTCTTCCATGGTTCTCATAGGGTTCTCAATTCTCATTGAAAGCCTTAAAGCCAACAAATTAATTATGACCCTTTAGGATAAAATGATCAGAAAATTAAGATCTTCGCATCGGTTCAAACGGGTTGAAAATTGAAACACTTGATTTTTTTAGGCTATTTATATATTTAAAAAAATGGTGAAAAAATTAAGTGTTCAAATTTTCAATCTGTTTGAACCGGTGCGATGTTCTTAATTTTTTAATCATTTTATCCAAAAGAGTCATAATTATTTTTTTGACTTTGAGGCTTTCAATAAGAACCCTAAGAGAACCATGAAAGAGAAAAATCATTATTTCCAACCAAACGACACTGTTTTGATGTGAAATACCAAGCTTGCCCTTGGTATTGACGGAGGGAAGGAACGGCGTGAGCCGTAGGGACCATTTAAAGACAAAATTGATACTTTGGGGATGCAATATTAGCAATTGAAATATTGGGGACTAAAATGGCATGGCAGAAATACTTTGGAGACCAAAAAAGTCAAAAAGCCGAAAAATAAATATTTCCAACCAAACGACACCGTTTTGATGTGAAATACCAAGATTGCCCTTGGTTTTGATGGAGGGAAGGAATGGCGTGAGCCACAGGGACCATTTAAAGACATAATTGATACTTTGGGAATGCAATGTTAGCAATTGGAATATTGGAGACCAAAATGGCACAGCGGAAATACTTTGGGGACCAAAAAAGTTAAAAAGCCGTAAATTATAAGTTTATCACCTAGATTCGTTGTCAATAATATCAGCACACTTGTGATTTTGAGGTGGTCAATGTTTTCGACAACATTTAAAAAATAAACGATTTGGGTTTCTGAAATGGGCTCGAAAAAAACCGAAACTGGACTGTTAGTCCATTTCGTAGACCAAAGAGGATCCAGTCCCTATTCTTTTTAAATTGTTTTTTGAGTTCTGTCGTGCTTATGTGGCTTTTTTTTTGGTGACAAAAATTTAGGTGTTGTTCCAATAAGGACTTTTTGGACTTTTTTGAGTTTGTCTTTATTTAAATTTTTTTTGCGTTTGTTAGTTTTACGCCTCACTGTTTTACTTTTCCGATTCATCTTGTACAAGACCAAAAAGTAAAAAAGTGACGCGTAAAACTGACAAATGCGAAATTTTTATGAATAAGGATAAAACCAAAAAAAAAAAAAGTACAAAAAGTGTTAATGGAATGGGATCTAAAGTAAAAAAGTGAGGCGTAAACTAACAAACACAGAAAAATTTTGAATAAGGACAAAACAAAAACAAAAAAAAGTAGAAAAAGTGTTAATAAAATGGGGTCCTTGGTAGTTCTAACTTTTATTGTACGTATCTATTTTTCATGAAATTCATTTTTTTAGAATTTACTCAGTCATATATCTATCAAATAAAATCTCTATTGAATCTGAAATTGTGAACATGGGAATTTTTTTTTTTTCAGAAACCCCGCATTCACAAATTTACAGACACCCTCGTTCACAAACTCATACACCTTTAACAAATTCTCACACCTCCATCACAAATTCTCACACTCCTCATTCCCAAATTCACATACTTCCAAACCCACAAATTGACCCTATAATTTGAATGGAAAATTGGAAGAACAGACTTTTCACAGATTGAGCTAATTTATCTCCGACTCATTCGAAAAATTGTTTTGAAATTTATTAAACGGCTTGGATTATCCGTGAGGAATCCAAAATAGGTTCCACGTGCCAGGGTGTCCATCCGTGCACACCAGATCGACTGTACACATCCGGTCAGTATCTTTAGGATTTCCTCTCAACTTTAGTCCCTTGAGTATTCATTTTCACTTTAGTCAAAACTTTTAGTAATACTTTTGTTGGCGAATTTATAATTTGACGTCTAAAGTTTGTACGTCCAATTTAAATAATTAATGGAAGTATTGGTCATATACGTCTATGGAGCCCGAATATAATTACTCTTTTCATTGGTAATCACCGTACTTTCACTTTCTTTTTTTTTTTTTTTTTGTTATTCTTAAATGGATTGCAAAGTTGTAGGGGAGAGGTTAATGATAGGTATTAAATTTGTGAATATTCCAATTAAAGACTATCGTAATCAATAATTTCCGCCATGTGGTACTTCGAATCACCTTACAACCACATGTTCTTGTAGGATTTATAAACTTAGTGTAAGACCTCACATGTGATTGTAAGAAGGTCCGGAATAGTTCTGACTTATCCTTTCAATTCAACAGGGAGAACAAAAACAGAATTTCATAAGGTTTTTTTTTTTTTTTTGGACTTTTCAAGAAGGAAACATTGGTCAATTTATTTAGGACGGGGGAATATGTCTCGGTAAATTTCATTATTGGGAGCCAACCTAAGAAAATAGACCAATTAAGAGCATCCACAGTGGTATAATCAAAACAAAAAGATTTATAAAGTTAACAATATTTGCTCAAAAAGAGCTCACATTGGAATAACCAAACTTAGAAACATCTTAGCAACTCATCAAATTTTGGCCCTTGGATAATCAAAACTACCAACCTTTTGCCAATAACCAAATTTAATTGTCTTTACATTTTCTCAATCAAGTACACCCTCATTACACAAAAACCTTATTTCTTCCAATTTCAACATGTTTATAACAAAAATATTTTTAAAAAAAGTTTTTATTTTTTTGAAAAAACAGTTTTTTTAATGTTTTTTTTATTAAAACTGTTTTTCCCAAATTTGTTTTAAACGGTTATATTTCAAAACAGTTTTTTTAATTAAGACTTTTTTTTTCTTTCAAAAACTGTTCTTTTGAAAAAAAAAACTTTTTCTATTCAAAAATTGTTTTATTAACTTTTTTCCAAAAAACATTTTTTTTAATAAAGTTTTTAAAAAACTATTTTCTCTTTTTCTAACCTATTTTTATTAGTTTGAAAACTATTTTGAAAAAATTGTTTTCTATGTCACAATTTCTAGATTTTTATAAGTTAAAAGGTGATGTGACAAGTTTTTGTTATTCAATTTTGATTGCACTATTGTAGACCTCTACATTGCTAACTTTAGCAACCCTCTAAATGGATAACCAAACGATGATGTGGCAACTTTTGATTATGCGCTTTTGATTATTCCACTGTGGATGCTAGAGAAGCAACTAATGAAAATCAGAACAAATATGGGAGATGATCGGAGTGTTAACTAATTTACCCCAAGTGAAATTACATAATGCATGCATTATCCCCACTTGACCGTTACTAGTGTTCCCTATAAATAATAATACTAATAAACCCAATTAAGGAGTAGAAATTGCAGAGCACAAAAACTAAAATTAGATTAATATTATTTCTGGGTTTTTGGTGATGGGTAAGCTCTCCCCAACCATATGCTTTCTCCTAGTGGTTCTCTTCTATGCCTCAGGTATATTTCTTTATGTACAATTAAAGTATTGTTGGGAAATTAAATAAAAAGTCAAACTAGAACAATATAGAATTTTACGAACAAACATACTCGTTGAGGTCTATCATAGACCTATTTATTGGTTTTATTCTTATTTTTGGTGCAAAAATTATACTTTTCTCCATCCAAAAATCCTTTTTGGAACTTTGTCCCACTTTTAAATTGTTTTATGTCTTTCAATTTATGGCATTTTACGCGATTTTGAAAATTTGTTTAAAAGATCTAATTGGGATCGATTTATGTAACAAGATGGATATAATCAATTTTCTATCCGGTTATAGTAGAACGAGGGACAAACAAATTGGGACAGAGAGAGTAGTGTTTTTCACAAAATTGTGTTCTAATCTTGTGCTTGCTTAATATTATACAAACAGTACTCTTGTAGTGCACCCCCGCACTACATGCAGGATCCCAGATCCGTCCGTATATGCATATATATTTGTGTATATGATATTTACATATATGTTGCTCAGATACAGTCAACATCAAATTGGTGGCCGGGCAAACATGCAAGGAGGTTATAGGACTATGTCGCGACTGCGACCATAGGTGTAAATCAAGGCATCCTTCACGCACAACCACGTCGGACTGTGATTTTAACACCGGCCCCAGCGGTATTCCAAAATGCGTATGTTCTTACAAGTGCGAGACCCAATGCAATGGGAGCGGCGGCCTATGCAGCCTTCAATGTGGTCCTGAGTGTTGCAATGCAATTTGTGCTGCGAAATTCAACAGTGGCAGAGGATACTGTGATAATAGTTCTGGTGTTAATGCCTGTCAATGCCAGTATGCTTGCTAGCTAGTAGAGAAATACAAGGGAAAATGACAGCCAATGACGTGTTTTGATAATTAATATCCGTCGACAATATTTCAGTATTAACAAATGTTCTTAACTTGTCATTGGCGGGTTTTAATTATCAAAACATGTCCTGAGCCGTCATTTTCCCGAAATAAAATACAATGATTGATAGAGCATGTTTGGTTTGGATGCTTCGTTTTCACATTTTTCCATTTGTGGTTTTTTAGTTTTGAGGTGTGCGTTTTGGCAATTTGGCTCCCCTGCCCACAAAAATACATTTTCAGATTTGGATGACATAGGAGGCCGAAAGCCAAAAGTAAGGCCATAAGAGCTCTTTGTCATTTTCACATTCTCTTTTTTTTTTTTTTTTGTTGCCGCGGCCCTGTACCGCTAACGAAATAAGAACCTATGTTCCACTAATTTTTCATCTTCTTATTTTGCCGTCTTATTTCTACATTCCAAAATCTGAGACATTTTTTAATTGCTTATATCTTTCAATTTGTAATGAATTTCATGATTTTGCAAACTTTGTATAATAGAACTAATTGAGATCAATAAAAAAATATCCATATTACAAATTTTTTTGAGATCCATATTAAAAGATTTAAGTAATAAAAAATGGCACACAGAATAAGTACTTCTTTCTTAAGAACCCTTGGAACAAGGGTTCTTACTATTTCCCTTTCTAAAGTTGCAAAATAAATGCTTAATTAAAAATAAGAAGGATTAGCTGAACGGGGCTTATATTTTGATAATTACAAGGTATGCCTTGTAAACGTTAGGTTCCGATGTAAGGGTAATTAATGGTTTTTTGTATGATGCATTATGATTAGTAGATTATGCAAAAATTTGATCTCCACCTTCAGTGATTTTTTTTTTTCTCCATCACGAAAACGAAATAATCTGTAGTAACATTTTCTCAAGGTAATACTTGTGACTCCCTACTTGAGAAGATATTGGAGACTTTCAAATACAGGGAAATATTTGTGAAGCGAAAGGACCAAAATATGTTTTAATTAACAATATCTAAAAACCTGGAGTGATTAAAACTAAATTAAGGGCAACTCTCTAGTGCACAACACGGTGCTGCTGTGCGATTTCAATCTTACAAACGTGTTTTGGTTGGTCCAAATTTTTAAAAATCATGGAAAAGTTTTTTTTTTTTTTGGTTAAATTTAAACCATTGATTGTCGAGACGAATGATCCGGATGGTACACAGCACGCCCCCAGGTTCCCTTTCAAGTTGCCCCTCCCCTCTCTATGGATGCTTTTGTACATCAATCATAAGTATTTTATGTTTTTTCATATCTGTAATACCTAGCACACTGAATCACAAATTAATGTTTAGTATTTTACAAACGTTTTACTGGAAAATTCAAAGTGGTATCTCTACGACAAACACAATAAACAACAAAATAAAAGCTGTTACATTTCAGGCCAACACCATACGATCACTTCCAAACTCCAACAAAAGTTATTACGGAGACCGTTAAGAAAAGAGAAATGATGTATTATTGCTTGTGTCAAACCATAATACTAACATGCCTTTATATAGGCTACAATGTTCTTGATCATTAAGAAATATAAACAAAATAGGAAACATGCATTATAAAGAAATCAACCCAATTAGAAAACATGAATAATAGACCTTACAAAACATGGTAACATAATATTTCTCAATATTATGTTGACACGGACGGTTACACCCTGCAAGTTTTCAGGGGAAAAAAAAAAAGAGGACCTGATAAAAAAAAAAGAAAAATACAACTGGGATGAAAACAAACCCCCCCCTCTCCGCGTCAAACATCACCTGATTTCATCAGCATCCAGTGGTGGAATGTTTATGTCTCTCAGTCATTCTTATTTTCGCATATAAAAATCGTAGAGCACCAATTACAGAAAGTTTACTTCCCATATTAGTAGAGGTTCCTGGTTCAAATTTCTCAGAAAGGTAGAAACCCCTAACAAAAAAGAAAAAGAAATAAAAGGAGCGCCGGGATAAATGTCACGCCCCAAATTCGGGAGCATGACCATCCGTGTACCATGAAGCAATCATGGGACACGAAACCTAATTAAAAATATTTTTAGCAACTTGAAACAAATAAAAGAAAAACTAGATATTTTATTACAATAAAATGTGTGACACCAAACCAATATTTTTCTTAATAAATGACACAATATCTCATTTTTTCCAATCTCCAAATTCCACAAGAGCGGCCAATAAATAAAAGTGCGGAAGCAGTTTGACACAATAAAAGAAATAAAAATGCAAACGCCCTAGAGGTCCAAACTCAAAGTCCCAACAATGCCGCAGAGTCCACTACAATGCCCCATGCACTAACCTGAAAAAAAAAAAAAAGTGGAATATATCCGTCAGTTGACGAGCTCAGTGAGTAGTTAAGCATGCTAGGGTAAAAATACAAAGTGACATACTTTTGAACGAACGATAATTGAGGGTTCCAAAGAAATGGTTTCAAATTATTATAGGAGGTCGATGGTTCAACGAATACTATCAACAAACCAAATATTGAACAAAAGGATTAACAGCTCAACAAATAGTATCCACTAGTCGATTAACGGATTAATGAATAATATGAACAATAATCGAATCACCATAATAATTATACCAGTTAACAATGAGTCCAACAATATCCAAACAACGAACACCGACGACGGAAGTATAAACCAAAGTGGGAACCATATCTTCCAATTACTAAGTACCAAATGCCAAATATTTTCTCAAGACTTCGCCCGTTGGATCCAACACCGTACTTAGAGTCACCACAGGATGGCGCTTGAGACCTCTTCCCTAAGCCGATCTGGAATAGGGTCACAGGGTATTTTACATGGTCTTTTCCCTATCCATTGAGCACTAGAGTCACATGGTATTTCACAAGTTTTTTCCCTAGTGGCCAAAGTCACCACGATATTTCACGGGTCTTTCCCTTGGACTTTCACTAATTAATATAAACATAATCCATGGTCCCAAACATACAGAACAATGGCAAACCGGAGTCACCTGCACCAGGATTATTCCCCGTGTCATTGCATAGTCACAAAAATATGCTGGAGTCAACGAATCGACGACAATAAAAGTACGGACAATCAATCGATCAAAAATATTATCAAATAACCTTGTATGCCAATGGGTACATCGGTCGTCAATGAATATGAGAACACGAATAAGAATATCACTTATCGAATCAACAACGAATAAACGAATTATCAAGAATAGATGGGCTCAAGAGGATTCCAAAAGAAGGGATTACATGCTTAACCACTCACCTCGATTGGTTCGATAAATCACAAAAATGTAATATTTGAGTACTCAGCTAGTCTGGATAAAAAGAATGAAAGTACTAAACTCAATTTAATGAAAATTTACTAATATGAAGTCTCCTAATCTAAACTCTACGCTTTCACAGCCACGAACTTAATTTCCCAATTACAATACCACCATCTTTTCTGACACACACAAGGCACATACACAACCACCACACATGCACGCACCTCGATCTCTCTGATCTTGTAACGCCCTGATTTTTCGGGAGCAAAATAAAATATTTTTTAAGAAAATATTGCTAAATAAATATAATTTTTCAAATAAAAGTTTAGCTATTACAATCTCAAGGTAGATTTACAGATTCAAAATACATTATCTTCACAGCCAATTCTAAGCTTGATACAGATTCCAAGCATGCTCGATCTTCGTTCCTGATATTCTTTCCATGTCAAGCTGCACCATCATTGAATCCCCTCCATTAAATCCTGCGCTCTCTGGCAAATTGATCGCCGAAGCAATCGATTTACCAAGATACAGACGTATCCGTGAGTGATAAATCACCCAGTAGAATAATCCAACCCAACTACCCCTTTTACTTTACAGTTAGCAAGCAACAGGATAAATATGGTATGAAAAAGTAAATCCGAGATTTTTCACACAAACCAGTTTATTACTATCCATTAACCTAATTGTGAAATCTAAGATCTCATCCACGAGATATTTTCTCCCCAACCGCTAGCCATGCTCAGTCCCATTAGATCACTTCCCCTTGCGGTCGTAGATAACCTAAGTTACAATAACTACAACAAAAGGATAGCTTATCATGCCTGAATCACAACTAGAGTTCACCTATCTTATACACTACATCACAATCATTTCACAATCATCACTGGACACACGCCAGTCTATCAATTCATCACTGGACACACGCCAGTTTATCAATTTATCACTGGACACACGCCAGTCTATCAATTCATCACTGGACACACGCCAGTTTATCAATTTATCACTGGACACACGCCAGTCTATCAATTCATCACTGGACACACGCCAGTCTATTAATTCATCACTGGGCCACCCGCCAGGTTTTATCATCACAAAATATCACTGAGCCTCCGCCAGGTTTTATCATCACAAAATATTGCTGGACCTCCCCCAGGTTTTATCATCACAAAATATCGCTGGACCTCCGCCAGGTTTTATCATCACAAAATATCGTTGGACCTCCGCCAGGTTTTATCAACACAAAACATCTCTGGGCTATCCGCCAAGTTTTATCAACGCAAAACATCTCTGGGCTATCCGCCAGGTTTTATCATAAAACAACACTGGACCACCCGCCAGGTTTTAAATCATTACTGGACAATCCGCCAGTTTCAAATCACATCACTGGACTACCTGCCAGTTTCAAATCACATCACTGGGCTTACCTTGCCAGTTTCAAATCATCACAAATCTCATCACATCTCAAAATCCCGTCTGCAGACAATCTCTAAAAAGAAAGAAATTTCACAATTTATCCATTACCTATCATCGTCTAAGTGATTTCTATTTCGCATACCATCCCATGTCTCTAGGGTCCAATCTAACATTTAAATCAAGTATCGACACAATACTATTCACAATAACAAATAAGAACGAATAACAAGCGGATCAAAACGAATTTTAGGCAAATGCAATCACACAACTTTTTATGATTGGGCCATTGCCCTTAATCTTATATGGCCACGATATCATAAATAAGGTAAGAACTTTTATAGAAGACTTTAAAATAATTTTCTAAACTCTTATTAATTATTTTAAGAAATTAGATTGATTAAGAAACTAATTAAATACAATAATTAGAAAAAAATATTAGAATAATTATCATAATCTTAGTAAGAGTCCTAAAAGTCCTAGGTAACATGTTTGAGTGTCAAGAGTTGGGTTCGGAGGGCCACAAAATTATTTTAGGGAAAAGTATTAATAAAATTGACTGAAAGTGAAATAAATGGATAATAATTAATCTAATAATTAAAAATATGTTGAGGTTAGCAACGTTTCGTCTTCGAAATGTAAAGAGTCTAAATAAAATTACTCCGGTATTAATAACATGGTTTATATTGTCGTAAAGTAATTTTGGTTGAAAACACCGTAAGAATAATATTTAATAGCGAATTAAATAAAAAAATATTAAATTATCACGATATCATTTTTGAGATGGGAGGAGTCTAGAAAAAATAGTTTGAGTGTCAAAAAAAATATTGTTCGGGAGGTCGCAAAGATTTTTTGAAAAAAACTGGGTTTCGTTCATTCGATTCAAATTTCGATTCTTTTTTATTTTAATCATAAAAACTAACATCTTAGCACATTAATATACTTAGGGAGAGATTGGGATAGCAATTAATCTACCTTTAATCTGGACAAAACAATTTGGTGGAGTCCGGTGGGTTTTCGTTTAGCGGCGAACGATCGGTATTCTAGCAGCAACTTTGGACTGGAATAACTTGACCAAACTTCTGCCATTTTGGACAATTCTTGTATCCAACGCGAAGATCTTGAAACGATCTACAACTTTTGTGAAGAAGTTTAAGCCCGAAAACCACTCTAAGTAGGAGAAAAATGGAGGTTTAGAAGGGTCACCGAATCTGTCTGGAAATCAGAATCCGAGAATTTTACTAAACTTTGGACGGTAATAACTCTATCAATACTTGATCGTTTCGGGTGATTCTTGGGTTGAAATCGACGCCCTCTACAACATTTGTGAAGAAACTTAGGCCTAAAAATGACATTAACTTGGATGAAACAAGCCGTGAACAGAGGTAACGTGATATGGACGAGAATGGAGTTGGTTTGGTTTTTGTAAAGGACGTGGGGAGTATTGTGGTGTGCCCTAGGGTCGAAGAGATGAGGTATTTATAGGAGAATTTTGAAGTAATAGTAGAATAGGATTGAATTTCTTGAAGTTGGGTTCATGGGATTTAGAATGGACGAATTGGGTTTGGTTTTAGGGTCAGGGCGGAAGTCGAGATTGAGTAGGAGAGAGAGAGATAGGAGGAGTGTCTATGTAGGCAAGTATTATAGGAAAAATAAAAGTATGTATGCATGTATTTAAATGCATGCATAATTGTATTTTAAAAAAAATTGTATTAGAAAAAATAATTCTAATAACATTATTAAAAAAAAAATTGGGTCAAAATTTCGGATCGTTACAAATCTCCACCAACAAAACCCCAATTCTAATGAATGATGAGGAAAGCCATAAGGGTAATATAATAAAATACTATATAAGAGGAGTGATCAAAGTCTTACCCAAGGACGAAACTTCTTGGTGGAATTTGCTAATGCCGCGGACAACTCAACACTACTGATCTCTCCCTAACCCACAGCCTAACTCTCTCTCTCTCTCCCTCTGCCGCTGGAAGTATTAACGCTAGGTCTCTCTTAACGTTGAAATAATATACCCTAGTTCTCAATATTTATGAAAGAATAACGGGCCCTCTCTTCATTAATTAAATACACTCTCACGAACGGGCCCAATCTGAATTCTAAAAATAGGTCCGAACCAATCTAAGTGGCCCAATGATATAACACATACACGTACACATAAAAAAATATATAAGTTATTCGATTTATTTTTATTTGAAGAAGTTTGAAAAAGAAAAATAAAATAATTGAATTATTTGTGTTGAAAAAATATAATTTTTTTAAACCTAAAAAGTGGAATGTCATAATAAAATCATACAACCGAAGATCCCTTCGGAGTCGACTGATATATCTGGTCTAATGCTTGTGCTGGAAAATTAGGATGACACAAAATGAACCTTTTACTACTTCATATGCCTATGAGTAGCCACTGGATATGGGAATTCAGCGCAAGTAGAAGAAAGTTTTCCCTTTGAGCTCGATTTCAAGAGCCGTCAGCCACCTCATATCCTTCGTCACATCTAGCAAGAGCTCCATGCCCTACTTAGGTATTTAATAAAGTGAGGTTAGTATGTAATAAAGTGTCAATGGCTGGGAGAGAATGTCAGAAATGGGACTTGACAATGGAAGTGGACGGGATCCTGGATGCGCACGACTTCGAGCTAGTCGAGGCAATCTCGGAGCTTCGGAATGTCGGGGAATAAGTCACGCATGAGGATCGATCTGTTCGATGGCAGCGATGGAGGCTAGACAAAGAGGAGGCGGTGAAAAGAGGACGATGGAGGAGATCAACGAAGATGTAAAAGGAGAGCCGGAGGAAACGTTAATGGAGAACACCCCCCTCCGCCGCCATCATATATGGGGTGGAAATCTGTAACGCCCCGATTTTCGGAGGTAAAATCGAAGGCATTAAATATTAATTTCCTAAAAACTTTATCTAATTAAAGTTTAAAATCCAAAACAGAATTCTCAACGTCGAGATTCACTTATTACAAACGACTAGGAAAATACTAAAATAGTCTTGGGGAAATAGGATAAGCTAAAGAATAGAGCCAACTTCTATGTTTGATATGGATCCCAAGTATACTCGGGTTCGGCTCCCACCTCTGGATTCTCCTCAGCATAAAACTGTTCGCCCGCGAGGTCCTGTGTTTCCGGTTTTCTGCAAAATCTGACACGGATGCCAGAAAATCCGTGCCTGAGTGAAAGAGTTCACCCCGAACTATAATCCAACCCAAATACCCCTCATACAATACAGTTAGCAAGCAAACAGGATATATATATAGAGCGACAAGGTAAAATAGAGATAATTCACGTGACTTGATTCATTACTATCCATTAACTTATCATGAAATCTAAGATCTCTCCACGAGATCTTTCCTCCCCAACCGCTAGCCATATCCCGCCCCATGAGATCACTCCCTTTTGCTGTCGCAGATACACCTAAGTTATATACCGAGTGTGCACCCCAATAACTACAACAAAGGGTAAGCTTATCATGCCGTTACATCGCTAGGGTTCGCCTATCTTATAAACCACTTCACAATCATCACTGGACTCTCGCCAGTCTATCAATTCATCACTGGACTCTCGCCAGTCTATCAATTCATCACTGGACTCTCGCCAGTTTCAATTCTCATCACAATCTCCTCATATCTCAACATCACGCCTGCAGGCAACCTCTAAACAGAAACAAACTTCACAATTTATCCATTACTTAGCATCGTCTACGTGATTTCTATTTCGCATACCACCCCATGTCCCTAGGGTCCAATCTAACATTCAAATGAAACATTAACACAATATCATTCTCAATAATAATTAAAAACGAATAACAGACGGATCAAAACATTTATTAAACGATGCAATCACATAACTTTTTATGACTGGGCCGTTGCCCTTAATCTCGTATGATCACAAAGTCATTAAGAATGTAAGAATTATTTAATTAAGATTTAAAAATAATTTTCTAGACTCTTGTTAATTAATTAAAAGTAATTAAGTTAATTAAACACTAATTAAATACATTAATTAGGTAAAAATATTAGAATAATTATCGTAACCTTAATAAAGGTCCTAATAGTCCTCTATAATGAGTTCAAGTGCTAAAAATTGGGTTTGGATGCTCACGGAATTATTTTAAATAAAAGAATTAAAATAATTAACGAAAGAAGGATAAGTAATTAATAAATAGTTAAACAATTAAAAACCTGTTGATATTAACAAAGTATCATCTTAGGACAGTAAGAAGTCTAAATAAAATTATTCGGAATTTTTAACATCTTAAATAATATTTTAAAGTATTTCTATTTAGAAACAATGCGTAATTAATAATAATTAGTTAATGAAATAATTAAATTATTATTTTAATAACATATCATCTTTGGGATGTCAGAAGTCTAAAAAAAATAGTTTAGATGTTAAAATCATTAATTATAAGGTCGCAACTATTTTTCGTTTGTATCTTTAATTAAAAATAAAATAAATAGCTAATAATATCAAAAGTTTATGAAATCAGTAAGTTATGATCCTTGACATGTTAGAAAACTAGGAAAAATAGTTTGGAGATTTATGGAATAGTTTACAAGGTCGCAATGAATTTTAGTTTGTAAATTTTTACAAGATAACGAATAAAAATTTAATAAATATCAGATTAAATAAAACAAAAATATGAAACTAACAAGGTATGATATTTAGAGTGTGGGTAATCTAGGAAAATTAGTCCGAGGATCAAAATCGATGTTCAAAAGGTCGCAAAATCAATTCGAAACAGAACAAAAACTGCCGCACGGACTGGCCAATTGGAGTTCGCGGCCGCGAGGTCCGCGGCTCTGGTTCTTGCGGCTGGAAACCCGCAGGTTGCGGCCGCAACCTTGCTGCCTGGGTTCGTTTTTTTGGTTGCTCTCGATTGTTTTCGATGCATGGGGCCACGTGGCCTATTGGGTTATGTCTATAAACCCTAAATATACTTAAAGGAGGGCTCGGATTGAATTATAGTACCTCGGTTCGGATTGAATTCGTTTTCAATCGAAAACTTGAATTTGGGGAAGACGACTTCAATTCCTTCGATCGGGGGACTTCGGGGCCGAATTGGTTGATCTACGGTGAACCTTGGGACTGTGGAAAGTACTTCGAACGATCAATTTGGATATCGGACGAACGGAACCTCGAAACCCACTTTTCTCTCTCTCTTTCTCTCTCTAAAATTCTATCGATTAAAGCTCGGTTCTTTCGGGTTTTTCTCCTCTCTCTGGCTCCGTGGAAGGTGGTAGAATAGGGTACGTGCCCTAGGATCGGTGTGGTGTGTATATATAGGAGAATTGGATGAGTTTCGGATTTAAAACGAGTCCTAACGGTATTGGGTTTCGGAACGAACGAATTAGACACGATTTTTGGGTCACGGAGGAGGTAGAGGTCGAGTAGGAGAGTGAGGGAGAGGAGAGACGTTCATGCATGCAATTATATGTATGTATATAATGACAAAATAATTTTTTTTAAGAGATAATTAGATATAAGAACTTATTTTTTTTGTAATTATCTACTAGTTATTAAATAAGGAAATTAATATTATCATAAATAAATAATTCTTTTTATAATTTTTATTAGTTCGATTTTTCGGGTTATTGCAAAATCTTAGGGGGAGGGAGGGAAGGAAGGAGGCGGCTACTAGGGCTAGGAAGTTCTAGAGGGAGAGAGAGGTCTCGTTTCAAAACATCTTCTTAAAAAATAAAGACTTATTTTACATTTTCAAACTCAAAAATAATGTAAATGAAAAATAAAATTTTAATTTTTTTGCACTGTATAAAAGATTCATACAAGATCCATATTGAATCATTGATAGAAAAATTATTTGCGTAAGCATATGATTTTTGAATTTGAAATTACTTTATTAAAAAATAAGTACTTATTTCCCTTTCGGGAACTGGGCCAGAGTCTCCAAAGTTGGAAAGCTATTAAATTGGTGATTCCATTTCAATTAAGGACTATAATCAATGTACGTAATAATTGGTTCCAGTCAAAGGCCAAGAGTATTTTGTGCATCCTTTAGAGGCAAATATTTTTGAAATTCTATGTGTTCTTTAAAAGTGCTCCCTAATTGGTACTCATTCCGTCGCAATTTGTTTGACCATTTTGAAGAACCCAATTTAATGTTTATTAAGGGAACATAATCATAACAATCTAAAAAATGTAGACTTTCAAAAATACCCCTCAATTCAAATTCTACTTCCTTTCAATTCAACTACGAAGGGCAAAAACATAATTTCAAAAGTTTTTTATTTTATTTATTTATTTTTTTTGGGGGGGGGGGGGGGGTCAATTTATTTGGGATAAATTTCATTATTGGGAGACAACATAAAAAAAAATAGACCAATTAGAGAAGCAATTAATGAAAATCAGAACAAATATGGGAGAGGATCGGAGTGTTAACTAATTTACCCCAAGTGAAATTACACAATGCATGCATTATCCCCACTTGACCGTTACTAGTGTTCCCTATAAATAATAATACTAATAAACCCAATTAAGGAGTAGAAATTGCAGAGCCCAAAAAAATAAAATTAGATTAATATTCTTTCTGAGTTTTAATTTGGTGATGGATAAGCTCTCCCCAACTACATTCTTTCTCCTACTGGTTCTCTTCTATGCCTCAGGTATATTTCTTTATGTACAATTAAGTGTTGTTGAGAAATAAAAAAATAAAACTAGAACAATCTTGCTGAGGGATGCATTCATACATATATGCATGTACAAGGCACGCTAGGAGATAAATATTGTTAAAATTAACAACAAAATACTTCTTCCGTTTCATCTTGTTGGTCCTTTCTGTACATCTTGTTGGTCCGTTTCAACAAAATACGCTAGGAGATAAATATTGTTTAATCCTTATTGGAACTTCGTGTCACTTATAAATTGTTTATATCTTTAAGTTTATGAAGTTTTATGCGATTTTGAAAAATTTGTTTAAAAGATGTAATTGAGATTTATGTAACAAGATGGATATAATCAATTTTCTGTTCGATTATAGTAGAACGAGGGACAAACAAATTGGGAGGGAGAGAGAGAGAGAGAGAGAGAGAGAGAGAGAGAGTAGTATTTTTCAGAAAATTGCCCCCGCACTACATGTTGTATCCCAGACCCATCCGTATATACATATGTGTGTATATAATGTTTAAATAAATATATACGTATATATGTTGCTCAGATACACTCAAGATCAAATTGGTGGCTGGGCAAACATGCACGGAGATTTTAGGAGAGTGCCTTTACTGCGAGTCTAAGTGTAACAAAAGATATCCAGGCTCAACCTTTGACTGTGAACCTAGCAAGGCCACCGGCGGTTTTCCAGCATGCGTATGTTCTTTCAAGTGCCCGACGCAATGCCGTGGGGGTGGCGACGTCCGATGCAGCGCTGAATGTGGTCCGGAGTGTTGTAATAAAAATTGTGCTGCGAAATATAATAGTGGCAGTGGATACTGCGATAATAGTGTTGGTCATAATCTTTGTCAATGCGTGTATGCATGCAGCTAAGTAGAGAAATACAATTATAATGATCGATAGAGCATGTTGGGTGGTTTGGATGCTTTTTTCGTGTTATCATTTTCCAATCCGTGTTCAGATTTTGATGATATATATATAGAGGCCGGAAAGCCGAAAGTAAGCCCAAAAGAGCTTCTTCAGTACTTGTGATTTTCTTATTCTCATTTTTTTTTTTGGTTGACGGCCCTTCTTAATTAATTATATTTGGTTAATTACATGCATGGATGCGTTTGGTTCTGAGGTAGGGGTAATTAGTGGTTTTTTTTGTATGATGTGTTACGGTTAGTACTTATTCGAGATTATGCAAAAAGTTGATCTCCACCTTCAATGATTTAATTGGTTTTCTTTAAATCTCCATCACGAAAACGAAATAATCTGTAATAACATTTTATCTTTAAGGTAGTACTTGTGACTCCCTACTTAGCAAAGCAAAAACAGAAGAAGAAGATATTGGAGACTTTCAAATACGGGAAAATATTTGTGAAGCGGAAGGACCAAAAGTTGTTTTAATTACTCACAATATCTAAGAACCCGGAGTGATCAAACTAAATATCAGCAACTGCAAGTTTTCAGGAAAAAAGAGGACCTTGCTAAAAAAGGAATACTCCCTCCGTCCCTTATTTAGAGTTCAGTATTCCATTTTGGGCTATCCCTTTATAAGTGTCCATTTTAAAAAGTTAGGAGGGTAAAAGTTGGTGCATTGTCTATTTTGTCCCTAAAAGTAAATTTCATGTTGAAAAGTTAATGAGTAAAAGTGTAACGATGATGGGTAAGTATGGAAAGTGGAACAAAAAGTTGATGTGAAAGATGTAATAATGATATCTTTTTAATAAGTTGAAATTACGAAACAAGACAATTAAAAAGGGACAGATGGAATAATATAACTGGGATAAAACCAAACACCGCCCCCAACCAACCACTATCACTTGATTTCATCGGCATAAAGCAGTTGAATGTTTATGTCACTCATTCTTATTTTCAAATATAAAAACAGTAGAGCACTAATTATCAGCAACTTCTGGGTCCGGGAATTCAGCACAAATAGAAAAGTCTACTTTCCATATTACTAGAGGTTCCTGGTTCCAAATTTCTCAGAAAGGTAGAAACCCCTAACAAAAAAAAGGAGCTGGGATAAAATCATACAATCGAAGCTCCCTTCAGACCATATCAACCTGATTTCAGCTTTAGGAAGTAGTAGAAGGTTCATTTTGTGTAATACTGTACTAATTTTCCAATAGAAGCATTACACCAGAGATATCAGTAGCCACTGGATACGGGAATTCAGCGCAAGTAGAAAAAAAGTTTTCCCTTTTGAGATTTCAAGAGCCTCCCCTGTTTGGATTTTCACAGCTTCCCTTTGGAAAAAAATATTCCTCGTTCTCCCTATAAGTTTTGATATTGGCGTCAGCCACCTCATGTCCTTTGTCACATCTAGCAAGAGCTCCTTGCCACTTGCCACCTTTTGTTTTCTCAAAAGAATCACCCACTTTGACTAAAATGCCGGGCCATGTTATACGAACTAAGATCAGCGGTACAGCCCAACTACTGTCGATGAACTAAATAAGCAGAAATGCATTGGGAGCGAGTTTCTGTATAGAGAAGGCTTTGATGATGATGACGACGACGACGACGACAATATTGGGCATAAATCCCTACTTACGAGACAGTGGAAATCCATTTCTACCCAATTGAAGAAATAGAAATTTGGCATGTACCCACCAGAAGGTATTCAATCAAGACATAAGTAAACTCTACAGCGTACATGGGTGGCCCCTTCATGCATTTTCAACAAATTTACTACTCCTTATCAAAGATAGATAAATAAACTCTACAGCAATCACACATAGACAGCTGAGAACAACATTAATATAAAAGCAAGGTTTCAATACATTACGGCAAAGCAGGGTTGAACTCAGTTGAAAAGACTTTGATCCAATCCCTCTGGGTTTCGAGATCATGCATTCACTCCAAACAAAAATCCATTGCTATATGAGGGAAGATTGTTACAAGTTCCACAATTCCTCGACGGTGATCGAAAAGGGTTTGGTGTCAAAGGTTGAGTAACATGCAGCCTAGCACTCTGAGGCACTTGTTTAGCATTAGGACAAGAAATTTCCGACTGATCAGTGAAAAATGCCGAAACACCCATGGCCTTTGATCAGGTGCAAGCCACCAACCCAACTCGCATAGTTCTCCAATCTACAATTTAGTCCAACAACTACATGGGGAGAAGAACGGTAAGTTGCTTCCTCCTGATAAAGACCCCTCACAAGATTCACCCTCACTCGGCTACTTATCCCCGAAGTTGTCCCAGACAAATTCATCGGAATTCCAGGCCCCACCACCACTATCTGTATATTGCCTGTCCCCTTAAGTAGATAACCAATTTCAGCAAAGCAGACATCCAATCCAATTCCCCTTCTGTCCCAAGATAGTGAAGAACCACCTCTTTGCCATTGAGTAAGCGGTTCTTCTTTGTAGTTTGTACTGATACTCAGTGAGGTTAGTATGAAATAAAGTGTCAATGGGTGGGAGAAAATGTTAGAAACGGGACTTGACACTGGAAGTGAGCGAAGAATATAGTACTCAAAACACCCAGAGAGAAGGATAGGACTTAAAAGCCCAACTGTTAAAGCCTTAAAGGTGAATTAACTGGATACTCATCATCATCAAGCCCACCCCAAGAATCCCAAAGTCCACCTTTAGCAGGAAGCAGACCAAAAGGGCAATGGGAAAAACAACTGCACTTCCGGCGCCACATTCCCTTTTGAAAGATACCTAACGATTCAAGCCACTTACACGGCAGGTCAGCTGAACAACGGAAGATGAAGATCTTCGCTTACAACTCTTCTTCTCTTTCCATCATCCCCTTGTAAAGCTCGCACAATGTTTTATGAGTTTCCTTCTAGTGTTGCTTCTGGCAAAGGGCACTGAAGTAACTCACCGCACGACAATGGTCGCAAGTGAGAGATTGTTCTCCGTGGACTTCTCTCTCACACATAATCGAGGGTTAAAAATCTCACAATACAACAACAATGAGAGAGAGAGAAAGAGAGAGAGAGAGAGAGCTAAAAATGTGTTTAATGCATACAATGAACCTTCTACAATGTGCTTAATGCATCTAGCTGAATATTATTGCAAATACTAGATTCATGCTGACCCTTGAACTACCATACTACCATGGATGACCCGTGGTCTACCAATCCTTTTTTGAACCATGCTGCTCTTGATGAGAATATCTGCAATTACCAAAATACCCTCATCTAGCAATTTATTGTTTTGTTGTTGTTGTTGTTGTTGTTGTTGTCGTCCTCATCAATAATGTAGACAAAGGAGATATATAGATAGGAATAGCTAAGTAATAGCTCACCAGACTAACAAAAGAATAAGGGGGTGATCCCATAGATGTGTTGAAACAAACCCTTATTACCAGCGCCTTTACATGAAACACAATGACTACCCATGCACCATATGTAACTTTAGGTACCAAAAATCAGCACTTTTGAAATTACTGTATCCTCTGCCAAAAAGGCTTGGAGAATATTTAAAGGAGACAAAATGAAAGCAACTGATAAAATCCAAGTTGAAGAACAAGTAGAGGGAAGGCAAAACAGTGAAATTATGTTGGTGACGAAATATTGAAATTCACTAATGTTCAGCAAATAAAATATCTGACCCTGAACTCATAACAGAATCAAGAGACACCAGTATAAGAAACCATAAAAGAATCCATTAACAGCTAACATATCTGACTGTGAATTCTCTATAAAGGGAAGTATTTTAATCTTTAAACGTGGCATGAGTCATGACTAATCTCATCCCTTATGTTAGCCCACCAGGCATTTTTTTGTCTTTCGGTAAGAACACATCCTTAAAATACACACCAAATATAAAGCTCTTAGCAGAAATTTAGATCCTCGTCAAAGAAAGTGCACTTTTAAGGTGCATGGCCTTACTCTTTCACCGTGAAAAACCTAAAAGCAGGAACCGAAGCTTTGGAAATGTCGCACCTACCGAATTAGCAAGCTGCAATCCAGTAGATACAGAGTAGCAAGCAAGCAAAACATGTTTTAATTGGACACTCCTTAACTGCCTGCAAACCTCCATTGTTTACCCCACTATAGGCATCAATTTACACAGTGAACAAGTATATTGAGGGGAGGATTACTAAACCCCCTTCCACCCCCAATCCCCCTCCCCTCCCCCCTACTCTTTTCTTCCAAACGCTGACCGGAATCTGGAAAAGAATTGAGGGGTGGCAATTGGAAAAAGAGAAACAATTAAGGATATGTACAGAGACATCCAAATATGCAGGGAAGGATCCATGATTCCTACTTTGGGGTGCAAACTCTAATTCTGTGATTTATCTAACAAGTTATACGTAAAATATGAGGGTTTTGTTGAACTTTGGAGGCGCGATCGCCTCCTTATGCCCCCCTTTGATTGATCCCTATACATAAACATTATCACTGTCAAGGCAAAACAAAAAATGCAAACAAGATTGGGCAGGAGCACTGAGCTTAAGGCTACATGAACACAGCAATAGAAAATGACGATGGCACATGCATATACTGATAATGCAAGACCACATTATAACTTCCCAATCATGGCAATTATCAAGCTGCAATCCAGCTGTTTTATGGATCAAAATGATGGCTAAGCCTTTAATATAACCTTTTCCTTATCTATGCACAAACCATGCTAATTGCCAACCCAAACAAAGGATTAGGTACAAACGAACAAAAGCTACTGTGATGCTAGTTTTCCTATTTAACTATGCTAAACACATTTTCACCTGCTCAAATTAGCTGACTCTTAGGCTTGGGGCAAGTGTACGTGGTATTGTTTACTGCACTTGCACAGTTGCATACGTAATATCCCAACAAGAAGATTCTACATTTAGATGCAACCAACAGCAAAAATTTCTATACTTGCTGAGACAACAGAGAGAAGACTCAATAAATAGATACTTCAGACGTAAAGCTTAGGATAAACACAATTCATCACTTGGAATGACTTATTTCATTCAAAGACAAATAAGACTAAGCCCAGTCTAACACATGTACTTGCTACAGTCGAGTTTTCTTCAACAAAACAAGCAAACCATAGGATTCTATAGAGTTGGTATTTTTGGCAACCAAATAAAGTGTACCAAACAATCCTAGACAACTTCAAGGTGTCTAAATTTAAATAAATAAATAAAATAGCAACTCAAAGAATTTAGAATTCTTCTTTTGAAATCACTTTAAGATTTGAGAATCCATCTCCGCCATTTTATCCAAATCCATATGAATTTATCAGAACCAATCTATTCATTTGCAGTATGGTTCATTGACCAAAATACATCTCCCTTTCTTTCTCACTAAATTGTGGTAATTGACCAAGACATTTAGTTAAACATCCATCAGTTCAAAGAGATTTTTGTGTATCTTCAAATTCTCTTAGGGTATCCCTCATAAACATGAATCCAATACAAATATGCAAGAAGCAATGCAACATGCCACCTTAAATACTTCCGAAAAATCGGCTGGCAGATGGGATTTGGATTTGTTTCTCTTCATGAGTGTAAAAGAGGAAAGCTAATAAAGCCTTGTGGTTAGAGAAGGGGGGAAAATGGAATTCCATATCCATGACAAAAATCATCTTTGAATTTATCCCGAGTATTTCATACTAATTGCTTACAGCAATAAAAAGTCAAAAGGAAAGAAAGACATCAACGAACGTAATTTCCAAAACAAATGCAAAAACACAAAATTCCTTTCGCCAAGAGTCAAACAAATATTCAAGATGACCACAATTTCCAAATAAGGAAAGAGGTTTCACAAATCTTTGTACAACACAACCAATGTCCTGGGCTGGGCTGTTCTGGCGATGGAGAGAGCAAAGAAAGGCAAGTTTCAATGTCGACTTATTTAAAGCAAAAATAATTCCCTTGAAGAAGTGATCCAAGCATGAAAGATTAAACCTCACACAGAAAAATGCAACAAAGCAGTCATATAATTAGTGATCCATATTGCAAACAAACACTGTAATCCATACTTGAAGCAATGGTACATAATGTAAAAAGACACAAAAGGTATCCCGCAACATACCGAGTAGAATGCTACTAGTAGAACGAACTCAAGAATGGGCTGGGGGAAAGAATAGCCACAAGTCTCAAGTGTCTATGGCATGTCAAGTTACCAATGATGGTTCTCACTTTTCACTGGATAAATCTTAGTACTTTCAATGACTAGTTTTAATAACGTATTTTCCCCTTTGGAAGTGTGTACAATGTAACGATGTAGTAGGCATCAAAAGAAGCATAAGTTATGCCAAACAAGCTAAACCGACTATTGAAAAGGAAAACATCTAAATGGCATGAAAAAAAACCTCATAAGCTTATTATTGATATCACAAGTTAAAATGATTGCCAAATGCCATGACTACGAGCTTCTCTAGTATATACAAGAATTGTTGCAATCAGGACTACAAAAAGAAAAAAAGAAAGAAATGTAGTTCTTTGAGTACGAACACAACCAGATTCATTAGTGCTTCTGTTGTCGGTGAAGCACCAAAGAACTGGTCGTTTTCATACGAAAAGAGCTGGTTGTGTTCATACTCAAAGAACTACATTTCTGTAGCAACAGAAGCACCAATGAATCTGGTTGTGTTCATACTCAAAGAACTACATTTCTTTCTTTTCTTCTTCTTCTATTACTGAGAGCAACAGTTCTGTTGTATATGCTACAGAAGATTGTATTGAGTCCTGGCATTTGGCAGTCATTTTAACACGTGGTATTAGTCATTTTAGACGTTTTCCTTTTCAACGGTCGGTTTAGCTTGTTTGGCGTAACTTCTGCTTCTTTTGATGTTGTACACACTTTCAAAGGTGAAGGTGAAAAGACATTATTATAACTTGACAATTGTGGCAACAAGATTTCACATTGACATGCCATAGACACTTGAGACATGTGGCTATTCTAGTCCCCAAAGGGGTTGCTAATAAAAAGATTTAATGGTCTGATATCTTCCGCATAACTGTATATGCGAAGTTTGGACATGTCCTTTCCAACTAGTGAAGTAGACAAGAACGGGTTTCCAATTACAAATTCATCAAACTTTTTATAGAGGAGATCATAAGAATAAATAGGAGGGGTGGCCTTGAGGGGTGACTTACTGTTGTACACCTCTTCTTCCTCCAGTTGATCTTCTTGTTGTTCGTCTTCTTGTTCTATAGTAGTACCAGTCATTAACATCAAACCTGTGGGGAGGTTCCCAAGCAAGCAACATCCACGGTCCGCAAAAGCATATGGGATGCGGAGGGTGCGCTCAGACCATTCTTCGGACCATTCTTCTTCATCGTCACACTTACGACAAAGTGCCCACATCTGTAATTTCCGATCCATTAGCCCGGTTACCAGAGCCACAACGCCTCTAAATTCATGTAATGAACCCCCTAGTTCTGGAAACCCTGGTGGCAGTTCAATCAGTTGGACTTCCTCATCTTCAAAACAGAAACGAACCAAGAAGCATCCGCTGGAATGCCACCAATGCCGAGTTCCATGGATGTAAACAGAGTTGTCGTTGTTCCCTCCTATTATGTGGATGGGTGGAGCTCTGTCGAGTTTCCTCCACGAGGCCTCGTCCTCCTCGCCACCCAGGGTAAGAATCTCGCACTGTGAGATACAAAAGAGGGCACCTTGAATCGCGCATACCCTAAGCACCTTGAATCTCTCGATATAATAATCGTAACCGAGGTAATACTTGTAGTAGATTGCTGCACCATTTTCAGAGGAGGGGGAGGGAGGGGGAGGAGGAAGCTCCATAATTTCACCGGTGGAGACGCTGCATAACCACGCCCGATTAGCTGTGTAGAGACAAACGAGATGGCCGCTCTCGTCGGCGACCTCGGTAACTCCGTCGTGTGCCCGGTTGGAGAGCGTGAATTGGTGGTGGAGCAAATCAAATACATCCCTGCAGTAGGGACCGAGGGGTTTGAGAAGAGGAGGTGCTATTAGTACAACGGGGCGGGAGGGGGTTGCGAGGAAGAACCCTATCCCCTGCTGTTCTTCGTCGGGAGACACGATCAATAGGCCGGTGCGGCCGTGGGGGCCGGAACGAGCTCTGTGGGCCTTGCAAAAGCCAGGGTCGATGATTGTGGAGAGCCAGAGCTTGGACACGCACTTGAGCCGCATCAGAGACTTGCCGGGAAGCCTTGTCAGAACTTCCGCAGCCACCAATTCGTGGGGGAGCACTGGTGCTGAAAATATTCCACCTTCACCGTCACCGTCACCGCTGCTGTTGTAGTTGCCGCTGCCGCCGTCGGATGCCCTTATTTTTTGCTTCTTCTTCTCCGTCGCCATTGCTGCTTTTACTATTCCCTCTTCATAGCTAGGCTACCTGTGGGTATAAATAGCCTAGCCACCAGATCCCGTTCTAATCCAATGCATCAAAGGAAATGGCAAAGAATGATGGATTTGAATCGGGTTGGGATTGGGACAACAATGAATTGGAGTTTTATCTCTCATTCTCGGAGTTTTGTCTCGTAATAAAGTTTGCTTTTGGGAGATTTTTTAATTTGTTGTTTGGACTCGAAAAGATTAGCATGCATTTATTGATAGTTTTTTAGAAATTCGTTAGTGTGTTCATTTCTAGAAGAAGTTTATCTCATCGTCTGGGTTCTTGTTATCTTTTCTTCTCGGTTAGCAATATATCTCTTTTTTAGACTGCTATATGAAATATAAATCTTCCATTCAGCAAGAGGTGCGTCAGGCGATGCCTGGACTAGAAATGAAAGACATCAATCGTCTGGTTCTTTCTTATTATGTATCAGTTAGATAATTAATTTGACTTTGTTCAAGATATCTGTAATAAATTTCGTTGTGTAAAGTGGCGTTGGGCTTTATTTATCAATACAGTTCCTCTCCTCTTTTTTTTTTTTAAAAAAAAACAAAGAATTGGATTGTGTTGCGAAATGCGAATCCTGTGTGAGTGAGGAAAAGTTAAAGGAGGGTAAATTTTGTGCATACCCGCTTGACTAGTACTCCCTCCGTCCCAAAATGATTGTCCGGTCCGCAAAACGGAGTGTTAAAAATAATGCAATTTTTTCAAGAAAAAATTCAAACTTTTTTCACAAATTTAAACTACTCATTGATATCTAGTAAGTTGTTAAAAAACTTTTGACTTTTTCTTGCAAAAATTGTATTATTTTTAACACTCCGTTATGCGGACTTGACAATCATTTCGGGACGGAGGGAGTAGCATTTTTACCATTTTTTTGTTCTTATTTAATTTTTTTGTATTTATTAATTTTGGGTCAAAATTTTGTAGATTATTGAATCGGATCGAAAAAGTAAAAAAAAAAATACAATTTTACCCAAATATTTTGAGAAATAAACGCTTTTCAACAAAAAAAAAAAATTCAAAAAAGTTGGGTTTTTTTTTCTTGTGTAAAAATAAAAACAATTCACTTTTTCGATTCCTCTCATTGAGATAAATCAATGATTCACAAAAGTTTGTAGTCCGTTCTGGCGATGAAAACCGCCGCCAACCTCTAGATTCCAGTGATCAACCTCAACTGTAACGCCCCGAATTTTGGGTACGTTAAATAAACATTTTTATTGAATAAATTAAGGAGAGTCTAGCTCATTATTACAACATAAGTCTCACAAGACTACTTTTATTCAAAAGAGGGAATAATCTAAGGTTAACTCAAGCTCCGCCTTCCTCCATCCTGCAAGCTCTCCTGGCCAAAGCCTCCAGGTGTACTGCTCTCGCCGCTTATCTATGAAATTGATACATTATACCAGCTGCGCTTCAAGATAATATGTCGTGGTCACCAAAAAGGTAACACCGTGAGCTGCAAAGCTCAATAGAATAATTCAACCCGCTAACCATAACTTACAACAAAGAGTCATATAAATAATTACATGCTCATTAAACAACATAATTAGCAATGATACATCCGCATTCCTTAACTTGCTTACGTTAGTGTCATGCCTTTCTTGGTTTCTCCTATGCGACTCGTAGATTGTGTCACCATTTCATTTCGAAAATCATTTCTCATTCAACAGGCTACCAAGTCCGGCTACGTTATAAAATCTTGCATTGGCTCCTCTCCGCGGATAACCAAGCCCAATTACCAATGAAGCTACCACGTCCGGCTCCATTAGCAATCTACACAATGGGCTACCAAGTCCGGCCTCATTGCGGTTTTCGCAAGTCCGCACAAAGGGCTACCAAATCCGGCCACCTTGCGGGTTTTCACAACTCACATAAGACTACCAAGTCCGGCCATTATGTAGTCTCAAAAATCCTTTTTATCCATATCAACCATTCCCTAAGTGTCATGTTTCTACTTTCCGATTCTCGTGTCTCGTAATCATGCATAGATTCCGCGGCGGGACAAATCACTTTAAAGTAATCTTGAAACTAAACTAGGAAGATCATTCAACTCTATATTACCTAATCGTACTCAAATTATTACTTAAAGCATAACGCCACATGTGCGGACGCCCTTGGGGTGGTAATCCACCATATGCTTTGTTATAATACCACAAGTAATACAAGCAATGGAATATAAGCTTATAGTTAAGTTAAAAGATCAACATGCGATTACTTCTACACGAAGTTATATCTTAAGTCGATTCTAATCATGCTTAATCATCCAATAGCAATATGAAGTTCACTAACTATCATGCATCCAACGTTTTAAGAAATAAACTATCCTTATCATGCTTTCATTATAACGACTTAGCTAGGGTTAAAATTAAGACAAGGAGTAGTGTCTAATATATACTTAGGATTATGGGTTGTTTACATTACCTTTCTTCTTGGCGGTAGAAAAGGACTACGAAAAGATCGACGGAAAGAAAGTCGGCGGACGGACAGAGTAACGGCTTACGATAAGCTTCCGATAGCTTCGAAAGAGAAAAGTTTCTCTCAAAACTAGATCGTGACTTATATTACTACTACTTTAGGATCGAGGTGGTGGTCGTATGGTGGTTTAGTGGCGGAGGTGGAAAGAAAGTTCAAGAGCAAGCTAGAACTACTCAAGAACAACAAGAACACTAAGTTTTCTAGAGAGAGAAGTTGGAGATTGGAATGGTGTGAGTTGAATGAGAAGTGTGAGGCCTATTTATAGGCAATTGGATGGCTCTCTCTCCCTCTCATGGCCGGCTGCCCTCTCCCTCCTTTATCCATTGGATAAAGCTTTTATCCAAGTGATGTCATGCCTTGAAAGACTATCCAAAGGTCTTCCTTGTTCTTTCTTTCAACCAAGGTCAAGGTCAATGCTATTCTATTAGGGTTTTAGTCCAATCAAGTCCTTTGAAAGGTTAGAATATTGGATTTGGTAGTCCTTTGGAGTGAAAGCACAAGAAAGGTTAGATTTGGTTGTACTTTGGATGATGCAATGTGATCTAGGCTAGAATGGAAGCACACAAGTCACATGCATCACTCTCTCCCTCTCTCTCCATCCGAACCTCTCTCTCTCTCAATCTCTCTCTCGGCCTTTCTCTCATCTTGGTACATTGTACTATGTACATATATATATAGATAACCATATATATATATATATATATATATATAAGGACAAAATTTGGTGGATTGGAAGAGTAAGGATTTGGCAAGCTAGGGTTTGTACAAGTTTCACCCAATTAAAAAATGTATTTAGGACATTTAGGTCATAGATTTTGTAGGAGGAAGACTACCAAGAAATCAAGCAAAGGTCAAAGAAAGTCCAAGGAAAATCTAAGGTACAATCTCTCCCTCTCTTTCCTTCTCTTTCTCTCTCTCCCTCCTTCTCTCTCTCTCGGCTAACTCTCTCTCTCTCCCTCTCTCTCTCTCTCTCTCCCACTTGTTTGTACCAAGAAAGAGATACAATATACTATTATATGTACATGTACTTTGGGTCTTTTGAAATCTTGTATTTTAAACCAAGTGTAGATTTTCTTATTATAATATTGTAATACACATATGTCATATACAATATTATATAGCTTATATATATATATATATATATATATACAAGTACATATATATAATATACAAGCCAAGTACTACTCAATCTAGGCTAGCTATACCACATGCCAATATCTATTAAATTATTCTACTACTTTCAAAATACTATGTATATTAATACTAACCTAATGTACAAATTGTATTTTAATAAAGTACACACATGGCAAAATCTAGTATTTTAATCAATTTAGTACATGATTGTCAAGACTAACTATTATCCAATGGATAATAGTTTCTCTAATGGTTAATAACCAATGGGTAAAAATGGCTAGGATTCTAGTCTATCGTCCAATGGTTAATAAAACTCCTAACGGTTATTATCCAACTAATACCCAAAAGTATAATACTTTGCAATTAAGCACTAAACTAATCTAATCTCATACTTAGGAAGGTTAACCAAGGTTTACCTATTGACCAATGGGTAAAGATTACCCTAGCATCTATCATCCAACGGATAAATATTACCCTGGTCAAACGCCAAGACAAGGCGTGAACGTGGCCAAGGCGTACCAAAGGGTGGCTGTGGCCAAAGCTAAAGAGCCAAGCTCAGTTGGTTGCCAAAGCAGCCAAAGTGGCAAACGGTGGCCAAACAAAGGCTGCTGCAGCCCAGAGCTGCAGAGGCTGCCAGACTAAGGCAAATGGCACAAACAAGGCTGGTGGCTGCGCAAGATGGCTACAAAGGGGCTAAGCGCCCAAACGATGAATTCCAATCTCCTAAGTCAAAAACCTAATTATGACGGATTATTAAAATTAACAGAGAATTATTAAGACAACAAGATTAATTAAAGGATTTCCAATATAACAACGAAATTTTTATTCAGTAAAAATCCGAGTTGTTACATCAACGACGCCAAAAACGGCAACGGTGGTGGATGAGATCGATTCTTGAGGGGGCTGGCACTTGGGGTTTTTTCTAGATCTCAACCCTGGGGTGGCTTACATTTTTTTCCCCTGATTAGTGGTTGTCGTATGTTGAGTTGATGAACGACGAAGTTTCGCCCTACTGGTTCATGTCCTTCATGGGTTTTTCCAGATCTAAATCCAATTGCCCATTTATCATGTTTTGCTTGAAAAATATTTCACCTTACTAGTAATTGGTCCATGTTCTCATGTCCACGTCCACGTTGTTCATTTCACTCATCTTTTGTAGTGTTTGTATTTGTGTTGCCGTGTCGTATAAATATGTGACCCATTTTATCATGCTTTAAACTTATTTGTCATGTTTGTTAAAAATCTGTTTTGTGTATAATATTATTAGCTTCAAATTTCATGGTAAATTGTCGAAAATTTTCATGATAAGTATAGTTGATTTGATTTGAACGCGTAATTTGACTCTAATTTTGTGACAAAATGTGTCATAGTAAAACATGGTGAATTTGCAGAAAACTATCATGAAATGGTTGTCGTAGTTTGGTCCTCAATTTTCATGGTATATAATTGTGCATAAAATATCTCGTGATAATCATGATCGATTTGAGCACGTATGTTTCATTGTGCAGATCGATTGTAGAAACACGAATTATTTTTGAAATTGATAATATTTGAAAAATTGGAGAGGTAGAAAAAATTGCAATTATGGTCGATTTTCAATGCGTGATTTTCATGATTTATTTTATAAATCTAATTTTAAATTTGGTTTTGAGATTTTTGGGGAGATAAGATTAGGAAAGAGAAAGATTGGGAAAGAAGAAGATTTGAAAGATAAGAGAGTGAAATTGAGATAAATTAGGAAAGATTTGAAGAGAGAAATATTTAGAAAATTAGGAGAGAGAAAGGGTGGTTTGGGATTTATCTGAATTTGAGGATGCCAACTTAATGATTCAAACTTATTAGGATGGTGATATAAATAAGTTTTCCAAACAGGATGACTATTTTATTTCTTCTTCTATTTTGGAGCCCTTACTTAAGTGCGCATCAATGTTATCATCACCATTTATGTTTGTATCCTTAAAATGCATTGTTATGCTATTATACCCATACTCCCGCTCTTTCTCTCTCTCTCTCTCTCTCCAACCCACCCCCCAAATTATCGAGATTAGGAGTTTCCTTTCTTAACGAATTTTATTCTTATTATCTCATCCATCATCACAATTTAGGCTGCGTTCTTTTAAACTTATCTTAAAAATAATTTAACTTTGTCATTATTTTAAAATTTCTCGCATTTGTTGGTTTTGTACCAAATTTTTGTGGATTATTGATTCGTCTCGACAAGAGAAATCGAAAAAGTAATTTTTTTTTAACTTTTACCCAAATATTTTAGGAAATAACCACTTTTTAACAGAAATAAATTGACTTATTTTCAACGGGTATCCGCTAGTCCATAATAATTCGCGACATATTAATTTGTCTCCTTTTTTCTCTATTTTCTTGGCAACCAATAGAGTTTTAATGCAGAATGTTCTCCTGCTACCGAATTTGTGTTCCCAAACTCATAATAAGTACTTATTTTTTTATGAAAGAATGCAATTTCAAGTTAAAAACAATGGGCCTACTGAAATCTAAAAATATGTAATATGGATCCTGTTCGAAAGATCTGAAATTTTGAACGATGCAAAAAAAAAATTAAAAAATTATTTTTCACTTTCATTATTTTTAAATTTAAAAATATAAAACAAGACCTTACTTTATTTTATAAGAAAATAGCCCTTTTAGATGCTAAACAAGCAAACCGTTATAACTGCTTGCAATTTTGCAATGGTTAAGGGAAGTGGGTCCCGCCGCCTGGAGCCGTTGGTGCTCGTCTCCCTCCAATTCCAAAAGTGACCTATTTAAAAAACTAGTACTAGTACTATTCAAAGAACTCAAGAAACGAAATTCCTCTTCATTCTCTGGAAAGTTGTCGTGGTATCAGAGGAGATTTAGGGCGTGATTCTCGATCTGGTTCATCTTCGTCTTCAATCTTCACAATCATCAACCTCTGCATCTGTTCTTCAATGGCGTCTGCATCAACAGAGTACTTGCCTCAATCTCTTTCCTTTCTTATTATTGCCATTTTTCAGTCCTTTTATCACCATCAAACTAGAGTTCTCGAATTATTTTGCATGAATGCTTTAAGAGCCAATTCTTTGTTTGAATTTGTGAGTAATTCTGCAATTCCACCAACTGAAGTTCTTAATGCTTCAAAACAAGATCCTAACCCTGCGTTTATCAAATGGGATTCGTGCCACGGCACGGCTGGTGCCCTGTGACTCGGAGGAGGTCTTGTGGCCGGCTTTTGTGGAAACGGAGTAGGGCTGGCGGCTGTTCTTGGAGACGAGGGAGTGGACGAGACCTTCATGATGGAGGGCAAGGGGAGGGCGTCCTTGTCGGTGTCCTTGTTGGTGGACATGTCGGAATCGAAGGTTTGGATGGAGACCGACCCCGACCGGAGTAAAGAAGGGACCGGTATCGGTTTCGGGTGGGGTCGGTCTGGTCAGAAAAGTTCAGGGCATTCGGTCTGCCCGAAATGGGCCTGGTTGGGATTAGTATGAAATATTTGGGTCGTGCATAGATAAGGAACAGGGTACATTAAAGGCTTACCCATCATTTTGATCCATAGAAACAGCCGGACTGGATTGCAGCTTGATAATTGCCATGATTGGGAAGTTACAACGAAATCGCCTTGGATTATCAGTATATGCATCTGCCATGATCATTTTCTGTTGCTGTGTAGATGTAGCGTTACACGCTCAGTGCTATCGATCCAGGGAGGCGTAAGGGGCCGATCGCGCCTCCAAAGTTTAACAAAGCCCTCATATTTTACGTACAACTTGTTAGATAAATAACGGAATTAGAGTTTGCACCCCCAAGTAGGAATCATGAATCCGTCAGCCTTGGAAGAAAAGAGTAGGGGGGAAGGGAGTGGGATGGGGGTGGAATACTTATTATATCATAAGATTTTTGCTTCCCACTTCAAGTTCTTGTTTTTTTATTTATGAAAGAAATTGAGAAATGAGAATGTAAAACAACCGATTATTTATCAAATTGAACCAAAATTATTAAGATTATAAGTAGCTACATACGAATAATTATTAATAATATTCAAAATCAAATATATACAAAATAAAAATTTTAAAACTCGGACGCTCGAGGAGCTGGGGCCAGGTCTCCCAGGCCCCAACATAGCTCCGCCCCTGGTTTGCAAGCAGTTAAGGAGTGTCCAGTTAAACCATGTTTTGCTTGCTTGCAACTCTGTATCTACTGGATTGCAGATAATTGGGTTGTTGCTGAAACATTTCAAATACTAACGGCTTGTCTTTACAAATGAATGAGAAACCAGATAAATACACAAGGAGGAAAAAGCCCTAAAACTATAATGACTAAACTACCCTTAACATACAATAATATTACAAAAGAACCCAAACAACATTATATATTCACACCCCCCCTCAAACTCATGATGCGAGCCCGGAGAGCATCGAGAGTTTGCCAAGGAGGAAGCGAAACCGAGCGGTGGTGTGCGTCTTGGTGAAGAAATCGGCTAATTGAAGAGAGGAGGAACGGGAGAGCAATTGTGCCAGATTGGAGATGATGGCGAACAAAGTGACAATCAATTTCAATATGCTTTGTGTGCTCATGAAAAACTGAATTATGGGCAATCTGAATGGCACTTTTATTGTCACAAAAGAGAGGTGTAGGAGAGGAGATAGTGACACCCATATCCGATAAAAGCCAGCGGAGCCAAACAACTTCAGAGGTGGCATGGGCCATGGCACGATATTCAGCTTCCGCAGTGGAACGAGCAATCAGATTATTTCTTGCTTTTCCAGGAAATAAGAGAATCACCCAAGAAAACACAGAAGCCAGAGGTGGACTTTCGATCAGAGATATCACCTGCCCAATCAGCATCGGCATAGGCTCGGAGAATCAAATCACAAGAAGAGGAAGAGAGAAATAAACACTGAAACATGGTGCCACGAACATAACGAAGGATACGAAGCAAGGCAGCCCAATGAGTAGGCCGAGGGGCACAAACAAATTGACTAACAATATGCACAGCATAGGCAATATCCGGCCGAGTGACGGTGAGATAAACAAGACAACCAACAAGCTCACGATACTCGATAGGATCAGCAAGAGGAACCCCATCAGAATCAGAGAACTTGGCATGTAACTCAATGGGAGTATCAACGGTTTTGTCATCAGTAAGTTGAGCACGATGAAGAATGTCAGTCACATACTTAGTCTGAGTCAAGAGATAACCTTTTGGAGAGGAGGCAACCTCAATGCCAAGAAAATACCGAAGAAGTCCCAAGTCCTTCATCTCAAATTCGTGAAACAAGTGATGTTTCACTTCATCAATAGCAGCAAAGTCAGATCCAATGATGATCATGTCATCAACATAGAGCAAGATAAGAACCAAACCACGAGAAGTGTGACGAACAAAAAGAGCAGATTCATGAGTACTAGGCTGAAAACCAATCTGTAAAACCACATCATGAAAACGTGCATACCAAGCGCGAGGGGACTGTTTGAGCCCATACAGAGCACGACGGAGGCGACAAACAAGGCCGGTGGCATGAGGGAGACCCGGAGGAGGACGCATATAAACTTCCTCAGATAGATGACCATTGAGGAAGGCATTTTTAACATCCAGCTGAAAGAGAGGCCATTGATGCGTTGCAGTCACAGAAATCAACAGACAAATAGATGTCATTTTTGCAACAGGAGCAAAAGTCTCCTCGTAATCAATACCATATTCCTGAGAGAACCCCTTGGCAACTAAACGGGCTTTGTACCGCTCCAAAGAACCATCAGAATGAGTCTTTACTTTATAAACCCATTTGCATCCAATGAGATTCTTACCAGCTGGGAGAGAAACCAAGTCCCAAGTCTGAGTAGTAGCAAGAGCAGTGAGCTCGTCATTCATGGCAGTCACCCAGTTAGGATCATTACAAGCTTCTTTGTAAGAACGAGGTTCAAAATGAGTATGTATGCAAGATAAGAAATTGCGATAAGAAGAGGAAAAACAAGTATTAGTAAAGCCAAGAAGTTTTACTGAGGGACGACGATCACGAGAGGGATACCGGCGTTCTGGTGGATCAGAGGTTTTCGAAGCAGAGGGAGGACAAGGAGTTGTACGATCGCGACGGACATAATGCTTGGGAAGAGGAGGAATAAGGTTGGAACTAGTAGAAGTAGGAGGGACAATGGGAATATCAGACACTTCGAGGGTACGAACATACTCATCTGTAGGAACATCCGCGGGGAATGGATCAATATGCACAAGATCCTCTTTGACGACACTAACGGGTTTGGATGGGAGAGAGAAGAAGGGGAGACGTTCGAGAAAGGTCACATGCCGAGACACATACAACTTTTGGGTCACGGGATCATAACAACGGTAACCCTTTTGTTGGATTCCATACCCCAAGAAGACACATAAGACACTACGAGCACTAAGCTTAGTGCGGTCCTTTTTAGGAAGAAGGACAAAGCAAGTGGAGCCAAACACACGAAGAAGAGAATAGTTAGGAACCTGACCAAAGAGTCGTTCATAAGGGGAGGAACCAGAGAGAAGTGGAGTAGGCATCCGATTGAGAAGATAAGCTGCAGTGAGCACAGCCTCACCCCAAAAGGCAGCAGGCACAGAAGAGGAAATAAGAAGAGACCGAGCAGTATTTAAAAGGTGACGATGCTTGCGTTCAGCACGCCCGTTTTGAGCTGGAGTGTCGGTACAAGAAGATTGATGAATGGTGCCAAGAGAAGCTAAGAGTTGTGTGAACTCACCAAGAGAGTATTCTCCACCTAAGTCAGAGCGAAGAACTTTGATTTCTGTTGAAAATTGAGTTTGAACCATGGAGTGAAAATTGCGATATACTTGGTAAAAATCTGACTTGCGTGTCAACAAATATACCCATGTAAACCTACTATAATCATCAACAAAGGAGACATAATATCGAGAACCACCTTTAGTAGCAATTGGGGAGGGACCCCACAAATCTGTATGAACAAGCTGAAACGGAGAAGTAGAAACAGAAGTACTTCTATTAAAAGGTAAAGCAGACATTTTGGCAAACTTACAACCACTGCATTCAGAGATATCGCTTTCAGAAATGTTTCCCAAACAGCCAGACTTAAGTAAAAGTTTCAAACGTTCACTAGACAAATGCCCTAAGCGAGAGTGCCAAAGATAAAAAAGGGAAGACTCTTGATTTAAACAAAAGGATGACAAAGCAGTGGTAGTAGACTCAATAGGAACATGCAAAGTCTCCAAAACATATAGATCGCCAACTCTACGCCCTGTCCCAATCTGCTTCTTCGACGTCTGATCCTGCACAACACAGCCAGAAGAAGAGAACAAGACATCAAAGTCGGAATCAGACAATTGACTAATAGAAATAAGACTAAGAGATAAATGAGGAACATAGAACACATTTGGTATAGACAGGGAGGAGGATGGAGACGGGACAATAGAACCTATGGAGACGACATGCATGGGAGAGCCATTTGCAGTGGAAATACTAATGGGAGAAGCAGGAGAGACACAATGGCTTAATAATGACAACGCAGGAGTCATATGGTGGGAGCAACCAGAATCAAAAATCCATGTGGTAGGTAGAATACCTGTGGTATAGGAACCATGCAAACCTGACAAAGTAGTGGTCATAGCAGAAGCCTGAGAATGACCTCCTTGGGTGGCAGCCAAATACGCACGATACCCTTGATACTGCTCAAAAGAGGGATAATGTGGAATACTATCAGTTGCAGGAGCCACGAAAGCAACCGGAGGACGAACCTGAACGGTTTTATCTCCCTGCGTTGCCCGTCGAATAGAGCCCTCAAGTTCATATTGCTTTGCAAAGTTAGACTCAAGATACATCCTTTTTAGGTAATCCCAAACTTCATTGGCAGTGTCACATCTTGAAAAGTTCATTCCGATGCTAGATTCAGAAGAATTATGGAACCATGTAAGAATTCGTGCATTTTCAACTTCCCATTTGCCATAGTTTTTGACATACTCTGCATGTTTCGCCTCATATGTAGGATCATCAGATTTCACACTCACAGGAGGAGGTTTTACAATAAGGCCTGTCACATGACCCCACACTTCCTTGCCGACAAGAAAATTTTTCATCACACTTGCCCAATACGAGTAATTACCACCATTCAACCGAACATTAATTACTTTATCTTCTGACATAGTGAGCACTAAAATCTCGCAAGTCGCAACCAGTAATGAAAACACAAGTTGCTAATACCAAAGGGGGTGAACAGACCAACAGACCTATGTACGTGTATAACAGCCAGATTGATTCTAGAATATACCAAAATAGAACCTCAATATTGCAGAATACTTACAATTAGAAGTAGCCGAAAAATACCTCAATAGATAAATTAGTCAATTTCGAGTGCGAAGAAGAAGATTTCGAGAACAGTTGGAAACTATCCAGTTGATTTCAAGTGCAAGATGTGCTGACCTAGTGCAATAGGAGTACCAACAGGAGTCGCCGGAGGTCGAAGACAGGTTGCCGAGTCGGAGGAGGGTCGCGGTGGTGGTCTGTGGTTGCTACGTTCAAAGAGAGAGACAGTGGGTGTTCACAGACAACCCTTCTCAGTGGATGCGTTGCAATAGGAGTTGCCGAGTCGGAGGGGCTAGCGCTGGAGATCGGGAGGAGAAGATGCAAAGAAGATGAGAGGAGATCGAGAGGTGCTATTCGCCCGGAATGGGCTCTGATACCATGAAACATTTCAAATACTAACGGCTTGTCTTTACAAATGAATGAGAAACCAGATAAATACACAAGGAGGAAAAAGCCCTAAAACTATAATGACTAAACTACCCTTAACATACAATAATATTACAAAAGAACCCAAACAACATTATATATTCACAGTTGCACCATTTCCAAAGCTTCGGTTCCTGCATTTTAGGTCTTTCACGGTGAAAGAGTAGGTTGGTATTAAGGCCACGCACCTTAAAAGGGAACTTTCTTTGATGAGGATCTGAATTCGTCACCAACATAATTTCACTGTTTTGCCTTCCCTCCACTTGTTCTCCAACTTTGATTTTATCAGGTGCTTTCATTTTGTCTCCTTTAAATATTCTCCAAGCCTTTTGGCAGAGGATATAGTGATTGAATTCTCTCTCTCCCCAAATTTACAGTGACATGGAAAAACATGGTGAGAAACAAGACAAACTCTTACCTCTAGCTCTTTGGTGCTGGTCCTGCAAAGGCGTAATCATTGGAGCTACCCCAGTCAGTAGCTCCCTCGTAACAGAAAATATGGCATGCCCTTTGCTTTTGGCTTTTGATTTCAAGATTAAGTTTATTTTCATGTTTGATTAATATTATTTCTCTTTGCAGTTTAAATTTACATGTGAAAGGGCCTCTTGTAAGCAAACTATAATGCTCATAAAAAAAGGGGAGGAATATGATACCTGAATCAGGTGCTTGGACCGAGCAAGAGTGGGAAGCACGTTGCTTAAATCGTGAGTATGGCCCATTACTTTGTCATTACTTTCATAGTTTCATCATATGTGACCATACTTTTTATTGTAGCAAAAGGTGATCCTGAAAGGGATAATGAGAAGATAGAACCTGAAAGCAGCAAAGTGTCCGATCTGGACCCTGAATCCTTATCAATGGCGTCTGCATCAACAGCGTACTTGCCTCAATCTCTTACCTTTGGGTTGTGGCACCTGATTTAGTACTCTTTAATAATAATAATAATAATGGCAGATGGATGGAATCATGTCCAATCCAACCCGTCAGTACTCCAACCGTTGGTTTCGCGGGTTAACTTTTAAGCATGATAGACGGCAACTTTAAACGAAAGCATCTTGTGTACGTGGATTCGATGTGATAGATATGCTAACATCTCCAAATTAGACTTAGGCACGGGTTTTGCTCCGATATCATGTAGTAAGATGTATGTGTTACCTAGCTAGCCTCCACCTGAAACTGCTATCACCCCTGACCCAGGCAAAGGGCCAGTTAGGAAGGTATCAAATTTTTAATTAGGACCCATTAATTTGTTTGACTTAATTAATAATGAAGATACATATATTTCCATAACACGTGTAACTTCATCAAACTTATATTAACGAGGTTAATAATACCACAATCTACATGGTATTAATTAGATATCTCACACTATATGAAATAATATACTTTGCGGACATTGAATCTAGCTTGTAAAATTTTAACCTAATTTCAAGTACTAAATTTTACAGTGGATCTCTTTTAGAAGAAGTAGAATGCTACTGGTTTGAGTCCGGTCTGTATTCAAAAGCAACTTTGTTTTGGCTTTTTTTTTTTTTTTTGCTTTCAATTATTTGTTCGATTCTTGTTTTGCAATTACTGTTTTCGAAAGTAACCTATGGCAATATGAATTAATAATGTGTTTTGCCATCAGTCGGAAGAAGCAGAACGGTACTGGCTTGCGTTCGTTCTGTATTCCGTGAGAAGATTAAGCGAGAGTAACACGGATGATTCAAGTCAGGGTAATGGTCAAAATGAATTCACCTAATGGCATTTCATTGCATAATGGCATTTTGGAAAAACTTCTACGATCTGAATATAAGGATGAGCATGTCAACGTGCATATATGCACCGGGCACCGGAATGTGTGTTTTTTGGGAAGATTTTTTTTTAGACGAAAATTGGTTGCTGGTTTGTGATGTGTATATGAAAATCGATGACACAACATGGCACAGCACGACACACGATTAAGGGCCGGCACGGCACGGCATGACCCGACAAAAAAAAAAGCACGGCACGGCACAGCCCGACAAGCACGGCACGATACGACCCGACAAAAAAAAAAAAGGCACGACACAACACAACCCGACAAAAAGGGCACGGCACGACCCGACCTGACGAAAAAGGGCACGGCACGCGCGGCACGACTAATTAATCGGGCATGGCACGACACGACACGATTTGAAAAAGGCACGGCCCGACAAAGCAAAATGGCCCACCAAGACACGGGCACGGGCACGGCACGCCATGGCACGATGAAGTAAACGGGCACGGTACGGCACGACACGAAGCACGGTTTGGCACGGAAAAAAATGGCACGGCACGGCACGATAGGCACGTTTGACACCCCTACTGAGCATTAGTGAATTTCAATATTTCTTCACCAACATAATTTCACAGTTTTGCCTTCCCTCTACTTGTTCTCCAACTTTGATTTTATCAGTTGCTTTCATTTTGTCTCCTTTAAATGTTCTTCAAGCCTTTTGGCAGAGGATACAGTGATTGAATTCTCTCTCCCCAAATTTACAGTGACATGGAAAAACATGGTGAGAAACAAGACAAACTCTTACCTCGAAATCTTTGGTGCTGGTCCTGCAAGGGCGTAATCATTGGTGCTACCCCAGTCAGTAGCTCCCTTGTAACAGAAAATATAGTATGTTCTTTGCTTTTGGCTTTTGATTTCAAGACTAAGTTTATTTTCATGTTTGATTAATATTATTTCTCTTTGCAGTTTAAATTTACATGTGAAAGGGCCTCTTGCAAGCAAACTATAATGCTCATAAAAAAAGGGGACGAATGGATACCTGAATCAGGTGCTTCGACTGAGCAAGAGTGGGAAGCACGTTGCTTAAATTGTGAGTATGTCCCATTAGTTTGTCATTAATTTCATAGTTTCATCTTATGTGACCATACTTTTTATTGTAGCAAAAGGTGATTCTAAAAGGGATACTTAGAAGGTAGAACCTGAAAGGGATACTCAGAAGGTAAACCCTGGAAGCATCAAAGTGTTCGATCTGGACCCTGAAACCTTATCCACTCTGGAGAAAATGATGGAAGCTGGATCCTGAAACAAAATCCGCTATGGGGAAAACGGTTGTCAGTCATTTTTTTGTTTTTTTGGATTGGTTGTAGGTCACCAATTGTTGCACTTGGGAATTCCCTTCGTTGCTTTTCATACTTGTGTTCATTGCGGGGCTGTGGGATTGAACCTGTCAGTGTTGTGTGCAAAAAGATAGGCCCGGATCTCATTAAAGAGGCTGTGGAGCTTGGACTTGAGAATTATGGGCTCAATCCTACGAAGGTAATTTTCCCCCTTTTGGCTATGTTTCAATGCCTTTGGTGTTAATCAATATATTGTCTAGTTTTTTTAGGTTAGCAAATTCCTCAATGGCTACACCCTCTTGCGCTAATATGGATTCTCATCAACTGATGTTACAGAGGCGTTGGTGAAGTGCGACAATGATCGATCCAGACAGGGCACTTTCCCTCCTTCTCGACAACTCAGGGGATGATTTTTAGTCGTTTATGTTGAGGAGTATAGAGGGAGGTCATTTTAAATGGAGGAAGACGTCTCGGTAGTGGTTTATTTCTGGAAATCTGCAAAAAGGGGGGTGTCAAATATGTGTAAAAGTAAACGTCAGATATGTTGCATTAGACATAAAGTTTGTATGGGACACCAAAGGGTCAAAGGCCAAGACTAAGGGGATAAGGCAAATAGGTTGTTTACGTAAATGTCAGTAGTAGAGGCAGGAAGGTATAATTTTTCCTGAACACCAAGGTGTGTGATTTCCTCTGGAACAAACAATATAACTAAGGTGAGAACTACCAAGTGATTACTTGAGTGCCCTGATTGCTGAATGTGACCCCCAAGGTTTAGTAGAGTACCGCCTAGAACTGTATACATTGTTGATGGGAGAACTACCAAGTCTCTCTTTTTTGGGGGGTTAGATGAGGCGGATCGAATGCTGGACATGGGCTTTGAGCCCCAGATCATTTGCACGCACAAACAATAATTTTGTTAACATCGTTGTCCACAGCACACAAAAGAGTTGGTTCTTCTTTTTGTAAGTGAAGAATCAAATGATTATAAGTTGTCGGGGGCGAAAGACGAAGAGTTTTCCCGTACTGCGAAACAAGTTAGAGTGCTTTTAAAAATTGGATGTATTAATGAACTATATTTCTATGCCTTGACATGCTTTCTTGTCAATTCTATCTACTATTTACTTGTTTCATGCAAAGCACATTTCCTACCACTTAGTAGATTGCCAATTTGGTCCACCGAACGCGATGAAGAGGTCGACATCAATCTTCTCCCGAATCGGACTGTGATTCTGCTTACCTGTACATAAATTACAAAACATGTACATCTAAATTGAAGGAGCTCTGCATAAATATAAAAATTACTTTCACTGGATTGGGAAGTTGTAGGATAATAGGTATCCTTCAGAGACAACCCTTTTCTAATTATGATTTACACTGTAATTGATTATAATTACAGGCCAAGAGGAATTTGTACATCCTCTAAGGCTAATATTCTTGAAACTTTATATGTATTTTTTAACGAGATCTTTGAAAGGTGCTCATTCCGTCATAGTTTGTTTACCCATTTTGGTAAACCAAAACTTATTACTGGAATTTGGACTTTCAAAAATATATACCCTTCAATTCAAATTTGACTTTTCCTTTTCAATTCAACAGGGAAGGGCAAAAGGTAAACTTCATCAGGGTTTTTTTTTTCAAAATAAAAACAATAGGCAATTGAATCAATTTATACAGGATGAAGGGAATATGTCTCGGTAGGCTCAGTTTGGATGACAGGAATCTTGAGGAGGAATGAGAATGTGACACCATACTTTCATCATTCCGACGTTTGTAGGAATAGGAATAGGAATGTGATACCACACTATCAGGATTCCCATGTTTGGGAGAGACAGGAATAGGATTGTATTCCTGAAGATACATCCGACCAGGAATCACATTTCCATGTTGAGTAGGAATCTGATCCCTCCCTCACCCCATGAGAATGTTAGATTCCTGGCTCAATCAATAAAAAAAAGAAGTACTAACTTTGATAAATTTCCAAAACAATTGATTCCTACATAAGATTACTGAATAAATCCAAACACTGGAATGAAATTACTCCAGGTATTGTATTCCTAGTAATCATATTCCTATTCCCACTCAATAAAATTCGTAGGAATTTGATTCCTGGTAATCACATTCCAATGCGACGGAAGATTCCGGTCATCCAAAGTAAACCTTTTCATTATTGGGTGCCCAGCCAACCTAAAAAATAGACAAGCCCGGTCGTTTTGGCTTAATAATCCCATTGCAGAACCTCTTTTTGATAAATAAAAAGAAAAAGAAAAAGAAGAGACACACACATGCATTATCCCTAGTTGACTCCTATTAGTGTTCCCTATAGATAATAATAACGCAAGGAGTAGAAATTGCCGAATACAAAAAATAAAATTAGAACAATTAGACTGGGCCGGAGTATTTATATATTCTTCTGGGTTTTGGTGATGGGTAAGCTCTCCCCAACTATATGCTTTCTCCTAGTGCTTCTCTTGCATGCATCAGGTACATACTTGCAATTAAAGCAATTAATGAAAATCAGAACGAAAATGGGAGAGGATCGGAGTGTTAACTAATTTACCCCAAGTGAAATTACACAATGCATGCATTATCCCAAGTTGATTGTTATTAGTGTTCCCCATAAATAATAATAATAATAATAAACCCAATTAAGGAGTAGAAATTGCAGAGCAAAAACTAAAATTAGATTAATATTCTGTCTGGGTTTTTGGTGATGGGTAAGCTCTCCCCAACTATATGCTTTCTCCTAGTGGTTCTCTTCTATGCATCAGGTATATTTCTTTATATGCAATTAAAGTATTGTTGAGAAATTAAATAAAAAAATCACACATGTACAACTACTTTTTGCAAATCTCTGAAAAATATGTTCTAATAATTGAAAGATCGGAAGGCATGCTAGGAGATAAATATTCTTGGTCCTTTGTCAACATGTGTCTTTTAATTTGATCATCAAAAACTATAATTCCGTAGACTTATTTGGATTTTCTCAACTGATTAAAAGATCTAAATTAGTTCTTTCCGAAACACCTTTCGGAATTTTATTTATGAGAATAGAGCGAGAAAATATATACAATTATTTAAGGTGTTCTAAATTGTGAAAATGAACTGAGAATATAGCTAGAACGGAGGTAGTGATACGTTTGCTATCCCTCTCGATCATGTTGCAAAAAATAATTAAAAAGTGTTACCAATTACATCTTAAATCCTAGTGAATTTTTTACCCTTTGCAATTCATATTTGCCCCTCTAAAGATTATTTATAGGTCCCTTATAAATTAAGTTGGAAACCTATGCCCAGGAATCCCGGTACCCTTATAAATTCCTTTCACTGGCGTTCTTCTTTTGTTATGGTTAAATGGATTGTAAAGTTGGAGGATAATAAACAGGTATCCGTATCCCTCAGAGACGACCCTTTTCTAATTATGGTAATCAATGTAATTGATTCTATTACTGCCAAGAGGATTTTGTACATCCTTTTAAGGCTAATATTCTTGAAATTCTATGTATTTTTAAACGAGGTCTTTGAATGGTACTCATTCCGTCACACTTTGCTTATTCATCCCAACTTTTTAATGAAACATAATGATTAGTACATTTCAAAATTTAGACTTTCAAAAATACCCTTCAATTCAAATTTGACTTTTCCTTTTCAATTCAACAGGGAAGGGCAAGAGGAGAATTTCATGAGTTTTTTTTTTTTTTTTTTGGGGCGGTTTGTGGAACTTTCAAAATGGAAGCAATAGGCAATTGACTCAATTTATACAGGATGAAGGGAATATGTCTCGGTAAATTTCATTATTGGGTGCCCAGCCAACCTCATAAATAGACAAGCCCGGTTGTTTTGGCTTAATAATCCCATTGGAAGTTTTTTTTGTTGTTGTTGTCTTTATCAAGTTTTTTACTAATAAAGACCAAAGAATAATCCAGCTAAATTATTATGCCAAAACAAACATATCGGAGATGATCGAGGGTTAACTAATTTGTCCAAACTCCAAAGTAAACATACACATGCATACCAACTGGGTCTAGCTCAGCCGACGACTGAATTGATTCCTTTTCTCCTTAAATGGATTCTTTCTTTCTTTGTTTCTTCCTTATGATGGGCTTATTACTTGCGCTGTTTCTATTGTTGGCTTGGTTATTTCGTAAACTCTCACATAATTGTTGAAGTGTCCGTGATTTATACTTTGTAGTTTAATACATAATGTGTAAATGCCCTCTTTTTGATTTAAAAAAAAATAGAGACACACACATTCATTATCCCTGGTTGACTCCCATTAGTGTTCCCTTCATAATAATAACGCAAGGGGGGGGGGGGGTGCTGAACTTTTCAAAATGGAAACAATAGGCAATTGACTCAATTTATACAGGATGAAGGGAATATATGTCGGTAAATTTCATTATTGGGTGCCCAGCCAACCTCATAAATAGACAAGCCCGGCCGTTTTGGCTTAATAATCCCATAGGAAGTTTTTTTTTTTTTTGTCTTTATCAAGTTTTTTAATAAAAACCAAAGAATAATCCAGCTAAATTATTATGCCAACACAAACATATCGGAGATGATCGAGGGTTAACTAATTTGTCCAAACTCCAAAGTAAACATACACATGCATACCAACTGGGTCTAGCTCAGTCGACGACTGAATTGATTACTTCTCTCCTTAAATGGACTCTTGCTTTCTTTGTTTCTTCCTTATGATGGGCTTATTACTTGCGTTGTTTCTATTGTTGGCTTGGTTATTTCGTAAACTCTCACATAATTATTGAAGTGTCCGTGATTTATACTTTGTAGTTTAATACATAATGTGTAAATGCCCTCTTTTTGATTTAAAAAAAAATAGAGACACACACATTCATTATCCCTGGTTGACTCCCATTAGTGTTCCCTTCATAATAATAACGCAAGGAGTAGAAATTGCAGGATACAAAAAATAAAATTGGAAAAATTAGACTAGTATTTATATATTCTTCTGGGCTCTCCCAACTATATGCTTTCTCCTAGTGGTTCTCTTGCATGCATCAGGTATATAGTACTTCGTTATATCACAATTTTAAGTTGAAACAATCCCGGAAACTACCGACTGAAACAGATCCTCTTCCCCATCACATACCATACCATACCACGATCTTCTAGTTTAATATGGTATTTACATATTTGTTGCTAAGATACACTCAAGATTAAATCGGTGGCGGGGGAACCATGCCCGGAGGGTCTAGGACTATGCGGTAGCGACTGCGATCAGAGGTGCAAATCAAGACATCCTCCAGGCTCAAGCTCAGGTTCATGCGATTATATCGTCAACCCTCCATTGTGCACATGCTTTTATTCATGCGGCAAGCAACCACCAGCGCCACCGAAGAGGAACTGCCATGAGGGTCTTGGCCAATGCAGCCAGAAATGTAATACATCGTGTTGTAATGCAAGTTGTGCTGCAAAATTCAATTATGGCCAAGGGTACTGTGATGATAGTGCGGGTGATAGTATTTGTCAATGCCAGTATGTTTGCAAGTAGCTAGATATACAATTATGAAGTGTCTATCAGTCTATGCCCACCTCGGTTGTTTGATATTCATTCACTTCGGGAAAGTGGGATGAAGAAAGTGTTATACAATAGCGAATTTTTCGCAATTTGTTTCTCGAAGAATTTGCAGCTCTATTTTGTATCTTTAACACATGCTCTACATTAATTGAGAAATCGCACATTTAGGAGTAAGTGCAAAAGTGAGTTTAATTTCACCGACACTACCATGTCCATCCTTGGCAGATATCATATGTCAAAAAAAACACTTGAATCGTCGAATTGGAACACACACAAACAATCGACAAAATAATTAATCCGACTGTGTGCACTGATCAGATTTGTACCGATGGTGTAAAGATTGCATTGCAGAGCCCATTCCGGAGTCTTGACGATGACAACAATGATGAGAACAATGTTTGGCATAAATGTGTACTTACAAGACAGTTGAAAACCATTTCTACCCAATTGAAGAAATAGAAATTTGGTACATATACCCACCAGAAGGTATTCAAATGAGACATAAATAAACTCTACAGAGTACATGGGTGGAGTCCCCTGCATGCATTTTCAATAAATTTATTACTTATCAAAGATAAATAAATAATCTCTACAGCAATCACACATAGACTAAGAACAACAATATAAAAGCAAGGTTTCAATACATTAAGGTAAAGCAGGGTTGAACTCCCTTGAAAAGACTCTGATTCAAAGCCTCTAGGGTTCGAGATCATGTATTCACTCCAAACAAAAATCCATTGCTATATGAGGGAAGATTGTTACAAGGTCCATGATTCCTCACCGGTGATCGAAAAGGATTTGGTGTCACAGGTTGAGTAACATTGAGCCCAGCACTTTGAAGAACTTGTTTAGCATTAGCACAAGAAATTTCTGACTGATCAGTGAAAAATGCCGGAACACCCATGGACTTGATCAAGTGCAAGGCGTCAACCCAACTCGCATAGGTCTCCAATCTACAATTTAGTCCAACAATTACATGGGGAGAAGAAAGGTAAGCTGCTTCCTCCTGATAAAGACCACTCACAAGATTCACCCTAACTCTGTTACTTATCCCCAAAGTTGTCCCAGACAAATTCATCGGAACTCCGGGCCCCACCATTACTATCTGTATATTGCCTGTACCGTTAAGTAGATGACCTATTTCAGCAAAAGCAGGCATCCAATCCAATTCCCCTTCTGGCCCAAGATAGTGAAGAACCACCTCTTTGCCATTCAGTAAGCGGTTCTTTGTGCTGATACTTAGTGAGGTTAGGATGTAATAAAGCGTCAATGGGTGGGAGAGAATGTCAGAAACGGGACTTGACAATGGAAGTGAGCGAAGGTTATAGTACTCCAACCACCCAGAGAGAAGGATGGGACTTAAAAACCCAACTGTTAAAGGTGAATCAACTGGATACTCATCATCATCAAGCCCACCCCAAGAATCCCAAAGTCCATCTTTAGCAGGAAGCAGACCAAAAGGGCAATTGGAAAAACAACTGCACTTCCGGCGCCACATTCCCTTTTGATGGATACCTAATGCCTCAAGCCACTTACACGGCAGGTCAGCAGAACAAGGGAAGATGAAGATCTTCACTTCCAACTCTTCTTCTCTTTCCATCATCCCCTTGTAAAGCCCGCACAATGTATTATGCGTTTCCTTCCAGTGTTGCTTCTGGCAAAGGGCACTGCAGTAACTTACTGCACGACACTGGTCGCAAGTGAGAGATTGTTGTCCGTGGACTTCTCTCTCACACATAACACACTTCCTCAAACCAACACTATAATAGCTCAACTGCAAATCCATAAAATTCTCATCCCTTGGTGGGTCTGTGTGCTTTGTGGGGGTTGAGCTAGCTGTTGAGCTGGCCTTTTCTTGGTATCCCTGACCAGGCGGATGTGAGACCGTAACTGCAACTAGGTCACTACCCTTGGCCATTTCAGGAGGCCATTGTGCATCAACTGTCTCAATAAAAGGCTCAAATTTCATTACTCTTGACCACTTTGGACAAGCATCGTCATCTTGCTGAAGCAAAGGGTGCACCAACGAAATGGCTCTCATGACAGCATACACGAATCTAAGCTCTTCAAGGGAGGGATTTCTAAACTGAAGCCCACCGGATGAATTACAATGCGCCACATCGATAACAGGAAAGCGATCAGTACCGGACACTTCCAATGCAAACGACTTAACCACCTTCTTATTCGACGGAAACATCAAAGACTCCAACTCATAGGTCACTCTAAAAACCTCAACATTTGGAACCCTAATTGTTTCCCTAGACCCAGTCATCCTCTTAGCATCATTTGCAGACCGAAACATATGAAACCCTAAATCCCCTCCATCCCCACCTATAAACTGAATGCAGGGGAAAGGCTGCTTTTTACCAGACCAGTCGGAATCTTTCCCAACCCGAACACCAAAAAGGTGCACCGGACACAATCGTCTCCACGGATTGGTGCGGTATAGGGCTGCAGCAGCTCTATAGAGGGATTTGATGAAAGGAGGGGAAATGCCTTCCACTTTGAGAAGACATGTCCCAGATCCAGGACCCAGTCCTGGACCTGAACCAAACTGTTCATGAAATCTTGCAAAAAGATTCTTCAGATGCATATCCATTTTTTGGCCCTCTAAAAGTATGCGATCTACCTGAATTTCAAGAACCCACTAACCCCTAGAAACACCGATGGATAAACAACAGGGCAGGATTCTCTCTGAGCATATGTAGCAAATCCTAGTGTAATTACATAAAATGCCATTCCTTTGCTAGACAATTTTGCTCTAAACCACACAGAAGTTGCAATCATAATTCATAACTCAACTGGGTTTTGGAACATTGAGTGAAACAATTGGGTAGAATGAAAATGCTAGCATGGGAAACAGACTGGTTCAAAGTACTCACAGTTTGAGAGATGAACGGTCACACTTGAAGATACATTTCAGATCTATGAAGGCTATCGAGCCTCTGGGGTTGTGAAGGAAGAAAGCCCAAGTCAGGCGTACGTCAACTGTGACTGTGAGCGATAATATGGGTTTCTGTCGAGAAAATATGAGTGTCGTCTCAAGGCACTCTTGAGGTTCAAGTTTGCAGCTATGTAGTCAATGGGTCAAAAATTGGGGTGAAATTGGATTCATACTAGATTCCGGAATATCATGAGGACTATTCAGAAATCGTCAAGAATATTAATCACGTTGCAGGAACATAGGTGATTACTATAATAGATAGATTTCTGTTGAGAAAGTGAATCTTGATTTAGTGTTTCATTTTTCTTTTTCTTTTTTTTTAACATAATTGTGTTTTGAAAACCTATCAAAAGCAATGAACATGATTTTTCGCATGCCTACCATTCTCAAAAAAATTTAAAATCAAATATTTTCGATTATCAAATTAGGCTTGGGAAGGGCTCACAAAATAGCTGGGTTGAATCCTTGTCAGTTACTACTACAAGTATGAGCAGGAGCCCAATGGTATAGGATATAGATTTAGTTCATTTTTTTTTTTGACAATAAAGAAGAATTTCATAGATAAGAGAGTCATTACATCACATAGTTCATTACAACGCAGAGCACTAGGCTCAAAGAAACAAAATGCATCAAACATAACATAGATACAAACTTCCAAGGCAAAAAGAACAGAAAAGTACAAAAGGGATGGCTCATCCAATATCATGGATCCTGGAAGATGCCGCAAACTTGGCCAGATTTAGTTCATTTATGTTGACCCTTTTTTGTCTTTTTTTGTCATTGTATCTGAGATTCGTGAGTAAACTGAAGATCATCACAGTTTAGAAGTTAAGATTCAACCACCAGTCCTACAAACGCTCGCAGTAATGTCATTCATACAATTGAAAGGGAAAAAAAAATAAAAATTAGCAATTCCTTCAAGGATACAATAATCAACAGGAATATGATAACATCCATGGCTAATTGCTTGCAAAGCTTAACGGATACAACTGGAATAACCGAGCCGTAGGAGAAGAGTACAACTCGTCTTCACATTTAGTCAGTCAACTCCAAAGCGAAATTTTTTCACCAATTCTGATGTCCATAAATGACCCCGCCGAGACACATACCAATTGATGATGCACATCATTCTGGCTTCTTCAAGTTCAAGCAATTATCAGCTGCTTGACTGAACAACTCCTGGACCTGTTTTAATTCCTCATCTGGCCACAAAACAGCAGTCAAGAAGGTTAGTTTTACCAAAATGTAAATTGCTCTTATTTTTATCCGTCAAAAAACGGCTGCCTTCATAAAGCACAGAGATCCCAAGGAGGGGATGACACAAGCCAACTATATTCATGTATTTCCGGGTTATTCACAAGGTCCACACTCGAACAAGCCAAAGGCAAAAGCACTCATCATTACTCAACTTTTTCATACCGTACTTAATTTAAAGCGGAAAGGGCCATGGAGAACTTGAAAACGTCTTCTGGAAAACGTTTTCTGGAAGGTGAGTTCTTCACCGAAAATTCCGAACGAAAAGTTTTGAAACGTCAACCAAACAATTTTCTCAAAAGTGCTCTGGAAAAATGATTCTGAAAACAACTAAAGAAAGCCAAAGCTATGTTACCTAGAACGGGGATCGTTCCGGTACGAGGAACGGAAACGGGAACTTGGCACGCCGCATGCTTAAATTGTGGTACACTAGGGGTAGGCTTCTATAAATAACAAAACTAGAACTTACTCTGACAAGCGATAAACATCTAGTGAAACTAAGTATTGTTTGTCAAATTATTAATACAAAACACATTTCTTTTTTTTTCCTCGTACAAAACACATTTCTAGGAGCATAACGAACGAACTTTTTGCACTTTCTCCCACCCAAATACCATTTTCTCTCTATTTTTACCATAATAAGTAAGTGGACATGTTTGGGAAAACTTAAGAGGATCACTACATTACTGTTTTGGAATGGTAGTGTTCCATGTTTTAGAACGTTCAAACCAAAACTTAATTTGCTAGGGAAGTAGTGTTCCTTGGTAACATAGAGCCAAAGTTTACTACATCTTCAGCAAAATTGAGTTAGTTATCAGAATATTAAAGCTAGTAGCCTAGTATCATCCGAAAAACGAAAAGTTCAAAGCTTCACCTGCAGCTTCCAGTTGCCTCTGAAGTTCTTGGCCCACGGCATCATTTTCAGCCTGAACATACCAGAAGAGCATGAGACAACAAAGTAACTATTTTGATATTCGAAGGAAGATTGCATTGCTCGACCTAATACCTGAAGTTCTGCAATCCTTTTGAGTTGAGCCTCTTCACCTCCTTCAGATGAAGGAAGTGCTGCAACCAATGCATCAAACTGGATATGGAAAACTAGCATTCTGTAAGTCGATATACAACTTCTACAGAACGGGACAAGCAAACACGTTCCAGGAGTACATGGCACAGAAGAGAAATGAAATAGAAGGGAGGGTGAAAGCCAAAACATATGCGAGATTCAATCGACTTTGAGCTCTAATTGTTTTCTGGCAGTCAAAATTTTGGCAGGCAATACCTCTTTTGTTTTTCCAATTTTCTGTTTTTACCAATTGAGTTGGGAATACACATTTCAGACATTACATTTGATTTAACTATGAAGTGAGCATTTGGGTCCTCATCTCAAAAGACAAGCCAAAAAAAACAAATCACGATAACAAGCTAATGTTGGCAACATTTAGGGAGCCGGAGCCAGGTAGTTTTCTTTCATCCTTCCTCTGGTTATGGGAGGGCAAATAAACCACTTAGGCTGTTGGCAAGAGAAATCTAAACGAAAGAAGAAAAGAATTCTTCCTAAAGGAAGACAAGGATACGGAAGCATGAAAAAGAAAAAAGTAGTAAATACACAAGTTGAAGTAACTCAAAAAACCTGATCTTTAGATTGGTCAACCTAGGAATGAACATAAGAACCAAAAAATACAAACCAATCAGGGGAAGACACCAATTCTCCTTGCAGAATCAGAACAAGTGGACAAGCTACCTTTTCCATTTTATAACTGTATCTCAAAAATTGAGGGCAATAGCACACACCTTAACTTTAAAAAAAGAAACCAGTTTTCCTTTCAAGTACTAAAACAGGCGGCTAATCAACCTATCCGATTAGAACAGAAACATTGACGAGGTGACACTTGATACAAAAGAGTGGGCTGTTTTACATTTTTGTGACAGAACAAAGAACTATCAGAGCAGCTTAGCAGCACTAATTTTCATAGTACAAACTTAAAAAATATTTTGCTCCTCAATTGCATCTAACATCATATAGCTCATCAATAGAACAAAGAACTTAAGTGACAATTTAATGGAGTAGAAACGCTCAAGATCCCAACTACAAGTTCATCCAATTACTGGACATGTCACAAGCGTAAAGTAGAGTTTGCAAACTGCACTCAATGGCATTGACACGCATAGAAACCCAACGCAGAAAATCAACCTGGCTCAACAAAATGATTCTAGAAGCCAAATGCTATTGTGAAGGATAAATATGCACCAAACTAGAAAGTTAGGTTTATTGGGCATCAGCTCAATACCTCCAAATCATGTTGGTATTCAGATACAATTTTGTCAGCCATATAAACATTTAACTTTCCGTAGTCAATGAGAAGATACCAGAAAAATTAAGGGCACCTGCTTAGCAGCCTTCACCAGAGCAGCACTCATGAGCTTAGGTTGCTCTGCAACATTAGCAGCATCTTCCGAGGGATTAGCAACAGGAGGTTCAGGATAATTTGGAGACAGACGGACCGGTGGGGCATCCCTCTGTAATGTGCCGAAGGTATTGAAGGCCAGAGCTGCGATAGTGTTGACTAGTTCTTGTAGTTGGGAGATTATATCCATCTCCTAAACTAGCCACATAAATCCTAAGATAGACATAGTTTGAAAGTTTAGCTATAATTAAAATACCCAACTCATGACCATAGTTGTCAAGGGCGAAAGGTGCACCGAGGTGCAAAGTCCTTTGAGCCTGAGGCGAGAGGCACAAGGCGAGGCACGCGCCTTTTTGAAGGGAGGCGCACCTCGAAAAAACATAGGAAAAATAGCATACACTAATATTTCAAATAATAAGCACTAAGCCAATGAGTTTACCATCCAAAAGTAAATAAAAACATCCATGAACTTGTTTTCATATATTTAAATTAAATTATTTCCGAATTATTTTGGAACACAATTGAACAACCAAGTTGTTTTATGTACATGCCTATATGTATTACGAAGCTTACAGCCTTACATATACGTATGAAGAGAGAGAAAGAAGAGAGGGGAGAGGAATACCTTGAGTTCTTGACCGAGAAAGATGACTGAGACTGAGAGTGATGGAAGAGAGAGCTGAGACGACAGGCAGCAGAGGGATCGAGTGATTCTCTCAATTCGGTGAGTGTTCTCTCAAGTCCGCAGTGATGGAAGACCAGGAGAGGTACGATGGACCCTTTATTTTGTTTGAGATCTGACGGCTAGAGTATTAGTTTTTGTTTGGTGTGGATATGGGTCCAGGACATGACCCAACAGTAGTATCAAAGCTCCGGTTTGAGCAGTGTTGGAGCACCGAAGAAGCACGGAGAAGCCATTAACGCTCGGTAGTGGCTCACTGGTCGTCTTCGTCTCGTCGGTTTAACCCCTAGGACTCAAGCAAATCATACAAATCTTTCCATGATAACAAGTCCTCCATCCGTGGCTTCCATATCGCATAATTGGTCGCCGTTAATTGGACCATGGTATTCATATTAACCTCCGACATCTTATTTTATCAAATCAACACAAGATAATCACCTAAAACGACCCTTAGGACTTCCGTTCAACTCAAACTATGCCAAAAATAACCTTTTTAAAGCTGTAAATACACGTACCAGCACTATCCAATTCTGATCCCTACAAACCGAGCCCGAAAAACAGATCCAGATAGTCAAATCAAGTCCGGAACAGGTCTAAACCGGACCCGTACCGCCCAAACCGGACCCGTACCGCCCAATATCGGCCTGAATAGGCCAAAACACCCCACCTGTACCAATTCTGACTGCCACTGACACCTCGGACACCCTTTTGAACCGCAGAACTGGTTCAATTTCTGTCAGCCACGCACCGCCTTCAGCCGGCTCGTTTAGCTTACCCTAGCGGTTTCTGGCAACGTTCTTTGCAGATCCGGAATCGTCTCGACGAGACGAAGGCGACCCTATGCTCCAAACTTCGGTACAATCAACTATTCTCCGATCGACCAGTGAGCCGCTACCGCCTCCGCCTGCCACCATTCAAATCAACTGTGCGACCTCCTCCGATGACGAAACTCAACCGCGTCACCACCAACGTGATCGTCTCAATGAGGCGGACCTAACCCAATGATCAAAATTGATTTTCAAGAACCTTCAATTCTGACCAGACCTTGAACCGAGCATTAATGGCTTTTCCGTGCTTCTCCGGTGCTCCAATGCAGCTCGAACCAGAGCTTTGATACCACTGTTGGGTCACATCCCGGACCCGTATCCACACCAAGCACAAGCACGAAAATAAATAAAACACAAACAAGAAAGAGCAACACCAAGAACTTAAGTGGTTCGGCCAAACAACGTGCCTACGTCCGCGGGGGGGTGGGGGGAGTTTCACTATATCAAGAAATTACACCGGTGACGGTGAGATTCACACAACAATCTCTCACTCTCTCCTCTCAATAAAATGGAACACTCCTCTCACTGTCTCACTTGGTCTCTCCTGCCCTCTCTCTCACTTTTCTTTTACAATCAACAAGCACACACAGCACACTACTCTTACTTCTTTTACACAAGAGTACATTACATGATAAAAGAGGGCAAAAGCCCTATTGGGTTTAATAAAAACATTCGGCCCATTAAGGGGTGGACCAATCCCAATAGTTTTAACCTACAAAACAAAATCGTAGGGCTGTGATCGATTTTGAAAGAAGCGCACTTTTTTGCGCCTTTGTGCCTTGTCGCCTTTCGCGCCTACCCTGCATCTTGTTCAAGTCACCTTGCCTGGGATGATGCAAGGCGCTGGGGGTGCACCTCACCTCACACCTTTGACAACTATGCTCATGACAATCCACAACATTAACACAAAGTAGAGGAGTAGGAAGCTTCGCAAATATTAAACAAGAATGAGAAGGTTTTTTGAAGCAAGCTTGGTTTTTTCTGTCATAACAAGATACTGGTAATAAAAGCCAAAGGAAAGAAGCTAAATAATTATCCTAGTGGCACCCATACAATTTTTTTCGATAACTCAGGTGTCTGGGCCAACTTACGCGCACCTCAACTAATCTGGGAACCAATCCCACCATCCACTAGCGGGGGGGTGGTTGGCAATTAAATAAATCTTCTAACCATCTCCTACTCTATCATCAGAAATCAGAAATCAGAAATTGTTGATCACTCCAATCCTTACTCTATTTCCCTCCAAAAATATCAACCAAAACTGATCGACTTACCACGAAAACCTCATCAATCATTTCCAATGAAAGTGAATCTATCTCCAATCCTTGCTCTTGTTACCATATTCCATCGGGTCTATAGTAATAAGGTGTGAACTTACGAATTTGAGGAACGGGTTAGGTTTCACCATTAATTTGGTGAAACATTTGCAAAATCCCTTGATTTAGTTGCTGGTATCACGTACGTGAACAGATTGAATCTCATGCTAACTCATTCTCTTGATCAAAATTGAATTTCGATGAAGAATTCAATGAAAGGCTGGAGATTCCCTAATTTCCATCCATTTGGTGCGACCTTCCATTTAGACAAATCAAAAATACCAAAAGCACGATAAACTTAAACCCTACTCTTACTCTCGCTCTGTAATTGAGTTCAACCGTTCATTCTTTATAACAGGAGAGAAATTCATCCATATTCGTCAATTGCAACATTGCTCTTTACATAGGAGATTCAGTTAGAAAATGCAAGTGTGAAACTTACCAAAGTCGAGAACTTTTTTCGCGTCAGTTGCTTCGAGCGCTTCGAGAGAACTAAACTGAACCTTCTGGCGACCAGGGAGAGAGAGAGAGAGAGAGAGAGGGGAGCTTCTACTCGGACTGTTCGAAATCCAAAACATAACCAACCGAGGGACCCGGTTAATAGACATTTATTTTTTATTGTAAAAAATATGTATTTATTGTATCATAAATTTTTATTTTTCAATATGTTACTTTTGTACATTGAAATTATTCTAGCCTAAGACAATTAAAATATAGGGGAACTTAAATAGGGGTCCTATGCTACATTGATATTTAAGTCCTAATCCTTGTAGGTTTGAAAACTTATGTTTTCATCTTGAAATTTAAATAATACTCATTTAGCCCTTAATAATTTTATGCATTTTAATAGAGCTGCTCCGCAGACCAAATTAAACGAGGGATATTGACTTTGTTATGTTTGGACAAAGTCAATATCTCTGATTTTATTTGGTCCGTGCAACGGCAATCATGACAAAATCATCCGGAATCACAACAAAACTATCGGGACATAAACAGTTAGTTTAAGGTCATAGGTAAAGAAATTCAGGATGTAAAACTAACTTAAAAAGTTAGTTTAAGACTCTAAAATTCTTTACTATATAGGTGAAAAAATTTGGAATGTAGAACTAACATTTTTTAAACTAACTTTTTTATGTTAGTTTTACATCCCGGGCGATTTTATCACGATTCCGGATGACTTTGCCATAATTCCTATATTTGTCATGATTTTTTGTATTTGTCATGATTAAGGGTGTTTAGGTATTATTTAAATTTCAGGATATCGACTTAAGTATTCAAATCTCGTAAGATGAGCACCTAAATAAGTCTATGAAACAGGATTGCTATTTAATTTCTTTTAAAATTTACTAATCTTTTTGTTTTTTCTTTAAGCCACTTCAACAGTCGCGTACTTATTTTTTGTTTTATTTAGAAACTTTTTCTTTTATAAAAAAACTGTTTTTTCCAAAAATGTCTACACAAAACTGTGTTTTTTCAAAAACTGTTGTGTAAAAAAAAAAAACTGTTTTTAAAATAAACTGTATTTACACAAAACTTTTTTTTATTTCGAAAAATTGTTTACACGAAAACTATTTTAACATAAATTGTTTTCTTTTTCAAACACAATTTTTTTAAAAAAAATGTTTTTCAAAATAAACTTTTTTTTTCAAAAATTGTTTTTTTACTATTTTTTCTGTGAAAACCATTTTTTAAGTATTCAATTTATTATCACAGTTTTTTGTAGTTTACAAATGTGATGTGACAAGTTTTGGTTATCTAATTTTGATTATGCCATTGTGGACTTCTGCGTTGTTAACCTTAACAATATCTTAGGAGGTGTTCCGGTTTCTAGAAAAAGTAACTTTCAGAAAAGGAAGGTAATTTCGAGCTCAAAAATCATGTGTTTACGCAAATAATTTTCTTACCAATATGGATCTTGTTTGATAGATCTCATTGAGATCTTTTATACGGTGCAAAAAAAATTAAAAAATTATTTTTCATTTTCATTATATTTGAATTTGAAAATTAAAGAAAAAGAACTTTTAGAAAAAGAATGGAAACCGGAACACCCCCTTAGATGGATAATCAAAAGGTGATGAGTCAATTTTTAGTTATCTAATTTTGATTAGACCATTGTGAATGCTCTAAAAATCAGTAGTTACGCTATGGAAAAAGTGGTGAGATCATGACTTACCTTCTGAGAATTAGAGAGCTGTGAAAGGTTTATAAATAAATAAATAAAAAACAGTCAGCATTGAAATGTCATAGCTCCTCAAATAAACAAATTATATGCTTGACATCAATAGTATTTTGATTCCATTCAATAAGTTCTTCTATTACAGCATAACAATTACATTACGAATAAATTGCTATCTTGGCAACAAAAATCATTGCTTTTGACATATGGGAAATGTCATAGCCTAATTATTTGCTCAACATCAAGAATAATTAAATTGAACTGAATAAATTCTCTTAGTAAAGCTTATCAATATCTTGACGAGCGAAAATTCCAGACCCGTAACTAGATTGAATTGTATCAGCCAAAAGTGGGAACTGCAAAAATGCGAATAATGTTACAGGTACACAAGCTGTTAATGCCACTGGGATAACAAACCATGTCAATTTATGGGACAGGACAATGACAAAAGTTGCAGTAAAAGCTATAAGCATAGATGCAATGGACAAGAAGAGTGTTGTAAGCCCAATAATCAATCTCTTCGGTAACGTCTCAAGAAAATCTTCTTCTGCATACCGGGAAGTGAGGATTGACAAGAACATTAGTATGGAAGTAACTGAGGAGAATAACGCGAAGGCATCCGTTACAGTGAAGACAACGAATAGCTTCGTGTGAAGGAAGATTGGGGTCCCCACATCGTTATTGCCTCCAGGAACTGTAAAAATCGCGGCAAACATTACAGTTGTGATAAGTGCAGCAACAAGCATGCATGATGTGGCAGTGTCCTTCATCCACCTTTCCCCAGCCTTCACTAAACCCTTGTGCTCCTCAGTAAACAACATTCGAGGCGTTCGACCATTCGTGTCCCTCATGTCCTTGTATGATGGTTGGACATTCTTCTCCACTTCCTTCGAATATAGAAAAGAATATAAAAGTTAGGTAAACAAATATGCATAATATTCTTAAATTAAGATGCATAAACGCGTCTACCAGTCACACTGGCATCTAATATGTCCGTGATACGCCTGGGTGTGCCCGCTGGAGACACCTTGGAAACCCATCATGAACACGTAAGGAGGTTTGAGAACAATTCAAAAAGCTGGTCCAGGGTCAAAAAGTGTCATGGAAGTTTAAGTTCACAAATACTCATTTGGTGACTGCTGTTTTTCCTATTCATACCATTGCATATCATTTAAATTTCTTGTGCTAATTGATAGACATAGTATTTTTACTTTTAGGAATTTACGCAACAAACACACACACACAAATCATATTCAACATGCCCCTAATTTGTCTATATCCTAATTTAAAAAAGATGTGTGTCCTTAATTATAATAGGTATCGGGGTATGTCCATGTCTCGTGTCCAGTGTTCGTGCTTCTTAAATAGTTAGATAACACAAAATGGGAACTTATAAAACAGACTTTATACCTTAAACCATAGCAGTTCGCGTTGCATCTGAAGTGCGGCGCCAGAGACGATATTAAGTCGATTGGCAGGACCCAACTTGGCCGCCAAGTGTAACATGTTGGTATTGTTTGTATCTTTATAAGCAGTAATCAAATCTTTGTGTGCTCCAATGTCATAAATAAGGTTGAAGATCTTTTCTTGGCGATGCATGACTGCAATGTGAAAAATGCTGCGGCTTTGATCATCAACCTTCCAAATTAAGTCAGGGTAGGAACGAAGGAGTTCAAAAACAAACTCAAAGTTCCCAAACTCAGCAGCAATAAACGTTGGTTGCGAAGGGCTCCTAAGTAAACTGCCAATTTGCACATCATCCAACCACGCTATTTGTTCCCAAAGCCGTTTCAGCAACTCTAGAGGTTGCATGTCCAATATTTTTTTACACTGAAATCCTTTGATGCATAAAACTTCTTCCGCGATCCAAAGAAGTCTACTACGAAAGAGCATATATGTAGCTGCAATTTGAATCACAACATCCGATTAATCGTTTATGATATGTAAGTGGATCACTCATCATCTTTTCCTTGCTACAAATGTGTAACGTGTATATATGTATGTATGTATTTTGACTGTACCAATATGGAGACATAATATCCAAAAGAAATGAAGAAACTAACATGAGTTGCTAAATCTCTGCCCGATCCCAAGCCCACTTTTGCAGGAAAATGCTAAGGTCTTTCGAGCTAAAACATGAAGGGCTGTCTCCCCATTTGAATCGCGCTCAATGGCCGTTTGGGGTTGACGGTCAAGTATGTGAAGGGCTACATCTACAAACAGCATGAAAAGATTGCTTAGTTGTCCATAAATGTTCCTTCAAACATTAAGCAAGCATGTACACTATCATCTTACCAAACAAATCTGAGCTGATGGAGGCAATAAGTAGCCCGATGAAATCTTCTTTCATGAGATCTTCATCTTTAGTCACCGAATAGAGAAACCACACCATGTCTTTGTGACCTAATAAAGCAGCCATGTGGAGCGCTGTCACCCCCTTACTACCCCTTATAGACGGTAAGTCTCTGTTCTTTTTTACCATCACCTCAGCAATTTGTGTGTTTCCTGATGCAGCAGCGAAACAAAGGGCTGTGTTATCAAATTTGTTCTTCAATTCCAAATCCCTTGGATTCATCAATTTGACCAACTCTTCCACAAAATTGGCCTGTTTGGCTCCGGCTGCTATATGAAGAGCTGTTTCCCGTCCCTTTGTGATCCTAGCGGACAGAGAAGATGGATGCACACGGATGAATTCATTGGCCTTTTCCCAATCGCCTGTGAGTGCAGCTTGGTACAATGGCACGTAGACGGTAAGGTTTATGTTAGCTTTGGTCCCTGCCAAATGTTCTGTGAACATAAGAATCAACTCTACAGATACAAAAATACTTGGCGACATATAAACTTAGGTTTCTCCTTCATAAATCAAAGGAACTCCAAGAAACTTCATTTAGCTACTTAGTAGTGGACCATAAGTTCAAAATACGTACCTTCAATCTAACAATCAATTAGATGATCTAAAGAGAACAAAATCTCAATCGTAATTGTTTAATAGTAAAGGTATGTTGGTACTTGGTATTGTCACCACAGAGGTACTGGAGAAGCCATGCCACGACTCATCACACCAAGTTTTTGAGCCTTTTCCTTTCTCTTAGCAATAGCATATTCGCATAAAGCAAAGCTTTGGAATAGTTTTAGGGAGGTCGACAGTAGGTGGTGCTGCATACTCTTATGATGCCTAAGTTCAACACTCACACTCCTTGGTGGCAAACCATGTTGAGGTGAAGGGATTCTTAGGCACAAATTCAACGGGCTACAAAGAGTGAAATGATGATCTGACAGTAGTAAGCACACTTAGCAGTTTCTTCTTGTTTACGTCATACCTAGCAAGAATGCTATTTCTTTTCTTCTTCTTCTTCTTCTTCTTCTTCTTCTTCTTTTTTTTTTTTTTGTGTGTGGAGACTAAATGACTGCTCAAAGGAAATTGAGGTTATCCTTTCAATCAAAAAGCTAACTCTATCAAAATACATCCAAATAAAAGCACAAATTATAGGGCTAGCTTAATGGACCTAATAACACTTTCTGCATCCCAAATTGCTGGGCCATATTTCCATTTTGAGATTTTCCAATTTATTACTCCTCTTTGAAAAGGTCAGACGATAAAATCTTTAGTTTTTCAAAACTATCCCGTATTAATGGCTATGTAAAAATTCAAAACTGAAGATAAAGGAGCAACGTTGAGAATTAATGGATGCCTTCCAACTGAATTTGAGTTTCAATTATCACGCTGTCACCTTAGAAATTGAAACTTTTAGAAGGGACTCATATGGGACAGAGGTAGTGCTAAAGAAATGAAGGAAAGAGCAATATATAGTGATGCGACTGATAAAGTACGGAAAGACGTTTAAACAAATGACACCCAGATAGCATAAGCGTCAAAGGATGTACTTACTGACTCTAAGAAATCGTCTCGGTAAAGTCAGTAGAGAAGCAGATGTAGGCCGGAACGCAATTGCGGTGCTGACACGGTCAGTGACCTGTAACGAAACATGTTGACCGGAGGAAGGTAGTGGAAGCACCTGGGCTGAGTTTGTCATGGGAATCTCAATAGAAAACATAGTTTCCACACCGTTTCCTTCATCAACCGGAGTTTCACAGATCCGTGTGGTGTGAATGTTGTCGTTAGGTGGCGTTCCTTGGCCTGAACCTGGAGTAGATCCTGTCTCTGGGAAGCATGACTGGATAGAAAGAGTACGTTGGAACTTGATCAAACTTGCCATGTTTTAAAACTTCAAAATTGCAGATTCAAAAAACCGAAAGCATATTTAATACCCTAGCATATCTTATGGAAGTCAAGCACAGTCAATGGGGGGTGTAGCACAGAAACTTCCCACATGGTTGGAGGAAGGGACTAAAACATTGGTACTCAATAGTGTGAACATGTACCCAAAAAAAAAAAAAAATAGCGTGAACAAACTTAGAAAAGACAGTAGTAGTTTCCAGCAACTTGATTGACAAAGTAATCTAAAGTGTCTGACAGCCTTAAATGTCCATCGTCCAAACCTAATTTCTTGGTACCCACACCAAATGCATAAGATTACCATGCTTTTCCCCTGCTTTCTCATACTCGGACATAAACGTGCAAGTCCACCCAATGAGCTATTTAGGCTGCTAAAAATTAAAATTTGACAAAATAGATGGCAAAGCAGTATTCCACACAAAAGTCAAAATTCCTGCTCAAAAATGACAGAGACATCTTTGGTGCCAAATTTGCAGTGACTTTGACCTGATAAAATTTATCGAAATAGCCTCTCTTTTTTCCTAGCCGTGGATCATAAAAGGTTCGGTCATAAGAGGAAAATACATACATATAATATTAAGGATTCATGGCAAAAATGGAATTTTTGCCTCAATACAATAAAAGTACGTATTTGACAATGATTATGTAGCCTTGTAGGTACGAAACTTGCATATGGCAACATATAAATATGCAGGACTAAGGCTTTGAGCCCTGTCGTGGTCTATAATTTTGGAAATACAAGAATTAAAGAGTTCCATTTGTTACGTTTTGCGTTCGGGTAGGATATTATATTCATTAATATTCACAACTACATGTATAATAATGGTGTAGACACCCCAATTTGAGTTTTCGAATAATTTTCAAGTTCCCCGATGATGAAATAAGGAAAAATATATCTTCCAGGCTTGAATTGCTCTTTTGCTACTCCTTCTCTAACCTCAAGAAAATCTCATTTTAAATATATAGGGTGACCCTCGGATCAGTTGCAAAAGAGAAAGATACGTTTACTTTGTCAAAAATAACTCTTTCTATGACACATTGAGGGTAAAATGGGCACATTTTTCAATGTATAAAATGTCTTTGAATGAAACTGATTGGGTTAGAAAGAGGACTCGACAAAATTTTCAACGCTTCGAACTGCGCCTAAATCCGAGTTCGGGAGTGTCCGGGGCGCCCCCTCGAAGTTTGGTGTGTTGTGCTGTTACACAAAACCGCGCGGCACTACAGAACGCCACGCGGCATTTCAAAATGCAGCGCTGCATTTTAAAAAATTCAAAAAATACTCCACCGCGCGGCCTTCAAGAGGAGTGTCTGACAGATTTTCGTGCGCGTCAGCAGATTGGTCAGAGCACATTTTGAACGTTTTTTTTCCTCTTTGGGTGCACTCTAAGCATATTTTTGCTCCCCTTTGGGTGCACTCTAAGCATATTTTTGCTTATAAATACACACCCCCCCCCTCTCTTAGAGAAAAGGACCGCCTCTTGATTCTCTCTCTACAACTCCTTACACCCACCACCACTATACACACATCTTTCTCCCTCTACGTCAACCCACAAGCTAGACTATTACAAAATCAATCTCAAATTGATTTCTCACTCTCTCTCTCTCTCTCTCTTCACTCATTTGCTCACAAGTCTCTCAAAACTCAATCCAAATCAACCTCCACTCTCCATCTTCAAGCACATTCAAACTTCAATCAAAAGGTATAAATAAATTATTTGGGCTAAACCACATTTAGCTTTGAAGGGAGCCGACCGAGGTCCTTTTCGGTCTTTCTATACCGAGTTTGGGTCTCGAATGAGCTTTGTGTTCAAAAGCATAAAAAAACATTTTCGCACTGGATACGCTACATCGTGCGGTGCTTTAGAATATCACACGGCGTAGCATATAGCACTGCGCGTTATTTTTAGTACCGTTCATTATTACTTTATTTTCTTTTTCTTTTTCTTTTTCTTTTCCTACGTCGGCTAATATTGTTTAAAGATCGTACGAGTACATTTCAAAATCAAGTTTCATGTTAAAAGACTTTTTTTTTTTAACTTTAATAAATCTTTCAACATTTCAAAAAGTTTTTAACATTGTTTTATATGATAAGATGAACAAAAGGGTCTCGTAAATCATTTTTTAGAGATTCGAAAAATATAACGAAATATTTTGCGGACCTATGGTTTGTTTTGTCATGTGAAAACAAATTGATTCTGAAATGTGTAGACAGATATATAGCACGGTGTTTTAATTACATCGTGCGATGTATCCGGTTCGTCGCGCGGCATTTTACATGATATTGGCAGTTTGCTGTAATGCTGCAAGTTGTTTCACTTTCTGTATATTGCTTATCTATTTCATACTGTACAGTTCATACCACAAGTACACCAATGTGTTATATTACACCACATGCCCCTTTCCCGTACATGTTTTAAAGTTAAAATTTTCAAATGATATTAAATCCCACATTTAAAATACTTAGTAGAAACCGGTCTTTACCATGCGAGTGGGGTGCTTTTTCAACAAAACCTTCCCCGCTTGTAACGTGGCTCCTAGATCTAAAATCTCGACGTTTTCGCTAAATCAAAAACATTTTTCTCGCAAACAAACTCTCGATTCCTCGGATCATCCATCTCAAAAATTCAGGTGGCGATTCTTCGAGGGCGGGGAGCCCACAGTGGCGACTCCGCTAGGAATTTTTATTCAATACTTTACTTGTGCTTTTTTTAAAAAAAAAAGAATAAAAAGTATTGAATAATCAAGAGAGCCAAACTTGAAAGGCATTTTTCTTAGTGGATTTAAAATCATTTGAAATTCTTAACTTTTTTTTTACACTTTGCACCGCACAAATCTCGCTAGTGTGTTCTGGCTATCTTACCCGGTTTACCCATGACAAACTCTCCTGGGATGCCTAGCAACTCTCGACTATGATGGGCCATCGTGCTGTTCGACCATTGTCTTGCAATATACTTGACATGGAGAGCACATCTTGGCTCTAGTCCGGAGAACTCTTCTGAGACCAAAACCGGCCCTCTGTACTTGTACATAATCGAAAACCTTCCCAACTAGGACAGGAACCCATGGTTAGGACTTGTGTGATATATCATGTTTATGTGCATTTCATTTCTGTACATGCATATCATTCATGCATCATTACATTCTGCAGGCTAGAGGATAGGACCCCCTTAGAATTCTTTCCCCAATCGGTCTAGGAGACCTAAATCCATAGAGTTTGAGATACCTCCGGTGTTCGCCATGCCCGAACGGCCCCTCTGGTCTGGATCTAGCCTCAGAATGTGCTTGTATTTAGGTTCCAGCAACCTTATTACTTTGTCTCGAATGGTCAAGATAAGGAGATTGGCTCTGATTCCGAAACATTCGAAATTTAACCTGCCTGGCACGACTTACCCGTGGCTGCAAAAACCTTTGGTACAGTCATATCCTAAGTGAGATTTGGAGCTGAGGTAGGTCTTAGGATGTAGAGGACGCCGACGACATTGCATGGACATGATTCTCGGGCAGAATTTGAGCCACCTTTTTTGCTTTACTGTTAGAAGGATTTCACCCAATTGGAACCGTCCTCAAAGTGAAGCCCAATCACCAGTTGTGATATCTAAAATGGTGGGTCAAATGAATAAAATAGAGAAAATCAGGCAGGCTATGATTGACCTAGAAGATCAACTCAGGCAGTCAATTACGAACATAAATAGTTAGCTCAAGTCAGTCGTCGCCGATGTACAAAAGAATATGACCATAATATTCGAATCAATGCAAGAAATTAGTGACCAGGCTACCAGCCAAATCTACTCCGATTCCAGAATCATCACTCATCGGGGGTGTGCCCGTCGCTGACCCCCAAGTGGCAGAACTGATTGCCGAAATCAGAAAACTCAAGGAATCTATCCTTAAAACAGAAAGGATGGACAGGAGTGAAATAGACATGGATCATTTAAGTCTGTTTCCCAATGCAAAACTGCCTGAGAAGTTTAAAGGGTTGGACTTTGCCAAATTCGATGGGACTACTGATCCAAAGGCCCACCTGCTAGGGTATGTTGGGTCCCTTTTCATGCGAGGGGTTGAAAAAGATGCCATGGCTCAACTGTTCCACGAGTCACTTACTGGTCCGGCTCTACAATAGTTCCTTTCCTTGGCACCCTCGAAGAAAAAGACGTGGGAGGACATTAGAATGGCTTTTGTGTCCCAATACGACTTCAACATTGAGCTGAAAATGACCACCCAAGAACTTGAGAACACCAAAATGGGCGAAAATGAGAGTTTCGCTGACTATGTAAAAAGGTGGTTAGCTAAAACTGCCCAAATGCACAATAAGCCAGACCTTAAAGAGCAGATGCGTATTATCACTAAAAATCTGCCCAGTGCCTTTACCCCTACATGGTTTTGTCACAATCATCTCCCGATTTTGAGACCTTCTACGATCTGGATTGGCTGTTGAAGAAACCCTTAGGGATAGTACCCTCGAGAAGAAAGAACCCGCCTTAAAAGGCAAGGGACTCCATCCCGGCAATGGCGAAGTCCTTTTCGGAAACAACAATACCTTCCACGTTGGGAACTCTTTAGACACCCCAATTTGAAAATCCCAGACACCTTTTAAGTCCTCAATGATGATAAACAAAGAATGATTGAAACCTTTGGATTGATCTAAACCTTTTGGAGCGCTACCTTTCGAAAACTAGGGGTGTTCAAGAAAACCGTCCGAACCGTAAAATCGGTTCGATCCGGACCGAACCGTCCTATTTGGTCCGGTTCTGTCGTTCTACGGTCAGGTTATGGTTCCAAAAAAATAAGAACCGTTAATCTCGGTTCGGTTACTGGTTCTCAATTAATGAACCGTGGTTAGAACCAAACCGAACCGTTTAAAACAAGATAAATATAGAAATACATATGTGTGTGTAATTAAATATGTATTTGAATTTGATAGGTTAAGATAAATTAGTGATGAAATCTCATTTGTTAGGAAAGTTTTTATTTTCTTTCTCCCTTTCCTATTCCAACAGATTATCTTCCCATTTCTTTAATATTATGAGTTCATATTTAATTGTGAATAAGTGTTTGGATGCTTATTGGATAGAACCGGAACCGAACCAAAACCGGACCGGTCTTACGGTTTGGTTCTGGTTAGGTTCCATGCATATATTGGTTAGGTTCTGGTTCCTAATTTTTTAGAACCGTTTGAAATGGTCCGGTTACTGGTTTTCTAGAGAACCGGACCAATCCGGACCATGTACACCCCTATCGAAAATCGTAGACAAGTGGCCGATAAGCTTTCCAATAAGAAAAACGTGCCTTGAAAGTTTCAAACAATGGTCTTTGCACTTAAAGGAGTGAGAAAGCACCTTAAGATTAGGTATTAGAGTGCCAAGTGACACTTAGAATGAGTGAGGACGTGTTTTGGCCATCATGGCACCAACGGTCTTCGGTTTAGTCTGCTTTCAGCCCATTTTTCATAATTCAAACTTCCTTATTTTTATGGTTGAATTCCACTATCTTTTAGTACATTCAAAACCCTCTTTATTGATATATAATAAGCCTTAATCCAATTTGAAATGAGGGAGATACAAGGATTTTGCCTAAACGACTTCTTTTTCGACCACCTGAGGGTAAAATCATCATATCTTTTGATGTACAAAATTATTTTTATCCAAACCACTTGGGTTAGAAAGTAGATTTAATGAGCTTTCCAACGGTTCAAAAAACACCCAAAACTGAGTTCGGGAGTGTCCGGGGCGGTCTTGCGAAGTTTGGTCTATTGAGCAGTCAACTGTACCGTACGGCGGTCAACTGTGTTGTACGGTGGTCAACTATGCCGGACGGTGGACATATTTCTACCGTACGGTAGAGTTTTTAGCCGCCTTAACTTAAGTCGGTTGGGATGTGCCGTACGGTGGAACCCTAGTGCCATACGGTGGAGTTTAAGTGTCGTACGGTGGACACAATGTCGGTTAAAAATGTGTGCAGACCAAGATTGCTTGATTTCCAAGCCATTTTTACCCTATAAATACCTCCCCCTATCATTAGACGAGGGATACAAATTTTAGAAGAAGAAAAAAGGGAGGAATACAATGTTTTTGAAGAAAAAAAGAGAAAGAACACATTCTTTTGAAAAAAAAAAAAAGGACAGAGAGAGATACATTTTTTTTTTTTTGAAGAAAAAGAGAGAGAGAGGACATTTTTCTTTGAGAAGAAAAGAGAGAAACAGTTAGAAACACCCACGAGCTGATCTCCTTCAGGCTATAAACCATCAACAGCAACCATTGTTCATTTCCGATCCCTCATTCATTTCTAAAACACCGTTCTTGTTTTTTCTTCTAATAAAACCTAAGCCCGAAAACAAACCAAACGTCCAAACCAAGTCATATACTATCACTACAGTAAACTGAAGCCTACCCACACATCCAAAGTGCACACCAAGCTAGGGCTGCCATAATAGCAACAGGAAGATTCACACTTCAAAGGTATAACTCTTCTGTCCTTACACACTACGCCAAAAATTGCCTTTGCCGGCGGTTTTTTTACCGGCGGTAATAAAACCGTCGGTAAAGGATGCTATTACCGGCGGTAATAACAAACCGCCGCAAAAGGTAACTATAAACGCCGTTTATTAACGGCATAAGTAAAACCGCCGGTAAAACTAACTATTACCGGCGGTAATGTAAAACCGCCGGTAAAACTTCCTATTAACGGCGGTAATCAAAAACCGCCGGTAATAATCTTTATATAATATAAATATTTTTATTCTTCTAATAAAACACATAATTTTAGGTAGCTCAGCGGGTAAGTGCTCGGGTATTAATCAACGGGTCGCGGGTTCGAATCTTGGCAATGTCATTATTTTTTCCGAAACTTTTACCGGCGGTAGTAAAACCGCCGTTAATAGTCCGAAACTTTTACCGGCGGTAATTTACCGCCGTTTTTGTATTTCCGACAATTGTTTTGCCGACGGAACTTTTACCGGCGGTAATTTACTTTTACCGGCGGTATTATACTTTTACCGGCGGTTTTTGGACTATTACCGGCAGTTTTTTAATGCCGTTAATGCAAAAATTTGGCGTAGTGACATTCTGAGGTGAACTAGTAGGTTCAAGTTGGTTCCTAATACCACCCCTGGGCCTAAATGGTTCAAATATTGCAAAGAAATTAAAGTTAGGACCTCACATACGTCTACCGTGCGGTACACAGTACTGCCGTACGGTAGAGGTATTTTAGGGGAACAATTCGGTTTCCAATTTATTTTCTTCTTCTATCCTGATATAAGATACAATGCTATTTTATATTTTGTTTTCTTAATATATACCATGCAAGTTAGATTTATGAAAATGCATTAGTTATGATATAGGTACCGTTACTTAATACATAAGCGTGCATGCCTGTTTAGATCTTTGAGTTCTCTGTATTTTCACTTTGGTTTGCTGGCCACGAGATCATGAACCGTACGGTTCATACTTATACCATACGGCAGTGACCAATGTGGAACAAAAATCTGTTTTTCTTCTCCCTGAGTTAATATTGAAGCATGCTATTTAAATACTTGTTTCTTGCATAAAATTCTCACATGCTATAATTATTTTATGTGCAAAGTTAACCATGAAGATGTACCGTACGGTATAAGTTTCTACCGTGCGTTAGAGTTTACGATGAACAGTATGTGTATTTTCTGCGAATATGCTTGATTGTTTCCTGTTATAAGCATGTTAACAGCCTCTTTGTTTAAATCTGCTATATGTTTATATTTCTGTCATTAAATTGTTTATGCTATAAATTGTTTTATGTGGCATTAAAAGTTGAGTAATAAAATGATTTTCAAAATCCTACAAGTATTAGTAGAGACCGATTTTATCAGGCAAGGGGGGTGCTTTTCCAAACAAAATCTTCTCATCTCATAACCTGGCTCCTGAACCCAAAACTCTCTAGTTTCAATTGACCAAAACCTTTTCAAAGGGCAAAAGAGTCATATTTTTCAAATCAACGGTTTCTTGGGGTTAATTCTTTTCAAAACCCGGGTGGCGACTCTCAAACGAACCAGCTATTTTCCCCCTTTTTGTAAACTAAAAATACAAAAAGAGAGACGGGAAATTTTTCCGGGCAAGCCCACAAATTCCTCAAATGCCAAACCTCTCGAAATAAACCAGATAACTAATAAACCAACTCGCACCTTCACCCAATTCAGCACACCCCTATCCACGCTCTATGAACAGCTCCTCAAAGCCGATCTCATCAAACCACTCCTTCCAACTCCTTTGCCTAAAAAGCTTTTATCCTACCACGACCCAAATGCCTTCTGCGCCTTTCACCAAATGCCTGACCACATTACCGATAAGTGTCACCATCTCCGTCACAAAATTCAAGACCTTATCGATAGCGAAACCATCCTTCCGCCACCAATGGAATCAAGCACCTTATCAAACCACCACATCAACACTAGTTCCACTATATTTGACCCCACTCACTATATCATCCCTGCTCATCTACCCAAACCAATTGTACCATTTCTGATGAATCCAATATTTCAGTATTGGAATTTGAATCAACAACGGAGCAAACGGAACTTAAAGAGTTGAGGAATGCTATGGAGGAAATGGGCCGAAAAATGGATACGCAAAATGATCCAAATAGGGGCTTTAACACAAAAAATGGATAGTCTCTTCACCTTTATAGTCTCGGATCCAAATCTAAAGCAAAATAATAAGGAAGACATGGATGAAGGGCGTTCACCCCCAAAGATGAAACACTCTGAAATGTTCAAGGGCCTAGCCGAAGCAAGCGAGGCCTGCAATACAAGCAAAGATTCTGGTACCACAATGAGCCCTCAACTTAAACGCAGCATCAAATAAAGAACCTCATCCCGCTTCTCCGCACCCCAATCCATGGTTTATGGTGAGCTCCTCAAACCTGGCCTCATTAAACCACTCCCTCTAGCTCCTCTACCTCAAAAGCTCTCAGCATCCCATAACTCGGGTACCTTATGTATCTTCCATCAAATGCCTGGCCATAATACAAACGATTGCATCCGCTATCGCCATGCTATCCAAGACCTCATTGACAATAAGGTCATTAAGGCACCTCCTCAACCAAAGCCAGACATTATGTCCAAGCGCAATCCTTGCATCAACGCCGCCTTCTTTAGCAAAGAAGGGTAAACCATCAAGAGCCATGCAACGGTCCGACCATCCACGAGTCTGGGACTTTTCAAACTCTGAGACTTTGTCCTCTAAATAACCATCTTTGTGTTTGAGTCAGTTTGTATATCGAGTCTTTCATACTTTCACTATTGTGTTTGTGTATTCTCAATTCTAAGTTTGTAAGAGTCAAAAAAAAAAGATAACGTCAGTTTCGTGGGCCTGAACTACGTTGTGACATGATTTCTTTACAGGATACGTAGGCAACCTCATCCTGAGGCCCAGTCACGAGCATTCAAGTCAATCCCAAGGTTTGGTCATGTTCTTTTGAGTCAACCCCTAGTGATTCGGTCGTTGTCTTTTGAACATCACATCTCTGTAATAAATTTAGGATTTTGAAATTATTTTCTACTGTCAGTTGAAAATCATGATAATCAATTCAAAACACGAGTGTAGACACCTCAATCTGGACCTTCAAATAATCTTTAAGTTTCCCCGATGATGAAATAAGGAAAAATATACCTTCGAGACTTGGATTGTTGCTCCTTTGCTACTCCTTTGCTACTCCTTCTTTAACCTCAAGAAAACCCCTTTTCAACCATGTAGGGTGGCCCCCGGTTCAATTGCAAAAGAGAAAGATGCGTTTACTTTGTCAAAACAACTTTTTCCATGACACACTGAGGGTAAAATGGGCACACATTTCAATGTATAAAATGTCTTTGAGTGAAACCAATTGGGTTAGAAAGAGGACTCGACGAGCTTTCCAACGCTTCAACCGTCAAATCCGAGTTCGAGTGTCCGGGCGCCTCGCTGGTTCAAGGTGTGTTGCTGACTCACAAACCGCACGGCACTTCAAAAGGGCGCACGGCATCAGAAAGGCGCACGGCACCTCAGAAAATTCAAAAATCACTTCACCGCACGGCATTTTAATTCAAAATCACTCCATCGCTACGCATTCGTGAGGAGCGTCGACAGATTCCCATGCGCCACCGATTGGCAAGGCACATTTCTCACGCTTTTTTCATTTTTGGGTGCTCTCCAAGTATCTTTTGCCTATAAATACACCCTCTCTAGTTGAGAAGTACCCCTTCAACTCCAAGTAAAGTTACTCTGCCATTTTTTTGGCTCTCACTTTCTCTCTCTAAAAATACTCTCTTTTGATTCTCTCTCTACAACTTCTTACACCCATCACCACTATACACACCTCTCTCTCTCTCTACACCCATTTGCTCTCAAGTCTCTCAAACTCAATCCAAATCAACTTTCATTCCTCCACCTTCAAGCACATCCAAGCTTCGATCAAAAGGTATAAATCCATTTCCTTGGGCTAACTACATTTAGCCTTGAGGGGAGCCGATCGAGACCCTTCTCGGTCTTTCTATACCGAGCTTGGGTCTCAAACGAGCTTTACATTCAAAATCTTTCTTTTCTTTTCTTTTTCTTTTCTTTTTTGCATTTTCTTTTCATATTTTGACTAATATTGCTTAAAGATCGTGCGGGTACATTCTAGATTCAAGTTTCATGTTAAAAGTCCTTTTTTTTTACTTCATGAGTTCTTTCAATATTCCGAAAAGCCTTTAACATTATTTTACATGATAAGATGAATAAATGGGTCTCATAAATCATTTTTCAAAGATTCGGAAAATATAACAAACTATTTTGCGGACCTATGGGTTGTTCTATCATGTAAAAGCAAATTGATTCTGGAATGTGCAGACAGGTGTACCGCACGGTACTTTGGTTGTACCGTGCGATGCGTTTGTCGCGCGGCACTTCATGTGATATTGGCAGTTTGCTGTATTGTTATTGTTTCACTTTCTTTATATTGTTCATCCATTTCATACTGTACAGTTCGCATTACAAGCACGCCAAGGTGTTATATTTAATCCCGTGTCCCTTTCCCGTATATGTTTTAAAGTTAAGTTTTTCAAATGATATTAAATCCCCCATTTAAAATGCTTAGTAGAGACCGGTTTTACCGGGCGAGCGGGGTGCTTTTTCAACAAAATCTTCCCCGTTCGTAACGTGGCTCCCGGATCCAAAATCTCAACGTTTTCGCTAGACCAAAAGCCTTTCTTTTTCAAATCAAGCTCTCGGTTTCTCGGATCATCCATCTCAAAAATCCGGGTGGCGACTCTTCGAGTTAGCGCTTTTCGGGCGCGGGAGCCCACAACGAGATGATGTTTGATTAAACCCTCACCTCACCTAGGGAAAGAAGAAGAATTTCAAGGGACCACTTCCCGATACCATATACATTCTAAGAAGCAATGTTGTGACTCTGAAAAGGATCGCTAGGTCAAAATTTCAAACTCTGACCTAGACAAAAGTTAGAGCATGCAAACAAAAGCCTCTCAATGGAGCATCTAGGATTTAGTTGTTAGGTTGCGCAATCCAAAATGAAGAAAGGCCATCGTTTCTTTCATCCTACGCATAAAGATATATCTTTTGATAACCCCTTTTGAGCCCCAATCAAATTCTTTGAACCCCAGCTAGCCAGCTATCCCCTGCATCGGGGTGAAATGAAAAAATAAAAGTGCCAGAAGAAACATTGAAATTTAAAGCATTAAAAGAGTGAAAGTGTCAAACACATCAAGATTCAAACCATCAACAGGACAAAAATGTTAAACACATTGAAAGGCATTGAATGCATGAGAAATTAAGAGAAAAAGCCCACAAAAGCAACAGGGCATAAAAAATTCAAAGATAGCTGCTAGCTTTAACCCAAAAGAAAGTGAAATTTTTGAGGCAATTGTCCTTTCTTTATTAAGCCCAAACCATGGCCCACATTACAACCCAAAAAGTCCTTTTAGATTGGAAAGCACAACTTGATAACAAAAACCCTAGGCGTTAAGAGGCATGACCGAAAGTCAATACATGGAGAAAAGTTAAAGCATTGCTCGAAGCAAAAATTCAAACTGGAGCCATCATCAGCAACCTGAGGCACGGTTCATGATAAAAACTCTAGTGTTTTGACAAAACAAAGTCGAAAGATTTGAATGAAAATCAATTTATGGAGTAAAATAATTTTGAAATTCCAAAAGGAGAATTCCAGGAACCTGGGCATGTCTGCCATTTCAAATAGTCAAACTCTTTGTCCAATTAGGGGCACCATTCAAAAGTCGCTTCGTCTTTCTCTCCCTTATTTGCGTCAACGTAGTCTTGTCAAAATCCACCCATTTTGCCAAAAGTCAAAAGAGTCATCTCGGTTTGGTCAATTCTTGACTCGTGGAAGTCATTTCAACGCATGGAGGAATACCACCCCTGAGAGAAACTCGTTGGGCTGAAAACCACAAGGGCGGGCAGACCCAAACAAAAATTAGAGTAAAAGCCTGCTAGGTTGAAAACCCACAAGGGCGGCCTAGGCAAAAATTAAGGCATACCAATCTATGTGCATCAGGAAACGCACTCAAACATTCATTATTGTAGTGTCCACCAATATACCACCGGTCCACCACACTAAAACTATACCAAGTACCAACAAATCATTAGCTAAACAAATAACAACCGTCTTCTGTTCATCTACTTAACACTCCACAAACCAACTACACGTATGGACATCATGCAGAAGTAGGCCCCTAATCGACAACATGTAACAGATATAAACTCAATTTGTACCTATATTTCTTCCTTATTCTTTCCTCATTTCCTTTATTAACTAACACATTACGCATAATTTTCCACCCTTTTCAAACACGGAGAAATCATTTTTTCCAGATTGTTTTGTACTTCAATTTCCAAAACAAAATTCTCTTCAACTATCAAAAGTTCTAAATAGCGCATTATGTGCGATTTCCTGGGTCCCACTCCTTAATGTGCTCCCTTAATAACAGATTCAGGGGTCTCAAAATTTTCATTATTGATGTTCTTTCGACTTAAAATAAGGTTAGAATCTATTGATGTTCTTTCGACTTAAAATAAGGTTAGAATCTGAAAGAGCTCCACTAAGAATAGAAGGTTCAAGACAGTTTGTGGGTTTTCCTCGAGTTCAATGTGGGCTCCAGTGGTTTGTACCGCGGTAGCTGTTGGTGTAGTTAGGGTTTTGTGGGATGGTTTGGGTGGGCCGGTTTAGGATTGGGCTAGATTTGGATTTTGGGCTTTTTTGTTTAATTTGGGTGTTGAGTTGAACTTTATTGTACTATCTGCTGTGGACCCTAATAGACCTTTGGGTGTTATGGGTTTTGCCCTTATGGTGTATTGTCTAACTTTTTGTTGGATCCCCTTCCCCTTTCTCCGTTTTTAATAAAATTCATTTTTGCCGATAAAATAAAATTAAAAATTGTTGGTTTCCTCGGGTTCAGCGTGTTTGTATAACATAATTCTAGTATTCACACAAGCTTACGCATACTCCGACAAATATTGATAACCAATTTTCACAGTCCACTTTCAAGGATTCCTATTATTAAAGCCAGAGCAATGCTGTGTTTACATATTACGTCACATTAAAATTAGGGTGCTGATTTTGGCACTCCAAAATTGTCCACAGGCGCTCCAAAATTTGTCCCCATTAGGTGAAATTCCTAATTTACCCTCAGGGACCCCCAACCATTTTCTCCCTCTCACTTTACTCTCTCAGTCTCTCTTCATCTCAACTTCGCAACCCCCAAAACCAGCGATCAAAAACCAAGAACTTGAGAACCAAGCTGACCTCACCCTCTCTCTTGCACCCCGACTTATCATCCCCCACCCTCTTATCTCTCGATCGAATCCTTTGTCGTTGAAACCCTGTTGTCGATCAAACCCTCAATCCATGAAACCCTTACAACGATCTCACTCCTCTCTGTGTCTCGATCTCAATGTCTGCGATAGCCCCGGTTGCTGTAGGTTGGCAACAGTGGGGGTGCAGACGATGAAGGAGTCGACTAGAGCGTTAACTAGGTGGAAATGAGAGAGAGGAGTTTGATCGGGGTGATTTCGCCGGGTTGTGCTGTGTGTGTGTGAGAGAGAAAGAGAGAGGGGGGGGGGGAGGGGGGGCGTTGGTCGGCGTTGTTTCAGTGGTTTTCCCAGTCAGTGGGTTGAGATGGGGTTTGTTTGCTGGTTTTGGGGTTTGAGAATTGAGATGCAGAGAGAGTAGAGAAAGAGAATGTTTGGGGGCCTGACTTCTTGAGGGTAAAGTAGGAATTGCACCTAATGGGGACCAATTTTGGAGCGCCTATGGACAATTTTGGAGTGCTAAAATCAACACCCTAAGATTATTAATTCTTTTAAAATTTTGTTAAATGCGTGTTAAAATTATGTTGATCGAATATCTACCTAATAAAACACAAGGGTGTGAGCCTCCACACAAACACAAATTGATCCAAGAGTTGAGATTCATGTGATTCAATGGATGAGGTGTGCTCTCTAACTCTCTTAAGAAAACACCCACACTCTTACAAATATATTACCAAAATACTATCAAATGGTGAGTAGTGCCGTAGGCAAGGGCAATCACTAGTAATTTATAAATCGAATATATCAAAAATTCTTGCACAGGGTCAAATCTATTTGTATCAATACAAATACATAAAGTCGGTCGACACTGTTTGTGCACAAATCGCGATGTGGGGCCCGCCAAACGTTTCACACAAACGATCTGAGTCGTTCATTAAATTTAAAATATTTTTTCGAGGGCCTTCAAAAAAGTCAGTTCAATCCGATACCTCTAGGTATTCGATTCAATCATTTAACTTATCATTCAGATAATAGGATCCTAAAATAAGAATGAAAAATTAGATGATTGGATCGTACACATTTAGATATCGGATTGAGTTAATTTTTCACGACTACCCTGGAATTTTTTTTTAAATTTTTATGAACGACTCAGATCGTTTTTGTCGTTGCTCATGGTTCGGATTGGATCGACAACCGAATCGCTAGTCACGGTTTTTACGAAATGAAATCCGTGACCGGATCAAAAGTCCTGCGGTCCGGTTTCAATCCAATCCGTGACTCGCAGATCGGTTAAGATTTTATCCGTAGATTACGTTACATAAGCAACCAAAATTGAAGTTCGCATATAATATATTCACTAGATTTCCACTCAACCAAACCAAACATCAAACTCATTTATACGAGGAACTTAAATAGAGGTCTTATCCTACATTAATACTTAAGTCTTAATCCTTGTAGGTTTGAAAACTTATGTTTTCATCCTGAAATTTAAATAATACTCATTTAGCCCTTAATAATTTGGTCCGCGCATTGACAATCATGACAAAATTTTCCGAAATCACGACAAAATCTTTTGGGATGTAAAACTAACATAAAAAGTTAGTATAAGATCCTAAAATTCTTTACTATATAGGTGAAGAAATTCGATAGTTTTATATCCCGAATTTCTTCACTTATATAGTAAAAAATTTTAAGACCTTAAACTAATTTTTTATGATAGTTTTACATCCCGGATGGATTTGTCATGATTACGGATGACTTTGTGCCATAATTCTTTATTTGTCTTAATTTCTGTATTTGTCATGATTAAAGATGTTTTAGGATGTCGATTTAAATATTCAAACCTAATAGGATAAGCACCTAAATAAGTTTACGAAACAAATGGCTATTTAATTTCTTCTTTATCCTTTCTAGACATCATTACATTTCATTACATAAAACCAAAAAAAAATAAAAAATCAATATGGAATAACAAATAAACACGTAAGAAGATCTCCATCAAACAGCTAGCCCTGCTAGCCACGGTAATAGCAACTATATCCCATTACAAAGGTAAAATATTAAAATTGGTAAAAAAAAAAAGTTTTAACAGTGCTGAAAACTATTTATATACTCGTATATAGATACTCTCTCCGTCCCTTTTTTAGAGTCCAGTATTCCATTTTGGGTTATCCCTTAATAAGTTTCTATTTTGTAAAGTTAGTGGGTAAAAGTTGGTGCATTATCTATTTTGTCCCTAAAAATAGATTTCATTTTGAAAAGTTAAGTGAGTAAAAGTGTAATGATAATAGGTAAGTAGGGAAAGTGGAGGAAAAAATTGATGTGAAAGGTATAATGATGATGCTTTTTTAATAAGTTGGAATTACAAAGCAGGACATTTAAAAAGAGACGGAGGGAGTATATATTAACACACACACACACACACACACACACACACACACACACATATATATATATAAAATATCGAGGCAGTTCAAGGGACACCGAAAAAACACCCCAAATCTCAATCTCATAGTTTCCCATCAAATTTTTATGATCCGAACCGTTCAATGTGTGCAGAATGTGATTTTAAGGGTACCATAAGAAATTAGGAAAAATTATGACCGTAAAGTGCTTGTTTTGAGCATTTTTTAATTGAACCGTTCATTAAATCTAAGATAAAAACTGTTCAGATTAAGCATTTTCCGGCCTTTTTTTTTGCTGATTTCTCGTGGGTACCCTTAAAATCACGTTCTGATCACATTGAGCGGCTCGAATCATCAAAATTTGATCGGAAACTATGAGAGTTTTTTTTAGGTGTTTTTTTGATGTCCTTTGAACCGCATAATATATTATTTATGCATAGTAAATATCTTACGGTCTAGTTCGGTTAATTCACGGTTTGATAATGAAAATTTGTGGACTGAATCGCGAATCACAGTTTTCTAATTTTTCAATCTGTGTCCGGAATATTAATCCACAAACAAAATTCAGAAGGTACGGATCGGTTCATATCGGACCGGTTTCACGGTTCAGCAGATTTTTTAGTAGCCCTATTTTTGTGGGACCATGGTGGGTTCCACGGGTCCCGCATTATGATCTATGCACAAATTGTCTTTTGCAGTGTTTTGGCATTCGACGCAAGTCTTTGATGGATGAGAGAGAGAGAGAGAGAGAGAGTGCAAGTCCAAGGGTTTGAAGTTGCATGCCAAATTGCTCATCCAAGGGTTTGAAGCTGCATGACATATTTCTGATACAAAACTGCTGCATGTGAAACCCACTATTTCTTGTGTTCCTGAACTCTTTGTACAGTCTTTGTCAGTCTTTTGCTATGAAATTGTTTTGGTGAAATGGCACCTTCTTTATCTGTAGGAGGTGGAATGCCTTCTTCAAGAATCCACATGATTCTACAGACTTCAGATTTCACCTTAAAGGCTGTGTTTGGATGTAGGATTTTGGTAGGAAGGGAAAATTAAACAATCCGAGGGCTCGCAGCATGTTAGACCCTTCAACCTTTAGATTTCCTTCCCATACCTAAAACCTTGATCCAAACACTGCATACCTCCAGCAGTAACCTTGTATTGAGACGAATTATAATTTTCGTCCGTTAATGATTGATTGGTCTAAGGAAATAGCTGAAAACTTCCTCCAGTCTTCTTAAGCCCAGAATCAGATGTTGTGATTCCTTCCATCATGTTTACTGGTTGCTTTGGCATAGATTGTGAAACCCCAACAGTGTTGTCAGCAGCGTCGGTTAAAGGTTTCCGATTTCCTTGAAACTCATACCGCAACAACTCGTGTGGTGTATAATTTTTCGAGGAAGCAAGATTTTCAGGAAAGATACCAAGAGTCAGTTCAGATGCTATACCTCGTACCACGTCTTTTTTCCCTTCTATACCATTCTGTTTGGAAATTATGTTTTTGTCCAACCGAGGAGTTGTTACGTCCCCTAGTCCAAACCCATGATTTTGTTGTCCCATTTTATAATTCCCTTCCATGCTGTTCTGTATGGAAATTCTGTTGCAGTCCAACCGAGGAGTAGTTATGTCCCCTAGTCCAACCCCGTAATTTTGTTGTCCCGTTTTCTTCCCTTCTATGATATTCTGTATGGAAATTCTGCTGCTGTCCAACCGAGGAGTAGATACGTCCCCTAGTCCAAACCCATGATTTTGTTGTCCCATTTTCTTTCCCTCTATGCTGTTCCGTATGGAAATTCTGTTGCTGTCCAACCGAGGTGTAGATACATCCCCAAGTCCAAACCCATAATTTTGATGTCCCATTTTATTCCCTTCTATGCTGTTCCGTATGGAAATTCTGTTGCTGTCCAACCGAGGTGTAGATACGTCCCCTAGTCCAAACCCATAATTTTGTTGTCCTGTTTTCTTCCCTTCTATGCTATTCCGTATAGAAATTCTGTTGCTGGACTCCAACCGAGGAGTAGATATGTCCCCTAGTCCAAACCCATAAATCTGTTGTCCCGTTATCTTTCCTTCTTTAATTTTCTCAATCGGAAGCACAATAACTGAGGCAGATTGTTTACCAAGAGCAAACTTATCTGGCTTTGCAAGCGCAAAGAACTTGGAGTTCTGGTGTGGGTTTTCTTTCTCTACGGAGGAAGAAGCTAAATTATTCTTTGGCAAGTTATCAGTCATGGGTACTTTCTCAGAGGCAAATGGCATACCTGACTTCAACTGAGGTACGGTTCTGTTGTCAAGTGAAAGCTTCAAGTGTTGTGGGATATCTTTTCCTCCCACGGAAACACTGGCATTTTTCTTCGACAAGCTCTCAGCCAGAGGTAATGTGACAGTGGCAAATCTCCTGGGAAGTGGAAATGGGGCATCTAATTGTGACTTAGAACTAGATTCTTTCTGGAGTCCTGAATCAGAATTTCGCCGCGACAAGTTGTTTCCTCTCAACATCTCAGTTGGAAGTGGAAATGTGGTATCTGACTTCGACTGAGACACGGGTTTGTTGTCAAGTGCAGACTTTGAGTTTTCCTGTGGCGTTTCTTTTCCCCACATGGGAAATCGCGGAAGTGGAAATGTCATGTTCCTTCCTCCCGTGGAAGCTCCAGAGCCATCCTTTTGCAAGTTACTAGTAGGCGGTATAGTACTAGAGTGCAACTGATGGGAAAAGTCAGGTTTCTGTTGCAACATGTCTTTGTTTTCTGCTGGAGCACGTATGTTCTTGTTTTGCAAGGAGTCGGTACTCGTAGGTACCTTAGCGAAGGTGTGTGATAACTTAGGAAGGGGAAATACGGAACTTGACTTCAACTGAGGTGATGCAGATTCTTTCTTAAGCCCAAACTTAAAGTTCCGCCTTGGGTTCGTGCTTCTTCCCACCACAAGAGTTCCAGTCGCAGTTCTCGGAAAAGTATCTCCCAGCAGAACCGAATCCCTTGTAATTTGGTTATTGTTGTTCTCAGGTTGCGGATTCAAGTCTGGGATGGGAAAGTCTCTTCTTTTGTACATCCTAGCAAGTGGAGCAATGTCGTTCGCTGCAGTAATGGGGGTAAATAGCCCCGGCTGAAACACCACACCCCTTAGAAGGGTACCGGTTCTGCTAGCCCTTACGGAAATGAAATATCCGGCTTCAAAAGAACCCTCAATGATACCGGTAACTACCTGGCCCACCATTTCATTGGCGATATCATCACTTGGATCCACTGCAAAATATTGGCTGCTTTTTAGACCGTGAGATGGGGGAGGTTGAGGCGATAGACCGTTTAAGATTTGGCCAAAATGTTCTTCCTTGCGTGGACGACCAGGTCTCCGCTTTGGTGGATATTCTATCATGGGGATGAAAGTTCTTGCGCGCTTTTTCTGTTCGCTCGTTTCCACAAATTTACTCATCATACGAACCTCCACACTTCTTTTTTTTGAAATCTTTCCTCTGCAACCGTCTATAAAATGCCGTAGCTTGTATAAATGGTTCCTGGTCACAATAGGATCAGGGCTAGTGAATATTGAGAAGTAATGACGAAATCTCCACTTAAACATTTCAAAGGGATAAATGCAAGAAGGGGACTCAAGGATGAACCTTAAGAGATGGACAGTAATATTTTTACGTACATTCCAACTCATACTACTGATTGTTTCTGAGAACCATAACGATTACTGTTTCCTATAGCAATGCCGGTAGCAGAAAACAAGAAAGAGGTTTTCAACTTAATTGACACAAACTAGCTAGAAAAGGAGATTTCCAACTGTTGAGTGTTGAGTTTTGAGTTGTGCAATGGCAGGTATCTGTGGAAAAACAAATGATGTTTCCTTTCATAAATGGAGGCGAAACAGCTAACCGGACAACATACACAGATACGAGATAGTGTGTGGAATAGGAAGCTGCATGGAGCTACAAGCTAGGTCTCAAAAGACCATAACTCAGAAGAAATTATGAGACTTCGTCGCAAATTGTGAGATAACTTTAATCTCAATTCTGAGATGACAACATTGATAACCCAAGTCTATGGCTTCCATTTTTAGGAGGTCACGTGTTTGAGCCGTATTAGGTGGGTCAATGGTTCGTACTTTCGATCCCATGAAGGCTACCTGAGGCTTGGATAGAGTAATTATTTGAGACACGCGAGACAGACAACTACATGATACTTTCGCGAGGAAAAAAGGATCATTCAAGAATTGATAAGTAAAAACCACATGATCCACAGAAATTTAGTGTGAACTCAACTAGGGCTGAAAGCTGAATGGTAAAAAAAACTCTTAAGGTTCAATTCTAGGCAAAGTAGTTCTTGCTTATTGGAATGAATGCAGGAATATATTGGGCAATCTCTTGAAATGCTTTTTCCGACCATTCGAAGAGAATAGAATGCAAATGGAATCGTCATCCACCAATTTAGGACTCAACTTAACAGAATTGTTCCAGAGAACCAAACTCTACCTTAATTTCTCTCATTTTCCACCTTAATTTCTCTCATTTTCCTGCATCTTTCTCCTAGACCAAACATAACTCATATCATCATATGGTAAAACAAACAAATTAATGCATGCCACATATATATAGGATATACATGCATATATACATCTAGAGATTCATCCTTGAATGCCAATCATTCAAACCCAGATAAATTTGGGATCAGTAACACACACCTTACATCGATCTGCATGTACAAATGATACATATAACACATCAAGCTAAACATATGTAATGCAAGTATATTTTAAAAATACTTCAAATTTAACGTATAATTGAAGAACTCACGTACCAAAAAGAGAGCGCCGAGGAAATCAATTGGAGAACAGAGAATCTCTGGTTACCTCCTTCGATCGCGACATTGGTGAGGACAGTTTTTATCTATGTTTCTTTGGGTATTATGGAAATTGACACCAAATGTGAGATGGGAACTCTAGAGTCAATGTTTCCTGGAATTTGCTTTTCCGGGAATGTTTTCAATTTTTTTAACTAACACACATGAAAGAGAAGGGGGGGAAAAATGGACGCATTGTATTGTGTTACTATTAAGGGAAGTTGACAGCCAGCTTACGCGTTTTTTTCTATTTTTAGAGAAGTAATCAATTAATGGACGAGGCTTACTTCGGGCGCGACTGATGTTGTGTTCATCGATATGAACCTTTCATTATGGAGCCAACTGAACAAATCATGTTTTTGCAAAACGGAATTAGCTTGACCAAGAGTCCATAAATAACTCGATTTTGACTTCGGGGAAATGAACGTTTTATTGTCCAAAATCATGTTTGTCGTCCAACAGATTCTGGGCTCTGATTGAGATGAATTGTTGGTTATACAGACGCCTAAGCAAATGTATTAAGTGAAATCATTATTGTCACAAAAAATAGAAGTGTTATTATTGACCTTACATGTCATGCATTTCTGCTAACACTAGTTGTTGGGCCCAGAGTGCCTCATGAATTTGGTTACACGATACCACTCTTTGCGACCGCTCTAAAAATAGACATGCGGGTGCGATGTCAAATATCATAAAAGACTTAATTGAAGCCCTCGCTAACACCAATTGATTTTAGGAGAAATGGTGGAAAAGCAGTCCGACACAAGTGATTGGAGTACATAGTTTTGCAGCTCCTGATGGTTGATAATAAACCTAATTCATTTGATCATCTACTATATGAACGTTTCGAGGAGCTGATCCCTTTGTCTAAAGTATCTCATCGTTGAATTAATTGTCGTCCATTTGATCAAATAAAGTGGATCATTCTCATGATATATGGGTAGTATTTCATTCTTCATCAGGGCCTGTTGCAATGGGATAGTACATATTCATGAGTGAACTATGGGCCAAACAGGAAAACTCTGTCCAAGTTGCTAATCACTATGTTAATTTGTTGTCCATCATTGGTTACATGGGTTCTGGCTGTTGAGGCATTGATAGACCAGCTGCTTTAGAATATGGGATTTGTCGTCTCACCGATAACTTTCCATGGTTACATCAGGTTTCCATTTTCCAAATGCTGCTGTAGTTTTCCCTTGTGGTTATTATGTATCAGGTAACTTGAATGAAAATTTCTCTTCACGAGTACGTGCTCTTTGCAGAATTACGAAATTTCCTTGATATCAGTGGTTACTTCTGATGAGAAAATCGCAGGAGAAGCAGGAGACAGTTAGACAATGATACAGCAGGTTGAGGATTGACATCTCGGAAAACAAAACTGATGAGCTTGAATAGGAAGCAAAACAAGGAAGGTAAAAAGGTTCACCATTGCATCAACAATTTAAAAAAAGAAAAAATTGGTTTACATGGCAAAATCAATACCTCACCAATTATAGCATCGCATATCATTGATGTCCACATGCAAGGAAATGCAAACTTTCCTTGCAGTTTTTGCAGATAGCAAAAGAATCCTGTTTAAGAGCAAAATACAGGCATGTAAAGAACGCAACAGAATACAACTGAGTTGTGGATTCTTATTCTTGAAATCTTAAACGACGTTCAATCACAACTGTTTTAATGACTATGACCGTCTACATTTCCACCTTCCTTGCCCTTTCGTGCAGCTGCTCTCAGTTGACGCTGCTCCTCCTTGTAAATTCGATTCCTACGTTGGAACTGCAAAACAAATTCCACACAGGCCTAACGAAATCAATAAAGCATTGAGGAGATAATGGGCGATTGATGCATATCTCACATAATCACCACATTCCGTTTTCAAGTTCACATGCATACTTTGGATTGAACTATATCCAATCTCTAAAAAAGCAGAATGAAAACACTAATAGTAACAATGAAACATGAAAATCTTATGGATAACCACACTACAGAGATTGTTCGAATACCACATTAAAGCATTACAATTATTTATCCAAGCAAGTCCAAAAGTCAAAAGTGCCTCTATTTCACTCGCCTTGCAACACAGTGAGCACGACTGAGATACTCTTAACACATACAAAATGAACCACCAATATCTTCTTTTCCTTCTGGTTACACTATACCAGACAGGCTGGAGCTCAAGTCATGTGTCCCAAGGTAGTTCCATAATTCCATATCCCCGCCAGGCCAAAATATCTGTGGTTATTTCGTACCAGACCTCTCCTACAATAAGATAAGGACACCTGACTATCCCAAGATTAATAAAAATGGAGGCTCTAACAATAATCACCTTTATATGTGTAGCATCTTTATCAATGTAGCATCTTTATATGGCCTTTGGCTAAATAGTAAAACATCACCTTCACGCAAGGAGGGAAGAGGAGGAAATTTTTACTAGAATTTCAAGTATCGAGTGCTGATTGTTCTCGCGAAACCAATTCCTAGTTCCTAGTTGGGAACAAAATGTATATCTGAATAAAGAGCTTATCAACAGTGAACCCATTTCTCAGATGATACGTCAAGAAATGATATCTTAGCAACTAAAATTCAAGTGAAATCAGGTAGATAGAGACTCTGAATGATAAGTTTACACTACAAGCATGATTCTGACTTGGAAATGAGTATGGCATAGGTGGCATAGGTGGCACATGGGGATAAACGCGCTCCAGTAGGAGGAAAGCTCTCAGTGGGCCATGGCTAAGAAAGCATAAAGACCATTATGTAACTTGATTTCAAAGATTCATTGTAGCCAGGGTAATGGAAATTTCATGAGATTGAGATTTAAATTGGTGGATGAAAGGTTATAGGGCCTATCAAAAGGGTTAGAAATGTTCATGCCGCATTGTCTAAAATTCCCAAGGCGCCCGGAGGCACCGAGGTCCCTTGAAGCCCAGCCAAACGCCCATGAAAGCTAGGTGGAAGACAAGTAAAATTTCAAAATAGACAAGATTTCCAACATACTAGTCTTTTTATAATACCCAAAAATCCTAAAGCAAAACTCTATCCTAGCTAAGGAGGAAGCAAACATCGACTAACCAAGGTGAAAATATAGATCGGAAGATGGAAGAGATGCATGTAGTGCGCTAATCAAACTCCAAAGCGGATCTCTGGCACATGCAGCACGTTGTTAAGCGTAAGCTCTTTCCCAGAAGTCATTTTCAGCACAATTTTCTCTTTGCCTTCAGCCTTCAAGATGCTCAAGACAAAATTTGAGTCATTTGATGTAGAACAGATTCGAAATAGGATTAACGGTGCTCAAACACAAAGAACAGTGGCTAATCAAACATTCAAACCCCAAAGTGGATCTCTGCCACAGTATTCTTGTTTATTTTAAGTACTTGAGAGAACGATCTTGAAATTGGTTACCAACGAAATGAAACGAATCGAAGAAGCTTGACTTAATGAAGTGAAAAAAAGAAAAGGAATTGGGGGATGGAGATAACCCTTTGGAGTGGTGGAGAAAACAGTCCTTGGGTTCCTTGCCCAGACATGCACTCACTTAAGTCCATCCATAAATAATAGGACCTCCCTTTGTTTCCCATTATCCCCACATACATACTCCTCCCAAGCTTTGTTTCTCTTTCTTCTTCCTCTCGGTTGGCACAGCCAACTTACAGTTGGGTGACACAAGGTAATCATACTAGTTAAGGGTAGTTTTGGAATCACATTTAAGGAGCTTTTAAGGGCACAGGCACACCCATTTTTCCCTTTTACAACCCGAAAAGGTTTTGTATTACAATTCTCTTCCCCACAATACCAAATCTTTTAGTCTATGTTTGGTTCAATGGTATCAACGTTCGAATGAAATGGAAAGCAATGAATGGGAACCCCAAAAAATGGAATGGAATAATGTTCGAATGATGATTCGTTGCTGTTGTTGTTGTTGTTGTTCATAGGAACGGGAGGGATGAAATATATTTGCTCTTTTTTTTGTAGTGAAACAACTCTGATAGTTAGATGTGCAATGAAATTAAGAAAGAGGATTTGTTAGATGTCATTTCTAAGTGCAAAATTTATGTCTCAGTCTACTGGAAATTGGAAGGGTACGAGATATGACACAGGGAGTTTGACAATAATGTCAGATAAATTTAACAAAACTTCTACGTCATTGTAGCAGTAGTTTCGGCTTATTTTAAGTCCTTGAGTATGACCTTGATATTGGTTACCACTTACCAACAAAACAATCAAAGAAGATGGGCTTAAGGGAGTGAAAAAGACAAGGAGTTGGGGGATGGAGATGACCTCTTTGGAGTGGTGGAGACACTCGAGATAGTCTTCTCTGAGAAGAGAGCAGTCCTTGGGTTCCCTGCAACGAGACATGCACTCGCTGAAGTCCATCCAGAAATCATAGCACCTCCCTTTGTTTCCTGTTATCCCCCATCCAGATGCCATCACTCTCCCTCTATCTGCAAGCGAGATAGAGATTACAGAAACAGTAACATAAAACAGCGACAAACAAACAAATTTTGAGAAAGAAATATTGAGCAACTAGCGATAAATCTTTTGCACATAACATATATTTATAGGGAAGCCATAAAGATTGAAAAAACATAACAATGCCCACCTTAGGATCTTCGCATTTAACACCTTTAGATATACAATACAACACAACACAAACCTCATCCACATGCATAGAGAGAGAACATAAACGAATACAGGTCTTTTAGCTTGATTGATTTTAACACACACACACACACAGGGAGAGATTAAAAGTTACCCTTGATTTATTGGAAATCATGTTGATGCATAGAGATGGAGATTTCAAAGATTACTAGATTAGGACTTTGAGATAGGTGAGAGCGAAATGCGGTATATAGGACAGGGGTAACTAATAAGATAGTGTGCAAGCTAATGTACATTATCTTGTAGTATGCCCTTTCTTTAATTCGCATCTTCATGGATTTGCAAGTCCCATGAGTTCTAGGCTCTGCTTGTCTCGACGTAAAACATTTTACAACATATAATATTTTCCATGTAAAGTGTTTCGCAGACAACAAACTTTTTATTTTTATTTTCCGGTGCTTGGTTGACGCTTGGAAAAAAATTCCAGAACAAAACTTTTCCATCATTTGGGTAGCAAAGTAATTTTCACGTAAAGGATATGAACTCACCTACAATAGTAAGTCAGAAATAGAACCTCCCAAGCACTTTTAACCTCCACATTCAACAAACAAAAAGTAGTACATTTACCATCCCGTAAAAGCTCGTTTAAAAAAAATATCCAACTGCACAATGAAAATTCTATATCCCTATCTTACATCCAGTCAATGAATTCCAAACCTAACAAAAGCATTAAGGCCAATAAGCACGTAAAGGTTTCATGCGTGCTGTGACAGCTAAGGTGTACGAACTACGAAACCAAAGAAAATAGTAAATCCTTCAAAACTAACCCAAAGAAGTCAACTCTTACTATATGTTCTTCAAACTTAACCCAAACCGATGAGAAAAACTTCAATTATTTAGTACTATTGAGGGCTAGAACCACCCGGTAGTCTAACAAGCTCTGCATACAACTGCAGTATTGCAGTCAAAACAATCACACAAAAGAAAAAAAACAACAAGTGAATTGTTTCCATCGATCGCTGAAAGCAGGAAGTCGTGAACCAATCACCCAGAATCTCACATTATGTCCCAGTCCAACCATATCAAAAGGAAATCATCACTTGCTCTCTCACAGAAATGTGAAGAGTGTGTTGGAAGAATCATGTTTGATTGAAAGTCTCGCAAAGCTATGAAAATCCCAAAGGACTCATCCATATCTGGCCTAAACAGTGCTTATTACTAGCATACAAAACTCTATTTATATAATTCTCCTCTCTCAGTCTCTAGTGACAAGCTATGACCTAGGTATATATCACGTATAAGGGTCGTAAATTTAAAAAATCCAATGACTGCAACACCTCTAGCTACCGCTTATGTGGCAGCTCCAATTACCGCAACTTCACTTAAATTCGCATCAATTCGATCCTTATCCATCTACGCAGAATAATATTCTAAAAAAAACAAATCTCATTATGCATAAAACCTCTCTGTACGAGAGCTAATTAGAAACTAGTATTTTGGACAAATCTAGCCCCAACTATACCAAGGAACTGAATTTATTGAACACAACCAGTGAATGCACAGAAGCTAATGCCAAGGCCAAATTAAGTCACAAAACGGAGAATTCATTCTGAGCAATAAGCATAAAGGCATTGTTTGAGGCCCCAAGAAAATGCTAAAAAAGAAAGGGCCCCTATAAGGGTAGGGTGTTCCTGCATCGAATTGATTGACTCCTGGTGTGTGGATCGGACATCCCAATACTCCAGGAGGAAGTGTTTATTTTACTAGACCCCAGCCGTATTACTATGTTTAAGGATCTAATTTACCCATAACATAACAAAATGAGAGCAGAAAACAGAGAGAGAGAGAGAGAGAGAGAGAGGGGAGGGGGGACGATGAGCGAGGGAGGGAGGGAGAGAAGGTTCGTACCTGTTCGATTTCAAGATTTTGGGCTGCTTCTGCTTCCGATCGAAATGGAAAATTGGGTATAGGTTGTGACAATTAAAAGGGAAAAATTCAAAATACCCCTGACCTTTAGACCAAAATTCAATTAGGCTCCCAACTTTTTAAAAACTTCAATTTTACTCTCAACGTTATCTTTCGTTAATCAAAACGCCTCCTTCCATCTGAATGACTAACGGATTCCGTTAAAGGCTCCGTTAAATTTCATCCCAATCAAATTTTGATGATCCGAGCCGCTCAATGTGTTCAAAACGTGATTTTAAGGGTACCCTTTAGAAATTAGCAAAAAAAATGATCGAGAAGGGCTTCATCTGAACAGTTTTTTATTGAATCATCTGAACAGTTTTTTATTGAATAGTTCAATAAAAAACTGTTCAGATGAAGCCCTTCCGGATCATTTTTTTTGCTAATTTTTTGCGAGTACCCTTAAAATCACGTTTTGAACACATTAAGCGGCTTGGATCATCGAAATTCGATCAGAAAAAGGGAGGTGCAAACCAAAGCAAAATCCAGACGTTCGGACTTGAACAGAATCCGGATCAATCCGCACCTCCTCTTTCCCAATCTAATTTTGATGATCCGAGCCACTCAATATGTTCAAAACGTGATTTCAAGGGTACTCGCGAGAAATCGGCAAAAAAAAATGACCCGGAAGGGCTTCATCTGAATAGTTTTTTTTTATTGAAAATAAAAAAACTATTCAGATGAAGCCCTTCCGGGTCATTTTTTTTGCCGATTTCTTTATTGTATCCTTAAAATCACATTTTGAACACATTGAGTGGATCGGATCATCAAAATTCGATCGGGACGCTATTTAACGGAGTTTTAACGAAATCCGTTAGTCATTCTGACGGAAGGGGCCGTTTTGATTAACGGAAGATAACGTTGGGAGTAAAATTGAAGTTTTTAAAAGGTTGGGAGCCTAATTGAATTTTGGTCTAAAGGTTGGGGGTATTTTGAATTTTTCCCCAATTAAAAAAGAAAACTTAGTTAAAAAAAAAATTTTAAAAAGAAACCTAGATTTGGAACAGTGTAACAAACTAGTCCCCTTAATTGTATTGGGTAAACTATAGTTAACCCCCCTCTAACTAAGTCTCGCGTGCACTTTGTCTCTTTTAACTTCTTTTTTTGGCACTCAACTCCCTCTAACTAACTGAAATTCAAACGGTCATAACTTCTTCTTCTAAAATAAAAAACATGCAAATTATATATCGATTTCGAGGTTTTGAAGTCAGCTTTCTAATGACATCAAAATCACATCACGATTCAAAGCACATAGAAAGTTATGATCAAAAGAGTAAGGGTTGGTAAACAGAAAGACCGTTTTGATCATAACTTTCGGTGTGTTTTGAATCATGATGTGATTTTAGTATTATTAGAAAGCTGACTTCAAGACCTCGAAATCGATATATAATTTGCATGTTTTCGATTTTGGACGAAGAAGTTATGACTGTTTGAAGTTATGACCGTTTGAATTTCAGTTAGTTAGAGGGGATTGAGTACCAAAAAAAAAGTTAGAGGGGGCAAAGTGTACCCAAGGCTTAGTTAGAGGGGTTAACTATAGTTTACCCAATTGTATTTTGTTTCCGTTCAAATCCTAATGACTTTTAACTTTACAACAATGTCAGTATACATCCCGAGTTGTTTGAGAGTCTCGTTTTTTCTAATTTTTGAATTTTGTTTTTTAAAAATGAAAGAATCGCATCTATTTACACATCCATACTCACAATTGTGTTGGTTCTACACACATTCAACCCTTCATTTTCATAGTTAACCTCATTCATGACTTCTTTTATGAATTCTAAAAAAACAAGCCAATCTTCCAACCCTAAGCACAAAAAGAGAAAAGAAAAAAAAAAGATAATTAAATCTACACTCATGAAATCGAAATCCAATTTGTGAACTTGGCCTAGAAATTGGGTCAGGTTAACCAATGTTAGCCAAGATTTTGGCTTAATGACAGTCCATCCCAACTCACGAACCAAACCCAATTCTAATCTTGGTCAAAATCAAACCCTATTTCAATCGATTTCGGGCCATGCCACAACAAATCCGACCAAATGTCGACTGGGGTCAAACCCGACCTAAACCCGGATAGACCTGACCCCTGTAAACAGCCCTAGTTGTAATCAATAATATTTTTTATTATTATTGTTATTGTAACGGAATTTTTTTGAGAAATGGGTTAATTAATGTCATCAAAATTTGAGACGTTCCGTGTTCGGAAATTAAAAGAATATATTTATTGTGCAAAAAAATGAGGAGTGGTTTTAAGTAATACAGTACATGTAGTAGGTTGGTCATAAGGGTAGTAAAGTCATTTTGTTTTTTAACTAACACTGTTTTGGTAACGTCTCGCACCTGCCTCATACAACATTGGTTGCTTTGGCCACCCATCCAAATGTCTACCAGGGCTTTGTACGGAAGCCCGACCCCAATGCCTATAGAGAGTCACAGTTTTCCAAAAACCTCTACCAAGGGTTGTCACTCTAATTTCTAGTACCTCAAGGAGGAGAGTGATTTAGTTAGAAACCTCAAGGGATATTGATGTAATTTACTCTATTTTTTCTATTACAATTTATACTCTAATTTTTTTTAGGTACTCCGAATCGTTGGATTAAGAAAAAAAGTGAATACTCCTTGATTTCGATAATCAAACAAGCCGAGTTTCTGTCCAAACTCAAAATTAAAAAACTCATGGAGGACTTTCAAACGTTATACTCCACCTTATGCGGTTTGTAGGCCAATCATCTATTTTTTTAAATACGTATATTTTTTCAGTTCAAAATTTTAATCTATCTCTCTCATCATTATGCACTTATCGTTTTAATGTACGTAGAATATTCTATCTATCAATTATTGGACAAAACCTTGTTTAGTATCTTCCAAAATCAATCTAAACTTATTCGGAAAAGCAATATATTTGGCCATTCATATTCAATTTGTCTATGTATGAATCATAGTTAGAATCACAAGTGAAAAACTCAAGTCAAAATGAAAACTACTACTACTAGGATTTATCTAGTAAATGAGTCTTCTTATAGGACCTAATTTAAAGTACCCAAAAAACAAGTCAGAAGTTAAGAATTTGCCAAATGAGAGAAACTTATTTACGATTCAGCATGAAATTTTTTTTTACAGCAGCCACCGATTGCGATTGTCTAAAAGTGTTCCTTACAGTCTGAGGAAAAGAGTTTAACTCTCTTTCAAAAAAATTTCATAAACATTAGAACCGTCCAGAATATTTTAAAACAGTCGCGATTCACTCTGTAAACAACTATTCACTGCTGCCCGGTTAAGGTGCCATTCCAGTTTTTGAGAAAAAAACAATCTTTAAGAAAAAGAAGGTAATTTTAAGATCAAAAATCATATATTTATGCAAACAATTTTTTTTACCAATATAAATCTTATGTGATAGATCACATTAAAATCTTTTAAACGATGTAAAAAAAAATTAAAAATTTATTTTTTATTTTCGTTATATTTAAATTTAAAATTACTTTCTCTTTCAAAAAATAAGGTTTTAGAAAGAAAGCGAACGGGGCAAGATATGATTACTCTGCAAACAAAAAACCTTCCAGGCACCCTTTAAGCCGACCAAATCGGCATCGTTTCTGTACCTTCGTTTCCTCTTCCTATTTCTGATACTAGTCCTCCTTGTTGCACACGCACATTCTTCGGAGATTGTCCGCCATCACTTCGCAGGGAATTTGGAGAGATTTTCTCTCTCATCCATCCCCCTATCTCCTCCATTCTAGGGTTCCTCTATCTCTAACAAGGTACGCACGCTGCCTTCTCTCGCTATCTGCGACAATAATATTGTCGTAATTTTACACTTTTATTGAGCCATAACCTAACATATCTTCGTCCAAATCATTTACCTCTGTATATTGTTATCTCACATTGCTATAATTGGTGAAACCTACGCTTGCCTAGTATATCGTCGTTGGATTTTGATAAAATGCTTTGGGTGATTGCTGGAACCTATGCATATAAGTATTGTCTAATCTAATGAGCTGATAATTGAGCAAAACTGTTGAAATTTAGGTGTCTTCTTATTTATTGTCGTAAAATTTATATATATGTTTCAGCTTTTGGAGGTTGCTAATCAGCTGGGTTAGGAGAAAATGAGTGTGGTGGGATTCGACATCGGAAACGAGACTTGCGTAATTGGGGTTGTGAAGCAAAGAGGGATTGATGTCTTGTTGAACGATGAGTCCAACCGGGAAACCCCTGCTGTTGTGTCGTTTGGCGAGAAACAGAGGTTCTTGGGTGCGGCGGGAGCTGCCTCTGCAACCATGAACCCTAAATCGACGATTTCTCAGGTGAAGAGGTTAATCGGTAGGAAATTCAGGGATCAGAGTGTTCAGCAAGACCTAAGGTCGTTCCCGTTTCAGACTTCTGAAGGTCCAGATGGTGGCATATTGATTCATTTGCAGTACTTGGGCGAAACACATATATTTACCCCGGTTCAGATTCTGGCAATGCTGTTGGCCCATTTAAAGCAGATTGCTGAAAAGAATCTGGAAGTAGCTGTTTCTGATTGTGTGATTGGGATACCATGTTACTTCACAGACTTGCAAAGGCGTGAATTTTTGCATGCTGCAGAAATTGCAGGGTTGAAGCCATTGAGATTGATGCATGACTGTACTGCTACGGCTCTGGTTTATGGTATTTACAAGACTGATTTCCCCAAGTCAGGCCCAAGTCATGTTGTTTTTGTTGACATTGGTCAGTGCGATACACAAGTTGCTGTTGCATCATTTGAACCTGGACATATGAAGATACTGTCGCATGCTTTTGATAGTAACTTGGGGGGAAGAGACTTTGACGAGGTTTTGTTCAGATATTTCGCGTCACAATTCACGGAAAAGTACAATATCGATGTTTATTCAAACACCAGGGCTTCTATAAGGCTGAGGCAGGCATGTGAGAAATTGAAGAAAGTCTTGAGCGCAAATCCAGAGGCGCCACTTACCATTGAGTGCTTGATGGATGAGAAAGATGTCAAGGGTTTCATTAAGAGGGAGGATTTTGAGAAATTATCATTGGACTTATTGGAGAGGATACGCATCCCTTGTCGCAAGGCTTTGGAGGACTCTGGTCTGACTGTGGACAAAATTCATGTTGTTGAGCTTGTTGGATCTGGGTCTCGGATACCATCTATTGCACGAGTTTTGGCTTCTCTTTTTGGAAGAGAACCAAGCCGGACAGTCAATGCAAGCGAATGTGTGGCTCGTGGTTGCGCACTTCAATGTGCAATGCTTAGCCCTGTATTTCGTGTTAGAGAGTATGAGGTTTGTGTCTTTGTACAGCTGTTAACTCTTTGGCAAATAGTTTCGAGTCTTTCGACAATTGCATGGTTTTTTTCGGGCTGTTTTTGGTTTTTGGCAGGAATTGGTTGATTCTGTATCCCAAAGTTTGGTTAATTAGTTTATGTTTCTTCTGTAGGTATTCTACAGTTTGTATGCTTCCATTTGGAAAATGTTTCTTAGGGACACGATGTTCCTTCATGCTTAACCTGTTTCTTCCAAGTTAGTTTTTTGTTGTTGTTGTTGGTCAATGTAAAGCATCCCATGCTGTAACTAGCAAATTGAAGTTGCCATTATGCTGTCCGATAGGCTAATTTCTGTTGTATTTTTTTGCTTGAAAACATATGCTTTGTCATACTCATAAAGAGTCCGGATTTGGATTTATAGGCAATGAAATAGAGTAATAATTGGAAATAGGGATAATGATTGGAGAGAAATGGAATAATGATTAGAATCCAAAATCCAAAACCCTTAAACGAACGGGGTCAAAAATTTACTTAGCCTGACAGCTAGCATGTTAATATTGCCATAAGATCCTTATGAACATGAATCCAAATAATCATTATGCGCATTATAGCTCTAAGCGAATGGAGACCATTCTTGTAGCCAACCCAATCGGAAAGATTCCCTTGTTATGGCATCGTATTTCTCTCTTTTGTCCAGGTTTTTTTTGGACAGGTTACGCATATTACTAGCACTGCCTATGAATCGTTGGGTTGATTTTAACTATTGAACTCTAAAGGGCAGTCGGGGTGTTCAAATGGTGCACACATACTAGATGACAAGTGAATTCGAACAAAGGCAAAACTGTATCCCCTACTATAAGATAAAAGGCACAAGAAAGACAACACGGTAAAATCTGTTAGGCTACAGGAAAAAGATAAGATTATCCCCTGTATAATTGAAAGCGGAGGGTACTCAATCATTTGGTTGAGCACCTGAATTCTTGTCAGCCCTTTCTATAGTTACCCATCTCCTTTCTTTATATGATTAACGTGTCTGTACAATCAACCCTGCTTCTTTACATGAGCGTATTTTTCTTCAAATTATTCACACTAGTGTTATTTATTAGTTAAAGGTATCATGTCTGTTCATATTCCTCAGAATTGGTGTCAGAGCTACACACACTAGTTGATGCAACAGCATACATAGTAGTACTTGGTACTTCTGGGGATAACGGATTGCTACAAGTTCCAGATAAAGATCTAAGACAGGTGTCATTGTAATGTCTATCTGAACTCCCCTTGCGGTCACCGCTGATCTTCTTAAATTTTGTTTATCTTTTAGGGAAAGGCTATGACGAGTCCTTTATCCCTTCGGTGTTCTTAGCGGATTCGTACTAGTCAAAAGAAGTAGGAACGGGTTTCTTCTTTAGCCATTATATGCTATCTCATTTGGTCTCATATGAGATCGAGAGATTATCTGTCCAAAACTCTAAATGAAGGTGCCAATCTCATCAGGAAAGGCAAACACGCCTTGTTAAAGCATCTTACTCAAAACTAATTGGCAATGAATGGAGAGGCTGCCCATATACTAGTTTTGGAGGTGATAGTAACCAATGTGGGATAAGCTCAACAAACACCCCCCGACTTGCACGTGGAGAGATAAACAAAGGATCCATAACATGGGGATCATAACGAAACAAGGTGCATTTAGGCACAAACAACGGGGAAATCAATCAAAAGAGTCTTGTCCAAAAGAATCCGAAAGCCTAGCTATGATACCATGCTAAAGAATCCAACTCAAAACTAATTGGTAATGAGGGGAGAGGCCGCCCAGGCTCGTGTACTAGTTTTGGAGGTGACAATTAGCCAATGTGGGACAAACGCTAACAAGTCTTTACTTGAGAAAAATCAAACTCTATCAGTTTATGATTTCTGTGGGTATATTTTTATTTATGCTTCATTGTCACTGGCTGCAAGCATCTTAATGAGAAAGCAACATGCATTCTGTTGTGCGCTTGTATGTATTAGTAATATATGTTGCTTCTCATTGTTAACACTCTAATGTTTGCAAATCTTCTCATCTGCAGGTTAAAGACACGCTTCCTTTCTCGATAGGATTTTTATCAAATGAAGGTCCAATCAGCACCCCGTCAAATGGTGTGCTGTTTCCAAGAGGACGTCCATTTCCAAGCCTTAAGATTCTTACATTACATAGACATAGCACATTTCATTTAGAAGCCTTCTACACTGATCTGAATGAATTGCCTCCCGGCACGTCGCCTAAAATCAGCAGTTTTACGGTAACAACCATTGTTTGTTAACAACTCATTTTTGCTAAATATGTGTAATCCGTTAGAAATTTATCTGGATTTACATATGTGAAATTGTTATTACTTCTCGAGAAAATTAATTTTAAGTCTGGAGTTTTTAAACTTGGAACTGTGGGTTCTGTGGGGCTCCGATCAAGGTGGTGCGCTCTCCTTGGGCGGTGACGTGGGATTTGCTCCTGTCCTCCCCCTAATCCTGCAAAATAGAGCACGACTAAAGACCACACCGGAGGCCCTCCGGGATGGCCCTCCGGTGCAAGAATCAGTCCACTTGCAGAGGAAAGAATAGAGAGCAAGAGCTAGGGTTTTTAGGATTATCTAGAGTGTGTAGAACATACCCTTTACCAGAAGGCATAGTGTTATATTTATAGGGAACCCATGGCTTGCTCTCCAAGTTTGATCATGCGTCTGACACGCGTCGGCTGACGTCGCCCTTACGTCACATTTAGGGTTTCGTAACCGTATGGAAGATGAGCTGGCACCTTCACGTGCTCCTCATCATTACCTTTGATAACCGTTCGGCTGACGTCACTATGGTCACCGTGACCATGGTTGTTATTCCCACGTGGGTGAGCTGGAGCCTCTGGACCCCACACTTGTTCAAATCCGAGTGTAGTGACCGAACGTCAGAGGATCGATAATCCGAGCGTCGTGGGTAAGGAATAGGTGAGAAGTTGAGACATGACTCGTTAGAACCTTCGGTCTAGCCGAGGCTTCATGGTATCACCAGGGAGACATTCGGCTAAGCCTGGGGACAGCTAGGTCACCCTTGGTACGGCTCTTAACCATTTCGCTCGGCCTGCTACAATAGCCCCTCAATTCTTGTCGAGGCCCTTCGTTCGGCAAGGATTGACTTCTGGATTGGGCCGAGCGTTGACCCCAGCCGAGGGTTCATCTCGAAGCTTGCACGGTCAAATCCGAGCCTCTGGCATCATGGACAGATGTCAAAAGGGGAAAGAAGTGTCAGTTGAAAGGACGCCTTGGCAGGCGAAGGGACGGGTGCAGCAGTCTGCAGGCTGGCAGTGGACACGCGCCGCGCACTGATTGGCTGGAGGTTCGGCGGAGTTATGTTTGCGCGGGAAAGTTGAAACGGTTGGAGCTCTATAAATAGCGGGGTGGGAGGGGAGAGAAACTTCTCACGCTTTCTCTCTCTACATCAGAGCTCGTTCCAGATCTTCAAGCACCATCCAGATCTTCATCCAAGCAGCAGAAAACTTCCAGTAAGTGATCGATCTCCCATCTTTTACTTCTTTTTTCGAAGTTTTACGCATCTTCCTGGGTTTTTGGGGCTTTTCCTGGGATCTTAAGGGCAGATGGGTCTGGGTTTGAACAGTGGTGTTCATCCCAGATTCAACCTGTTCTTCCGAGCCTTATCTGAGGTTTTTTGAAATCGCCGGACCCTAGGATAATCCGAGTGTCCTAGCTTGAGAACATCACGGCCGAACGTCGATAGATTTGTAGGAACACCGAACCTGCTTTTAGAAAAAATGACTCGTGAGCCAATAGGATTTAGCCGAGACTTTTATTTCTTTTTTTTTTTTGCCGACGTGGATTCTTCATCCTTGGCTTTGTTTCTCTTCTAGGTCTGGCTCACGAGGTTATTGACGTTTCTTCTGACTCGGATCGTTCGGAGACTGAATCCGAGCGTCAGCTGATCAAGCAACTGGTTGCCCAAAGTAGAGCCCAGCGCCTAGCCGAGGAGTCAGTTTCAACCAGGATGTCTGCCACTTCTGCAGTCTCCAATGACTCGAACGCTGAGCAAGTTCATGAATACGATGCCGAGGGTTTTGCAACTGACCCAGAGATCATTCTTACAACTGAAACCGAGTCTGATGCCGAGCCTCGAATGGGTCAAGAGGCTGAGTCTAGGTTTACACCTGGAGCCGAGGCCTCGTCTTCGGCACCAAGCGATGCTGACCTCTTCGATAAGGGACTGTTGTGCCCTTACGCTCATTACTTCAGCGGGGACACGGCTGAATACGAGGCCTTCCGAGAGAAGTATGACGTCCCAGCTGACGTCTATCTCCATAGGGTAAAGAGCAATGAGATTAAGGCGAAGAGGGAGGATCGCCCGGAGCACATCACCGTGCCTCTCATGGCCGTATGTGAAGCCGGACTTCAATTCCCCTTCCACCCATTCCTTAGGGAAGTGCTTTGGAAATTTAGCCTGTGCCCACATCAGCTCGCAATCAATAGTTACCGAATAATCATGTCGGTAATCGCATTGGTTGAGAGCCAGAACCTAGACTTCAAACCGACCGATCTTTTCCACACGTATACGATGTCTCGGCATGGGTAGTCCGGCCGTCGGTTCTTGACAACGCGCCCAAAAAAGCAGCCCCTGATCGAGGGACTCTCTGACACGGATAAATGGGCCAATTTTTTCCTCGAGGTTCGAGGTAATTTTGAGTTCGGCGGACTCAACCGCAATCACCCCATTCCTCGTTTTGTCGACGAGAGAGGTAAAAAAAAAAAAAAAACCGAACCTCTTCTTAATAACAGCGTTCGCTTATGTTCAACTTTTGCCAAGGTTTCTAACTATTCTTCGTCTTTCTCCTTTTCAGAGCTCGGTCCTATATCAAAGACTTTAAACTCCGTGGCTAGGGAGTTGGCTTGTGACACTTTACGAGCCCAAGTCTGTCGGCACGCACCCACCTTGTTAGATTACGAGCCCTCAAACAAGGGCGTGTTGAGAAAGAAGAAGAAGAAGAAGTCTGTGGAGCCGAGCGCGGGAAATCAACAGGAAGGGGGAGACCCAACATCTACGGCTGCCGAACCTGCTCAGAAGAGAAAGAGGAGGGCAACTGGAGTCGAGGGAGTCCGACAAAAAAGACAACGAGGGGTTAGGTTGCCGAAGCCCGGGTTCTCGATCGAAGAGTGGCTCACTCCTCTCGGACCAGACGAGGTTCCTGAACCGACGCTTCCAGGTTTTAACGCTCCGTTAAAGATTGTCGAACCCAGCGCCGAGGAAATGTCGAGGAGAAACGTTCCGAGGCCAATCATCCCAACAAAAACAAGCAATCCAGCTGCCAAGTCGAAGGCTCCCTCTGATCAACAACAGAGGGAGAAAAGACAGAAAGTTTCCGAGGACGTTCCGCTGCCGAACGCCCCCAAAATCCATCAAGCCGAGGCTAGCAAGGCCCCTCCGTCCGAGAAACAGAAGGCCCCTGTTGCCGAGAAGCAGAAGAATCAATCTGCCCCCCATGTTGACCTCACCGATCACCCGGTGGAGATCGACTTTCTGAGGCACTTCAGCCCATCTTACACCTTGCCGGACGGTAGGGTGCTGCAGCTGAAGGAATCGGTGAAGGAAGAACCGGATCTGGCAGTCACCCTCCTTAGGGGCCTGGCGCTGCCGAGGAACTGCGACCAAGTCCCTCACGACCTTATGCCGAACCTCAGGGAGATGTGCTCCCACTTAGTCCAGGTACGTCTTTATTATTTCCAAAATTTCCTGATTTTTGCCTTCAGTTTAAGATTTTCTCACTTGTCATCATTTTGCGCAGGCTGGCCAAGCTGCTCTGAAGGCTTATGATAAGGCCGAGAAGGTCCAGGCCGAGCGAGAGCGCTACCGTTCCGAGCGAGACTCGTGGAGGACGAAGTCGAGGATCTCGGAGACGAGTGCTAAAGAAACCGAGGCTGAAGTAGATAGGTTGAAGAAGGAGCTTGATGAAGCCAGGACTGCTGCTGCCTTGGTGGATAAGCTGAAGAGGGAGCTTGACGAGGCGAGCAATGCTGCTGCTGTGGCCGAGGCTGAGGCCAAGAAGGTGAGGGAGGAGGAGAAGGAGAAGATGAAGGTGGCCGATGCCAAGGGGTACGAGGCCGGCATTAAACGTGCCGCGCTGGAGTACACCCAGACTGCTCATCAGATGGTGAATGATGCGCTGGGGGAGAGGCTTCCTGACTTCTTCAGGCTCGGTTATGCCGAGGGAGCCAAAGCAATGGCTGCACAGATGGCAATCGAGGCTGACTCGACATTTTTGAAGAAGCTTCCCGCGCCCGTAGTTCCTGACCTTGAGTTGCCCTACACTGACGAAGAATGTGCTCCTCTTCCTCCCGAGGAAGATGAAGACGAAGATGCAGCCGAGGGTGGGACGATTGAGAAGCCTGCTGAAGGAGAACAGGTTGAGAAAACAACCGGTGCCGAAGGCCAGTGAGGGATTGTTCCTTCTGGGACTCAGTATCTTTCTTTTGAACTTTCTCTAAGTTTTTGGTTAAACTTTTGAATGGACTGGACGGCTCCGAACATCAGGAGTTTGCCGTACCAGATGTAATGGTTTGAAATAGTAGGATGTTATGTTTTGCCGAACAACTGGCCTTAATGTTTTGAATGCGTACTTTTTGCTTTTCCATGCCTTAGAATACTTTGCTTGCTTTTCAATGAATGGATATTTCTTTCTTGCCTTAGAAATATTTTCCAAGTTTTTGTGCCGAGGTTGTTTAGCCCTGTTTATCTCATTTACCAAGTAATAGCCCCCTATTTTGGTGTAGGGTTCGGCTCATGTGTTAACCTTGTACCAAAATAAAAATGCTAAGTAAATGAGTAAGATGTGGCCGTTTGTTCACATCAATAATGATCGCCGCCGAATCGAGATGCGACCGGTAGTTCAAATCAAATAATGAACTTAGCCGAATCAAATCTTAACCGAGGGGTGAAATGCTCAAGTGAAACCGAACGTCAAATAGTCCGAGTTTTGCATTTTTGTTGGATTCTAGATCCGAACGTTTTCAAATAGCCATTTAGGCTGAACTGGGTGACCGAAGTCGTGTTGTAGGATAAGTGTTCGAAGAGTTAGAAGGTAAAGCTAGGAACTTCTCATTCAATCCACTAGACTGGGAAGATGATTACAAAAACTTTCTAAGTAAAGAAAAACAGATAGAAGCCGAGGTGAACGTAGGCCGAGGGATTAATTTAGAGGTATGCCTTACGCAGATTCAGAGCGTTCCAAGGGTTCTCAATCTCCCTGCCATCTTTGTCTTCCAGCTTGTAGGACCCATTACCAACTTCTTTGATTACCCTGTATGGACCCTCCCAGTTGGGTTTGAACTTAGTTTTCTGACTTGCCCGAACAACCTTCCTCCAAACCCAATCGTCCGGCTTGTACTTCTTGACCCGAATGCTTCTGTTATACCCTCTAGCCACTTCTTGCTGGTAGCTAGCAAGCTTGAGTTGAGCCTCGTCTCGTTTTTCCTCTGCCAGAACTAGTTCGGTGGCAACAGCTTCATCATTCGTCTGCGGGTCGAAGGTTTCAGTACGTAGTGTAGGAAATCTGGACTCAAGTGGGATGACAGCCTCCATACCGAAAGCCATGGCGAAGGGTGTTTGCCCAGTAGAACGTCGTGGAGTGGAGCGATATGCCCAAAGAACCCGGGGCAGCTCTTCAGCCCATTTTCCTCTTTTGGAATTCAACCGTCGCTTGATTCCAGCACATACGGTCTTGTTTGTAGCCTCGGCTTGGCCGTTTCCCTGAGGGTACGATGGTGTGGAATTAAAGAATCTGATGCTGAACTCAGCGCATAGGCCAGTGAGCTCCTTGCCAACAAATTGCGAGCCATTATCTGATACGATGGCGTATGGAACGCCGAACCTTGTTACGATGTTCCTCCAAACAAATCGCCGGACGTCTGCCTCGGTTGTGGTAACGAGTGGTTCGGCCTCCACCCACTTGGAGAAGTAATCTGTTGCAGGGATAAGAAATTTAAAACCTCCAAGAGCAGTTGGAAGTTTTCCTACGATATCCAAGCCCCACTGGGCAAAAGGCCAAGGACTGGTAATTGGCGTTAATTCCTGAGCTGGCTGTTTAGGAATGGGAGAGAAGAGTTGGCAAGGTTTGCAGGTCTTCACTACTTCTTCACAGTCCTTCTTCATCCCTTTCCAAAAGTAACCTTGACTGAGGGCGCGTTGACAAAGAGAGCGTCCTCCCGAATGGCATCCACAGCTTCCTGAGTGAAGTTCGTCGAGTATGGTTGGGACCTCGGTTGGATGGACTACGCGTAGGTAAGGACCAGTGAAGCTTTTCCTGTAGAGTTGTCCGCTTTCAGAGAGCCAGTAATACGCTGCTTTGCTTCGGACTCGGTGAGCTTCTTTCGTGTCCGAGGGAAGGGTGTCATGCTTGAGGAAAGCTACGATTCGCCCATCCGGCTAGGGCCGAGGAGATCGGGACTCACGAGCCTCAAAACAGCTCGTCGATCCGCCGTAGGCTTATGCTTCGAACTCGAGGTCTCTAGCCGAAGCCAAACTTGCTAGTGCGTCGGCGTGAGCATTGTTCTCCCGATTGATCATGTTCAATATGAATGCTTTATTTGCTTGATTAGCCTAATGCCGATTGATATTTCAAATCCGAGGATCCGGAAGCTTCATAATCCCCTACAACTTGATTAACAATCAACCGGGAGTCACAAAATACGTGGAGATCTTCAACCTGTAGCCCGTACGAAGTCCTGCTAGTAGAGCCTCATACTCGGCCTCGTTGTTCGTTGCGAAGTTGAGAGTGATAGCACTTTCATGCAGCACACATGGGGTGACAAGAACCACTCCGGCACCAGCACCGTTGATTTGAAGCCCCATCGACGTGTAGCTTCCACACATCACCACTGAAAAGGTTCCAAGTCTTCCGCGCTTCTTTCTGCTCCAGCATGCCATATTCTGGCTGAGTCAGGGCCTCCTCGTCTGCGCTCCCAGGAGTGAACTCAGCAATGAAATCGGCTAACACCTGAGCTTTGATCGCTGTCCGAGGCTCGAAATGGATGTCAAAGTTGGCTAATTCGACTGCCCATTGAGAGACTCGGCTAGAAAGGGCCTTCCGAAGGAGGTTCTTAAGGGGAAATTCCGTGAGAACAATGATTGGGTGTTCCTGGAAGTAAGGAAGGAGCTTCCGAGCCGCAGTGACAAGAGCGAGCAGGAGTTTTTCCAACGGAAGATACCGTGTTTGGGCGGGAAGGAGCGTCCGACTAGCAAAGTAGATAGGTTGGTCTTCAGGGCCCTCTCGTCGGACCAGCGCCGAACTGACAGCATGAGGGGAAACCGCCAGGTAGAGGTACAGAGTTTCGAAAGGATGTGGCTTAACGAGGAGTGGTGCCGAGCCAAGATAAGTCTTGAGTTCGACAAGTGCTGCATCACAGTCCTCCGTCCATTTGAAGCTTCGGCGACTTTGTTTCTTCAGTGTTTGGGAGAAAACGTGGCATCTATCCGAGGAGCGACTGATGAACCTATTGAGGGCTGCGGCCATTCCCGTTAGTTTCTGAATCTCCCGAGGAGTTGAAGTTGTTGGACTGCTGAAATCTGGATTGGGTCGGCTTCAATTCCTCTACGAGTGACGAGATAGCCCAAAAATTTTCCGGAGCCGACGCCAAAAGCACATTTCTCAGCGTTGAGTCGTAGCTTGAATTTCTTGAGTATAGCGAATACTTCGGCTAGATGGGCAAGGTGGTTTTCAGCTTTGAGGCTTTTTACGACCATGTCATCAATGTATGCTTCCATGATTTCTCCGATGAGAAGACCGAAGAGTAGGTAGACCATCCTTTGAAAAGTAGCCCCAGCATTTTTAAGGCCGAAGGGCATGACGAGATAGCAAAACAGTCCTTTAGGGGTGATGAAGGCTGTCTTTTCCATGTCATCTGGATCCATTGCTATCTGATGGTATCCTCTGTATCCATGAAACTCAACCGAGCGTGGCCTGCAGTCGAATCTACCAGTTGGTCGATCTTTGGAAGAGGGAGGCAATCTTTTGGACAGGCATCGTTCAAGTTGGTGTAGTCTACGCAGACCCTCCACTTCCCGTTCTTCTTTTTGACCACCACTGGGTTGGCGAGCCATGTGGGATATTGAACTTCTTTGATAACCCCTGCTGCTAGGAGCCTATCAACCTCTTCGTTAACCGCTTCGGGATGGATGGCAGCCGAGCGCCTGAGCTTTTGGATCACAGGCTTGGCTGACTTAGAGACGTTTAGAGAGTGCCGAATGAAAGTAGGATCAATGCCTGGCATCTCGTACGGCGTCCAAGCGAAGACTTCGATGTTATCTTTGAGAAATTGGACAAGTTCCTCACGCTCGGCATCCGTCAAGCTGGAACCGAGCATGAAAAAGCGTGAGCCATCATCGTTTATAGGAACCTTTACAAGATCCTCAATTGATTTCTGTTCGGCCGGAGCCCCGACGTCTTCAAGGACTGGTTTATCCGGAACTTCCACCCAATGTACGCGCTTTGGGCTCGGCGCCCTTCCCACTGCCGAGACGTAGCATTGTTTTGCTTGGAGTTGATCACCGTAGAGGTCTTCCTGTCGGCCAGTCGCTCCAATGAACCGTACCACCTGGTGATAGGTTGAGGCAATGGCTTTGATGCTATGTAGCCAGTTTCTTCCGAGGATGGCATTGTATGGGCTTGGAGCGTCCACAACGAGGAATTCCATGTTAACTGCAACCGAACCAGACACTACTGGAAGAACTATCTTTCCGAGGGGCCAAACTGGCGTTCCACTGAAACCAACTAATGGAACGTCGGTTGGGACGAGGCTTGACTGGGGAAGCTTTAGCTCGTTGAAGAGTGGCAGGTACATGATCTCTGCCGAGCTGCCTTGATCCACAAGTACGCGTTTGACCGAATGAGTTGAGATCTGTACCGTGACGACGAGAGCATCATTATGAGGAGTCTGAACTTTTTGGAGGTCACGATCTGTAAAAGTAATGGACCAGGGTCGTTCGGCTTTCTTTGGCTTCTTTGAGGCATGGCCAACAGAAAATATTTGAGAGGTTTTCTGTGCTTCCCGTAGCTCTGTCCGAAGTATTTGCGCGGCTTCCTTGGTGACCGGTCCGTGTATTACGTTGATTACTCCAACAGGACGGGGGATTTGAGCTTGACCCCCAGCATTCGGCTGTCGCCTCGGTGTTTTGGTCCAATCGATATGATCATCTAGGAGTCCTTGAGCTGCCAAGTTCTCCAAGAGCGCCTTGTAAGGAGCACAAGCCGTCGTGTAATGGCCGAGCTCGTTGTGGTATGAGCATCTCTTCCGGCTATTTTCATTGTCCGCCTCGGTATTGAGCTTTGGTGGATTTGGCCAGACGAAGAAGGGCTCGCGCTCTAGCGTCCGTAGGAGGAAATAGATGGGTTCCTTGAAGACGGTTGTTTCCGCGACGTAGTCGTGAGGCTTTGGGGCCTTCTTTGTTGTCGTCTTTATTGTATTGACTTGCTTTTTGGGCTGAGGAGCCGCTACGGGCTTTGGAGCTGTGATCTGTGGGGTCGGAACATGGAGAGGTTGAGGAACGGCTGCCGTCTGTCCGCTTTGAAGTTCTCGCTCGGCGAGAACTCTTCATACGCATGTGAATCGCCAACCGTCCATGAGCTCGTTCATCCTGTGTGGAGCCCGAATCGCCAGCTCATCTAATATCTTGCTTCCCGTCTCCAAGCCATTTGAAGTTTACGCGGCCCAATCTTCAGTGACTCCGGTATCTCATTGAACAATTGCCGTAACGCCGGCGCATTCGCCGTTTCTCCTGGTCGCTTCATCTCCGCCAAGGCGCCTTCCTCTTTGGCCGCTTGTCGCTGTGATGAACACTCAGTTAAAGCCCTTTCCACTTCACTTAAAGTCGTGAATCGATCCGCCAAATTGGTTGAACCACGGCCAGACTTATACGGCGTCCTGAGGCTGAGAAAGGCTCAGACATGATGCGTCATCATCGGTTACACAGAGATGGTGCTTGATAACTGATGAGGTAGAAAGCCGGTGGTGGTGCTGGGATCAAATTTCTGGAACTTAGGGAGGTGCATGCCTGGCTTCGGCAATGTCGCCTGGATTTTTGCCGAGAATGGAGACTCGGTCAGTTTCTTGTTGATACTCATGGGTTGGCCTGGGAGGTCGACCGCCTTTGTCACCTCTAGGTCTTTTGGGAGTTCGGTACTCTTTGTCATAATCGTTGGTTCCCTCTTGCCGACGGCGATATGAATTGCCCCTTTCGTCGACAACTGTATGATGTTGGGTATCCTTGGGTAAGTTTTCCGTTCGGTATACCTTTCGGCGACTGGGCTGGTCCTCATGCTGGACCACCACACTCACACTTTTCTCCCGAGGGAATTTTCTTGGATTTTCGTGAGCCGTCGGTCGTCGTAACGCTTTGTTCAGGTGACCTCCCATGTTCCGATTGAAGCCTTCCGGTTCTTTCCACTCCTACGAAACGCTCGCTATAACGCCGCCCAGAGTGAGGACCGAGCCCGATTGTGCTCCTGGTCATTGGAATTAGGCTGCACTGTAGCTCCGCCTTGAGTATTCATCTCCTGCGGTGAGCTATAAATGGTGTGGGTGCTTCCCTCTCTCCTTGATCTTCCGCCCTTTGGGACCGTACTACCACCGAGACGCATGTGAACCGGGGAACGTTGCTGCCCAAAACGGGCGTTGTCCCTAGCTCGATTGTCTGTCAGTGGTGGGTCCAGGCGGTCATGAACTGAGATTCTGGGAGGAGCACCGTCGTCCGCCGTGGGTGGAGGAGGCGGAATGCTTCTCCTCTGGCGTCTTCCCTGAGATCCATAACGAGAGGACGCCGGACGCTCTTTTGCCTTAATCCTTGCAATTTCCATTTTGAGAATAGCCACATCTGCAGTGGTTTGCTCTTGTTGTTGTTCCAACATCTGGACGTAGGCAAGAGTATCCTCCGTCATAGTGGCTGGACGTTGGATGGAAGAACTGACAACAGGAGGAGTGAAGCCAGGAGGATGGGATGGTGAGGCGACGTGAACGCCTGTTTCTGAAAGGATCTGGAGAGGTGGGTTGATGGGGTTGAAAGGAGGCGGTGCTCCGCCCATTTTTGAGAGTAGTGGAGTGGTGGAGATGTGGTGGGAAAGGAGCTTGGGGAACGAAAGAAGGAGAGAGGCGGTGGAGCCGCCGTAGATCTTTAAAAACAGTTCACGTCGGGTTCACCAAATTGTGGGGCTCCGATCAAGGTGGTGCGCTCTCCTTGGGCGGTGACGTGGGATTTGCTCCTGTCCTCCCCCTAATCCTGCAAAACAGAGCACGACTAAAGACCACACCGGAGGCCCTCCGGGATGGCCCTCCGGTGCAAGAATCAGTCCACTTGCAGAGGAAAGAATAGAGAGCAAGAGCTAGGGTTTTTAGGATTATCTAGAGTGTGTAGAACATACCCTTTACCAGAAGGCATAGTGTTATATTTATAGGGAACCCATGGCTTGCTCTCCAAGTTTGATCATGAGTCTGACACGCGTCGGCTGACGTCGCCCTTACGTCACATTTAGGGTTTCGTAACCGTATGGAAGATGAGCTGGCACCTTCACGTGCTCCTCATCATTACCTTTGATAACCGTTCGGCTGACGTCACTATGGTCACCGTGACCATGGTTGTTATTCCCACGTGGGTGAGCTGGAGCCTCTGGACCCCACACTTGTTCAAATCCGAGTGTAGTGACCGAACGTCAGAGGATCGATAATCCGAGCGTCGTGGGTAAGGAATAGGTGAGAAGTTGAGACATGACTCGTTAGAACCTTCGGTCTAGCCGAGGCTTCATGGTATCACCAGGGAGCTATGTAGCACGGACACGGACACGGATAAGGACACGGACACGGACATGGGACACGGCAATTCTAAAAAAATGGGGACACGGACACGGCGGGGGACACGCCACGTGTATAAATAAATAAATAAAAATATATAATAAAAAAAATTATGAACCATTGTATATGAATAATTTCACAAATTGTATAAATTTTTTTCAAAGACATAATTACAGTTTAACCCAAATGTTTTGAATAATTTCATATTAACCCCCAAAAATTTAAAAAATATTACATTTTGACCCCAGCCGTGTCCCCCGCCGTGTCCCCGCCGTGTCCCCTATAAAAAATAATAAATAATCCGAGCGTCGTGGGTAAGGAATAGGTGAGAAGTCGAGACATGACTCGTTAGAACCTTCGGTCTAGCCGAGGCTTCATGGTATCACCAGGGAGACATTCGGCTAAGCCTGGGGACAGCTAGGTCACCCTTGGTACGGCTCTTAACCATTTCGCTCGGCCTGCTACAGGTTCCACTTTTCATTCATTATCTCCAGTCGGCAATAGGTGGTACAAGCTAAAGTACGGGAGGACTAAGTCAATCTGATATGAATATGTATATGCCTACTGCCTTCGGAAATGCAAGGATGGAATTATTGAATTCTAGGATATCTTGTTATGTGCACAACTTTGATGAAGGCAAATGTGTAAGCTTTTGCAGCTCGAAAGTATCGGTAATGGTGATCATTTCAAAACTCATCGTGGCAATTTCTGCTGGTAGTAATTATTAGCCATATGATATTTTCTCCTGGTCCTGTGGAAGTACCTCTACTTTTTTTCTTTTTTTTTTCACAGGAAGTACCTCTACTTAAAGAATGCTTATTCTGCGAAATTTTCAAGAGGGTAGTAGTGAAAATTGTGATGATCGGAATTCTTTGGGCTCTTTATACATTCCGATAGGCATCACTCATCTGTAGGAAAGGGAGTTTGTGACCCTAGTAGTCATTATGTCGTTCCCTTTCATGTTCATCTCCTAATGATTCTGTTAACACAGACTTGGTGTTTATATCTTTGTTTTCCCCACTTTATCTGCGATTATTCTTGTTCAGTCCTTGTTTTTAGTGACATGTTCATTTGTATGGAACCTCGAACGTATTTTATGTACACTTATGGGGTCCTTTTGGATTGTTTCTTCTGCTAAAAAACTAGGCTGATTATAATTTGTTTCTCTAGATTGGTCCATTCCAAGTCTCCCACCCAGAAACAGTGAAGATTAAGGTTAAGGTTCAACTAAATCTCCACGGTACAGTAACTGTAGAGTCAGCTAGGGTAAGTGTTCTTCTTCATCTTTTGATTATGTGAAACTGGGTAAGATCTTAATCTTTTTGCCGATGCTTATTTGTGGTGCATTTCTATAATTGCATTTCAGCTGATAGAAAATCACAGGTATGATTCAAGGGGTAGTGCTCATGTAACTTCAGATAAGATGGAGATTGACAATCACACATCTTCTGATGTAGCAAATGATGTTGAAGATTCTCATTCTGCTGTGAGTTCCGTTTAGATTAGCTGCCCTACGTTTTCTATGTTCTAGTTGCATCTGGGTTACTGTCTCTGACTCATTCTTCCTTTCATTTTCTTCTTTTCTTTCTTTCCATTTTGAAATGATGGAATTAGAAATGTTTTCTTGTAATTAGAATCCAATAATCTGTGTTGCACAGAAAATGGAGACATTGGTGGGCGGGCCTATAACAAATTCTTCATGGCTTGTCTTTGACAATGCATTATTAAAGCATCTATCTGTTTGAATTTTACATCATTATTGTTTTCTTTTTCAGAAATCCACCCCATGGTCCCCACCATGAATTAGATCATTAGTACTTCTTATTTTTTGAATAGGATCAATCATTTGTACTTTCTAAGAAAAATGAGATAGATGTGAAAATGAAGAGGGTCCAAGTCATAATTGAGATCGTTGTTATTCTAAAATGATTAGATTTGATTTGACGCGTGTTGACGTGTATCCAAGTTTTGGAGAAGGTTTTTCAGATGTGCTCAACACGTGTGTAGATCCCTCGAAGTGTTTTCCAAGCTACAAAGCAAACTAGCTTCTTGGCATAAAAAAGAAGAAGAAGCAAACTAGCTTTAAGCTTTTACTTCAAACATAGTGTCAATAAGCAAAAATGCCTTGAGGGGGTGAACACAGTACCATGAAAAAGCCACTGCCCAAATGTTATTTATCCGCACACGTCTGAGTGTTCGTTTACCGCATAGAAGATCAAAAAGGGAGCACCATTCTAGAGTTGCTTCATTACTTCTTGTGGGCAGTTGTATCAGCTCTTTTGGTAGCTATAAGTCGAGCAAATTTAAGTCAAAGCAAGCTATTAAAGTTTCGGATTAATAATGTACTCACATTTTTTTGTTGTTTGTAGTGATGTCAGTATAAGGATTCAATTACTGTGCAGGCTGCTGATGAAACGAAAATGGGCAAGGCCATAAGGAGACAAGATCTACCAGTTACAGAGAAAGTGTATGGTGGAATGACAAAGGAAGAACTATCACAAGCTCAAGATAAAGAACTTCAGTTGGTCCAGCAGGACATAAAGGTTGAGCAAACTAAAGATAAGAAAAACTTGCTGGAGTCTTATGTCTACGAGACACGCAATAAGGTATTTCCTGAAAGTGTTGATGTGTCAGTTCTTATGAATTCAACATGTTCAACAGCCAGGTACTTGACTTACAAATCGCTTTGGGTTGAAAAAAAAGCCTGACTTGCAAATTCATATACTGATACCCATCAGAATTAATGGCTCACCCAGAACCTTTGTTAAAAACCCTCAAAATGTCATTTAGGAACTTCATATTAGTGTTTGGTTTGCACTTAGTGTTCCCGAGTGTAATGGCAAGAGACAAATTGGACAAGAATGGTAGAGTCGATTCCATGAACCTTTCCTTGTCTGTTAATGTGTGGCTTTTGTTTGAAGCATTAGATGGGATATCGCTGCCTTCAAAAGTTTGCAAACACATAAATAAATTATATGGATCTATGCATCCTTTCTATAACCATGTTGGGTAAAGTACAGATGTTCCGTTTGAATTGTTAATATGAAGATACGGAGCTTAAAAAATAGGATGTCTCATTAACCAACTTTTTGGTTAGAGAAAAACTGTATCACTGAGAAATACCATTGCTTTTCAACTTTGTGAGCAATGAAAGCCCGTGCCTTTGTCCTGCATCGAAAACTTCCTGCGAGCACCCCATGTTTCCAAGCACTCCATGTTCTGGAAAACATGGGGCTATTATCTTCTATAGCGAAATCTCGAGGACTCCTTTAACAGTTTCGAAGTTTGTTAATTCACTTATTGCATTCCTATTACTATTTCTTGAATGCATTTATACATGGTTGTCCCATTGTTATGGTGTGGAAGTTCGGTCCTTTTGCCCATTTTCATCGTCATCTTTTGTCAGCATCTTCATGCACTGGCATTTTCACCTCTAATTGACTCGTCTTTGTTATCTGTTGGTTGTGAGATATCAACTTGTCCAATATAAAAATATGTTTGGATGTGAAAATAACAAAAGTATACATACAGCTCTTGAATACATTCCGGAGCTTTGCCTCTGAATTAGAGAAGGAAGGGATTTCTAGGAATCTACAACAGACAGAAGAGTGGCTCTATGAGGATGGAGATGATGAATCTGAAAAGGTTTATACTGAGAAACTAGAGGATCTGAAAAAGGTGCTTTTTGTTTGCATAGTTTCCCCTGTTGCTTTCCCCTTTGTTTTCCACTTTTCCCTCTTACTGTGCTCAATATCTCTGCTTTTTGCTAGTTGGTGGATCCCATTGAAAATCGGTATAAAGATGAAGAGTCCCGAGTAGAAGCAACAAGAGGTCTATTAAATCGCATTGTGGAGTATCGGAAGGCTGTAGGATCACTTCCAGCTACTGAGAGGGATGCAGTATGCTTCTTTTCTTGTGATAGATATTACTAATCAACGTGTGATGATGATAGTGATTTGTTGTGGGTGACCATCTGATTGGGGGGATTGTTTTGATTTCTCTTCTTTGTAGGTTACTAGTGAGTGCAATAAAGCAGAACAGTGGCTGCGCGAGAAAACCCAGCAGCAGGATTCGTTGCCCAAAAATACTGATCCAATACTATGGTCAAGTGAAATCAAAAGAAAAGGGGATGCTCTTGACGCGTATGGTTCTTATATTCCTTAATAAAATCATATTTCCTTGTCCTTTTTAAAATGCAGTGAAAGGATTAAAGAGCAGCATGCTCCATGACCCCTAATGGTTTGGCTCTAAAAATGGACTTTTGATAATGCATATTCTCTTTGTCAATTTCTTCACAAGGCACAGGCGATCAGCTGCCTTTTCTAACTACTGTACTGCTGCACAGCTAAACCACCTCCTGGAGTGAATTGCTTAGTTGTTCAGAACTGCTTCCCTGATGAGTTCTTGTATCTATGAACTGATTGTCTCTGGGTGACCGCTGGTCCAGTGGTCTAGTTCGGTCTACAAACCTCTAGGTTGCGAGTTCGAGTCTAAGGAGTAAGGACTGTATTGCCAAATGTTAGGTCAATACCCCATATACTCCGCTCAAACAGCCATTCAGGGGTAATAACTGGGGGGAATTTTTTTTTTTTTTTGGTGTCTAGTACAAATAGATAATTCGGGTGCATGTGCTAGAATTTATACGCACTCTGCAGATTGATAATCCTGCTGCTGCTGTATTTGGGCAATGCCCCATGCCATTTCAAGATTCCACTTGGCATATATCTCGTATAGTAGAAACTGTGTGTTGCCTTCGCTATTGTTCTGTGTATACATACACACACACATTACTTCTCAAAAAACACATACACGCGAGCAAATGGTCTATAAAGCCTGGTTGTGGCTGAGCTCTTCTCATGTCCTTGTTCAATTTATCTATTTTTACTCTTTTCTCCACAACTCTGATGTGGTATATGAACTGCATTACAGGATGTGCAAGCATATTATGAGATCCAAGGTTTCAACCCCAAGACCTGAGGATTCCATGGAATCAGACCACGGGAACAAACAGGACGACATGCGAGCAGATTGATGTGCATTAACTACATGTTTTGTGCACCAAGGAACCAGACCATAAACAACCAGATGAAAATGCTATTACTTTGATGTGGATTTTGCACAGATCAGTTATCCCGTCAACGCTCCATACTAAGCAGGAATCATGAAATATGACCGTTCTTTCAGTGAAATACCATGCCATTCATCATCGTCAAAGCTAAGAAGCAAATTTTGCCTGCTGCTACCATGACACTGCTTTCTGCAGTGTTGTTACTGCCTTGATTGCTGTCTGTATTTTGGCAATGCCCCATGCTATAATAGTTTCTGTTAGAGGCAATTACGTGGTTGGTTTCTACATATTTTTTACTCGTTGTATACAGGTGGCCGGGAAAACACTGGTTGGTGTAATTATTGTTCACGTTTCATGGTATTGACTTCGTACTCTCAATTGTATGAACGTTACTGTCTTATGTAATAAGGTGGCATTGATGTAAGTTTTATCATTCTTGTTTACCGGTATCCATGTTTTCAAAATTCATATATCTGTGCTGTTTTCGTTTTTGGTTTCCATTACTGCAGGTCGACAGGAAAACAGGTTGAGCTTACTCCATTTGCTATTCAATATTGTCCAGTGCGGTCTGCTTGGTTTGTTTATGTCTTACGGGTACCTCTTTTGAGATCAGCAGGTTAGTTGAGTGTTGTGACTTTGCATAACTATCTTTGCATTAAATTTTGATTTGAAATTAGTAATGTAGAGATATTAAGAATGAAGCATCTCCTCTTAATCTAAAGTCTTAAAAATGACGGCATGGAACACGTCCTTTTTGCCTATTAAGGAACCCTCATGTGTGTTGTCACCTTGTCGGAGTCAAGCGAAGCCTAAGTCTTTTCTTGTATGATGAACCTGTGGTTTTCTTTTATGATGAACCTGTGGTTCTTGACTTCTCGTTCGTTCTATGTGTTCTATTGATCCGTGCATTTGGCTGCCTTCGTCTATTGGAAATCCTTGCCTAAAGCCTTGAACTATCCTTATTGCTCAGAAAGAAGTATGAAGGAAACTGAGGCAAGTTTATGCTAGACACAGAAAAAGAGGGCAGATGTTTAGGCTAAAGCATGCCATGTTGAGCCATTATGATAAACAAATCATAATCAACAAATCAGAAAAAGAGGGAATGTTTTGTGATTTCTATCAGGTGTTCTTGTGTCAAATTTGATTTTCTTGTCATCTTTTTTCACTTTGTGGACTGTTGTGGGACCAAAAAATGACACCAGGGATAAGAACAACCACTTCCTGTGCAAGCACATTACGAAAATACCGAAAATTGTAATGAAAGTACAACATTTCTGTAGATAATCTGACTGGACAAAAACATAATGGGAAGCTGATGAATTTTGTAATTTGTAGCAAATGCTGATGAGGGTGATCCCTCATTCATAGATAAATATAGATGGGATGATCCAAATTCTGGTCCTCATCTTGCCAAAAGAGGCTTCTCCTCCTCCGTGTCTTTCCATTTATCCAACCGGTCCATCGCTTTCTCAACCTGGAAATCCAAAAATTTAGCACTTTCGTGGTGATGTTTGCGATACACTCTAGTGTGTGGGATCGTTTCTGAAGATGCAACTAGTTTTTTTGACGAGAGGGGTTCAAATTTGCCATAGCCATGAGTTTTCATGACACAACGAATTTTCGAAGCACAATTCCTTTTACTTGGGTATAAAAGTGAAAGTTGAAAGAAATGGTTCCACAAAAATAGGGTTATCGAATTTAAGGCAGATAAAAAAAAATTGATGAAATTTAAGTTCGCGGTACTAAGGCCAGCCTTTTCGGTATGTGGGTGAGCATATATACGCATGTCTATACGCGCATTGTAACACATATATTTCTCTAGCTTGCACCTTGGTGAGCTGTTGTGCTTGACTACCTTCCCATGGACACAGGTTACTCAGAAAGGATGTCACAGTGAGCTTGACTCCTTAAATATATATACACACACTTTTGTCGATACAAACAGATTAATGTTGAATGATATTATTTTATTTTATTTTTACCTCTTTATTCCAGTTGGTTCGAAAAGTTACCCACAGTAAGATGATAGTCTGGATCGTAGTGCCCCCCATCATACCTGACCATATACCCTGTAGAAAAAGCAGAGACTTAAATTATTTTTCATTTTTTATTATTCAGCATTATATTGCCAGGTCTATATATGCTGTATATGATTTCATAAATGTGACAGGCCCACCAATAAATAACGAAGATGAAGATGATCAATAAATACAAGTGGTTGTGCCTCTCTTAGAAAATTTAGTAAGAAAGTACTGCTTGAGTAATAAAATATGCAAGTGGAGTGGAGTGCAGTTGTGCCTCTCTTATACTCCCATGCATATGGAAAAAGTTCGATTCCCGTGAACACTCATCCCCGCCCCAATTCCCCTAGGATAGAGTAGATTATGATTAACAAATGACCAAAAAAAAAAAGAGTAATAAAATACCACCTTAGCACCAAGGTTGAAATAGAAGCCGAGGAGTACACCCAATGGAATTCCAACCACGTAATAGCATCCAACATTTACGTACGCAACAAATGTTTGCCATCCACATCCAACAGCCACACCTTCAATCATTAATGCATACAAGAAAACAACAACATTCTTATCGTTATCATTGAGAGAGAGAGAGAGAGAGAGAGAGAGAGCCCATCAAGTAATTTGGTCGAATGGAAAAAGGAGCTTCTTGGTAAAAATTATTATACTGAACCAATAATCCACAAAAAATTGGATATAAGACTAACAAAAGTGAAAAAAAATTGAATAAAAAAACTCAAAAAAAAGAAAAAGCTAACTAGAACAACACCTTAGTAAAGAGCTAATTTTATTATGTTCTAAAATAAAATACTCACGGGCAGTAGTGCAGTTTCCTGTGGGTGTAAAACTGAAAGGAAACATTTGTGCGTAGTGATATGATTGCAATTGTAGAAAATAATAGTCCTGTAGGAGGAGCACTGCCAACTAATGGTCATGGTGCCTTCTTTTAAGGCAGTTCCTTTTTTTTTTTATCAGAAAAAAGGGTGGGAGGGGGCAACCAGCGTAGCAACTCCCCTTGGGCGTGACCATAGGAGCTCCCGACCCGCTGTGGAATGTCCGGTAGAGCCATAGCTACTGTCCGAGAGGACAGACCGTCACCACAGCACCACCTAGGTACAGAGTGGGCATAATGCTTTATCCCGCACCCCCTACCACTGACAGGACTCGAAACCGAGACCTGCTGAGGAATGAAGGGGCACCTGCCCACTCGGCTACCACCCTCGGTGGTTTTTAAGGCAGTTCCTGAATTGTACTTTTGTCTCCAAAGATGTATAAGACCATTTTGGGGAGGGGCACATTTTCAAAAGAGAATCCCTGGGTATTGGCATTTGAGTGGGAACGGTTACCACCATTGTTAGTTGGCCCGGAGTACGGTCCTAACTGGGTGGAAGGAACATTAACGACGTTGAAAATCTAGTTGATCGGATACCGTTTGATGTGATTTCGAAATGCATCTTGTTTTAAAAAAGTGCGCAACATAGGATTACAATCCATTTGACACTGTCATTTGAAGCTTAATGCGTTTTGAAATCATATAAAATGGTATTCGATCAACTTGATTTTTGACATGGTCAATGTTTTAGACGGGCTCTAAAAAGTGAACGATTCTGATCGAAAAGGACCCACAAATGACCCAAACTGAAAAAAAAAAAAAAAAAACTGGATGGAAGGGGTGACTTGATGGGAGCCTCCACCACCATGAGATAAAGAAATATAAAAAGACAAGATAGTTTTTATTGAGAAAACTATCTTACATTAATCTCAATCATGACATTAATTAATTGCAAAGGTTTTATTTGTCTTTTGAAAGTAATAAGTTAAAATTAGAACAGTTGTTGGGTTAATATTCAGAGTAGAGAGGGGATCTCTTTATTAATGGAGCAACACATAGGGCTATCTAATCATAAATGATATTCCCTCCGTTCCTAAATTGGATGTCAATTTTTGATATTCGTGTCAATTTCAATTCCTTAAATCTTCCGATATGGATCTCAAAAAAATATGCAATATATATCTTGTTTGATAGTTATCAATTAGATGTCAAAATGGGTGTCAAAATAGGTGTGAGCGGAACCGTCCCCTTATAAAACTCATGAAAAACATTATAGATTAAAAGATATAAACGATAGAAAAATGACACGAGTTTCAATCATATACATGAAGTTGCCCAACATTTTTAGATTCGGCTCCCACCGTTTAACATCAGCCAAATTGCTAACATAAATTATTAGATGGCTCTTAATCCGCTGACATTGACAGTAAAATGATTACATTAACAGATGAACGTGTACACACCGGTCTTGTTATTGTCAGTCTATTGAGCTGATGACAAGCATACTAAAAGGCAAGAAAAATATGTATTTCTATTTATTTTTACACTCTTTAATACACATTCACACAACTATTATTGTTAACTTATTGAGCTGATTTTAAAATTTTCCTCCCACAATGATTCGATCGGAGAGAAATAAGGGGAAAGACTCCAACTTCCTTTAAATGATTGATTAGTAGAACAATTTAGATAATTCCACTTCACCCATTGGTCAGTTTTGTCTTTATTATACTACCACGTCATTATCCCCCCCCCCCCCCCCCCCATGTTAGAAAAATCCAACTTGATCACTCATAATTGTAGTAATTTCTTTTACTCCATCGTTAACCATTTTAAATTCGATTAGATCCACCAACTAGTTTTGTCTTTTTCTTTTATAACTCAGGTGTCTTGGCCTATTTACACGCACCAGGACTAATTCTGGAAGCTCAATCTATCGTCCACCTGTGAAGAGTCTAATTAAAATCAAAGCCAAATTTCATATGAACTGACCCAAAGGAGCTTAAATTTCATCAATTTTTTCAACTCATATATTTCCTTAGTGGACGAAGCCCCTAAAACTGAATTATTATCTTTCTGAATTTTTTGCTTTTTTTTTTCTTTCTATGAGCAAAATCCAACCTGATAACTGGCAAGTATGGTTTCTTTTATAGAGATAGTTAACCATTTTTAAATGCCATTAGATCCACGAACTCATTTTGTCATTCTCTTCTATAATTTGTTTTACTTTAATGTGTTCAACTCAGACACTTACAAGACGAGGAATTGAATTCAGATGCCCATCATATCTTGAACGAAGTGAACTCTTTCCTAGCGTCCGGTCATTGAGTAGGAGTAGGGCCGGGGGCTATATACGACTACAAAATGCCGGTTTACTAGGAATTACTACACGAAACGAGGGTCGTAAGTTTAGCCCAACGACATGGAGAGGGCATAAGTGGCTAAGGAAGAGGTCTTAAGTTTGAGCAGGAATAGCAAGCTATATTCGGCATTTTGTTGTAATTTAACTTACTTGCCCTGTTCTACTAAGGGAAACAAGTACTTATATTTTTTTTAATTAAAACTGATGTATTATGAGAGAATGACATGTCTCATAACATGAAAAATAAGTACTTATAAAATAAGAACCTTAGCGGAATGAGGTCTACCTATAAGGAGAAATTTTAAAAATATTTGCAAAAAATCCACAATCCAATATTCGAAAATTAAACTCATACATACCAGATAAAACAGGTTGGACGCCACTAAGTACGATGGCAAAAGCCAAGTAGGGTGCAAGTTCGGAGACGGCTCCGGCGACGGTTTCGCCACCGGTGAAGATGTAGCTGATGACGTGGCGTAAAGCGAGCACCACCAGGGCCAAGATGACGGCGATGATGAAAGAGCACGTGTTCACTATCACAACCGAAAACGCGGCTGATTTGGGGTGTTTTGCTCCCAGCTCATTGCTCACTCTCACACTGTCATCGTAACATCATCATTTAGATTAGGTTTTTCGAAATGTTTGCATATTCATTTTTACATACACGTACGAATATATATAGGGTCGATTCAAGGGACAAAATATTTAACACAAAATTAATCGGAGCCCCATGTGAATAATCATAGCCGCTCAAAAATCTATGTGTGTGCGTAAATTTATAAGGCTAAGTCTGGCCTTATTTTTTTATTTTTTATTTTTTGTCTTTTTCAACTTTTCTTGGTTTTGCATTGAACTTTTTGATTAACAATTTGTCTTAATTGATGAGAGAAATTTAGAAGGTTGAAAATTGTGACCAAATATTTCAAAAGTTCACGTACTAAGGGAGTACAATTTATTTTTACTTTCTGACTGTTTTTCAAGTTCAGTTATATTTTTCTATTTTTTTTTTTTAATTCTTCTGGTTGAGATGAATCTAAAAAGTCCAATATACTTGGATAAGAAAAAATAAAAAAAAAATTCACCAACAACAAAGAAATAAGTTACTCCATAATAAAATAAGTTAAATTAGTCCAAACTCCACCGCATTCCTCGAATATTTGGTATTTGGGTGCATACGTACCTTGCAGCTGCATTGAACCCCACAGAGATCATGTACACCCAGCCACTAATTGTCATGCTGCATTTGAAACCCATCAGTAACAAAGCCTAACGCAAGGAGAAATACATTAATTTAATATCAATAATACCACAATCACACAAAAACCACAAATTCGACCACAGACACACGTCCGTGGTCAGATTGGTGTCACTAGTAGCTAATACTTTTCGTTTCATATTGTGTTAATTATTCACGCCACATGTTCACAAAGTGAAACATACAAGTACAAATACAAACACTTTTTTAGATAGGAGATGGCAGACCTACAATTTGGCCATGGAGTCCAGCCATTTTGGAACTCATGGTGGCTTCACTACAATGATCGGATTTGTTCATATTGTAGTCCTCCTCGAATAAGACAACGCTGTTGAAAAGCCATCTACTTTTTGATATCGATCACTCCTCATTTAGCAGTACAAAGATGAAAATCCTAGTAGAATGGACCGACGACCGACCGGTCTCATTTCTATTAGGTTTGAGTAAAAGACAATGTGAATGTTAGTTGTGGAGAAACAAGCAGAGATAAGTGGGGCTTGAAGGAAGGCCCATTAAATAGGAACCATATACTACAAAGAGAGCTACTTTTAGGGAGGGGTATTTTTGGACTTATGGCATGGGACCCATGGGGTGTGTGTGTCACTTAGGGGGGCGGGGTATTTCTGTCAAGGAGGGTGGGGTCAGGGGAGGGGGCTGATTTTTTATTTTGGGTTTAAAAAATATGATTAAAAAATTAAGTGCTCAAATTTTTAGTCCGGTTGAAATGGTGCGAAAATTTTATTTTTCCGATCATTTTATTTTAAATGGTCATAATGAATTTTTGGTTCTAAAGCCTTTCAACGAGCACCCTAAGACTTCTTATTTAGTTTCAAAGCTTTCTTAGGATGCCCATTGAAATGTCTTAGAGTCAAAAATTCATTATGACCATTTAAAATAAAATGATCAGAAAAATAAAATTTTTGCGCCGGTTCAAACAGATTGAAAATTGAAGCACTTAATTTTTAACTATATTTTTTTAATATATAAATGATGTAAAAAAATAGTGTTCGAATTTTTAATCTGGTTGAACCGATGGGAAAATCTTATTTTTTTAATCATTTTATCCTAAATAGTCGTAATGAATTTTTGACTCTAAGGCCTTTCAATGGACACCCTTAGAAAGCCCTGAAACTAAATAAAGAGCCTTAGGGTGCTCGTTGAAAGGTCCTAGAGCCAAAAATTTACTACTACCATTTAGGATAAAATGATAACAAAAAAAAAAAGGAAGATCTTTGCACCGGGTCAACAAGATTGAAAATTGGAGCACTTAAATAATATTAAATAAATAAATGAGAAAAAAGATATAAAGAGTATTAAATAAATATTCTTGGCACACGAATCAATATTTTTGTTCCATTATGTCTAGGTTTTTTTTTTTTTGAACTAATACTAGGCCACATTTATTAATTGGAACACAAATGAACATTTTTGGCTTCTTGAATTCGATGATTAAATAGACTGGTCTTTGCAATATTGTAATTATTCCGAGCACATTTTAAACTGCCCAAAATTATCAATGTTGTCTGATCAAGCGCACATTACAATAGTGAGGTTGAAGGAAAAAAAAGAAATAGATAGAAAGAGATAAATAGATAAAAAAAAATATTCAGTAAATAAAAGAGATAAAAGATACAAAGAAAAAGAGGAAATTAAAAAATTAAATAAATGAATTAAAAAATAAGATAAAAGAATTAAAAAATTAAATAAAAATGGAATTTAGTTAGAAGGGAGGGGTATTTTGGACTTATGGCATGGAACCCACGGGAGTGTGTGTCAGTGGGGGGTGAGAAAAGCAATTTGCACTACAAATTGACTTTGTCCAAGAGAACCTACTCGATCCCATCAACATTGGTGTGGACTTGACCCTTGTTTCCTACGATATTGAACACAACAGCATTGATGTGATCAGTCTGGCCATTGTACCCCTACGTGATTGGACTTCATTCCTTTTATATTGATGAGAAAAGGAGATTTGATGATATTATATTGTACGTAGGACCACCCAAATTGCTACTCCGTCCCTCATGTGATCATCCTTCCCATATATGTAGTAGTTTTGGATTATTCACAAGACTTGCATATAGGAGTATGTTGGTAATTCTAGTATGGTTCAGCTGAACATTTCTAATCAGGAAAGCTTATAAATTTCATCAATTTATGTTACAATGTTTGATACCCCGATTAGAGGTTATGGGATTAAACTATACCAAAATATAGGATCAGCAAGTGTTAATTAACGTTCCTTTCAATTGGTGAATTGACCCGTCAATGACCAGATTGGAAAGAAAATTAGTTGAGAAAGATGTAACCTAGTCCGGCCCATTCTTTACCGTTCAAAATAGAAATACATTACAATATTAAAAAGTAATTAGGTTTTTATGTTGTCTCCCTCAACACATAGACTCCGCACATTTATGGGCCCAAATTAATGTTGTAAGATAGTACTACACAGTCACTACACGCTTCCTAGTACCATACCTTTTTAATAGCTCAAGTGTCTGAACTAGTTTACACGTACCTCAACTGATAGGAAGTCACTACACGCTTCCTAGTACCATACCTTTTTAATAGCTCAAGTGTCTGAACTAGTTTACACGTACCTCAACTGATAGGAAGAGCGTCCAATGAATAACTGATTTCCTTTTAACAATATGGAGTTTTTACTTACCAAACAGAGAGAGCGTCCAGGGCAATCTCAGGATTTTCAAGCAACCCAGCAATCAACACCAGAATCTGATAATACCAAGTCTCCAAACACAACATCACCCCGGACGCAGTCGAAAGCTTCAAGAAATCCCACAATCCAAAAAAAGCCTGCACACTAAAACCCGTCCACGTGTCCTTACATCGGCTGCTCGTCAGTATATACACGAATTGAGCCACCACCACGACCCACCACGCAAAACTCAACATCAACGAAGCGCCCAGTAGCCCCCAGCCCAGATAGTACACCACCACCCAAGTGGCCAGGATGTGGAACACGAGGGTGACGGCGGATATGATGGCGCTGGGGGCCACGATGCTCTGGGCTTGGAGAAACTTTTGGATAGGGAAATTGGCGGCGTAAGCGAAGATTTGGGGGATGAGACCGTAGACGAATATGGAGGCGGCGGAGGCGATGGAGGAGGATTCACCGAGTAAGAGCAAGAGGGGTTTGGAGAAAATGTAGACGAGGGTGAGGGGGAGGCCGGTGGCCATGAGGAGGATGGTTGATCTTTGCAAGTATATGCCTAGCATTTCGTACTTTTGAGCTCCGTATGCTTGGCCGCATAGGGTTTCCACTGCACTTCCCATTCCCAGCTGTGAAAAAAAATAGTAGATTATGTCATAATGTAATTAATCAAGAAATTCAAATGAAATACAGAGATTGGGTTAATGCTACATAAACAAAATTCAAAAGAAAATGACTCACTCGTTGAACAAATGCAGCATTCTGTTGACCATCAAAGGTCAGCATGCGTGTTGTCCCTAATTTCAATCATCCAAAAATGTTGTTTTGGATAGTTCGAATTTTAAAAAGATTGTTCCAGAAAAGAGTGTTTGGGAATTCGGGTCCGTGTACCTCGACTAATTTCTTCCTCGGTGCAGTCAAAGATAAATCATCCATGTCGGGACTAAGGGATTCACAAAAGAAATCTTTCTTGCAGTTTGATCTCAAGAACCGAATTCTAATCTATTATGGGGAAAGCGAACCCACCAATCAACCCGACTAACCTTGGGATGATATTTTTTGGTAACAAGCGACAATATTGAGTGTTACTATTGGAAATGAATGGCGCGCCTACCACAGAGAGTAGATGATCACTATAGTTACCATGTTTTGGATACTGTATAAATTATCGTTCCTGCGTTGATAAGAAATATGACATTTGAAGTCTATTCTACTAATGCATTAAAAACATATATATTTAGATGGTACTCAAAACATGATCACAAATTTTGGTCAATAAAAGTTTTGGTTTTCCTTTTTGATAAGAAAAGAAATTCATTCTATGCGAAACTTATATTTTAAAATCATTTTTAGAAATACATCTTAATATATATGTATAGAGAGAGAGAGAGAGAGAGAGAGAGAGAGAGAGAGAGAGAGATGGACGGAGGAGAAGCTTGGGTTATATATATACCATGACACCATAAGCGAAGATTTGGATGCCGTTGTTACCAAGAGAGGCAGCGGCCAGCTCCAGATTCCCCAAGTGTCCGCAGAATATCTGTGTGGCCATAGAAGTAACGTTATTAAGCAAGTAGACCACGATGGCCGGAGCCGCAAGGTTGAAAAGGATGTGGAGTTCTATGGCTGTCGCCCGCTGGAGCCGCCGGAGTTCCGATAAGCTCGTGTCCGACAGCACTTCTTCCAGCTCCGAGCTCACCGCCTCCGGCTCCGTCGCTTTATTATTAGTACTGTTGTTGTTGTTACTTGAATTTGATGACGCGGCATGGTTCTTCAACTCGTCACCTTCTTGATGATCAATTGGCTCCATATTGACTCTCTCTCTCTCTCTCTCTCTCCCCGTGTGGCGCAAAGGATACCTCCGGGCTATTACATATATACAGCGGGGAGAAGTATAATTAATAGGAGTATACGAAAATGATTTAGAGAAATTAATAAACCAAATCGAGCCGAAAAGAGTGTTAAAGTCTCGTTCAATTGAAGTTGGCTACACAAGTTTGTTGTCTTTATTGTGGTCTTTCAAGAGTTTTGTGTTCCGAGATAAGGAAGGCCTTTGTGGTACTCATAGCCATAATCGAATTCATGTGATAAGAATTTAACGGAGTCTTTTACCTGTTGGATGTCACCTAATTCACACGTAAGCCTGGCCTCCTCATTTATCTTGGAGTAAGATCAGGATCGTCTGTGTGTTAGATATGACTCTAAGCATGATGCAAGCGAAGTTTTTGAGTTCCAAGATAATTCTTCATAGTATAATAATATCAACAAAAAATGATACTCCCTCCGTCCCAAAAAGAATGACAATTTTTGAAATCCGTGTCATTTTTCATCGCTCATATCTTTCAATCTATAATATTTTTCATGAGTTTGAAAATTTTGTATATTAGAATTAATCGAGAACTATCAAACAAGATCCATATTGCATATTTTTTGAGATCCGTATTAAAAGATATAAGGAGTTGAAATTGGCACGGATATCAAAAATTGACATCCATTATGGGACAGAGGGAGTAGTATTTAGTGCTCATTTGGTAGAGATTTATAAAGTGATTATGGTACTATATATGGACTTGAGAAATTCATTTTGTTCTTACACATTATTAAGGTTAATCACCTTTTGATTCAAGGCCTAAGAGATATGGATTAGATTATTTATTTTTTCCGTTGGACAATAAATAGTACTCCTGGTTTACCTTACTTTTTAAAAATTGAAGGACAATAATGGCTTCTTTGTTGGGGGGCCGGATTGGATTCTAATGCTAACAGATGAGATGTGACCATTTTGTCCTTGGGTCATCTGTACATACAACGATAAAATAGAAAATCCATGTCATATTAATACCAACCAAAACAAAAACCAGATTTGTTTTCCCTCCACCCATTCTATATCTCAAGGGAGTTTTATATATATCCCACCTATATTCTAGGAATTCCACATCCTATCTTCTTATTTCCGGCCAAAAAGACAAGCCCTAGAAGGGCTAAAATACGATGTGTGAGAATCTTACACACAAAAATTGTATGCACGGCATACTGGAGAATTATATACAAACAAAAAGGTTATAAAGGACTTTTATACATAATGGGTTCAATTAGAACTTATTATATTAAAATGAGACAAAGAAAGAGCATGTTTGCTTGAAAGTGTAACGCCTCGACTTTTCGGGAGCAAAATAAAATAATTCTTAAGAAAATTTTGCTAAATAAATAAAATTTTCCAAAATGAGGTTTAAATATTACAATCTTGAGATAGATTTACTGATTCAAAATACATTAACTTCAGAGCTGACTCTAGGCTTGATACGAATCCCAAACACACTCGATCTTCGTTACTGATAATCCTTCCGTGTCGAACTGCATCATCATTGAACCTCTTCCATTGAATCCTGCGCCCTCTAGCAAATTGATCGCCGAAGCAACCGATTTGCCAGGATACGAACGTATCCGTGAGTGATAAATCACCCAGTAGAATAATCCAACCCAACCACCCCTCTTACAAATACAGCTAGCAAGTAAGTAGCAAGATAATAATGATGCGAATAAGTAAAATATAGATTTTTCACGCCAACCGCTTCATTACTATCCATTAGCCTAACGTGTGATCTAAAATCTCCCTACGAGATCTTTCCTCCCCAACCGTTAGCCATGCTGGGTCCCATGAGATCACTTCCCTTTGCTGTCGTAGATAACCTAAATTACAATACTACAACAAGAGGATAGCTTATCATGCCTGAATCACAACTAGGGTTCGTCTATCTTATATACCACATCACAATCATTTCTCAATCATCACTGGACACACGCCATCATTAATTCACCACCGACTTTGCCAGGACACCATTTTACCACTGGACTCTTGCCAGGACATCAATTTACCACTGGACTCTCGCCAGGACATCAATTTACCACTGGACTCTCGCCAGGGCATCAATTTACCACCGGACTTACTTTGCTAGGTTTTATCATCACAAAATATCGCTGGACATCCGCCAGGTTTTATCCACATAAAACGTCACTGGACCATCGCCAGGTTTTATCAACAGAAAACATCTCTGGACTACCGCCAGGTTTTATCCACATAAAACGTCACTCGACCACCGCCAGGTTTTATCAACAGAAACATCTCTGGACTACCGCCAGGTTTTATCCACATAAAACGTCCCCTGGACCACCGCCAGGTTTTATCAACAGAAATATCTCTGGACTACCGCCAGGTTTTATCAAAATATCATTGACTTACTCGCCGCTTTTAAATCATCACGTACATCACCGACTACCCGCCGCTTCAAATCATATCACCGACTACCCGCCGCTTCAAATCACAATCCTAGGTCCATCAGTCTGCCCTCAAGGTCCTGCTCAGGCTACCCCAATACTGAGGTCCCGTCTGCCGCCTAAGGTCCCGCTGGCCCTTCTCACAATTCTAGGTCCATCAGTTGCCCTCAAGGTCCCGCTCAGCTACCCCGATCACACGAGGTCCTGTCAGGCCACCCCCGAGGTCCTGCTTGGCCACCCTAGCGACACTGGGTCTTTCAGGCTGCCCTCAAGGTCCTACTCAGGCTACCCCCGATCACACGAGGTCCTATTAGGCCACCCCCGAGGTCCTGCTAAGCCCACGACTTTCATTTGTTTCCTTTTCCCTTAACAATAACAACGTCTGTATACTTTCTCACCACAAATCTCATCATATCTCAGAATCACGCCTGCAGGCAACCTCTAAACAGAAGAAAACTTCACAATTTATCCATTACTTAGCATCGTCTACGTGATTTCTATTTCGCATACCACCCCATGTCCCTAGGGTCCAATCTAACATTCAAATGAAGCATTAACACCATATCATTTTCAATAATAATTAAAAACGAATAACAGAAAGGTCAAAACAATTATTAGGCAATGCAATCACATAACTTTTTATGACTGGGCCGTTGCCCTTAATCTCGTATGGTCACAAAGTCATTAAGAATGAAAGAATTAATTAATTAAGATTTAAAAATAATTTTCTAGACTTTTGTTAATTAATTATAAGTAATTAAGTTAATTAAACACTAATTAAATACATTACTTAGGTAAAAATATTAGAATAATTATCATAACCCTAATAAGAGTCCTAAAGGTCCTCTATAACAAGTTCAAGTCCTAAAAGTTGGGTTTGGATGCTCACAAAATTATTTTAAATAACCAGATTAAGTTAAAAGACAAAATAAGAATAAATAGATAATAAATAATTAAGTAGTTAAAAATATATTTATATTAACAAAGTATCATCTTAGGACTGTAAGAAGTTTAAATAAAATTATTCAAAATTTTTAACATCTTTTATAATATTTTAAAGTATTTTTATTTAGAAACAATGCGTAAATAATAATAATTAGTCAATGAAATAAATAAAATATTATTTTAATAACATATCATCCTTGAAATGTCAGAAGTCTAAAAAAAATAGTTTAGATGTTAAAATTATTGTTTTTAAGGTCGCAATTATTTTTCGTTTGTATCTTTAATTAAAAATAAAATAAATAGCTAATAACATAAAAAAATATGAAGTCAGCAAGTTATGATCTCTAATATGTTAATATGTTAGGAATCTAGGAAAAATAGTTTGGGGATTTATAGAGTAGTTTATAAGGTCGCAATGATTTTTAGTTTATAAACTTTTACACGATAACGAATAAAAATTTAATAAATAGATAAATAAATAAATAAAATATGAATTTAACAAGGTATGATCTTTGGAGTGTTAGAAACCAAGAAAAAATATTTCGGGGGTCGAAAACTAGGTTCGGAAGGTCGCAAAACACATTCAAAACAAAACAATACAAACCGCAAAACTGGGCCGAGGGGAGTTCGCGGCCGCGAACTCTGTTTTCTGGTGCATGCGGCTGGGCCGCCCGAAGGTCGCGGCTGGAAACGTTTTATTTTTATTTTTTTGGTTCGGTTTTGATGCATGGGGCTACGGGACCTATTGAGTTATGTCTATAAACGTTAAATATACTTAGAGGAGGATTCGGATCGAATTATAATACCTCGAATCGGATTGAATTTGTTTTCGATCGAAACTTGAACGTTGGAGAAGAAAGCTTCGGATTTAACAATTGGAAGACCTTGGGACCGAATTGAAAGATGTTTGGCGATACTCTAGGTTGTAGAAAGGGATTGGAATGATCGGATCGGGTTCCTCTTGGTTCTTGATCACAAACCCACTTTTCTCTCTCTCTTTTCTCTCTCTAGAACTCCATAGATTTGGAGCTTCGATTTCCTCCGATTATCTCTCTTTTCTGGACTGTTGGGGCGTGATAATTTTCGTGGGAAACCCTAGGGTTGATGTAATGAAATATATATAGAGAATTTTGATGAGATAGAATCAAATCGAGTCCTAATGGAAGTGGGTTTTGGAATGGACGAATTATGCACGGTTTTAGGGTTACGGAGGAGGTAGAGGTCGAATAGGACTAGGAGAGGGAGAGGTAGAAGGAGTGTGCATGCATGTAGGAAAATAAAAAGAAAATATGCATGCATGTATTTAAATGCTTGCATAATTAAATTCGGATCGTTACAGAAAGACTTGTAATGACCCGGAATTTTCGAACAAATTTTTTTTAAAAAGATTTACAAATTTTATTTCCGTAAATTGTTATCTTTAAAAATATCATTAAAAAGTATAATTAGTGTCAATTAAATTCTTTTCCTTAAATTATCTATCTTATCCTATTTAATTTTATTTTTCTTTTCTTTCTTACTTTACATACATATAATTGCATGCATGTACACTCCTACCATCCCTCCCTCTCCTACTCGATCTCTACCACCTCCGTAGCCCTTAAACCGAGCTAAATTCGTCCAATTAAAAACCCAATTCGATTAGGACTCGATTTGATCTTTTCACATCAAATTCACCTATTAATACACCATCCCATTAACCCACGAAGCCACCATGATATTCTCCCAACTCCTCTGACCAGAATAGAGAGAAAAATCGTAAGAAAACAAAGCTCCAATCCATGGAGTTTTAGAGAGAGAAAGTGAGAGAGAGAAAAGTGGGTTTCACACCAAGACCCAACCGGAACCCGAATTGATCTTTCCAATCTCTTCCTACAACCCAAGCATCTCCAAAGATCATCCAATTCGAGCCCAAGGTCCCCCGATCGAAGAATCCGAAGTTTTCTTCTCCAAAATTCAAGTTTCGGTTCGAAAATCAATTCGAACCAATTCGAGGTACTATAATTCAATCCGAGCCATCCTCTAAGTATATTTATGATTTATAGACATAGCCTAATAGGCCCCGTAGTCCCATGCATTGAATACCACGAGAAAAAATCAAAAAAACGAAAACTGTCGCCGACCTTGCGGCCGCGACCTTCGGGCGGCCCAGCCGCGAGAACCAGTCAAACGGAGTTCGCGGCCGTGAACTCCTTACCGCCCAGCCGTGCGATTTTTATTGTTTTGGTTCGGAGTAACTTTTCGACGTCCCGAAAAATGTTTTTGACCCCCGAATTAATTTTCCTAGGTTACCCACACTCTAAAGATCATACCTTGTTAAATTCATATTTTTTTTATTTATTTATCTATTTATTTAATTTTTATTCGTAATCGTGTAAAAGTTTATAAATAAAAAATCATTGCGACCTCATAAACTACTCTATAAATCCCCAAACTATTTTTCCTAGATTCTTAACACATTAGAGATCATAACTTACTGACTTCATATTTTTTTTTATATTATTAGCTATTTATTCTATTTTTAATTAAAGATACAAACAAAAAATAGTTGCGACCTTATAATTAATGATTTTAACATCTAAACTATTTTTTTTAGACTTCTAACATCCCAAAGATGATATTTTATTAAAATAATAATTTAATTATTTAATTAACTAATTATTATAAATTACGCATTGTTTCTAAGTAGAAATACTTTAAAATATTATAAAAGAGGTTAATAATTCCGAATAATTTTATTTAGACTTCTTACAGTCCTCAGATGATACTTTGTTAGAATAAATATATTTTTAATTATTTAATTATTTATTATCTATTTAGTCTTCTTTTGCCTATTAACTTAATCTTTTTATTTAAAATAATTTCGTGAGCATCCAAACCCAACTTTTAGCACTCAAACTTATTATAGAGGACTGTTAGGACCTTTATTAAGGTTACGATAATTATTCCAAAATTTTTACCTAATTAATGTATTTAGTTAGTGTTTAATTAACTTAATTACTTATATTAATTAACGAAAAGTCCAGAAAATTATTTTTAAATCTTAATTAAATAATCCTTACATTCTTAATGACTTTGTGACCATATGAGATTAAGGACTACGGCCCAGTCATAAAAAGTTATGTGATTGCATTGCCTAATAATTGTTTTGACCTGTCTGTTATTCGTTTTTAATTATTATTGAGATTGATATTGTGTTGATGCTTAATTTGAATGTTAGATTGGACCCTAGGGACATGGGGTGGTATACGATATAGAAATCACTTAGACGATGCTAAGTAATGGATAAATTGTGAAGTTTGTTTCTGTTTAGAGGTTGCCTGCAGGCGTGATGTTGAGATATGATGAGATTGTGATGAGAATTGAAACTGGCGAGAGTCTAGTGATGAATTGATAGACTGGCGAGAGTCCAGTGATGAATTGATAGACTGACAAAATAAGCCCAGTGATATTGTGATATTGTGATGATTGTGAAGTGGTATATAAGATAGGCGAACCCTATCGATGTAACGGCATGATAAGCTTACCCTTTGTTGTAGTTATTGGGATGCACACTCGATACATAACTTAGGTGTATCTGCGACAACAAAAGGAAGTGATCTCATGGGACGGGATATGGCTAGCGGTTGGGGAGGAAAGATCTCGTGGAGAGATCTTAGATTTCATGTTAAGTTAATGGATAGCAATGAATCAAGTTATGTGAATTATCTCTGTTTTACTTTTTCGCACCATATAGATTCTGTTTGCCTGCTAGCTGTAAAGTAAGAGGGGTGGTTGGGTTGGATTATTTTACTGGGTGATTTATCACTCATGGATACGTCTGTATCCTGGCAAATCAGTTGCTTCGGCAATCAATTTGCTAGAGGGCGCAGGATTCAATGGAGGAGATTCAACGATGATGCAGTTCGACACGAAAAGAATATCAGTAATGAAGATCGAGGATGCTTAGGATTCGTATCAAAATTAGAGTCAGTTCTGAAGTTAGTGTATTTTGATTTAGTAGATCTATCTTGAAATTGTAATGGTTAAACCATTGTTTTGAAAAATTATATTTATTTAGCAAAATTTTCGCAAAGAAATTATTTAATTTGCACCCGAAAAGTCGGGGCGTTACAAGACTCCCCGAACACCGGTTAATGAGTGACTTGGACTGCGTGACTTATCAAAAAAGTGTTTGATTGTAATTTGTATGATTGAATTAGGATACAATCTTTTACCGAGGACATATCCAATTTCGTGACAGGATTTTGGCTCCGATTAATCTCGTCCGTTCGCTGGGGCTTAGGATGAGTGAGTGACAAGTAATGGGGCCAATTCAGTCATTTTACAACCTAACCTTAAGAAAATCCCACCTCACCCAAAAATACTAATACAGGGGCTGGCCAAAATTCCAAACCAAAAGCCGAACTATTGTGCAATAGTACAATTCCATAGTCCCTAATTAATAATTAAATTACAGTTAAATAATGACCTGTAGATAAGACTTTGGCTTTTTGAAAACGGGTATCCCGCTTGCCAATAAATGTTGGCAAAGTAAAATAAACATTTCTCTAAATTATTTAATTAATCTCCTCGAAAAAGAAAAGAAAATAGAAGCAATTGCATGCGAATGCGAACCCTATAATAATTATTCATGTCGAGAAGATGAGTATAAAAGATAAAAATTAAGTATGATCAGAATAAAAAAAAATTACCAAAGATGAAAAATTATTGCTAGTACTAGTATTTTTTTTTTTCTAAAATGTCATTCTATAAGAACTTTTTTTAATTTCGGTCCACCCTTTTATACTTTTTTAATCCCTCTCGTCGAGACGAATAATAAATTTCATAAATCATGACGAAAAGTCAACCAAAAAATTTACGAAAAATAATTTTTTTTGAAAAAAAAATACTACTGTAGAAAAAAAAAAAGTTAAAAAGAATGGAGCCTAAAATGAAAAAACACTTGCCCCAACCCCAATCATTGACAAGGGTTATATGCCTCATCCCTAAGATGGTCAATTGCTTCGGCTATGACAAAGAGCTATCCGCACGACGCACACAAGTGCCAGACGAGCTGTCAAAGCTCGATATTACGTTGCTGGACAAGTTCAAGTTAGGTGCGGTCATTTGCCAAGAGGAGCAAAGAGTTGACAACTTCTACGGCATCAAGCCCGAGGAGAGACAAGCATATGTTGAGGCCATCCTTAGTGGCGTTGTCTATGGTCCAATTTAGGGGTGTTTGAAGAACGTGTCGCCTTTTGAAGTGGTTTATGTACCTCTATAAGTATGATTGGTACTTAATCCCCTTTTTTTGAAGTGGCTGAACTGTATCGTAGTAACGTAAATGCCATTTGTAAATGTGTAAAGAATTACTTAAGTCATGAAATTGTACGACTTAAACTAGGAAATATGGTGGATGATCGTACGATTAGGCCTTTTGTATGCCTTTTGTTGCTACATTTGATGCAATCTTTTGGGAAATGTAATATGAATCTTCCATGCGTGACAGGTTTTGGCAACTAATGACTGTCATCCTTGCAACTAGGGCAATGATGAATCAATTAATTTTTCTGCTGTTACCATGCGTTTATGGGCAATGATGAATTGATTAAACCATGACTAAATTTGTGATGAAGGTGGATACCTTGGCGGGGTAACTTTTTTTGTTGCAGCCAAGCGTACCCTTGTGATTCCCTTACGAATTCTATTTTCTGAGCCCAAGTTTATGCAGCTATCTGTTCTGTTCTTTTCTGCTACAGTTTGTGAGGCTTACATGACAGGTTTTGGCAAGTAACTTTGTTACTAACTCGGGCAGTGATGAGTCAATTCATTTGTTAATTGAGGTAGGTACCTTGGCGGGGCGACATTAGTTGCAGCCAATGAGTGCCCTTATTATTAACTTCAATATCTGAGCCCAATTTGATATGTTCTGCAACTTTAAGCCATGACCATAATGTTTGTGTGGGCTATTATGATCCAATGAGTGCCCTTATGTTGTTCATGTCCTGTATTCTGCAATTTTAGCCCAAAGTGGCTTCAGGAGTGAAATGCAGTTTAGGTGGCTGGTTTATTGCATTTATTTGGGCTGGTTTTGTATGGGCTATGATGATACTTTTCTGAGCCAATGGCATCAGTGCTTTGTGTGGCTGCATTCTGACATATGTGTGTGTGTGTGTGCTGCTGCTGCTGATGACAATAATAGAATGCTACTTGCTGTAGTTTCTGAGGTTTATAATGCATTGTAGTGCAGATTATGAGGTTTATACTTGAGAAAGACAGCTTGGTAATGTTGGTTTGTGGACTATTTTCTGCACTCTGTGTGTGTGTTAGCAAACTGCAGAAAAGTAGCATGCTAATGTGGGTTTGTGGAGTTTTTTCTGTAGTTCTGTGGTGCAGTTTTCTGGTACTGCTATAAACAAACTGCTGCTGTTGGTCTGTGTGTCTGTTGTACCTGGGTTTGAACCATGTAGAAGTTGGTTTTCTGCAATTCCAATGCAGGGCAGGTGTGTGTGTTGTGGTGCAACTGGTAGTTCAGAAGATGGCTGATTTCTGGTGTTTCAATGCTGTCTTTTGCTGTTACCATGTTGTTTCTGCTGTGAACATCCTGTTTTGTGGTGTTACCATGCTTTTATGGGAATACTTGTATCATTTTTGGTGGCTATGATGTGTTATACACTGAGCCAAGTGTGTGTGTGTTATAAACTGAGCCAGTCACAAGTTAAACCCAATAACAGCATGCTAAACTCAGAAACTGCAACATGTGTGTGTAATCTTTTTTTATGGGCAATGATGAATCAATTGAATAGATAATTTTTTGACGGTGGATACCTTGGCGGGGTAACTTTTTTTGTTGCAGCCATGAGTAGCCTTGTGATTCCCAAAAAATATTTTCTGAGCCCATGTTTGGTTTAGTAAGCAATGTTCTGGGTAAGCTATGTTCCCAAACGAAATGTTCTGGGTTCCATAGATGCATGCTTGCATGTTCAGCTGAACTTGTTCTTGCTACACATATAACAGTAACAATGTTATTTCCTGCTGTATTGGAGAGAACTGGGATAACAGCTTTTGAGCTTAGCATTTAATTGGGCTGGTTTTTTTATGGGCTATGATGATACTTTTCTGAGCCAATGGCATTAGTGGTTTGTGTGGCTGCTTTCTGACATATGTGTGTGTGTGTGTGTGCTGCTGCTGCTGATGACAATATTATAATGCTACTTGCTGCAGTTTCTGATGTTTATAATGCATTGCACTGCAGATTATGAGGTTTATACACACATGTTCTGCAATTTCTGAGGTTTACAACCCTGATTTCTGCAGTTTGTGAGGTTTATAAAGCATTTTACTGCTGTTAATAGTTCAAATTTTGAGGCTATGATGTGTTATAAGCTGAGCCTGTCAGTTCTGTTCTGTTCTCTTGGTTTTCAAGGGTGGAATCTGGGATTGGAAGCTGTTTTCTGCAGTTGTCAAGTGTGTTAGTGTTGTTGCTGGTGCTGCAGATTATGAGGTTTATACTTCAGAAAGACAGTTTGGTAATGTTGGTTTGTGGACTATTTTCTGGTAGTGCAGGGCATGGTCATTTTTGGTTCCATAGATGCATGCTTGCATGTTCAGCTGAACTTGTTCTTGCTACTCATAAAACAGTAACAATGTTATTTCCTACTGTATTGGAGAGAACTGGGATAACAGCTTTTGAGCTTAGCATTTAATTGGGCTGGTTTTGTATGGGCTATGATGATACTTTTCTGAGCCAATGGCATCAGTGGTTTGTGTGGCTGCTTTCTGACATATGTGTGTGTGTGTGTGTGCTGCTGCTGCTGATGACAATATTATAATGCTACTTGCTGCAGTTTCTGAGGTTTATAATGCATTGCACTGCAGATTATGAGGTTTATACACACATGTTCTGCAGATTATGAGGTTTATACACAACTGGTAGTGCAGGACATGGCTGATTTATGGTGTTGCAATGCTGTCTTTTGCTGTTACCATGCTGTTTCTGCTGTGACCATGCTGTTTTGTGGTGTTACCATGTTAAAACCTGAGCCAACTGCTGTTTTCTGCTGTTAATAGTGCCAATTTTGTGGCTATGATGTGTTCTGCAGCTACTGCTATGTGTGTCTGTTTTCTGCAGTTTTGTGATGCTACCATACTTTCATGGGCAATGATGAATGAATTAAGGCATGATGAACAATTTTTTGAGGATACCTTGGCGGGGTAACTTTTGTTGTTGCAGCCAAGAGTACCATTATGATTCCCAAAAAATTCAATTTTCTGAGCCCATGTTTGGTTTGGTATTCTCATTTGTGGGTTTTCATGGTGTTATGATCGTCTTTTGGCATGTGTGTTGTTATGAAGTAGACAATGTGTGTGTGTGTCCAACCTGTGTCCAAACTGTGTCCTCTGTCCGGTGTCCTAGCTGTGTCCAAACTGTTTCTGGGCTTCTCCTTCTTATAATTGGGCCATGATGATATAAAAGATACATTTGAAGGCCATGATATAATATATCTGAGCCAAAGACACTTTCTAAGCATACTATTAATATTAAGTAATGTTTTACATTGAAATTTCGATATTGTTATATCCTAATAGAATTTCCGATGGAGAGGGAAGAAAAACATAAGTATTGGGTGGTATTCGTTGGCCGTAAGCCGGGGATATATACAAGTTGGGAGACCGCGGAATTGCAAGTGAATGGATACCCGGGGAATTTGAAGAAATGGTACAATACGTTTGACGAAGCAGAAGGAGCATTGTTACAATTTCACGAGGAAAGATACCGGCTGAATCAAGAGATGCAGTCGGCCCCAACCAAACGTCGATCAAGTGACAGTGCTTCCACATCTGCAATTGCTTTGGAAGATGAACATCGAACAAGTCTACAGACATATTTTATTCGGATCTTTTTCTTAGGATTCATATGTTGTATTTTATTGCCACATGTTTTCCATTCGGAATAAACTTGTTAAAATTTGTAATTTCAAGACGTTGACTGAACGAAAACACCACCGGATGGGATCTTAATCGGTCCCCCTTCCTCTCTCTGTTACGAATTCAAAGTTAATTAGTTATTTTGTATGACTGAGTATTTCCCATTCTTTACCTTTCTATTATCTTTATTAAAAGCTAGTTTTGTTGGGAGTATGAAATGGTAGCAATATCAAAGAATGTGTGTACTTTAAAGAAGTAGAAAGCAGATTGGGTTCTTAAAATGCATATAGTACAACACACATATGAGACGGATAAAATAAAAAACACTTACGGGAAAAAGAAAAAAAAAAAGGAAAGCCATCAAATGGCAAATCCATTTATTGTCATGTTTCTTCGAACACCTCTCTTCAACTTCTAGTTTTCACGACGACCAAAAATATGGTCCCATTCGACGAAATTGGGAAATTGTTTGTCTCGATAACGCCTCACCGATGGATGATCCTACATAAAGTTGGGAAAATCATTTAGATATTTTACGACATAAGACAAAATCGTATTTACAAAACAAAATTTTATAACATTTTAACTTACTCGGACATAGTCACTCCAAACTTCATCTTCTACCACCAACCTGTTTTCATTTGCATTCCACCCAAACCCAAAACAGTGCAGCATATTTGCAACACACGAATATTCCCTCTTCCATGCTTTCATCTTCGTAGCGATATGATGTTGTTCAATACCGGCTTCGGGAAGTGAAGCTTGCATCTGATTTTGAAGAACTGCCAAGTAACCGGGATGCCACCCATTGCCATTGCCTTCCCAAATTCCTTCATCTACAAGGTTCGTAACGTTTGTTAGTAACATTTGCTCTTCCACCTCGGTCCAAACTCGGCGTGCCATCAAAGACGTTGACAAACAAAATAAAACTAATTTTTTGGATGAAGATGAAATGTGATATGAGAAAAATAGTAACTTTCACAATTTATAAGAAAAAAGTTAACCAAACTAATTAGTTAGACATATTTTCACCCAATAATATTGTTGTGCACATGATAATTGACCTAACTAGTTTGATGGACACATTTCCAACTACCAAACAATGTGTTTTTTTTAAAAAAAATAATTCCAGAATTTTTTTTAAACAAGTACTCGAAATTTTTAAAAATTTTCAACCTACCAAACAATGTGTCTTTTTTTTAAAAAAAATTCCTGAATTTTATTTAAACAAGTACTGAATTTTTTTCAAAAAAATAAAAAACCAAATTTTTTCAAAAAATAATACCCGAATTTTTTTTAAAAAGATAACCCGAATTTTTTTTAATAACATACCAGAATTTTATATATTTCAAAATGTTTAATAATAATAATAACAAAATATTACGGCTTTTTGTGAAAGAATAATTAAATTTGCAATTACATATAAAACGTATTACATAATGAATTTAGGGACTGCACATGGGCAAAAGGGTCATTTGCCAGCTTTTTACATCATCCACCCTTCCTTATACCCCCTATTAATCCTCCATCCAAACAAAGTATTATTTAATCCCCCTTCTCTAATACCTCATCCAAACAACATACTATTTAATCCCCCCTCTATAAACATCACATCAATGTGGGCCCTCCCTTATTAACTAATCCCCCCTACTATCTAATCCCCTCTTATTAACTAATACCCCCAATTCTTTACCCGCATCCAAAAGGACCCATAGAGCCTACTACGACTAACTAGGATAACTACGATTATATTTATTTTGAGATTTCAAATCACTTTACGTATGTACAATTCATTCATAGCGTTGAAGTTAAATGTTTTTCTTGCAGTGTAGTGAAACCTGCGACAGTGGCCGGGGACTGCGCATTGTTGAGTTTGAGGTCGGGCAATCCCATGGAAAATAAAAGGTCAAAGGAGTAGTAATATGTTTTTATTCGCACTATTGCCAAACTCGATTTGGATGGCTTTGCGGGTATGTGCTAGATAACTCAAGGCTCGTGTGTGGATGAAAGACTCAAGTTATCTATTTTCACATAATTTATTCCTGCCGTCCCCAAGTAAAGGTCTATGTTGCACTATTCACATTTTTCAAAAAGATGTTTATACTTTGTAATTTATAGTATTTTTATGACTTTATAATTTTCGTATTATAAAACTAAGTGAACTTTAACAAAGAAGATTCATATTGCATATAAAATATATTTTAAAAAAAGTATAAGTAAGTTTCTAAAGAGGTCAAAATAGTGGAACATGGACATTTATTTAGAAACGAATGAATTATCTATCTTTTGCATGTTGGATGCGTTTTAGGTTACTATCTTTGGATTACGAAGAGATCAAACTCTTTGCAAGTGCCGCTGGCCTTTCCTAGATAGAAATTATTAACCCTGATAAAGAAAATAGAAACTACTCATATCTTTATGTTGATTCTCTCTCTCTAATTCAGCAATTGGAGAGGATCATAAGGGCATTTTTGCAGCCATCTCATGGGGTTGAAAGGTCAAATCCTTTTGAGTAAAAGATGATCCTAGTTATATTGATGTGAAAATACTACAATTTCAAAAAACAAAAAATATTATAAATAAATAAAAAAAACCAAATAAAAGCCGCTAGAAATTAGGTGCCAAAGTCAGATCCATTAGATACTCATGAAGGACGGTGAAGTGACCGGGTCTACACCAAATTGAAGCTCGTTTTCATTATAGGCTGTAGGACAACCATTGAATCTACTGCCGACACCGTTGTTGTTGGAGAGCTCAAAAATCCTTCACAAGGCCGATCAGATCTAAGAGCCATAGCTCAAAGTTTGCTTCCCAAATCTGGCCCTCAAGTCCAAAAATGATATGGGAAGGGGAGATCTTTCCTCCTTAAAGAGAGAGTTTCAACTGTCTCACAACTACAGAGGTGGCAGGGGAGATGAGAGAGAGAGAGAGTCCGGGGCAGAAGGGGGACAAAGAGGGAGGAAGAAGGAAGAGATCTGAGGGGAAAAGAAGGGGAACCCAACCACCCCAACTCTCTTCCTCTTTCTAGAGCTCTCTCTCTTCTACATATGTCGAATCTTGAATTTTGATGCATTCTGATTTTGTTGAAACTTCATCACCATTGGATATTTAGTTAATACAGTAATTTTCGTTTTTCTGGTTCTTTTTCGTTTGAATCTATTTCACCTAAACCCTAATCCAACTAAGCAACATAGGTCATGCATAGGTGAAGTTACACAACTCTTCGGCCAACTGCCCACTTGTACCTAAACTCTTTTTTTTGAACCGTAAAAAGGGTGAGAGGGGACAACCAGCGTAACAACCCCCTTTGGACATGACCATAGGGGCTCCCTACGAATATCCGGTTCGAGCCATAGCTACTATCTGAGAGAACAAACTATCACTACAGCACCACCTAAGTACAAGTAGGCATAAGTATTTACCCCCACATTCCCTTACCACTGGCAAGGCTCAAAATCGAGTCTGACCTGGGGATGAAGAGGACTCTATCCACTCGGACTAAGGCCCATATAAGTGCATAGCCCAATTTTGTATAGACCCACCCTATACATTATCTAAGCATTGATGGCTTGTTTGAAACTAGGAAAATTAGGACAGTGGAAGGATTTTAACAAACGTAACTTTAGGTCCCCAACTCCACTTCAACATTGGGACTTAAGAGCCAGCCTCTGTTCAAAAGTTAATGGATTCCCCACCTGATATTCTCACCAGACCTTCCCATGGAATACAAAGAAAGATCCAAACACAGCCTCTTTTCATCAACCATATGGCAACCGTGAGTGGTAAAATGGCTTGCAACCACAAGGAAAAGGTCCTTTAGCATTTTCTTTTATAAAGAATGGCATATCAAAATCAACAGGGTAAGCCAAATTCGTACCCACAGACGGGTGTCGAAGAAGGGTAGATTGGATGTAGATTGTTCTCTAACACGAACCCACAAGCTAGAGGTTAGTAGGCTGATATCTTACGACGTAAAGTGGTCACCCTCCAGCCAAAATAAAGAAATTGTCCCATAATAACTGGGAAAAAAAACTTCAAACAACTGCAGAGAAGAAGATTTGCTATTATAAGTTAAACATAAATCATTGTGCATGCAATTACTCATAACACACTGCTTTTTCTGTATTATGACTTTACAAGGATTTTTTCAGGGGTTGACACTCTCATTACCTTCCTCCTTTAGGAAAAATTCTATACAAAAATTTTATTTTACAAGCTTGCAAGAATGATGAATAGATAAGACGGACAAATTCGAGACGTAATTTCACCTCAAACTGAGACGTGCGCACTTGATGAAACCTGCTCTCATACAACCTCATCTGAACTTCGTTGTTCTCCAAAGACAATCAATCGTGGCCAAAAATACTTTTCACCGCAACCAAGATATCAAGAATAGCTCATCTGAATTAAACGATAATCATGATCACCACCAACATCGCAAAAAGCATATGAATTTGTAAGTCTTGATTGTAAACACCTGCAAAGCACAATAACGTGGGGTCACAGAGATGCACATTCGACAACAGCACAAGAAGTCTTTCTTCCGCAAAGTAAAAAAATAAACTTGAAAAATACAATTGGCATGCCTGTGTGCTGTAGTGCACCTATCGCACTACACCGTGTAGTACGGCCTATCCGACCATCCATCTCAGTGCGGATGGCTTGGATTTAATTCGAGCTCCTACAAATCTTATCCGTCTGATGTTTGGAAGAAAATCCGAGACGCCCATTGCCGAGATGGACAACTGGATTGGCCACACTACACATGTAGTGCGAGGGGTGCACTACAGCAACCCCGGGCCCATTGTGTTCTACCGAAACCAAGATAATGTCCTATAATAACTGGAAAAAAAAAGGAGAAATAATGATGATTGAAGCTTCAAGACTTCCACAGAAATCCTCAAACTGTAATTTCTGTTTCAATCTCCAATGTTTTTGCAACTCATGATCTGCTCATAACCAACACCAGTGTCAAATCAAGTGCAGATCAGAGCAAGAAATGCAGAAATTACTTGTAAGAGGATGAAGAAAATGATTGGAGGGAAGAGATTATTTCTTTCAAACACAAGGCAATTTTGACTAGCATTAAGAAATGTTCACAACTATCTTGTAGCCAATTTCTCGTTGTTTCTTGATATCTTACTGGACCCACTCTATGGTGTCAAATTGTTCCACAAATGCACAACGGCTCGTAAATTTTTAAAGGCTAAAAGCTATTTCTTGCATTCCCGTCTAGAACAGGATGCGAGTTTGGACGGGCACTCAAAACTTCTCGTCCGCCATCTGGTTACAGCTGAGTGCTGTATTCATGTCAGCCACGTTGATGGAGGTCCAGCTGGATGATGAATCATAACGTGATGATCTATCATGCACTATTGCTTTATCTGCTAACCTAGTTTTTGAGATAGACATCAAAATCAAGTGTAATTTCCCACAACCGACTAGAGCAGCTTATAAGAGGGGTAAAATCCTGGCAACAAACATAACGTGGGATGACGAGTCATCTAGTAATAGGTCATATTTCATGTAGTAGAGAAATAAAGATTCGAGATATGTTGAAGTCAATTTCCTCCCAACTAAATCAAAGATGGTTCACTTCACCGAATCATTGCTCATTTATATACGAACAATTACAAAAGAAAAAGAAGTTGCCAGCTATTGTTCAGCACACTGTTGAAGAAAACGCGAACATCCCTAAGATGTCAAAAAGCATGGTATTAGCCGAGACAAAGCTCTATGAAAACAAATTTGTTTCAAACATAGTAAGGCAAGAGCTATCCTATCGATCCCATCCATATTGAAACTAATGCAAAAGAGAGTTGGAATAGCGGACAGCAACTAAGCAACACAACGCCTCCCAGCAGTTGGCTCTGCAGTCAGTGGAAGCCAAATGACCTTTTCCCCCCAGTCCAATTAACGTCCTTTGGAGATCACCTACGCATCTACCATACAAATGGTTTGGTATCATCCTGTAACTAGCAGTCCAAAACCCAAGCAGCCAAGCCTCAAACAGCCCTTTTAACTAAACCCGTATTCGGTTTGGTTTATCAGTTTTAATGTCCCTTAACATTATTGGACAAGTTCTCCAATTGGTTATGGGACAAGTCATGACAAGATTACAATGTAAACTAACACCTGGAAAATGCAGTGTACATCAGAATGTGCTGCGAGGATAATTATAGCCACTACATCTCACAATTTAGTCGAAACTAGTTCTTTTATTATATCATTTTACTAGCAATCGGTGCCCCCGCGATGCGCCTGCAATTCCTATTTATCAAATGACAGCAATAGTGACAAGGTGATCAAATTTTTGGTATCTAAAATGTGAGTGCAAGTGATAAAATTAGAAAACAATAACTAAACTTTGAAGATTTTAGGTAACGGATTCAATTTGTTAGAACTTATTAAATTTGAAATTGTAAGGTGGGATAGGATGAGCGGGGTTCTTGTGTGGTGGTTACCTAAACTGATTCAAACTATATTAAAACTACCGTCCCTTCCAAATTACGTGAAGTGATTTTTCTTTGACTGCCTTTTCGACTTTACACCACCGTGACAGGGCTTCGCTTCAGCAAAATTAACAGGAACTTCACCAAGTCGGGAGTTGCCTTACAATAATAGTATAGATTAAGATATCAGTAATACGAAAAACTTCCCATAGCCAAAAGTGCAAGACAGAGTTCTTAAGATATGTCCTCCTATTGAAGAGGGGGATAGTAAATTCCCATCAATTTTCATTACAACTATTTTTTAATGACGAGACAAAATATAAACGGGTTTACGTAATAGTTAGAAAAGCAAATGGGCGTACTAACCATTTTGCCCAGATGCTGCAGCAGGAAGTGCAGGTATTTTGACAGCTGCAGTTCCAAAAAGAATAAAGATATGAGAACATAGTACTTTCTAACATTCAGGTTATCAGGGGATAAAGATTAGGATGACCCTATCTAGATGAATAGAAAAAACAGGTCCACGTACTTTTATTGCACGATGAAGGTGATATTTGGGTAGCAGATGGCCAAAGAGCTGGAATGTTGTCATTCAAATCACAAAGGAAGCTGGGTCCTGAAGATCTATCCAATGTCACATCTGATGGCAAACTAGGCAGAAGACAACCCGACTCTGTTCAAGAAATAAACAAAGCAAAAGTTAAACTATCAGAGAAGGAAACGTGCAGATGAACAGAAGAAAGACGGGATATTGTTGAACAACTGAGACAGACACACACACACACACACACACACAGAGAAGATTTCTGACACCCCCTTCTCCATAAGAATTAACTTTTCCGGTTCAAAGTCATTTGGTTAAAGCTTAAGAAGAAGGAACAGCAAGAGGAAATAGACGAGTCGATTACTTTCATTGCTTTCCTTATGAAGAAAAAACTGGAGACAGAGGAAGAACTTGTCCACCAAATCTCTTTTGTAAGAACTTGTCCCATTCCGAGTGATATGAGCTATGAGCTATAATGTACACAGCGGAAAGACAAAAAGGCATTCCACTTGTATTCCCCATATCTTATATAATCAGACTATCAGAGTGAAGACAATTAGGCATTACAATTATTGAAGCTATGAGAATCAAGGAAACCTAGATTTATGTTTACAATGAAAGCTGTGCAGGTAAACAATGGGTCTAAGCCTCTAAGGAGTTAAACATCACCCCACACATACACAGAGGATGAAGGAAAACTTAATAGAGGTAACTGAGCTGTTAACGAAATTATCAGCTACACACAGGTTTTGAAAAGTACAATTCCAGAGAATCCGAAAGTCTCAGAAACCCAAAACATAAACAACAAAGGTTCAATGAAATTGTAAACGTATGGAGTTACTAAGGAGAAATATAGCAAAATGTGTTTAGTACGAGACTTACCTTGGATTCCAGCTGATGCAATTTGAGATTGCAGATTTCAATTTCAAATGAACATAAAACAATAACAACAAACAACATATTAGTACCACATTCAGATTATACTGTCAAAAAGTTCATCAAAAGGGGCATTATGGATCAAAACCAACCTTGAAGGGAAAAATCCTTGAGGCCAATATGACATAGATTGTATATGTTTTTGGTAATATTTGCTTTTTGCAGTTTCTTTCCAAGTGATGCAGCACAATTTAAAGCTTGCAAGTTGGTTATGAAGCTTTGCTTCTGCAAAAGAGACACATAAGTCTCCATCGCATTACAACATGCTGTCTGGTTGCTTATGCCATTTCCACAGCCCACTGTGACGCTATTCATGTTTGGAAAGGCCAAAGGGCAAACTGAAGCAGAAAGAGCAAAAGATTGGAAGAATTAGAATAACAGGTAGCATACCATGAGACAATGCAAATGTCAACAAAAAAAGGTTCACTTCTTGCAAAAGTTCTGATATTTTCTAATGCGTAACGGAATCTAAAATAGGTGGAACTTGTGCTACATAATTCACTTCGTGCTTGTAAATCTCCCTGATTCTTTACACTTGGCCAGGGACTCAGCCGTACATTGTATCAATTGCAATGGGTATCAACTCTCCAACCGACTAGAAGAAAAGTTAGCCGCACATTAGCCCAGAGGTCAAGTGTTCCAACCTTTGTGATGATTGCACAATCAAACATTACTCTTGCTGGTGTCTTCCGGGTTTAACTATACCTCGCAGGTGATATGATGAATTCAGTGTTTACTCAGCAGGGGTAGGCCTAAGAAGCATGGACGCTAAGAAGAATTGAACAGAAACGTGACAAGACATAGAAACGACATGGACACTTGGACATGTAATTTTTTTAAAAATGTAGGAGTAGACATGTTAAATTCAGATTGTTTGTCTGATATGATGAATTCTGTGTTTACTCAGCAGGGGTAGGCCTAATAAGCATGGACACTAAGAAGAATTGAACAGAAACATGACAAGACACAGAAACAACATGGACACTCGGACATGTAATTTTTTCAAAAATGTAGGAGAAGAAATGTTAAATTCAGATTGTTTGTCTGTTATCATTTAATTTTAGGTCAAGTTGTGATGATTTCATGTGTATCCAAATGATAAATGTGTAGTCAAGTTGTGATGTTTTCATGTGTATCCAAATGATAGATGTGTTCTCTAAGTATATGAATCCTATTAGAGTTTAATATTTGGAAAAAGAAAGGATATGCTTGGACTTGTGTCTGATACAACCACGGCACACCTCCTTCTTTGAACTGTCTGAGCTTCTTAGGTGGGCCCAAAGGGCCTGCCTTGGGGAGGTTCCTCGTCCTAAAAATAGAAAATTAAGAAGGCATGGAAAGGAGTTGCATTTAACTGCCATTCACCTTTGTTGATGTTGCAATTAGAGAGTCCTCTAATAACGTCCTTCGCATTAGAAGGGTCAAGTTTACTAGCCAACCATCTCTGAACTATCACTTTACAGTCGTCAACTCTAGTCGAGTGATCAGACAATGCGTGAGATCCATCCATGCTGGAAAGATCATAGGCTTTATTAGCAAGCTTTTTACCAGCTTCTGATATAGCATTCTGACAAATTTGGTCACAACACTCATTCACCAGATCAATTTTTTCGCAGGCGGCAAGTAGCCCTGAAGTATCCACAGTGTTCTCAAACTCATTAACGTCATTGACCGGACAAGAACCAGCAGTGAGGTTTGAAGGACGGATAGAGCATATTTGTTGTAGAGTGTCACTAGCACCCTGGCTGGCCAGAATTTTCTCAAAATCGGATAGGCAGTGCCCTGCGCTGGTTCCATTTAGAGCTAGCATGCTGGTATCTTTGCTAGATTGACCAATAAGGACGACTAAAGTGGCTTCCAACTGTGGGCAACATATTACATTAGCGAGATAAGTTGCAAAGACAGCTATGCAGTCAATTGATGTCACGCTCATCATACTATCAACAGCAGCAAAGTTTAAGATGCATTGTCCTGCAAAAAGGGAAAAAATAAAGGAGTTGCAGATAATTCAATATTCAAGAAAAATGGCTTCAGAAGAGGCAAAATAGTAAAGTGCCAGACAAACCTGATAACTTGGGGACAGTGTTATTGGTGAATGGTGTCAATGGGGAAGGTGCAAGAAGAGGAAAAAGGGGCTGAGGACCTGTGCTGGGGGAAATTTCTGGCAAAAAGGGCTGAGGACTTGCACTTGGGGAAATCTCACGCAAAAAGACATCTACCTTTGTTTCCATTCCCACAGAAGTTTTCAAGTGATCAAATGGGTTGCAACAGGATTCATGGAGCGCTGCAAAAGCAGCAAAGTTCAGTGACAGATAATCTATATATAATGCTGCAAATACAATAAGTAACATAAAAAAGAAATAAAATTCAAAAAACAATATAGATTTCTAGTTCCAAATGTGGATTACAAAGATGTCCAATGCATATGCTAAAGGTGGACCAGTAATCGCCCAATAAGAAGCCTTTTGTGAGAGAGAGAGAGAGCTAGGGAAACACTTCAACGAATCAAAGCAGAAGCAGAATAATACAAAACAACTGAAGCCTGTCCCAGAAAAAAAAAAAAACAAAAAAAACTGAAGCCCGCCCAAAATGTGTCTTCTCATTTGGTGCTGTCAGAGACTCAGAGTTTTTCGTTAGTAAAACATTATCAGCATGACTTCGAGGATGGGAGATGCAAGAAAATCATTTGAGAAAATTTTTGTACAATCTGACAACTCTCTCAAAAAACCTGACAGTTATTTATGAAGTCCAACCCCAAAAACCTCATAGATTATGCTGTTTTATGCAACTGAATGTTGTGACTTGTTTTGAAGCCACTGACCTCGGCCGAGAATTCACTATAGAGCCTAATCTGCAAGACTGCAAGCTGCATCCCCAAAAGAAACAAGTATTCTGGATTAGAATTAATAGAATGTACCAATAATTATCCCTCAAAGATATGGATTCAAAGGTCTTCCCCTATGTTGCTTCTTCTACACATCCATCTAAGACCCCTATGTTGCTTCTTCTACACATCCATCTCCATTCCACGATGAAGACTCACAATAGGTAGGGGGCCTATTACAAAATCCACTAGCTTTGCTTGACCAATAGCTAATCTCACATTGCTTGGGAGTGGAATGGGTGATCACTTAATAATATCTGGGCCCTCTCCACTCATTGCCAATTGGTTTTGAGATGGATATAAAGTTTCCACATGATATCAGAGCGGGACCCATTCCACCCCACATTTTATAAAAATTCACGATCCACACCCCGCAATGATAGACCAACGAATAGGCTACACGATGATAGGACCCAAAAAGTGGCCACACGTGACAGACCTCAAACGCAGCTGCACGTGAGGGGAATGTTAAGGAAATGAATCCCACATTGCTTGGGAGTGGAATGGGTGATCACTTAATAACATCTAGGACCTCTCCACTTATTGCCAGTTGATTTTGAGATGGATATAAAGTTTCCACAGAGAATAACAGAGTCCAGATTGTAAGGGAGAGGTGCGAAGCTGCCAGAAATTGATCCTTTTTTAATACCAAAATTGAAAATGGTTAAGATGGATGGATCCATCTTTCCCTGCATAAGCATTCAAACCCACCCTGGCTTCACTCTGTTCCCACCGGCCCCCTAACCTAAGTTGGCCTACCTGCGAAGCAACAGGTACTTGATCAGCAGGGGGATGGTTTGGTTTCTTATGTCTCCATTTTTCTGAAACTATTCCTCAAGTTTGCACAAGGAAGAATCTCACTACCTAAGTTAGTATATGAGTACTGTGGAGCATCTCCACTCATGGCCAAGTCGGCTGCGTTCTTTTAAACTTAACTTAAAATAAGTTTTTTTGGGTAAAAAAAAAAGTTGGTTTGTCATTATTTGAATTTTTTTCGCATTTGTTAGTTTTGCGCCAAATTTTTGGATTATTGATTCGTCTCGACAAGAGGAATCGGAAAAGTTAAAAAAAAATATATATTTTTACCCAAATATTTTGAGAAATAACCACTTATTTCTCAAAATAAGTCAACTTATTTCACTTTTTCTGCTAAAAAGTGGTTATTTATCAAAATTCATGGGTAAAAGTAAATTTTTTTTAACTTTTACGATTTCTCTCATCGAGACGAATCAATAATCCACAAAAGTTTGGCGCAAAACTAACAAATGCGAAAAAAATCCAAATAATGGCAAACCAACTTATTTTAAGGTAAGTTTAAAAGAACTTATGAACTTAACTTAAATCTAGGAGTTTTGTCCTTATTTGAATTTTTTCCGCATTTGTTAGTTATGCGCCAAACTTTTGTGGGTTATTGATTCGTCTCAACGAGAGGAATCGGAAAACTAAATATCAAAGCTCATCTTCAAAGAGTCTTCCCAAAAACTCAAGTTATTTTCACATTCCTTAAATTCCAACATTTTTCTTGCCTCAAAGGCACCTACCATAACTTAGATTGAGTCCTCTAAATCGATTACTCAAGAAGAGAGTGTTAGAGACTGTTCCACATTGGTATAGATATGCCCAAATAATTGTCAAAACCTGGTTTCCCACATCAAAGTTATTTCCTTTAAAAGGCATACAAGAATGTTCAAATCTTGTCAAACCCATCTTTTTGTTTAACTTTTATCCAAAATCTCGTATGTCTTCAGAAACTGGTTCAGTGCTTACTCATATGCATAAATCCAAGTGAAGTTTTACTCTTTAGCTGCTAATAGCTAGGAAAAGGAACTAATTATAAGTTCCGCGTTTTGGCATGCACCTCCCAAGTTTCCTATATGAGGCTTGTGGGCTTCTCCATTCACAGCCAATTGTTTTAAACTAGATACTTTCAATATTCAAATACTCCGTACATGGTCCAAGCTCATACCTTCCTTTACTTGGCATCGTAACAGCTGGTTTTTGTCATGACAAATCTAAATGAGTTTTCTCTCATCCAACCAGTACTAAGACCTGAGGAAGGAGTAGGATTCTGGGAAGTTGACAGCCAATGTAAGAACCTATCTATTGCGGGACCTTATCAACACGGAACCCAAGTACCTAACACATATTTTTCATATCACAAACTACTGTTGCCAACCCCTAGAACCCTGTCATTGCTGGAAAAACATTTCCTGAGGTAAGTAAGGGTTTGGTCTTACCTCTAATTCTGAATAGCTACGAGTCTACAACAAAGTTTTGTTGAATTAAGTCTCGAGTTCAAACGATTCTCAAAACAAGGCTAGACTTGTTTCAGCCCCAATTTATCATTCCCAAAATTGTATAATCTCAGATAAGACACAAACGTAGGCAATCACTTGTCACACCATTGATGCTTGGTGTACAATCCCAGCTTCACAAAAAGAGAAATTATCTCATTCATACTTGCTTGAAACATGTAATGGCAGGTTGTGCACACATTGAAATCTACAGCGACAACGCATAATGCAAGTAAGAATAAACAAGTACGGCCACCCCAACAAAGTGATAAGTTCAACAATCAAAAAGCTAATCAGCATACTAAAGGAAATACAAAAACCAACAAGAAAAAGCTAACCCAGCTCACATCCAAACCCTAAATTACGGCAATGCAGATCCACAAGTACAAAAACCCATTTCCCAAAACCCTCACTGCAGCACAGACTGGGAAGCTAAGCAATTTTAACCATAAACCCAAGTAAGAAAACCAGTAGATCATGCAAAAAGAAGAAGAAACCCAGAAATTAATCAACAGATAGGCCATGAACACTCACAGAGAAACAGCAGAAGCACAATGAGGGGAGTGAAATTGAGAAAGTGAACTTCCCCTCCTCTCATTCCTGCTCTTTTGCTCGAACCCCAAAAGACAAAACCACCCAAAAATGACAAGATTCAAGATTGTTCAAGAAAAGACAGGGACTTGACTAGTAAAAATTGGCACTGATTTTTTGTGGGTATGGGAAGAAAAGACCACAGGAGTGAAGAGTGAGAGGGGGGCCGTTGGGAGGCGCCATGAATGAGAGCTGCTGAGGGTGGGGACAAAGCAGTAATCAGCAATAGCTGTCCACATTTGAGACTCCTGACCCCACTGAAAAAGATTACGAGTTGTATTCCGGTATTAGTGCAGAACTTACATTAAACACCACTAGTGGACTTGCATTAAATCCATGTGTTAGCTTTTGTTCCACACTAATTTTGTACTTTTGTAACCCCCAAGCTTTGATCACACGAGTGGCACGTGAAGGGAGGAAATAGGTGCATTTGACTGGGGCGGCGGGCCTTGCGGCAGTGCACTCGGGTGAGTGTCCCATTTTCTTTGTCTTTTCTGGTAAACTGCGGCAGATATGAATTAACTACAAGCAATGGTTTTGGGGAATGACCATGAAATCTTCCATAGTCCTAAACTGATATCATCCAAACTAGCATATGTAGAATCATAAACTAGCGGGATAATTAGCCGCACTAGATCATCTCTAAGAGCATCTCTAGCATGATCGCTTCTCCTCAGGTCTGGAGGTTTTCTTTGGCTTGTGATATAATTTCACTCTAAATACTGAAAGACGTGCGATACACAATAAGTCTTCAATGCTGTGTAAGTTAAATGGTTTTTTTTTTTATTCGTTAAACGTAATCTACTCTATCTTCAAAAACTTGAGGAGGGAGATGGATGTTTACGGGAACGAACCATATCCATGTGCATAAGAGTATGAGGTTGTCAAACTAGACTAGACTAGCAATCTGGATAATAGCTCCACCTCTTTAGTTAGGCTCTTTGCGCCTGCGCCCTGCCTTTGTGTAATCTAATCCATTTGGAGATGCCTTTGTGTTCTGGAATATATTATTGTTCTTTTGAAAAAGAAAACAAAAAAATAATGGCAAACCAATTATCTTTCGATTGTTAGATGTGGCTTTTTAGTCTATCTGGTTGTACCTCTTGACTTTTAAGGGAGAGTGTGGGACTCCGATCAGGATGGTTCACTCTCCTGAGGTCGTGATATGGGATCTGCTCCTGTCTTCTCGCTCACCCTGCAAAAGAGACCACGACTAAAGACCACACCGGAGGCCCTCCGGGATGGCCCTCCGGTGCAAGAATCAGCCAACTTGTAGAGGAAAGAGTCGGGAGCAAGAACTAGGGTTTTAGGGTTGTGTAGAATGTACCTTTCACCAGAAAGCATCGTGTTATATTTATAGGGAACCCATAGCTTGTTCTCCAAGATTGATCATGCGTCTGACACGCGTCGGGTGACGTCGCCCTTACGTCACATTAGGGTTTCGTAACCGTTTGGGAGGTGAGCTGGCATTTTCACGTGCTCTTCATCATTATCTTTGATAACCGTTCGGCTGACGTCACGATCGTCATCATGATCATGGTTGTTATTCTCACGTGGGTGAGCTGGAGCTTCTGGTCCCCACACTCGTTTAAGACCGAGTGTGGCAACCGAATGTCGAAGGGGGTTGCTGAACCGAACGTCGTGAGCAAGTAACAGACAAGTTCAAAGGTGAACGTGAAACCCTCGGCCTAACCGAAGCTTAGGTACGTTATTAATTAGACATCCGGGTAGTCCTCCGAACGTCTTGAGATCGTCTCGGCACGGTTCGAGCCATTCTCGTTCGGCCTGCTACAATAGCCCCTCAATTCTTGTCGAAGTCCTTCGTTCGGCAGGGATTGACTTCGGGAAAAAGGCCGAGCTTCAGTCCTTACCGAGGGTCCGATCTTCGGCATCAAACAGTCGAATCCGAACTTCTGATAATTTTGACAGGTGTCGAGAAGGGGGAGGGGGCGTCAGTTGAAAGGACGCCTTGGCAGGCGAAAGGACGGGTGCAGCAGTCTGCAGCTGGCAGGTGACACGCGTAAGGCTGTGATTGGCTGGATGTTCGGCGTGGTATGATTGCGCGGGAAACTCGAAATGGTTTCGTCTGCCTATAAATAGGGGCGATGGAGGAGAGAGAATACCCCTTCTTCCGCTTTCTCTCTCTAGAACCAGAGTCTCTCTCTCTAAAACTCGATCCAGACTTCGATCTTGCTCCAGATCTTAGAGCATCATCCAGATCTTCATCCAAGCAACAGAGAACTTCAAGTAAGTTGTGCGATCTTTCATCTTTCACTGTTTTTTCTTGAATTTTCCACGCCTTTTCTGGGTTTTTGGGGTTTTCGTTGTACCGCTTCAAACAGTGGAATCTGGGTTTGAACAGTGGTGTTCATCTCAGATTCAACCTGTTCTTCCGAGCCTCTTTGAGGTACTAGGATTAGATGGACCTTTAGGAGAGCCGAGCCATTTGCTCAAAGCTCTGTCCGAACGTTGAACGGGCCATTGTGGTGCCGTGCCTTAATGGAGTAGGAATGACTCGTGAGCTTATAGGGTTTAGCCGAGACTTTTACATCTTCTTTTTGCCGACGTGGATTCATCATCCTTGGCTTTTGGTTTTTTCCTAGGTCTGGCTCACGAAGTCATCGACGTTTCTTCGGATTCGGATCGTTCGGAGACAGAGTCCGAACGTCAGCTGATCAACCAACTGATCGCACAGCGTAGGGCGCAGCGCCAAGCCGAGGAGTCAGTTTCAACCAGGATGTCTGCCACTTCTGCAGTCTCCAATGACTCGAACGCCGAAAGGGATTTCGAGTATGATGCCGAGGGTTTCGTTACCGAACCCGAGATCAATTTCACCGCTGAGACTGAATCTGAGACCGAGCCCCAGATGGGTAATGAGGCTCAATCTAGGTTCACGTCCGAGGCCGAGGCTTCAACTTCGGCGTCAAAGGACGATGATTTATTTGACAAGGGTCTCCTGTGCCCTTATGCGCACTATTTTAGCGAGGACACGACCGAGTATGAGGCATTCCGCGAGAAGTACAACATCCCAGCCGACGTCATCCTCCACCGAGTGAAAAGTAATGACATCCGGGCGAAGAGGGAGGACCGGCCAGAGCACATCACCGTGCCTCTGATGGCCATATGCGAGGCCGGACTTCGATTCCCCTTCCACCCGTTCCTCAGGGAGGTACTCTGGAAGTTCAGTCTCTGCCCTCACCAACTCGCGATCAACAGTTACCGAATAATCATGTCGGTAATTGCTTTGATCGAGAGTCAGGATTTAGACTTCAAGCCGAGCGATCTCTTTCATACGTACACAATGTCTCGGCATGGAAAATCAAATCGTCGGTTTTTGACGACGCGCCCGAAAAAGCAGCCCCTGATAGAGGGGCTGTTTGATACAGACAAATGGGCCAACTTCTACTTGGAGGTCCGAGGAAACTTCGAGTTCGGCGGGCTCACCCGCAATCACCCAATTCCTCGCTTTATTGACGAGAGAGGTTATGTATCCGAACCTTAGCTTCGTAGAACTGTTACTTTTTTGGTTTACTTGCTGCCGAGGTTCCTAATTATCCTTTGTTTTTCAGAGCTCGGCCCTATATCGAAGACCCTGAACTCTGTGGCTCGAGAGTCTGCCTGTGACACCCTTCGTGCCTAAGGTTGCCGACACGCTCCGACCTTGCTGGATTACAAGCCCTCTAACAAGGGTGTGTTGAGAAAAAAGGAGAAGAAGAAGGCCACAGAGCCGAGCGAAGTAGATCTGCAAGAGAGGGAAGGTCGACTTGCTGCCGCCCCAGCTCAGAAGAAGAAGAGGCGAGCTTCTGAGACCGAAGGAGCTCATCAAAAGAGGGTACGGGGGGTAAAGCTTCCGAAGGTTGGATATACTATTGAAGAGTGGCTGAGTCCGCTTGGCGCCGACGAAGTTTGCGAGCCTTCGCTTCCAGGTTTTAACGTTCCTCTTAAAATCGTTGAGCCAAGTGCTGAAGACATGTCGAGGAGAGGCATTTCGAGGCCTGTCATCCCGACTAAGACCAGCAATCCTGCTGCTCGGTCAAAGGCTCCCTCCGATCAACAACAGAGGGAGAAAAGGCAGAAAGTTGCTGAGGACGTTCCTCGTCCGAACGTCACACAAACTGTTGAGCCTGCAAAGACTGCTGAGACTGCCAAAGCTTCTTAAGCCGAGAAGCAGAAGAAACAACAATCCCCCCACGTCGATCTTACCAACCCACCGATGGAGATAGACTTCCTGAGACACTTCAGCCCCTCTTACGCCCTGCCGGACGGCAGGGTGGTGCAACTCAAGGATTCGGTGAAGGAAGAACCGGACTTGGCAGTCACCCTTCTCAGGGGCCTGGCACTGCCGAGGGACTGTGACCAAGTTCCTCATGACCTCATGCTGAATCTCAGGGAGATGTGCTCCCACTTAGTCCAGCTATGTCTCTATTGATTTCAGAATTCCTTTCCTTGCTTGGTTTCCTCTTTCCTCCTTTTCATTTTCCTTGTTTTCTTTGTGCAGGCTGGACAGGCTGCCTTGAAGGCCTATGATAAGGCTGACAAGGTCCAAGCCGAGCGGGAGCGCTACCGATCCGAACGGGACTCCTGGAGGACCAAGTGCAGGATCTCTGAGACTAGTGCAAAAGAGTCTAAGGAGGAGGTGGACAAACTGAAGAAACAGCTTGATGAGGCTAAGGCTGCAGCTACCTTGGTGGACAAACTGAAGAGAGAGCTTGATGAAGCTAGAAATGCTGCTGCTGTGGCCGAGGCCGAGGCCAAAAGATTGAAGGAGGAAGAGAAGGACAAGCTGAGGCTTGCCGATGCCAGAGGGTATGAGGCCGGTATTAAGAGAGCGGCCCTTGAATACACCCAGACAGCTCATCAAATGGTGAACGAGGCCCTGGAAGAGAGGCTCCCTGACTTCTTCAGGCTTGGTTACGCCGAAGGAGCCAAGGCAATGGCTGCAGAGATGTCTATTGAGGCTGATTCAACATTTCTGAAGAAGCTTCCTGCGCCTGCGGTTCCTAACCTCGAGTTACCTTATACCGATGAAGAATGTGCTCCTCTTCCTCCCGAGGAAGATGAAGATGAAGAAATGGTCGAGGCTGAGGCGATCGAGAAGCTTGTCGCAGGAGAGCAGGTCGAAAAAACAACCGAGGCCGATGGCCAGTGAAGGGTTGTTTCTTCTGAGAATTAATAGCTTTCTTTTGAACTTTACTCAAGTTTTTTTTTTTTTTTGAACTTTTGAATGGACTGGACGGATCCGAACGTTAGGATTTTTCCGTGCCAGATGTAATTGTTTAATCAGTAGGATATTTTGTGCCGAACTGGTGGCTTTTAAAATGTGTTTTGAATGCATGCAAGTACTTTTCTCATGCCTTAGAATATTTTTGCATGTCTGCTTGCCTTCAATGAATGGATATTTCTTTCTTGCCTTAGAAATATTTTCAAAGATTGTGTGCCGAGGGTGTTTAGCCCTGTTTATCTCATTTACCTGGTAATAGCCCCCTATTTTGGTGTAAGGTTCGGCTCATGTGACAACCTTATGCCAAAAATAAAATGCTAAGTAAATGAGTGAGATGTGGCCATTTGTTCAAATCAACAATGAACTTAGCCGAATCATTTGTTCAACCAAGGGGTTAATTGCTCACGTGAAACCGAACGTCAAGTAGTCCGAGTTTGCATATTTGTTGGATTCGAGATCCGAACGTTTTCAAATAGCCATGTAGGCTGAACTGGTTGACCGAAGTCGAGTTGTAGGATAAGGGTCCGAAGAGTTATAAGGTAAAGCTAGGAACTTCTCATTCAATCCACCAGACTGGGAAAGATGATTACAAAAACTTTCTAAGTAAAGAAAAACAGATAGAAGCCGAGACGAACTCAGGCCGAAGGCTTACTTCAGAGGTATGCCTTACGCAGATTCAAAGCGTTCCAAGGGTTCTCAATCTCTCTGCCATCTTTGTCTTCCAGCTTGTAAGACCCATTACCGACTTCTTTAATCACCCTGTATGGACCCTCCCAGTTGGGTTTGAACTTAGTTTTCTGACTTGCCCGAACAACCTTCCTCCATACCCAATCGTCCGGCTTGTACTTCTTGACCCGAACGCTTCTGTTATAGCCCCTAGCTACTTCTTGCTGGTAGCTAGCGAGCTTGAGTTGAGCTTCGTCCCGTTTTTCCTCGGCCAGAACTAGCTCGTTGGCTATGGCTTCATCATTGGTCTGTGGATCAAAGGTTTCAGTCCGAAGCGTAGGAAATCTGGACTCAAGTGGGATGACTGCCTCCATGCCGAAGGCCATGGTGAAGGGTGTTTGCCCAGTAGAGCGTCTTGGTGTGGAGCGATAAGCCCAAAGAACTCGAGGCAGCTCTTCGGCCCATTTTCCTCTTTTGGAATTTAACCGTCGCTTGATGCCAGCACAGACAGTCTTGTTTGTGGCCTCGGCTTGGCCGTTTCCCTGAGGGTATGATGGCGTGGAGTTGAAGAATCTGATGCCGAACTCGGAACATAGCCCAGTGAGCTCCTTCCCAACAAACTGCGAACCGTTGTCCGATACTATGGCGTACGGAACGTCGAACCTTGTTACGATGTTTCTCCAGACAAATCTCCGAACGTCTGCTTCGATTGTGGTGACAAGCGGTTCGGCTTCTACCCACTTGGAGAAGTAGTCCGTTGCAGTGATGAGAAATTTAAAGCCTCCAGGAGCAGTGGGAAGCTTGCCTACGATGTCTAAGCCCCATTGGGCGAAAGGCCAAGGGCTGGTGATTGGCTTTAATTCCTGAGCAGGTTGCTTAGGAATGGGAGAAAAAAGTTGACAGGGCCTGCATGTCTTCACCACTTCTTCACAGTCCTTTTTCATCCCTTTCTAGAAGTAACCCTGGCTAAGTGCTCGTTGACAGAGGGAACGTCCTCCCGAATGGCAGCCACAACTTCCTGAATGGAGCTCATTGAGTATGGTTGGGACCTCGGTAGGATGGACTACACGTAGGTAAGGGCCCGTGAAGCTTTTCCTATAGAGTTGGCCACTCTCAGAAAGCCAGTAGTAAGCTGCTTTGCTTCGGACTCGATGAGCTTCTTTCTTGTCTGAGGGTAAAGTGTCGTGCTTGAGGAAGACCACAATTTCATCCATCCAACTTGGGCCGAGGGTAATGTTAAGGATCTCTGCAGGAGCCTCGAAGCTTGGTTCGTCGATTTCGCCGAGGCTGATGTTCCGATACTCTGAAGCTTTAGAAGCCGAGGCTAGACTTGCTAGTGCGTCGGCGTGAGCATTGTTCTCTCGATTGATCTGTTCAATGTGGAATCCTTTGAACTATTTGATTAACTCTAGTGCCGTAGCGATACTTCAGCATCCGGGGATCCCGGGCTTCATAATCTCCAGTGACTTGATTAACGATTAACTGGGAGTCACAAAAAACGTGGAGATCTTCAACTTGTAGCTTTGCAGCCGTACAAAGTCCTGCCAGGAGAGCCTCATACTCGACCTCGTTGTTTGTTGCAGGAAAGTTAAGAGTGATGACACTTTCATGCAGCACACCACAAGGGGTAACGATAACTACTCCGGCACCAGCACCGTTGTGGTTTGAAGCCCCATCAACATGTAACTTCCAAACGTCGCCGCTGAAAAGATTCCAAGTTCTCCGAGCTTCTTGCTGCTCCAACATCCCATACTCCGGCTGAATTAAGGCCTCCTCGTCTGGGCTTCCTGGAGTGAATTCAGCAATGAAATCGGCTAATACCTGAGCTTTGATCGCTGTCCGAGGCTCGAAATGGATGTCAAAGTTGGTTAGTTCGACTGCCCATTGAGAGACTCGGCTAGATAAGTCAGCTTTCCGAAGGAGATTCTTGAGGGGGAATTCCGTGAGAACAACGATTGGGTGCTCCTGGAAGTAAGGAAGGAGCTTCCGAGCCGCCGTGACGAGGGCCAGTAGGAGTTTCTCCAAGGGAAGATACCGTGTTTGGGCCGGAAGGAGAGTTCGACTAGGAAAGTAGATGGGTTGATCTTCAGGGCCTTCGCGTCGGACAAGCGCCGAGCTGACAGCATGAGGGGAAACCGCCAGGTAAAGGTACAGAGTTTCGAATGGATGTGGCTTAACGAGAAGTGGGGCCGAGCCAAGGTAAGTCTTGAGTTCGGCAAGCGCTGCATCACAGTCTGCCGTCCATTTGAAGCTTCGGCGGCTTTGTTTTTTCAAAGTTTGGAAGAAGACGTGGCATTTGTCCGAGGAACGACTGATGAATCTGTTCAGTGCTGCGGCCATGCCTGTTAACTTCTGAATTTCCCGAGGGGTAGAAGGAGCCTTCAATTGTTGAACTGCCAAGATCTGGTTCGGATCAGCTTCAATTCCTCTCCGAGTGACGAGATAGCCGAGGAATTTGCCAGATCCGACGCCAAAAGCACACTTTTCAGCATTGAGGCGTAATTTAAATTTCTTAAGGATTGCGAACACCTCGGCTAAGTGGGCGAGGTGGTTTTCAGCTTTGAGACTTTTGACTACCATATCGTCGATGTAGGCCTCCATGATTTCGCCAATGAGAAGACCAAAGAGTAGGTAGACCATTCTCTGAAAAGTAGCCCCAGCATTTTTGAGGCCGAAAGGCATCACAAGATAGCAAAATAGACCTTTGGGGGTAATGAAGGCTGTCTTCTCCATGTCGTCAGGATCCATTGCTATCTGGTGGTATCCTCTGTAAGCATCCATGAAACTCAAACGAGCGTGGCCTGCAGTGGAATCCACCAGTTGGTCGATTTTGGGAAGGGGGAGGCAGTCTTTTGGACAGGCATCGTTCAGGTTGGTGTAGTCCACACAGACCCTCCATTTTCCATTCTTCTTTTTCACCACCACTGGGTTGGCGAGCCAGGTGGGGTATTGAACTTCTTTAATAGCCCCTGCAGCAAGGAGCCTATCAACTTCTTCGTTAACTGCTTCGGCATGAATGGCAGCCGAACGTCGAGGCTTCTGAATTACTGGCTTGGCAGACTTGGATACGTTGAGTGAATGCCGAATGAATGTTGGGTCAATACCAGGCATCTCGTACGGTGTCCAAGCAAAAACTTCGATATTGTCTTTGAGGAACTGTACAAGTTCCTCACGCTCGGCATCCTTCAAGCTGGAACCGAGCATGAAAAATCGTGAACCATCATCGTTGATAGGGATCTTCACAAGATCTTCAACGGACTTCTGCTCGGCTGGAGCCCCAACGTCGTCGAGGACAGGGTTGTCCGGAATTTCTACCTAATGTACTCGCTTGGGGCTCGGCGCCCTTCCCACGGCCGAGACGTAGCACTGCTTTGCTTGGACCTGATCACCGTAGAGATCCTCCTCTCGGCCCGTTGCCCCAATGTATCGTACCACCTGGTGATAGGTTGAGGCTATGGCTTTGATGCTGTGTAGCCAATTTCTTCCGAGGATGGTGTTGTATGGGCTGGGAGCGTCCACAACGAGGAATTCCATGTTGACCGCGACCGAGCCAGATACTACTGGAAGAACAACCTGCCCGAGGGGCCAAACTGGTGTCCCGCTGAAACCAACTAATGGGACGTTGGTTGGGACGAGGGAAGACTGAGGAAGTTTTAGCTCGTTAAAGAGGGGTAAGTACATGATCTCTGCCGAGCTTCCTTGATCAACAAGAACTCGCTTGACTGAATGAGTTGAGATCTGCACCGTAATGACGAGGGCATCATTATGGGGGGTCTGAACCCTGTGGAGATCTCGGTCTGTAAAAGTGATGGACCAGGGTTGTTCGGCTTTTTTTGGTTTCTTCGGAACATATGGCCAACAGAAAATATCTGAGGGATTTTCTGTGCTTCCCGTAGCTCTGTCCGAAGTGCTTGCGCGGCTTCTTTGTTGACTGGGCCGTGTATAACGTTGATTACTCCAACAGGACGAGGGATTTGAGCTTGACCTCCAGCATTCGGCTGTCGCCTCGGAGTTTTGGTCCAGTCTATGTGATCGTCTAGGAGTCCTTGAGCTGCCAAGTTCTCCAAGAGCGCCTTATAAGGAGCACAGGCGGTTGTATAATGGCCGAGCTCGTTGTGATACGAGCATCTCTTCCGACTATTTTCATTGTCCGCCTCGGTGTTGAGCTTTAGGGGATTTGGCCAGACGAAGAAGGGCTCGCGTTCGAGTGTTCGAAGGAGGAAATAGATGGGCTCCTTGAAGACTGTGGTCTCGGCTACATAGTCGTGAGGTTTTGGGGCCTTCTTCGTTGTCGTCTTTACCGTATTGACTTGCTTCTTGGGCTGAGGAGCCGCTGTGGGCTTTGGAGCTGTGATTTGTGGGGTTGGAATATGGAGAGGTTGAGGGACGGCAGTTGTCTGTCCGCTTTGAAGTTCTCGCTCGGCGAGGAACTCCTCGTACGTGCAGAACTGCTCGACTGTCCTCATGAGCTCGTTCATCCCGTGTGGAGCCCGAATCGCCACCTCATCTAGTACCTTGCTTCCCGTCTCCAAGCCATTTTTGAAATTTCTGGCGGCCCAATATTGGTCGACTCCAGGTATCTCATTGAACAGTTGCCAATAACGCTCGGCGTACTTCCGAAGCGTTTCTCCTGGTCGCTTTCTCATCTGGTCCAAGGCGTCTTCCTCTTTGGCCTGCTTTTTGTGATGAACCTGTAGTTGAAAGCCCTTTCAAGTTCCTTAAAGCTGTGGATCGAGCCTGCCTCCAGTTGGCTGAACCAAAGCAAACCGAGTCGGCCGAGGCTTGAGGGGAAGGCCTTGCACATGATTGCGTCGTCGTCAGTCACACACGAGATCGTGCTTCGGTAACTGATGAGGTGAGTGTAAGCCTCGGTAGTGCTGGGGTCAAACTTTTGGAATTTAGGGAGGTGGAGGCCAGGCTTTGGCAGAGTTGCTTGAATTTTTGCTGAAAACGGAGATTCTGTTAACTTCTTTAGTTGGTACTCGTGAGTTGGCCGAGGCGGTCGTCCGTCTTTGTCAGCTCTAGATCTTTTCGAGGCACGACGATCTCTGTCATAGTCGGACGTGTGGTCATGCCGACGGTGATGTGGATTGTTCCCCCTGCCGAGGGGTTCATATTGTTGGGCATCTTCTGGCAAGTTCTCTGCTCGGTACACCCTTCGGCGACTTGGCTGGTCGTCGCACCGAACCACCACGCTTACGCTTTTGTCCCGAGCAAATTCTGGCGGGTTCCTTGAGTAAAAAGTCCTTCCTGCCTGGGGATTACCCTGAGGGATATCGTCGTCCTCCCTTTGTGAGCCCTCGTGTTGCTTGCCGTCCCTTTGAAATGTTCGGCTCTTGCGCCGTCCAGTGTCATAAGGGACCAAGGCTTGATCATTCTCGTGATCGTTGAACTGAACCGTGTCATAGCTTTGTCCACCTTGGGAATACTCATCTCCTGCCGAAGAGCTAGAGTATATTGTGTGGGGGCTCCCCTCTCTTCTTGAACCGAAGCCTCTTTGCCCCGCACCATTGCCTAGACGTTTGTGAACTGGGGAGCGTTGCTGCCTAAAGCGAGCGTTGTCCCCAGCCCGAGTATCTCTCAGGGGCGGGTCTAGGCGGTCATGGACCGAGACCCTATGAAGGTTATCATCACCAGCGAATGGGGGAGGCGGCGGTCCGTCCCTGCGCCTGCGCCTCCCCTGAGAACCGGAGCGGGAGGTCGCGGGGCGCTCAAGGGACTTGATCCGCGCGATCTCCAATTTGAGAACAGCTACATCAGCAGTGGTTTGTTCTTGTTGTTGTTCCAGCATTTGGACATAGGCCAGAGCGTCCTCACTAAGTCCAACTGGACGTTGAACGGAGGTGCCTGGAGGAGTAAACCCTGGCGGGTGGGAAGGGGTGGCAGCATGGACGCCTGTGTCAGAGAGGATTTGTAGCGAGGGGTTAGGGGGTTGGAAAGGTGGTGGTGCTCCGCCCATTTTGTGGGGTGAAAATGAGGAGGAGCTATGGTGGAGGTGGAGATGTGGTGGGAGAGGTATTTGGAGAATGAAAAAGGGGAGGAAACGGAGGAGCCGCCGTGGATCTGAAAAAGGTTTCACGTCGGGTTCACCAAATTGTGGGGCTCCGATCAGGATGGTTCACTCTCCTGGGGTCGTGATGTGGGATCTGCTCCTGTCTTCTGGCTCACCCTGCAAAAGAGAGCACGACTAAAGACCACACCGGAGGCCCTCCGGGATGGCCCTCCGGTGCAAGAATCAGCCAACTTGCAGAGGAAAGAGTCGGGAGCAAGAACTAGGGTTTTAGGGTTGTGTAGAATGTACCTTTCACCAGAAAGCATCGTGTTATATTTATAGGGAACCCATAGCTTGTTCTCCAAGATTGATCATGTGTTTGACACGCGTCGGCTGACGTCGCCCTTACGTCACATTAGGGTTTCGTAACCGTTTAGGAGGTGAGCTGGCATTTTCACGTGCTCCTCATCATTATCTTTGATAACCGTTCGGCTGACGTCACGATTGTCATCATGATCATGGTTGTTATTCCCACGTGGGTGAGCTGGAGCTTCTGGTCCCCACACTCGTTCAAGACCGAGTGTGGCAACCGAATGTCGAAGGGGGTTGCTGAACCGAACGTCGTGAGCAAGTAACAGACAAGTTCAAAGGTGAACGTGAAACCCTCGGCCTAACCTAAGCTTAGGTACGTTATTAATTAGACATCCGGGTAGTCCTCCGAACGTCTTGAGATCATCTCGGCACGGTTCGAGCCATTCTCGTTCGGCCTGCTACAGAGAGGTTTGGGATTCGAGTTTATGGAGAGACTTCGAACTCCCTTTACTTATTTATCCACTAACCCCTGCTGATGTATATCGTATGGCAAAAAAAAAAACTTTCGGTTGTCGATTGGGCTTTTCTTCGGTTAGATTGTGAACTTGTGGGTTGAGTATAATAGTTGGGCTTAACTTGAGTTCGGTCCAACCCAATGAAGTTCTTTCTAACCCATTCAGACCCAAGTCTAGGCCACTCAAAAAATAGAAAAAAAGGTGATCATGTCAGCACAACTCTCAACTTCAATTCGTTGAAGGAATTGTATTTTTTTCAATCTTTGCATTTGTTCACTGGCATTGATAAATGAAGAAATTAAATAGATATCCTATTTGGAGGATTTATTTATGTGCTCATCCTAGTGATTTTGAATACTTATGTTCACATCCTCAAATTGTCAATGTTACCCGATTATACCCCTTTCTATATATTATATATTGATATAAGATAATTTTCTTTAATTACCATGCCCCCACCCCCCATTTCACGGATCAGGATCCGAAAATCCCATTTCAAACCAATTACTAATTTACCATGTTCCTATTTTAGAGGAACTCGTCCAAATCCGATATTGGGCCACCGTTCTTCAACTCCATTTCGGCAACCCTCTTCCTCAATATTATCTCCATCACTGGTAACCATCCATCTCTCTCTCTCCCTCTCTCTCTCTCCCTCTCTCTCTCTGGCCATGTTTCTCTTTTAAGCAAAAAAAATAGAGAGAAAATCTTGTACCAACAATTATGGCCGCAGTCGCCATGGCCAATCACCTCCACCGTCTTCGATCAACCTCACCATCACCGTCAACCCCATAGTTGCTGACCAACACCGTCAAACCCATCATCCATTCGGATCTCTCTCTCTTGATCGATGACCACCATTGCCACGAGGTTGTCCCAGAGGATCAAGAGCGATGGTCGTGCTGGTGTTGGTTTTTGCATTAAGCAAAACAAAAAAAGAAAGAAAGAGAAAAGCTGGAACCGGTAGCCATGGCCGCCGCCGTGGCCTTCAGCATCCTCGCATACGGAAGCTGTAGATAGGATTCTTCACGAGGTCATTTTAGGAGGATCATTTTTTAGGATCAAGAGACAGTGATAAGCACCTAAGATTGTATAATCTTGGTGCTCAAACCTTTCGATTTATGACGTTTTTATATTTAAATGCTCGTTTTTGTTCAATATTACTCGTAAGGTATCTCGTTGAGTTTTGTAGGAAAAACGTGCCAAACAAGTGGTTTTTAATGCCAATGGGTGCCTCGAGAAGCGAAGAGATGGCCAACCGTTGCTCAAGATTTGCTTTGGAGTTCCAAAGCATGGCGAACGAGCAAAATGCATCGATAATGACCCTCGAGGGTGTTTGAGCACTCAAGGGCATGGAGAGTGGTGCCACCAAGTCCTAGCAATCACAAGATGAAGTTTTGGATGAAGTTTGGGAGGTGGCAGACAAGGTAGCAGTTCACCAGGCCAAATTCTGCAATGTCTGCAGAACGTTATCGATAACAATGAGTGATGTTATCGATAACGATTGATCCCCTGTGTTGGTCCAAGCAGTTTCTTACACTTGATATTATCGATAACCTTTCAAGTGATATCGATACCCTTGAAGTATCTCTGGTCCACAAGATTCCAGCCTTGAGGAGATCGATAACATATGGTCTGTAGTATCGATAACTTGGTGCTACGGGGCAGGTTCAGGGCAGTGTTATCGATAACACTTCCTTGTGTAATCGATAACCTTTTGTTTCCAGAAGATATTTTTCCTACTTTTCAGACTTTCCCTTTATGGAAAGGTTCCACTTTAGGCATGATTTTGGGATATTTTAGGGACCTTTTGGCCCACTTTATGGCTGATTGTTTTAGCCTATTTAAAGCTTTTTAAGCCTTTATTGGCCATTATGTACTCTTGGACAAGTTTAAGTCTTTTATGTTTTAAGAGCTCTTAGGCTGTGTTCCAGAACTTAAATAAGTTCTTCTTTTTTGTCCAATAAGAACTCCTGTTCCACAAAAATAAGAAGAACCCACTTATTTGTCCAGAATTTTATAGGTTCCAATTGGCGCCGAGGAGGCAAATCGTACCGGCGGTCGCGCCGGCCAGTCTCCGGCCACCGGACGGCCGATCCGAGCCAACCAAAAATTCCAAAAAAAAAAAACCAAGGGGTCATGTGGGAATCAACGGCATCCGAGGTGTGTAGGGTGCTTGATCCGAGCACCCCTTTTCCGAGTATATATGACATATCATATGTACACGGAAAATGGGTGCTCGGATCAAGCACCTTATACACCTCGGATGCCGTTGTTTCCCGCGTAGGCCCCCTTGGTTTTTTTTTTTTTGGAATTTTTGGACAGCTCGGATCGGCCGTCCGGTGGTCGGAGACTGGCTAGCGCTGCCGCCGGCACGATTTGCCTTCGTTGGCGCCTAACACAATAGCAACAGTTTATTTTTTATATACGGCAACTTCAAGCTCAAAAATCATGTGTTTACGCAAATAATTTTCTTATCACTATGGATCTTATTTGATAGATCTCATTGAGATCTTTAATACGGTGCGAATTTTTTTTTTTTCATTTACATTATTTTTGAGTTTGAAAGTGTGAAATAAATTTTGTATTTGAATTTTGTGGAAGACCCTTATTATTTTTGAAAAAGACGTGTAAGAAATAAGCTCTAATTTTTTAAGGAGGTTTCCGGAACGGAGCCTTAGTCATTTATTTCAAGCTTTGCATTTAATTCCTCAAACAACACAAGTAAGTTTTGGTTGTATGATTAATTCTCAAGTGTTAAAGTTTATTTACGCCTTTATCGGTTAAGCATGATTTCATTTCCTAGCATAATTTCTAGTCTTTTACCTATGAGTGAGTAGTTATAAGTGTTAGTATGATTGGCATTTTCCGAATTTTCTCAAAACCATTGGAGTCTGTTTTGTTCTTTTTTCATTTGGGTTTGAGAGGTGGTTCTTTTATTTTATCTTGTCTAGACACTCCGCCCGGTGAATGAAAAAATGTTAAGAAGGTCATGCCTTGAAGGATGCTCGGACTTTATATGAAAAAGGTATATTCATTCATATGCATTTAGTTTAATTTTTTTTATGCATCACTTCTAAGTTTTATGCCTAAACTTCAATAGAGTAATCACGTTTTTTTTTAACCCTTAAGGCAGTGGCTCTCTTTGTTTGCTTTGGAAGAGAAATTTTTCTAAGGCACGGAATGGACAGTGAGTTGCGCTCGCGGGGCACTTTCCTAGTGCTAGCAAGCGCTAGCTTTCCCCTTGCATGTGCCTACCTCACCTAATCTGAACCTTTTTGCCTTGCTGGCGTATTTTTAAAGGTAGCGCGTGCTAGCGCTGCGCTGGTGCTTGGTAGCGCTTGGAAGCGCTCAGTAGCGCTTGGCCTCCAGCATTAGTCTTTTGCTTTGCTGACACATTTTTAAAGGTAGCGCTGTGCTAGCGCTTGGCTTATGTGATCGCTGGGAAGCCATGCTAATGCCTGATAGCGCTTATGTGTCGTCCTCTTATTAGCATGTGTTCTTGTCACTATATATACTTATTTTCCACACAATTAGGGCACGATTTTTGGCGGCCATTTTTTAGAGAGAGAAAGCTTTCTTCTTCCCATTTTACTTGTTCTCTCTTTTGCATTTTGATGACTTAGATCTTGTATCTTGTTCATCTTGATTTCAATCTAGAGAAATACTTTCTTTCCCATGTATTCTCTCTAGGTTGAATTAGTTTTTGCAAAAATCTTGTGTTTGGTTGCAATTTCTGAAAAACATTTCCGGAAAAAAAATTTTGAGTTAGTGTTTGGTTTGGTTTTTAGAAATGGTTGTTGGAGTAATGATTTGATAGAAAAATAGGGATAATGATTGGAAATAGGGTAATGATTGGAGAGAGATAGAGAGAAATAGGGGTAGTGATTGGAAGAGAATAGGGGTAATGATTGGATGAAAGAGTAATGATTGGAATGAGAGAAAAGTGAAAAGTGGAATCTTTTACACTTTTTCCGGAAATATTTTCCGGAAGTTTCCGGAAATTGCAACTGAACACAGCCTTTATTTTACAAAACCCACTTTTGCATTAGGTCACTTCTAGAGAGAAAATAATTTTCTCTTGTATTCCTTGTGATTTTGATGCATTAGAATGACTTAAACTTTGTGTTTAAATCATTTTATTTGTCAATCTAGAGTTATTTTCTAATATTTCATGAATACACTCTAGATTGATTATTTTTACCAAAAATTCTTCATTTTTATCATATCATGCATCGTTGTCTTGATTCCTACATGACCCGGAGGTGTCCGATGCCGAGTTGATTCGGAGAGCAAGACGTTGGAGCTTGTGGAGTCCATTGAATCAAAGAAGGAGTACGGGGTACTACATCAGGGGTGGAGTTAGGTGTTACAAGGGGCTTGTGGGTAATCACTAACTTGGTTATCTCTTGTAAACCTTTTTGATTAATGGAAATTAGTAGGATTAGGCCGTGGTTTTATGCTTAGGGTGTTTAGACCCTAAGTAGTTTCCACGTAATTCCCTTGTCTTGTCTCCATTAGTTACTTGCTCTTTATTTGAATGTTTGGTTGTTAAATTTAGCTCGGGCCTAGATTAATTACATATCATCTTCTTGGAATTAATTTGAATTGACTTGAATTAAATTTTTAATTGGGCGTCTTATTCACCCCCCTCTAGGACTTAATAGCGGATTAGATAATTTCAATAAGGTTCGGTCATGGGTTGAGGTTCACCCTATGAATTAGTTGATTAAATGGTTTCTCTTAACTTTAATTTAATCTCAAGGTTTTGAATGAATTAAACTCATAATGTTTAGCTTAGATCATGAGGTTGGTGGCTTCCTTGATCATGAAGTCTATCGCTTTGTGCTACGTGCTTGATCATCCTACGCATGCGAACGATCTTTTTTCGTTTCTCACTTGCGTTAAATGAGTTTAGTTTGAATTAGCATGTTGAGTTGAGTTACAAGTAGTCTTCAGTTCTTAATTCTTCAAGTGGAATCCGGACGGTTTCGGTTCACTCATGAGTTAGATGAAGAAACCGTTTGATGGCTAAGTCGTGGGTAAATCAATCCCTTTGACTCAACCATCTTAATCTAGTTTATTTCAAATTTAAATATCGTCATTTGAATCAAACAAACGCCGCAATTCTTACGTTACAGCTATTCCAAATTCGCTGAAGAAGATATCTCTGTGGGAACGATCCGGTCTTCCGGTTTATATGCTATCAACGACCTAACCCTATGTTTGGGTGCAAATCTTTCTAAGAGGTTAGGTTGCGGAGGCGAGTGGTGTGGGGTTTTGTGTTTGCCGTGTCTCCAATGACTCCCCATCGCCACCGATCAAACCTCCCCCGTTTTATTTTATTGGGTAATCAATATGGATCTCAAATGTTGTCATGTTTGTCGTCGATAAATAAAATATTCTCCCTTCGTTCCATTTTCATTGTTCTTTTTTGATGTTCGCATCAATTTCAATCGCTTATATTTTTCAATGTGAATCTCCAAAAATATGCAATATGGATCTTATTTGATAGATTTCAATTTGTTCCAAAATACAAAGATGTCAAAATCATGAAAAATATTATAGATTGAAAGATATACGCAATAGACACAAAAATGACAAAACGAATAATGGACAATGAAAATGGAACGGATGGAGTATCATGTTTGTTCATAGTATTTGCAAATTCGTCATGTTCAGTAGTGTTATGCAAATAAGGATTTCGTTTTTGTTATGCAAATAGGGAGTAGTGTTATGCAATATCAGTTTTAGGTATTATGTTTTTCGTTTTTTATCATGTTTGTGAATTGATGATGTCTTGTTCATTTATCTCGATTGAAATCTACACTTCTCAAAACTTGTCATGTTTTCTGATTTTTGTCATGTTTTTTATTTGATCATGTTTTGTTCATCTATCTCGATCGAAACCTACACTTCTCAAAATGTGCCATTTTTTCGATTTTGTCATGTTTTTTAATTGATCTTGTTTTGTTCATTTACCTCGATCATGTTTTGCCATGTTTTGTGAATTAATCATATTTTGCCATGTTTTCCGGCTTACACATTCGTTTTTGTTAGATGTGGCTCTTTAGCCTATCTAGTTGTACCTCTCGGCTTTTAAGGGAGAGGTTTGGGATTCGAGTTTATGGAGAGACTTCGAACTCCCTTTACTTGTTTACCCACTAACCTCCGCCGATGTATATTGTGTGGCAAAAAAAGAAAAAAACAACTTTCTATGGTCGATTGGGCTTTTCATCGGTTTGATTGTGAACTTGTGGGTTGAGTATACTTGTTGGGCTTGAGTTCGATCCAACCCAATGAAGTTCTTTCTACCCTATTCAGACCCAAGTCTAGGCCACTCAAAAAATAGAAAAAAAGGTGATCATATTGTCAGCACAACTCTTTGGGAAATTGACGGCCCAGAACGTATTTTGATAATTAATACTCGTCAAGGATATGCAAAGAATATTTGTTAATGTTAAAAATATTCTTGACGGGTATTAATTATCAAAACACGTCATTGACCGTCATTTTTCCCAACTCTCAACTTCAACTCGTAGAAGGAATTGTATTTATTTTCAATCTTTGCATTTGTTCACTGGCATTGATAAATACCCTTCACATGCTTCGTTGCTCAAATCATTCATGATAGAATTAACCTTCTCTCCGGTCCATAGAATGGACAGAATGGTAATTCCAATGGAGCCTACGTTCAATCTCTTATTTGAATGATCTTTGTTGTTTCGTTTTTTAAGTTTCGGAGGGTAAATAATTCATGCCTAAAACATCCGATCCATAAGATTTTCGACTCTTTTTTTTTTTTTTTTGTGCTGCAGAAAGGTGATAATTATTTTTTATAGGGTCCTATCATCTCGTTGATATCCTTAAAATTAAGTATTTTTGTGAACATTGAAGTTAAATTGGATCCATTAGCTTCATCACTAGCCTTCATAAATGGTAGTACTACTAGTTTACAAGGACTGGGCCATTGAGTGTCGGATCAACATTGTGCTAGGCCCAATAAATTCTCCTCAGCAAACTTCAAATGGCGGCCCGGCCCATGTTTCTGCCAAGTGACCCAGATACTGAACCGGACGAATGCACTTTTCGGTTCAATCCAGAGGCTCTCAAAACCTGGTCACAAAATTCTCGTGCGGGAACGGGGGCTGGAGCGGGAGCGCAGGCTATAAAAAAACATCTTTAAAAGCGCTGTGCAATAATTGATAGCGAGAGAGCCGAGAGCTAAGGGTATTTTGCACTAAGCTCAAAAAAAAACTCTGTGAGCCCACACGAAAAGACTTGTGTCGCTTTCTTGAAAGTGGCAAGCCAAGAAGGTATCTACCCCTCAAAAATTAGTTTGTCCCAACTTTCTTTTACTCTGTCAACTTGGGCCAATCCGACCCATCCATTTTACATTCCACTAAAAGTAGTTTTGTTTTCACCTTCTCTTTGGAAATATAAAGAGTGGACCCCAAAATCATTTGGTTCCTAAGGGTTGGGGCCCTAATCGATTGTCACATTTTAGTAATGAAAGGATACATACTTTCTTTTCATAATCGGAGACTCGAGCCAGTTTGCTCGCACAACGATCTATTTTCGGATTTTGATTTAAAATCTTTGGCCTTCGTGAATTATGAAGGATCCATATACTTTACTAGGACAAGTAATTCTATCATCTTATGGCAAATTATTATACAATCGGATAGCTTGTTTAACATAACTATAGTATCTTCACCGATTATTTATTGGCTGCATTTTGAATTTATTATCATGTCTCACTCTTAGTAGTTCCACCAATCAAGTATAAAGTCATTCAAATGATAGCTCAACTCCCTTCAAAATAAAATAAAATTTTGATACCTCAAAAAAATTTCGGATGGTAGCTAGAAGTTGTCCCCAAACATATTATTATTCCAAAATTAAAAAACCAAAGTTCATCATCGCATATTTTGACTACCAAAAATCAATTTGAAGCCATAACTTTGTATGATATTCACGTACCTTTATTCACTTCTCCTCTCTATCTTGAATCCATCAAAAATCTCTTCACCGGTGGAATCTGAACAATCTAAGGATTTGTTTCTTATTCCCATTGGTGGTATTTTTTTTTTTCTCGACAATTACTTCAAGGTTTTACTAGAGTCCATGAAAAAAAAAAAGAAAACACATGAAAGTGTCCGGAAAATTGTAATGGACGGTACAAGTGAATTCAGATCGTTCATTACACTTTTCCGGACATTTTCAGGTTTTGTTTTCACGCATCCTAATATTTTTTTCCAATACACAAATGAACCCAAAATTTCAACGCTCTCATATTAATGATTCCGAGATGACCAAATTACCCCTGGAGAGACTGATCACAAATACAGTACACGAGTTGCGATTCCTAGAGGACTTGAACAAGCAGACCTCAACCAGAATTTGGATTGGGCTCAGTTGTTGCCGAGTTGACTCACTCGGCCGAGTTATCGCCCACAAAAAAAAATTAGGAATATTACTCTACCAACAATGATGAAACAATTATTCAACCATTGAACCCGGTCTGACTCCACACAGCATCCCTAACCCGTCTCAAGTCTCTCCCTTTCAGCGTCCGGCCAACACCTTCAAAAACGGAGTTTTCCGACCTCTTACGGTGCTCGCGCGCCAAGAACTCGTGCGGCGGGACCATCTCTGACTCGCGATCGCCGAACCCTTCATCCGAGTCATGCAGCGACTCGACCGAGTCGACCCGGTAAATCTTCGACCAATCGGGCACGTTGACCGGGGCCGACGTGGCAACGTGGCGTGCGCGTGGCCTCGATGACACGCTGTCCTGGCCACGGAACTGGTGCACCACTCTAGGCGACGACGTCTTGCCCGTGTCCTCGAACGCCAGGGACAGCCCGCCCACTTGGCGCAGCTGCCCCCGGCTGCCGTCGCTCTCCGCGGAGGAGCGTGGGCTCCACTCGCCGCGTGAATCCATCGAGCGATCGTCATCATCGCCGCCCCCGTTGACCATGTCGTCCACCATCGACCACACGTCCTCCTCGCCTAGCTCCGTCGCCTCGGCTGCGACCGTCCCGTGGCCGTGGTGGTGGCGGTCACGGTAATCGTAGCTTCCCAGGTAGCGTTCGCTGCGGCTGGTAGTCAGTTTCCGACCTTTCGCCATATGTCATCACCACCACGGCCACCGCCGCGGGGAGAACGGAGTCTTGATTTCCCGGCGACCCACGTTAGAAATGAATCTAAATCTTCTAAACTATATATATGTATATATATGTATGAATTAAAAAGATGTATCTATCTATAATCTATGACTCTAAAATTGAAGTTAGAGTTGAAGTAACCATTTTAACATAAGCTGGCCTTTGGAGCCAGGACCTGTATATATAGTAATATTTTCCAGCACTGCGCCAAAAAAGAATGATGTGAATACCGTGGGGGTGGGGGCCCACATGCATTTCATTTGAATTCGGAGTTCATTCTATCTGCATTTCATATACTCCAGTAGTAGTACAGTAATTCATTGATTATTAATTAATAATGTACGTGAGTATGTAAGGATGAGGACAAAATATGGTGAGAATAGAAAACGAGCACGACACTTGTGAGTAAATGAAAAAAGAGCAATGGAGTAGAAAGGTTATTACTCAAATGTAATGTTCTTACTCATATGTAATGTTCTTGGAGCATCGTTACATGGTCCTTTACGGTTTTCACTATCACACATTTACCCGGAATATATACACTTAGGAGTTGTTTTGCTCGGCATAATAAGCCATTCGGTTTAGTTTTTTTCGTGTTTGTTTAATTTTTGTTTTCGCCTGCTTGGATAATTTTTATCTATACTCACAAAAATTTGTGTGTGGCTTATAATTTTTACTTTTTCAATCTCGCTCTGAGGACGAACCAATAATTAATTCACAAAAATTTGATGAAAAACTAATTTATGCGACAAATTTTGAATAAAAATGAAAAATAATCCAAGTGGTTTATTAAGCCAAACAACCCTTCAGCCGTGGACCGACGTGAATGGGTGGCGGTGGTGGCCCTTCGAGCACGGGAGGTGCAAGTACTCCTTTTGTCCTAATTTATTTATTTTTTAAAAATTTGTTTCATTTTTCAATTCATTATATATATCTTTAATTTATAATATTTTAGGTGATTTTAAAAAATTAATTGAGATCTATCAAATAAGATTCATATTGCACCTAAAGTTATTATCAATTAAAAAATATAACTAATTTTCTATTCGGTTAAAATATAACAAGAAAGTAAAAAAATTAACGGATGAAGTAACAATTTTCCGGATTAAAAAAAAAAAAAAAGTAACAATTTTCATCAAGTAGGTACTTGAGAGCCCCACGCGCGGTTATTATTATTTTTAGACGCGAGGTTAGTTTTAATCAGTAGACCTGGGTGGGGTTTTTTTTTTTTTTTTTGGCTTATCTGCTTAGTGCAGACACTCCAAAATCAATGTAATTCGACAGTTACTTTCTTTTATTTTTTAGAGTGTCAATATCAATTTTTTTTTTAATATGTGAACTTCATCTAATATCAAGATCGATTTTATAGAAATGATACTACGTGTTGATTGCGTCGTAAATAAATTTAACACGAATTATAAGTGTTGTCCTTGTTGCTAACTAAACGACAAAAAACGCTGATGTTACTAGCTATTGGCTTACGCGGAATGATGTGGCAATTAATCACTGAAAACGATAGTCGATTAATTTTGTAAGGACTGTCGAAACTTAACTGGTGTATTTTATAGTTATTATAGTAGGAACCACAAAATTAGATCAACCTTTTTTTATTCTCTCTATTCCTCCGGACAAGAAATGTTAATTAGGGGCTATATGTTATGATTAGTTTGGGATGTACTGTAATTTTTACACCCCTAGTGTGATATGAATACACCATGTTTGTGTCTTTTAATTTATGAACTAAGATATATATATATATATAAAACCCATTAAAAAAAGAGGTGGCATTTGTTTATTGAAAATAATCCTTTTTAAAAATTTTCTTCAAAGTTGTAAAATACATTTATCAAATAAGGAAGGATCGATAATCATATTTCATTAATTTTCATCCACCATATGCATATCAAGTAGTTATTGCCTTGTTAACCACCAAACGAAGTGAAATATGAAACTAAAATAACTAGCGATGGTCTTTCTACTCGGTTCAATACCACTCGCTCTATTGCCTGCTCCGAATGGAGCAGAGATTCGGGAATTTTTTGGGATCATGTAGGATACGAGGATGATTTTTTCAAAAAAAATTGGGGAACGGGTTGGAGGCGGGTTTATATCTGCCCCGCCCCGCCCCGAATTCCCTTTTCCTCTACATGTTTTATGTATATTAATTTTGAGTATTAGGAAAAAGGACTCATTCAATGATATGGCTTCACTACGAACTGCTGCACCTCTCACCTCTGATAATCTCTTGGAAAATGGATTTCGTTTCCCACTTGGAGATCCCCGTTCCTCGTTTTGAGCCGGAGTGAAGGGTAAAAAGAATCCCTGATGGAGATTGGGACGGGGACGGGCATTGAATTAATATAGGTTCAGAGAGATCGGAAACAGTGGCATCCACCCCTGGATGAGGATGTTTACGATATACGTAATTCCCTTTCATACTATTATTTAAAACTAAACCTACGAAGAGTTGCACAGAAAATAATCGAACTTATAAAATTTGGTCATATTTGGTCTGTTAAGTATGACATCAAGTATCTGTTACAATAATTCAAATATGATTGGTTCCAGATAAAACTCCCAGCAGTAGTTGTGATTCAGATTCCTTCATTGCTACGTCAACCATATAAAATATTAAACTTTTCGAGTACAAAACCTCGCCAAGAAAACAATAATCAACGACTAATTTATTCAAAATAAAATATGGAAATAATTTTTTGCCCTGCAACATAAAGGGGCAACTTTTTTTGTTAAGCAATCCTACGAACAGATCAACTAATATTAGATCAATTAATCTTTTTATCATTGATTAATAAAAAAATTGCTGGTAAAAAAAATAGGTATAACATGTTGTGGTAATTAACGAAGTACATCTGAATGTATAAAGCATACTCCACCTCAAGGTTTCTAAAGAATATCTTACCAATTTTGATGACGACAAAACACCAATAATTGAAGTTAGTAAAATGTAATTTATATTTTGATAATTAATATTGGTTTATATAGGTTCTGTTTGGTAAAGTTTCCAGTTTTTTATTTTTCGTTTATGAAAAACCAGAAATGAGTTTTCATTTATTATTAAAAAATAAAAACAAAAAACACGTTTGGTGATCATAATATAGATTTTTTTTTGGACTGTCAAAAGTGTTTCCAAAACAAATGAAAACACAATTTTTGTGTTTCTAGAATTTCCGTAAACTAGTGGAATTAATTATGTGTTTTGTAAATAAAAACAGTAACACAAATATATTTATGGTGTCTGTTTCAAAAAATATTGGGAAAAAAAACAAAAAAAACTTAAAATAAAAACTTTTCCATTTAATTTTGTGAAAAGTCAATTTCAAGTTGATGAAATGTGAACTCGAAATCAAGTAATTGGGGAGAAGATTTGCACACTTATTGAGCCAACTCTGTGAAGATTTGAGCCAGTTCATACTTAATAGAGTGATTTGCGATCAAGACTTGGATGTGTCTCGAATGCTACGAACTTGGAAGAACAAACTGAACTCAATTAAGAAAACAAAAAGCGGTGCTGATCAGATCAAGATATTCATTTATAGAGAAGTTTGATTGATGAAGATAAATATGGATGAAATTAAGAACAAGTATGGAAGAATTTCCGGGCTCCTACAACAAATCACTATCTCAAATAGTCAAAGATTGAAGAAGATCTTTGCGAAGGAAAAAAGGGTCGATTGATTGAAGATGTTGATTCACTACAAGAAAATTGATTTTTTGTGGGCGATCAAATTTTGTCAATAAGTACTAAAAAAGTGGTCACTAAAGGTTTCAATGGCAGTAAAATAATTGTCACTTGTGTGTCACTAAAACTGTGTAGCTAAAAGTAAATGTGACATAAATTTATGAATTGTCACTAAAATATGTTGTCTTGTGTTTAGCTTTGAATTTCGTATTGTATAGTTGATATTCAATGATAGTTGGAGATGTCTGTTCATACACCTGAGTGAATTTTAGACTCTGAAAATTTTTACTACATGTGTCCAAATGAGATTGATTCACAACCTATGAATCAACCAATGGGGGTAGAGTACGTTCTCGTGGGAAACAAGCATGGAGAATTATTGGAATTGGACACAACCCTTGACTCCGATGGTTGCAACTACATTGCTCAAGGCAGAGTTTTGAGCTCTAAAAGTCATTGTTTTGTTGAAGGGGCAGAAATTTGGTAACCTTTATGTGCTTCAAGGCAGTACGGTTGTGAGTTCTGCATCAATAGTTAATCTCTTCATCAAATTAAAAGTTATGAATTCTTTTTTTTTTTTCCAATTGCGGCACATGCGGTTTTGGCATACTAGTCCTATTGTCAAGTTCAAGCGTTGCTCAGATTTGGTTGTTGTTCACATGTTTTGATCGCCCCCTTGGGATTTTGGAGAAGAATGTTTAGCAAGGTGGTTGCTCTGTGGTGTTGGATTAATCTATATATGGAATTCAAGTCAATTTGGAGATTTGTTGGAGTTTGCGGAGAATTGGCGCAGAGCTAGACCTATTTGTCCCCATGGGCCGGTCCGGCGTTCCAGTTAAGTACATAATACGCAAAGCTTGCAGTACCTTCCGTTTGGACCTCTGACATGGAGTTGACGCGTTTTATATAAGTCGGTTTAGGCTTATTTGTTCTGCTTTCCTACGAAAAGGGGCCTTGGGGTTCCTAGGGTTTTAGGTTAATTCCACCAGGGTTTGCTCTTTCTTTTGGGTCTCATGGGAGTTTTGTCTGCGATATTGTTGGGTGCTTCATTGAGATTGGTGGTTATAGCCGACTCTTTGCAACCTCTCATCGTTCATAGTTAATCATTTCTTGTTCTTCACACATGAAATACGTGAAAGTTTAGACTTGATTGGAAGTACTGCGTAAATTTTGTTTTAATTACTTGTTGGTTTGTTTATTCTTTATTTCGTGGTTGTCATAGCAATTTGTGTACTCTCTTCACCCCACTTCTTCTTTTTTAGAAGAGTACGTATGAATGATAAAATAGGAAGTGTGAAAAACACAATCCTTGCACTGGTATTGTTTGACACTTTGACTACGTCAATTGCATCAAATCACGGACCTACACTCCATGTGGAGACGAGGCCCACAGCTATGCCAAATTGTGCTTTCACAATCCATTATCAACTAGTTGTTTCTAATCGACCCGAGATGCTGAAGGCTGTTGTGCAAGGGTTCGTTCTGGATCTTTTTAAAATCGGACCATTGATTGTTTATATGAATGATGGTTAGGATTAGTTTGGACAAGTGATTAAGTCATGCACAATGCTTGTATGACAGTATTTTGGACAAGTGATTAGAAGAATCCTCCGAAGGAAAATAATGTTATGGTAATTAGATTTCTATTCAAATGTGTTGTTATAGTGTGCGAAGTTGATTAAGTCATCAGAGCGATCTATGTTATGAAGCCATGCAATGTGGCAAACTGTTATCGAAATGTAGGCTCCTAAATGAATCAAGTTAGTCGAGTTTGAGCTCGTGTTCGCTCGTTAAAAGCTTTTTAATTAAAGATCAGTTTGTTACGTACATGAATCAAACTTGAACATTTTTTTGAAACTCGTTAACAATTGTCAAACCTAGCTCGAAGAAGCTACGACTGAGTTCGTTAGGCTTATAATGTATAAAAAAAAAAAAATTTAAGTTACTCAAGATCGGCTCGATCAAAGTTAGTTGGTTTGAGGTCGGCTCATTTCATAGACAAGCTAAGTTTGAACATTTGAAACTAGTTAGTTTTCAAATGAAACTTAAGATCAACTACCAATTAATTCGGCATGTTTATCACCCATACCTAAATGTAGCCGTATATGGAGAGAATATTAAGTGGTGTTGGCAAACCATCACATGACGCACTAACATGTGAGAATGAGGTTACCCCTAGAGTTGCTCGTAAAAATTAAAGAATCGAACCTGAAATTTTCGATGAGTGTAAACTCCTATGTCTCAGACAAGACCACTAGGCCAGCCAACAATTGGGGTTAATCTTTCCAACAACTTCAAGTTTGTTCTCAACATGACATATGGGGAACAAAAGGGCGGTGGAAAGTCAAATGATAGTGACTAAAAACTTGTAAATTAACCTTGCCTAAAATGATTGTTATACTCGTGTTTATAAACTCAATCAAGATTAATTAGCTTTGGCTTAATGTTCACCAATTAATTGATGGAGCTCTTCTTCTTCTTCTTCTTCTTCTTGGAAAAAGCAAGAGTATTTGATGGGCACATTGGGCGGCTGAGAATGGTTTTGGTGGGGGAATTTGTGGTGCCTACTAGAGTCTGTCGTTTTGTCTTAAAGAAAAAAAACAAAGAACCATATCGTCATTCCCCATCAAGGGAAACTACACCCACCAGATCACTGAAGAAAAAGATCCAAATTCCCAAACTGACTTCACAGCTCTAGTTAATTTCTCTTTCTTACTCGTCTACTGGGACCGACCAAAACAATACCGATCATGAACCGACGGTACGACGGGCATGCAGGACCCACTCTGGGTATCGTGCGAAATCTAAATGAAAAAATGGAATATTGGATAGAGTATCTATACATGCATATCGGATTCAGCTGATTTTTCACGGATCCACTCGGTTTTTCTTTTCAAAAACCCAAAATGGGCCTCGCGTCGCGTACCCGTCTGTTCATGGTCGGTCCCCTTAGCGTGCTTTTATAGATTCTTACCTTGCTCTGTCGGGTTACTGTTTCAAAAATTAATTTATGTAGTACTCAGCTAATCTTTGGTCTTTTTTATTTTTATCATAGCTAATCTTTGGTCTGGGACATATATCTATTCTTATCACATACAGTGGTGTAGTCAGAAATCTTGCTCAGTGGGACACCATTAAACATGGTCTTAGAATTTTCTATCTTTTACTAAACCACAAATAATAAAAATGAAATGAACTTAAAACATTTTTTGTGAGAATATATGTCGAGATAATGAGTCTTTATGTAAAATCGTTAAGTTAAGAGACCCATTTTAGAAACATGACAAACTAGGGGATGTAAGTGATATTAAAGGGAAATGTATATAATTTTTGGGATCCAATTTGTCATAACTTCTATAATTTAGGGGTAAATTTGAAATTACTGAAGAGTGCAATGGGGATCAGCACATGCCCCCACCGGTCATGCACTGCCTCGCCATTGATCACATAATGAGTAATTAACTAATTATTCAGTGTTGCCGAAATACTATTGTGGGTTGTCTACATGGTACTTTCAACTATTACGTAGCAATAAATTATCTAGGACAGAGATTATCATTGTTAACGTAATATTTCCATGTTCTAGGTTTCATTATTATGTTTCCTGTTTAGCCTAGTTAATATTTGTATTTTCTTGTTTTGCGTACTTTCTTTATTGGTCTAGGTTTTTTGGTTACCAAGTTGTTTAGACTATATAAAGGCGTGCTAGGATTACAATAATACATATCATTGAAAGCTTTGTTTTTATCTATTGATTTTATTATCATGGTATCAAAGCTAAGTTTTGGATGGTCTCATCTCATGTGATCCAGCCTACGGTCCTGAGTCAAATTTCCTAGTCTATATAAAGGCATGCTAGGATTACAATAATACATATAACTGAAAGCTTTGTTTTTATCTATTGACTTTCTTATCATGGTATCAAAGCTAAGTCATGGATGGTCTCATCTCATGTGATCCAGCCTCCGGTCTTGAGTCAAATTTCCTAGTCTATAGTCCAAACAACTTGGTAAAAAAGAAACCTAGACCAATAAAGGAAGTATGCATAACAATAAAACACAAATATTAACCTAGTCTAAACAGGAAATAAAATATTGATACCTAGCTAGAAATATAGTAACGTAATATTATCTAACATTATGTTAACAACTATTCACTTTTCTTGGGTGATTGAAAAAAAATTAGAAGTAGTCCACAAAATATGGTGACAATTTTTTATTTGCCGAGAGCACCCAACATTTGGCCTAACAAAATTTACGTCCAAAGGAGGCTCATATAGGGTCGAGTAGAATTCCAAATTGGAGTTGGTGTCTGTGGAAAAATACCCAATACACTTACAACAATACAACAGTTGCAGAATCAGGATTTTGATTTCGGAGGCCAGTTCAATAGATATATTTTTTTATCGGAACATATACTTATTATATCATAAGATTTTTGCTTTCTAATACATTACATTTGTAAATTGAAATGATTCTAATCTAATACAGTTAAAGTATACCAATCATTTTATTTTTTTCTTTAGGCTACTTCAATTTTTACGTGCATGTTTGTTCACTTATGAAAGAATTTGAGAAATGAGAATGTAAAATACTCGATTTTTTATGAAATCAAACCAAAATATTAAGATTATAAGTAGCTATATATGAATAATTATGAATAATATTCAGAATTAGTTATATACAAAGTAAAAAAATTTAAAACTCGAAAGTTCAGGGGGCCGGGGCCCCATGCCCCAACATAGCTCTGTCTCTTAATACAATTGTTTAGAGATTTTTTTTTGGCATACCCACACAAATACGTGGAGATTGTTTGGTAAAGATTTTGATAAAGATTTTTGGTGTAATAAATAGAAAGAAATATAGAGATGAGAGTAAAGTGGGATAAAACTTATTGAAAATCGCTAAAAGAGAGGTGTGGTTTTGACTTGTGAGAACCCTATTGAAAGTTGTGCGGTTTTATGTGCGTTACATTCAGGGCTTGTTCGTTTTGATATTTGGATTTTAGATTTTGAGTGAAGAGAGACAGAGAGAAATGAGAGTAATGATTAAGAAAATTTTTTTTGCAGACTGTGTACAGAGAGAGAATCCAAAATCTCAAATACCAAAATTGTCCAGAAAAAGAGATTAAATTCTTTCCACCGGCGGTGAAAATTCCACTTTTCCACCACCACTTTTTTCGGTCCTACCGTGTATTTATTATTAATCTGAACCGTTCATCTTGTAAATCCCACATAGTAGTATGTGTATCCATTCAAAAAATAAACTTGATCGGATATCGATATGAGTATAAAAAATTGAATTGAATTTGCTTTGTAAAATAGATAGTTTATCTTTATTATTATTGATAGAAATTAGATCGTCCATTTTATAAACAAAAATTCAAATTTTGATATATTATCGACTTCCAATCAAGCTGATTATTTGCATGGCAATACTATATATTGGGTCTTAAAATATGAACGGTTTAAGTCACAACAATAGACACTCGGTGGGGCCCATAGTAGGCGATGGTTTCTTGCCAACTTGAGTTTTGCTTTGTAATCCTTTATTTTTATCAATAAAATTTTTGCTTCGTTGTACAAATAATAATAATAATAATAATAGTAGAAGGTGGTGAAAAAAGTGGGATTTTACATCAGCAGTAGATAAAATTTATTCTCCCAAAAAAAACATATGACTAAATTTCTCATAATCCTCGTGGGAACATCTTTTGATGGTTTTTTTTTTCTCCTCCCTTTTCTCTATCTGCTCTTCTGAGGGTTGGTTTGTAAGCACAAGTGATTAGTCTTTTGTTTTCGAGGTATCCTGAAGCTGAATGGCGGGATGGATTGAACCTGCGTAGCGACCGTACGATTAATTGGGGAGCTCACCCAATCTAAAATGTTTGAACTTAAGTCATCACTGACTCGATTGAGAAAGAAATATTGATCCGCCACCACATCGCGGGCTCCGTCACCAAGCCTTAGCCAAAATGCAAGCTAAATTGGAGCCCTCTCTCCCAATCATCTGATCAAAAATATCAAACTCAAGACTTGTGAGAGCGGAACAACCTATTTATAAGCGTTTGTGTCCGTTCAATGCACGGGACAAAAAAAATACAATGGAGTTTTTTTGCACCCTATGTATCATACGACGGACACGACGCTAGTTGATGAAAATGATAGTTTAATTTTTTTCACGGTCCCTTATTCGATGCATGGTAGCATTTTTTCCATTGTATCCTCGGGATAACATATATCTACAATTATGAAAATGTTAGATAAACAAAACAAATTGAAAAACAAAAGAAGTGAGAGGTTTTTTAACATCAAATATATTTATATAGGATATTGATAACATTTTTTTCGTAACGTACTAATATCCTGTTTAAAAAAGAAAAAACAGAAAAAGAATTTTCAAAACGTGGTCCCCGTTTCCTCCAACGCCGGAGATCAAGTACTGCTGGACCGCATTTGTCTGTCCACATAGTAGTATGTGTTAAAAATAAATTAAAAATAAATGCTTAATTGAGCCCACACTTTTATTGTGGCTCACCACCTTGAAGTTATCTCCCCTTAGACCCTCAATCCCAAATTTGGAACATGATGTAAACCTTTTTTTTGGGATCAGAACATGATGAAAACTATAGGTCACTGAATTTGGGCAGGCAGTGTAAAAGCCTTTTTTGACCGTCTCCAATTCAAAAGAGTAATATAATCATGGCAAATACGAGAAGATATTCATTGCCCCTGGAGCAAGACAGAGCATGAATCTGAACGACACATTGGTGCAGTGTCTAAGCTCTTTGATGTGGACACCACATCTATATTGGTTCAGATTCGTGCTCAATCTTGTCCGTCGACCCCAGCTGGGTCATTGAATAATTTCTCAGCAAACACCAATGCTTGCAAAGAAGAAATTGCAAGGAGGTTTATATGGGCTCATGATCTGAAATTCTGAAGGACATTGGCTTTAATTAGTAAGGTCTGTATTATGATTTCTACTAGGCCCAGAACTCTTTCGTTTAGTTTAATAAAATATGAATTTTTGAATTACCAAAAAAAGAAAAGAAAATAAAGAACCAATAGATCATTAGATAATGAACTTTTTACGATCTTGATCAAGCTGTTTTAACTATAGGGTAAAGTTTCGGTTTGCCTTCAATAAGAACTTCAAAACCTACCATAGCCAATCTTAATCACATCATAATTTTATTCAGATTGCATGGACTTTTTGCACATTAACAACCGCTCTAAAAATAATCGTTATGTTTAATTTGCCATTGTCAAAACATATACTTCCTCCGGCACAAATTGGATGTCGATCAATTTTTGGTATCCGTGTCAATTTCAATTCCTTATATCTTTCAATATAGATCTAAAAAATGAGTATACAATAAGAATCTTGTTTGATAATTCTCGATTAGTTTTATTATACAAAGTTTTCAAACTCATGAAAAATATTATAAATTAAAAAATATAAGCGATGAAAAAAAAATTGGTTAAAATATTATATGATTAGATCGAGCATCTATAAGTATCGGATTGAACTGATTTTAGCAAAGGCCCTTGAAAAACTGTTTTATATTTCAAACCCGTAGAAGAGGAGTGAAAGGGTATAAAGAAAATACATTAGGTGTTAAGAAACTTTTCAGTAGACTTTTTTTTTTAATATTTTTTTCCCTAAACAAAACTGACAACTTTTTCATTTGTATATAATCTTTCTGACTATGCATTAATAAGTCACAAAAATTTGACGTAAAACTAACAAATACAAAAATAAATTAATTAAAGACAAAAAATGTCCCTCGACTAATGCCCAATCATCCCACATTTCTCGAGAATCCTAATTTCGCTCCTGTGGACCCACTGGGCCACCAGTACTCATGTATCCGCGCATGAAAACATGACAGCGCGAAAAGGACTGCCGTAGATCAATCAATAGCTAGCACTAGCTAGGGTTTATAGTTTTTTTTTTTCCACAACGATAAATCCCTCCGTCCCATAATGGATGTCAATTTTTGATATCCGAACCAATTTCAACTCCTTATATCTTTTAATACGGATCTCAAAATATATGCAATATGGACTTGTTTGATAGTTCTCGATTAATTCTATTATACAAAATTTTCAAACTCATGAAAAATATTATAGATTGAAAAATATAAACGATGAAAAATAACACGAATTTCAAAAATTGTCATTTTTTTTGGGACGGAGTGAGTATTATATATTCAAGAAAGAGTATATCCAGAGAACACTATATCCCTATACAAGGGATCAAGAAACCAAATAAAAGGGGACTTAGTTCAAAAACTACACTCAAATCCAACTAAACTCATCACTCCAAACAAATGGAGCACTGCAGATAACCAAAAACACCCTTACAGAAGTGATAGAAGCCTCGAAAATGGGGAGAAACCTCATACAGAGACACCAAAGAAAAGAACCAACAAAAAAAGAGAAAAATCGGTAATGGAACTAGACGTAGTCTGCCGTACCGGAGCTGACTTCATCCACCCACCTAGATCTCCCACTCTGGCGGAAAGATGATGCCTCCAGCAACCACGATTTGCAAGCCACTACATCCAGAAACCGCCAGATTGCAAGACGGAAGAGGCAGAGAAGGGGTGGCAGATGGTGGTTTGGAGAGGAGGAGGATAGGGTGAAAGGGGAAGGAGAGAAAACCTCTAAAATCTAACATCGGAAAATTGAAAAATCCCCCGAGGGGGAGAAATCCCTCCCCTCTTGTCACCCATTGGGGAATAAAATCCCTAGGGGGAGGGGAAGGAGAGACATGGGGACGATGGTTTTTTTAGGGTTAGAGAGAGAAATTTAAAAAGATATTTACTTTAGGATTATTTCTATAACACGGTAGGAGAGTCTTAAAAAGAAATTTAAAAAGGCTGTGTTCCAAAACGTGTATAAGAACTTATTTTTTGTTGAATAATAAGGGGTGTTCCTGAAAATAAGAAGCTGTGTACTTATTTAGGTAAAATTTGTATAGGTAAATACCGGTCGGGGAGGAAAATCGTACCGGCGACAGCGCCGGGCCGTCTCCATATCATATGTACACGGAAAAGGAGTGCTCGGATTAAGCAAACTACACTCCTCGGATGCCGTTGATTCCCGCTTAGGCCCCCTTGGTTTTTTTTTTTTTTACAATTTTTAGACGGCTCGGATCGGCCGTCCGGTGGCCGGAGACGGCCCGGGGCTGTAATAACCCGAAAAATCGAACTAATAAAAATAATAAAAAGAATTAATTATTTATGATAATATTAATTTCCTTACTTAATAACTAGTAGATAATTACAAAAAAAATAAGTTCTTATAGCTAATTATCTCTTAAAAATTATTTTGTCATTATATACATACATATAATTGCATGCATGAACGTCTCTCCTCTCCCTCACTCTCCTACTCGATCTCTACCTCCTCCGTGACCCAAAAATCGTGTCTAATTCGTTCGTTCCGAAACCCAATACCGTTAGGACTCGTTTTAATCCGAAACTCATCAAATTCTCCCATATATATACACCACACCGACCCTAGGGCACGTACACTATTCTACCACCTTCCACGGAGCCAGAGAGAGGAGAAAAACCCGAGAGAACCGAGCTTTAATCCATAGAATTTTAGAGAGAGAAAAAGAGAGAAAAGTGGGTTTCGAGGTTCCGTCGTCCGAGATCCAAATTGATCGCTCAAGTACTTTCCACGTCCCAAGGTTCACTGTAGATCAACCACCCGCCCCGTAGTCCCCGATCGAAGGAATTGAAGTCGTCTTCCCCAAATTCAAGTTTTCGATCGAAACGAATTAAATCCGAACCGAGGTACTATAATTCAATCCAGCCTCCTCTAAGTATATATGATTTATAGACATAACCAAGCCCCCGTGCCCCATGCATCGAAAAACACGCACGAAAAAGCAAAAATCGCCGACCTTGCCGCGACCTTCGGTTTTCCACCGCGAACCAAGAAACGGAGTTCGCGCGAACTCCAATAAGACCACCGATGATTTTGTTTCCGTTTCGAATCGATTGTGCGACCTTTTAAACATCGTATTTGACCCCGAAATTTTTATCCTAGGTTACCCACATTCTAAAGTTCATACCTTGTTAGTTTCATATTTTTTTTATTTAATCTTTGATTTATTTAATTTTTATTCGTAATCGTGTGATCGTTTGTAAACTAAAAATCGTTGCGACCTTTTAAATTATTCTATAAATCCCCAAACTATTTTTCTTAGATTCCTAACTTCTTAAAGATCATAAGTTGTTGATTTCATAACTCTTTGATGTTATTTGTTATTTATTTTATTTTTAGTTAAAGTTTCAAACGAAAAATAGTTACGACCTTACAAAAAATATTTTTAATATCGAAAATATTTTTCTTAGACTCCTGACAGTTCAAAGGTGATATGTTATTAAAATAAAATTTTATTTATTTTAGTAACTATTTTTATTATTATTTAAGAGTTGCTTCTTAATAATAATACTGTAGAATATTATAAAAGAGGTTTAAAATTACGAATAATTTTATTTAGACTTCTTACAGTCCTAAGATGATATTCTGTAAATAAAAATATAATTTTAATTAATTATTTATTTATTGTCTATTTAATCCAGTTTGCCTATTAATCTAATCTGTTTATTTAAAATAATTTCGTGAGCATCCAAACCCAACTTTTAGCACTCAAATTTATTATAGGGGGCTGTTAGGACCTTTATTAAGGTTACGATAATTATTTAAATATTTTTACCTAATTAATGTATTTAATTAGTATTTAATTAATATAATTACTTTTAATTAATTAATAAAAGTCTAGAAAATTATTTTAAATCTTTATTAAATAGTTCATACCTTATTAATGATTTCGTGGCCATACAAGATTAAGGGCAACGGCCCAATCATAAAAAGTTATGTGATTGCATTGCCTAATATTTATTTTGATCCGTCTGTTACTTGTTTTTAAATTCTATGGAGAATATATTGTGTTAACACTTGATTTGAATGTTAGATTTGACCTTAGGGACATGGGGTGGTATACGAAGTAGAAGTCACTTAGACGATGCTAAGTAATGAATAAATTGTGAAGTTTCTTTCTTTTAGAGGTTGCCTGCAGTCGTGATTTTGAGATGTGATGAGATGACTTAAAACCTGGCAAAGTAAGCCCAGTGATATTTGATGATAAAACCTGGCGGTAGTCCAAAAGATGTTTTCTGCTGATAAAACCTGGCGGTGGTCCAAATGATATTTTGTGACGATAAAATCTGGCGGAGGTCCAAAGTGGAATAAATTGATGTCCTGACGAGAGTCCAGTGGAATAAATTGATGTCCTGGCGAGAGTCCAGTGGAATAAATTGATGTCCTGGCGAGAGTCCAGTGGAATAAATTGATGTCCTGGCGAGAGTCCAGTGGAATAAATTGATGTCCTGGCGAGAGTCCAGTGGAATAAATTGATGTCCTGGCATGGGTCCAGTGGTGAATTGATAAACTGGCGTGTGTCCAGTGATGAGTTGATAGATTGGCGTGTGTCCAGTGATGATTGTAATGCGGTGTATAAGATAAAGCGAACCCTAGTTGTGATTCAGGCATGATAAGCTATCCCCTTGTTGTTGTATCGTAACTTAGGTTATATACGACAGCAAAGGGAAGTGATCTCATGGGACCGAGCATGACTAACGGTTGGGGAAGAAAGATCTCGCGGGGAGATCTTAGATCACACGTCAGGTTAATGGATAGTAATGAACTGGTATATGTGAAAAATTCCTGTTTTACTTTCTCGCATCATTTATATTCTGTTTGCTTGCTAGCTGTATTGTAAGAGGGGTGGTTGGGTTGGATTATTTTACTGGGTGATTTATCTCTCACGGATACGTCTGTATCCTGGCAAATCAATTGCTTCGGCAATCAATTTGCTAGAGGGCGCAGGATTCAATGGAGAGGATCCCTCGATGGCACAAAATGAAGAAGAGACACTGAATTCCAAAGGCGAACAGTTCTATACAGAGGAGAATCAGGATGTGGGAGCCGAACCCGAGTACGCGTGGGATCCGTATCAAACTTAGAAGTTGGCTCTGTTATTTTATTATCCTAAAAACTATTTCTTTAGTATTTCCCTAGTGGTTTGTAATAAATAGATCTCTATGTTGAGAATTCTGTTTTGAATTTTAAACTTTAATTTAGTGAAATTTTCAGAAATAAATACTTAAATGCCTTCGATTTTACTTCCGAAAATTGGGGCGTTACAGGCGCTGCCGCCGGTACGATAGATCTCATTGAGATCTTTTGTATACGGCAACTTCAAACTCAAAAATTATGTATTTATGCAAATAATTTTCTTATCACCATAAATCTTATTTGATAGATCTCATTGAGATCTTTAATACGGTGCGAAAATATATTTCTTTCTTTTTTCATTTACATTATTTTTGAATTTGAAAATGTGAAGTAAATTTTGTATTTCAATTTTGTGGAAGACCCTTATTATTTTTGAAAAAGAAGTATGATAAGTAAGTACTTATTTTTTAAGAAGGTTTCCGGCACGGAGCCTTATATTTATACACAATTACTAATAGATCAAAAGGCTTTATCGTAACCAAAAGGAATTGTAGCTCAGCGATTATCTTTAAGTCCTCTCATTAGGGACATCAGGGTTCGCGCTTCGGTAAAGGCGTTCGAGATTCAGGGCTATGAATAGCTTTTGAATCTCCTATGGACTAAGACCCCGTTTCGTTTAACTTTTAACACTTTAATTTCGAGGTTTTGTTCTTATTCAAAAAAAATTCGAGTTCGTTAATTTTACTCCAAGTTTTTGTGGATTATTGATTTGTTTCTACGAGGATAATCGGAAAAGTAGAAATTATCCAATTTTAAGCCAAAAAACCAAACTTTTTTTACTTTATACTTTCTTTTTTTTGCTAAAAAGTGATTATTTCTCAAAATATTTAGGTGAAAGTCATAAATTTTTACTTTTGCAAGACAAATCGGAAACCAAAAAAGTGAGCAAAAAAAATTTAAATAACAAACGTCAAAAAATTTAAATAAGGAGAAAACAAAAAGGAGTCTTAAAAGTTCATAGAGTTCCTAGTGCATGAAACAACACCTAACTAACCCCATCCGTCCCGGTTTGTTTATCCTCTTTTTGACCTTTTAAAAGTGTTTGACCTCTCAAAGAATTGTTTATAATTTTCAATTCGTAATATTTTTAATATGTAATAGAGATCATGTTTGATACATCGCAATTAGTTTCATTATACATAATCTTCAAAATCATAAAAAATATTATAAAATGTAAGATATAAGTATACTTTTAAAAGACATGAATTTTGACAATTGAACAGATAAATTAGGACGGAGCGCTGTATTGTTAAAAAGAAAAAAAAGGCTTTTATCGTTGGTGTGAAAAAAGAAAGAGATTTGGGGTGCCTAGGGGGTGGTAGCCTATGGCCCTATAAATCTCCCTTGAATCAGAATCAGAATCAGAATATCGATCTCACCTGCTCCTCCACCACCCTAACCCACCATTAATTAATGATCTCATTAATTTTAATTACGGAAACCACATTATCTTATAATCGCTTTGTTAATTATGGGAATTAATGTTTAGTGCATGCATGGTACAACAAGTTGTATGTTTATATTTGGAAACAACCCCACTACAGGTACCGACCCTGGAAGGGCCGATGCGATGGGGTAACAAGTTTGTTCACCCACGTCTCTCTCTCTCTCTCTCACATGCACAAAGACACATACTAAGAGCATCCGCAGTGGAATAAACAAAACAAAAAGTTGCTAAAGTTAGCAATGCTTGTTCAAAAAAGTGTTCACATTGAAATAACCAAAATTAAGGGGGCGTTTTGGACAAATAAGCCACTTTGGCTTATTTTTTGTCCTTATTCAAATTTTTTTCGCATTTTGTAGCTTATTGTCAATTTTTTGGGGATTATTGCTTCATTATGACGAGACGAATCGGAAAAGTAAAAAATTTCGATCGAAATCCAATTTTTTTGGAATTTCGACGAGAATTGGCGAGAAAGCCAAATTTTGGCGGGAAGGACGAATATTTGGATTTCGATCGAAATTTTTTACTTTTCCGATTCGTCTCGTCATAACGAAGCAATAATCCCCAAAAAATTGACAATAAGCCACAAAATGCGAAAAAAATTTGAATAAGGACAAAAAATAAGCCAAAGTGGCTTATTTGTCCAAACGCCCCCTAACAACCTCATAGCAACTCATCAAATTTTGGCTTTTAAATAATCAAAATTAACAACCTTTTGCCAATAACCAAATTTAGTAATCTCCACATTTTTTCAATCAAGTACATTCATCATTACACAAAAAACTTCTCTCTCAACAATGTTTTCAAAAAATAATTATAAAAAGATATTCTTACTATTCTTTTCAGAAACTTTTTCTAAAAAAAAAAACCCGTTTTTGTATGAACTCTTATTTTATTTTATTTTATAAAAACTGTTTCTTCAATTTTTTTAAAACTATTTTTTTTAAAAATTGTATTTACACAAAATTGTTTTTTTACACATTTTTTCATAAACTATTTTTTTATCCAACTGTTTTTAACTTAAACTGTTTTTTTTCCTTTCAAAAACTCTTTAATAAACTGTTTTTTTATAAAAACTGTTTTTAACATAAACTAGTGAAAAACTAGTTCTTCAAAAGATTTACGTGAAATGAAGGGGAAAAGTTTGGAGAAAACTTATGGAAGGAAGCAATGGTCCCATTGCTTTTGATTATGAGCAAAAAATAACCAATACGAGATTTGACATTGCTAATTGTAACAATCTCTAAATGAATAATCAAAATCTGACGTGGCATGTTTTGATTATCCGTTTTTGCTTATTCCACTGTGGATGCTCTAAAGGACCTAAGGTTAAAGTAGTGAGATTAATATCATTTAAAATTGCATTGAACCGTTTTTGCTTTATTTGCAATGTCAATGTGGTTTTTCTTTCACAAATTGCTGAAAGAAACGAGCCGCGCTGGGACTGTTACTCCTCCCCTCAATCCCAACCGTTGGTTAAGATATCACGCGGAGTGACTTCTCAACAAACTAGCACCCTAGGCCCCCTGCCTAAATGTATTGACAACAATTCGGTACGGGTGTGAGATCATTTTTTCATCGTAGAAAATGATAACAGAATGCATAGGTCGGGTGAAGTACTCCCTAGTTTTTTGTATTTTTTAGCTCCTGCAAGAAAGCGACTTCCCTACGGAGGAGACTGTATCCCATTTTTAAGCAATCAGATATCTATAAAATTGGTGAGTAAATAAGGCATTGTTTTCACTAAACTAAATGCCGCCTTAGAAGTACTTGACTCTTTTGTTTTGTCTTTATTTAAAAAAATATCGCGTTTGTTAGTTTTGAGCCAAATTTTTATGGAATGAATTTTTTTGATTCTTCGATATTTTCTAAAATATTTAAATGTCATAATTTTTTACTTTCTTAATTCATCTCGTTGAGATGAACTAATAATTCATAAAAAATTGGTATAGTACAAAACTAACAAACGCATTTTTCTTAGGGAAATGATAATGCCAAAACCGTTTTTGTTGGTGCCAAAACTCAAGTGCATAAAAGTCTTGTACATTGCAAATGGTACAAGTCTTTTGTGCACTAGAGTTTTGGCACTAACAAAAATGGTTTTGGCACCAACAAAAACGGTTTTAGCATTATCATTTCCCTTTTTTTAAGAATAAAGACAACAAAATTAAACAAGCACTGCAAATGTTAATTTAGAAACAATGCCTAATAAAGTACAGTACGCGGATCAAAAAAAAAATACAGTACTAAAAAGTGTTGCAAGTGATCAGTTTTGAAAACAGGAAAATGGCCGACATCTCGAGACTACATGCCTAGCATATCGGCCACTCCATCCGTCCTTATTTGTTGATCTATTTTCGGCATTCGTGCCTTCTTTTAAAATATTTATATCTTTCAATTTACAACAGGTTTCATGATTTCGAAAATTTCGTATAATAGAATTACTTGAAATCTATCAAATAAGATTCACATTGCCTTTTTTTTAGATATTTGTATTAATAGATATGTATGATTTTATAAGGGGTGTGAAATATAGTGGAAGTAGACAAACAAACACGAAGAGAGAGAGAGTAAATATTTATCAAATTATTTCCAAAAATATAACCTTGAAAAAAGTTCTCACCATTTTAATATGGATCTGGTAGCATCTGTCTGCCGTATTAAATCATTTCGCGATTTTTTAATTAGCTTTCGTAGAACATAGGTTTGATGAGTAATGTACTAGTAGTACTATGTTGTTGTTTTTGAAGTAGGAGTATTATTTTTTTGGGTATAACAGAAGGTTGTATATAGTTCGTACTAGGGTGGTTGGATCATACGATGATGTTTTTTATGCGCCACAGTGGTAGTACCACCACCATCCATCATTATTAACATTAGTTTATTAGGTTTGGTTTTATTTGGTACTGATGAGAGAGAGCGCGTGTAAACGAGCCGAGTTTTTACGAGCTTGAGCTCAACTTGTTTATTAAACAAGCAAAAAATTTGGGCTCGAGCTCGACTTGAGCCTTAACGAACTGAGTTCGAGTTGAGTTGAGTCGTTTACTAAATGAGTCACTCTTAAATAATCGAGTTTTTGCAGAACGAGCCAAATCAAGCTCGATTCGTTTACTAAACGAGTCAAACACTTGAGAGCCGAGCCGAGCTGAGCTCGCGAACGATTCGGTTCGTGTGTGTTACTTCGATGGAGGCTTTGTCGTTTTGCATGTGATTGTGAGACGCCAGTTGTCAGTAGATGCTACCCAATAGAATGGGAGCCTTGCACGAGCAAATGCAAACGTGTGCAATGCATCTCCCCTGCTTGCTCCACTTGTACGAGTAACAATAATAAATTCTCTTACCAAAAACAAATTACTACTTAATAAACTTAGGCTCTGTTTCGTAAAGTTTTCAGTTTTTTGTTTTTCATTCATTCATAGTTCAAGGAAAAATTGTAGAATGTGAGGTTGTGGGTCCTAAGCTGAACGACGTGACGTAAAAATTATATCCAAATTTAATTAAATCTTAAAAAGAAAATGACCAGAAAGACGTTACCCAAAAGACTCCCAAAAAAATTAGCCCAAGGAAGGCCAGCCTCACTTTTTTCAGTCTTCTCACTATAACTAAAATGAACTAGTGCTAAAATTAAGGGTTGGGTGCTTTTGGAGGAAATCTACAACATGATCGATTGCTAGCATTTATTTTTTTTTCTAACATAATAATCGGGTATTCGAATTAACTTTCAAGTTATGTTTTTCACTTAGAATTTCCTTTCAGGATATATAAAGTGACCGCAGTACATAACAAGCCATGGGAAACAAATTAGTACCAGGTACACTACCATCCACTGAATATCCCAATCAAAACAAAATGAGAAATTCAAGTTGGTTGTCTCATTTCTCTCGCCTGTGGTGACCTGAGTTCGAATCTCATGGAGAACAGGTTTTTGAGGTTCAGGGCTATAAATAGCATCTGCACCCTCCGTTGACTAATATACTAATGCCCCGCTATATATACCATATGACCAAAAAAAAAAAAAAAACCAAGTAACAGAACAAAAGACAGAGTCGCAATCAGATGGTGGCCTGAAAGCCGTATCCCACCACCACCACCAACGATCACTGCAGCTTGCTGACACCGATACAACATTACTTACTTGGGTGGTGGAGGATAGTTCAGGTGGTGGGGCTCTTGAAAATTCCAACTACTATGATACTCCTAATCTCTTATATGTCCCAGGCGTGATCCGTCTACAGAGCCTCTCATTCACAGCTGGCCGGCCGCCCTTTTTATATATATAACCGAGTGTTCGGATCAGTTTGTATGCACATCGACTAGTCCTAAGGTGAGATGTCCAAGAGTTAACGACCGAACAAACCTCCAGCAATTCAAAAAAAATTGATCACACCTGAGAGAGTTTAAACTTTAAACCTTCGAAGAGAGCAAACTCCGAAGTCCAGTTGTTTTTACATAAAAAGTTGATGCATATTTATAGTGTGACTATATACTACCACTTGGCAGGATCAGACAAACACTTCCTTATTATACGTGGGGCTCATCTGCTCCAGGATTGATGGTGCCATACGACCAGATGCCTGTTAGGCAGCGGTATACGGGAATGGATACAGAGAGAGTTGTCCCGGATATTTATATTCGCGCGGGTAGACCATATCCGTTGTTTGTTTGCTCCTTTGTGTCCCGGATATAATTCTCCTGGAAGACGTCAAAGCTGGGTTCTTGTCTCCGACGGCAAATTAACTTTGGCCGGCGACGGCAGCGGCCGACTGTGGATTATGTATTTGGGTTCGACGAATAGGGTCCTACAAAAGAAATCTATGTTTATTTGAGGAAATTGAAGAAACATATGGATTTTGAGGAAATTGCATGTTGAGGAAGGAAGTGAAGTGGAACAGATCGAGATGAAAAGAAACGGGACAGTGATAGGTGCTGAAAAGCACCCTTTTATTCCCATTAACTTAGGCTTTGTCGATCCTTTCTAATGTTATTTAACGAGATTTAATTGAATTGTGGTGTTTCAGGCTTTACGGAGCATTCGGAAGGGATTTGGAGTAATAATCGTGAGTTAAGGATGTTCTGCAGCGATCCGCGATGAGAAGAGGAGCGAAAACGTGAAAGCTAAAAATCTGGTCCGGACCAAGGGATCTCTGGTCCGGACCACCAAGACTGGAGCACGATATGAGCAATCTGTTTTTCTGGTCCGGCCAAAGAAATTTGGTGGTCCGGACCAGCGGGCAGCAAACGCTGCAGACGAGAATTTGCTTTACGTTTTGTTTTTTTTTAAGTCTTATTGTTTTGTGCCGAGACTATAAAAGGCATGCCTTGGTTCATTACCTAGGGTTACTTTTTACACATTATTTTCTCCAGCAAACGGACGATGGGGGGAGGCTTTAGTTTATTACTTTACTTTTTGGAGATTTCCGACAGCCATTAGAATACAACGGTGACAGGAAGATTGGTTCATGTCTTTCATATCTTCTTCAATCTCGATCACATCTTTCTTCTCCATGGCCGGCTAAACTCCTCGTCTAGGGGAGGATGAAACTCCGTATCAAGTAACTATATTTTTTGCGTAGGGTTTTGGTTTTATTATTTGAATCGATTGTGAGACTAAGAACCCTTTCCGTTTCAATTGAACGGATTGATTTAACTTTTTCTTATCTATTGAGTATTTGTATTCCGGATTTCAAATACATAGTCTTCCAATGGTTTTCATTGATTGTGGTTGGAGTTCTGAGATAGATTATGCTCGTAAGACGGATCGTGCCGTTAGGTGGCCAAATCGTGCTACTGAGAGACGGTCCGTGCTATGAGATAGTCTATGCCTTTTGATAACCCGATTATTTTCTTGACGATTATTGTTAGGATTTGCAAGTCCTAGCGATAATCCCTTTTGATTCGAATAAATAAACCTAGCCTATGCATATTGTTGTTACGCGGTCGGAGTGGATTCAAAACCCTAGATATTTTCCTCCATCGTTTTTGAACCTTTTAATTCATTGTTTTAATTTAGTTAAGTTATTCCAAACAAACCAAATCAATCAACTCTTTTCTTTCCGAACTAATCTGCAAACTAATTGAATTTGTCGTAACTTAGCCATTCAGTCCCCGTTGGAACGATACTCGGTCTTAACCATTATTCTACGGAATAGTAGTTAATTCTTGATTTTTATAAATTTATTTTTGACACGGAACGACGCGGTCAGACAGCAAGCATAAACTATGACCAAAAGAAGAGCTAGGGTTATTTTGCCCCCAGATGGAGGGGGGGAAAGGGTAAATTAAAAAGAAGGGGGGCAAGTAGATAATTGAAAGGGCAAAATTGGTATTATAAAATGAATAAACAAACTAGGTAATTTTTAATCTTCCCTTTTAAAATAATTTTCCCTCCAACCATATCTATCTCTTTATCCCCCTCTATATATCTCATCTCTCTCTTCCAAAACATCTATCTAACAAACAAGCCGAGATATGGGTGCTCATAAGACTGATGAACAGATCCATTTTTGGTACGCAGTACGCACTTGTGTCGACTAACAAGCAAAAAATGTACACCCTGTCCAAGTAGACTAGGAAGGTTTTTGGTTACTTATTCTCAAAGACAGTACTGGGTATTTGAAGTTTTTGTTATATAATCTTTGGGGATTAAGCTTTTTGCCTGTCGAAAATAAAATGTAAAAATACGGACCGAAGTTTAACAAATTTCAAAAACATTAAAAATACAACAGTAGAATTTATCTTCGGATGTATTTTTATTTTCGATTAATTTTGTAAACTTTTCGTCATAATCTTGTATTCTTTAAATTTTTCTATCCAGATGCCCCCTGCTTTAATTGAACCCCCGCTAGTAGACAGTGGGATAGGTCCTCCGGATTGTGCTTAAGCTGACTAAAACACTTGAGTTATAAAAGTATGATGAATTATTATCAAACAAATTGACGCGAATCTTTAAAAAAGTTCAGAGAAGACAAAAAAATAAGGCAGTTCGCTTAATTTAGGACCAACTGTCCCTAGCCATAGCCGTTTTATGGGTCATATCATACAAGCTCTCTATTTCAAGACTCTATCGCAATACTTTGGTGTTTAGAAATTTAAATTTGCTGGCATCTCACATTGAATGCGTACGATATTCATCTAGAAAGCATCTTTTTGTGCTTAGACTTCGAAAACAGATGCGTGAGGCCAGTTGTTAATTTGCCTATGTATAGCGAAAGCCAATCTAATCTAAATATCTATTGGAAATTTTAATAAGAGAAAAAAATCGATTCAGTTGTAATTGGAGTGGTACCGCTATTAAATACTTCCTCCGTCTCAAATTGCTAAAAGTTTGTGCAATTTTCGAAGAGTAATATGCTACATATGCACAGATCTAACTACACCTCTGTCACATACATTTGAGCTCTACGTATTGGACCCGCATGCATGTGAGAAATGTGTGGTTGAATTTTGTGCAAATATTGTGTGTGCCAAGCATTTACGATTTTTGAATCGAAAAATAAAAGAGTACTTTTGCGTGTTATTTTTTGAATTTTTGTACACCAAATTAAAGTACTTGATTAGTTCTTGAACATGTTGAAAGAAACTCAAAAAACCGTGCGTGCAAGTGTTTTATTTTTTTTTAAAATTAGTCTTAGGTCTACTATAAGAAATTTGAAGAGTCTCTAGTCCACCTCTTAAGTTAATAAAGTCTCCGGTCCTTTTTTAACATTTTATAATAGGCACAGTCCACTTCATTTCAATTTAATATTTATACCCTCCCGCCACATCAGCGCTGAAAAGTTCGCTGAAAAATTCAGGCACTTTCATATGATTCTAGAGTGCACTTAGTTTTATAAGATTTTAGTGATTTAGGCACTTTCATTGGATTTAGAATTTTAGGCACTTTCATTGGGTTTTAGGGTGTACTTACTTTCATACGGTTTTTAGTGATTTAGGCACTTTCATAAGATTTTAGTGATTTAGGCACTTAGTTTCATAGGGTTTTAGTGGTTTAGGCACTCCAGCAAACTTTTCAGTTGGGGGAGGGGGGCGCGGGCAATGGGGGTGGTGAAAGCGGGGTTATTAAGCAAGTGGACTAAAAACTCTACAAATTATTGAAGTGAACTAGAGACTTTACAAATTTCTTAGAGTGGATTTATCACTAAATCTCCATTTTTTTTAATCTCAAAATTGTAACAACGATCTTGCTATTATCAGCCCATTAGGCTGACGATAAACACACTAGAAGACAAGAAAAACACATTTTTCTATGTACTTTTTATACCATCTAATACACATTCACACACTTACTATTATCAGCCCATTGAACTGATTTTAGAATTTTCCTTCTAACAATTTCACGTAAGGGGACGTCATTTGGAACGGAAAGGGTGGATGACAAAAATTGGGACAATAATTTAATGCTTACGGATTCCTATAGTACTAGTATTTTTTGTCAATATTTATGACATGACAAGCTGCATTCCAACCGCTCTTAGAAGAGAGAGAATAATCACGGCTGTTTATTTCGGCTGTTTATAATCGAGATTTATTTTTTAATTTTGACCGGTAACAATGGAGTAATTTTTACTGGTCGAATCAATAAAAAAATTCTTTGGCCGTTCAAAAAAAAAATTTATCAGTCAAAATTGATTTTCTATCCAGACAGTCCAAAACACTTTTGAACGCTCACGATTGAGCGCCGTAAATTTTATTTACGAATTGCTCCGTAAAGAAGTTTTCCTCTAATTAGAATAATAAAAAACAAATTTGCTGCAACTGGCCATCAATCCCCGGACCGAGATCCCCCGTCTGACCCCAATCCGAACAGGGGCCTGTCTGACCCCCTCTCGGCCATTAATTTCACAAATCCACGACTGAAATGTGCCAAGCCCTTTGATCTCTCAAATCAATGGCCGTTAATTTGCGAAATCATCCACCGAGAGAGGTGGGACAAACCCCAGACCAGATTGGGGTTGAACAGGAAATCCGGCTCCATCAATCCCTACTTGTTTGATCGAATGCCAATAATTAAAAACAAATTTGTCCCTCCATCAACATCGATGGCTGCAATTTCCTTAATCGATTTGTGAGTTGAAAATTCTTCGGAACTGCAGAAAGTTCGTCTACTTTTAACTCTAGATTCTTAAAATTAGCCGAATTGCACGTAAAAAATTCCAAATATCCAACCATGAAAGGAATTTCAGGAAGTTGGGTTAAGTGGGCATTTTAAAAGCAATAGGTGTTTGTTCTTCATGAAATCGCGTGTTTGAATATCACGGAGGTCAAATATTACAAATCTTAGAGCCACTTGAGAGTTTGCCCGATCATTAACTTCAAGACAATAGAATTAGTAGAGGTGCGCGAAAACTAACTCGAACTTGTGGTTATTACATACAAAATAACCGACTATAAAAGGAAAAAGGAGAATTATATCAGTGGCTCCTGGTTTCCCCCTTTTGAGCTCATCCATTAAAAATGCTTAATGAATTATTAGACGTACCATTACCTAATTTGATATCCCTTGCATTAACTAAAAAGCACTCTTGATCGTTAAGATTATCACTTTATTAGGCAATAATCTAATCTTCAACGTAAGATTCCACGCTTATGTCGGGGTCACTCATTGAAGCCATGTGTCAACAACTCCAAGACTCCGAAGAACTCCTGAAAAAGCAAAAAAAAAAATGTTATGACAAGGGTCGTAAATGAACTAAGCAACTCGCGAGTTCGGTTCTGTAACGACCCTGATTTTTTATAAATAAAAATTTTGTTAAATATTTGAATTTTATTTTAATTACTTGGATTGCTTCTAAAATTTCTTTCTAAATCTTAATAATCCGTCATAATTAGATTTGAGATTTATAAAATTATATCTTTAAACTCCAGGCAATCTAGTCCTTCTCCCATGACTAGTATACTTGTAAACGTACTCGTATATTTTTCCTAGTAAGTAAATAGTATCTTTAAATTATATTTCTTGACTAGAAATCCTACATGGCAAGTAGAATTAGCTTCCAACCGACTAGTTAGAGAAATCTAACTATCATTTGGCTTAGTTACATTTTTCTAACCTAGAGTAAGCCCTTGGAACCTTGTGAACCCCTATTGAACCTTAGGAAGTAATCATTTGACTTACTTGTCTAGTCTTGTCAAAGCCAAAACTTATCTTTTTGCTTCCAAAAGAAGTAACCTTAACCTTGCATGCATGCAACTCTAGACTAAATAGCCTTAACCCTATTTATGTTACTTTCTTAGATTTTCCTAACCCATGTATGCTTTCTAGAAAAGTATTAGCCATTGATAAGTCACTTGAAAACCCTTAGCATGCTTGAAGTACTTTGATTGACCCATGAGGAAGAGGGATTGCATGCTTTCAAGCATGATGGGACAAAACAATGAGAGGAGGAGAGAGAAGGAGAGAATTCGGCCAAGGAGAGGGAGAGGGAGAGGCCGAGAGTCAGAATGAGAGGTGGAGTATGTGCTAGTATTTTGGACATTTACACAAGCAACCTATGAGCCTTAAGCCTATAAATTACTTTACAACTCATGTCTAGCCTACTTTAATTATGATCCTAGACTAACATATTATTCTTTCTTGCAAGACTAACCATTTTTAGGACAAGATTAGTCCATAATCCTTTATGATAACCTAGATTTAGAGTCTAAAATTGGATGACAAGGCATGGCATGCTTGAAAGATGTGATATAACTACTCAATGGAGCAAAATCCATGGGATAGAGAGATAAGGGGGACCGGCCATATGGAGGGAGGAGAGAGCTCAATGCTTTGCTATAAATAGCACCCCACACTTGCCTTGCAACACACACCTTCACTCATTTGCTCTCACTTCTCTCTAGAAACCATTTCTGTTTTTCAGTCAGCCTATTGCCCTTCGTAAATTCCCATTTTTCTCCTGCTTAAGGTAGTTTTTAGAACCAACTTCCTTCGGGAAAGTTGTAGAGCACTTCGAGACCTTCAAGTTAGACTTAAGAACCACCCCAATCGGTTAAGAAATTACCAAGATATTGCCATCCAAAATTCAGTAAAAATCTCAGATTTTCAGTTCCAGATAGCTTACTGTCACTCCCTTTATCACTATTTTTCTCCTAACTAAAGTAGTTTCTAGGATCAACTTCCTTCACAAAAGTTCTAGAGTACTTCTCGAGCTTCGATTTCAACCCAAGAACGATCCTATTCGACCAAATATTGACCGAGTTACTGCCATCCAAAGTTTGGTCCAGATTTATGAGTTTCACCGCCCATAGAACTTTCCAACTAGCTTATTCGGTTCCGACTAGTTTCGGATCAAGGTAGATTAATCTGAACCCCTATCTCTAAGTATATTGTATGTGCTTGATTGAAATACATGTAGATTTTCCCTATCTACTTTCCCTAAGAATATATGAAGTTAGTATATTGCTCGTACGTTTCAAATGCATGATAGTTAGTAGACTTATTTTGCTAATGGAGATATGAACATATTGAATAAACGACTTTTACTCCAATAAACATATGTTGTTTGAATTTCCCACAAAGGAAGAAAGAACGAATTTTGGTAGTATGAACTTCATTGGAAGTATTCATATTCGATCTTTAAAACGGTTATGAGTATGTGTGCATGATGCTTGCATTACTTGTGGTTGTTTGACAAAGCATAAGTAGTTTCCATTCCAAGGGCATCTGAACATGTGACGTGATGCTTTAAGTAATAATTTGAGTACGGTTAGGTAATATAGAGTTGGATGATCTTGTTGGTTAAATGTTAAAATCTCAATAAATGTGTCATGATAAGAACAGACCTACCGCGGAGTCTATGCATGAAAACGAGATACGAAAATTGAGAAAGTAGAAACATGAACACTTAGTGTAATGATCCAGATTTTTGCCCTATTTTTTTTTAATACAAATTTGAAATGTTAAATTCTTATTCAATAACTAATTAGATTGAATAATTAAAATACATTATTATGTGTATAATTGATATTATTTACATACTTGTGTTGGATATATATTTATACGTTAGATATACAAGTATCCATACTCATCTCTTATCCTATCTAACCAAAATTCTACCAAAATCAATCTTCTACTCCCCTCCAAACTCTTCCTAAACTATATCTCTCTCCTCCTTCATTCCACCACCTCCCTACTTATCCTCTATAAATACCTCTCTCCTCTATCGCAATACAACACTCCTAGTCCACTGCAAAAACAGAAACAAGAAAAGAGGGATCACACCCTCTCAATTTTCGTTCATATCACGTCCCTCTATTCACGGCCTGTATCTTCCTAGTTGCTGTCGTTTTTAGGCCTAAGTTTTTTCACGAAAGTTGTAGAGAGCGTCGATTTCGACCCAAGAATCACCCAAAACGATCAAGGATTGATAGGGTTATTGCTGTCCAAAGTTCAGTGAGATTTTCGGATTTTTGTTCCAGACAGCAAACAGGACTTATGAAAACTCTCACTTTTCTCCTAGTTCGAATGGTTTTCGGGTTTCGACTTCTTCACGAAAGTTGTAGAACGTTTCAAGATTTTCGAGTTAGACACAAGAATCGTCCAAAACAGCAGAGATTTGGTCAAGTTATTCCAGTTCAAAAGTTGCTGCTAGAATACCGATCTTTCGCTGCCAAAACGAAAACCCACCGGACTCCACAGAATCGTTTCGTCCGTATTAAAAGTATTATAATCCTTCTCCTACCTCTCCCTAAATATATTAATGTCCTAAGATATTAGTAGTTTTTATGATTAAAATAAAAAAAAAGAATCAAAATTTGAATCGAATTAACGAAACCCAGTTTTTTCGAAAAATCTTTGCGATCTCCCGAACAATTTTTTTTTTTACACTCAAACTATTTTTCCTAAACTCCTCATCCTTGTTCGGTTGTGGGTTTTGAGTAGTGTTTTTGAATAAAGGTCGAGAGAAAATGAGAGTAATGATTATGGAGAGAGGTAAAAAATAGAGAGAGATAGAGGAAAAAATAAAAATAATGATTGAAAAGTTAGAGAGATAAAAAATAGAAAAATTATTTTTTCTAAAATTTTGGGTTTGGAGTTCCAAACCGAACAAGGCCGAGTCGTATCTCAAAAATGATATCTTGATAATTTAATTTTTTTATTTAATTTGCTATTAAATATTATTTTTACGGTGTTTTCAACCAAAATTACTTTACGACAATATAAACCATGTTATTAATACCGGAGTAATTTTATTTAGACTCTTTACATTCCGAAGACGAAACGTTGCTAATCTCAACATATTTTTAATTATTAGATTATTTATTATCCATTTATTTCACTTTCGGCCAATTTTATTTATACATTTCCCTAAAATAATTTCGCGACCCTCCAAACTCAATTTTTTACACTCAAACATGTTACATAGGACCTTTAGGACTTTTACTAAGATCGTGATAATTATTCTAACATTTTTTGCCTAATCATTGCATTTAATTAGTTTCTTAATCAATCTAAATTCTTAAAATAATTAATAAAAGCCTACAAAATTATTTTTAAAATCTTATATAAAAGTTCCTACCTTATTATTGATATCGTGACCATACAAGAGTAAGGGCAACGGCCCAGTCATAAAAAGTTGTGTGATTGCATTTGTCTAATATTCGTTTTGATCCACTTGTTATTTGTTTTTATTTATTATTGTGAATAATATTGTGTTGATACTTGATTTGAATGTTAGATTGGACCCTAGAGACATGGGGTGGTATACGAAATAGAAATCACTTAGACGATGCTAAGTAATGGATAAATTGTGAAATTTCTTTCTTTTTAGAGATTGCCTGCAGGCGTGATTTTGAGATGTGATGAGATGATTTGAAACTGGCAAAGTAAGTCCAGTGATTATTGTGATTTAAACCTGGCGGGTAATCCAGTGATGTGATTTGAAACTGGCGGATAGTCTAGTGATGATTTAAAACCTGGCGGAGGTCCAAACATATTTTGTGATGATAAAACCTGGCAGGTAGTCTAGAGATATTTTGTGATGATAAAACCTGACAGAGGTCCAGAGATATTTTGTGATGATAAAACCTGGCAGGTAGTCCAGAGATATTTTGTGATGATAAAAACTGGCGGAGATCCAGCGATATTTTGTGATGATAAAATCTGGTGGAGGTCCAGCGATATTTTGTGATGATAAAACCTGACGGAGGTCCAGAGATATTTTGTGATGATAAAACCTGGCAGGTAGTCCAGAGATATTTTGTGATGATAAAACCTGACAGGTACTCCATAGATATTTTGTGATGATAAAACCGGGCGGAGGTCCGACGATATTTTGTGATGATAAAACCTTGCGTGTGTCTAGTGATGAATTGATAGACTGGCGTGTGTCCAGCGATGACTGTGAAATGATTGTGATGTGGAGTATAAGATATGTGAATCCTAGTTTTGATTCAAGCATGATAAGATATCCCCTTGTTATAATTATTGTAACTTAGGTTATCTACGACAGCAAATGGAAATGATCTTATGGGACCGAACATGGCTAGTGGTTGGGGACGAAAGATCTCACGGATGAGATCTTAGATCACACAATAGGATAATGGATAGTAATAAATCAAATTATGTGGAAAAATCTCCGATTTACTTTGTGTACTATATTCATGGTGCTGCTTGCTAATTGTAATTGAAGAGGGGTAGTTGGGTTGAATTATTTTACTGAGTGATTTATCACTCACGGATACGTTTGTATCCTGTCAAATCGTTTGGTTCGGCAATCAATTTGCCAGAGGACGCAGGATTCAATGATTGTGCAGTTCGACACAGAAAAAAAAATCAAGAATGGAGATTGAGTATGCTTGGAATTCGTATCAAACCTAGAGTCGGCTTTGAAGATAATGTATTTTGAATCTGTAAATCTATCTTGAGATTGTAATAGCTAAACTTTTATTTGAAAAATTATATTTATTTAGCAATGTTTTCTTAAGAAATTATTTTATTTTGCTCCCGAAAAATCGGGGCGTTACACTTAGGGTGTGTTAATGACAATGTGTGTTTTTGAAAGCGCAATGTGGCCGGAGTTGTCCATTGTTGAAAAGTGTGTGACATTGGATAAAATATTTTTTGAAACTACATTGCGGCCGTTTGCCCAATGGGAGTTGTGCGTGTGTTCCAATCAGAATCCGTGGTGGCGGAACCATTGTGAGGCTGTGTGTGTTCCAATGGGAATCCGGAGCGGCGGAACCATTTTGAGGCTGTGTGTGTTTCAATGGGAATCCGTGGTGGCGGAACAATTGTGAGGCTGTGTGTGTTCCAATGGGAATCCGTGGTGGTAGAACCATTGTGAGGATGTGTGTGTTCCAATGGAAATCCGGAGCGGCGGAACCATTGTGAGGCTGTGTGTGTTCCCATGGGAATCCGGAGAGACGGAACCATGGTGAGGTATGGCTTGGTTATCCACGGAGAGGAACCAATGCAAATTGTGTGACAATGGGAACCCAGTGCGGCGGAACCATTATGAGGATACTCGGGAGACTGGAACGGCGGAACCGAGGTTGGGTGTGTTAAATGTGATTTTCAAAATATTGATTTGGAAATAAAAAAATGAGACACGTTCTACGATGAGTCGCGTAGGAGAAAGTCTGATGACACGGACACTTACGCTAGTTGAGTAATAAATGTGCATGCGCTATTGTACATCTCTAAATGTGAAGTTATTGAATGCACATTTGTTAGTTTGGTTACTATCATGTATCATGGCTTATTGACTTGCTATGTGTAAGTTATGGGTTAGTAGGTTTATGATTATTCTGCTGAGGTCTTGTAGCTCTTGGTGTTACCTTTGGTGACTCTGACATATTATACTGATGGCGACGCTGGTATAATGTGTCAGATTTTGTAGATGATCAAGGCAAGTTGTACATCTTGGAGGCTTTTGGAACTGAAGAACTGGCTAGGATGGAGGAGCAGGTGAAACTGTAGTTAGGAACCTTAGTTTCCCTACCTTGTGTAAATATTGAACTCTGTGGGAGTTATGATGTAATAATGAGCCAGACTCTATTTGGAAATTCAATAAAATTGTTTATTTAACGTACCCAAAAATCCTGGTAGTTACAGGTTCGGCTCGTTTAGCAAAAGAACCAAACTTGAACTCGAGTTTTCGGCTCGTCGAACAAAAACTCAACTCGTTAAGAGAGAGTCAGCTTAATTAAAGAGGTCCATTTAGATTTGACTAGGTTCAGCTCGGGCTTAAGCTCAAATTTTTGGCTCATTTTATAAACGAGTCGAATTCGAACTCGACAAAGCTCGACTCAGCTTGTTTACCACCCTAGTTATGACCTCGGAATTTGTTTGTTGATGGTGGGAGTCCGCCATACTTCCTCTAAACTAATTCAACAACGCTGTGAGTATACTCTTATCGATCACCCCCGATCACTCATTTTTTATATATGTGTCGACTCTACACATTTAGTTGTGGGTGTGCCTCACACATATGTGAGAGATAAGTGGTTGGGGAGTGGCCGGTAGGCGTGTCCGTAGCATTATTCCTAACTAATCCCTTGGGGGGTTTTGCTAGCTCATATGCATTGATGTTGCACCTAATTCAGCCTGTCCTTTAATCTCTTATTATTATTATTATTATTATTATTATTATTTGGGGATTTTTTTTTTTTTTTTGATCCGCTCATTTGGGGATCTATAATCGCTTAAAGGAACTTAACAGTTATGTCCGGGTCATTTTTCACATCCTTTTTGGTAGACAGGACCGTTAATATTTTAGCTATCGTCGAGAAAATTAGACATGCAAAAATTCATGCTAATCTGATATTGTTTATTGTATTCTCGAAGCATAATTATCTCTAGAAAATAGATTTTATCCAGTGTTGCAAAAGTTTCTAAACCCATTTTTTCTCGAGATAAACGTGTTCGAAAATATATTAAACGATATCAAATAACATGAATTTTGACGCGCATAGTTTTCTCGACGAGTTTTGAAATATCAACGGTTCTGATTATTAAAACGGATTCGGGAAGGGCTTGAAACCAACCCACACAGGGTCCCATTCCTTTTTTCGTATGATCCAATTTAGCTAGCCCTGTCCTTTGGATTGCTAGAATTAGTTTCAGCTACAATGACAGTTAGCTGAACGTATGTTAATGCTCTCTTATCTTTTGTTTGAAAAAAGTACTCCTACTAAAAGTGCTCCTACCACTAAGAGGTGGTGATGGCTCAATTTGTGGTAATTCTAATGTTGGCAAGTCCATTCCTTTATTTAGGTGGGGTTTTGTTAGACAGTATCATTGATTGTAATCACCGTAGGTTCTTGTTTTGAATGGATGATTGGTTTGGCATCTTAATATTTTGATCCTGGAAACCAGGGACGGAACCAAGATTTTATAAACGCAGGGGCCAAACTATGAACAAGAAAATTTTGAAGTTTTAAGGTTCAAAAATCTAATAGTTTGTTTGGTTTAGGTTTTGAATGAGGTTTTTTTGAGTAATGAGTGGGGAGAGATAGAAAGAGAAATGAGATTAATAATTGAAAGATAACTTATGGCAGACCTTGTGCTAAGGGAGAAATTGAGTTTTGGAACCCAAAACAAACATATTTTTAAAGCATTTAAATGTGTAAATAACATTTAACACAAAATTCAATATATTTACGTGTTCTTAACCCAAAAAAAAAAAACTAATATTAATATTGAAATTTGGAAAAAAAACCCAAAACAACGCAGGGGCTGTGGCCCCCATATGCCCATATACAGTTCTCTCTGCGGGAAACATCACTAGGCCCTTCGGTAATTGCTGTATGATTCAGTTTTGGAGAAGAACACACTGTTCAAAATTAAATTGTTCTTGAAATTTCTGATATCTTATTTATTGGTTAGCAAAATTAACTTTTGAGAATTAGATAATTAACCCAGTACTCATCTAAGTTTTTGAGGAAAGAAATGAAAGAGAAGGGGAAATAATTAAGGTAATGATCGAGGGAGAAAGTCGAAGAGAAATTGGATGAAAGATCCAATTTTATTTGAAATTTTCTCTGATCTATCTTCTTCTTTTTTGGTTAAATCCTTAATCTTTCTTTAAGAACCAAACAATGAAGGAAGTTTTTTAAATTTCTTTAAGGTCTTTATTAGTTATACTTGTTGACACTTCAAGAACCCGTGGTGGATAAAGAGGATGCAGCATGGGGTGTCAACTCCTGCACAACTCCAAATATTCTCTCTAATTCTGCTACTACTTTTTTCAATTTAGTTTGAAAAGTTTAATTGGATTGACCCATGCCAATCTTTTAGGTGTCACCATTTTTTGGTCTTAATGAAAGCATATGGAGTTTTTTTGTCACCAATATCCATCAGCGCCAGCATATATACATCCAATCTCAGCTCTCTCCAAAACCTATCGGCCCGTAGCAATACATACATACGTACAAAATCTACTCTTTGTCACCAATATCCATATATACTTGGTTGGGGCTCCCGCCAATTACAAAATCTGAGCGTGCAACTATGAATGACATTTTTTATTTAATAAAGACGAAAAACTAGCCTATATGGAGATTATGCATGGCATTGCAGTACTAATTATGCTTGATTCCGAAATTGATTTTGATGGTTTTGTGAAGTCCGGTCATCATCATCATCATCATCTCAACGAAAGGTAGCTAAGTACTGCACTTATATGTCGAACCAATTGCTTTCCAGTCAAAATCTCATGACGAATAATTCGTTTTGTTTGTACTTTGGGGATGATGATTCTATATATCCATGATGATCAGCATCTCCATTCAGGGGAAGAAAAAAAAAAAAAAAATTGCAGTCGTTAAAGCTAATTAGCACTTTGTGGTCAAACTATTACTAGCTACCTTGCTTTCTTTCTTTGTTAATGGGGTTTTTTTTTTTTGGAGGATTTATTCCATTCCATCTATATATAAATTAATCATCCTAGATTTATTTCCCATTTGGAGGTGGTGGTGGTGGTGGTGGATTAGTCAGATGAAATAAAGATATATTCTGATACTCTGGTTATTAGAACATTGATTAACTAGTTCCTATTCCAGTGGCAATGCAAAGTCGATCTAATTATTTTCATAAGCTATAGAAACCTTAATCAATAGGTGGCTTTTATGCATTGCAGTTTTGGTACAAACAAAAACAATTGTGCCGAGCCGTATTCGTTGGGCCAATACAAAGGTGTGCGTCCTGTCACATGCACCTAAGCCCAAACGCCTGGATTCGCTGAGCTAGGCAGGGCTAGAAGGGGTCAGATAAGGTTCAGTTCAGTCACGTGGTCGTCAAGTGGCACTCGGTGCGTCATGCACGAAACAGTCCGAGAAGCGATTAGTGCAAGTGCCTAGCTAGCACAAGTTTACTTGAAGCCTAAGCTAAGCCAACCTATATAAAGTACAATTACTATTCACTCCAAAGAGCATCAAAGTGCGTACCGGTTAACTCTCGCCGGCTAGGCACTAACAGTGTTCTGTCTTGCATCGAACGGGGAACAACCCTAGTTCGGAGTGACAATGCTAGATAGACCCTAATCATTTAGTATGCAATCCCAAGCCGGTTCAGTGGATTTTGATCGGGGTACATCGGGTTGGGCCAAATCAAATCATTTCCTTTCAGGAAAAAAGAAAGAAAAAGGAACCAAATCATTTGGGAAAAATGACAGCTCAGAACATGTTTTGATAATTAATACCCGCTAAGAACATGCTAAGAACATTTGTTAATGAACAAAATGTTTTTGATAGGTATTAATTATCAAAATATGTCCTTGACCGTTATTTTCCCAATCATTTGAGCCTAGTGAACACACAAAGTATCAAGAAATGTCAGAGAACTGTGTCACTGACAGCCCAAAACAATGTTTGAGAACTGATTTGGGCCAAGTCCATCGAAACAAGAAACATAAGGTTGTGGGCCTTCAATAAAAAAAGCTACTAATAGGGACTGGGTTTTTTTTTTTTCCCCATACTTTACGAAAAGTTGATAATTAGATGTTAGTGTTAGGAAGGACGGGGAGGATGGGACTGGAACCCCACAACTCATGTATGGCGGCAAAGAGTCTGTGCCATCTGCACTGGCGTCCATTTGCATAGGGATGGTTAATTAACTGGAATAAACCCACGAAGGGACAACCATTTTGGTGTAAATTATAAACCAAAGGTTGTCCCATGTTAGTGGGCCTTCATTCAAAAATACTCCGTAATATGTGGGACGGAATCCAAGGTTTATTACTCTCAATATTCTTCTCACAATTTTTCATTAGAGAAAACTATTTAAGTTACCATTGCAAGTGAGGCTCTATACATCCTTTATATTTATATTGTACCTTCCTCCACTTAGCATATTCATGCCCCATTCCAGAACTGGAAATAAAACTTTATTTTTTAAAAAGGCAATTTCAAACTAAAAAATAATATGCTTACTGAAACTAAAAATATGTAATTTGGATCTTTTTTGAAATTTTATACAGTGCAAAAATAATTTTTTATTTATATTTTTGAATTTAAAAATATGAAATAAATACTTATTTTTTAAGAAGATATTCTAGAACTAGCCCTCAAATGCACGTGTGCATTCATTTTGTTTATTCCCGGGAAATGGTTTCTTTTTCCTTCTTTCTTTCTTTTTTTAAATGTTTATTTTGGGTTAAGAGGGGGAATCGAAGGCATGCCTCCTTAGCTTAGGTTTTTTCGAAAGAATGTATTACTCTCCAAGTAAGTAGTAAGTAGATGCTAGGCACATGATGTCACCCGTAACTCTTTCGGCAACGTCATGCATGATGCTCAATGTCCAAACACGAGGGAGGTGTAGGGGTTCGATTTATCGGGATCTACACCGTGATTCTAGTTAGGTTCCTCCCTCCGTGGCTTTGTGCTTCCGCCGCTGGATCTGCAACAAGTCACTAGGGCTTGGGCAGCTCAGTGACCCTCCGACGATCAAGTTAGAGCTCAGGGAAAGAAGTGTAGGTTTAGGCTTAGGGTAGAATGACATACCTCTTCCAGGTGAGTATCCCTTTATATTTATAGACCTGGGTTTACTTAGCCTCCAAGCTAGCGAGTGGAGGGTGCGCTCGAGTAACCGGCTCGGGTGACGTCATACATGACGAAAGGGATAAAACGGTTACGGAGCACATGGCCAGATCTGATCCCAATGATTGCGCTCGCTGCACGATCCTCTTAGGCGGCTTCAGGAACATCGGAACAGATTCAATGGTGTTGAGGAGCACCCAGTAGGTTTGTTCC